>MU269983.1:19199538-20622871 GCA_021432705.1 Caranx ignobilis
AGCATCAACAGCCTCCTTACTGCTGGACTTATAGCTTACATTTCTGATGGTAAATGAATAAATAATATAAAACTGAATTAAGAGTTTTCCCTTGAGATAAATAAATAAATATGTGGTTTAAATAGCAAAAGAATCTGCCCCATACTCAGGCACATTTCCTCCGGTCAAGTATGCACCAGGTTTTATGGCCCGAAGCAGGTCCATATGGTTTGGATGTGAAAGCAGAATCTAACAAATGCTGGCACGCCCAGAAAACCTTCCAGCTGTCAGTCAGTAATGAAGAATAATTGCCATACTCTGCCCAGATGTGGAACTATTTGGTCCAAGGCAAAAATTAATTTCCCTTTGGGGATTAATAAAGTAGTTCATATCATATTGTATTGTATCGTATTGTCATTTGGTCCAGATGTTTTACTTTGCTATCACTAACTTAAGGGAATGTTACAAGGGTAACATGCTGAGCTAAATCAGTGCTCATGATAAAAACCACTAAACACCAGTATGTTTACGTGGTCACTGATATGTGTACCTCAGTATCACTAGCATGTCTCTACGCCTTTTGTGGTAGTAGACTGTCAATAAAAGATCAATATAATTCTATCCATTTCTGCAAATTGGCAAAGGAGACCAATGATTCACCTGCAGTGTAGTAGACATCAGAAGTCTTGTAAAAAGTTGGAAAACTATTCACTATTGTTGCCAGACCAAATCCAATATAATTGCTTTGTAATGGTTATCTTATTTCTGCTTCATTTTGAGCACAAAGTAGAGACAGACCAAGAAGCCATGGGAAGCCATGCTGTTTTCTGGGATAAGCATTCAAAAGTGCTGTGTGTAATCATATAGTGGTGCATTTTTAGCTAATGTGAGATTGTTAAGGCCCAGTTGGAAACTCTTCCTAAAGGATGTTGACTGTCATCATTTCTTGATGTTTCGAAGTCTATTACAATGTGGTGAACATCTAAGAACTATGGCTTCATTTTCTCTCTATTGTCTGTTTGGTGTCCCACCACTTCTTCATTGTAAGCACCTGCAGTTAATGCAAAAATGGGGGAAGTTTTCTAACTGTAATCTCAGCATTTACATGAATGATATCAACAGGTATTTGTTTCACTCTTAATTATTAGTTGCTTTTTGCATTCTTCAGTGCAATGGATATTTTCTACCATTTTATTGAGACAGACGTACAGTTGTAAGTCAGTGCTGTGCTTTAGAACAGAGTGGAGAGATCTGTAAGGCTGTCAATGCAGAGGCAGACAGTTTGAATTACTTTTACAAGAACTACGTGCTAAGACTATACAGCTCATGATTCTGATTTCTCAGCTGCTTATTTTTTTTTTCTTCTTAGTTCATTAGTCATAAACTACTGCTTTATTTTCACCAGGCTGCATGTAAGTTGACCTCAGTTATTTGCATGTGCCAGATTTAAATTATTTATTCAGTTAATTAATTTAATTATGAATTATTACTGTTATTTAGTTCCGATTTGTTCTTATTTTGGTGATCTTCATTTCCACCTAAAAGCAATTTACAGCACTTTATGTTGACACTAAATATGTTTCAGGCTTCGTCATGTATCAAGAACTGGCATCTCTTTTACATCTGCTTTATCAGTTCCATGTAAATTTCATTACATCTTGAAAACACAATGCCACATGACATTACTCAGGTCCAAATATGTATTAAAGCTCTAATGTCCCAATTAAAATACAAACTTTCTGCCTCATTTACCAGAGCTGTCAAAAGCAACATAAATGAAGAAGCATTGTGTCGCGTTAAAATGCAAAGTAAAATAGGTGATTGGCCCATTTTGGTGAGAAATACAGTTTCTGTTGATGCACCTGAGACTCAGCGCTCAAAGACACCAAGCTAACAGATGTTGTGTGCCGGGGGAACGTCCATCCCCCACTCCTTGTGTATCCACCCGCCTTCCACTCCTCCAATGATATGAGGCCCCCACGGCATTTTTCTTTTCTCAGCACCGATATATTCACAAACAACGTCCTTGTAACTTCTTTTTCCCTTAACTCCTTTCCACCATCTGTTTTAGAATAGGTCATAGGCTGAGTGGTAGGGGAGAACATTGAGAAAGAAAGCAGGGGGAAATGAAAGACATGCTTGACGGGCTCTGCACTACACAGGCGTTAGGGATACATTCAACAAGAGCTGGTGTCCCGTGTTGGTTGACAACAACAGAAGTACAACAACTCCAACTGACAGCTTGCCAGTGCCAGTTTTTATTTGCTAACAAGCACATCAACTTCCCATTAACGTCCTTGTAGGAGAGGCAGCATGAGGTCTGCAAAGAGGGGATTCAAGACAGACTCTCATAAAAATTACATCAGATAAGGTGATGCAGCCCACTGAACCGTAGCCGTATTGGGAGCAATTTTAAGTTTCCATTAATAGTCAGCGACAGGCAAATGTGTGGGGGGGAAGTATCCTGAGTTTTCTATTCAAATCAGTATTCAGGAGTGTGGTGACTCTCCATTACCCACTAAAAAGAGTCCAAATAGGTGGATGAATATCTGAACTCTCACCACGCCATCTTTTTCTCCTCCTGTCTCCCTCTACAAACCCTGTTATTCTGTCTTAACTTCTCTGACTCTGATATTCACCTTCTCTCTTTTTTTCCAGGGTTTTTTTTAATCCTTTCTCACTGACATTCAACTCTTTATCCCACATCTTGCTCCCTCTTCTTCTCCCCAAGGCCTTATCACAACCCCACCAGCACTGCTTTACACCCACACACACACAGTCACACACATACATCCCCCACCCCCTGTCCTTCATTTTAGTCTCAGGCGTGTGTCTCTTCAGCTCCAGCAGCATGGCCAGCTAGCTAGCTGTCAGGGCCCAGGAGCTGTCTACATTATGATTATGCTATCAAATTGCTCTGCCGATGCAGTTATCTCCCATTCGTTCCGAGAGGAATCCAGTTTCATATTGTCCATTAATGTTTAATAAGACAGGAGTTTAGAGGTGGGTGTGGGGAGCCAGTGACCCTGAGGGCTTCAACCAATTCAGCTTGGAGCTATAGTGAGAGGGAGGATGGTGTTAGGTTAGCACATACTGAACATAAACAACATTCATGTATTTATATTCAACAGTGTAGAACAAGAACCAAATCAAAAGCAGACACAGTGAAGCACAGGTTATCTATCTGTAATGTAATATGATGTCATGTAATTTTGTGATAAGTAGGGTAATGTAAGGCCAGTATCATTGCATATGTGAACATATGCGCATAGAACACACTGATGAACACACTGACTCATGCATGGCCTTGCGTTACCCCTCTTATTGTAACATTTCAGAGCATGGAGGTTTTGCATTTGCAAAGCTTTCCCAGTGCTTATAAAAGTGATTTCTGTGTTTGACTCCATCCTTATGTAGCATACATAGGCAGAGATTGCACTGACAAGGACCACAGGAAGTGAGAAAATTTCTAGGGCTCCCGCACTGGTGAACCTCTCTTTTTTATAAAATGAATAGCTGCCATAGAGTCTAGTGTCCAGTCCTTATGAAATGCCTACATATGGATTTTTTCTCTATCACTATCCCTCTCCTTTGCCCCCTTGTTAAACATTACCATGAAGAGGGTACAGTATATGCAAATTAATTCAGTTTGGTCCTAGCAGCTCGTCACATTAAACCGCATTTGGCTGTTAGCATTTTTGCTGTGGTGGTGATCAGAGCAATATCAAAAAGGTTAAGAGACATGTCGTGGGATGTCATTTGTCAAAAACTGCCTGCACTTTTCTCCAGGTTAAACCTTCTGCTGCATGCACTTCCATACCATAGTCGTTATACAGATCTCTACCCATAATCCTTCAGCTCTCTGGCAGTCTGCCAGTCGCAGAGTCATTAACAGAACCACTGGTTGATGGAAGAAAGTGCTTTACCAAGAGGAAAAAAAAAGATGGAGCTGAGAGTGAGAGAGAGATCACTGTGACAGATGTGCCATTCTTTCGAGATCTCATTTTCAGAAGTATTGATTATTGTTCAGAGCATGCAAAGCTTTTAGTGTTAGCAGGGAGTGAAGTGTGGCACAAGTTGATCAGACAAGCACAAGCAGAAGAGGCAGAGGCAGAGGCAGAGCCAGAAGCCAGACTGCTTCTACCAATATGCACATTTCCTCTGCAGTGGAAATGATTCCAGTCTTTAATAATAATTAGTGTTAGTTCACAATGGGAAACCGATGTCAAGGCCATGTATCAACCCTCTCTTTAAATGCAATGCATCTGTATTTCTCACTACATGATGTTCTGTACTTTTAAGTAGGAACACAGTGATACACACACAGCAAATCAATCAGTACTGTTTATAATTGATAATACACAATAACAAGAAAGAGCACGCATTCTTATTCATCATATTTTCAAGGTTTCTACTGTTGTTGTAGAAAGATGTATGAAATGATGTTTGAACTTCATCCCTTTCCCTGTTTGCCCCACCTCCCCTGTGTGTGAGTCTGTTTGTGATCCCTGACATCATGTGAATTAGCAGAGGTCTTGTCTAGACAGCAGCTCACCACAACACCTGCAATCTATCACTCATCTTCTGCAGTATATTTACCCTGGTCATCCATCCAGTTATCACCACATTGTTCCACTTTTCCCTGTGGTAGTTACTCTCTATACGACTATAGTGTTTCAGTGATCACCCAGTGATTTTTTTTTTTTTTTTTTTTTTGTTTGTTTGTTTGTTTTTTTGCCTTTGCCTTGTGGTTTTTGCTACTGATCCTGCCACACCACACCACTCACCAGTCTCCAATTTCCCCCCCTTGGTAAATGAGCATGTTCCTGATGGCTAACATTTTGGTGCCACAGTTGAATCACTGAATCAATGGTGTTGCTCACCTGGGATTGAATAATTCAAATGTAACTCCTTGCACCACCATCACAAAGTGCTACAAGCAAGAAGAAATTGCAGATCTGCAGAATCTGCAGAAGAAATCACCCTGTATTTAAAGAATCATTGAAGGTTACTGTGCAGCCAGTTTTTTTTTTTCCTTTAACTTGGTCTATTGATGTATGAGGCAGTCGGCTCCCAGGTGACTCAAATCATGTTCATAAGAATCAGTGTAGCTTTAACTTACAAATAGTGATTACACCTACAAGGAATTTGACTTGTCTAGTGCACAACACAAGAAAGAGTCAATAAATATGTATTATACAAAAATGTTAAAACAAAATATAATTAAAGACAGAAAGGAAGGAACTGCATGCCGCATGTACAGGTACGTGTGACTTGATAAATAATAATACAAATGTATAAAGCGGGAGTCATTACCTGAAAGCCTGACAGTTTCATTGTGCATCTTTGTGGTCTTTGTGTCTGTCAATGATCACATCGTGTCTCCTTTTGGTAGATTTTTGTTTCGTTTTTGTATTTGAATATTTTTACAGTTCTTTTGTCTCATTTTTTCTGTCCTTGTTTTTTTTTGTGTGTGTGTGTTTTTGGGGGCCTGTTTTCCAACTATTCATGGTGACTGTTTTATGTCTCCATAGTTGCTTTGCATCTCTTTTTTGTGGTTGTTTTCATCACTTTAGTCAGTTGTCTTTTGGCTCTGTTTGGTCATTTATTTTTTTTGTGTGTCTTTGTAATCCCATTAATTCACTGAGAAGAGACTCAAACAGATGCTCAGACACAGAGCCCCCTGACCTCTTGGGTGTGTGGGCCTGTGCCTTGTATGCCTGTTCAGTAATCCATCCATGGTCTCTGGGGAAGCCCTCCTGCCAGCACTGCTTGCCGCTGCCTGCTGACAAAGGTCCACTCAAGACAAGCTTGTGGGGGGAAAAAAGACATAACATTTGCAGTGCAGTAACTTGGTATTTGGCTGTTTGCCGTACCTGCTGCTGGCTCACATGTCACTTTGGCAGTTTGGAAGCACAGCAACTCATCTCAGTAGGCTTATTTACCACAGAGAAGCCACACATCTGAACTACACATTTACATATTGTACATTCATGTGTAAAGTAAGTAAGATATTTTTGCTCGGTGCTGCTTATTTGTGCTGAGTGTAAAAATGTTAAAAATAAATTGTAGAAAAATGCATGCATGCATTTGACATTAAAGCCTCTGACCTCCACAGTTGTAAAATGTGAAAACACTTTTAAAACCATGGGTCGTAATCAGCCTTTAGCATATTGTTCTCTAATGTCGCTGGAATTGTTCCATAGTTTTATTGGCTCAGTGAACACAATGCAGGGAGTGAGTGTTTTCATTTAGCAACATAAATGACTGTTGTTGGTTGTTCCTCCTGTGATACTGGCTTTAAGCTTTTATGTGCATGACTTGTCATAAACAGAATGAGTCACACTCTCCCTTCTCTGTATCCTGAATACAAGCAAGGCAGTACTTGATCAGTGGTCTATATGAAGATTACCTTTCTTAATTGGATCTAACAGCTGATTTCCGTCTACTACCTTTTGGCCTGCCAAGGTTCTGAAAGGGTTGAAGGGACTGCCTTTCTAGTCATACAGTAGGCTATTTCTATTTTATCAAAATACTTTCAGTTGTTGGCATGTTCACTTGTAAGTCAACATGGATTTCCTGAGCTCTATTTCACATGAGAATGGCCCTGCCGGCCTTCAGGGGAAATTGCAACACCAACAAAGGTTTGGTACTTGTCACTCAGTGAAAACAGTTTTCCCTGTATCGAGATAATATCAGCGCTGAACATGAACATGAAAAGGGTTTCTTCAAAGAATAAATTGTTTTCTACCAGATCTAACTCTACAACCATTTTCAATAAGCAGTCACTTATGAAAGGTGCTTCAGTGCAGGAAGAGGATTGAAGCA
Source organism: Caranx ignobilis (assembly GCA_021432705.1). Taxonomy (NCBI): domain Eukaryota; kingdom Metazoa; phylum Chordata; class Actinopteri; order Carangiformes; family Carangidae; genus Caranx; species Caranx ignobilis. Next base: position 19,206,346 of record MU269983.1, read on the forward strand.
AGGAGCAGCTTATCAGCTATCGACCGACGAGTGTTGTGTTGCCATATGATATTTTGCTGATTCTCCTGTGACCTGATGCTCATGTATGTTTACAGTTGCCTCTGCCCAAACCAAAATATTCCCTATGTGCTTCTACTGAAATAGCTGACTGCAGGCTATGAAGATTGTTCTGTACATAGAAGGGGTCATGTGTAGGCGTACAGCCTATACAACATCAGCATGTTCGAAAGAGTTTGATATTACACATCTCAGAGAAGAAAAGAAAGAAGGATAAATTATCCAAACTGGTTAGAAACCTGAGCATGGAGTCAGATCAGCCTTCCTGTTTTATCTCTATGAACACACTAACATCCTTCTCCATTTATTTATTTTATTATAGTTTATTTCTTTAACCGAGGGCAACATCATTGAGACCAACATATATCTTGAAAACCAGTAGGCTGCAGTAGGCTATGTTTAAAGTTTTGCTATACTAGCATTAGCATTAAAAGTTATTTACTATCAGTCTCAATGGAACATTGTGAGTTTGACATTGATCTTTATTCTCTTCAACAGCTGTCACGTTTCTTCTTCTACTGAAGTTAGCATGCTAAGCAGCTAGCCCTGGCTCATTTGCTCACTTTCCTCTGTCAACTCACTGTAGCCTCCCCTCTGCCCTGTAGACCTGCTAGGTGGATGGAATACAACCTGTCTTGTGAATGCACCTGGCACAAAACCATGTTCACCACACTATTTAAAATGGTTGCTTTGACTTAATTGAAAGTTCACTTATTGTTTATGATCTTGATGAGCGTGGTAACTAACCAAACCAAAGTGTATGAGTATAATTGGTTTGTCATTGTCAGTGTGAACAGGCCAAATCCCCTGATATGTAAGTAGAAAGTAAATGCAAAAGGAAATTCCTGACATTTGCAAATACAACCACAGGGGAAACACAGAAGTGAAATTCTAACTATCATCCATTTAACATGATATTGATGTTTAATCCTATATGTATAACACATTTCACTGTTTATTTACTTGCAAATCTTTTAATAGCATTTTGTCATTTAATCTGCTCTACAGGGCTTTGTTAAAGTTAGATATATTGGAATGAATAGCATCTGTTCATCTCATCTGTCTGAAATCTGTTCACACTGCTAGAATATATAGTGCTGGTTTATTACAGGAATAATGCTCTCTCAAAATCAGCCCTCTCTGTAACCATAAGATCTTATTAGCTCATCATTCAGGGCATGTAAACAGTGAAAGACCTACACACATTGTGTAAACAAACACACAGGAGGAAGAACTGCATCTCCTTCCCCTCTGAATGACATAAGTACATATCCTAACCTAGTCAAATTAAAACCAGGGTATTACTGGTGAAAATGTCACTTTTTGATTATTTTCCAAGAGGATTAATTAACTCAGAGGAACATTCCATTAATTTGAAAGTCAAGTTCCTTCGACTTACCCAAACGGCAGATTTGATATAACTCCGTGTCAACAGTTGGTGATATTTACACTGGCAGTTACTCATGGTTTGTACTGAGTGTTCCTATTTGACTGGTGCTAAATATTGCAAAAGTTAGGCACAGGCTCCCATACTTTTTTTATGCATTTTATGAGTCCTGTAACAAAGGCCCTTAATGTTTTAAGGTAGGGATTCGTTTTAGGGGAACTTTACTATTATACCTTTTTATTCAGAGCTGCACAAATTTAATGATAACTTCTTTATGGCTGCTTGCAGTTTGAAGGATGAAGGGAATGTAAAAATCAGCGTCCAATCCACAGGGACTGTAACTATACTGAAACTGATAGCATATAGCCTGCTGCCATTATGTGCATTCTTTTAAGATTCCGCTCAGGGCCCCATTATTTTTACATATCATGGTCACACTGCTCTGATGAGCATGTTGCATTTGTCTCCTTCTTCTGTGACATACAATCTCATGGAACATCAATAGCTGTCTGCGACGAGACCTCCATTACTGGTTTTGTGTTGCATGCATCTAAGGCCCATTGCCCGGAAATGTCGGCAAGTTTTTTCTCTGATCTGTGTCTCCACACAAATGCCACTGTGGCAGTATCGGACAGCTCCTGCGGCTAATGGCGTTGACGCTCAGTGGCTGAAAACCAATCCATCAAACAGAGAAAGTGGCGAGGGAAAGAACGGAGGGAGGGGAAGGGGTGCGTCAGGAGGTGGTGAAAAAAAAACAACAACAATGGCACTGCTGTACTTCATGGTTTTAAAAGGCTATTCATCACAATGGTCCCACTGTCAGACTCCCTGCCTGTATATCCATGGGGGAACCAAACCCATGCCAAACTCATTTATGGGTGTGGACATGGAGAAATGGCCCATCATGAAGTCTCACAGACAGACTGCAGGCAATCAGAGACACATGGATGTGTTCAGTTAAGATTTGGCATTTGATCAGTGTGCTTAAAGAGGGTACATTTTCAAACAATAAAGCGGATTGAACTCAACTGAAAATGTTACTAAAGTGAACTAAAGTTGAATAATTAGTTCAGTCACTCATTCGTTGTGAAGTTGAAAGCAAATTCAGTTAACTTGACTTCAAATAACAAGTTCTGTGAACGTGAGGCAGCCAATTAAGATGAATCAACAACCACTGATTACAGTGAAATTTGATTTCCATTCAGATCATTTCAGTTTAAAGAACCAGTTCTTGGTCTCACAGAACTTAAAGCTACAGCTGTTTCTGTTGGAACATAAGAGTCGGTGCAATGCAAACATGCAAAGCTGCTTTCAGAGACCCTTTAAAATCACAAGTGCGAAATGGTTGGGACAGAATCGAGTGAAAACATTCATTATGGTTTTCATTATTTAGTTTTTGTGAAGGGGAAAAAACAAAGGATACATGCTGGGAAGTCTGCTAATACACTGATTATGTTGGGTTTTTTTGGTATTTTTTCAAAAAAAAAAAAAAAAAAACTGATTTAATGAGTTGCGCAAACTCTCAGAAATGCTTTCATTCAACTTGTCACTGGAAGTGGAAAGATGCCAAATTAGATTAACTCATGTTGGCAGAAATTACAAAACTTAAATTCACTATTTTTTATTTTTGTCAGTTATCAAGCTAATTGGAATACTAACATTTACTTATTTTTTAAACATAATAATAATTTTAACACAGGTAACATAATAACAGAGCAGAGTAGTAGGTATTTACAATGACTCCTAACACAGTGACAGTGAAATAAACCTGTCACCCAACAACAACAACATTATAGCTTTCAAGAAATAATTTGAAAATGATCTTACATGAGCCAAATCGATAGGTAGATGATTTTACAAGCTGAAACCTGTTATTAATTGTTTTATGTAACTGACTAGAATTTAACGATTCCACCAGCAACTACACAAAAATACTTATTCTAATGTGACCCAGAGTTGTGCAGGTCTGCCAAACACCTGCCAGTGACTCAGACCTTATTGACTTTGTGCAGCTTTTACTTAAATCAAAGTGACCTGTCCACAACCACTGCAATGTTCAAGAGCAAAATAAAACATTATCACATCTACAGTAGAAGCACAACATGTGCAACGCTGCTGTTTGAGACTGTGTGGTAAGATAATCAAGTCAAGCTAAGTTTGTTGACTCCAGCACATTCACTGGTTTGATGTAAGTCAACACCCACCATGTTTTTTAAAAGACAGTGTCCTCATGTATTTGTCAGCCAGCCCAAGTTCCTGGACACAGTGTGGGGCTGTGACGCAATTTCAATAAGTGTCATGTGACACCCGTTGCCCCATACACAATTACTGATGAAAGAGGGTCTGTAAAAGGGTGAAAAAAAAATTAGCCTGAGCATCGCACAGACTGTGAATTTACTCTTTGTATGTTCAGAATTAGATCTTGTGAGTTCAACAACATTTAGAAAGTCTGAAAGAGTCATATGATGCAAATTATCTTATTCAATTCATCTGGGCACGGAGCCTGCCCAGTGGCATTCAGATGTTGGCTTCTCAAGACACGACAGAAAGGGTTCAGCTCTGCTGTGCTCTGCTCCAAGACTTTTGTCCAGAAAAACTGAGCTATTATCTTCATAAGACACTGCACACGTGACAGAGATGTCAGTGTAAACTGGTGCCTCCATAGCTCTCAAACAAACTGTTGATTGTTGAGTGAAAATATCAATGGGGTGACTACTACAGTGGGTGAGGAGGTTTTCAGTTTTTCAGCCATGCATCTAGTGTGGATTTTTCTGCACCATGTTTCTTGTGTTGCTGAAAAGAAAATAAGATAATTATATGAAAAGTCTCTCTGCAGACTCTGGTATCAAAAGCACTCATTTAATACTGTTATCAGAATACAAGGGGAAATATATGCATAATCATAAACAACAAGCGTCACAGTGACACGTTCACGAATGAAACAGAAACATGTCATTTCCTGAACGTGCTATTGAAAGTAGTGTGGTGCCATTCACAAATGTGTCTTTTGCTTGTGACATCTGAACGTCCGTTCTACGTTGTGTCACTCGTGAATATCTGTGCTCACGAACATATCAGTACATTCACTGAACTTACTACACAGTGAATGTGAGCCTCAGGTTGAGTCATGAACTGAATCCTGAATTGTTCGTCAGTTCAGGGAGTCAGACTATGCACCGTGCAGTTAGGGCTCCTGCCAGGCACTGAACGATTCAGTGAACACATTTTTTGAACAGATCTTTTTAATGATCTGATTCGGTACTCTTAAAAGAACAGTTTTTCCCAACACTATTGCATGTTATTACCCCAGTCTCTCTTCACTGTCCTGTCAAATACAGGCATATAACGCCCAAAAGCAAAACAAATTATATATATATATATATATATATATATATATATATATACATATACATATATATATATACATACATATATATATATATATATATATATATATATATATATACATACATATATATATATATATATATATATATATATAATGAAAATAATCTAGAGACTTTGGCTCAGTACTTTTCTTGGACACCATACATTAGTTTGTCAGGCATCCTTAAGTATTGCACAGAAACCCAAATAATTGGAAAAGCTTTAGCAACTTTAGAAAAGCCTAAAGTTGGAGTGATATAATTTTGCCCCTTCTTGAATGATTGATTCGTTTTTCAAGGGCAATCTGAGTGACTTTAATGTTAACATGGTTTTAATTATCTGGAGCATGTTTGTAGTCATTTTTCACTCCTACCCCAATAAACCCCCAGTAAGCTGCAATTACCTACTAAATCTTCACGCCCCATACATGTTAAACACATCTGCAATGGCATCATCCTTGTAGTTGATCTCTTTGTTATGAATGAAGGGCTGCTTGTGAGTGTTTTCTTCTTTAGTGTGTGAAACATGTTTTTGTTAACTGGAGTGAGATAACATGTAACATAAAGGCCCATTTGGGAACCAGTGTAACAAGCGAATAAGCATGAGTAATGTGTAGTAATGTTAACAACAAGCTGACAGGTCCATTTCTATATTTGTTAACAAGCAAATTAGCACTCTTAAAAAGTTTGCTGGGTAAGCTAAATGTTGCTATTTCTAATGTTTCCATTATTCCATCAGTTTTCTACTGAAGATTATGAAAAATCCTGATGAGTCCAGCGGCACTTCTTTCAATGATTTCAAAGTAGATTTATGGACGTTTATTCATGCTGGACATCTGAGATAATGATGTCCTCAGGCAGTGTAAGTCTCACTGAACTATATCAGTGAGTGTTTTATGTCAGTGTGTTCATTTTGAGGGAGTTTTGACTCAAATTCACCTCACATAGTATCTCTCCCTCACGTCGCTCCCTCTGTGCCTGTTGTTCATCTTCCCCTGGGGAAGCTTTCTCTTTTGGCTTTGTCCTGGTGAATGTCAATGTCTCCTGCACATTGTATCCACTAATTTACCAGTGGTTAAAATGCTATGCAGAAATGTGTTAAAATACAAATGTTTTGTTTTATAATTATTATTAATATGAAAAAAAAAAAAAAAAGTTTTGAAATACACTGCAATTAAACAGATCATTTTGAAACATCCTTTCTCTGTAGTCTAAAAGCCTGTGTGGTGTAACAAATCACTCTGGCATTACAATGCTTAATGAAAACTTAAAAGCAGGGAGGAAATGTAATTTTCATGCACTTGGATTAGTTAGTGCCTACTTCATTAACTGTTTTCACTTCAGTCTTGCTCTGTTTGCCAGCAGGTGTCTGCACAAAGCTGCGGCAGTGCAAATGAATGGAAGTGTAATGGGTCTACAGCATTAAATGTTGCGTTTGGGGCGCTGCATGTCCAGGGAAATCAATTTAAAGGGATCTTCAAATGAAACCGATTTGGAAATGAATTGAACTCCCAGTGGCTGAACATGTTGAGTGTGTAGGTTCTGTGCATGGTCTGATCAAGTACAGCCAGCTGCAGGGGATGAGCGAGAGTTGCCATTATTTTTAATTTGGCAATGAATGGTGCCTAATTAAAGCCTTCTATTTTATATCCTTGCTCCCTGTTTAGTTTACAAATGCCGTGAGTCACACGTCCCTACGTGGTCACACAGACTAAACAAAGTAATAATAGGAAGACCAAGAGGTGGGTTATCAATTTTAGACAGGACATTTCAATACACCACACACCAAATGGTTAACTTTCAGTGCCAGCTAAAATATGGCAATTGGAGCATGAAATCACTGGATTGGGGAACAGAGTGAGGATGAAAAATGAAAATGCTCTTTAATTTCATGGAAACACAGATTTTTCAACTTTGTGATAAAAAGTTTGTTTCCAAAATGGTGTTTCAGATTGAAAGGTGAAATGAGGTCTAAAGACTAAATTAAATTATGAAATGGCCATAATGAGTCCCCTTTCCAATATTTTGAGTAGAAGTTTCACTTGTTTAACATTATTTTTAAACCTTCAAATCGCATTTATTTACTTATCAAATAAAGATGTCAAAACATCCTGATCACCCACAGCCCACTTCAATCCCAGAAAGTAAACATAACTTTTGGAATTAATGAGGAGAGGGAAGGGCAATGCTTGGATATGGACTAACTTTACATTTACTCATCTGTCAGATCAAAGTAAGGAACCAGCTTAAAGCTTCAGCACAGTATGAGACCTTGGAGTAAGAACTAAATTCTAAATCTGTTCAGGAGGATATCAGGAAAAGGGCGTGTTAGTTAGGCATGTTAGGTGTTAGAGGTGTTAGGAGAGGAGGTGAGACTTCAAGAGATGCTTATGGGACACCCCTGCTGCATTGGGGAACCACATACAACAACAGTCTGAGCTAGCCTTGGATGTAGGGATGATAATGACATTTCCTAAAGGAATGCAGTGGCTAAGAAGGACCATTAGCCTGCATGACGTCAGATTCAAATCAGATTCAGTTCATGAGTTCATGTAGATGGATGCAGGCCCAGAAGTCACACTGTATGCCAGCCATAGCCAGTTAAGTTTGATGTGGTTGGTCATGGGTAGCTACTGGTCAATGAGCAACAAGGCACGCTCTGTAAGGATGATCAAAACCAGCTATTACCAATTTGAGAGATACATGCAACATGGTCGTGGTCAACAATCATGACACCCACACTCAGCTGAGAGATGGAGAGGTATTTTTTTATGTTGATATTATAAAGATGAGATTGATTGGCTTGGTTTGCTTTTCCATTGGGAAGGAGTCAAGTCAGAGCCACATTCCCCATGCAGGGGCTACCCCTGTCTCTGCAAGCCTACTATAGAGCTCTCAACAGCCTTGAAAATTAAAACCCAGTCCAACCTGCAGGTGTTGAAACTTGGACCCAACATAGCCCATATCATTGGCACTATGTTTTGACAGTGAGATGTTTTGATTCTTAAATGTATGTTAGCTGTTGTTGTCACCCACAGCCCATAGCTTGGCTACTAAGCTTCAACTGTGCTTCTATTGATTAGCAGTTAAACAAGCGTAATAAGTTGTAGTTATATTTTTGCGCCCCTCCTGTTCATCAGGTAACCCCACCCCCAGGCCGTGGCATAATCGGTTCTTGGCTCTAGACCAGCCAGGAGTTGGTGCTTGTCTGGAACTAGATTTGAGAGCCAGGAGTCAGTGGTTGGGAGGTCCACCGCCCTGGAACCAGCTAAGTGGACAGAAGGTATGAGAGGACTACGAGTTCACTGTTTGAGGTGCACACTGAGGTGGTGGGGGCCTCCGGGTGGAGTCGCAGGTGTAGAAGGATATCATCTGCATAGTAGTGAAAAGAGAAGCCATGCAGGCAGATAATGCCTCAAGAGCAACATTCACTGAAGAGCGGGGGCGTTATCTGGAAAATTTATCACATGTTTATTTGCTGGCACAGTGGTGAGAGATGTTTTTTTAGAGACCTTGTTACAAACAGTAGAGGGAGAGGTACAAATCAGGCCTGTTGATAACATGCTCGCAGTGAGATTGGTGAATAAAGGAAGTTATGTACCAAGAGAGACAGAGGGTGATGTGTAGTAAGATTGCTACATGTTAGGATTTTTGGTTCCTTCCCCTCAGCTAGATGAGTGAGAAACATAACACACCACTGAGCAGAGGAAGCAAAGAAGAACATAAAACAGGACTGCTATACATGTCTGCCTCATAGGTGCTTTATCCTCAGTGAGTCTGCAAAGAGATGTTTATTGTGGGTGTGTTTTGTGTGCTGTACGTGGTGGAGAACTGAGTAATATTTGAAGCTGGAATATAATTTTTGAGTGTCTGTGGTACTGCTGATATTATCTTCATAAAAACCATTCTTTCACAGTTTTGGAAGTATTGATGCTGGATAAGAGGAGAGATAGCGTCTGATAACCTGTGAGATCAGTAGGGTCACTGGATTTACACCATTTTCTCTCAGCATCTCTGAGATCAGCACACAGCTTATCAGTCAACCTTGTGTGAAACAGGTTAGAGTGAGCGGGTTTGGTGGATAGAGGATACAGGCTATCCAAACATGAGCTCAGTGTTGAGAAGACAGACTCTAAGGCCTCTGGTCCTTAGTGAGGAAGATGCGCTAATAGGAGGTCCAGGGGAGGAATGGTGACAGGTTACAGATGTTGTGGTGGAATGAAACCAGGTTCTTGAACAAAGGGCTGTTCAAAAGGGAACACAGTGCAGCAAATTACATAATGGTATAAACTTCAGGAGGCGTGATCATTGGCTGCCTGTTGCACAGTTTTGAATGAAAATGATGTCACATTCTTTGCTGTCTTTATGATTTGGAGGGCTGCAAATCCATTTCCCAACCCAACCCAAGTCTACAGAGCTCAGATTGTCAGTTGATGTACATGAGTTGATATTTAACCACCAGGCTTGGGAATGGAGGACCCCTTGGTCTAACCCATCCACAAACTCAACCGTTTATACTTGTCTGCAGAGAACTTAGCGCAGCAGTCTCCGTAACAGCACAGTACTTGAAGGAGTATTTGGAGGCAAAAGTTGAATGAATTTCCATTAGAAATTAAGGAGCCTTTCCCACCTCTTTGCCCAGACAGACGTAATGAATGGGAGAATGTGTAGTCAGTGTAGAGGGCAGCTAGGGTAGCAGTGTTGTCTGATTTGATCCAAGCCTCAATGTGAGCCAGTAGCTCAAGGGACGGCTGGTTAGCATAGATAGGAATGTAATCAGCTTTGTTAACTGGAGACTGGCAGTTCCACAACCCAACAGAGAAGGAGGCACATGTGGGTGAGGATTGTTTCAATGACTGGGGGTTTGCCAGATTTCTTTGCTTTTTTTGGCATGATGGTATTTTCTGCATTTACCGGAGACAACAGGAATGAAGTGGAAGCGCATTGCTTATAGTGCCAAGTGCAAACAGAGTTTAAGTGTGTTGGTTACACTGGGTCTTTTTCAATACCCACACTTGCTATTTTGAGCACTGAAGCAAGTGATCATGCACCACAGGTGGTAGACGACTGGGTTCAGTGTCTGAACTTTGCAAATACACAATGCTGTTAGCCAACACTAAGAGCACCCTTCTTTTCCCCTGACAACTTGTAAGCTATTCAGAGCTGAGCGTACCATCATTCACCAAAGTCTGTTGTGCCACACCAGTCCAAGCTGCTTTAAGACCAACAATAAACAATGGAGGATAAAATTTGATTTGCAGAACATATGTATGTAATGATTATTAGCTGAAATGCTATGCAGGTATGGTAAACCTCAGCAGATATAATCACTTAATAACAACAATAAGATTTAAAACTTTGCAACAAATTTATTAGGAGTATTCTTGTATATCCTGATATAGAACAATATTTTTACATGAACTTTGATAACCAGGATAATAACATTTAACATGCATTACAATACTGTACTGTACATACATGAGTTATAACTTGTACAAGAAAGTTGTACTTTATGAGGTATGACTTCCTTTTTTCAGTCCAGACATCTTCACCTGTAATAAAATAAAACGCACTATACTGTAACTAAAAGCATTGATATTAGTTGCATCCCATTTAGGGTTGCCAGTGCCAGAGCTCTGGTGTTGTGCCTGCTGGCTCATTGTCATCACTTACTGGAACATCCAAATGGAGGAGAGCCATCTTTATTGTTATTCGTTCCACCTGCGCTTCTCCTGCTGTGACAAGTCAAACTGCAGTTAAAAAGGTCTATGAGGGGAATTTGTCTTTATGAAATATTTCTACAATGCTGCGTGAAGTGTAAGTATCACATCGTAATCCCAACTTGTTGTGTGCTCTTTATAACAAGTCTAATATAGACAACAGCTTCCACTGACATGAGTTGGAGAGACACTTTATTACATTGCGGTTTATTACAGTATTACATCAGCAGTTGTTGCAGTGCTTCAGAGCAGCAAGGATCAAGCCAACAAACCACAGTATTTACACCTCGCTGTGATCACATCACAGGAACAAGGGGTCTGATGAGTGCATCTGTTCATCAGATGCACCTGTCATTTGTCACAGGTGTGCAGTCAGCTGGTCCTGACATGTCAGTTTCTGCCACCCCCATATGTAATCATCCCTTTAGGCTTGATTTTATGATGAGGATAAGGTGAGTCTAGCCTTGAAAATTGCCAGTGCTGCCAGAAACTGTATATCAGCATCAGTGATGCTAAGATGGAAAAAGAATCTTAAATCACATTTATAATGGAGATTTGACATATCTATATTACAAAGGAGCACAGTACTGCATAATATCACAGCATTATTATATTATATGACAAAAAGCTAGACGAGAGGAATACATGCATTTTCTACACCATTATAATGCACCACACTGAACATGTTCAGGCATTTTACAATGGATTTGCATCACTCTAAAGATGATCTTTTGTTGCATCATTCTAACACAATAAGCACAGAATGTGATGTCTTGCTCTTTCATGAGTTTTCTCCAAAGAGGGACATGGAAGAAAACAAAAGATAATACAGAAACATTTGCCGTGATTGGATGTGGCAAGGTATGTTGTGGGTGGTGTATTTGAATGGAGAGGTGTTACAATAAAGATCTGTGGTATCATAAAAATAATACTCATTAGTAAACATCCACAATAAGGTTGCAGTAATGGCTCTTTCAGTATGCTGAGATAAGCCTCAAGTTCAAATTGTCCCCAAAACAATTCAAGTTATGAGTTTTGAGGCTTTTAAGCAGAATAACTTCATCATTTCCTCATCATTATATGGTTACGTCTGTACATTTTAGAGCTGTGGTCAAATGAACTCATTATCCCAGCACCGCTCAGGTCAAAGTAACAAATTCACTTAATCCCCTCCCCCTCTCTAAAGCACTTAAAAGGTCAAAATATAAATGAGATCAGTGCTATGTGAAAGCACCCATCCAACGTGTCTCACAATATCTCTCACCTTTCCCACCATTACATCAGCTTCGTGAGACCCTGGCTGGTGATTGGAGCAGGGTGCGCAGCGAGGGAGACTTACAATCAGACCAGCAAGATGAATGACAATTAAGTCTGACTCTGCCTGCCGTTGTTTAACAGAGGGAGGCTACAGTGCAGGCACAGACTCTACTCATCTCTTACCTCCTCCGGTGGAAGTGACATGCTGTGCTGTTGCCATGGTTACAACCTCTGTACCTCAACCTTTTTTTTTTTTCTTTTTTTTTTTGCCATCATGGTAAGTACACAGATGTAATGTCGAAGTAACAAACATTTCTATGATGCCTATCATTCTGAGAATATCAAATTAGCCTCACAGAAGCCATTAATGATGCTTTTAGGAGATGTCAAATTAACCCTCATTATCTCCCTACTTCCTTATTTTGTTTTAGCTATTAACCACTCTTATCATGGCAAAACCCAAATCTCTTTATCATAGTACTTTTGCATAAATGGTGTCAAGTCTGTGTTGAAACAACAGGACCCCATCCCACTGCATCCCCTCAAAACTGTTGCTGTTCAGAATCAGATGATCTCTCCAGCTCTGAGCTTTTTAAGTGTGGACAGGCTGAAGCTTAGCGAACTAAGTGGTACAGCCACAGAGTGCAGATGAAAAGCAGTTATTACTGCACTCACACTTTATTATGTTTAAAAATAGTGACTTTTATTTATTTTATTTTTTTTTCAGCTATGCAGTTATATTATCCCAATAGTTTCCAGTACTTTTCACATCAGATAGATGGGATTTTAACATTCTGTGTCATTTGGTCATCATATTCCCTCTGTGTATGATCTAAAATTGTGGATGCCTGTCAACAGAAGCCTAAAATGGACTTTGTCTTAAGCCGCATACACTTTTTATACCTGGATCATTTTCAAATATATATTTTAACCAGATGAAGGATTTTAGTAATCTGGATCTAATCAGAGAAAAAAGAGATGAATATATATATATATATATATATATATATATATATATATATATAAATACATATATATATAAAGACACACAACTTCTTCCTGTAAACTTCTAGATTTAATGTTCATAGAGCAGCTAAAGTTCACTCATAGGACCCTTTCAGTAAAAAACACAAAGGGCGTTATATCTTTTCTTCATGTCCCAGTTTCCCCAGTCCACCCACTGAACTGAGTTTTTCTATATCACTTTTTCAGCAGGGGCCAAACATCTATATAGGCGTCATCCCAGCAGCACATGATGAATTGATTCAGACATTCTCTTACAGCAGTACATGCACGGTTAATTGACTATTCTCCTGAGAGTATATGTAATGACTTCTGATTTATTCTATAATAAGCTAGATGATCCAAAGGCTCCCTTTGATGTTCACACTCAACAAATGTGGTCCTTTTACATGGTGAAAATTTCATTTGTGAGCTCTTGTTTCATGTCTGATTAGATCTGATTAGCTGCAATATTTATTTCAGAGTTATCAAAAATTATTTGTTATGTTATCCTAAAGACTTTACACTTTTTGCTCTTTGTATCATCTTACTTACAGATCCAAATCAAAGTATTGATTTTACAGATTAATAGCTCCATTAAAACACCTACAAAGAACTTCTAACTGGATATGCAAAAGTCTCTCATTTCTGCTTTTGTCTCTGTGTGACCTACAACAGCAAATGAAGCCATCGGTGCGGAGATAAGCTATTTCTAAATAGTCTTTACACTAGGCAGTGGATGGGTCGGTCCATTGGACGACAAAACGATGGCACAATTGACGAGGCTACAAATTAGCATTGGGTTGTTGCTACCCCAGCCAGTAAAAACAGAGCTCAATTTCATCACTATGATTTTGTCATGGCTGATATTGGGACAGGTTCCACAAAGAGAATCTTACCGCTTTTGTCCACAGGGGTCACCAAAATCAACAAAAAATGAAAGTTCCTTGTAGGGGCTTTAATGACATTTCATATATATATATATATATGGAAAGGAATTGTGTGCAGACATCACAAAGCAAATCTCATAAAGCAAAAATAAAATTCCATTCAGTGTCTTAATCCTGTCCTAATCAGGAAATTACAGATCAACGATAATGTAATAGACATGTTAACAGCTGGTCAAAGCCAAGAGACAAACTCAAAGGTGGGAATGAGGCAAAGCAATGATAATTTGTGGCAAAAAATTACCTCCTCAGATCTCAACCACAGATGGTGGTGAAAACTGCTGATGGCTAATACAACATACCATTAATTCGGCAAACTGTAAAGAACTGTAGAAAAAAAATGTGTCTCACAAGGGAATTCCAATACCTGTCTAAATCTGACATTATAAGAGCACATCTAAAGAGTTACATGGCTTCCTGTTCTACCATAAGAAAACAGGTAGATACAAGAAAAGCATGTGCAGCATGCATGTTTTAATCACTGCCTCATGATGAAAATCACTGAGGTCATGTGGTATTAGCTGTATAATAAATGCTCATGTGGTAAAGTCACGAGCAGAAAATTCAGTTCAGTTCAATTCAATAGTTTATTGTAGTTGTAGTTATAAGTACTGGCATAGAAGTATTAAAAGTGCAAAAATATGTGCTGTGTGCAATTTAGTAGAGCAAAACAACAAAATAGTGCGAGAGGAATTAAGTGCAGCAGCGCAACATTCAAGTCCATCTTCTGTGAATAAGAAGAATAGGAAGAATACAGCTCAGGGCATAAATTGAGATGAATGGAATGTTTTGAGAGCTGCAGTAATGCAAACTCTAGTTCAGATATTTCAGTGTTGGAATTTGGTGTGTGATGATAAATGGGGGGCAGAGAGGGGTGGGGGGGGGGGGGGCTGTTCATTCAGTTGCCTCACTGCCAGAGGATGGAGGCTGTGGGCCAGTCAGTAGGTTCTTGCACATGGACCTGTATCTCCTTCCAGAAGGCAGCAGGTGGAAGAGGTGATGTGCAGGGTGACGCTGATCAAGCAGAATGTTGCACACACGATGTAAACAGCGGGTGGTGGAGATGGTGCTGATCTCCAGGAGAACGGTCTGGATGACTTTCCCCGAACAGCAGCCAGCAACAGGATTTATTCATGTGAATCCTGCTTTCTTTCACTAAACAATGTCAGTCTCTTTACTGCTTCATAAAGACTTGTTAAGCCATCAGTTAATACTCACCATTCCCTGCAGATATGTCGAATTAAAATCCTGTCAGGGAAATAATTTTAAATGACAGCAGCGGCGCATCAGTAATCAAAAGCAGAAATGGTGATTGGAAATAAATGGTGGATTAATTAATTCATTCATCATTTAAAAAAGGACTATTTGTGCAGCTTTTGCCGAAAACCTTCACTGAAAACATGTCTTCATTCCCATTTTTTTTCTGTTGTTGTTCTACTTTGATTTTAATTTGTCGAAAAAAAATCTGCTTCCCCTGGAGCATCGGTGTGGTAGCTACAGATTGCATTTCAGAGACTGAACATACTGTGTCCTAAATAATAACACTTTATCCCAGGTAGTAATCATTCATTATGACTGTGGAGCAGCAGCCAGATGTGTCTGAGCAAGGGATTCAATGTTTTCTGTGATTATTGGATTTTGGAATAACTTATCAGTGTCTGTGCCTATCATCTCTCACTTCATTTGAACTTCCTGCTGACAGGGAGAGTGAGTCAGTCATCATACTTCTCAGGAGTCAAGGAGGTTTAATAGGAATCAGCCACTTGAGGTGCCGAGGCTGTAAACTAGATGCTGAGAGAGATTGGGATAGTTGTTTACCATGTGTATATACCATGTGCTTTTTTTTTTTTTTTTCAGAAGTTCAACTTATACCATCTTTGCTCATGGTCTTGCTTCACTAAGCCAGTAAGAGAGCATGTTTTGATTGCTGATGTTTTCATGAGTACTGTGGATCAGTCCAGAAAATCAACAAACGTTTCTAAAGTCTGTTCCCCCCACTAATTAATGCCCCTGACATGCCTCCAGGATTGACCAGTGGTGTCCCCTCAACAACACATACAAAAAAAAAAAAAAAAAAAAAAAAAAATACAAAAAACCAGTGCTCTAAAAGCCAAGATAGTGGCTCACTATACTTGAGAAGCGACAGCCAAGTCAGCTTCCTACCTATGTCTGGCTTTGGAACAGTAGTCGTATCGTGTTGGCTTAATCCTGTGGATCATAAACCTGGACCCACGCCGGGATATTGGCGCTACGTCCGATTTCCCACAGCTCCTGAGCAGCAGTCAACTAGCCACACGGCTTCAAGGTATGTCCCACACTGTAGGAAGGTTTTGTTAAAGATCCTCTATTCACTTAGGTGGAAAACAAGGGAACTTATCTTTGGGGAGTTATTACGGGACGGAGTATAACTGGACTTTCTGTTGGTAAAATTGAACTGTCTTTGTTATTTATTGCTTGTTATTGTGTGGGACAGTTTTGGACATGTCTCTTCTGTGGTTCTGCCTGAAAAGGACATTTTCTGTTGTGATTGGTGCTTGGACTTCAATATGTGTGGGTTTAACTGTGTTTTCAATTGTCTCTCTTGCTTCTCATGGTCATGTCATTTCTTAGTGATTGAGAGAAGGGAGAGTACATGATACAGGTCTAAAGTGGCTGAGTTGTGTATCCTTGCAGGGGATTAACCTAACTAAAGCTCAGTTTCAAATCATTGTCAAGGTTTAACAACAGATGTTTGCACTATTGGATTTTGGAATATCTGATGCACTTATATCTGCCATCAGTTGTTTTACTGGCTACTAGCTGACTAAACACATGAATGCAGTTGTGCAATTTCAGTGACTCAAGTAAAACTTGACACATTTATAGAGGTACTGCATTAATATTAAACTTAATCTCTATGGCTTCTTTTGTACATGAAACACTGTATATTGTCCTTAAGATGAAAAATGTCTTTGTATGCACTCTTTCATTAAATGGCTGTGAGGCAAACAAAACTACAGAACGTCTGTACTGATGCACACATGCACACCTCAGGTGTTGATAAGACCAGGTCAGACTCTTTCAGCTGCCCCTAAAATTTTCCCTTCAGGTGCAGATCTCTGTGGGTTTTATCTGTGCCGGACACAACCTAAAGTTGCTCCAGAAATAACTAGCCTCTTCTGTAGTACTATGGGGGGTAAAATGTGCACGCACACATGTCACAGTCTTTTCTTCCAATTTATCAACCACCACTGACATCCAGTTTTTAGCAAAGAGCAAAATTTCAGCCATGGGTATCAGGAAAGTCACACCTAGTCAAAGGCTAAAGTGAAGAGATATGTCTTCGCTGTCTTTAGTTTGTTCCATAGCTTTGGGCTGCAATTGACAAAGACTGGAGCAATGATTTTCCTATAGCTGTTGCTGAGAAACTTCAATAAACAAGCAGTAGATAATAACAACCATCTTAGGGCTGTATAGCTAATCAGGGTGTTAGAATTGTAGGTCGACTAACTGATTTAAGGCCTTTGTATACAAGGAATGGGATCTTAAAATCAAATCTAAATGTCACAGCCTGGGCAGAGATGCTACAACTAGACTAATGTGCTCTCTGTTCTTGATTCTGGTAATAGCTGAGTTGCAGAGTTTTTCAAGTGCCCAGTAACAAGTGCATTACTATAATCAAATTGGCATGAATGAGCTCTTCAGCAGCTTTTTGGTCATACTTAAACTGTTTTTAACTCTGAAAAAACATGTTTTTTGCATCTTGTCAGATCTAAAATTCAGATCTGAATGCACGATGACATCAAGATTTGTAACCTGTTCTGAGTTAATCCAGACCAAATTTCCCCAGGTTATTCTACAGCTGTTGTCAGAGGCTATTGCTTATCCATTTATTTATTGCTAGAAGACAAGTTGTAATGAGTTTATGCACCATTGTTTGATTGAGATGTATAGTTAGGTGTCATCAGTGTAACTAGAGAAACATAAACTGTGCTCAGTGATGATGTTGCCACATGACAGCATATTCAGTGAGAATAATAATGGGTTAAGGCAGACCCCTTGAGCAACTACGCAGCAGATGTTGTGTCTCTCCCACAGATGATCTCCAAGGCTGTACATGTAAAAACTTTTTCCCTTTGATGTTTTGATCAAGTGTGAGATAGAGTCAGAAAGACTGACCAACTTTTCAAGATAATGGCTCATGATATCATGATAGGAAAATAATTGAGATGTTTGTTGTTATAGGCAGAGCACTTTGTTTCAAAGTCTGATTGACATTCCCCCAGACTGTTGCTTTCCTCTAAGAAATTAGTTTATATACTGAAACCGTCTTTTCCAGAAACCCAGTGAATGGCATGTTGCTGCTCAGTTTTTTTGTTTGTTTGTTTTTAGCAAAGTTTATAGAACAGCTGTCTGTAAGGCATCTGGAAGGATCCAGAGAGATATGTTTATAATGTTCAGGGCGTGCTGTTGGTATGGAGAGGTTACACTCAGTGACTGTGTTGGAAAGATCTGTCAGTTTTTTTTATTTATTTGCTGAGATCATCTGTATTTACATCTGCAGTAGAATATCTATATGAAGTTATTTTGTTATTGTAGAATAAACATAGTTTGTTGCATTCTGATGCAAAATCTGCATCTCAGTAATCTTAAAAGAAAAATTAATCTTTTCTTACCTGCTGCTTTGTTATATGGAATCATGGAACATTTATATATATGTTACAGTGAACTGTGAGTCAGCTTTTCATGGTTTAGTATAGTGGTGGTCAGATGGTAAGACAGACATGTAATTTGGCTTCTCATTTATTTTATTAAGTTTATGGACAGTGTACACAGACATTAAACAAAAGAATGCAAAGATGCATGTACCAGATTTATCAGAGAGCTAATTTCCATCTGTAGTCCATGAGTAATGTGTTTGTTTTTATGAGGTCAACAGTGGCTTCATTTACATGTTGGGTGAGCTCAAGGCTGGCCAGTAAATTTAAAAACTCCACAGAGGACAGGAGTCATGCTTATTACCAATATGAATATTCAGATATTCACTCTGGATTAACCTGTCATATTAATACCAGGATCAGCTCTGAGAATTCCTGCAGAAAGAGGAATGAATCTCCTGGCAGCCGATATAATGTGGCGATAAGTGTGGTTTAAGAGGAAGATATTCAAATGATGTAAATGCACTGAGATGAAAATAAATAAATAAATGAAAAAGCTGCAATCCCTCCTCCTTCACTCCCGAGTGATAGAAATAACAGTTCAGAGGTCAAGCCTCTGTCTGTGCTGTAGTGTTGTGTAGCCAGGACTAACTACACCGCACAAATTATTTTCAGTGACTAGATCTTTAACCAGGAATTCTTCGTTAGACAGTGATCTGACATTAAAAAGAGAGTCCTGTCACAGGAGGGGAGACTTGTTGTGGTTGCATATTGACAAACTGAAGATTACTGAGACAGATACCAGATGACCTGTGATTGCTGTGATGTGTTTGACCATTTCACCAGCTTTTGAAATTAACTGGTATTTTCAGTATTTTCAAGGAAGCGGTGTATTCCTGATGCACCTGTGCAGTTTTGTTTTTTTTTCCTCCTCCACCCTTAGCCCCTCCTCATGTGCTAATGTTTTGATGGGTGTGTGAAAGTTGGATGGCAGTGAGTACACAGACGTGGTCCACCATGCCAGTGTTAGAAAGAATTAGGAGTTAGGATGCTGTGCTTTCATTGGTTTTGAGTCAATTGCTTTCTCACTATATTCTTTCTTTGTTGGTTTGTTTCAATGTCAGTTCATTTTTATCTTTAACACTAATATAATCATCCATTCTTATTTTATTGCAGTGTGATTTTGGTGCATCTGCACCATAGAAAATGAAAGTTCTCCCTCAGTGTGTCCTCCAAAGTTTTAAATGAATGGATGTGTTTGTTGAGATGGGAGAGTATAGCTCTTTCAGCAGAATCTGCTTTGCTGCTCAGATTCTTTGAGGGCTAACTCAAACATTTGAGCCTTTTCAGCTACACTTAACTAGAGAACTATTTTTCTGTTCACTTCACACAGAAGCAGCAATAGGATATGAAAAGCACACAGAAACACAAACTGTTGAAAATGCTGTGGAAGAACCTTTGCAGAATTAATACACAAAAAACCCAGTCTGTCGAAAGGTTCCATGGCAGCCAACAGCACAAAAAACACAAAAACCAAAAACAACTGCATGCAATGAAAATATCCACACATGTTTCAGATAGGTGTGAAGTTACACCTTCAGCTGGTTTCTTCTTTTGTGTCATCATTTGGTATTTTCTAGTGTATAATTTTGTTGGGATTAATGTTTACTCCTGCTTTTAATTGCTTTGCAAAATAAATATTCTGTTCAGATCTTATGAATCACCCAGAGTGAAGAGGAAGGTGATAATTTTAAACCACTATTGTCATTGTTTTTATGCCTCTGTGCCAGCGACAGCTAGAGCCATACTGTTTTTGGACTCTCTGCCCATCCATCTGTCCCACACCTGTGGACATGTTGTCTCAGTAATGCCTGGATGAAAATTCTTCAGCTTTGGCACCAACATTCACTGGGTTATAAAGAAAAGCTAAATAACTTTTGGTAGTCAAAGTTAAGGGCACCATGACCTCACAAAACATCATTTTTGTCTAGTGAATTAAATATCTCACTAACTCCAAAAGGGCATGCTGTAAAATTTTGCACTTGGAATCAAGGCTATTAGTTTTTGGATGATGAGTATTTAGTAGTCAAAGGTCGAGATCATGATGACCCTGACATTAAGACAGAAAAATGGTTCCTATCAATGTAACTTAAAACTAGTCTAGGCAGAAGCATACAACCAGAAGGTGGTAGTCATATTATTTTTGTGTTCTCTTTTGCTTCAAACTTATTGTATAATTAAAGAATAACTCTAATGATACAGGAGGTATGGACTGGGAGGAAGGGAGGAGGGACCTCAAATGATATGTGATGGATGACATGCACACCTTTAAATTAGAAATATGCAATTTTTTTTTTTTTCCACCTTAAACAGCTTCTGAGTAATTGTGATGGTTCAATGACTTGTTACGGGGAGAATGGATAATCTCCGCCTTCCACCTAGCATCTCTTGGACAAAAATCAATCTTGCAAGATAAGTGTCTCCGACCAGGTGTCCCACATTTTGTCTGGGTGGCACCACAACATAAACATGCCTCGTAATCCTTAATCATGAAAGACACGACTACACATATACACATCGTAAAACGTAAATGATATATAACGTTATCGTTATCACCACTCCATGGATTGCCTTGTGGGTGGGGGTGGGGCGTTACCAAAACAGCAAAAAAGCAACCAGACATACATAGTTCCCCTTGAACAGAACTCCTGTAGTCCTTTTGTTCGTGTCATCATTTCACCAGTCCCCTGAGGTTTCAGTGCATCAGTGCATCCTTTTGGCTGGCCAATATGTAGGTGAATATACTGTAGCCTACATTTCTGTTAGTGTGTCTATATGGTTACTGAACGGCAGTTAGATGGCAACCAGACCCCCCCTCACTCCCCCCAAAGTGCATGTTTACCTGCCGCTGCAGTGACAGGCCCTCATAAATCACTGTTATCTCCCAATGGTGGCACACGCCGCTTTTGTCCTTCACACAATGAGGGCCTTCCTCCATGATGGCTACAGACAGTTTGTAAGCAGTGGGGCAGCTGGAGGATGATGCTCTATACACATGTGCACATACACGGTACATTACGCACACAAACACACACTCACACACACACACGAGCATTCACTCTCCTGATGCACACTAATCACATTTCAACTCATCCCACTTGTCTCTACTAATCAAACACCGGCATCTTCAAAATTAGGCCATTTTCTTTCTTTTCCTGCAGACCACATTTGTTGTCACAGTGTGGTGGCAGCATTATACCACATTTTAAACCCCACCTCCCCACTGTATTTACACACCTTACTCAAGCTTACCCTTCATTTTCATTCTCAGTGCAAATCAGACAGGGTTGTTTTTTGTTGTTGTTGTTTTCTTTTTATTATTATTTTTATTATTATTATTTTTAATGTCATTCATGCAGTAACAGCCTTTACTACCCTCTAGGTATTGTGAAAGATGTTTTCCTCAAGGGTCTACCCAACGTGTTTGCATATTAGGACACACACACAACTCACATACACGCACATTGCAGTGACAGACTCTGAATTGTGGTCTGTGGGAACAAAGATGTGAAACATTAAAAATGACACATAATGTAGATATAATTACCATATTTCTAATTGATTGCCTTTCCTCCATAACAATGCAATCCATTTGCATTACTGTGGGGGTAATACAATTACAATGTGATATATGTGAGACGTAACCCTACAGTCAAAAAGCCACATGCCTCCATTAACATGAAGTCTGTCAGTATATATCTTTTCTTTCCTTCCCCCTCTCTCACCATGCATATGTTATTTATTTGTGTTTGTGCATGTGAGTACAGTGTGTGCATTTGCCTTGTTGGTCTAATCATTTATTTTTACTATAGTGTTATCAGTAGGCTGCACACCAGGGACCCATTGACATGTAGATTCTGTACATATCTCAAATTAAAGTGGCAGTGCATATCTGTAGCATGGCCTTCCCATCCACTACTCCGCTGAAGTGTAAGATTGTGTACAGGAGGTGTGCACATGCACAGATATATGAAGGTTGGTTCAAGCGGAGAAGAGATGGAAATCAAAATATATTAATCAGTAGTTGAAATAATGACTATGATTAAATCAGTTTTTCTTGGAATTCATAAAATGTGCCTTGGAAAATATCCACTGTAGAGGGGAGGCAAGAGGAGAAAAGGGCAGTCAGTATGAGGTGGTGCTGGGGGTCAGATGATCTCCTTCTGCCCTCTAGGATGGAATGTTTCCTATCTATTCAGTATACGTTTTGGTCAGGCTAATATGTTGTTGGTGAACAAGTGTGAAAAACTGTAGTTCCTTGAATGGCCACTTGAGGCTTTCTCCAAAAGGGAGTCTATTATTGCCAAGGTAGCACAGGTGGATCAGCTCACTTAAAAGCCATCTATTGCCAAATCATGTAAAAATGATACTGTCTTCTCTAGGCACAAAACACTGCACTTTTGTTATAAAGAACACCACATGCTCGCTTAGCTTGTTGAAGGAGCCCTTAAGAATGTTCGACTAACTATGAGAGTGGCCTCAGTCTGGGTGGTGCAGCAGTGGCAGGAAGTTGTCAGGGAGAGGACAGAGAGCTACCTGCCACTGGCACAGCCCAGGGCCTCATCGCCTCACCTGCCAGGATGCGTGGATCCGTCTGCATTAGCTGATGAGCTGTTACACAAGCACAGTGGGGTTTACTTGTGTGGACTGCACTGGTCATAATCTGAAACTACTATCTAACTGTGTTCTTCTTCTTTGTTACTTGCGATTTCCCTGTTATTTCAACAGCAATATAGTTCTGCTTCCTGCAGCACAGGGTTGTCATAACATTGCATCAGTTAGTGTAGCTGCCTTTGTATACAGACTCAGGGTTTGTAAGTCATCAACAAGAGCTGAGACACCTGTAGGAATTGTTTACCTTGGCTTTCAAGGCTTCATTAACTTCCACTGCTGGAGGCAAGCAGTAAGTTAAAGTTCTCCAGATATGTTTTAAACTATGTTCAAACATATTCAAATGCTTATACCACAAAGTGAAAAGAAATGGAAAACTGAAGCTGGGAGCACAACTATGCTTTAGATCAGTCCTCGCACCCCTCCCACCACTGCTGCTAGGTTGACAGGTGAAATAGCAATGCATGTCAAGGTGGTTAGTGTTTGTAGAAACATGGAAACACTTTAGAAACTCAGGATTTTGTGACCATAATTCACGAAGACATTGGCTGACAGGGTGTTAGTGGTTTGCAAACTCTTGTTTTCTTACTGCTTTGTCCCAAACTCCGTCCACACAAATTGATGGGACAGGGTCTTTTATATCAAATATGAATCCTTGACTGTCTGAGTCCTGTTTTTGTTCCAGTGCAGTTCTGCAGGAGGAAATACTCATTCATGGCGTTGACTGATAATTTCATTCATAATATTACATTATATAAAAGCAACATAATATGGACATGTTAACAAAATTTTCATCAAAGTGAGTCTTTAATCTACCATGTCATGGCAATAAACATGGGAAATGCACCTGTCATTTCAGTTTTTGGTGACATGAGCTGTACATGAATTATACAATTCAAAGTTATTCACATTGCACAATTTGAAATTATTCACTGCTTACATTTCAATACAGTCCTGACAGTACAGACAGTAGGCAGTAGCAGTGTTGCATCTTGTAGTGTGTAATTATCTTAATTCTCCTTGATTTCTTCACAGTTTTTTATGTCCTTGTGTCTCTTGTGAAGAGTCTTTATCTCAGAGACTTCCTAAATAAATTTGATGAGCTAAAAAAGAAGAATAAATATTAACTACAGAGGCAAAATGAAGTGGTGGCACTTGTGTCGCGTGTGACACTCACAGAGATTTGTCATATGTATTAGTCACTGGGTGGCATTCAAGATCCCAGCATGACTCTTTTCTTGCCCACACTTGGCATCCCATGGCTTCTAATCATGAGCAAAATAAGGAGGGAGGCTTGACTGCAAAATGATACATTAACTTTTTAAAGTAAGTCCCTCTGATTACATATTCCCTTAACTTTTATAAGAATAAACACTGGCATTATGTCATGGATCACAGGAGCATTATGATATTTCAAGTTTTGTGGGGTTGATCTTTCCTCTCCTTGCGATCTCTTTCTCTGTTGCTGTTCCAATTTAAAGGACGTGTTCACAAATTTTATAGAAGTTATTCACATTTCCATATTCCCACGGAAAGACACATTGGACTATTTCCTCTTCTCCTCACCAGCCATGACCGGATCTGGCTGAAATATGAGAAAAGAGAGAGGACAACTAAAAAAATCAACAACAACAGCTATGAATGGACTTTCGATTCATATTATTTTGTCACTGTGTTCCAAAGGTGAAGAATGCACAGAAACAAGACACAAACAACACATCTGTTGTACTGCTGTGAGGGTTAGCTTTGGTGTTTCTGAGATGACCTCCATGAGTTGAGTAAATAGTGGATTAATGCTGCAAAACTATCTTCCACTATTGTATGAGAAGAAGGAGAAAAAAAATTACTATTGATTCAAAAATGATGAGTTTTTGATAATCACCACAATGAGTAGTTTTAACCAGAGACAGCAATAGTGAGAGTGGTGCTCAATTTGAAAGAGTTTGAAGGGTCAAGTCTATTGTGTGGCCTTTCCAAAAACACAAGGCCAAACTCATTTCATTAGTGCTTCATTGTTTCTGTGTTATATATTGTCATGCAGATTGCTTTCACTTGAATCCTACATAGAGCCTGGGTGGAAAAAACCAATAAGTTTAACTTTGGGTTATATTACTCTATAACTCTATAACTTATTGTTTTTGCAGGTTTTTTTTGCTGTTGTTGTTGTGTTTTTTTGGTTGTTTGTTTATAATAAATATTGAACTGAACATCTATTTGTCTTTCACTTTTATTGATCGCTAGATAGCAAAGACTTGCAATGAAGTGGGTTTGATGTTACAAGAAAAAAAAAAGCTACAAAAAAAGGTTAAGCTACTTTTGCCATTTTATTGTTGCTTAGTTTGCTACATTTCTCTGTTGGGTAGCTTCAGTGTAGTGAAGCTTCGTTTTTTGAAGAATCACTTGTAGCTTAGCTCACTACAGTTTCCAAGAAGCTTTCCCAACACTGGTAAAATGGCATGTACCACAGAGCAGAATGGACAGTGATGATGTAATATCCTCCTTTTCCTCACAGTGTTGTAATATCACAGAATTAAGTGATACATTACAAATTTTGCAATTATTTAAATTTGAGCTGAGCAGCTCATGTTCCTCTACTGAAACACAAATGAGAGCGAGATGAGAGCCTGCCAGTTTCCTTAAATGTTGCTGCCATTTACGGAAAGAATTGTTACATTCAGTGTTTTATTGTCTGTGGTCACAGAATTTAAACAATATTTTAAGAAAGTCATTGATCAGGTTAATTCAGATTGAATGCCAAACATCCACCCATTTACATGTATCTTTGTGGTGACAACGTACATGCAAATAGGTGACACTATTGTGGCACTGTAGTAAAGAGAACGTGCATTGCAACACGTCACAACTGTGTTTGTTGATGATTCATTCTAAATCATAACCTTGTTAATGTCATCATTACACATTTGATGGCTACATACTGTACATGATGTTCTGAGAGACTGAATGTTAATAGTCATTTGCTCTTTGATGGCTTACGGAAATAAAGGAGTCTCATTTGTTCTTTCATGTCTCACAGTAACTAGTCAGCTCTGTTATTGTCATATAACATTAGGTAAAAAATAAGCTTGTCTTTATTTGGCATGTAAACCTTCGGGGATTCTCACTACCAGGTAGTCAGGGGTTGAGACTTTGCCTGTGGTTTGGTAGATCCAGGAAAAGCAGGAACAAGATGTTTCCAAATGACAAGGTTAAATACCAAGCTATTCAACAAATATTTTTGCTTCTGCTTGCTTTTGTTTTTATTGTATTACTCTATGATCCATTCAGACGATGCAATGGCTTTTCAGCATCCCCTGTCTCCTCATTTTTCCCCAGCTCTTCCTGCCTAAATGCCCTTCATACACACACACACATAGTTTTGCTGCCAAACGACATGTTGCTAGCTAGTGATATGTTTGCCAACTAAATTGTGATTATTAGCTTAGCTAGCGATTGTTGCGTTGGCTTTGGGAAATACCCCAATGGATGTTGAGAGCAGCTTTATTTTGGGGCTGCAAAGTAGGGTCAGAACGTGTAATTGCTCTCTGAGGACTCGATTAGAAACATAAACTTGTCAAGATACAGCCATGATTACCGAGATGAATTCGGAGATCCCTTCTCTCCCCCCTTCTCTGTTACTGTCACCTGCTGTGAACTTCCCAGCCCACCCCGCTGCAGCAGACAATTCACAGGCGTCAGCAGAAGGATAGGCATGTGGCGTCACATGGAAGAGCTGCATTTAAGGTTTAGAAATGCCTGGTGAAATGTAGCTTCTGTGGGTGCTACCATGTTACTTGATCAGTAAAATAGTTTCACTTTGATGTAGAAAACAGCAACGTTACGCCCATGCTACCGAGAAATGTAGTAAAACGAGTAATGCTACTGCATTTTACCCATTAGGCAGTAAGTAGTCTGTGGTGAATAAAAGAACAGTTGGCCTTCAATGAGAATAAGTATGCTCTTCAACAGGGGAAACAATCTAAAATCCACTCAGATTCACCAATGCAATGAGAAAGGAATTATGTTTCCCTTTGAGTCATTTTCAACTTAATTCTACCTGATTTGATCATGTGGATCATCCCCAAGTCACCACTTTTCTGCATCTCTTTCCTTGTACCCAGCTGCAAAGACAAAATTTCAAACCTCAGTCCATTTGTGGTTATAGTGTGAGAACACGGTCGTGATTGAAATGTTGTGAGCTGAAGAAAGAGGCAATCACCAAAGTTCAAATGTCTCAGGCAGAAATATTTATTGTTAGTTTGGTGCAGAGGAAAAAAAGATGAACAGCACAAAGTCAGCATGTGAATCATAGGATGTCTTGTCCAGCAGGGCACGTGTTACTTTGATGTGTATTGTGTGTTTTTGCCTTTTATGTCTCTTCATTCATACAGTCTGAAAATCGATTTAGGGAGTCTTCTCGAGGTTATGCTTCTTCATCCATTCTAATCTATATGATGTTATTAAGTGAACCTTTGGCTTCAATTGTTCATAATAGCTGAACAGGCAACCATTCTGTACCGATGTGAGGTGAGGATGTGAAATCTTGGAACATGAAGCCAACAAAGAGAAAGGAAGGGAGGAAATGATTTTCTCTAATGCTTCAAATAGCACCTTATACCTTCCAGAAGAATGATGTCACTAAGAGTCCTTTCTGCCCAACCTGGTCTATTAGTTGAACTCTGGGAAATGATCAGTAGTCTCAATGCTGATGACTTAGTCTCACATCATATCCAGTGCCTCAGTGGTGAGCTTTTTCATTTATTCAGAAAGTCCTTGAGATGTCTGCTTAGTCTCAACCCCAGTAATGATGTCTTTGTCCCCGTGTTGTTAACCTTATAACAACAGTATCCTCTACAGTATGTGCTTCACTTAAATAGTTCCATCTGAGTATAGCCTCTGGGTGAGACCAGGTTTGCTGTTGACCTAAATGTCCAGCCTTGCAAAGATGCAACCCAAGCTCGGTACCTTCTTTGTCTGGTGGACAGGGTCCTATCAGTTCCTAATCCCCACACAGTAAAGAGTCCAGATGGCAGCTCTTGATATCTTTGTAGGTCTCCTTTTTTCTGCAACAACACCTGGGCCAAAGACCAGTCATTAGGGCATGCAGTGAAGACTTAAGCAAAGTCATCACAGAAGGTATCTTGCTGAAGACTCATCAATCCCAACAGGCTTGCTCACAGCAGAGCTGTAGAAAGCTCTTCTGCTGTCAGAGGACCCCTGACTCCTCCTAGGTGTCATCTGAGACTCTAGGCTGTTCACTGTAGAAACAGCTGAATACCCCTTCATCCTCGGAGACGTCCACTGCTCTCTCTGGATATAGCTGGCTTGAAGTGTGGCTGAACCTACTTTCTCCATTCCTCTTTTTTAGGCTGAGGAAAAAAAAAAAAACTTTGAAGATGAATTCATCAGAGCAACAGCTGAAAAGCAAGACTGGAACAAGGGCACAACGCAGGGCCTGTGGCTCCACAGTTTCAGTTCCTCAATCCCTTGCATATTAGGTGATATCACAATGGACATTATGGGCTCTAGTTTCGCAGACCATGTGCAAGTGAAGTGCAGCACAGCTGCACCATGCCAACAGGGTGTGTCCAGGCTCATTTTGCAAGTACCGGCGCAAGTGGCAAAGAGGGAGGGGAGAAGGCGTGAGTGGGTTTAACACAGCCAATTCAGATCTTCACCAATCAAATGAGCTCCTCTGTGCACCTTTAAATGCGCTGTGGGTGGGGCACACTAATTTTTTCATTTTATATTTCGACATGGACGAAGGAGACAGCGACACCAGACGGCCAGACTTCTCCCAGGATGAAACTGTTTTGGTCCAGGAGGTCCAGGCTCACAGTGGCCGAATATATGGTAACATGAACAGACCTCCACGGACTAATGAACAAAACTAGTCTGGAGGAGGTTTCTGTCCTGATACACTGAGAACCGTTGCCCAGTGTAAAAAAAAAAAAAAAAAAAAAAAGACCTTTTTTCCACGAATCAAGACACTCAGTAACCTACATTTAAAGCCTGTGTAACAAAGATGAGTAGATGCACAGATCACAACATAAACAAGTACCATGCCTAATGGGGATGAGCTCAGAAGCACCTGTGCGTCAAGGACACATCACCAAGCTCCGTGTCCTTTCACAACAGAACTTATCTCAAGGCACTTTTCAAAACCCAGCAGGTCTAGACTTGTCTTCATAACAGTGTTAACAGACACCCAATAATTACCACCAATAGAACAATGCTTCAACAATGTTAACTCAGTTTTTCATAGTTTTATTTGTTTGTTTGTTTTTTCTACATTAACAAATGAACTGACAGGAGTTTCATCTCGTTTTTATTTGTTCCACGCATGGACATTTTCAATTCATACATTACTGACGAAATGAGATTATAATTTACACATTCCATGCCTGGAAAGCAGCAGGTTGAAGAATACTTATTTTCTCTGCCCTTCAATCAAGCTGCTTTTAAATGCACATCCAGTAATAGAACTGTATGAAAATGCCAATGATCAGACGTGTGCTTGACTTTTGCAAAAAAAATGCTACATGTTACCACTGAGTGATCTGAGAAGCCTACAGGCAGAATCCTGCATTCCTTTAATACATACTAAAATGATGACTAAAGGGGTAGAGCCGCTTAAAAGTAAAGAATCTTCTCTTCTGTGTACCCATGTGTGTTGTCTCTCCTCCTCATGCATCTCCCTTCATAGATCAATTCCACTTCCATCAGCTGCTTGGTTTCACGTCTGGGGGGAGCAAGAGATTCTTGTCTACCTGACTGT
Organism: Caranx ignobilis; assembly: GCA_021432705.1. NCBI lineage: Eukaryota > Metazoa > Chordata > Actinopteri > Carangiformes > Carangidae > Caranx > Caranx ignobilis. Next base: position 19,236,185 of record MU269983.1, read on the forward strand.
TTTCCCTGCACTTAAAGTCTCCTTTCAGGAATAAGACCTAAAAAGCAACATTAAACAAAAATGGAGATAATCTGTCTTTCACTGATTTTGACACTGTGAGATGTAGCTCTTTGAACTCTTTTGACCTCCTTCCTTTGTTGCTCGTCTGGGAATTAATGGAATTCAAGAACAGCTCTTTTTCTGCAAAAAAATACACAATTTAAGAATATTTTATTCTTTTGTCTGTTGCAAGAATTTCTTGATCTGTCATGTATGATAATTCTTCTCTTGCTGTGTAGCGACAGGCAACTGGGAGTTAGCGTGATTCTGTCTACAGCACAGTCCTCGTCCTCCTCCTCCTCCTCCACATATAACTTAGCTTCTGACACTTGCTCCTCCTGCTGCTTCCCTCTCCCCCTGGTTACTGCTTTTTTTTTTCGGGCTTGAGAGCCACTTGCATTAGCCGTCAGCTTTCTCTTAAGAACAGGAACCTTACAGATAGTTTCTTCCTCCATCAAGCTCTCTGCTATACCCTCAACAGCTTCACCTGAAGTGATTGGTGCTATAGTCAGGTCTTCTCATGTCAGATTTTTATCATTTACATTTTATTATCAGACATTTCACTCACACATCTGGGCATTTCTCCACTCTGTCTTTTGGCAGCAGAGAAGAGTTTCTTGAGAGATGCATAAACTGAATGACCCTACCCTCCATAGCTAAAGTACTTCAAAAAGCTCTCAAAAATCACATGACCAAGATTGTCTAGCTTTAAATTTTGTTCATCTCCCTCATCCTTTTTGTTCAAGATGATGAAATTGCCTTCTGTCTGAAACTGACTGCTGCAACCACTTTGTTCACTTTGTCTGAGCAGCAACCCTGTGATGACCCACCCTATCTTCTTCTAGAATGCTACAGTCGTCTGCTGCACATGGAGAGCCAGGTGTGATTTTAATAACATGTTTCCAGGTTCATATGGTGAACTCCATATCGGCACTTAGCGCACTGTCAGGGTTATACACAAAACTCTCAAAGCAGCTTTATATACACACCAACACAGGAAGTACTGTCAGACCTAACATACATACTGTTCATTCACAGCAGCTCTCACAGCACACTCACATCTTCCATGTAGTGGCTTTAGGTTTTGCACCTGTCAACATCTCTATCTCTCTAACTGGAATTTAAGTCAAGTCAGATAGTTGATTGTCAGCAGGGAGGTAGTTCCAGAGGAAGCAGGCCCATGTACTCTGAGAATGAAGAGCAGGGGGTGGAATATGAGGTTTCGGGATATCAGACATATATGAAGGTTGCTGCCCATTTAGGATATTATAAGTCATCAGAAGCAGTTTAAAGCAGTAGTTCAGGCTAGTCAGATTAGTCTAGAGTCTAGAGAAGCCGCCAGGGACAGATGCGAAAACCTGGTTTAGAATATATTTGTTAAATATTGGATATTTATATGTAGGTGTAGTTGCAGTGATCTATGGTATGAAAAGCTGCACTGACATAAAGCACAGAGGTGGAATCTAAATCCATTGTAAGCAGAGGATCATTCACCACTTTATCAAGTTCAGTTGACAGGCACTGAGAGAAGGTTGAAAAGGCTAAAAAGATGAATAGACGCTATTCTTTGTAGTACGTAATGGAAGGTTGGGGACGAGGTCAATAATTATGAAGAGATCCTGAATCAAGGTGTGGTTGCTCAAGTTGAAGCCACAGCAGTTTCAAAATTAGAGAGTACAGAACCAGGTGTAAGAGATAATATTTCAGATATTATATAATATTTTGGATTGCAGGTCCTAAAGCTGCCTCAGTACCTCATGTTTATTTTGGCATCTGGTCTGGTAAAGGGACCATTGATAACCTAACGCTTGTAATTAACTTGATCTTTGTACATAATTAGCACTAGCTGTATTGACCTGGTATTGACTTCTGAAACAAGTAACTGCGCTGCAAATCAAAAACATTAATCTGCTCTCCCATGAGCTTAAATATCAGTGGCTGCATTCTGAGTCTTTTAAACATCAACCAGTCCTGCTTTAAATACATCAAACATACATTAAATACATATCCCAAAAGAGAATTTTAAATTTACCCTACATTTGTATGTTGCACTCTGTTAAGGAATACATTAGCAACACACTCACAGCCACTGACATACATTTCAAATATTAGCTACTTTCATCCTCTGTCAGACTTATCCTCTCTTTTTGATTGTGTTTTTTTCTTATAGAGGAATAAATTACAACACATTGACTTCGAAACATTTACTCCTTAATGATTTCTGTACAGCCACTTTGTAAAGTACATCCCACCCTACATTTTTTTCTCTCTCTTACAAATCCAGCTGTTGTTTTCCACTTTCCCTCCTCTACTTTGTCATCTGGCAAGTCAGCAAAAAAACTGGTCGCAGGTAGTCCAGATCACTCAGCCACTTTATCACCTCCCTCTTCCCCTGAGGAGCTCTCTGCCTCAGCCAGACCTGCTGGAGGATGTTTGCACAGCCGCACACTCAACTGTGCCACCAGTTAGGCTGCCTGCATTCACACTAAAAGCTCTAGCTTTCTGTGTGGCATTTTATGTTCTGTTTAAGGAAGCAAAATCTAAATTACTGAGCAATGAGCCTTTCCTGCAGTAATTATTTATTATAATTACTAATTTTCTAACCTGACGAGCAGAGCCCCAGGCACAGGAATTAGGGAATTTGTAAAGATCCATTGCTTATAGATGAGTAAAAACAAATATGAGTGCACAAAACCCATGATTTTATTCTTTCTTTTTTAACTGAATAAAATCCTAATAAAAGGCAACCTGTCACTACATACTAAATTTAAACATTAATGCTCTGATTGAAAATCTCCACTCCTGGTGCTGTACTGACAGATCTCTCAGCAGCAATGTTGATGAAGACCTATTATGTGGGTTTTAAGATGAGCTGAAATCCACTGAATGATAAACACAGAGGGGGCACAACACAGTCTCAAAGGACAGCTCGTTTCAAAATGTATTTACAGTATTTATTCAGAAATATTTTGTTTGTGTTGTACTTTTTCTTAGTGCTAGTGAGTTGCATACATACTGTATTTTGTATTTGCATTAAATGCATATGCTGTTTTGCTACATTTTTATGTTGTCCTTTTTAACGTGAAAACTTGTGAGATTCGACTCCAATTCTGTTATTAATCACAATAACACAACACATACATTTCAATACTTCACATATACTCCAGTGCATCTAAAAGAATAATAATTAGCAAGATATAATACAAGCAGAAATATGTGGTATATAAATATATAAAATAGTGACTAACCCCAGAACAGTGCTAAAGACATGACAGCTGCAGCCTCTGAGCTGTGGATGAAAGCCGAGGAGCTGAAGATGAAAACTGAGGTCCTAAAACAACTAATTACCAGATTGATTTCTAACTGACCAAGTCCCATCAAAAGAGAGGCTTTCTGATGTTAACATAGCTCCACTCATTATCTCCACTACATGGGCACAAATGAACTCATACCCAAGGATTTCTGTTGTATTGGCATGTATAAGATAAAGAATGTAACATGCAGAGAGTGCACCACCCACAGAGAAGAAGGCGGAAGCAAATAAGGAAACTCGAGAGAACAAGGCATTGATGTACTGATCGATCTCACCAGGATCTACAGTGAGGACATGGGGATGTCAGGACTGAAAGGGTGGAGTAACCAGAAGGCAGGAGAGCAGCACAAACACCTTCATATCCAGCTGTCCAAAATATGTGCAAGCTGTGTGTGTCTGTGTCTGAACTTTTTAACACAATGCAACAATAAAATATATGCAACAGTTTACATGAAGTTTCGACCAGATATTAACCACAACAACACCACAATAGATAAAGACACACTGGGGGGAGCAAAACCAATCCAAAGCAAAGCACCAATGGATCTCACTGAGCAGTCCCACCTCCTACCTGTGTACATCAGAATCAGCTTGGTGGGTAAGTCAGGAGTCATTGTGACAGTAAACAAACAAAATGCAAAAAGACAAGAGGCAATATCTGTATGTCTTCTTGGATCATTCTCATCTAGTAATCATCTTTCCAGGAGCAGAAGACTTCAGAACAATCCTATATGTGGGCCAAATTAATTGAAGTCATTTTTCTTACGTAGCACCAAATGAAAACATTTAGTATCTGAGAGCATGTTTTCATATATAGCTGGTCTAGACCATACCCATGAGCAAAACTCACTTTTAATACATAGAAATCTTGAATTGAGTCAGGCTATGAGTGGGCGGCCATCAGTCGGGTTAGACAAGAAAAAGAGAAGCAGGAAAGATTTATTCTTAAAATGGGGCAAATGTAACATTATCAGCATGTGATGTATTTAATTTGTTTAATCCCGAACTTCACAGAACTCTTCAGAGCTGACAGTGAAAAGCAACAGTTTCTAGTGAAGAGACATGCAGTTCATGTATCTGCACAATGTAACTGCATGTCACAATCTGGAACAAGACACATCATTCAATTTTAATCGATCTTAACACAGCTTATTATACAGCACATCTAAAACATGCACTTGCAATACATTTTGGGAAAAACATAATTTCCTTTCCATCGAATGATTTTTATTCTTTTTTTTTTCTTTTTTTTTTGCTAATGTCAGAATTTAATTGCAGTTTCCTTTCACCTGACACACAGTAAAGCACTGGGTTGTGTGTGTGTGAGAGATAGAGAGAGAGAGAGAGAAGAAAGGGAACATTATATTATATTTTCATTGGTATACTTTGCAATGAAATAAACATTTTTATTATATAAAGATGTCACTTATCAGGATGAAATGTTACACTTATTATCAGGTATTTGTTTCTTTTTATCCTTAGACTTTGCTTTCTTCAAAGCAACCTCCTCTGGTTTTAACAACAGCATGACATAATACAAGACTTTTGTTCCGCACGTTTCTGAAGGTATGTGCTATTCCAAGCTTTCTTAAATTCATTGATTAGAGACTGCTGATTTGTGGGACATACTCCTCTGACAGATCAATCCGTCCCACTCAAGCTCAATTGGAGAGAGGTCTGGAAACCAAGGGGCCAAACCCTTTTTCAAAGAACAGCTTCCTCTTCTTTTTCTGACCCTTTTCTAATATCACCATTTTTTCGATACCATTTTTCTTTCAGTGTCTCCTACATAGAGTACACATGTGTTTCTTTACTCAGCTGTTTCTTTGCAGCCATTTCTGTGGTAGTTTGTCAGAGATACAAATACAGTTGAGATTTATTGGGATTTTTGTATGCAAACTCCCAAAAGCCAAAGAGCTAAGCTAAATAATGCAAACTGTGTTTCACTTTTGCACTGAAGTTGTGACCCTGCAAATCTTCTCAACCCTCTTTTCTTTTGGTAACATTTATTCAGCAATGGTCTGGTAACATCAGGTAAATTGAGAAAAATGGTGCATATCAAAGAAAGTAAAGTCTGATCATGCAGTATCTAAATCCCAAATCCACAGAACTCTGTTTTTTAAGAACGACATTGTGAACAGAAACTTGAAGTTGCTTCCAAATGTTTGGCCTGTATTGGCCTTGCTTCCAAACTTTTGGCCTGTAGAGTACATGGGCAATTTATAATGATACGTACTAACAGAAATCAATATGATAAGACCTCTTCCAATTTATTGCAGTTCCTCAGCTGCCAATGTTCCAGTCTGTATGATTTGATGGTCAATTGTGTAAAATGCAGCACTAGGATGAAGAGAGACAAGTCCAAATGTAATCAGGATATCATTTGTGAGTTTGGCTAGTGCTATATCTGGGCTGTGATGAACTCATAAACCTGATGGATCGTCCTCGAATAAACGATTGTTGAAAGTCTGCTGACTGCTGGACTGTGGTACAAAGCCTTAAACTAAAGGCTGATTGATCAAACCAGATGTGATAGCTCAGACAAAAATTCATGAAGCAGCTGAGTTAGGATGAGGTCCAAAACACAAGTTGATATATATATGTCAGCTTCCTGTAATGGTTAGAATTGTATCTTTTTCAGAAGCTCATGAAGTTGTTGTTTCTATTGCTCTCAGTAATATTTGATACATTTCTTTTCACTCCCTTTTTTTGGGTTGACACGTGTGCTAATATTAAGCAGAACATGTTTAGTCATCAGAATGATTCTTGTGTATACTGTGAAGTTAATTACCACTGAAACTACAGTGGGAGGCTGAATAATCCCCTCCTCCTGCTCCTCCACTTGCCCCACAATCTTATTGTTTGATGTGTTTCCCATTCAGCCTGTATTCATCTAACCTCACCCTTTGTTTCCCTGCTTCTTTTTTGCCTCTACAACTGTCTTGGTACCTGCCTCCCGTGGTGCTGCCCTTGCCCCTGTTCCCAGCAGTCCCCACTCTGACAGGTGACCTCATGGAGCATCGGCTTCACACGGCTGGCTGCATCCACACAGATGTGTCCACACTCGTCCTTTTCTGTCCTGCTTCCTGAGAGGTGGACCTCTACTGTCGACTCTATGTCACCCTGTGGGTTTCTGCCCCTTAGTCAGTTCCACGACCTCTGCTGTCTTCCGCCTTCTCCTTGCTTCCCCTCTCTCCTAATTTCTTCTTTGTTTCTCATGTTTTTTGCTTTAACTTTTCATATGTGCTGGTTCACATGAAAATGATGCTGCTATGTCAGCCACTCAGACCTGATTCTGTTCTGCCTCTTTCAATCCTTTTAATCTTTTTTTTTCAAATCCCACTCACTTCCTTTCATTTTCTGTGTTTCCATTATTTCCCATTTCTTTTGAGTGTTCCTCCTCTTTTCCTTCCCTCCTGCTCCACACTCAACCTTTGTCAGCCCAAAGATGAGCTTTTGGCAGAAACATAATAGGATTGTCATGAACTCAGCTGTGACATGAGGCATGAATATTTGATTTTTGTCCCTCTAAAATCAGAAGTATAAAATTAACTATTACAATTAAACTGCACAATGGATGGCACAGCAAGGCATCACTTAACCCTTGCTGTGTAAATCTTGACTGATTTGGGGACCTTCCACTGATGAGAATGTATGTATTGGTTTTATCACAGTGATTGTTTGAAAGCTGTTTAGCAAATAAAACTGAAAATAATTTGGATTATTTGATGTGAGGCTAAATGAGGATCCATAATCAGTGGATTACCTGCACTAGGTTTGGGTTGGCAGAAAAAGAAAGAAACAGCCAGGAGCTGAGCAATGTGCTGCTGTGGATGTGGATGAGCAGAATAAAAGCCATAAAAAATGCTAATGTAATTAAAGTGTATGCTGTGGTTTGCTGTTTTGTTCTGTCATCAGACAGCCCTTTCTATCCCTGATAGCTGACCTTATTTTCATGTGTAGTTTATGTGTAGGAATGGGGAAGTTCAACAGCTGAAAAAAATTGTGCTTTCATGAACCTGTCACTTTTATAATGTGAAAGCAGTCTGGAAATTTCTGGAGTACTTTTAAATATTGCATGTGAATGTAATCACTTTGTTCAGAGTTGATCCTTAACACAACTGATGTTGTGCCTTTTAATTTAAACATCAGAATGTTTTCAGAGCCATACCCTGATTAGACTCTTGATGAAAAGACTCTTTGAAAGACCTTCCAGTTTTTTTCTTAAGTCTTAACTAGCCATACTAATGAATAAATAGTGGTTCTTTGACTACTTAAAGTGCACTGTCAGATAAACCATAATTTCCAAAGAGGGATTGTAAATCTTTTAGTCACGAATGAACAAAGATGATGAGATGCTGTTAAACGGGATTTGTTTCATTTTAGTTTTGAACCATTTAAAGGCAAATTACTCATTTTTTGAAGTAAACACAAGCAATGAAATGAAACAAGCCCAGCACAAGAATGAAATCCCCAATCACAACAGTGAAGGAAGTCTCCACTCATGTATTTGAGAACCCTGGTCACTTCTGAAGAAATCAAAGGTTGTGACCTCCATCTACCACCAAAAATATGTGTTGATGTGTCTCTAACTTCTGGAAATGGATTTCAGAAACAGTATTATATTTGTGCTCACACTGTTTCTACAGGAACACAAACAGACACACACACACACACACACTGTCACAAAAATGTGATACAAACACACACACACACACACGTGCATTCCCTCCATCCTTGCAACAAATAGCACTTTTTTATAATTAATACTTTGATGCCAGTTTTACCAGTTGCCTCTGGTGGTAGCACGGAAGTCTAATCTGATGAACAAAGAAGAAGACGGGCTTAAGATTTTAACCTCCACTGCTCCAGTAAATATCCAGTGGCATAAACACAACCTCTCCCCCAAACAAATACTGAACCTAACACCACCATGCCTAATTAAATAATACCACTGAAACCCAAAGGAGTTCATTACACAGACTTAGATTTGCATCCTGTAATATTCACACCTCCTCTAGACTTCCCAGGTAAATATTCATATCTGGTCTATGTCTGTACTCTTATTGTTTCAGAGGAATCAGACAGGAAACAAAGAGCTGCAAGGTGACCTTTTGAAGCATAAAACACTTGACTGGATTGGGGAAATAGAGAGCGATGGTGATTGTGGTAGTGTCAGTGGTGAAGCTGATGCTGGGAGGTGCAGGGGTAGATTGTGGGTAAGAGGGTGGAATTAAATTGCCCACAAAATCATCTCTTCTTGTGAAATATACAGTATTTTCACTCTCTACCTCTTTTGGAGGCAGGAGGACAACCAGCCAGCAGCAAGGCAAGGTAACCTTTCTCTAATTGATGTCTGTATATGCGAGCTGCGCACCAGGCAGCCATATTGTGAGGGAGTTGAGAGTAGCCCAGGCCTCAGCATGTGGCAGAGTTTGACAGGAGGGGGTTGATGCAGCCTTGCAGCTTGAGTGATGCACCACAATCAGACTGCAGTGTAATGGGCACAGTCTGAAGAGGGGACTTTAATCTCTCAACACACTGGAAACTCTGAAAACTTTCAGTGAAGCAGGTATGCTGCCAACCCACCCAATATATACCCATATCAGTTCATCTTAGAGCATAATGAATACAATATTCTGTTTTCTGCCACCACAACAAAACTTCGAATGTGAAACTGTATATTACTCGACAAATTCAGGCCCTCTGTGTATGATAATTGTCCACAAAATTGACAGGCTCCTGCTCTGGATTTGTCAACATGTTGTAACAGAGAGCATGGGACTATAGGATTGAGATTTGGGTGGGTTTGAAATAGATCCATTTAAGAAAGAAGTCAAAAACTGTCTGTCTGGCTATGCAGCAAAAGGGTTGTGTTATAATCATGATGGAGACGGAGTTGACTGACTAGCTGTGAATTTATCCCCTTTTTGGAGACAAAATGTTCAATTTAGTTATTGCTTGCTTGAATAGCTAGCTGACTACAGCTGACAGAATTTGCCCCCAGCATGTGTAAATAAACTGACAAAACTGATGTTCAACAGCTACAGATATGAATCCTGCATTTTCATCTGTATGCAGACAACACATTAAAGCTCCTACAAGGAACTTTCATTTTATGTTGCTTTAGGTGACCTCTGTGGACAAAAGTGGTAGGTTTCTCTTTGTGGATCACGTCCCAATATCAATAGAGCAAAGAAATTGATTTCGGTTTTTACTCGCTATCGTAGCTACAACCCAATGCTAATTTATAGCCTCATCAAATGTGCCATCTCCTCCGGCCTGAGTGCTGTACATCGTTTGTTGTCTGGTGGACCGACTCGTCCGCTGGCTCCAGAAGGTAAAGACTTACACTGTTTAGAAATAGCTTATCTTCCCACTGATGGCTTCATTTGCTGATGTAGGTCACACAGAGACATCAGCAGAAATGAGAGGCTTTTGCATATCCAGTTAAAAGCTCCTTGTAGGGGCTTTAAATGAAATGAGCATCACTTTTACTTCACTTTCAGACTTTTCACAATTACAATTGTGAACTGGATGTGTGCAATGCAAAATCTGAAGATCTCATTGACAACATAGCAGCAGGAGCTAAGGGGAGCAAAGGATCAATTTCATAACAAAATATGTAATCATAAATGTTTTATGTGGGGCTGTGGAGAGAAAAGGGAGGGGGGGTAAAACACATCTAAACTGTTTCTGTAATGTGCATGATATTTGAACATATTCGGGTGTTTTTTGCCTACCATGAACCACAAAACAAGAAAGAAAATTCACCAAATCCATTCTCCTTTGCCAATTGCACAGAAAATTGAATAGGAAACACTGGAGCTGTCCTTGGTGCTGATCCTGTAGATGTGGTGTTCTCTGTGGTTCTGAAACAGCTGATACTTAAATAAAAGCTTGTGTTGAAGCAGGACACTACATAAATTTTCTATTTACTGTCTTTATTTTTACACAGATACTTTATTGATCTCTCAAACAGAAGAATGCAGCTATAACATGGGTGCTACAAGACCACTTTAACCTATTAATGTGGGGGAAGGCTGCTGAATTCACTCTTCAGTAAACACACTGATGTAGTTTACACTGAACCTATACCTTGTGATACCTTGCAGAATCTTGGGATAGTGTGTGACTGTGTGTTACTCAAAAGGAACACCTGTCCCCTGGCTAACCTCACCTTTGTTGTTTAAGGTTAATGTTTACTCATTTACTTTCTCCAACCAAATCATCCAGTCATAAGATTGGAATCAGCAACGTCATTGTAACCACAGTGTTACTTTCACTCTTCTGTTTTGCATTGATGAACAAAGTTCAATGAACCTTTTTGTCCAAAGCGACATTTTACCTTATATAAATGCATGCAGTTTGGGGTTCAGTGATTTGCATAGTGGCAATTTTCACATTTGGGCTCAAGTCACTAAAACCACATTTCATGATCAACATGCTCAACCACCTGAGCCACAGGTCATTCAGTAAACCACCTCAATTAATTACTATGCTATTTTTCAATAATCTTTACAACATATTTTACTAATTCAGGCTAACATTATCTCAGGATAAGACAATCCTGGGGATTCCTGTCCAGCTAGTTTTGTTTTTGAAAGGCACATCCAGGAATGATTTAATAAACCTTGGTGAATTTAACTTGTAAGCAGTGACCTTTTAACTTGGAATAAAGGCAAGAGAGAGCTGAAACCATGATCAGCATTCATATTATTGGATGAGTGGTGATTATGTGATGCTGGGTGCATTTGAGGTCCTTCCAATTGGACATGCAAGAAACATTTCCGTGATAGTTATGAAAATAAAACCTTGCCAAAATCCCCCCCTAAAAAATGCTTTATTAAAGCCTAAACAATTTTCTACTTTCTCCTTCTCTCTCTGTCTTGTCTCATGATAAGTTAGAAGGAGCTTGTCTTTGCCATCTCAGACTTTTTTTTTTTTTGCATTTGTGATCATTTATAAGTACGGGTAATTATTCCTGATGAAAATTAAATTGTGATCATTACACCAGCAGGTAATAATGATTTTTCAATTACCAGCTTTTCTTCATCTAAAATCACACTTGCACAAAAAACTTTCTGTAAATCTAAAGAAGATGAGCCATGTGTATGTGGCAGTTAGTTCATGTGTCAGGATATATGAGATCATAACTCACCTATTACTCTGTGCCATGGCAACAGTTCCAAATGAGTTAAGAATTGACTTAAATGCAGACTCATGTCAAACTGTTCTGCATGAATGAAGAGGCCAGGTGAGTAACACCATACAATGTCAACAATGTCTTTTTGCACCACAGTGAACAAATGAACACAAGCTTTATGATTAATGAGTATAAGTTTGGTGGATTGTATGGAAATGCCATTATCTATCTGCCGCCATTGTTGATTCTGCAGGAGAATTAAAAGGGAGGTATCAAGTTAATCTCAAGAAGCAATGACACCACTGAGTAGTGCATGTTTACCAGTGGACAGATGCATGATGTTATAAGCATGGGTGTCAGCGGACCCATTTCACTGGGGCATGTGCTGCAGTATGAATGAACTGTGCCCCAGTAAAGTAAGTATGAATGAGCTGTGCCCCAGTGTACATGTCATATAGGCTTAAAAAATAAGCAAAGTCAGGCACTGATCCTGATCCCGAAAAGGTTGAGCACCCACTGAGGGCAGAGCTTAATTTGTCTCACCGCTTGGAACGGGTACCAGTTTGATTGGATCCGGGGCCTCCTCTTTGAAGTTACTCATAGATTGTGTGTTTTGGAGGCATTTTAATCTGAGAAAAAAGAAAAGAGGGGGACAAAGCATTGACAGACGTCAATCATCAGGTTACACAGTGAGTTTTGGGGTGCAAATAAGGAGGAGAGCAGGTAAAAAAGAAAACAAAAGGACACTATGAAAGGACACAGAAATGCTCCCATCATTCCCATCGTTGTATGACCATGATATGCACATCAGTGCCTCTATAGCAGGGGTGTCAAACTAATTCCACAAAGGGCCGTGTGGCTGCAGGTTTTTGTTCCAACCAATCAAGAGCCCAGAGTCTGACCAATCAACTGTCTGAAGACTGAGATCAGTTGATTAACTGAGTCAAGTCTGGTGTGCTGCTGTTTGGTTGGAACAAAAACCAGCAGCCACTCGGCCCTTTGTGGAACGTGTTTGACACCCCTGCTCTATATAGCCACCCCCCAGAACCCATGGGTAAATGGTATGGCTAAGACTGAGCTGTGCCCCAGTACAGCTCAATGGCTGGTATGTAGTCACTGTGTCAGGGGCGTTGGTGTATCACTCCTCCCAAAATGTCCAACCTGATCTCAAAAGCAAATTTAAGCTGTGTCTTTGATTGCATCACATAAACAAAAGAGACAGAACCAGGGAAAATCACACAGGATATCACAAGTTGAGTTAACCACTGATACAGCTTCAAATGTGATGTGGTGAAAAAGCTGGGAGAAACAGCATGCAGAGGCCAAAAAGGAAGATGTAGCCCACTTCCTAAGGTGACCGTTAAATTGTCTGGAATGACTCCCTGTTATCCACCTGAGCTGTTTCTTTTGTTCCAAGTGTAATTTACCATTTTCAGTTCTAGGTATTTACTGAACCCCTGTGGTTTGAGGCTGTTGTGCTTTTTTTTTTTCTTTTCTTTTCCGGCAGAAACCCACCACATCCAGCCACAAGGTCACTGGCTTTACACAAACTTAGAACGACTCACAACCATCACTGACACAAAAATGGTTCCACAATGTGCATCATCATTCACAACTCCCACAGCGGAGGACCGGGCCACACACAGCCCAGACTGTTATCGGGGTCTGATGTGTCACAGTGTGTTTGATGTGAAAACACTGGTGGGTTTTAAAAGTTGTTGTTGAAAAGTTATGAATTCCAAGGTTACTTCAAGGCCCCCCCGACTTTTTGAGTAAATACAATGAAAACACCAGTTAGTTGCTATAAAGAGAGAAAATGTACACATGTACACAAGCTGTTAATCCTCTTTATACCTCTTTACTAACATCATGTCATCTGTAGAAAGCAGAGTAGCAAAGAGTTCCCCTCTGATTTGTGAATGGAGTGCCAAAGCTCGGCTGTAATAGGGCTCCATGAATGTGGCGCTGTCACTTGGTGGGAGGAAATGTCAGCATATTCCTTTCATTATAGATGACCTCCCCTTTAGTCACCACAGCATGTGCATGACACCACATGCCTGCCTTGTGATACCCAATGAGCATGTGCAGGTGTGCAACACACTCTCATGAGATTTTTGCATCAATGCCATCAATGTCATTACCTTATGTTGTAATTACAGTAATTTAACATACAAAATGTGTGATTTCTGTAAATGTTAAAGGCCATTTGTGTATATTTTCAGATGTAGGTATTTATTGTGATTATGTATATAACATAAATGAGCAAAGTGTCTGTACGTGACTGTAATTATGCATTTCAAAAGATAAATTATATTAACTGTCAACAAAAAAGCTGCCTAGTGACCAAATGACTGTAAGAGTTTGTGTATGATGTTGATACCTTTATGCTCTCGTATATAATTATCGTGCAACACACATTGTTCATTTTATGATCCGTCACCGAACTGTCAGTTTCATTCTTCGTGGGCAGCAGACACCTGCAACAAACAGCGAGCAGCATCCCCAAACACTCACAGCTCGGCCAGCTCTCTCATAAATGTCATGAACCATGGCCCTAGTTCTTTTTTATGTGACATCTGTAGGTGCCCTGACTGGCCACATTTAATCTTATTGTAACACCCTTAGGCCCCATTAAACACAAAGCCAACACCAGCAGTCTGGGAATAGCTCGCCCCTGCAGCACGGTCCTGAACCATAATGACTTTAAAGGAAAAATCACCTCAAATTATAAATAGGCTGTAGCAGAGGTGATGCATTAGGCAATTTTGGTGGGAGCTGTATAAAATTAGAAAGCAAAAGCCACCAAAGTGGTGTAATGGAATGGGTATCTTTCTGTAGGAGGAAGAGTGTGCAGTCTGCAGCAAAGCCACAGAAACAGCCTCATATCAAAATAGCATTTTCCCCCCATTGATTTAATCTATATGGCATCCTAACACAGTTATTATGAGATATTACGTTAGATGTTGATAACATCTCAGATCTAAACCAGCTGTTAGTATTTATCTTAAGAAATAGAAACTATGTGGTAAGGCCTACTCAGGTAATGTAGAGCTTTGCTCCTACATGAATTATTATAAAATCAGCAAAAAATAAAACAAAGAATTAAACAGTAAAATGAAAGGAGAGGAGGAAGACGGAAGAAAGAGAAACAATATGTCAGTACGAGAGATTAAATAACATACTGATTTCACACATCAAAGTCTCCTCAGTGTCAGAACAGACTGTTGCTATGTGAAAGACTCATATAACGTCTTTTGTGGCTTCACAGGGAGCCGTGTGAAATGTCCTCAAGTGATGTCACTTTAGTCAGCAGCTGTCAGAGCTGAAGGAGTTTCATCTCGGCTTGAGTCCTGAGGCCTCAGGTTACTGAAGTTGTGAACGAGGTGGGAGGCGGGGCTCACCTGCACAGCACAGAGTGCTTCTCTCACCTGCAGACACCAGAGTATTAACCGCAGGTAATCAGTTTTAAGGTGATCGTGTATTGTTTTTAATTAAAATTGGCCAATAATGATCAATGGCTGATCAGTCGGGATATCCCCACATTATTACATTTATCCACACACACATACACACACACCTCCATGTACAAATGCAGGAAAAACACAAATGTAGATGGACTGCAGTACAGTGTTTAAAGATGTATGTGATCAACACTTTCAGTGATGAAAACAGAATAGTCTACTTTGTCACATACTGTTGTCTAATCATCTTAGAAACTGTAAGAACACTCATACGTAAAGTTTAGATTCAGAATAACCAAGAACAGAGGAAGTGTTTTCCTTTCTCTTGAACTTGCTGATACAGTTGCATGTGATATATCAGGCGATAGAAAGTGACACTGCTGAGACATCCCCTTAGGCACCAATGAAATCCAGTATATCTCCTAAACAGTTGCCCGGGGTGCTATAGCTGTTATCTTAATTCAGCTTTGATAAGGTGTCAATTTTCCTTGTACACACCCTGAGGGCTTGTTACCTCTATTTGACACCTTGATCAGTTTTTTTTTTTGTTTTTTTTCTTGGTTAGTGTGATAATTATCGGATAAGCTGGTGTGAGATATGTTTACAGTTTGATAAGTTTGTGAGCAGAGAGATAAGATGACTTCACACTCACATTGAAAGTCGAACAATATGCTAAAGTAGTTGCCTGGCCATTCTGGGTGTCTTCGTCACGAGGCTGTAATAATATTCACACATAAACACACACAAACACACACGCACACACACACCCCCCCCACACACACACACACCACTTGCTGTGAGACACATTTGGGTCAAATGTAAAATTCAAGCTTTCAAGTGAAGATTATCTTTAATCTTCTCGGCAGAGAGAGAAAGAGAGAGGCTGGGCATTTCTGATCTTCCTAGTCCACAACATTTTTTATGTATGTATTTTTTTTTTTTACCCTATTCCCAGTTTATCAGTTAAGAAAACACACATCAAAGTGGAGTTACTCTGGAGAGTTTGACAGCAAGTATGCTGAAAGGCATATACGCACCCAGTGATTACAGAAATACCACCAACAGACTGGGGTCGATACAGACATTATCTGTACTTACACAGATAATGTCACAATCCTGAAGGTTTGTGTCATGACAATCACCTTAAATTCACATCACTAGTCTTAGTAGCCACTGCTGGTACAGTGTTGGAGCAAACCCAAAACATTCTGTTGTCCACTTTGTGAACAAAACAAGGTGCCACAGCTGCTGAATGCACACAAAACAGACCCTGAAGCCAGAAGTCAATGAATTTCAAATGCAAATGTCCTTTTTTTCAGTTCATTATTTACTGTTTCTACTTACTTTCATATTGTAGCTGTATATTGTTGTTTGCTTTGTGAACTCTGTTATAGAATTCTATTACAATCATCCTTATTCTTATTATCATACATTGCCAGTCAACAATGTTTAAACGCAGAATTAATTAATTAAACATTAATTAATTAATTTAAACGCTTAAATTCTTACAACCACATTCATGTTGTGAAGTATTTGCCATATCTGATCATCTTGGGATAGTAGAGGACTTATATAAGGTTGATACATGACATTTGGCTGGTGTGATCCATAAAGTTCAAACAGACAAATACAAATAGAATCGGAGCCATCCTCACCTCAACTACATCACTGCTTTGCATTCATTGTTAACTGTTTCCATTAAAGGGGACATATTATGGAAATATCACTTTTAAAGGCTCTTTAACATATCTCTGGGTGTGTGTCTTGCCTTCTGGCCCCAAAATGTAAGAACTGACAAAAAAAATCTGTAATTTGCTCCACAGGTGGAAATCCATGTGTTTTTTCAAGCTGTTCCCTCAGTTGTCAGATAATGATGTAATTAGTTTTTTAATTTGCATAATACCACCCCTACCTGGTACCAGTAGAAGGGGTGGGGTGGGGTTAGCAGTGGCTCATTTGCATTTAAAGGGACAGACACTGAAACCAGCCGTTCTGAACAGGGCTGTTTTGAGCGGATGAAAAGAGCTGTGATGTTTGATCTTTGGTGTATTTTGACCAAAGCCTTTCATAGACATGTCTTTAAGACACCTGGGAACTATTTTAATTTGTGGAAAAGGGGCATGATGTGTCTGCTTTAAGTTTGAATGTGCAGGTTTAATCCATATTTTTTTTTAGATATCATGCCCTTTTTTTGCTAAAGCAATTCTTAATCTTTAATAAAAACAAATCATCCAGGGTCATTTCATGTTCATCCAGCCATAGAACAGTAGCATTGGGAATGTTGGTAAAGGAAGTTCATCATACTTTTCAATTCTGTATGGAAGTTCTCATTATTCATAAGTCACATTCTGTGATCACATTGTGAACTATGAATACAAGGTTAACACTTATTGTCCCTCTCAGATCTCTTGTGTTGGTTTTAACTTTGTTTAATTCCAAACAAGGATAATAGGTGAACCCACTTTACCTTGTATGTGTAATTTGAGGACTTGAGAGGATCATTGTTTATTCTTTATTATTATTCGGGGGGGGGGTTCAAAACAAGACAATCATAATTAAATTAATTCTTTTTTTTAGGTGGCAAACAACACCAGTGTGGTTTCCCAAATGACAAAGAGTAATGCAAGAAAACACTCTTTGTTATTTGTAATTTGATGACAAGTTATGTCACTCATTGTGTAAATTCAGTAAATCCTCCAAAACAGGAAGAAAAGAAATGTGACCATTATTTCCTGAGAGGCAATTTGCTGAGGCTCCTTTGTTACCTAAGTGGCTGAATATGATGCTGCTCAGCTTTCAAAGAGGCACATAGTGTCTCCCTTATTCATAGAGTTTTAAAGGAAATGTAACCAGCTTGCAATGAGCTTCCCTTTGCTGATCACAGCCCCTCTCTCTCATGTATTTTAAAACACTCATTTACCTGGAGTGTTCCACTTCATCTGCTCTGCAGACCCGATACTGTCAGCTCAGTGGCACTCAGACAGGCTACTCTGGCAGATACACACATGTTAAACAAACTTTGTGTATTGATAAAGACAAAGCACATCACATATATGAGAGGGAAACATTTTAAAAAAAACAGTGCTGATGACTCCTCACTTTGCCAAATCCTCTTGAGGTTGATGAAGGTGTTTTGGGAGTCATCAGTTTAAGGATATTTTAACTTTAAGTGGTTGTAAAGTTGTGGTGTTAGCACTGTTTGGTGGGGAGTTTTTCACGTTATGCAAACAACAAAATTTTTGATTTGGTTGGTAAGTAATAAATGAATAACCTTTTCATCATCGTCAGCCGTATTTCTGTGTTAGCATGTAACTCAACAGACTGCTGTGGCGTCATACAGCCGCACAGAGCTAATACCAGGGTGAAGAAATTAGTGAGTACAAGTTGTATTTTTTAAATGCAGGTAAATCTGCTAAAAAGTTGATAACTCCTGTTACATTGCCAGATGAGTTTGACCTTTTGAGAGGAAAACTGCAGGGAGCAATGTGATCACATGCCATTAAATCACCCACACACAGACACAGACACAGACACAGGGGAGAGTTTGTGAGCTGCTAGCTGCTGTCTAGACTGGTTAAATGGATTAGATTGTGTCTCATAGTGGGATTTTAAAACTTATTTTGGGGCTGCAGCTCACTTTAACAGTAACCACACCAGACAGGAAGCACATGTGTTTACAGTTTTTGTGCTCTGAAAGATGTCACAGTGTGGAGAACAGGTGAGAACCACGGCCAACTCAGGCTGTGAAGGAGACTCAGTGCTTGTGAGAGTCGGAACAAATCTACAAAACTTTGGGCCGTCGTATAGCTCACTGGGTTGAGCAGGTGCACCATATACAGAGGCTATAGTCCTTGCTACAGCTGACCAAAGATCTAATCCCCCTGCGCCCCTTTCTGTGTCATTCCTCCTCTCCGTCTTCCCATTTCCTGACTCTCTCTGACTATCCTTTCAATTTAAGGCATAAAAGCCCCCAAAATACAAAAAAAACTTAAAAACTTCAACATATAATATCTAAAACAACTTGATTGCAATGGCGTAACTACCAGTAAAACCACATTCTCTTCTCTTCCCTCTGTTTATTACATTTATTAATTAATTTATTATTTATTAATTTATTAAAAACAAACAAAAAAACATATATATGGTTATTGATCCAATGCAGCAGAAAATATACTATACACTTGGAGAATGATGCATCGTGACGGACTTACAGCAGCTCAACAGCCACTGAAAAAACATCCCATTATTTATGCAGAGCAAGAGGCAAACTGAGGCCTGAGTGGGCACGTTTAATTTCTCTGCTGATCATTCAGACAGATTCTATTTACAGCCGGTGCATGGGGAAACTGAGAAAGATTAAGGCAAGGGGTAGGAGAGTTGGTGGGAGGGGGGGCGGCATGAGACCAAGAGAGTGTGAGAGAGAGGGAGAGAGAGAGAGAGAGAGAGGGAATGGTCTCAGGGTGATGGAAGGTTTTAATCGGTCATTCTGACAAACCTCATTATAACCACCATGCCGCAAAGCCAGGAAAAACCATCTTGTTAAACAAATAGCATTCTTTCAGGATTCTTGTTTGTCAGCACTAAGAAATATTTGTGGTGTGGCCTACTTGCCTGTAAATAGACACAGATATTAGAGCTGTGTGTGTGGATAGCTCCCAGTGTGCCATGTGATATTGCTAAAATCCTAGCTGCTCTATGGCACTGGGTCCTTGTTCTTGTTCCTAGATGTTGTATTAGGTATTGGCCACTTGGGACGAGGAGTGTGATGAATCATTATGGTTCTGTTCAGGCAGCCAGGCCTACATGAGTAAAAGCTATGTGATTTGACTGATTGTCACAGGTGAGTAACTGACTTACATCATTGGTGTGCATTGTTGAGCACCGAGAGCCTCAATCAATTCACCACTTTATGTTGGTGCTGTTGTGTGACAGCTGAAACAGAAACATAATAACACCTGCAGGCTACCGTGTCATATTGAAACACAGAAATAAATACACAGAGAGTTGACAACATTTTTTAATTTACATCTTCACCACAACAGAAAAAAACCACTAGTCAGAGGACAACAATAAAAAGCTCCCTGAACTTTCAGTCGGTCAGTTCAAGGCCTGCTGTTAGAGCGTGCTGGTAGTTGCCAAAGCACCAATACTTAGCCACCTGCAAGAAGTACGTTTAACTGTAACAGCAAAAACCTCTGCTCAAAATAAAATAGCTGCAGTTTTTCTTGCAGAAAGGAAATTAAATGTGTAGAGTTATACTGTGATGGACTTTGCAACACAAATCTCAGCCATGAACCAGAAAAACTCCTATCCAATGAACAGACAACAACAGGTACAAGAAAAAGTTCATGTTAGAAGTTGTACCACCTCGTCCTGTTAAAGCCTTCTAAAAACACAGCTGTGGTTGGAAATTTTGAATAATACAGCATGAAATTAGTTTGCCAAGCTTTTTAGCTTTCTGCCACATAACTGTGAGATCAGAGCTAGTATCCAAGGTGCACACACATCCATAAATCTAAAACAGGCCCAGGAACTGATCCAGAGGGGGGGACTGGGTGACCACAACAATATTAAAGAATGGCACTTTCATGCCTCAGTGATTTTCAGCAGCACAGTTATTTAAATCCAGAAAAAGGTTGGCACCCCCAGAGACACATTCAACTGTGTGATAAACGTTTAATTTATCTATTTATTTCTTCATTCATTATGACCTGCTCCTTGTCATAGTTTTGAATGTCCAGTTCGTCAGTGGTTTCACACACATGTATAATTCACAGCTGCTACTTACTGTGGATCGTTTTACACTGTGACATGATGATCCATGACCGAGTGCAGAGAGAGAATTCCATCTAAGTTTGATAAACTTTGGGCCAACTGTATATCTTATTTTCTGTATGCCAACATAAACAGTGAAATAACATATTTTGGGTCACTTGCTGCTGCAGAATTCACAATTCAATCTTCCTCCAAGAATGAGAAAGATTTTGTCTTTCAGACACAAGCACTGACAGAGAAGCTGAGCAATGAGCTGCTGTGAATGAGTCCAGCAGCAAAAGTGTATTTTAGCCAAAGAAAAAAAATCCCAAATCCATTATATTATTATATTTCCAGTGCCTTACTTTGACGTCAAACATCCCTTTCTACCATATTACTGCATACAAGTGCACAACGGTACATTGTGCATTTCAACTACATGGCAGGCTAGCTATTTAAGCAAAGTGTGTGTAGAGTTTTCTTGACACCTGGAAAGTGTAATTGTAAGGAAACAAAGAGAGGGCATTGGCCAACAGTTCTTCTGTACCACAAATGACAGCCATCACAATGACAATTCTCAGCCACTGCCCTTGCCAATTCACCACTGTGCTTGTGAATTTTAGCACACTATTTCTGGCGTGAGAGTGTGGGTGTGTGAAAATTGGGCCACTGAGGTTAGAGTGAGAAGTGTGAAGTTAAGACCGTATAGTTTGTGTGATAATGCTGCTGATGCAGTTTCCCTCTCCAGTGTGACATTATTGAATCCCTGAAAAAAAAGAAAAGAAAAGAAAAAAAAAAAAGGGGGGGGGGGACTAATTGCCTGACCTTTATCGACTCCTTTGGAGGAGACACAGACCAATGTGCACCATCCCTCGTTACATCCGCATAATTAACGTCAATCGATCTGGCTCCACTTTTTCTCTCCCCCGATGCAGAGCCATGTGCCAAGGTGGAGAGTGACAGCTGTCGTGCAAAGTGACATGAGGCAAATTCATTAGCCAATGAGTCGATGGCACTGCTAAGGGGGGAGAAAAGAGCAAGACAAAGAAAATCTATTGTAATTCACAAACAGACATGGGACGTCAATCAAAAGTGGTATTGACTGGCTTTAGTGAGACATCAATGGTTTTGTCCAGTATAATGATTTTGTTTTGTTTTCCAGCTTTGGATGACTTGACTATCAGATTAAGGAAAGGCAAACATGCTGGGACACACAGTGCTCTAAAAAAGATCCTGCTCAAAATGAAATCCCAAGAGAAACTTCATTCTAAGGGAGGATATTGTTTAGATTACCAATACTGTTCATTGATCAGGCATGTTAACGGTACTCTTCCTGGTTCTTCTAGTTATTTTTTCATGACAAAAAGAAGAAGAGAAATAATAACTGTGGTCAGGGACAGAATTGTTGTATGTGTCTGAGCTGAACAAAAACTTTTAATGATTAATCCATGTTTGTGTGACCAGTGGGATTTAATGTTGTCTGAGGTCAGGCTGTGGTCAGTGGAGGGGAGTACACACTACAGACACTCTGGAATCATTTATTGTGGAATCTGACATGGCAAATCACGCACAAAGAAATTCCATCATCACACAGCTTGAACCCCTACACATATTATGCAACACAATACTTTTTTGTGTATCTTGTCCATATTTAAGATAGCAAATTATTATTTATTAATTTTAATTCTTAATTCCTGATCTGAAAAATGAGTCCAATCAGCTGGGTCCAGGCTTTAACTGGATTTCAATTTTCAGGCCCGCTGAGACCTCTATTCCATGTTTTTTTTGTTTTTCGCAGGTAAGCTCCTCCTCCTTCCAGGGAAGATTTCTGACCAATGAGAGAACATTTGGTTCATACATGGCATTTGTTTACAACTTTGGACCGCTTGGTACTGTTACCTTTTGAACACAAACAACCCAAAAGAAAAAATGCAACAATTGTATCGGTTCAGCCGTGCAATCGGAACAAAGCAAAGGAGCCCCTGGTCTGAATAAACCCTAACACAGATTTTGTGTAATTGCAATAAAATAAATAATAGGTAGGCGATATTTGACCCTGTTACATTTGTATTGTTATGATCAGGAAAGAGGAAATACCTGTCCAACCTGAATCACTACATAGATCATTTGTCTCTCCTCTCTCAAATGACCCACAGGAGTGCCTCCTAAAATGATAGCAAGAGTACCAGACATCGTTGCCATAGTTACCAATAAATATGCTTACAGAACAGTCACAGTTTTGCATAATGCACAAAAACTACTTGGTCAAATTCAGGAACACATCATGCTAAAATACTCCCTTATGATCAGAGGACCTTTGTCATATGGTTACAATAATTCAAATTTTATTGATTTTAAGAGGTGAAAAAAAAACAAAAAAAAAACATCACAAATCTTATTAGCTAGCCAAGCTTTTCCTAGATGAGAAGCATACAGAGCTGAGTCATTACCACCCATTCAAAGTCAAACATTAACTATTTAATCATTAAATAGTTTAAATAAAGTGCAATGAATGCCTCAAGCCACCACACTCCTCCACTGACAAAAATGCTTATCGTCTTGAGCAGCCTGTCCAGAACTTAATCCTGCATTTCACGACCGGAGGGGGAAAACAGCTTTATTTCCTCCCAGGAGCCCAACTCCTTCTTCACTGTCAGCTCTCACATGATTTGCATATATGGTCAAGAGGTCACAGACTCAGCAGCATAGTCTGACATTTTAATTCTGTGCAGACAGCCAGAGTGTGCGGCCTGGTCCTTTCCTAACCCATCTACACCACCTCATCTAAAGGGGAAGGAACTGACAAGCTCATATTTTTGTTTATATCAAATATGTGTCAGGTAATAAACATGTTCAAATGATGATTCGTATTAACTGGTGAAATTATTCTTCACCCAGGTGAAAAACCTCTTCTCACACAGAGTTTTTTCAGTCCATGGTGTTAAAGTGCTATGGATGAATCCTGGCCAGCAGCCACCACATCCAACATCCTGTGAGCAGAAGCAGCACTGCTTAAATATTAATGATGTTATTCACAATTGTCACTGAACTCATGATCTGCATGTGTGTGTCCACGTTGCTCCATACATCTCTCGCGCTCAACGTGATTTCACTGGAAGGGTGCATTCCCCAGATGACTTGAGGGCTGTATGGAAATTTCATAAACCTCCTCGCAATACAAAGGGCAGTAATTGCTTGCATGGCATGATGCTGTGATGATCCCAGATCATCTCTGTTGTATAAATGAGATTTCCCTGTGGGTACAGCAGCATTTTTTTTTTTTTCATAGTCAATCATAAACAGGAAGTAACTCAGTCCTTAGTGATGTGTTGAAGCAGGCCTAGGACCTCAAAAATAATGGAGAGATGGAGCAGGGCCCCATAATATATATATATATATATATATATAAAGTATAAAATCATGTTTTCTATTAATCTGGGCCTAGTGCCATGTATAAACCTACCTTGTTATTGTGCATTCAGTACTAAGCAATTCAAATAATATACAGGTTCATGTTTTGAATATGCCAATATCAACAATGTCTGTCAATTGCTTGATAAACACGCATGCAGGCTATTCAAATTGAGGCTTTTAATTACATAAATGTGGAAAAGAAAAATGTCTAATCAACCAAGAGTTTTGTGACCCTCCTGCAGTAGACCTCTGTGGACCCCCTGTTGAAGACCCCTGTGCAAAAGGGATTATATCCGAGTCTTGCTGCTGCTACTGTATGTAGCCACAAACACACAAGTCAAGAACAAATCATTCAGTGTCAACCTTAGCAACCCTCAGCTTCTTTTCCTCTACTGATGCTAGGATTCTAACCAGCCACCTAACCCCTGTTGTGCTGTCATCATTTCCACATAATGAACACTGGGGCATCAGGTCTACCCTGATGAAGCAACACTAAAGTCAGTGAGTGTTGAAGCTCTAGGCTTAACTGGTGAGCTGTTAATGCTAACACTGGCCCTACAAGAGAAGACAACTTGCTCCGATAAAACAATACTCACCTGTTCATAGCTAATATGCTTCACTAGAGGGAATACTGTCTGGAAATACTCCTCTGTATTTAGAGACCAAGGCATTTTTACCATCAGCCAGCCAGCAGTTTAGATGCATTAACAAATCCTTTCAATTGCTCTCTTGACCCCATCAACCAGATGAAGCATTCCAGTGGTCCCAACCCCACACTAAAGCAGAAGGGAGTGAATCTTTCACAGCTACAATCATTATTAAGTTTATATTTTCTGGCTACAGTGTCTGTGTAGTTTGACAAAATCTGCTTCCATGAAGATGTGTGTGCTTCTCCAAGTTTCCCATGTGAAGAGAAACAAAACTTTGCCTTAATAAACAAAATTGAATCATGTTTCCTGAGTATTTATAAGATAAATTAATGTGACATAAAAACCCTTATCTGCTGATGGGGCCCATTTGGTGTAAAAGAAAGCTCTGCAGATGCAGTCAGTGAGTCATCTTTGTTGGGTTGTTTATTGAGATGGCCCACAATGCCCTGCATGTCTGGTCTTTGGTTTGCACATAAAAGCACTCATCTCATGTCACTCATCAACCTCTTCTGGTTACCCATTGCCTCTCAGTCAAGTCACCGCTGCTGCCATCACAGTAATGTCTGCAGCTGTTTATTTGAACTCAGCCATACAAACTTAAGGTCCTTCTCAACCACTGTGCTCCTACCAGGCATGACTGCTATTCCTGCATACAAGGCAACCACAGTCCTCAGCAAGCTTATATCAGAACAGAACCATCTCTTGCTCTCATCAGAAATCTCTTGAAGGCTAATCTCTTCTGAGCACATCCTTTCCTACCTCCTTGAAGACATGCACTTAGTATGCACTATGCACTTTTGGTGCACGTCTTTATCTCTCTTCCTCCACTTTGCCTTGTTGAATGGATGTAGTACTTAAGTGCTTACATTGAGGTCTTCTACATGAAGCTTAAATGATGTCCTTCACATGTATCTTGCTTTAAGACGTTTGTCCAACAGGATATTTTTTTTTATATTGGAGAATACTGGTGTATTTGTGGTGCAACATGTATGTATTCTGCAAACTTTTAAAATGGGAACAAATGGTGCTCTTGTGATTTAATGAATCTCTGCACCATGTGTCCTTGAGAATCAATGACCTCAGTCCAGTGTCAGTTTATCCTAGATTTTCTTTCCATCCATCCATCCATACACCCCCCCCCCCCCCCCCCATGTCCCTGTACAGTCAAGGGGAGACAGGGAGCAACAAATAACTGAAATAATAAAGAAGTCTTTATTAATTAGTCCCAAACTGAAGCATGTGGGGAGCTACCACACATAACTAAGCGAGCTCCTAGTGAGGACGAACCTGACTGAGAAGAACACACAAAGATACACAAATATAGCACACAACCACAACCACACACTGATCTCACTGGAGGCCTAGTCCACGCACACGGCTGTCTGCTGACCCACTGGCACTGCTGCACCTCTGCCTTATGTGAGGCTTAATGAGCAATCGGACCCAGGTGTGCTCCTTCAGTAGGTGCAGGAGGGGCAGTACCTGGGAAGACAGTGCAGACACACACAGCAACACTACAGCCATAACAAGCTGACATAGGTCGGAAGGGACACATCCTGGACAGGTCGCCAAATTTTTATAGTCTGTGCAGTAGTTGTTCTAATTTGTCCTAATGCCAGTTCTATAGATTAAAATAAACAATAAATTAATTATGGATTAATAAATTAAATTAATAAATTAAGATAGATATCTGTAAATAGTCAACTCAAGGTTGCTGTTGAAATGCACCACATTCATTCATTCTCATTATTTATTAAGCTCCTGAGGGTCTGTGGCAACAGAAAAACAAAACCAAAAAAGACATTAACCTACATTTGCATCCAAGCTGGAGGCTCAATGGTTCCACATATTAAAGGAAAACCTGATGGAACTCAGCTCTAGGTTTGTTCAGGCTGAGATAATAGTGTTTGTCGAAACAGATAACCTACACAGACATCTGCACTGCGCTGCGTGGGCAGAAAATGACCAAATCATCTGGATGCATGAGGTGGTTAATGACAGAATTACTAACAATGCATCATCTTCCATATCCATTGAACTGCACTGACAGATCATTTATATCCATATCTATGATTCACATGGAATGGAATAGTTACAGAATTTGCCACGTCATCTGATGTGCAGCAAATGATTCTCAAAATCAATTGTAAATCTACTATTGATATAATAATGATAATCTTCAACCAGATCCTTATATTTTAGACTCTCTCATCCCACTTTGCTGGTGAGCACAGAAGCTACGACATTGTACTGACCTCTAAAATGTACCAAATCAACAATCAATAAGTGTGAATGATTTTTTGATGGGTGTCCGTGTGGTAAAGCATGTATTGATTCCCCCATCAAATACAACCCTGCAATAATGTAAATGATAGTCCTTCATATATGATATTCTTCCACTAAATTATACATTGAATTCATACACACACTGTATTTTTTATTATGTCATGTTGTGAGGCTTCGTGAGAAAAATGAATGTGCTCAGTCTGAGGGAAAAAAACATGTCAAATATTTCTTCTGGCAAGTGGCAAATGAACTATAGATGCCTTCAGATTTCCATTTGCCACCCACTGAGGATTTATCATGTTCAAAAACTTATGTGCAATATTTGATCTCATCACAGTTTTTCACCTAATACTCAGCTCCATGTGAAATGTGCTATGTGCCTGTAATTACCATGTAAGTGCTACCTAGTCTGGAGAATAGCATAGCTCACAGATGTTGTCCCCTGGGATACTTGCTCATTTGATCACAGCTTTATTTTGCATCCATGATTATTTCATTATTTTGTAGTTTTATATTTTTCTTTATGTCCTAGGTAACGGTTTAACAGTTGTGCCCAGCATGCTGGAGTGACTATGTGTGTTTGTCAGTGCTCATTAGCCAAGTTTTACCATCTATGAGCATATTGAAGGGGCATATTCCAATATGCCAATTTGTGGATTTGCCATATCAAAAAAGAAATTCTGCATTTGCTAAAAAAAACAAAACAAAAAAAAAAAACATTAAATACCAGGCTAATTTGACTGAAAGAAAGAAAGAAAGAAAGAAAGAAAGAAAGAAAAGCTTTAGGGCTTTATTCGCAAACTTTCTGGATATGATATTTAAAACCAGTCTAAGTTATACCTCAAAGTCTAATAATAATAATGTTGCAAAAAATGGAAAAAATATGGGGATTGTGAAAACATCTGTGAACAGTTAGCTGCTGATGTCTTTATAGGTTTTGGAGTGACCTCCCCCCACAGAGACAAAATGTAATGAAATGCATATCTGCAATATATTCACAACATTGTTCAGTCCATTATTCATTCAATACCTGCATGTAGTATTTAATGATTACAATGAGGTGGTTTGGTTTAGATGAGAAAACCACTGTTATCCATTAAAGGCTAAACATGTCATAAGAATGTAACAGTAATGAGGCTCTACATGAACTCCAGGTGACACAAATTCATCCATCCATTAATTCCATCTAGTAGCTATGAGAATTCCATTTATATTGGATGATAATGTATCTCTGAATGTATGTTCAGTGCAATGCAGGAGGTATTTTTTCCTTATTGTAGTGAGGCAAATGCCTGATGAGGGATTTAGAGGTGTTTTTTTATTTATTTATTTTTTTATTATTATTATTAAGGGAGCATCCCTGATAACACCACCACGCTCTCTATCTCATCTGAAACAACCCAGCCATAAAATGATGCCATTCAATGGGCCATTATACTCGAATCAACGCGGAGGAGCTGAGTCTTTTACTCCCAGTGTTAAACTCACCTTGAATGGGAAAAGCCACACAATGAAAAGTCAATTACAAGCAGCTTTCAGTGTGTGTATTGTTTTCATCAGGGTGAACAAAAGGCAAAATTTCCTTCACCTGCTGGCACATATATCATATATATCATATAGAAGGTGAATATATGTGAAGGTGTTTTATTTCCATTTCATTTTCTGCGGAGACAACAGAGGTAAATGGCTTCTCTTTGCACAGCCTGGGTGGGAAGATGCAGTTTTAAGCTGTTACCAGGGGGCTCAACAGGGACTTTGAGGTCATTAAACAAAAAAACTTGCTGTTCCTCATCTTCCTCAATTTCCTCCCTCTCATCCCTTCTCACAGCACACGCTGTTAACATTTTCCAGAGCAAACTGTCCGAGCTAGTGCAATCATGCTGGGGCTTTTAATCATAGACTGGCTGCTTCATGATCACATTGTTAAATAGTAGTTTTGCAGATTTACAAGGTGTGTTGTTTTTCAAAGGCTACGCTAGCCAGCTCTCCAGAAACCCGAGAAGTCAGCAAAATATTTGGACTTGCAGGCCTGTTGAAATATGTGTCTTATAAATAAATATCCGAAAGAGTAATTTATGGATTCCTCTTTCTCCTTGCAACTGGTTTGAATTAGCCAAACAATGAGAACATAAAATTTATGATCATCATGTTCTCACATTTAATCAGGCCAAAAGTGAATAAATGTGACCCCATCAGAGTAACGTCACCCAGGGGAGTACATGCTGGGCAGACTTCATGGATGTGATCAGTAGATCTGCACGTTTTCCCGAGCACAGGATGGAGTTGAATGCACAGGCCATAGGTGACTGAGTTCCATCACAAAGCAGTGAAATGAGGTTGGGGTCTGAGGCGCCCACATCATTTAAATCTAGGATGTGTCTGATGAGCCCTGACAGCCTGTGGTCATTCCTGTGGGGTGAGCTGCTATTGTTGCCAGCACAGATGTGGAGGGAGTTAAACATGACCATATGGTCCAGGAAACCACACACAGGCTTGCACGCGCACGCAGTGACATACGTACTGGCGCATTCATTCTACCTTCAGCACGCGCAAACTGTGGTTTCAGAGGGACTAGGAAAAGGCCATCCTGCTGTGCTGAGCTCTCCTCCCACCTGTTCCACTGAGAGCTGCAAATATGGATTGCTGGAATGGCCTGTTGTTCCCCTCTGTCAGCGCGTTCCCTTCACATATATATCACACGCCTCCTGTGTTCCTGTGGAGCAGAATTAAAAGCACTGACATGGGTGTGGAAAATCATAAAGAGAAGAAAGTGGGCGACTCAGGCAGAGGGGGAGGGAATTGGACTTGAGTTGACGAGGGAAGGTGAAGAAATTGCCACAACGACAGGAGACAGTGCAAGGAGGATGAAAAACAGTGCAGGGTGGGAGGAGGGCTGTCTTGATGGAGGGGTGTGCTAGCTTGTAAAAACAAGTAGAGTCGTTCACACCCTCTTCATTTATCAGAGGTTTGGCCTCAAACACCATTAAATGTGAAAGCTGCCAAATAAATACATACACAGAACAACACAGCATTGAAGGTAGAGTAGGAGAAGCTGGAAAAATGTTTTGAGCAGGCTACATTTTGAGAATATACAATTCAAAAGTCCAGGTTCCTTTCTTCAGACCTCTCTCTGAGACCACGCCTCCAGACCACAGGAACGCACAACGCTTGTTTTCTGCCATAGTGTTGCTGCAACTGTCTTGTTGAATTTAGCAAGCTAGCATAATCTCTGGCTCTGGCGCTGTCTTTTCAGTAATCATGGTGTTCAAAATGATTAGCTGGTGTTTGTACAAGCATTTCATTAATTGGATGCAATCGGGGTGTGAAGAGGATTTCAAGCAATATAGTCAAGAATGCTCCAGAAAAAGATCCCCTCCCTGACCTTTAAGTCCTGATTTTTTTTTTCAATTAAAACCTGAGGTATGTCACAAAACAAGTCACAACTGCAAGAAGGAGCATGAGGTCAGCGTTAATTAACTTGTGGCTGTTTAGTTCAAAATGGCCTTTACAAGTCTTAGATGATCTTCATGCCAGTTACACCTGCTGTAATTATTTTGTTTCTGTCACAACACATTATCCGGATAGCTACATACTGTGTTATTATGTACTGTGTGTCTTGGCACTGGCAGCAAAACGTGATTCAGAATGGATCAAAATGAGCTCCCACTCAGCAGGAACGTTAAATCAGAGAAGATCATGACCTTTCACTGTGCATGCCCACACCTTCACCAGTCTGCTTTGATTCTGAGGCTGAATAACATTTCAGCCCGATTGATTTCTTTTTTCTTCTACAAAAAACAAAATCCAATCACAACTTAGGCAGGACCACCTCCTGACTGGCTCTGGCCGATACAGACACAGACTATATCCATGAATTCAGCACACATTTATCACATTTTAAACATTTATCTGTGCCAAAGGACAGGGTCTTGGTTTTACTACACACAGATTAAACACAGAGCAATTGTTTAATTATGTATGTTTAGTTCAACCTCTAATTAAAAATGCATCACGATCTGGACATCAGTGGATCAGATAAAGAAAAACTCCCTAAAAACCCTAATCAGTGACAGAGATTGGATCCCTCTTCCAGAGCAGGCAAACATGAAAAAACAAACAAAATAAGGATAATAAAAGAGACAGATACACACACACACACACACACACACAGGGGTAAACACTCAAAGTCATTAGAGAGAGGCTAATAGTCCAGCACAGAAAAGCCTCAACAGTGACACGGGCCAAGACTGTAGGACTCTGTTTACATGTGGTACACATGCAACCTGGATTTGGATGTCATCATCTGGATTCCACGTGTGCCAGTGTAAATGGAGTCCAGTAGTGTTTACTATCCATACACAGTTTAAGCCATTGATATCCTTTGGCAAAATAACGAACAGCGGTTTGAATTTTTATGCCAAATACATGAAACGTCCATCAACACACAGTGTATAATGTGTCATTGATCAGGCTACATGTCATGATGTGTCAGTGTGTTGTTATCTGTCATCCATCTAATCTTCAAAGCTGCGTTCAAGAGAAATTAACACATTCCTATGAGGACATGGGAGTGCCCCAGACAGTTCAGCCTTCTGTCTCACAGTGTTTGGATTATTGTCTGAATGTGTGCACAGAGACAATGACAGCTTTACCACACACTCAGAGAACAAATCCCGAGATATTTTATCAACATAAGTAGGAAAGTAAACAATTGCTTAAGATATACCAACTGTGGTTCAGCAAATTCATTTTCTGTTGACTGAATAGGTCAGTGATCAGGAGAGAAATTCCTCTAGAAGTGCTGAATGCATTCATTTCTCTGACGAACATAAAACATCTCAGATTGCTGTACAGCCTCTGTGGAAGGCTGAACAGCAAGAATGGCAGATTACATTCTAATTGTAGAAGTTTCAGAGACTTTTCAAATTGCTGTCCTTATTATGCATAAGGGATTGAACATTGTTAAGGCTCAATAACTACAAGAAAATCGCATTTTAATCACATCATTCTTAATCACTTTATTGTGAACTGAGAAATAATTATCAAGTTTCTTTGGTCATTATGAATAAAAGAATTTTTTCAAAAGACATTTTTGAATGATCTCATCTTTAACCAAATGTAATTTTACCTTTACAGTAGTAAGGCCATTATACCTGCTTATACAACAAGCCAGCATACATATGCTAACCTTCAGCAAGGTTCACTACATTCCACTCTTTCACACACACACAGCACCCTACCATCTTATTCACTTAATGTTTATTGTTTGACAGTGGTTGTTGTCTCCTGAGATTTCAATGTAAATGAAGTTATACTCATGATATGATTTGGATGATGTGAGGTCAGAGGGCAGCAGTGTCAGTTGCTTCATCTGATCTTTTTTTTTTTTTTTTTTTTTTTTTTTGGTGGTTATGTTTATAGACTCATCGTCAGCTCGTCTTGCTATCGCAGCCCAACTGTTAAGTGCTGTTGTACAGTTATTTGTAGTTTATTCATTGACACATAACCAGTGCAGCTGGTCGTGTTGGTCCAGTCGGCCGGGCTCGTTGACAACTCTACTCTACAACATTATCCTTGTGTGTAACGTTATCTAACACTTGAAAATAAAACTCATCGCTCACCACTGAGCCCATTTAATTTTTAAAACTCTGGAGTTTCGTTTGATTGTGTTGGTTGTACAATAACCTCTGAATCAGACTCAGAATCAGAATTGTCTCACTTTCCTCTTTTGTTTAACGTTACCTTGCCAACGCATGCAGATGGGCAGGTGGAGGTGAGGCAGGAGGAAGAGGTGGGTGGGGCAATGAAGGGAGGTGGAGTTGTTGATGTTCAAATTTTTCCTGATGGTCAAAATTTGTCCTCCTGCTAACAACACTGACACTTAAGGCCTGTTCATACTCCAAAATTTGTTTGTTTTCTTGAGGTTGCGAGAACAAGAACAAAGTTCGTTCTGGCCAGAGCATTTCGTACTTCATGAGAAACTAAAGCACAGACCTCCTGGGAGTTCCTCATACGCCCCGCCCGCTGTAGTACACGTCACACGTGCTAAGGGAATCCCTGTGGGAATCTAACTGTAACCATGACAACAACAACAATGGTGGAGATGGCAATTTTTTTGTTGATTGAGGAGGAGGACGAGGAGGAGAACAACACGTTTGAAGCAGCAGAGGAGGAGGATTTACTGATATTATGCACAATTGCGGAGGAGATGGAAAGAAATAGGCAACGGAGGTGGCATGTCCGACCTCTCAATATGACACTAGTATAGCGTGTTGGTGCAACAGATGCAGGAGATGGACGACAAGAGGCACTCCTTCTATTTCAGGATATCGGCCAGTCATTTTGATGACCTTATCCACCATATATCACCATTCATCCAACATGTACCAACACACATCATGCCCATCTCAACCCAAGAAAGACTACCCCACTTTAAAATTCTGACTAATCACACAATAGTTGTCGAACACCTTACGAGAAAAAAGTTTTGCCCAGCTGATGTGTCGAGAACAAGCTGCGAGAGCTCCCAAACTGGGGCTGCAAGAGCAAAATGACCCCATTTTTTTTTCTCTCAGCCCTGGGAGCGAGAACAAATTTCTTTCTTACGGAGTATGAGCAGGCCTTTATCCATAAACACAGAGATACATGATCAACTCTGTTAGTTTTGCACAATAGCATCATCTTGGAAATCGCCCCCTATCACAGATATAGTGCACAGCATAGTGCCTTTCACCATTTTGTAATGTTGTTGGAATTCTTCGTGGTCAGTTTCTTCCACTATACAGTGAACTATAAAATACCCACAACGCATAATGAAATTGAGTGAGCAAGCAATGTACACTACATTGTTCTCCCGTATACCACAATGCAATGACACGGATTGCTGTCCACCTGCCATCCTCCCTCTGCAGCTATGTATTAATAAAACCATGACGCTTGACACAACAGGAGATTTCTATAGGCTCCTCTTTTGACACAAAGTTGTACACGGACACAAATATCCACTTCTTTTGAGCTACTGTAGCAGACGTATTATAGCAATGTTCAGAGCAGTCTTGGTTTCCTGGAGAAGTGAAGTAGCTGTTATTGTTGGGAGTTAAATGTACTTGATTTCTACCAGTGCAGCACATGTTGGACTGTATAAATAGGCTGTAGCTGTTACTTCATCTGCCACTGCTTTAAGTCCCTATTAGTCTCCAGAAGGCATCTACAGCTCACAGCCACCGCCGCTTCTCACATCCACATTAGTTTTATTGACCTAAATGAGAATGGGGAAGAGGAGAGACGACAAAACTGTGTGCTGAATTTGTCAGTGTCTGTTCACAGCCTCAAGAAGCAACATGATAGAACTTAATCAGACCGGCTGTACAAATATTCTATACCATGTTTTACAGCTCTGCACAGTTGTGTCACACTTGAATAAGAGCTTGAAAGCCCTTGTTTGTTTATTTACATCTCTTTTTCTGGCCTTAACCTTTGTCTGTATTTTACCTTTTCAGGGCCTCTAATGATGTACCATCAGTGCTTTCAAGGTGCCAATGACTTTTTATTGCAGTGGCTCCAGAGAAAGCTCTTTAAAAGCAGCACAGCCTGCCGCAGAACATCTAGTCAAAGACATTTTATTAAACTGTTGTTTCTCATACGTGTCATAGTTGTGCAATGTAATAATTATATTTCCCGGTGTAAGCAATTCCTAAATGTATGAATGTTTACACATTGTAACCCAAAATGACAAAACAATACAACGTCTTCACTAATGAGTTTGTAGCTAATTAAAGAGTTTGTGTCTCTGTTTGTCGATGTATGGATGTTGTGTGTCAGTGTTCATTTGCCTGTTTCTAAACTGAGGAATAGAGGAGCTGAAGACACAGTAGAGTCTCCTAAAAATTATGTTTATACAAGATGTTAACAGCACAGAAACGTAATGTTAACATAATGAGGATGTGGTGTTCCTTTACATATTTGTCAGGTCTAAACATGTTGATAGATGATCATACCTTTACCACGTAGCCACCTTAAGCCTGTTGTCCTGTGTGACATAACACAAGTCCTGTCATTAAGCCTCAGCTTTTTACAGGCAATATGGGAGCATATGAAGAGACTTGATGCAATTTGCACTTTATACAACAAAAGCTTTGCAACAATAAATATTTCTTTGGTGTAAGTAAAATCTGAAAAAACAAAAAAACTGTAAATTCTCAAATTGGTTTAGGGTTAGCTCGGGCTTCTATTTGCTTCAACTCCCAAACTGACCCAGCTTATATTAGAGCGTCTATATGGGACAGGCTTTTATTTCATTTTGAACAAATCTTACGCTCAGCAAAGATGGAAAATCCTCTCAAATCATTCTGTTCTTACTGTTTGAAAGTAAGAGTAAGAATAGAAGGAAAGAACCAGATCTGGAGCACGCATTCATTTAGAAGTTTAATCTGAACTGATTAAACTTATTCTAAATAAATGCGTGCTCCAGCCATAGACTGGAAACCAGCTCTGCCTTTTCCTTGGGTCAGCTGACCGACCCAAACAAAACGACTGGACGCACCAGGTTGGGGTGGAAAACATATACAAATAACTTGGGCTTTTTTTTTTTGGTCGTGTTCAGGCCGAGAATTCCTGCTCGTGAGTCCGGCCACATCCAGTCCGAGCGCCACCACCCACAGACTGGGTGGTGTTTTAATTTTTAGGCGTTCCGTTGAGAACTCTAGCACAAATGAAGCATCTTGAAAACTCCTCTAATAGGGGATTGTGGGCTTTGAGAGGTTTTGTACATTCACAAGAACTTGCAGAAAATAGAAAGAGACCTGGCTTTTAATAAAGACCGGCTTTTATTTGCTCAAACCTGCAGTCAGACCCGGTCAGCATACAAGACCAGTGTCTATTTGAGACTCGGCTTTTATTTGAGAATTCATGGTAATTATCTATGCAGTATTTATTTGGGGCTATTTGTAAGTGTAATGGTGCTGATTGCTGCTCTTTATGAGGTACACTGGACGCTAATGGGACTTGGTATTGGATAGTTGGATGACCGTACCATCATGGTACGTGCGTCACAGTTCGGTGCACACAGTCACACGACGAATACATCTTAAAAAAAAGAAAAAAACGTTGTGTCCTCCTATCCCCCTTCTATCCTCAATACAGACGAAGAAGAAAAGTGATGAGTGTGGAATTAAGAGCACCTGCTTCATGTAAATTGCCTGTGTGGGAACACTTGGCTTCCCAGTGAAACACAACGGCGACAGCACACGAGTGGTCGACCGGACAAAGTCTGTCAGCAATGTTTCACGGAGGTGCGGTGCGTCGTGCGTTTTGTTTTTCCATTATAAAACATACACATGCTGCAACAGCTGTGCAGCGCCACTCAGACGACGGATAGGTTTTCGCATCTTCAACTCTTTTTACATAAAGTGCAGTCAAACACCAGGCTGAAGAGAGAGGAACAGCAGAGCGCTCCTCTAACCGCTGGGCGTGACGTTACATATTTTTGTCACGCATGCATACCTGCGTACCAGTTATGTGCACCCCTGCCTATTATAACACTCCTAATGCACTTGGTTTGTTTTATTTTTATTTAATTTTACATTTATAACAGAGGATAGTTTTTAGTTTTCTAGTCAATTGGTGACTAACTCAAAAAAGTTAGTCTTATACATGTGTGACTTTTTGTTGCTGTTTTCCCATTGTACTGAACTTGTACCGAATCATGACCCCCACACTGAGGTATGTACCAAAAAGTGACTTATGGTTCACACCTACGCCCCTAGTAAGTAAACAACTATTAATGCTTACATTGGCTATGAGGCAACCGCAAAAATAACAAATAGCTACTTTAAAATTCAGTGTATCACAGCATCTCTGCAACAATTATTGGTTTGAATTGAACAAAATTGTGGTTCTTAATTAAAGCATAATGTGGTTCCTTAAATTTGCTTCTATATGAGAGAATCAGTGTCTGTATTCATCCATACTGATGTTTAATATATGTGCAGTGTGTTGGCAAGTGTGTTAGATCACTCTGACAAGTGAAAACAATCATGCTTATGTGATAACCATCAGACTAAGCTGCCGGGGATAGTGGTATGCAAGAGATGTGTT
Source organism: Caranx ignobilis (assembly GCA_021432705.1). Taxonomy (NCBI): domain Eukaryota; kingdom Metazoa; phylum Chordata; class Actinopteri; order Carangiformes; family Carangidae; genus Caranx; species Caranx ignobilis. The sequence goes on from MU269983.1 coordinate 19,273,343, forward strand.
TTCTTTTGACACTGGAAAGGCTCATTATGAATAGAAATACACACAACTGCTTTTAAATGGGTTAATTAAGACCGTATCAGTGGCAGCAGATGACAGCAATGAAAGCAGCCATCAGTCTAATTAAAATGCTTAAAGCCTTGTATTTGCCACCAAATCACTGTACCACTATTGATTTTTGCAGCATTTCTGTTGTGCAGGCCAGTGTTTGTCGTGCTGATGTTTAAATCTCCATCCTGTCATTCTTATTAGCGTTGAGGGAATTTATTATTCTAGTCTTGATATACATTTCTGTCATTTTATGACCCAATTCAGCATGAGAAGCTGAAAATAATTGCAGTCTATATTGTGATCGTAAAGTGCAGCTGAGCTGTTAGAATGTGCTAATTTTGGAGTTTGGAGTTTCTTTCTTTTTCTTTCTTTTTTTTTTTTTTTTTTTGTTAAGACTGTTTTTGATTCTGCTTTTTATACATACTGAGCATATTCAGAAATATCAATATGCATGCATTATCAAGATACTTGAGTCCATAAATCAATACTTGATGGTACAAGTTGTGCTGCAGTACTGAATCTCATCACACCAGTAGATGCTCTTATCACGAACCTGAACTCTCAGTGTCAAAATTACATTTTTGTAGGAAAAAGAAATTGCATTTCCATACAAAGCGCACTATGCTTTAGTTGACATTGATGCACATTCGGTTTTTGGTTGTGACTTCTCTTGTATTGTCTACCTGTTTATAAAGTGAATGATGACAACATTTGATATTCATATATACAAATGTTACCTGCCACTGATAAGCTCACAATGATAACACTAACTAATGTGAGGATGATTTTCATCCCCTAGCACATTCAACTTGATAGAGGTCCATCAGTCTGACATGGGATGAATGGAAATATTGTTGGCTAGTAGTAGTGCCACGGTGCATGGTCACATTTTTTTGGTCAGTTAGTGGACATGATCAAATCACCACTGTTGAGGATAGATTTTATAGTGACATCAAGACCATTCACTCCATGCTATCATGTGAATTTTCCTCATGTGCAAAGTCTTCGATTATTACAGACAAGCTCTCTGTTAATGTGGTTGTTCATTGTTCAGACCAGAGTAACGTGAGGAACACAGGGGCCAGTCACTGCCATCATACAACTAATTGATTTTTATCTGTAACTATGACAAAAAAGCATAATGACACAAAAATGAAAACTGTGAAATGTCCAAGATGAAAGATAACATGACTTTAGCCAAATTATGTAGCATGTATCCCACTACTGGATCAGATACCACCAACAGAAATTCTTTATTGTCCTGTGAAAATCCAGTTATTCTTTCTTATGGTTATTTGTCTTATCTCTATCTCCAGTGTCTTTCACTGCAGAACACATGAAGAGCAGCTGATATTCATTTTCATCAAAGGGATAGAGATATCTCCGTGGGATCACCCCCTCTGCTCCACCTCTGGGCGAGGAGAGCTTAACATATCTTTTCTCTACGTAAGCATAATGCACGCTGCTTCTGGTAAACACTGTTTCTGGGGGAGGATGGGATGAGACTCACACAGGTACAAAGCAAAGAGAAGTTGAAGGGAATAAATTAGCAGAGATTTGACATTAATATTACTTTCATTCGCAGGAGTGTTTAGGCAAGGTGTGAGCAGAATCGCAAGTAACACCCTCTGCATTTATTTTTCAGTCTGATGGGGCTTGATGGGCAAGAAAATAACTTTCATCCAGCAAATGTCGAAGGTTGACACCATCTTCCCTCAGCATTTGACTGAAGCACAAACCTCTCAGATACTCACCAAAATATTTGTGATCTCTCTTCCAGCTCTCCCGGTGGGTAAAAAAGCTTCTGGCAGTCCACGTTCTCTGTGAGATATTTTGAATAATAGCAACACCCTCCACCATCCTGTGGCCATCTGTTCACAGAGCCAAAGAAACAGGTTTCCCTCTGACCGGGGGGTAAATGCCATTCAATATCAGTTATGATCAAAGAGTGGCAGGATGATTCTGGGCCTCCTGGGTGACCATGTGCTGGTAATTACATGGAAACTCTGGCCTAGAGGCTTTGAGCTGAGACAATGGCCATAAGATTGAGGGACTGTGAGGATTAGAGAGCAGAAACACACATTAGATCTTCTCAGACTAATATTTGTTTTTCCGCATCTCGCTTTGTAATTAAGACAGTTTATGCACAAAATCTATATCTCTACTCCATCCTTTAAGAAACTGGGACTGATTCTAATTATTGAAATATTAAGTGTACACATCCATGCAAGATGGATGGATGACATATGTGACGTTTTTTTAACCCATTACTCACAATTAGCGAGTGGTGAATTTCCACGCATTGCAGTCTTGGCTGTCACTGTTGTACTGCTGGGCTGGTGAGAATGTCAGCCACATGTCTCCTCTGACACACACAGAGTCACCAGCTGTGTATTTGAGCTGTCAGTGAAGTTGGTAAAACACACGCCAAGGTTCAGGTCCCCCGGATCCCAAGTCCCACAGGCATTGTAACCAGCTGGTATGAAACACGAGTGAATTCCTCCCTGGCTTCCCACAGGTAAACACTGTTGTGTTTTAAAGAGCACTAGAAGCCAGAGTCACTCCTCTCTGGGATTCTCACTTGTATGTTACATCCATTACCGCATCTGTTTTGTAGAAACGGCAATCAGTGTTAAAATGTGCTGCAGACTTGGTGCAATGCTGCAGTTTTCTTACATTCTACACCAACCATCTCTAGATTGTAATCTTAAATTTAACAGATATTCACAAGGGTGTCAATCATTATTGTATTTGGTCATGTGGGACAGGAGGCTATCCCAGCTCAGGCTACCTCATGTAATATTGTTTAGATTGTACTGACACCGCTGATGTCTCCCACTTGGTGAAAAAAAAAAAAAAGTACAAACTGGTGATCTGATCACTCTTAAGTTCATGTACGAACCACAAGCAGAGGTGGCCTGAGCCACATGTGGCCATATCCTTGCAGTGTGAATGCAAATGTGTGGGCCACATTCAACCACTCATTAGTCCCACTCCCAACAGTGTTTCATAATGAGCTAAAAATATTTCACTATTACAAATGGAAAAAGGGCTTATTTCACTGTTGAGCTGTGAGCAGTATGTTCATTCCCTCAGTCCATCCCCACCACTCTCCCTCTCCCTCTCACTCACACCCACAGACATACACATAAGCACACTGACAACAGAAGTGTCTGTGGGACTGGATAAAATACAACATGATGGTTTGTTTGTATTTAAAGCACGGAAGTGAGACCAATCACAAATCACTCTGGAGGCATGTGGAGACACATTTTAAAGCTAAGTGAGAGGTGATGTACCTAAAGCTGACCACTTGTGATCACATCACTGAGAACCTGTTAATACCAGGTCTGAGCAGATTGAATCGCTATTTATCTAGGTTCACCAACTAATACAAATAACCCACCAAAATTACTTTATTGTCTTTATCTGGTGTGGGAATATGGTTTGCACTGGGGCTAACTACTCTGGAATAATGCATGAATGCCCATGTTAGAATAAATGGTGTTTTTCCTGTTCCTTCCAATTTGCCACGATGGCATGAAAGAGCCATTATACACAAGCATAGACACACAAATTCATTCACACCTGCAAAAAAAATAGAATTTGAAGTTCCCTCAACCTGCAAACTCTACACAAAGAGATTTGAACACAGCACCTTGTTGCTGTGTTTCTGCCACTCTAACTACTGTGCTGCTGTGCATCCCATGCAAGTGGAATACTGTATTTAGATGGACACATTACAAGTCAGGGGAGTTCACGCTGTAGTCTACATGCTGGCCAGTGCAAAGTGAAGAACACACTCCTGACCCTGCACATGCGTCATGTACCCAAGTATATCAACATATGAGAGAAGCTGAAAAGATGCACTGTCTGAAGAGGATTCACTCTGAGTGGCTCATGAAAGGATTTCTTTGCTCTGGGCCTGTAATACTTTAAAACATAAAACCCAGGGAGGAAGGTGACAAGACATTTCCCCTCCAAAATCTGCTTCAGAAAAGTCTTAGAACATTTTATTTTGTTGCTCTGTTGACTTCTTCCAACGTGATGTGCCGGGGAAACCTTTGCTTCCGATGTGCTAGACATGGTGTGAAGTCAACAACATAAATCATGGTGGTTTTGGAAATCTACCCTGAAATCAGTGGCATAAAAGCCTCTCATCAATAATATAATTCTCACCTCTGATGCTTCTCTCAGTTCTCACTATGTCGAGTGTGTGACTTCTGTATCAGAACCAATTTCCTTCTTTCATGTCGGTTTGATCATTGATCACTCAGTTGCTTTTGCTTTTTGTAATAATCACTAACCTTAGAGTGTGAGAACTCAAAACTCAATATACAGTGACACTGTTTTAACAAATCATATTTGGTCACCCTTTTCATCCTTGTTATAACAGTGCTGTACTGGATGTTATGAGAATATTTCTTTCCAGACATTGACCAAGAGCTTCATTGACAACCTTATCATCCGCTTATTCATGCATTTATCATTCATCATCCCCTCAGCCAATCATGTGTTGGCAGTGCAGTTCATAACATCCTGCCGATTCAGGTCAGGGCCTTCTGATAATGTGTTCATCAAACATCAGAATGATCTGAAAATGTGATCTCAGTGACTTTGACCATTGGTGTTTGGCAGGCTGGTTTGAGTATTTCTGAAAGTGATGATCTCCTGGGATTTTCACACAACAGCCCACAGAGTTTTCCAAGATTGAAGCCAAAAACAAAAAAAAGAAAGGAAGAAAGAAGAAAAAAACATCCAGTGAGTGACAGGTCTGTGGACAGAAATAACTTCTTGATGAGAGGTCAGAGTGGACAGACTGGTGTGAGCTGAGCAGAAAGGCTGCAGTCACTCAAGGTAAACAACATGTCCAAACTTAAGATGGATGGAGTGCTACAGTGGAAAACCACATCAGGTTCCTCCTCTGTGACTAAGAACAGAATCCTAAGGCTGACCTAAGACAGACTCAGCAACAGTAAAGACCAGGGAAAAAATGCAGCCTGGTCCAATCAGAATCTGGATTTCTGTTGAGGCAGCAGATGGTCATTTGGCATCAACAACGTGACGCAATGGACCCAACAACCGGCCTTGTATCAACAGTCCGGGCTTGTGGTCACGTGGTGATGTATTAGTGTAAGCAACAGCTTCTTGGCACATGTTGAGCCCCCAGTGCCAATCAATCATCATTCCAGTGCCACAGCCTGCCTGCATATTGTTGCTGGCCACAGTGACCCCACTATTCATCATCTTCTGGCTACCTCCAACAGAATAATGCACCTTCACACCACAAAGCAAAAGTCATCTTAAACTGATTCCGTGAACCTGACAGTGAGTTCAGTGAAGTTCAGTGACCTCTTCAGTCACCAGATATGAATCACTCCTTGGGGATGTGGTAGAACAGGGCACTGGCAGCACGAATGTGCAGCTGCCAAATCTGCAGAAATAATGTGATGAAATCATGTTAACATGGAGCAGAATCTCAAAGGAATATTTCCAACATCTTGTGAAATACAAAGCAGTAACTGAGTCTGTTTTCAGAGTAATGGCAAGCCCAAACCAGTATTAAAAAAGGAAGTGAACGTTCAAATCGATGATTTTTTCCCTCCTTGTGTTGGTTTCAGCATTTCAAGTGTGACCATTTGACTGTTTGATGTGCCATCTAAGCATCATATATCTCTTTCTACTTACTTACTTATTATCAGATATTTTTCTGCTAATTAGCAAATGTTAGCATAGCCAGGAAGATGTGGATCTTGTGAAACACCAGTAATTTAGCATTGTCTTTGGCAGCTTTATTCAGCTCAGAGCACTACTGTGCCTTAGTACACCCTCAGAGATCTGTATTCATGACTGTAGAATCTTCTTTTAGCTAATGCATCACTTTAACATGACATACCTTTGCTGTCAAAGTCCATTCAAAAGTCACATTTAATGCCATAGTAGTCACATTTGTTGACTGGCTGTAGTAAGAGTGTGCAATTTTCTGTAATGCACACTCAAAGTGATTAACCTAAAAATGGCCATGCATAAGCATGTCTGAATCTCACAAATGAATCATAGTAGCTCAATCAGATTCTCCTCTTCTGTGATGCAGGCTTTTGTTCTACTCGTTGTGCCCTGAACCTATGTAATTAATTTGGCCATGATTTTGCTTTGTGAATTTCCCTCCGACATACCCCATTTCACATGCAAATAATTGTCTGGGTGTCAGACTATTCTTCTGGTTTTCAACAGAGGAAATGCTGCCCTTTCTAAAACTCTTCCCGTTTGCGTGTGAGTGACTATGAGCCATATTTTACTGTAGCATGGAAATGCTGTTGGGGACTTGCTTTGTGGAATGCAGCAAGCTAAAATCCTCCAGACCATGGGTTTCAGGGAGGAAAAGAAAAGGAGTAGTATGCCCAACAGGAGTGTGAACAATGGCCCAACCTGTTTTAGGGCTGAGTTGTTACTTCCCTTGGCAAATGGACTCCGACTAATGAGAGGCCAAGTCATTACATCAGCTACTGCCAGAATAATGCTAATGGGAGTTTTGAGGAATGTTATTTATTAGCAGACCTCCACATAAAGTCCAGAAGTAGAGAAATGACGATTTTTGCCAGAATTTAACTACCAGGAAACAGCTAGTAGTAGTAGCTTTGTCTGCACAAGTTTTGATGTTCTGCGATGAGCGAACCTCCCCAGGGAAGGTCGTGTCCTGGCTGTCAGTCTCCTGAATGTATTATGATGATAGAATCTACCCAGAATAATATGAAAACAACAACTACACGTCTGACACATAGGTCAAAAATAGAATATATTTCAAAGAATGGGTGGCCAGCTCATGAGCTAACCTAAAGGGACATGTTGTTGTGTAGGTACTGTGGCTTGGAATATGAGAGACTGTGTTTTACTGAGCCATATGTTGTATAATTTCTATATAAAACACAATGTCTGTTAATCATTTTTATGAACCTATTAATGAAGTTGGAGATGAATTAAATTACACACTGACATCTGGTTGAGGTGTCTCAGCTCATTGTCTTTCTCTCCAGTAAATACATTTTCCTGGCACAGACTTCGGTCCTGTTTAGACATTCTGCCAAAAATGGATTATTGCAATAACTTCTCTGAGAAAGCTGCCTTTCAGTGTTTCACCTAAGAGTTCTAAGTCTCAATTTTCCCACATACATTCTGACTTAATAAAAGGAAAACTTAACTGAGCCATGACTGCCATTTCTATGCAGACTTGCAGAAATTGTTCAGATATCCCTGAACTCTGGCAGTCGAAGCTCAGCTGAGCTCAGGATACACTTGCTATTCATATTTTAGAATTCACCTTTAATGTTTCGGCATCTTTTCATCTCTGAGCAAGAAAAAAAAACATCGAAGGATTCATCTTCTAATAAGGTAATGTACTCTCTAAAATGTGTCTCTCTTGTGCACCACTGAATTAATTTGTCAGTATCTCAAGCCTGAAGGACCATCTAACAAATCCTCCTTTGATTCTAAGTAGGTCCTTAATGCATTGGTCCCTTCTTTTTGCAGCCATTTCCAATTAATCCCTCTGCATTATGCATTATTACATTAAACAATCCAATAAAATTGATATGGAGTCTCTGGCTACGGAAGGACCCTGTTAATGGATATAAAATGGAGTTACACCACTCCAGGAAGAATTCATTATTTCACTTATTATTTCAAAAGGTAACATGCTCGCTCTGGGTGACACTTTTATCTTAGTTGCCCATATGACTATATATGTATATATATATATATATATATATATATATATAGCATGCTTCAGGGTGTTTTTGAACCTTTCATTGAATATAATTCAACTCATGCATTGTACAGACGTCTATTAAGCAAAACTGGAGAGAAATTACTGATACTTACAATGTGATTATAATTTCCCCCTTTCACCAAGATATTCATCACATCACACTTGGACAGGAAGCTGTATAAAGGAAGAGAGACTGCACACAGAGCATTGTGGTAGGATCTGGATCTGGCGCTACTGTGGTTCTCTGATACCAGTGACTGGGTCCTGACATTCCACTTTACCTCTCCACACTGCAAAGATGTAAGTGTTGCTCACTGGGAATATGTGCGCTTAACCTTGGCCCAGTTTGGGAGCGGCATATACTTTTGTGGAAGGTTTCACAGCATGGTCTCATTTTCCTTCTAGTTTGAGGGAATAAATATTTTAGTAAGTTCATTAGATAGTTCGTTCATTCATGTAACCCTAACACACGCAGTCTCTCTCACACTCTACGCTGTCTTTCTACATGTCCACACTACTCTCACTCTCATCTAGCAATAGATAGATAGATAGACAAACATTGAAATGACATGTATGTTCTTGACATCAAATAAAAACACCAGGATATGAGACCTTTAATGTGCCCCACCTCTGCTCCAATTGGTGCGGCCTCCGGTGCTCCAGTCCTCCCACTCCTCAGAGACCTGCGTTCCCGATTGGTGCAGCACCTGTGCAGCCGGCCAAGCCCCAGCCCCCCAGTCGGGTCCCGGCCGGTACAAACCCCTGCTAGCCTCTCAGTCGAGGCAGCTGACTGTTGGTGGCTGATCTGTGAAGAGCGACCAGGTTCAAGATCCAGAATGTCAATGAACTGATTTTGGTTATTGTATAACCACACATAGATTATGTTTCTGTCTATTGTCCCTAGGTGCTGTTTTCTATGTTCGGATCTTTAGCCTTTGTTTTCTTTTATTTCCGCTTTAGCCAGATTTGTAAATTATAACTCGTAGTGAGTCCTCTTTTTGTTATATTCTGTTTTTGCTTTGAACAGCACCCACCAGCCCTCTTCCTTGATCTCTTGTGTCCTTTGTTAACCTTTACTTTCAAATTTAAGTTACAATAAACTGCCTTACCCTGTTACATCTGGGCTTCTGTGTTGCTTCCCTTTCCCCAGCGAGCCGGGTGGAACAGTAGCTCCATTTACATGCTGTGTTTTCCTCAATCGTATTAAAAACAATCAAATTAAATGAATCTTATTCGATCTGTATACATGAACGCTAAATAAAGCGATCCACATACAATCTGCGTATACATGGCCTCAGCTGAAGCTGATTATACAGTTTCATTGACATGCGCAGAAGGTCTCACTCCCACTACCTGCAAAGGTGCAAGAGAAGAAGAGGAGTTCACACCTCCAACCACCAAGACATACCTGTTTTAAAAAACGTGTGCAAGAGGCAAGATGGCAGCTCCCCATACTGGAGCAGCAGCATCAGTGTCTGCCTCAAGTATATCCATCTCCTTAATAGTGCCAGCCTATCTCTGGCTTTGACCGCAGTTTAAAAGCTAGAAAGTCTGCGGTCGAGTCGGTTTGACCTTCGCCCTCATCCTGTGGATTATAAACCTGGACCCACGTGGGATTATTGGAGCTACGCCAACATGTAAAGCACCTGGCAACAGCAAGCTAGCTGGACAGCTTCAAGGTAACTCATGAAGTAACTACAGCGACTGTCGGAGAGTGTCGTTAGCAGAGATCCTCTATGTGTTTCTTTTGGGAAGAATCACTCGGTGGAAAAAAGGGAAGTTACCTGACCCAAAGATGCTTTGTTGAGGGGAGGGGTCACTTGGAGGGAATTTTACGGACCGAGTTGAACTGAACTTTCTGTTGAATGACTTGAGCTGCTTTTGTTGTTATTATTGGTGTCTTAACATTTTTACTTTGTGGTTGTGCCTGAAACGGACTTTTCTTTTGAGACTATGTTCATTTTGCTTGGTGGTTACACCTGAAAAGGACATTCTTGTTTGAGATTTATGCTTGGACTTTAATACACGTGGGGGTAACTCTGTCTTGCTGTTCTCCTCTAATGCCAAGTCTTGGTGGTTTGATTGAGTGGTTACTGAGTTGTGTATCCTTGTGAGGGATTAACCTCTCTAACTCAGTTTAAGTTGTTGGAGGGAGCTCTGGCTGGCACCACTAGAAATATAGGTAATCTGCTGCACGATGAACAGCGGTGTTGCATTATGCTGCGCTCGGAGAGGTTAGAACTTTACCCAGTCCTTGGAAGACAAAGAGCTGCTTTCCTGTGTTTCCTGTCCAGGCTGTGTGGCTCCTGTGCTGCTCCTTTGTTTTTCTTACAGGGTTAGCTGTTGCATGCTGACTCTGCGTTGGCTCCTGTTGCTTGAGGAGTTCAGCAAGCAGACTGTGGCATAGCAGCTGGCACTTAAGTAAACTTGTTTATTTCTGATAAAGCAGGCACTTGTGTTGCTGCTGTTGGAGAAAAAGGTGGGTGCTGCAATGTGCTGTGGGCAGGCCTGCAGGGGAGAGATGCTGATCTGGGAGCATTGATGCTCCTGGCTTGATCAAAGAGCAAAGTGAGAAGAGGAAAGGGGCTTTTTTTCTTGATACCTTGAGTCAGGCGTTAAGGCCTTTTGGACTTTAATTACAGCGCCACTATCTGGCTGATTGGGCTTGGGCAATTTTCCTTTTTCACATCTAATCCAACTTTTGGCAATTTTAGCCCATTTGGCAGAAAAATAATAATAAGCCTTGCCCCTCCAAGGGTTGAATCCTAATTAAAAAACTACAGAACAAAGCAATAGTAATGTCTTCTAATACTGTGCACATGTCATTAAGTCCAATCATAAATGTGCTCTCAGGATGACAAAGCAGTCACACAGTCCACCTTCTCCTTTTAGACGGTACTGGATCTTCACCACCTGCGTATGGTGTGTGTAAATTAGTCAGTGACGGCTCCCTATCCTCATTATGAGTCCTTATCAAAATGCAAACCAGGAACACCTTACCAAAACTGTGCTCACTCGTTCAAATTTCCATTTGCAAACATACCCCAGTGTGTGTGTGTGTGTGTGTGTGGAGGGGGGGTGGGGGGGGGGGGTGTCACAATCACTTGATTTTAGGTGTGACACAGTTAGTCTGATTGCTGTAACATGTACTCTACATGCTGCAGCAACATGTGTGTGTAATGCTGCATGATGAATGTATGAGCTCCACAAGTGGACTAGAGATCATAATAATCTGATTTCTATGTAAAATATAATCAACCATATAATTCACAGTCAACATGGTTATGTTTTCCTGTCTAACTTTCTGCCTGCCCTTCTGCCTCCTCCAGTACCACCATATGGGACACACTGGTTCTGGGGATAGCTATGGCCTTCTTGCTAGCTCGACTTACCGTAGTTTAATTCTGGTCCAGAGTGCTCTTAAGTGAAGCACAAGGGCCGAAGAAGGAGAACAGCTGTGTTCAAGATTGTTCAGTTTATTACCCTGGATATATAACATGGATAAATGTATCCAGTGTCCCAAAGTTACTTGATAAGATGCAGTAAAAACACTGGTGGACATTGTACAGACTAAATATTCTTTTGACTTGCAAATTGAAGCAGCACTGGGCATCTTAGAAAAGCTGCATTTAGAAATGTATGAGTGTCTCATAAGGTACAGTAAAAATTAACATTATAATGAGTAAATACCCTCAGAAGATGAGCATGGCAAACTCCCTCACTTATTTTACACCTTTCATTTGCAGCTTTCTTAAACTTCTATAGCCAATTTTTCTTTCTCCTGCTCTGCTTTATTATTCAATTAGCCGAATGAACATTAGTTTGAATCATCAATCAGTGAGCCTAATTAATCCCTCTCATTTATATCATCCAATCGTTAACCTGTGCACTCTTTATAGCTAAGCCTCTTTTGTATTTTTTTTCACCTGCAACCATTAATAAGTGCCTTGCACAGATATTAGAAATGCACAGAGTCCAAATGTGAAGGCAGTGTTAACACTGCCTGGAATCACTCTGTGTTAGCACAACACTCGACACGTTTTCGTATAAAATGAAATTTTAGGCAGCATTTATGTGTACGGACTGAGTAGAACTATTGCAGACACCAACACACAAGAGAATGGCAGGAAACATGCCTGAAATGCTTGAGTAGATACAATATACAATTTTACAGCTCTGCAAAGATCACAGAGCTTATTATATTTTGGTAGATGCTATTTGCACCAAGGTGTCATAGCCAATGATGACTGGGGTGGATCATCAGTGTGGCTATACACCTTTGTTTTAGGCCACATGACTGAGTTGGAGTTTCCCCCCGGCTGTTGGTGGTAGAAACATTTTTTTGTTTTGTTTTGTTTTTTGTTTTTTAAATCAAGGGGAGTTCCTTAGCCACAAGAGTTCAACCAAATGACCTTGGCAGGAAACAACAGTAAACTGGCAAATGCCTGTTTGTTTTATTAATGTTTAAAATTAAATCCAACATAGATGATTTTGTCTGTCAGTCAGTTATCAGAAAATGCAAATATCTTTAAGCATTGCTGTTTTTTTTACATACTGCAAGGAGACATATTGACCTGCAGATGGTTGGGGATACATAGTAGACTACGGTTGGTTAGCTGCAACATGTAAAGCAGTACTCCAGTAATATAAGATTAAGTTCACCACAGTGTATCACACATGCTTTAACACTGTGAAACTGCCCACACTGTGAGTTAGCCAACTTAAACATCTGATACAAAAGCAATCCAACCAATCACGTAGCAGACAGATTGTTGATGAATCAGGCAATTAGTCAGGTGTTGCGTCCCCCATCAAGCTCAACATCAAACGAGAACAGGTCTGGCCCAAATCTAAAGTTGCAGGAGGAAACCAATTAAAATGTGCTTTACTCCAAACAGAGTGCTCAACATGTTTAAGAGTTTCTTGTATAGTTGTTTCCACTAGGAATCAACGCCCAGCTCTGCAGCTTGTGCAGCTTTCAGCCACTTTCATCCAACTGTTTGGTTCGGTCCCAGTGGTTCTTCCCCCATGTAAAACTACAGAGGCTGTTTCCAGCAAGCAGTCTTAGACAAGCTGCTTAGAACCTACCTGTCCCATGTGAAACAACACAGAGCCAGAGTAAAATGAGATTTAAACATGGAGCAACCAGAGACACAGATATGTTCTCTCAGGAGAAAGTGGACCAAGCTTAGTGAGCTTAGAAGCAAGTAAATATTTGTCTCACATTCATCAGGTGGGGAGAAGCAGAACTCCAGAGAGATGCCGTTCTCCTCTCAATGTGCAAGAAATTCATCAGAACTTGTCGAATATAATGGTTCAATTTATTGTTTTTCAATCAGATGCACACACAAATACAGTGTGTTGCCGTGCGCCCTCAGTTAGGTTGCTCCTCAAGTCAGAGAATGAACAGAAGAGCAGCAGTTTAATGAGCTGAGTCTGGCCTTTAGTGACTCACTGCCACACTGCTCGGTTTTGCCCTCAAACGTTACAGCTCAGCATAAGGTTCATGAGCTGGTCAACCGTGACAGCCACATCCTTTTTTTGCCTTCAGACGTCACAACTTCTGCGGCTTCATTAGGAAATCAAATCAATTGCATCAGTGCATCATTTTGAATAATTGCCCATACCGTGCACCAAAGTTGAGAAACACTTCTATCTGACCTGGCCTTATCTTCCCAGTCCTCACAACAAAATAAAAGGACAGGCTCATTCACATGAAGAGAGCGAGGGTTACATTTTGTTTATCTTGTCTGTCTCTATATTCACTGGTCCATCCATCTATCTATGGCCTTAATGGCCTGTCTGTGTACGTTTAGTTAACCATCCATCTGGCCTGACACACTATGACTCACACATTTGCAGGCTGATTCATTGCTATGCATATGAAAGAGTGAGGCCAAATGAGTACTACATGTCCGATGACTGGAGCGTAAGCAGGGAGAAGGATGAAACACAGATCGTCGCCATGTTTAGGTATCCTTTTGCTAGAATAGTCTGAAGCTAATTTTGGAGCTAATTTCTATTATGAACTCTAATTATGAATAACAATCAAGTTCAGTGATGTTACACGACACACAAAAAAACAAACAAAAAAAACTTGCAGCCTTCAGTTGCAGGTATGTTGACTCACAGCCTGATTTAACTAATTTTTCTCATTAATTCTACACAAAGAGATCACACACCATAATTAAAAAATGTAGATATGAGCCCCATGTGGCACAACACTTAAGATACTTACATGACATACGTCCTCACGGGAGCAAGTCTCAAACATGACTTTATTAAGTTGCTAATTATGAAGTCCAACTGCAATTTTCTCTCCATTAATATGCACACTGTTTCTTTTTGTATCATGGGCCCAAAGACTTAAATGAGTCTTAATGAGAGTAAGTTTTTGTGTATGTTAGATCAGAATGGCCAGGTGTATGAAAACTGACTGGTGTTTACATTGTATGAGGAAACCAGTCAAATCAAAGCACTCATTAAATGCTCTTTTCTAAACCAGGAGCCATTCAATGTGGATCTGAAACCACTATAGTGGATACAAGTGTGATTTTGTGTAGAATTTGGACAAAGGAAAATAAATACACTGAACAGGTGTTTGTTTTTACTGTGGTGGTTAACTTGGTGTTTTGAATTGTCCAATTATTGGCTTCATGATTTAACTCAGTCAAAATACAGGTAAATAAATAAAATATACACAGGTCAGTGTCAACATCAAAACCAGGCACCTGTTCTAATATTATGGCCTATTGTTGTATATTGATCAGTTAAGGGTTAATGAGAGCACATTTTAGCAAGCTTTCAGGGTCACAGCTAAGTGCAGTTACACAGCCCAGATCACAAGTATTTGCACAGTTAGATGTGTTTTTCTTTTCTTCAAGCTTTGTGCAAGTCATATTTTAAATTGACTTTGTCAGATGGGCAGCACAAGTCTAGTGGATGAGTAGATCATAATTTGTATGGTGAAGACAGACCTCTTCATAACTGCACTGCTAGTCCAAAGTTCTCTCCATGTAGGCGGACGTATCTCCTGGTTTATGGTCAAGAGAAGACTTCATGACCAGAAGCTCAGAGGGTTCATCGCAAGATGCAAACACTGCTTAACCCCCTAACACAGAAAGTCCAGTCTCCAGGTCAAAGGAAAAGAAAAGAAACTGTGAGTTCTATGGAAAATGTGAGAGTGTTTTATTGATGGTTTCACTGCTGACAGAAACACCAGCGTGAATGCAGAGATCAACTGGAGCATTCTGTATCTCAGACTGAGCAGGACAACAATCATAAAAACATAACAAACAAAACCAAACCTTACAGTGAGGAGACGAAACATCCTCGACTGGCTGTGTCCGTCACCTGATTCTGCAGGAAACCAAAACCATGGACCAGAACACTGGAGTCCGATTGGTTTCAGTTGGAAATCAACTATTTTGAATTAAACAGTGCCTCTTTACATCTTGTATAATGAATATTTTTGCTATAGGGATCTGTTTACTTTAGACTGCAGGCAACATGGTCAAGAAACTGGCTTAAGGCAATCAGGTTTCTGTCAGGTTTCTCCTTGAGAGAAAAAATCAGTATACTATACATGTACTACATGCATGCACTCAGATACCTCTTGGTCTATTTTGTGTATCATTGCACATGGTCCTGCTTTGACATGAGCAACACATGTGTTAGAGAGCTTAATTGTTTAATACAGTTCATTTAAATAACATCTAATCAGGCATAATTTCCATGAGGGACTAGAGCTTTTTAGACCAATCAAGGCTCAAGCATTTTATTGCTTAAGTCCTTGAAGGATAATGAATGCAATCAAACCAACTGACTGCATTCATGAATGACAATAGGCTCACTGATAACTCTCTGTCCACCTTTGAAAGCTGAGCATGGCATAGCAAAACAGAAGTGTCTGTGTAGTATGCTTCTTGACTGTACAGGTTAATTTCAAACTGTACAGAAATCATTGGAAACCAGTGAATGAGAAAATGTTTGGCAATAAAATGCGCAGTGTAAAAAATGATTAAGAAGCAATTTGGTAAGGTTTACAAAGGTCATATTAATTACAACAACAATCCATGGGAATAGCTGCAGGGTTGGACATGAACACGGATCAACAGACTCACACACTGTCAAAGCTGCACAGTTGAGAAATGTTACGGCATTAACCAGTGAGAAGCTCCACTTAAAGGTTAAATGTTTTCCATGGTTTCTCCTTCTTTTTTTTTTTTTTTTTGCTTCGCAGAATAAAAAAAAACCCACTAAGGCTGGAAAATTGTACACTAAAAACAGAATGCATCTTGAAATAGTGGCTGAGCAATGTAACAGAAACATGAGCAAAGAAATCCATCCTCTTTCCAGAGTCTTGCATGAGTCCACGTTTTGCACACGTCACCTGCAGCGCAGCATCTGAGCTGACCACTTACCTACCTGCGCTTATCTCTTATTATATCCTGACCTGACATGAGGAATAGTGATTTCCTGACCTGACAAAGAGCATGTGACCTGGCCAGGGGATGAATCAAATATGCTCCATATTGCCGATAGGGAGTACAAGCAAAGAGAAACAGAACACAGAAACATAAATGAACTGTGGACTTGGTGTTTTTTAAAGAGGAACTATGGACGATTTTTACCATGGCTATGCTACAGTTTTACCTTAATTAAACAGCTTCGGTGTAATTGTGATGGTTAAATAAATGACTTGTACCTTGATACAGGGAGAATGGAGACTCTCTGTCTTCCACCTAGTGTCTCTTGGCCGAAAACCAACCTTGCAACATCATTGCAGGACTTGGCCGCCAGTGTCCCAGCTCTTGTCTCTGCGGCACTGCAAAACCAATGTGCTCTGTAACCCGTAATCTTTTGTTTATGACAGATAAGACTACATAGATATCACGCCATAACTTTGTATATAATAAATATATTCCATAGATTGCTTTTTCGGCGGCTTCGTTAAAACAAATGCACATGGCCGGGAGGAGGGTCAGCAAAACAATTTCATTTGTAAATTCAAGGCAGAAACCTTCAAACCATGTGTTTAAATGTTGTTTATGAACATTTATGTTTGAAAAAGTATGACCCAAATATATAAAGGTCTCTTTCCAAATATAGAAAGGAAAATACCTCATCAATCACAGGATTCAGCCAGCTAGCTCTCCAAGCATCACTTAAGTTTGCACCAGCTATGATGAGAATTATGAAGTCAAAATTAATGAAAAACGTCAAGCTTTAAATCTTGAACGGGGGCCTTGTGGACAGCCAGCTACAGAGGCTGTATTATAACCTCTCGCCTCGTAAACTGTGCAACTGTGAAAGCTCTCAGCAGTCAAGTTGTAGTACCCACCAGCCACTCCTGGCAGGAATCTATGTTTGGTGGCAGAGAAACTTACAAAAAGCCCCTTTAATTACATTATGGCAGAAAGTATATAGGCCTATAAAACTATATAAATATATCATACAAATGAATGTGTTGTTTTCACTCCAGACCGATAGCGTCGACTGTGACACACTCATTTTAGCAGTGCAGCACATTCTGGTGAGAGCTGGTGTGTGTGCCTCCAGTGAGAAAATAGCACCTGCCAAAACGGTGGATTACCATTTCAGTTCAGCCTCACACATCACAGCAGCCATCTACTTAAGCATATTATTAATAGTGGTAATGCTAATAATGAAAATAAATTAAAAGGACCCTAAGGATCTGCTTTTGATTGGGTTTAATGAATTCCGTGCAATCGACATTATTGTTCTACTTAATGAAAAGAGAAATGACTGAATTGGCAGAAGCGCGGGGCCGATTAATAGTTCACACAGAATCGAAGTCTGAAACTTGTAATGAGCTGTCAGTTTTCTATCCAGCTCTGCGTGAGTGAGTTATAACTTACGTGAAGCGCGGCTGTGGGAGTGAGACACAGGCCGAGAGAGACGCACAATGTGGAGGTCAAGATCATTTAATGAGTGCTATTGATGGTATAATTAGAATAGCAGCAGGCTAATGAAGTAATTAATCGCTGAATGTAGTTTCACTTTGCCATGTTGAAGACATTTGTTAAGTTACTTACCTAGTGGTATAAGGCTATTATCACAAACAACTTGTTAAAACTCAGGACTTTAATTATTTGTTAAAGATCTGGTCAAAGAGTTTTGTTTTTCTCTCTTTTAATTTATCTTCTTCATCCTTTGTGTAACTGTATCATTATTTATTTTTAAGGACTATTTATTTCTTTTTAACACCAACTCTCTAACCACTCAGTGTTTTACTGTGTTCACAGCTACAGGGCCTTTCACTCAATACACAGTCATCAGAGTCTTTTCTCTGAAAACATCTGTCTGCTGCTGGAGACTAGTCTGATGAGCCATCACAAACGGCACAGTAAAGAATCAGACACAATCAAACAAAATCAAACAACAACACACAAAAGATCAATCAAACAACACAAAAATCAAACAACAACACCAAAGGTGCTAAAATGCTTCATAGCACTCTTGGTGGCTACACTGTGCACTGAGACTATCTATCACAAAGTGTGACTCTTTTTACATCGTACGTTCAGTGCATTGCTAATATGAAAATATGGATCAATGCAGCTTTGTCTGGCTTTGTCTGGTCTTGAAAAAATACATTCTGCATTATGCCATAAAAATGTTTTGATATTCGCTACTCTCGGTCAGCTGTACTGTCTCCAGCATCCTGGTCAATAAAATGGTTGAGGAGACCGATCAAGTCCCGGATTAGATGTCTGATACCTTTTTCAGCGGTTTGGAGTCCATCCGTCTTCTAAACCACAGTCTTCTTTAGCATAAGCACTGCGTAAAATGAGAAGTCACCTCAGACAAGGCCACTGGGCTAAGTACATCATTTATATAATGTAATTTATCCCTATCACATTTTAAGCATGGCTAATTAAACCACATACCTTCTCTGCTGGAAAAGAAAAAAGGTCAAGGAGAACTATCAAGTCGCCCTGGAGGTGACTTCTCAAAATCAGCATTCTCGAATAGAGCCCTGACCTGAACTCACACGGCACATCTCCAGCTCTACCACCTGTCTGACATCTAGTTATCATTCATGATCTCCTGGGTCCTGAAACCCACTCAGATACAACAGAGATGAAACAGCCATAGCTGTTCTTATGTGCTCCTCTTTCATCAGAGCTGATAAAAACTAATATTTTTGATGAGATCAGATATTTGCTAAATAAAAATATAACTGTGTATATTATTGTCTCCCTTTTCCATCCTAGTTTAGAAGTGTAGAAGATGATGGATCCGTGTTTTATTCTGTTATTTCCCATGCTTATCCCCACCCAAGGCAGAATTGAAGCGACAGTATAATTTACAGAATTACAATTATGCACAAATGTAATCTGAAATAAAATGTGCAATATATTGATTGACTCTTGTGTAAAATTCCTGTTACAGTCAGCAAAGATGCTGATACCTGCCGAGCTGACACATCAGATTTATAAACCTGAATAAATAAAGTGACAAGAGTTACATATAAGCTATACCCTTATATAAATAACTCCTTGTAGTGATGTGGCAGCATCTGCAGTCCTGCGCCAGAGCTCACAGCCCACTATAAATTAATGTTTAGGCAGCTGTATTAATTAAAACTGAAGTGTATCCATTCTGATCAGCCACATCTTAGACAGGTGATAATAAGGTGTGGCTGAAATCCGTCTTGTGTGTAGACACTGAGTAAGATAAGGAAGGGCTAATTCACAGCTAGTTTCCCATTTCATGTCCATAATGCAGGAAACTAACCTGATATGTCAGATGCTTTGTCACAGAGAACCATCCCAGGAAGGCTTTCTTTGGGAACTGTTTGGAAAAATGGCAAAACATATTTTTCATATCTTTCCAGATATGGTAGCTCTCAGTTGTCGTCTCATCCCTCTCACGCTGAACTGTGACTTCTCATCACTTTGTATTGTGTTCAGTTTTAGGTTGCTGTCGATGTCTTCTCTTCTTTCTCTGCTGCTGTGCCCCCGACTGTCTCGCAGACCTCCAGCTTCACAACATATTTTTGGTTTTTTTCCACATTCCTTCACCTTCTTTCCGGTCATTTGTACATCAAATTTAGAGAGGTTTCTCCAGAACTGCTTTTTATCTGTTTATTTATTTATTTATTAGTTTGAAAAATTACCTAACGACAAGCTCTGGAGCTAATCCTTCTTCAGCTGTTGCTATTCTTACTCACCAGCTCAATTCTGGCTCCAAACCAGCACCTGAGTTTGGTCTTATTCCGACTGATTGTTTTCAGAAGCTAAGTTTTAAGCATTGTGAATAAGTGTGCAGTGTCACGTGCATCCATCATTGTCTATTCCACTTATCCTGCAGGGTCACCAGGGGCTGTGGAGCCCATCCCAGCTGACATAGGGTGAGGGCAGGGTTCACCTGGATAGGTCGCCAGTCAATTGGAGATGAACAACCTCTCACACTCACACCACCTTAAGGCAATTTAAAGTCATCAGTCAGCCCAATGCATATGTCTGTTCCAACTTGGTAATTAACCTGGAGTGTATGTCTTTGGAAGCTGGAGAACCTGGAGAGGACCCATCCAGGTACAATCTACACACATAAAGACCTTAGATGCAGGGACTGACGGTGCGAACCACTGCAACACCATGCCAACTAGAGTCAGATATTACAAATAAATTTCCTAAAAAGTCTGACCTTACTTACACGACCATTTACAGGTCATTTATTCAAATGTGATGGTGATGAGTAAGGAAAATCTTGGCTTCAGTAAAAACCAGTGCTGCACAGAGGACACCGAGGAGTTTGTGGATTTCTGCTCATTTTGCATTTCAGTGGCACTACCAGCAAGCCTTTATCTGGTGAGCAGTAATCCTAATTAGGCTATATCCCACGGTGTCAAAAAAGAAAGAGCCACATAAATACTATATATTTTTTACTCTGTGGGATTTTTTGCTTTGGTAGCCATCAAACCAGCTTGCAAATTACATCTCAAGTTAATTAATGAAGGAATGGTACACAGTTCCATCTCATTTTTCATTTGCAGCACTTTGCTACAGCAATTAGTAACTCTTACATCCAGAACATTACTGTAGCAGCTGCCGCCTGCCACTCTGACAGCATAAACTGGAACTCACAACTTGAAATGTATTGTTCACAAACTCTTAAAATAAAATCGTTCCCTATATGAAATATGTTCGCTGGCGTAGGAGTTACTTTGGACATACCAAACTTTGGGTGTTACATCGTGTTTGAACTGGGTGCTGTTTCAGCTTTACTTACAATGTGTTTTCAGACATAATCGGTGTTTAGCAAGTCTAGGCTTTTTAGCATTGATCTCTCTCAAGACATCTGTGGGTGGGTGTAAACTGTGCTCAGTGAGAGAGCGGTGCTCTTTTGTGTTTACCCGGATCTGTAACCAAATGGACAATTAGCAGGTTTTGAGGAGCAGATTAGTGTTTTTTTTTTTTTTTTTTCTTCCACAGGGGATTACTCTAGTAGATTTTTTTTCTGTTTTCTGTTTTCTCTTTTCTTTTTGGCAGCTATTTGAATGGTAGAGGAAGGGCCTGTTCCAGTGAGCTTTTTGGATAATCCACTGGAAAATCTTGAAGGAAGGCCAAGGAACAAATTGAGCTACATGTCACTTTTTTTTCTTTCATTAGTCATGGAAGTTTGAATTTTTCATACATTTCACTTTTAGGCTGGGACATAGGAAGATGTAATGCATTGGCTTTATACTTGTAATAGTGCACAAAAAAAAAACAAAAAAAAAAAAGTGTTTTTTAAGTATCAACAGCACACAGATAATTAGACCTCTTCAAATATTTGGATAGAAAAAGTCAATACAAATGTGAATACTATGAGTCAGCATGTAACATCTATGAGCATCAGTTGCAGATTAATGACTAATAATTACACCTTTATTATTATGACATTCAAATGATTGTTTTCTCGTCATCACGGTTTGTTTGACACATAAATGTTTTCACGATAATCACTAACAGATGCATCTCACTCCCACAGACCAGAGTTTCTGAGCATGACTCAGAGGAATCTAAGACAAAAGTGATCCTTTGGTGTACGTGTCAAAGTCAGGCTTGAGTTGTCACTGTCGTCGTGGCTGTGGGCAGTTCACAGTCACAGCATCCCCCACGTAATCTTTCACTCTCTGCTGATTTCTGTGTTCTCCCTCACGTGTCTTTATGAGTCATGTAGAAACATTTTGTACAATTCCTGTCGGAGAGATTTGCTTTAGCTTAGTTAACTCACAATCAGCCGCTAAGTAATAGAAAACTGCTCGTCCTGTACATCTGGCATCACTGCTGTAATTCTAATGCTGTAATTCAGAAGCTGACAGTGCTTGGATAAAGAAGACGTGTCAAACCGTATTAGTATGGTAAATAAACAACTCTTACTTGATGGAGCTGACCAAGCATTCACAACGTGATAGTTTTTATACTGGGTTGGTTTATTGTGCTTAAGTTCATGCTGTTTGAATGGTCCTTTTATTAGAGCACTAACTGTCTTCTTGGAGAAGCTGAAGAAGCATTTAGCTCTCACAATCTACAGAAAACTAGGTTGTTAACTAAATAAACACAAAATGACACTTCTGTACAGTTATCTACAGCCTTGACGTCTCCTGAGCTCCTGGAGTTTAACAGAAGAGAAAACAGAGAAAGGCTTTTTTTTTCTTTCTGACTTGACTTGTCCTGAAATGACTTTGCCAATCGAGAAAATCAATCAGTGGCCTTTCATCAAATATATTTCTGCCACCAGGGTCTTTGAGTCTGTTTTGACCTGACATTTCTACATTCTTGGAACGATGGCATTAAGTATTGATAAAGAAGTCGTTGTTGTCATCATCATAATCAACCTTTAGTTTTTTTCTCAGAAATGCATTGATCCAATATTCCAAACAGGAGAAAGTAAACAACCATACAAGAAGGGCCTGTGTGTAAACACACATCGAATGCAAATAACTTTGGTCTTGGCGAGAGAGCCATCTGGCAGGACTTTGAAGCTGAAGTTGCCGTTTATAAGATCCATTTCTTTATCAGTTTCTGAGGTTTGTTTCTACTTGCCATCCACATTACTGCTGCAAAGCTATGGAGGTATTATTATATACATGTTAATCGCGTGTCACAAAAATGAGTGGTGTTAAAAGGAATTTTCGCTAACTCGTTGCGTTAACTTTCACAGCCCTATTAAAAATGTAAAAACACAGTTGAAAACATATTTTTGCAAAGGTTTTGGTATACAAGCCAATTACAACACCGAGAGTCCATTATGTCTTGTTAATAATGTTGATGGCAGTGGAAATGAATGATTTTTTGCACTAAGCTCGTCCTTGCTGGAGGGACCCTGTAAATGAATTATGGAGCCGATGTGAGGTGTCATGTATGACAGTGGTGGCTTTCTGTCTGACTGCCTCAGAGTGGAGATCTGAAAGTGAGGACTGTGTGGTCCCTGTTATTTTGCATGCATCCCTGATGACCTGTGACAGTTTAGATTTATCTTTAACAGAGAGAATGGTGTACCAAAATGAGTTGGGGTAGGTGTGGACTGAATCAATGAGTGATTTGTAAACAAGTGTCAGAATGGTTTTGCTTACATTTAAACTCCCTGGGTTTCTTAGCAGAAAGAGCTGTTGTTGTGCCTTTTTTGTAAATGTAGACAGCATGGGCAGAAAAGGACAATGTTCTGTCCACCTCAATGCCCAGGTAACTGAAGACCTCCACTTGCTCCACCTCCTGCCCTTTGACTTCCAGTGGGCGTAGCAGCAGCATCACCAGAGGTCGTCCTCCTGCAGCAGCACAGCTCCTTAGTTTTAGAGATGTTTAGCTTTAAGGAACTCTCCTCAGTGATGAGTGAGGCCACCTGCTGGTGATATGCAGCCGTTGGAATCCATCAGGTGAGCCCCCAAGGCATATTAGAAAAGTGCTATTTTGTCCATGTTGCAGGTTATCTTGTTTTGTGTAGATGGAGACATATTCACTTTCAAATAAGACTGAGATGTAGTCTGGCATTAACCAGGCCAGCTACATGCCTTACCATCAGCCATAGTTGGAATATCAGGGACTATGTTATGCATACCAAAACCTAACCCTCTATCCCTTTGTTGAATCAATTGCATCCCTTCCATCATGACTCTTTATTCCAATGTTGCCTGCTAGCAGTGTGAGTGATAGCCAGCAGTAAACAAGTCCCATCCCCCGCCAGATAATAGTCTTCCCGCCTGTGTTGATCTTACAGCTTTCGGGGAACGACTCTGTTCCTTGCTGTGCCAGTTGTGATATTCTGCCAGCACTTTCCAGCCCAAGCCCTCCACAAAAGCCTGACATTACTCTGTTCCTAAACACATCATTTACCCCCCAATACCCCTGTCCCACCAAACCCCAGTAGGTCCGTTTATTCAGCATTCCCACAACACGCATGCCTGCATATGCACGCAGTGTTCAGGAGATAAATTATGCAAAAAATATTCCCAACAAAAAGCCTCATTATGGCCACCACACCAACACGCTACTCCCAAGAATGTCTTATGTTCCGCCATCACACTCCCTTTTCAACATACATAGGCTCAGTACTTCTGTGCCTTTAGAAAAAAAAAGTGAAATGAAAGAGAAAATGCCATTATGGAGGAGAAAGTGTCATCCTGTGCTATCACTCTCTCCCAACATGAGGGAGCCTAGGTACGTATGCTTTTGCACCCTGCTCCCTCAGATGCCCCTTAGACAGTCATTGTCTGGGTATCTGCCATCACTATTGCTTGGCTTTTCATTTATTTGTCTGGCCACAGCTTCTGCCTTTTTCCTCCACCTGATGAATTGATCTCACAACACACACATCAAACATGCTACACTAGTGCAGCATGCCCCCATGAACTCTGTGAGGTTCCCATGAACGTCTGGAAGAGATCAGGGATGATTGACATACAGGAGGTTGGAAAAGTAATTGGAAAAATACAGGTGTATATTTATAGAAAATAGGGACATCTGGTTGACCTGGTATTTACAGTTCATCTTGGATTATAATGATTTATCATCAAAAGTCAAGGGTTCAGGTGAACATGTGTCATCTCATCCTTTGGTCATGTTTAATCCCTGACACTTGTCAGAAAGAACGTTCTCCATCACATTTGTTGACAGGAAGCATCAGATAACATATCACTGCAATACACACAGAGGGAATGTTGGCTGTAATTCACAAACCAAAGCTTTGTTTACAAAGCTCTGATGGTAGCCTTCACTGGACGTCAGATTTAATGATAGATATGAAGTGTATCAGTTCATCACAAGGCAGTCATTCCAACATGCCATAGCTTTTCACATAGTGGGTATAGCTACAATCAGTATTGAATCAATTCACATTTCAGTACATACATTTACTCATTTGGCAGAAGATTTGATCCAAATAATTCTTCTTCAACAACAACAACAACAACAACAACAATAACAACAGCTTCAGTGCAGAAGGAGACCTGGGTGTAAGGAAACAGTAGTCAAGATAGGGTTGCAAAATTTCTGAAAATTTTCCGAAAAATTTCCAAAATGTCCGGTAAATTTCCATAAACTTTGGAAATTTTCCGCCGCTCTGCAACCCTAGTCAGGACATAGTCCTAAATAGAAATATAGATTGGTTGCAGAGGTAAAGTTAAGCATGTGCTTTGAAAGAAATTGGCACCCATGTTAGAAAGCCTTAAGGCTGAGGCTGCAGGAGTTAATGGTTTCTTATTGCCTAATTGATATTTTCCATAAAAGAAATGTAAGTAGGGTGTCATTAGAAATAATATAGTTTGGCCTGGTATATATTAAGAGGAAAATTAGATATTTAATTAGCAATGTTGTCATTTTACTGAGTTTAATGTGCTCAATTCAAGTTTCAGGTGCATTGCAGTGGTATTGCTCTGATGGGAAGTGATATACTCATGGTGCCACCTAACCACGACCTCATTTACTGCATGAGGTTGTGTAAGTAGCATGTCCATATATAGACTATTCGTTCCTCTGTTGTGATGGGGACTAGAGACACAATTCACACTGGTTTGCATGAGACACACACACCTGAACCGCTCAGCAGCTACTGTTGTATGCTAAAGCTGAGGCCAGGTCTCAAGTCTGTAATGGTTAATAAAAGCCACAGATCCATGTTTAGTAAGTGGGTTACCAATAGGGGACCTAGGGACCCCCCCACTGAGTTAATCCAGCCACGGTCCATCAGCTGAAGAAGAAAGACTATATGCTGTGTAATATAGCACTGTACATTTCCAGCTTCATGTGCTTTCAGTTTGTAGGTTTATACTCTAATGCTTTTGTACCAGTGAAATACATTCAGTCAAAATATCTGTATTTAATAAATAAATATATGTGTATACATGTGTAATACACAGCTGCTGGCATGTAATAAAGCGACTGAAAAATTACCGTAGCTTATAATCCGGAGCGCCTATATATGGATCAATAAATGGTTGATCCATACTGGTGACTATCCGCCGGATTAGCTATAAAAGGCTAACGATATGTTCCCGTTTAAAACACGAAGTCTTATCATGTGAATCTCTAATCTCAGTACGACTGGTAAACTATAGGGCTACCGTAGTCAGTAAACACCGGTACTGTGCTTACTCACAGTCCTAGCATTCAAACGTTTGACTGCAGTATCTTCTATTCTATGTGATATATGACTAAAATAGGCCATTCTTGAGTGCCTTATAATATATCCAGCTTTACAGCCGAAATAAAGATTGTCATCTGTAAAACATGGTTCATCTTAATTTCCTTCTCCATAACAATACATGACTCAGAATTTCTAGACGACTTGTAAATTGTTAGTTTTATCAATTGTCAGTGTTCTGTATAACTGTGGTTGCTGTCTCCCTATAGAGTCTGATGAAGATCATACAATACCATAGATAGAAATACAGCATGAACAACAGCAGAGATTCAGGGTGGGCAGCTGTCTGCCTCGACCAGTGAGGCTGAGAGGAGAGAAAGGGGGAAGAGAGGAGAAAGAGAGGGCGTCTATTGGAGGGGTTATTATAGTGTAATAATAATAATGCTGATAACGATGGGTGTAATGATGTTATTAATAATAGCAGCAATAATAGCAGCACCAATTAATAATAATGGCAATAGTAAAATGAATAATGATGATGATGATGAGTGTAAAATAGCAGCAACAGATCCAGAGTCAGAGACACCTGCAGAGTGAGGACAGGAAGAGAGGACACAAAGTTAATGACATGCAGTGGTGGGATATAAATGCATGGGGGGACAGAGAGAAAGAGACGAGATAAGAAGTGCTGAGTGCATCATGGGAGTTCCCCCAGCAGCCTCGGCCTATAGCAGCATAACTAAAGAACAGTTCAGGGCTCACCTGAGTCAGCCCGAACTATAAGCCTTATCAAAGAGGCACGTTTGAAGCCTAATCTTGAATGTAGAGAGGTTGTCTGCTCACTGATCCCAGACTGGGAACTGGTTCCACAGGAGAGGAGCCTGAGAACTGAAGGCTCTGCCTCATACTCTTCTCCTGGAAACTCAAGGAAGGGTCTTCATTTTGAGAACCACGTTGTTGGAGAAGTAGTAGAGCCAGTATGAGATCTTGAAGTCTTGAAGTCCTGCCAAGACTCATTCACATCTGTCTTTATTCAGCAAAGGAAACTGAAACAATCCAATTATGCAGAGATAATAGGATATCTATCGGCTCTGGCACTGATCAGCAGTGATGTAAACACAACACCTGAGGGGACATGTTAATTTTTTTTCTCCCTTTTCATCTTTTGGAGAATAAACACACCTGTCACCTGCCCAGCACAGTGACATTAGATTACAAACACTGTGGCTGTGCTGCCCCAGAGGATGATGGAGTGAGCTGCAGTACAATAAGTTCTTAAAACACAGAATGGCCAACAGAGTGTCTCACACATTCTGACACTTACAGGAGCAACAAACTGGGTATGGGAGCTCATAGCTCACTTTCTCTCCCATGTGCCTCCTCAGTCCAAAAGTCAAATTCAACTGGCAGTGCAAAGGTGGTTGATCATCATTTCATAGCAGGTTTGTGTGCCTTTAACAACACATGGTTGTGCCAGCTATTTTTGGTGTAAAGGGGTATAAGATCCACTAGTGATTGGTCATCATGGGCTTTTTAGAGGGCTTATCAACAGATGGAACTGAATATTACTTGGAGCCAGTACAGAGAAGCTAACACAGATCTCCTTTTTCTCCTTCCTGTCAGGTGCAAACATCTCCAAGACTGATGAAAGACAGTATACTTATGAGGTAAGATGGTCTTTCAGGAACTGGCAGCCTCCAATTTCGTCCACACTAAAATATGTCAAGTACTTAGGGGATAGTCATGAAATTATGTCCATAAATTACTGGTGCCCAGAGGATTTTGTCACTGTAGACCCTGCATCTCTGTAACTTTCTCTGTGTAGTAAACCAGATGACTATCATTCCCAAACTGAAGCGCTGCAAGTGCCAAAACATAACCTTAAAAAACGAAAAGTTTAATTGTGTGTGCAACACAAGGCAAAACAGAAAACAAATAGAAATCAAACAAAAGGCACAATGCAGAATGATATTTAAAAGCTTTTGTGGGTTCCAGTGTAGGAGGTGCTGTCAAATAGGTTCACCGGAGCCATCTTTAAATAGCATTTAATGGAGCGTTTTGTGTTAGAAATGGGACTAAGCAGCATCTTTGTCGCAGCCTGATGTGGTGAACGGAGAGAAAACAGAATGTTTTATATCCCCTTACACCGCATTTGCATATCAAAGCTCCTCATGTTTTGATATCATTACAGTGTTTGAAGTGGGCAAGTGTGGTGGGATTATTTGATAAACAAATCATTGGGACTTTAAAATCTGATGTCAGGTATTCCAGATTTGTATTTGGTCTTTAGCACCGGTTTCAACACAAATTTGCATCACAATAGACTCGCTCACAAACCTCAAACAAACTGACTCATTAGGATTCCAGTGGCAAGAGCCAATTTAGTGGGTGATCATGCAGGGAGACGCTCTTTAAAGTCGTGAAAAAAAAAAAAAAAAAAAAATCACTACTTCTTGCAGAATTCATAGGCTATTACTGAACCGGTTGAATCAATGCAGTGGAATTTAATGTAATCCTTACTGTGGATCAAAAGAGGTACAGTACAGGCCCACTGTCCTTGGAGCTTAGTTGTTGACTTTACTTTAAGTAGAAACGGTATGATATGATATATGATATATATGGAGAACACCAGAGCTGTATGTCGCATCTGCTGTGCTTGTTTTTCATTCAAGTCCATATGCCAGAGAGAAGATAGAAGAGATAGAAATATGGGTACATTGCAGTTAAGCTTTCATTATCACCAAAACCAATAGTATGATTTCGAAAATAATAGCGTTCACACTTTTCCAATTTCACCCACAAAATGATATCAAATTATCATTACATGGTCCAAATGAAGCCTAGAGAAGGTTTTAGTGACGCATCTGACAGGTTTGTTATCAGCCCTCTCAGCAGAATGATGCTGTTCATGTCCTCAAATACACAGATTTCTGAATTCTGCAGCATGAATTAGTATTATTATTTCTTTCAGTAAGATTGGGAAAAGAAGCCAACATTGACAATGATGAACAGGTGACAGCGTCCAATCTGACATTTTATTGTATAGTGTCAACTTTCCCAGCAGCCTCCTCTGGCCTCTGTTCCACTGTAACAACATCACATTACTGTGATTTTGGCTTGTTTTAGCTGAACCAGTCCACCTTGGCAAGACATCAGTAAACCACCTGGTCTGGACACAGTTTCCAACCACAATGGGCCCAAATCACTTAAATAAAAGTTGAAGAAAGAAGTATAGATTGTATAAGTATAAGCATATATCACAAGATTTCCTGTTTGTATATCTACTTTTTTTTTACCCCTGTGGTGTTCACTGTCATATCCATGTAATTTGATATATACAGAAATGATCAAACCTTTGTCTGTCTCAACATGTTTATTTCACCAGGCTTATGGTGAATCATAAACTCGGCTGAGAAATGTGGCAAACACTCCCGCTGACAGCAGGCCAGCTGCAGAGGAAACTCAACAGCTATTGAGAATGTTATGTTTGGTGTGGGATTTAGAGTGGATTTTTTCTTTGGCAGCTTCAGTATGTATGTGCTTTCCTTTTTATTAGATTCCTTGATTCTCACCTTATGAACCAGAATAACAAATAAAGCCTCGAGTCGAGCCGTATTACTTTCACATAAACATCAATTATGGCTCTGAGCAGTTGTGTACATTCACTCAAAAGTAAATTACTCATGTCACTTTGTATCTGTGATAGCAGAGCTTTGCACAACAAGACCAAGGTTGTATGTTTAAGTTTGAAAAAAAGGAGGCTGGCACAAAAAGAGAGCTGACAACAAAAGGAAAATGGAAAATAAAAAACACTGATATTTTGTGAAAAAATCAGAATGAAAGACAGATTTTATTTTGGACATTTAAGGCGACACATGGCTCAACTATTACAACCACCACCAACATCACCACCACCACCACTATCATCATCATCATCAACATCATCATCATCATCATCACAACATTAATCTAAAGGAATATTATTTGAAATGATGTTTTTTGTGCTTTATTGTTTTCCTCACAGTCATACATGCATATGCTTTAAGGCTATGTGATTAAAGTGACATAACAAATGAAATCTTCCAGGCACACACTATATAACCTGACAGTATTCATTTTAGGATGTATGTCTAGAAATGAAAAGGATTCATAGCCGTGGGACTGTGGCTGCCATGTACACAAAACCTTTATATTTCCAGTCACTTCTTGATCGCAGTTTAAATCAAATAGAGAGCTGATGGGCAGAGGTCACAGACGGCAAACAAGGCAGGAGGAATGTATATGAGAAATGTCTAATGGAAGTGTCTCTAAATAAACCTTCAGGCTTGATTTTTTTTCCACGGCTCCAGTGAGTAA
The DNA here is from genome assembly GCA_021432705.1 of Caranx ignobilis. Classification (NCBI taxonomy): domain Eukaryota; kingdom Metazoa; phylum Chordata; class Actinopteri; order Carangiformes; family Carangidae; genus Caranx; species Caranx ignobilis. Next base: position 19,304,103 of record MU269983.1, read on the forward strand.
TTTAGCCCAGACAGAAATCCATAAATGTGACAGATGAAGAAATGATGAGGAGCGATGCCTCCACCTGTATTAAAACCCACTGAACTATATGAGGCCTCTCCTTTGCTCATCCTGTTCTTAAACAGGAAGAGCCTGTGCCAGACAGAGAGAGCAGCTGCAGTGGTAGGTTCCAGCATACTGAACTACCCACAGCTGTATCATTATTAATATATATTGTTGTAATACTTAACACATAAAACCACACCTGTAATTTGTCAGTGAACTGCACACGCCCAGTTTCTGATTGTGTGTATGTAGCTTCACATGGTGAAAGAGCTGATCTCATTAAAATGTAAATAAACAGATGTAATAGCAAATATATATATATATATATATATATATATATATATATTATTCATGTACTGTACATTACAGGATGTTTCCTTAAAATTACATTGACATGCTACCAATTAGCAACAACAGCTTTGCTGTTATCTACATAATGATACGTTTTTTTGTTGATTGTTTTGTGTTTTTGCTTTTGCTTTTCATGAGTGAGTCGCCACACCACACAAAATATTCATACAGAATATATTATGCAAAAGTTTCTTACATTACCTCTTTGCAGCATAGCATCTAAACTTTTGATGGCTGTATCTGTGCAGCTCATGTGGTTTGTATTGTTTTGACTCTCTCTCTCTCTCTCTCTGTGTCTGTGTGTGTGTGTGTGCGCGCATGTATATGTGTGTGTGTGCCCCTCATGTCAAATTGACACAAACTGTAGCGAAACTACCACAAAGGTGGCTTTGAGCAGTTATGAGTTTGGCAGGTGTTTATGTGTCACTCTCTGTGGACACATTTCTGTCAGAGTGACAGTGTCACAACTGTCAAGATGCAGTCATGAAACTTTACAGGTGTGTAGCACAGATCACAATCAAGGATGAGGGTGGTCCAACCACTTAGTAATAAGTGCTATTCATTATGTGTGTTTAATAATCTTCCAATCACAATCTTAAAGAGGAACTATCCTAAGTCTGGTCGCTTTTCCTCTGTTTTGCTGACCCTCCCTCTCGCAATGTGCCTTTATTTTCAGCGAAGCCGGTGAGAAAGCAATCTATAGTGGTGGATAACATTATTTATCATATACATGTTACAATGTGTATATTTGTGTGGTCTTATCTGTCATCAACAAGAGATTGTGGATTATAGGGTGCGTTTGTGTCACTGTGCCGCTGAGACAAGATCTGGGACACCAGGTTGGAGGCTCTTCTTCCTGTAACAAGTTACAGGTCATTTATTTAACCATCACGATTGATCTAAAGCTGTTTTATGAAGGTAAAAATGTAGCATAGTTAAGGTAAAAAAAATCTGCATAGTTCCTCTTTAAGCTACCACAACCTCTCTAACCTTACCTGAAGAATTTGACTCGTCTTAACACAACCACACACACACAACCCAAGACGCACATAACTGAAACACTGGCCTTGAGGTGAGGCTGGATATGTGGTAAATAGACAGTTATGTTTTTGATTGTTTGTTTTCTTAAAACCTGAAGTGTAACTGAGAGTCAAGGTCCAGCAGTGAAAACTATGAAGTTAAACATGTGTCAGATGTATGAAGTCATTTTTCCATAGATATCTGGACTTGACAGCACAAAGTCTGGTATGCACAGTCCACAAGTTCATGCAGAGTTACCTCAGTGCAGTTGCAGTTTGTTTGTTTGTTTGTTTGATTGTTTGTTTGTTTTTTCAAAATGTCTACTGCTCCGGTGTTTTCATTAAAACACACTCAGTAGTTGACCTCTATGTAACAATACAATATATAATAGTATAGTAGCCATGTGATTCTAACACAAGCACAAATATTTTTTGTTTGCTTGTTTGATGAAATTAACAGTGTTTCCAGACACATCCAGGGAGACTGAGGCTGTGAGTGTACAGTGGCAATTATTTTAGCCTATACTGCAATGCATCATGAAAAGTAGTTTACAGAGACAGAAAAAGGGTGCAGGGGAAATGACCTGGGCAGTGTCCAAAAGATGTTTTTTTTTTGTTATGTTCTCAATATAGTGTTTCCACATTGACCTCCCTCGTAGGGAGCAGTGAATGAGTGAGTAATTTTGGATCCAATCTGAGTGTTCAGCAGCCACATCAACCATTTATAACTAATGAGCTGGCTATCTGGAATATGATGCAGCTACAGAATGTTTTTATCCAGACAAAGACTTTCTGTTCACTTTGCTTTCACATAAAAAAAGAACGTTTTATTTGTTTGTTTGTTTGTTTTTGTTGTTTTTGTTTTGTTTTTTTTTTAGAAAAATCCATCTCTACTGAGCGTCTATGGCAGATACCAGGAAGCAGAGACCAAAGCAGCAGCATGTTTGGTTTTGTGGTTAGAATCCACATCAGTTAGCAAGAGCCAACATCATGTACATTCAGCCTAATAGCAGAGTAACAGTGGACTTGGTATTAAATGAATAATCATTCAGCTACTTCATTATAATATAGCACAGGATTGGCAGTGTACTGGATGGTAAACGGGATTTTACTGGATTTACCTCTTTGGCTTGAGGAACCCTTGACCCCCCTCCCCATCCCCCTCCCTCCCTGACTGCTGCGCTGTGGGGTAACAGAAGAGAACAGCAGGACTGGGACCCTGGGATTTCGCTGAGGCCTGAACCTTGCAGCACCCCAGCAGCGGCCAGGTCCAGTACCTCTGAGGGTCTCCCTTCAATTAACACCCAGCTGCTTCCAACAGCAGTGTGGGCATCAGCGCCACCACGGCCCTTTTCTCCTGACCCCTCTGACGCTCACACACCTCACACTGAAAGCTCACACACATAAGCTTTTTGACATATACACTGCATCAGTAATACATGTTTGCTTGTTACATGGCACAGTTAAAGAGGTGATATATTTGTTTGCTGATTCTTTAAAGAAAATACAATAGACCCTCTATTGTAACCATTAACCATTATAACCATTCACATCATAACCCTTCTATTACACACAAAGAAACTGTGATTGCACTTGCGCCCAAAACCTGAAGCGAGTGTGAGAAGAAGTGGAGAGGGGGCAAACAGCAAGTTGGCCAGCACCAGTTAAAGAGCTTAGACAGATGGGACAGGTTGGATCACAGCCATGTAAGGCCTTGTAGGTGAAGAGCAGCATGCCTGCAAGTGCAGAGGAGGGCCTGACCTAATTGACTGATTTAGTACAAATTTATAAACCCGGTTGCCAAGGCTGGAAGCTCTCACGTTACCAAAGGGCACAGCGAACAGACACAGATCCAAGGAAGAGGATGGTGAAGACAGAAGTTCTTAAAGCAGGAATATATTTAAGTGTATCAGTCACAGCAACATGTTGTCAATCAATCACGATTCATTTGTTCAATAATTATGCCGCTTCATGAAACTTTATTATACATTAACAAAAAAACAATGACATATATTGCTCAGAAACACTCAAACACACTCCATTTGGCATAAAAATAATAACACAATACAGTTAAGCCTATCAGGCACAGGTGAACATACTGTAGCTGTAGACTGACTGACTGACTGACTGACTGACTGATTGATTGACTGATTGATTGATTGATTGATTGATTGATTGATTGATTGATTGATTTTGACACTGCACCCTTAAGATAAGTGTTCTAGAGTCAGTGTTCTATCTCATCTCAACAAGCATGAGTAGGTGCTTCAGCCATATCCCAAATACTCTGAGAAATGTCTCCTTGGTAATTTTTAGACCAGCCTGGAGATAAATGGGTGATCGTTCTATCGCTGATGTCATCTGCAAACAGAAAATCATCCTTCAGCGGGCTGTGCTGGGAGAGCTTTGACTGACAGGTCTGCCCAGCAGGGGTTTATCCTGGGGGCTGGATCTTTAATGTTTTCTCAGAATCTAGATTGTTCTTTTTTCACATGTGGAGAAGAGGGGAGCAGATGAGAAAAAAAAAGCAAATCAAAAGGAGGAGAAGTGTGCTCTGCATCTGTAAATCCCATTTCAACATTTTCTTGATGCAAGTCTTCAAAAGCGATAACTTCATGTTTGACTCACTATTGTTCCCAGCCATTTAAGTCAAAGTGTTTATTTGAAAATCATCACTCTACAGCTCTCGTGGCTGCAGTTTAGAGTGCCGTGTCTCTACTCAATCAGAGTTTATCCAATTACTCATATGTATCCTCCAAATTCACCATTTAATCATATGCCTTCCACAAAATGTGATATATGATGTGATATATATATATATTTATATATATATGACAATGCTTTAAATTGAAATATAGGGCAAAAAGATTCTCTGTCATTACATTTCACTTTCCAAGTCAAATACACCATTATGCTCTGTCCACAGATAACCTCAAACAGTTTTGTCCTTGCAGTGTCCACACAGAGACAGTCGTAGTGGGTTGAAAAAGACAAGACAACCACACATTTCCTATTTTCTGCCTTTGTCTGCCCATGCTTCACTGGAGAATGCGGATCACATTGCGTAGCCCTGCCACAGCTCCCATCCATCATTCTCTCCTCATCTTTGACCGTGATCATCATCCTCCATGCTTCCTTTACTCTGCTGGCCCCAGTAGGAGACCTCACTTCCTCTCTCCCACTCTGATCTTTTACCCTCTTTAGCTTTGTCATTTCCTGCTTTCAACGTGCTTCCTGCAATTTATGTCTACTCTGTGACTGCTTGTTTAAAATGTGTAAATGGCAGCAAATGAAAACCTGGATTATTGCAATTTTTCATAACAAAAGAGCATTTCTAAATCATTTTTATTAAAAACATTCCTTAAAACCTATTTATCCCAGTTTTTTTTCTGCATTTTTTAAGAGCAGCACAAGTTAACTGAGGTCTTAGATTCAACAAATCACAGTGAACACAACAGGCTGTGATCACAGCCAAGTTTAAACTACAATTTTATTTTTTGTTCACATCTTGAAATGTTCTGAAAATGACCTTTCAGCATTTTCTTCTTGATGTGCACACCAAAGCCATTTGTGCATTTTGCCATTGCTACCTAGCAGTTTGCATTTACAGCTCTTGTCTTGCATGTCAAGGGGAAATGTTGCAAGTTCAGCATAAAACTTCATTCATTTACTCATCAAGAGCTGGGATGGGAGGTAACCCTAGCATGCTAATCAGCTCGCCTTCAGCTTGGTTGGGCCATCCCATTCCAATACAGATTCAGCTCAGACAAAGTGGCGTTGCTCAGGGATTATTATAACCTCCTGTATGTAAATTAACATAAAAATGACTGAGCAAAGTTGACAAGTTAACAGCTGTTAATGCTAATGTCCAGTATGTAGCAACAGCTACATTTACAAATAGCTTCTTAAAGTGTAACTTTAAGAAACACCTGTCCACATACAGTAATACAATCTAATTAGACACCACCATAAACTGAACCTACGAGGCGATAAAGTTGAACCTATAACATTTATTGAAGGTCTGAACATTTTTCACCCCTTAACTACTCAACAAGTGCTGATGATTCCAGTTCATTTCACAAGAGCATAACAAAAGATTAAGTGCTGAGTGAAGTTGAATAGTCAGGTCATAGGTCAGCAGACAGCCTGAATCCAGGCAATGTATATGAATATAAGATATCAAACTGTGTGGATGCTTCTAAATTGAATGTTAGCAGAAATGCTGAGAGAAAAATAATAAATTACATGGCAAAAGAGCTGTTGTTGCATGTTTCCAAGCTATTAACAGAGTCAGTCAAGGTTCACAAAAGATAATTTTGTTTATCTGCTCATATTTATTCAGTGTTTGAATAGCAGGAACCAGTTCATAGAGAACCAGCTTTGTCTTTATCTATCTGGAGGAAAAGAAGCTGTGTTCACCATCATTCAGGGAGTTCAACAGCTGAGAGTCCCATTCAGGGAGAGCTCTTCCACTGTCTGTAACAAGATGATATTTGGGAACAGCCCGAGGGGTGTTGAAGAGGATCTCAGAATTCATTTTGTATTAACAAAGAACATTATGCTTTATTCTGGCATTTATTTATTTATGTGTTAAGTTATTTATTTATTTGGCAGGAGGCAAAGCCATAAGCTCAACAGGCTGCTGACTCAGTCTCTGTGGTCTCTGAGGCGTTAGGATTCATTTATGCTGTTTAGGCATCTTTTGCTTTTATAGTGTGCCCAAAAAGTGCCCTTTTGAAAAGTTTGAATAATTTACTTGATATAATCATTATATAGTCTCAATGAAGTGTTGGAACAAGCTGACACAGAATACATGTTTAAATGGGATATCGCCAAACAGGGTATCTTCAAAGCTAATTAAGCAACTAAATGTAAGTTGAAAAGTCAGGTTTAAGGCAGCAATAATCAGTGCACCAGTCTTTAGTTGGTGGCTTGCATGGCAGTTAATTATGAAGCCACTGCTATAATGCATACTTACATTTTGAGTCTAAATCTACAAATATGGGCTTTTCAAAACTAACAACTACTGAATGTCTCTTGCAGGGTGGCCAATTTTGTTTTGTGGCTGTCCCTGACTGGAGCAGCTGAATTGGAAAAATGTTTTTGTAAATGCAGATAAAGATTGAGTGACTGGCTATGGATGAGTATGCACTTCTGAATTTAAAAATGATGACACTGATGTCCTGCATCATGTACGCAAAAAACATGTTGTCTGAAACTCGTCAAAGCATTCTCTCGTTCATTTATTAGTTAGATCTGGAGGCAGAGCTGACTTATGCTAACAGAGACTTGTGCACTTATGAGCCAAAATGGCTTAATTTCTCACAAAAGACAGAGGAAATCAAGGAACAGGGACTGAGGAAAAGCAGAAATTTGAGGCACATTCATTTGTCTCAATTTGAGTATATTTTTTGACATGTTTTTCCTGAACGTATCATGCAAACACTGCACACTGATGTAAAAAAAACCATGCACTCGACCAAATTCCCAAGTGTCAGTTTGGCAGAGCCCTGAGTCATTTGCTGCAGGTTTGGAGGAAATTTTGTGGCCCAATTTCAGATCAGAAATGTTTTTTGTGAATTGCCATTTTCACAGAGCACAATAGGGAGCCAGCTGATGTTCAAAGCACGCTCAGTGCATATTTACTTAACAACCACCAGCATTCATGCAACAGGGACCAAATTCAATTATTCATTAATTTGATTTTATTTAGAGCAAGAGGGAACATACTGATCCAGTTCTCAGACATGAATGTGTCTGAACTAAGAAAGACAAGGCTTCAGAGCTCACAGGTGCAGCCCTGTTGTATTAAAGCTAAGAGATATCCATGTCTGTTTTGATTACAAAACAGGTCTAGCTTAATATCAATACTCTGAAGGTAACAAAGTACCCAACCTGGACTGATCATCCAACCTTACAGGATTTGTTTTCTATTAGTTTACCTAAGTTGGACTTGAACCACTGAAATCAATGCTACCCACTGACAATGACTGATGCAGCAGGCGCGAAGCATCTACAAACTCAAATGAATGCCATCAGAGTGAGACTGGTGTGTATTCTCAGATGATCATCACCATCACATTCTACATGTAGAAATAATACATTAAATTGTGTATTAACAAATAAGCAGGCTTTCTACGTAATCTAATGTTAGCAAAGATGTAAACAGAAGAAAGAAGAAGAAATTCAGCTCAGCAAAAACAAAGTGCCTCAAACAGAGTGGAAAACAAGCTGGATGCTGTGCCAGGTGAATCATGGCACCTTTCTGATTTTGCAGGGACAGTTTTAGTGGTTATCTGAGAAAGGGCCTGAAACTCTCCAAAGACAACCCTGTGGCCAGCCAACAGTAATATATTGGCTCCTTGTGAAGAAGCTGACTTCAGACAGAGAGGGTAAGAGAGCTGTCAGCCGAGGGAATGGAGGCCTGATTACGCCTACATACCCACACCTGAGCCTTCCTCAGTCTGATACACACTGTATAATGTGGGTAGTTGCACACACAGTCATGCACTTGCAGGTGTATACATAGTTTGCTTGGAGCCATTACGTATAACTTTGCTATGGTGACCCACATGCTTGCAATTCCACATGTAGGAGTTAATGCTTGTGATTTTTAAACTAGAAAAGTACTACACACACTTGCTTACACGTAGCCCAATGGTATAATCTGATTATTTTTCTCCAGATGATGAAGATATTATCTTATTTTTTTTATTGTGTATCAGACACAGGCAGCAGTAACTCCACTTACTTGTCAGGATCTATATGGAACAGCCTGTTCCTAAACCAGGCTGGTGTCAGCACAGGACATTTATAAGACAAGATACCCAATTTTAAACATCTCAGAAACATTAGGTACGGTTACTGTTTTCTGAAGAGCATTGTCCATTGTCAGTGTCCAGTTGCAATTTACCTTTATGTGGTTTAAATCTTAGGGGTCTAAAGGTTGTGAGCAGTATCATGGTTTATGAGGTAACAAGCAGATTAGAGAATGGCAGAAGTCCTCCAACCGAAACACCTGTCCATACCTTTGGATACGAACCAAAGAGGTCGATCTGTAGCTGTAACATTACATTTTTGAACTACTTAGCAAGGTTAAAGGGGTTAGCTACAAGTTTAATTCCTCCTGGCCAGTAGGTGTCGCATTCACAATTGCCCGCTCTTGCTCCAACCTTCAGTTGTACTGGTTGCCAGGTAGGGAGCTGCTAGTAGCTAAAACGAAGCTAACGCTAACTGTATTTACCGTGCAGCAGCTCCGGTGTTGACAGCAGACTGAAAACACATCTGAATCATTTCACACTTACTCACCTGCAGAAAAACCCGACAAACACGCAGCATCACGCCTGCCCCAGAAATGTTACAGTACCAGCTGACCATTAGTTCGCATTAGCAATGTTACAGTACGGGCTGACTGTTAGTTAGCATTAGCAAACCTTTAGCTTACCTGTCCAGAAGAAAAGTGGCTTTTGAGCCCCTTTGCTTCCTTAAGTTGGCACCAACGCTCAAAAGCTTGGCTGATGTTCACTCTCGTTTTTGGTCTGCTTGAATTTGAGCTATCACGATTTGGCACCCCCTGAGCTCTGTGCCTCATGCTGTCGGCACAGAGATCATTTCATGTCGACATTGCCAACATAACCAGATGTAAATATTTATATATTTTGGACCCGTAAAAATTTATAAAACAATTATTTCTATACTATAATTTTTTTTCAGTAAGATTAATACTTTTATTCTGCACCCCTCTACATGTTCCGTGGATGTATTATTTTTGAAAAATTAATCATTTTGATGAAAAAGTTGTAGCTATGACCTTTAAGGAAAAGGTCATTATTTGTTTTTTTTTTTGTCTGTTTTTTTTCAAGTTCGAGAACCTTTGTTGTCATCATAATACATACATGGTTAAGTTTTGCTACTATGTATGAGAAAACATTTTCAGATTTTCATTGTTAACACTGTTACCTCTTCTAATACTGCAGTTGGCATGCTAATTAGCTAGCTCTGATATTAGAATGACTTACATTTCTCTCAGCCACCATTATCAGGTCTACACACATTCCATGACAATGACTTAGGCATCAGCTGTGACCCTGTGGTATTTAGGGGCTGTTAGCATGCTACCATGCAAAACTGAGATGTTAAACATCTAGAAATAATCAGCAGTCACTGAAAAGCTGCTTGTTTTGCATGGACATGTTAAGGCTGTTCAAATTAAAATTTTAGCATGACACTTGAGTCAACTTGTTTATCTCTGCATAGCAGTAGTTTTGCAAATATGAGGCAGCTGCCTCAGGCAATCACCATCATGAGTTGGCAACTTCATCTTTACTTCATTTTTGCAAAACTAGAGCTTCATCAAACCTGAGAGGTGCATTCATTGTATTGAATGTTGCACACGTTTGACAACAGAATATAATGTGGAGTGATGGAAACTCGCCAGATTGTTTTTTTTTTCTTATTTTTTACTTTGAACATATCAAACCTGATTTATAGAGAACTAAAACATAAATTTTTTGCATCAAAAACCCACAGAAAACTTTGGTGAAGTGACTCGACAAGACAAAAAAAATAATAAAAAAAAACTTTCACTGTCAGTCAAGCAGCAGCAAGTAACGTCAATATTTTCACAGAGTTCATCTTTCAAAATGGTTTCACTGCAGTGGAGGTATAACTCAAGCCTTTCTAGGGGTGTGTAATTGAGCAGGACAAGAGGAACTGAGTCTGGCAGACATCAGAGTATCACACCAAGTCAGAAATGAGACAATGAAATGCACACCCCTCTGTGTCGACCTAGTTGGAGACACGTTTTCTATTTTGAATCAGGATGTAGTAGAAATGGTGCAAATGTTATTTTGACTGTGATTTGAAACTTAGGGGTCATCACCAGCCATTGGTTTACTCCGTTCTTCTACTATTTACAATTGTTTGGAGGTCCAAAGAAGAAAACTGTACACCGTCACACACAAAGGCATAATTGATAACTTTACGGGGGATATACTGTAGCCCATCATTCCCAGCTTATTCACATGCACACTGATGAACCAGCTGGATATATCAATATCAAAGCCGATCTACCTGAGGATTTGTCATTTGCGAGACGCAATTAAACATCTCCAACTGCACATTAGAGCAATGGGAATCTGCAAAAGATGGCCAATACTTTCATGTGCTTTCTCTGGATTTATTGCTTGTCGATAATAAACAGTATTTCTCTCTCTTTCTCTCTCTTTGTAATCTATCACTTCCCAGCATCCTTCCTATGCTTTCATAGCAGCTGCATGCACACCATGTGTTTGGCCACTGCTGAATTGTTCTTGCAGTAGTGTGCTTTGAAGGCTCTCTTTGCCTCCTACAGTTAATCATTTGCATAAAAACACCTTCTCAGATATCGCAGACACACACAAATAAACACACATAAGGACGAATGGTGAAACCCTCCATGAGACTTTTGAATACAGGCTAGAGAAATGTGGGTTTAAAAAACAGTAAAAATTCACTGTGTGGAAAGTCAGGCATGAACACACTGCGAGAAAAGCTATCCACACTACACGCATGCACACAGTCGTCCTCGCCCTACTACAATCTCTGCTGGTGTTCACAATTCCTGTGGATTTTATGCTTCCGGAACCCAATTATGCCTCACTAGCAAATTAGCCACCATTAGCGAAGCACCAGCGTGCATCACCAGGGGAGACTGAGAGACCTTTAGCTCATCTTATGGTCTGCTTTCCCGCTCACCAAAATACTGATTAGCTCATAATTCACACTAATGCACAGGAAATTGCTGCACCTCTTCACATTCTTGTCATTACTGTCAAGTGATAGCTGCAGATGTTGAGATATTAGATGGAATACATAGATGCATTCTGTCATTCGCTTCCTAAGCTGCTTTGACCGCTTATTGCTGTATTTATGATGAAGTGAGTAAGCAGACTTCATTGACTATGTGCTGTATGCACGGTTAACACAAAGGTGAGAAACAGAAGCTTTTACAGAATACATCCTGAACTAGCAGTGATAAATGCAGCAATGTCCTAGACTGTCTAAGTGCACAGAATGTACAGACTCTCTGGATAGGTATAGCTGTTAACTGCCCTTTGAATAATATGCTACAGCAGGTACTTCATATTCTTATCTAACTCTGTTACCTCAAAACACTCTTAAGTCTGAGGGATCAGGTGGTATATTCATGTTTGTAATTTTTTGGCTATTACAGCAGTGGTCATGTTAAAATGTGATAAACATGCATTTTTAATGTCATAAGAATAAATCAACTTCTAAAATTCTGTTTGTTAGGATATAAAAAAAGTTAGATGGAAGTGTGACATTTATTAGGACATAGGTCATCTCTGGAACCTGGACTTGAATGGGAGTAATGGTCGTAGTAACTTTTCAGCCACGTGCCTGTCAGTTGAGAGAGATCAACAAAACCAAAACACTCAAACCAAATATTTCCATCACCCCGTGACCGACCTAAACACTCATAGCCTGTTTACCACCCGGTGAGAGCGTAAAGGAACCACTGAGCTCCATGCTGTCAGCTGACCTGCATGATCGGCCCCAGGCTGAGCAGAGGAAGTCCACCTCCAGGCCACATAGACACCCTGCTGTCAGCCCTTACTGGGTTGTGCCACAGATCTCTCTGTGTGTAGAATATGCATAAGCTTTGCACATATACCATCACATTTCCTCTTTTTTTAAATGATCCTATCCTTCCTATAATTACATAATTTATCAAAATTCATGAGAATTGACAATCATTGTCAATATGGCACATAAATTAACAGTACTCAGTTCCATACTACAGGCTCTTAGATATAATCAGCAACACAGCTAGACAACAGAGCAAAGCTACATATAAAGAGATCATTAAGCTGAAGCCCCAGATGTTTTATGAATAGCCCCAGATCTCAAAGATTTATTTATTTCTTTTTACAAAAAAAAGAAAACTAGGCATGAATCTATCCATCACTCAATGTGATCATGCATTGAAATCTCTGATGATAATAATGTGTGTGCTACTCAAAGATGTGTGTGTATACAAAGAACTCAACTTGTGCCTTGTTCATTGTGTAACCCCATTAATAGTGGACATTTAATGACACTACACAGATCAGTTTGTGCATGTTTGCACAAAAATGAAAGGCATTAAAGGTTAATGGGCGTGGTGTGAAATAGATAAAGATGTAGAATAATAATAAAGGACAATAAAACAGAAATACAGTGTGCAAAGAGAACTGAAGAAGTAAAGTATGTAAAAAGAGAAAAAAACACATTATCTTCCGGTTGTTTTGCTGTGACTTTTAAAAAATGACCTGTACAGTCAGTGTTGTCATTTTACTGAAATATCAGATAAAGTTGGCTTTAACCGCTTTAAAGGGACTATTTTCCCTGCTGCCAAACGTGTTACTTGCCAGAAGTGATTGGTGCTTGACACGAGCTTCACCCATCATGCGCTTTATAATACAACAGGTTGTAAAATGTCCTTAGACCCACACTGTCTTAAGTGCAAATTAGACGCCACAATGAGTTGCTATCAGAAATTAACTAGATGCTCACTACTGACCTCCCTGGTTCTCCTCACTTATAGTCGACTGTGACTTTTTAATGGCAAATTCACACTACAATATAATATACTACATTCTATTCTTATATGATATGCTCTCCAACTCTAATCCACCCGAGCACCCCCCACTAAGACACTACTTCAAAATAACACATTTTTATGCAGATTTGTGTTTGAAAAGCCTCACACTATTTACTGCTGTACTAACACAATAAGTAACAAAGGAGTTGGAATATAATCAGCTAATGTGGAGCAGACATTTTACACTCAATAGGAAATCCAAATTTTAATTTAACTACATTTTTGGATGTGATGCATTTGTTGTCTTGAACGTATCACTAATTCAATATGTATTGTTGTCCACTGTTTACTAATGCAGGAGCAAGCCATGATGTATATTTGACTCACATCAGACAAACTCTACATAGCTGAATATCCACTCCCCCTATATCTGTGTCTATACTGAATATTCATCTGAAACACATCTGTCAGCATATGGAGACCGCAGGAGTTCTCCTTTGATCAAGTGTCATGTTGGATGGCACTGCATTATGAAAATGGAAAGAAAATTCAATTATCCCAGGCCTTGTTGTTGCATATTAATTGTGCTTCAAAGTAGGAGCAGGAATGGATAGTGTGATGATTGATTTAAATTAAATCCAGGGCCACTGGGTGAGTGAATATGGGGCTATAGGTGTTGTCAAAGAACGTGGTAGTTTTACACACATTAGTTGAACAACACTATAGATGTATTGTTGCTGGGTAATGGAAAGAAATGACTGTGGAGGTCAGAGTGTCTTCCACTGACAGAAATACAGAAGAAAACACGCTCAACCCCTTGGCAGCATGTACACAGTGTGGTAAATAACTAAGAGGAGATGCACACAGAGCAACAAATAGGATGTGGTAGCACTGTAGCCCATCAATCTGTAAGCTCCCCTGGTGTGAAACATGGACATAATTTGGCTTACAATGAGTGCAATTTACAGTAAATATGCAAAATGCAGATTGTCAGTCAGAGAACTGGAGTTGGAGATGGGAATAAAAAATTAATAGAATATGTGCTACTTTCTCACCAGATGTTCTGTTGTGGTTGAGTTGGGCAGACGTAATCAGCTGAGCATGTCAGTGGTCAGTGGTAGAGTGTGATTATGCTGGATTCTTTCCAGCTATGGCAGTGAGCAGCCTCATGAATTTACAGCGGGGTGCAAGTGTTAGAGAAAACATTTTGCAAACTTTATAGGAGTAAAGTTTTGTCAGGTTTTGTTTGTTGGGGCTGTAGGCTGTTTAGGCCTATGCTGTTATGATGTGCTTTTGAACATGATTCTTAAAAACAGAGCAAAAAGAGAGAAATAAAGAGATAAGAGACCGTCTTCAGTGGAAAACAAATCACTGGCCTTTTGTTTTAACACTTTGTGATGCGTGTCCCAAGGAGTGACCTCATGTGGCTCTGAGTGTAATGATAGTTTCATCTCAGTAGCAAAGGTGAAAGATGCTTTCTCTCCACAGCAAAAACAAAAAATTGCAACATAAAATGTGTAACTTCTATGCCAGCTCATATACAGTCTGGTAAGGCTCTTTAAATGTAACCTTGGCCACCTTTCCCAAATTTTAAAGGGGACATGGAAATATGACTTTTTGAATGCTCTTTTGGGCGTTTGTCTTGCGTTTCAGCCCCCAAAATGTGAGAATTGACAAAAAAACCTTTTAATCTGCAAATCCATGAGGTTTTATGAGCTGTTCCCTCGGTTGTCTGACAATGATGTCATTAGGTTTCGAATTTGCATAACACCAACCCTAACTGTGTGAGTACCAACAAGGGGGTGAATCAGACAACGTGTAGACGTAACTCACAGGCAGCCATATCGCGTCAGTCGACTTGCTCATACACAGTAGATGGGTGATCCAGTCATTTGCTGATCTGACACATACAGTTAGGTCCTGTAATATTTGGATACTAACCCAATTTTCATCATTTTGCCTCTGTACCTCACCATAATGGATTTGAAATGAAACAATCAACATGCTATTCAAGTTCAGACTTTCAGCTTCAATTCAAGGGGTTGAAAAATACAGTATCAACCAAAACATACAGTAGAGGAATTGCAAGCATTGTTAAAGATGGTGCCCTCATTTCATGGGCTCAAATGTAATCGGACAAATTAAGATAAGCATTAATAAAATGCCAAGTTTTACTACTTTATTCAGAATCCTTTGTAGACAATGACTGTCTAGAGTCTAGGGCCCATGGACATCGCCAACTGCTGGGTTTCCTTCTTTGTGATGCCTTGCCAGGCTGTTACTGCAGCTGTCATCAGTGGATGTGTGTTAGTGGGTCTTTCTGCCTTAAGATTTGTCTTCAGCAAGTGAAATACATGTTTGAAAAACTGGGTTGCCCTCGCAGTATGTTTCAGATCATTATCCCATCAACTTTGCTGAATTGGGCTGAACCTGAGCTGACAGTATCAGTCTATAGTATAGGTCTATACATGTGGCTGCTTTGTTCACCTGTAACAACACTGCTGACCCAGTGCCATTAGAAGCCATGCATGTCCATGTCATCACACTGCCTCCACAGTGTTTTATAGATGGTGTGCTGTGGCTCGGATCACAAGCCGTTTCACATCTTCTTGATACTTTTTTTTCCTCTTGCACTCTGGTACAGATTGATCTTAATTTCAACTTCAAAAAATGCTGTTCCAGAGTCATCCAGGCTTTTTAGATGTCTCTTTTTTTTGGCAATGTCTAGTGGGCTTTTCATCGTTAAGGTCAATGAAGGGTTAGAACCTTGTGGTGAACCCTCTTTATTTACTCTCATGAAATCTTGTCTGTATGGTAGACTTAGAAAATGCTCTGCCCAGCTCCTGGAGAGTGCTCGTCTCTGGCTGGATGCTGTGAGGGTTTGTTTTTTATTATTTTTATAGGGTCTTGTGATCATCCACTACTGCTGTCTTCCGTGGACATTGATTTGGCAACTCCTAATGTTCCCCCTCTCTCTCTCTTTTTTTTTTCTTTTGCAGCCTTAGGATGTCTTGTTTCACTTGCAGTGAGAGCTCCTTTGCTCTCATGTTGTGGGTTCACTGCAGTAGCTTCCAAATGCAAATGACACACCTGGAGACAACCTCAGACCTTTTACCTGCTTCACTGATAATGAAATAAAGAGGGAATAGCCCACACCTGTCTATGAATCAGCTATTGAATCAATGGCCCAATTATCTTTGGGCCCTCGGAAAAGATGGGGCTACATATTAAAGAGCTGTCATTCCTAAACCCTTCTCCCAATTTGAATGTAAATACCTTTAAATCAAAGCTGAGAGTCTGCACTTCAATATAATATTCATCAGTGCTTTTACCTTGAATATCTTTTTGTAAACAGCCAAAATAGCAAAACTTGTCAGTGTCTCAGCTAACTGTAGGAGTGTTGACTGAAACGGTGCACCTTCAGTAATAGGTACACCTGCAACCAACTGTAGCTGTTTCTTAACACAACACAAAAACTACCTGGTTAGGTTTAGAAAACATCATGATTTTGGTTTAAGTGAGTACTTCCTCAACATTTATCTTTGTTGTCATGGTTACAATAATAAGTATGGAAAACTTTGTTATATAGGCTTCTGCATTAAAGAAACAACTACTAGTATACCATGAAGGAATTGGAACAATTTCCTGCTGCTCAAACGACCTATGGGCTTGTTTGTTTGTTTGTTTGTTTTTACAGGACAGTCCATATAGGAAATATGGTGACTGTGTCTCCCTTCTAAATAATGGCCATCTTCAGCAGCACTGAATGGGAAGCATGTTTGCAGAGCATCATTATTTCACAGTGGAGCTGTCCTTTCACTATTTGGATATAAAATCTCATCAGCCCATTTTCAATGATGTCACCCATGACCTCTAACTTTGAGCTTTGAAGAACCCCGCTCAAGGTGGTCTTGAGATATTGCATTCAAGAAGACAAAAATATCTTTTGTGAGGTTACAGCACCTTGTCTTTTGACCTTCGCCCACCAAAATCTGATTAGCTCATCCTCCAAAAGAATGTTTGCGCCAAACGTGAAGAAATCTGTTGCATTATAATGGGATGTTGAATTCAGGAATGGAATGGATGGATACAAACAGGCAGCCTGAAAACATAGTGCCACTGGCCCTGGTTGATCCTGTGTGGAGGCTTAAAAAGATTTTATGAAGCATTTTTTCCACTGCAGAGGGAGCTGTCTCAGTTGGATCTGAATCAGGCCAGACTGAAACAATAATTCAGACTAGGAATGTGAGTCCATCCCCAGGCACCCGGTTCACACAAACCACTGGACCTCTCATTTTGGTGAGGTTCTTAGTTGATGTAAAAAAAATATACACAAATATATATATATATATATATATATATATACATATATACATATATACATATATACATATATATATATATATATGTACTCCGGACTAGTTAACAGTATGGCCACTGAATTGTTGAAAAAATATTCAAATTGCAAATAAGCTGTCACTGAGCCGTACACTGGAAAATGAAAAGTATCTGGGAGTGTACTGACCTCTGTACCCCCTCCTCCTCTCTACATGGGGCCAGTGGCTTGAAGCTACATAAGCCCCCACTAGCACCTCTAATGGATGTTTTGTTGAAAATAGGCGGACCAATTGTAACTATAGCGACAGCAGATTATGAAACACTCACACCAAAAAAGAAAATACCAATTTTGCGGCAGTTAAAAAGAACATTTTGGAAAATGCTGTCATGTTGTGGCTGACACTGTGACACTGTTATATGATATGTGAAGGTCATGTCATAAAGTTGAAGATAAATTAATGTCCACATTTGATGATTTGGTTTCCATGGAATTTATAATTTGCGATAAACTGAAATTCAAGAACTCCTCTATCAGAAATTTATCACGGCTCTCACAGTGGAAGAATGTAGCTCTAATTAAGTTCTTAATTTAATTTCAACTCTCTTATCATCCATGTGTGGAGCTGTAATTCTAACATGCCACCAAAAGTCAGTCACAACTCATCACAGAGATAAATCAGTACAAGTATTCACAGATATACAGTAAATCAGTGTGAAGCAGGATCATAACGGGTCAAAACCAGAGAATGGGAATCTGGTTTGAACTCACATCCTCAGTGGAGCCCAAATAGTATCTACAGGATTTAATGCTCAAAAGATTCACCTTTTCCTGGCTACGCCCACTCACCTCACAGGTCATTAAAGGGTTTCTATAGGTCTGATTGTACTTTAATATATACTTAGATGATATATATTTTCATGTATGTTCTTTTTTCATGTCAAAAGCAAAAAAAAAAACAAAACATAAAATCAGGTCGTCTAAGTACATTTATGTTCCTTCACTTCATTTACTGTTACTAGATGGAGACAGAAACTACCCAATTACCTCACAAGAAAAGGCACTAAGCCGTTTCCTTTTGCCCTGATTCAACCTAGTTAGTGTTGAATCTTGTTTAAATTTATCAGATGTGATGGAACAAGTATTGGAGAAAGTTTTCATCATCCTCCATGTATCCACTGTTCACCCTGAAGCCTGTCATGAGGAGCTCCCTAATCAGTATCTGCCTCTCTCCCACCCCTCATCCTGCAGGTTTCAGGACATGTTTAGGCTAAAGTGATTTCAAGGATCCAACAAAGTCAGTTGAAAGCGATTCAAATTTTGCCAGAGGCAACCGAACTGTCAGACAACTGCAGACAGAGAGGTGCAGCACAGGAGTGGAGATAGAAAAGTTTCTCTTCAGATTTTTAAACAAATCTCCACATACAAACCTTTGTCAGTTTTGGCCTGTTTGAGTTTTCAGTCTGTCTGTGGATCTATCCTTTATTATTTGATCACATCCATGCTGTGTTGTGACATCAGGGTGCTGTGGGGTAATTTTTGTAGCTGCTGGACCCATTAATTAAAACCATCTTAACAAGACCTGACTAATGTCAGCTGCAATTGGCAAACTGACAGAAAATCATTCAGTGGCTCTGAAGGACTGAGAGCTCTGTGGACACCAGTGACAGATAGATACAAAATCATGATTTATACAGTTGAATTTCAGGACAGTACTGAGCAGCAGCACAATCTCAGCAACATTTTGTTTATCACAGCGCTTCACATGTCATCAAGTCAATACACTCAAGATGTCAACACATCTGACATACAAGTTGACTCTGTCTGGGGAACAGGTGACGTTCACAGGCTGGAATGAGCTTCTGATGTTCCCAACCTGCTCCATCTTTCAGGTAAACATCCACACAGTCTTAAGTTGCCTGGGGCTCAGTTCCTATGGAGGTCAGGTCCAGGCCCAGAGCCCAAAGCTCCCAAAGTCTCCCTCAGGTGCCAACAACTGAAAATATACAAACTCTCATTTCCCCACCATCCTCTTATTCCTTTAACAAAAGGGTTTTTTATTACATGTCTCAACTGTCTGCTGAGTCTAAGGCACACGTCATGGTTGTTTTTGAACAATCCTCTACTGAGGTCAGGTCTAAATTTGATTGGGAGTTGTTTTCTTGTCCTTTTAAGGACCTTTAACTTATGATCATAATAATTTCACTTTGGAAAACGCATCATATTAAATGGTTTGATGACTGGCAGTTTCAAAGAGAATGGTAACTCTGGAAAAAAAAAAAAACCCTAGGAGTGAACATGCGGCTCTGGTGGTGACAGTAAAATGAGAATAGACAGCTGTGTGTAGCTTGTTGGATGCGTTCATTACAATAGAACAATCACCATTATGGGAGAATCATCTCAAATTGTCCTTGTGTACATACCGACCCTGCCTCCTGGAAATTATGTTGTACACAACTAAACTGCAACATCAAATCTGTTTTCTAGGAAACGTAATCAGAGACTGGATTCTGTTCAGAGGCAATGTATCTCTGAGTGAGTGAGGTGTTACAATCATGAACAGCAGCAGAATGTTGAGTGTTTTGGGTGGATGGTGGTGGACGTGCGGTCACAGTGGAGACCGTGATTTGCATCCAGAGGTGAAAGAAGGAAGGCATCACTGTGAACCAGACAACCTATATAACCTATATAAACTTAACCAAGTTACGAGGGTCTAAATATAAGCAGATTTGGGAGTTGTCAAATACATTGACGACATATCACTGTTAGCTTATTTATATATCTTGTACACAAGGCAATGTAAAAATTGTGCATCAAATAATCTTTGCTAAATGATTATTTTCAAATCATTCAGTTAATTTTCTAGTTAACTCCTGGAGTCGACAACAACAGGTCCTCTCGCCTGAATCACAAATACACCAGAGCCTGTTTGAATATAATTGAATTTTACTGTTGAACTGAAAACAATACTTGATTTAAATAAAGCAACATTTTTGAAAGCAGATTGTATCAGGTTGTGAAATCATTTCCCATCCTGCTAAACTCCATGAAGAAGTTAGCTGCTTCACACCAATTGAACACATTGCAACACAAAATGTAGTCACTGCTTAGACTATGATTTGAGACAATATATTTCATAATGGATGAAGTGTATTTTTTTTATTAACAGCTGGGAGTCATCAGACAGTGGTTGTAGCACTTTGCTGCTTGTTTTCATTTTATTTATTGCAGTAAACTGAAATTTCATCCTGCTTTATGTCACTTCCCCCTGAACTACGATTTTTGCATCTCAGCTAACTCCTTGGAAGAAACACACACACACATGTACACACACAAAGACCATTTGTAATAATGTTTAAACCCACTGGGCGGAGGAACTCCTCTGAACTTATTTAGTCAGATGCTGAAAATTCTTTGAACAAGAACACTGGATGAAGAAAACTACTAGTTTTCTACTTTAGCAGCTTTGAGTTGTTGTCTGTGCTCCTGGCAGTAGGGATGGCAGTGTGGGTCTGCCACTTGGCCCACACTGAAATATCTCAACATATTTTGGATGGTTTGCCACAACATTTGGTATTTGGTGGTATAACAGTAACCATGGAGCCAAGTGGATAAATCCTCCTGACTTTGGTGATCCTCTGACCTTTTCTGCAGTGCTACCACCAAAGAAATAAAAAAAAAATCACTTTTCCAAAGAAAGTTGTCAACATCTACTTTGTTGGATTGTACAAATATTTGTGGTTTCCAAAAGATGTAGCTGAACGACTCCTACGCCCTGTATTTTTTTCCCCTGTGGTGTTTGCATTTGTAGTTTTGAGTGAAATGTATGGACCAGAATTGGATGCAGTGCCGGAATTTAACACAGAAAATCATTTGAATCCTTTCCATTGTTTCCTACAGGTGGAGCTGTACTAACTGCATTAATCTGTCATGTCATTGACAGCCGTCATCAAATCTAAAGTACAAAGAGAACTTCTCACATAATGAGTGTTTATAACCATTTTTAAATATAGTATGATTACCTGCTTTGCAGATGGGAGGTATTTATGTATTTGTATGATACTTTTTGGTGAATCTTATATCTTTTTTTAATGTATCGTACTTTATAATGTGTCTTTAAATGAAATGAAATGTATTTGTTGTGGATGGATGCATAAAGTTCCAGCTGTTAGGTTCACTTTCAGGGTCCTGATTGTATGGTCTCCCCATGTCATCTGTTGGACATCCCTCTTTATTCTCGACCAGCCTTAGACAACTATTGACCTAAAGCCACAGGGTCATGACTTTGTAGAATAAGCTGGTATGCATGTGGAAGCATATGATCTGTTGTTACTCTATTCTACATTTCAGCAATATGAACATGCTAAATTAAGACTGTGGTAAAAATGATGCATTTTTTCTTTTAGCATGACAATATGAGCATTTAGCTCAAAGCATCACTGTTCCTCAGTCTTATATTGTTTTGTTAACAGTTCTCAAACGTTTTTTCAAACTCTTCCTCCAAGTGGAGGAAAAAATACAAATAATCACACTCATTTGTGTTAATTAGGTTGAGTTTTAGCTTCCTAACAATAAGGACATAATTAGAGGAATAATAGAGAGTGCCCTGGTGATAAATGTAATGCTTATTTATTTATTTATTTATTTATTTATTACAGTTTTTGATGACATATTTTATTTTTACCTCCAACATCAGTGCATTTGTTTCCTCAAAATGAGTGTTTGGCGAAGAAACAGCAGCCGGGGCAAAATGTCTGACCTAATTTTTCACACTGGTCAGTGTGTTTCTTGCCAAAGTGTCAGAAAAGCAAGGAGGGTTAAACCAGTGTTGAAGACCTCTGACAGCGTCTGCATTCATCCCCGAATCACATGCTGTTTAGCCCAGGAACACTAATTAAATTTGGAATCCAATTATGGGAATGGTAATGAAATTTCCAAATGGGGAAACTCGTAATCTGCTCATTGAGGTGTTTAATTACAAGCGGGTGTGTGCATGGCAGATATGTTACACCTCTGGATTTGGCGGACAGAGACATGGACACGGCATTAGTGTTGAAGAGTGATGGAGGAAAAGACTGGAAATTGATGTGAGTCTCAGGTCATGTTATCTATTCTCCAGAGACATATATGTTGATATGGTAGAGAGTGTGTCATTTTGTATGTTTTGTGCACAAACTGGGTGAATCCATTGTAGGGTTTCTTTTGCATTTTGCATTTATTTGCATTCATGTGACAACATACCATAATAACACAGTATCCACATGCAAGCCAGTAGAGCCTCTTTGAAACCCAAAGATTATCTCAAATTGAAAATTTGATTTTGAGAACAAGAAGCACCATTCACTGTGGTTGTGTGAGTGGGCACATAATGAGTCAAATGTGTGTAATGAAACCTAATTGTTAATTGGACAATCCTCCTGTAGTCTGAGTCCAGCCACACATGTGAGGCCCTCAGTTGTTTGTTGCTGTCAGCTCTTTGAGGATCATCTCGACTGCATGTTGCCAAGAAACAGATGAAACAGAAGCTGCGGGAATTCAGATTTCAAAACTTTGTTATATATGAGTCTGATGTTTTTGATGTGGTTATAAACTGTCCTCCAGTCTACCTCATTCACACTCTCCTTTCAAAGTTTCAAGGGGACAGACTTGACCAATTCAAAATTCTCATTTCTTTCTTTCTATATATATATATATATATATATATATAAATATTCAAATATATGTAAAAATATTCATCATATATATATATATATATATATATATATATATATATATATATATATACAGTGACAAGACACAAGATTTATATATATATATACACACATATATAACTCTTGTGTCTTGTCACTGTCATGTTTGAAGCGTCCTTTCCTGCCTTGCGTCATGAGACAGGGAGTCATCCTTTCATTCAGTCTTTGTGGACCATTTATAAATACCATCTCTCCTGCACCTCTTGCACTCATGCAGCCACGTAGCAGCTCACTCCCACCTCCATGTGTCACCGCTGCTGCTCTGCAGTCGCTGTGGTGATGCAGGCCCAGTCCACGCCAAATATGCTGGACCATCTGAGGCAACTGTGTTTGTTTTCTTCTGGACACCAAATGTGTTGCCAACATTCATCAGGCCTCTTTTTATGTTGTTTGGCAAAATTTAATCTTTGCAAAAGAAAGATTTTTGCCATTTTGTGAGTTTGGATTTCCTCCTGGACTCCATTCATAGGTTTACTTCATCTGGTGTCCAACACTGAGGATGCTGTGATGTTCACGGGTTCTTTTATAATCTTGTTCATGCAATTATCCATAAACGGAAATCACAGCAATTCAGATTTGTTGCTTTGAGGTTGTTCTTTGGGGCCTGCATTTTTAATTCAGTCAATGTGATCTGTTGCTCTTTGATAGTACAGAAGATCAAATATTGGTCGGCAGCATTCTCCAGGCTCTCTGGTCTGTGGCCGACAACTCAGAATACACAACTTTGTGCTCTCTCCTCTCACATCCTCATCTGACAGAACTGTCACATTCAATTATCTCCCTACAAATAATAACAGGTGGGAACTAAAAGCACTCTTCATTAAAGTGAATGTAAATTAACAACTTGAAATATTCCTATGGAAGCCTCAAATAAAATGAATTTCTAACACAGTGGTTCTGTAGTAAGTGGTTCCAAATGATAAAGTTTACTAAACAAAATATATTTAATATGATTCATTTGTAATTAAACTTCCCCAAATGTGTACAGGTGACTTAAGTTATGCAACTATTGTAAGATGTTACAACTCAGTGATATAAATGAGAGATGCTTGTTGCATTACACACAGTTTGTGTTGCACACAATTATGTAAATGAGGAATTTGTTCACATCACATGAACTCAATCCTGTATACTAAGAGAATTATCAGCCTTAAATCACATTGGTCACTTAATACAAATCTATCACTAGACCACAATATAGTATGAGTACGGGACAATTTCTTCTTCTTCTTCTTCTTTTCCCTATTGTCACCTTTGCGGCAAAAAAACATTTGATGTTATGGTGAATAAAAGCACAAACATTAATAGCAGATCTATGAAAAGCAAAGCCAGTCCCTCATCCACAACTGCATCTCCACTTTTACTTACACACGGTTTGGTCAGATCACATAAGCAATTTCAGTTACTGTATTTTGCTATTATGTTTGATTTCATTTCCATTCCCAGCCTGTATCCTGATAACCAATCAACTTGCAGAGATGTTTATGGGTGTCTTTGCAAAAACCATAACGACAGAATGTGTACGCTTTCATTTTAATCAATACAGTCGTCTATGGGCTGTGTAACAGCTTTCACTCCTGCATTATGCATTTAGCAGTGAACATTTTTTCTAATCAAGCCTTTGTTCTTCAGTTTTAAATACACTAATTGTGTGTTATTCTGAGTGCTCTGAATACTGTGTCTGAATGCATCCTGTGTCAACACAAAGCACTGGAGCTACTGCTGCTGCTCTGCTAATGTGCTGCTGCTTTCACCACATTGTGTTGCCTACATATCCACCCTGCAGCATATTGGGTACACTACCTCTTGTGCTGGCTCTGAACTTTGCCATTAGATTCAAACTGTAATGTGCTTAATTGTCCAGCATAGATGTGGAATGGATATGGAGTAATGTGCTGCTTACGCATTAGGTATTAAAATAAAGATTAATACACACCATTTACACTTTTGGCCCAAGTATTTATGACAAAATGTGTGTAATTACAGTCTATTCTGTGTAGTCTGTTGTGAAGGATTATCTGTGCCAGTGTCTGTTGCTTCAGGAGTTTTGCCTCAGCCATGTAGAGCGTCCACTCTACTATGATCCAGCCTCGACACTTCAAAATATAGCTTTTCCCCATAAACATGGCTGATTTCTGATTTTCCAAGAGGCTTGATTTTGTGATGTGTCTGCCCTGTTTTACTCCTCAGTGGCTCTGCTTTTGTCTGCCTGTTGCTCCAGCTATTGGACCACCCTCCTGAGGAATCCTGCCTAATTCCTGCAGTGCCCTCGGCTCTTCACGCACAGTCTCACTTGCCTCTCTGGCCTCTGGGTCACCCTAACAAGGCATCCTGCCTGGTTCTCCCAGCTCCCCATTGCCCTGCAGACCAAATTGTAAAACCCCTCTTCACCTGGGCCCAGCATTCCTTCTCTGTCTTACCTCCTTGGGCAAAGAGCTCTCACCTTCCACATCTGCTTTAAGGCTGTGATGCAGTGACACCAGAGTGAACAGTATAATTTAAGCTGAAGTCTGTGCACATATGCCATTTCTTCAATGTCACCCCCCCGTCCTCCTCTCTGCACTGTCTTGGATCTGGCACATTAAAATCATCCTGGGCACAAGTCTGTCTCTCCACGGCACTCAGAGAAAAATCTGAATACCACAGCATTTATTTTCAGACAGATGAAAAGCAACAGCGAGTGCAGATCTGAGTACAGAATGTTCCTTCAAGTGTTCCCTTCAGTCACTGCTTGGTGCCTGCCCTGTACAGACAGCATGAGCTGTTTAGGAATTATCCATAGCACCTGCTCTTAACACCAATGGATGAACCTCCAGGGGCACTGAAAGCTACAGTGACAGCCCATTACACTGGTCCTGAATGGGAAATAAAACATCAAATTCTACAAACATACCACTTGTATGAACAGCACACAAACATATATCTGCCAAAGAAACCAAACTACTACTACTATTACTACTGCTGTAGTAAGATTTATAATAATAACAATAATAACAATAATAACATATCAAAAAATATACAACAAATATGGATTAAGAAGAAGAAGAAGAATTTTCAATAATGTTACTTTACTGTTGCTGGACCACAGATGTTACTAGTAGAGTGTACCTCAATAGATTTCTAGTTTTGGACTTTTGCACAAATCTGAGATACTTTGAAATGACCCTTTTGTGGATATTCTGTTCTAATGCAGTTCAGAGGATATTGGACTCGTCCAAAGCAGAAGGGAGCATCAACCTGATGCTATTTTCATCAGGATAAACACACAAGCAGACTGACCAATTGACAAGAGGACATCTGGGCAGACAGACAGGGATCATCTCGGCCACCTCAATTCACTGACTTGAGTCTTTTCTGTGTTATGCTGTTAGTGCATTTTTGTAGCATTGGTCATGTAAATATCAGATGGTTGACTTGATGCTGTTACCTGTCTAGCAGAGGATGAGGAAGTCACTGCTCTGTGTTTTTAGGGGTATGTGAAATTCTAGTATTATTTCATTTATACATTATGCACTAATTAGACGGTAACACTGTCTACGCTGTCATACCTTGCTTGTTAGCTTAATTAGGCAGCAAATGAATTTGGGGTAAGCCTTTTGCAAGACACCCAGCCATATTTTTGATGTGAGCGTATGTTTGCCATCGTTATAAAACCCAGAATGTACCACTTGCACCTTTTCTTTGCCCATTTTTGGATTAGCCAGGAGTTTGGTGGAGTCAGGTGGCTGTTGCATGTTAAGTCTGCAGTATGTCTCAAATGAGTGAAAAAACGCTGGGGCCAAAAGCTGGGAGAGTAATGTGCATTTTAAGTGAAGTGTGTGCTGCTGCTGCTGCTGCTGCTGCTGCTGCTGCTAGAAGATTCAGGATCTAACAAGATTTAAGAACTTTAATGTCATTGTGGAAGCACAACAAAATGGCAGTTGTTTCAACCTCAAACTGTGCATTTGTACACATATTTACAAAGAGAAATTGGAAAGGAAAAAGGTACAGCATATGAAATTAAGTGATGTTGCAATGAAGATGATGTTAAGTCCAAGTTTTAATTACCAATAAACTACAACTAATCCAGCAAGAACACAGTGTCAGGTGCAGTGTGATAGATACGGTGTAATTGTGTATTGGGCTGGAGGAATATTGCACATGATCACCCAGTGATTCAGGTTCTTTTGCTAGTTGTAGGGTATCAGTTGAAAATCTTTTAGTAATCACTAAAATCGACATAGTCGTACAATAAAAAACAAAACAAGCCCACATTATTGTGAGCCATACTCAGGTTTTGATGTTTGGCAATATTATGTCCACTCTAATCCAAATGAAAATCATCACGGTCATCAGCCACCGTGTGTCCATGGTTTTACTCTTTGCAGTGGCAGCCTGGGTTTGAGTCTGCGTCAGTATCAAAGGACTGTGTCCAAGATACAAACTAACTGGGAAGTTTTACAGTTGAAAAAGTAAACTTGTTCGGCAGCTTCTATTTCTGTCCGTCGACATGTAGCAACTGTAGAAAGTTAAAATAACGATCTCATATCATCCAATAATATTGGCTGTATGAGTGTATTGGTCTCTAAACAAAGCGGACTGGAGTCCAGCAGCTTTCTGTGGCATTCCTTTGAAAGCTATAATTTGTTCTGACAAACACATGAGGTGAAGGTTGATGGAGGAGGTGGGGGGAAGAAGTTGTGAGAGGACGGCTGTGTGTGAAGTCAATAGGCAGAGGCCGAGATGAGCAAGAGGTAAACATCAAACTCCGGTCGGAACAAAATCATTTGTTCCTTTGTTTCTGTTTTTGTTTCCTGGCCCTGTTAGAGCTCATTCCTTTGATCAGTGCCTCAAAGCTTGTAATAGTGCAAAGCACTGCATATGTCAGATTACTGTGGAAGGCCTGCAGGGGCATAACCAGCTCCACTCTCCCACAGAGCCAGCCTCAAAGTGCTCTGCTTCCTCTGAGGGATGATCTAGTGTCAAATTTCTGCCCACTGATTTGCATCTATATTTTTAGGGGTAACTGACAGTGTGCAGTTTGGTTAAAAGACATGTAGTGGCATGGGCAATGGAAAAGCGCAAAAGGAATATTAATATCTACTTCTAAAGGGCATGGAGGAAAAGAGATGCAGAGCTTCTATACAGGAAGCTTGAGCTAAGAGAGTATCAGATAAATCCTGCCATTCATCTGAATGAAGTAGGTGGTAAGAGGTTGTTTACCGGGTAGAAAATGTAAAGGACACCCACAGTGATGTAAATATTTTACCTCTGAGGCTGTTGAGAGATAGAAGAGTCAGCGAAGGGCAAGCTTGATTTCAGGACCTCCACACGTGGTTTATACCTTTGATTGCACTGATGAAAAAAGAAGAAGATAAAAACATGGTGGGTTTCAAAATCATTCAATGGATCCTCCATCCTGTTACACAACTCTTTTATTCTCATATTACAACAGGTTCAATTTGCCAGCTATCACGTTTAATCACTTTCAAAGAGGTATGGCATTGGAGTTTCACAATATAACATAATGTGAACTGTGCACTGTATTTATTTGTCAAAGAGAAAGATTTGAAGGATTACCTTCAAATGCCTGTGGTTAACAGTACTGTTGTACATTTTGGCAGCTAGCTCTCTTCTTGTTAAATGTGCAACAGCCAGGAGACAGCTATCTTAGCGTAGCATAAAGAGTGGGCACTAATCAGTGGACTGTAGAGATCATGGTAGATGGATTTTTATTTTAATATTCATCGAGCTGCAATTACTGTTTCTGCTTCTAGTATTTGTGCTAAGCTAAGCACCTGCTAGCTGAAGCACTGTAAGAGCAGGGTATAAGTTTTCCATTGACATCAACCAGAAACATGTTTGGGCCACATTTGTTGTTCAGTTTATTTTGGTGAAAAAAAAAGCTAAGAGACTGTTGCTTTTTGTTGATTTCCAGTGAAATCAGTCAGATGTTTGGGAAAAGTTTCATTATTTTGACCTTTTTTGCAAGTTATAAAAATTTGGCCACAGGACAGCTTCACCCCCCATTAAGCCAACTGACGGTCACATTGTGTGCCATCAGTCTCCTCTGAGGCATTTGTGAAAACTACATTTAATTCAAGTTTCTAATTACTCACTCCCCCTATCCCCAGTGGCTAGCCAAATCAGAGAAGAAGCCAAATGAACTCTGCCTAACCAATTAGCCGAGTGGGCTGCTCAAGCTAATGACATGAACAATGGTCTCTGGCTGCTTCATTGCCGCAGAAGGCCCTAAGGTCTGCAGGATCCCTGCCTCACAGATGAGAAGATTTAAGAAGGATTTCAGTTCCTGAGTCAACTGCAACATTAATTACTTTAAGGGGCCTGGGAGTATGATGTAGCCTCTCTACCCTCAAGGGCCACAATTGAATTTCTTCAATTGACCTGTACCAGAGCATTTAAAGCAAGCTGACTTTAACAAGAACACTACCTGAAGGGTTGTAAATGACCATGAGAGCCGGAGAAAGATTGTGAGGCTTTTACTTATCACTATATAATGATGCAATTCAGATCTACACTAGGTGTAATACAGACCTCTGCCCAAGCGCCTAGTGGATGAGCCTATTTCCTTTTATTATGCAGTTTGTCCTCCTGCTTTATTCTCACATTGGCCTAAGCATAAGTGGACTCCACATGGATCCATATATTGGTGAGAATATCTTTGTGAATGATCAGATGTAATATTGAATTGTTGTTATGAGGCTTTGGGTTGTATTTTCACATTAGTTCTGAAATACAAATGGATCAGCCTCTGCCTGTGTTGACAGCACACAAACGTATTAATATTCAAATGGTTAACAATGCTTAGGCAGCAAAAATATTAAGTGATTTTCTCTGTTAGAAAACTGCAAAACCCAAACTTTTTGAACCAAATCTTTGTGCTATATTTTTAAATGACTGACACTTTTGGCACACAGCAACTTAAACATATAGTAGCCTATACTACTGATGATATTGATAATAAAGAAGTGGTTCATCTTTTCACACAGTGGTTTTCAATTAGACTAAAATTTACAAACAATCCCATATACATGCACATATCTTTACATTTTTGCTCTGGATAGGACAGAGTTCTGTGTCAGGATCCAGACTACAATCCACCTGTTAGTGACCTCAGCTTTAATTTACAGTTTCTGACCTTTATTTCAGGTCTAAATTAGGTGGATATTTGATGCAGTTGGGTAAATTTGGCTTTTTAATTACCTGGTGGCTGGTACACCACATACCAGACTGCTCATCTTTTCACTGTTCACCAATGTATTTTAATGCTTTGCCTTTGTGACTGTTCCAGCATGGACCTCACTCAACACACTGGCATGTCACTGTGTGCTGGTCCCAGTGGATTACACAGACTTTGTCCTGTGAAAGCGCTGTGCAGAGGGTTGTGGTAGAGCACAGCAGTCTCATTCCCTACGTTGGAATTCCGAGGTAGATATAAATGACCTTCATTTAAAATGCCTTTAGAAAAGCAAATAGTGTGATGACTCCACAGGGCTTTCCTCCACCAGTAATGTGAGCTCCAGGGGTCCTGGAGGTTGCTGAAGGAAATTGGTGATGAAGTTTGAAGCCTGACTAGGAATTATGTTCAGTATGTCCCTGACCTTTCAGCAAACTGCCATTCACCAGATGTGTTGTCACTGAATAATTTGCTCCAGGCCGGGGAATCTCCAGAGCTGGAGCAGGGTGTGGACTCACTTCAGATTTGACTTGAAGAAATTAGGATGCATCAGACTGGCATATGTTTAGTTGTGTTTAGCTTTAATCTTCTAGCATTTGTAATTAAACATAAGAATTAACAAAAGAAACTACAGTTTTTAGTTTTTACTCCAAACATATTCTGCATACACTGTATCAGCCAGATGGAAGAAAAACAGGTCTGGCCCTCAGTTATTTTGCATAAGTGACAATAATCTGCTGTGGTTATGTTGCACACAGTCGTATTTAATTTGAGGCCATGCAAGCTCACAGAGGACAACACACTCCCATATTACATCCTCTTCAAGCCTTGAGGGGAGAAGTGTCTGTCTGTCTTGCCGTGGCTATAACTGTGAGAAATGAGTTGGGGGTCAACTGGTGCCAAAAACAAATCAACCCACAAAATGAGGATACGGCTGAAAAACAGCAGATTCCTTCCCCTTCTGTCTGTAACATAGCCCAGATAACATCTCTTCAATATAGTTCTTTCTTTTGCCATTGGCTATTGCACTAATTTTTCATGCCTGCTGTCACTCAAAACATGTGCGCCCCATAAACCTTATTAGGGAATATCCTATAGTGAAGGTGCTGCAGCTCACGTGGTTCTTTTGTTGAAATATCAGCGAACAAAGTTTTCTTTTTTTTTTTTTTTTTGTTCACTTCTTAAAATGTGGTGATACATCTATCCACTCTCCAAAAATAACCTGTCCTCACCACAATATCCTGTACCCCCAAAGTGCCACAAGAAGTTCCTTCTCTAAGTGACAAAAACCGTGTAACTGAAAATGTCCTCTGTGATCACAGCCTGTAGTATCGATTTTTGTTCACTCCTTTCCTCGCTGACCTTTCAGGATTTGGTGTCATCGCTGTGTCGAGCGCTGACAAGGTCGTGACGGGCAGATCAGCAAGTTAAAAATACAAAAACTGAAAAAGCAGCAGCAACTTAAGGTGGATGAGTCATCATCTGTCTAATCACAACTTCAACCATCACACTCAAACAACAGGACTCTTTCATTACATTTAAAACACAGACAGTGGTGTCCTGCTAATATGAATATATCTATATTCATGTATTTGTATGTTGTGTGGCGTCTTTTCTCTGCTCCTGCCACAGTGAAATATCTGTTATTTTGATGTGCTTACTGTCACAAACCAGAGGAAATTTCCAAGAATTTCACTTAAAATAATTGGTCTCCCCATTCCCAATTTGTATGACCTCATCTCTACAACCCTGACATGGAAAGCACATATAATTATACTGTCAGCACAAATAATTTTAGAGACACTTCACTCTGGTGCAAAGAGATCACTGTGTTTCCTTCAGGCAAAAAAAAATGTCACCCTGTACATATGTTAATCTACAGCACTGATCATGTGATAGGAGCTCACAATGGAAATAATTTACACACCTGAGGAAGAGAATTTATCAGTCACATAGTTCAGGAGTTTTCTGCCCCTGTCAGTAAAAATCGCATGGACCTCTTTGGCCGCCATGAGGATGGTGAGATTTACTTCATCACTGAGCTCAGCTGCCCTTTTGACAAGGGACAGTCATTGAGTTCTCACTCCTTGTAATTTGTTGATGAAAGCAGCAGTTAACAGCAATTATGAAATCAGTAAGGAACCACTGACACCACTTTTGTTCAGGAAAGTGCATTTAAGAAGCTTTAAACATTTGAACATTTAAACATAAGTAACGATTTGCAATCTGAAATGCTTGATTTGATTTATTCATTTTTTATTTATTTATTTATTTTAATGGAGTAATTGACCCTCTGAAAGCCTCCCTCTGAACACTGATTGAGAAATCATATTGTAACTAGGAAACTATAAATAGACACGGAAAGCCTTTGAAGCTTTTGAATCTTACCAGTCTAATTGATGCGCACAAGGCTATAGTGGGAGCAGTGCTTTGTTCCCAAATCATGCGGAGGGTGGTGTCATTTCATTTAAACTTCAATTTTCATGTCATCTATAGCTGAGGGTACAGACGGGAAATCACATAATGTTGCGTCAGTATTTTTTTCATTATGCACACTGAGGGCTCTTCCACATGGTTTAATAGATTTGAACAACACACTTATGCATCACCTATTGTCTTGATAAGACACAGCTAATGGATCCTCTACAGACTCTGATATGATGAGCAGTCCACCTTCAGAGTCAGTCAGTTACTTCTTGTGTCCACATGTGCTGCAGTATCACCACACTGTATTTTATTTATTTTAGTTTTTGTTTATCTTTTTATTCATCTCTAATCAAAAATAAATAAATAAATCTGTTGTTTAGTGTACCAGCATTGAATCAAATTTGAGAAATGTTCACACTTGACTGCAGGAACAGGTACTGTACAATCACTTTGCTAATGAATCCTCCCATTACAAATTACACATTTCCAATGACATGGCACATCATGTCTCTCCTGTGTGTCTCTGAGGACAGGGTCCTGGCCCTCCCCCGTCTCTATTTCTTGTTTTCTCCCTCGCTTGCTCTCATGCACACAAATAAACACACACACACACACACACACACACACACACACACACACATTAGATCGCTTATCATTATCTGCATTGTGAATTTTAATTTGCTTCAGGTACTTTTCATTTTTTGAGATTCTGACTCTGTTTTTGTTGAGGCCCCCTAAAGTTGTTTTTGCTGACCCACACTTTGTATTTATTCACTTTGCTCTTTCTAATGCTGTTATTAGTTATGGAAATTACATTTCGAAAAATGCAGCATGCAGGTTCACCGCAGGCATGCAAATGAACAAAACAACTCATGAACTCTGTCTGTGGCATTTTCTCTTCCCTGCCACTGATGCCCTCACTGACATCACCAGTGATACTTGAAGCCACTTTGAGTAATAATGCTTGACATTTCACTTTGTCACTTTTTCTTGTGTCTTGATACCATGCGATAATGATTCAAACTATTAATGGAGCGCTTTTACATTTACACATATAAGCAAGCAGCATTTCCCCAGTGAAAATCTGGTGATGCACACAAAGAGATTTTATGGCTGTAATGGAAACAAAAAGAGATGATGAATCACTGTAATTTGCTTGTAATTTGCTCGTTTCTGCTGAGTCAAGGACAGCTTGACAAGAACACTTGGCTATAGCTAATCACCAGTCAAAGAATCCAGGATTATCCTCAGTGTACAAACTGCTCTCTACTTGACAAGCTCCAGACACTGTCCCACCCACAAAAATCACACCAACTCTAGTTAGAACGACTGGAAGTTGAGCTAGCCTTTAGAGTCAATACCCTGCTATCACCACAGGTAGGCAGTAAATGTCAAGACCAAAGCAACAGGACGCTGATTTTCATATGAGCTAAAATGCTGTTCTGAGATCAGATGTACTGAAAGATATGACGTCTACCAACTTGCCTTGACCACACACTGCTGCTTAGTGTAGGAGTGACTGAAAGTCTAATATTCAACAAGCAGCAACTTCAGCTATTTCAAAAATCAATGAAATAAATGACATCAAACCAATTTATTCACTGCACTAGGATATATTCTTATATTCTCTAATCTCTATCTCTCTCTCTCTGGCTCTCTCTCTCTCTCTCTCTCTCTCTCTCTCTCTGGCTCTGTCTCTCAAACTGTAACATTCTTATATGTGTGTGGTGACTGATTGTTATCCCAAAGGACTGTGTAATCAAACAGAGGGTGACACACAGACAGCACGAGACCTACTGACGAGGGTGTATAGTTCAAGTTTATCCCTCCCTCACCATCCTTCCTAAAGAGCACGGCTGCCTGCAATCAGGAGAAACGAGGTGCTTAATGCCTTTTGTCCCTGTGCCGAGCATCTGCTCATTAAAATCACAGTTCAAAGGAGGAGGTGCTCGCTTTACATGGAGGCAGGTGTGGTCGACATACTTTGTATGCAAGTTGCTGATGCACACAGCCACATACATTCACATGTGTGCACATCATTCCCCATATAATTATGTGAATGCACATGCATACACACACACAGCTGCCAAGGAAAGAATGTCCCAAGTGTTAAATATATGCATATCTGAGTGTAATTACATTATAACATGATTAAGCTTTAATTTATTTGTCATAATCATCACAGAAGGCTGGAGAGTCTTCATGGCAATGTTATGTATTCAAAACACAAGGGGATAAAGGATTTCAAGTGCCAAATAGATCCACTGTAGCAAATCTCTAATTTGGATAGTAAGACTCTAACGTATAGGTTTAGGCTTCATGTGTGTATGTCATATTTTCAGTTTGAAAGTGGTCTGTATGAGTGAGTTGTCTACCAGTTGCTTGGTTGTATACCAACCAGTGGAAGTGGTAAAACAAGGAGATGAAGAGAGGATGGCTTCACGAGAGTAAAATAAAATATTCCACTGAAGCTTACATCACATGCCATCTCCTTGCAGGGAAGCAGAACATTTTCTTTTCTTTTTTGAATCAAAATGTTTTCTCCCTGTGTGCCACTGCCTATGCTGTATAGATAGGTACTCACACTGTCAGAATCACTGTCTTGATTCCCACTCATGCCAACCATGCTCAGAACGTATGGGATCATCCATCACAGGAGGGCGTGGTGCTTTAGGTGTAAGTACCCACCAAGTGGTATAGCTTGACTGTAACTACTGTGCTGCAGCTGCCTTTCCTCAGGCTATTGCCCCCAGGCTAACTCTGTTAGTTCCCATGAGAAGCAGAGAGGAAAAAGCTACTTTCTCATTCACTCCTTCAAGCATCCATCCGACTGA
Organism: Caranx ignobilis; assembly: GCA_021432705.1. Lineage (NCBI taxonomy): Eukaryota > Metazoa > Chordata > Actinopteri > Carangiformes > Carangidae > Caranx > Caranx ignobilis. Next base: position 19,339,626 of record MU269983.1, read on the forward strand.
AAGCACACTGGGATATTTATGATGGATATTTCATGGACTGAATGGCTTTGTGTCAGGGATGGATGCACTTCTTCCTGTTTTTGTTGGCGCGCTTAAGCTCTTTTCTTTTCTGAAAAACAAGGTTCATATTCTATAGCATGTTACTTGCTACCTGACCTCCAACATACAGAGCAGTGGTGGTGGCAGAGGGAGCTTTTTGATATCTTCCGTGAAGTTAGCAATTTATGTCTTTGAGTTGTTTATATGATTCATTCCTGGATTAGTTATTAATGCTTTTCAATTATGCTTCCTGCTGGTGTCCCCTCCATTTCAGCATATGTCATATCCAGAGTGGTTTGTAAAAGCCAAAACCCCAAAGTATAACCATGTCTAATTTCCAAGTCAAGGGCCCACCAGGCCCGATGGGTTTCCACAAAACTTTTAAAATAATTTTGGCTTTTTCTCCAAAAGGAAACTGCTAAATTTTTTGAAAACGGTTCCCAGAGTGAATAAATCACACAAATAAACACAACACAAGTGTATTTGTGTAGGCAACCAAAACACATCTTTTGTGAAACGATGATCCCACCTCTCTAACCTGTAACCCGAGCCGCACCATTACATGTCACGAACAACATCAACAATGGCGGACTACTGTTGGGTCACTTGGATACTGTGCCTGAAATACGTCTATATTGGCATATTTGGTGTCAACATTCATGTTTAATTGACTTATAACATGTAGAATTTGTATACAGCGTGCAAGCTTTACATTTCCATGTCGTCTTCTCTGCTTTTGGTGTGTTTCTGTGGCAGCATTACAGCACGACATACAGGCTTGTATACTGCAGCATTAGGAGTCATGTACACAGACATTTCTTCCACCCCCAACCGGCATGTACAGAAATTGCAACTGTTTTACTTCCCCTAAGAAGATGAAAACCAAAGGTCAGACTCGGGATCCAACACGTATGGATGCACCTCACAGCTGACCCAGTATGTATTTGACAACGCAAGGTAAACAAGAACACGTGGGCCTCCAGTGAGTAAGCCAATCAGAGAAGAGCATGGGAGGCAGCAGCCAAAACGAAGCTTTTCAGGAAGTGGCTACATAGCAGTTGAAATCGGGATTTCTCTTGACACCCGTACTAGACAACTAAGGAGTTTTTGGAGCATGCAGAACTACTCTGTAGGTGTTCAAAACTGACACAATGTTAAGCAAAAAGCAGTAACATATGGATAATATGTCTCCTTCAAGAATAAAAATGCAAAAACAGTTGAATACGGCATATGCAGCACTGACATGCTGTCACCTTTTTGAGCTGATATGGCAAAGTTGTCAGCAAACATTTACCTGTTGGGTGTCACCCAGGTAATCCATGTGTAAGCTTTAATTTGGCATTGTGTTGAACGTAAATCTGTTCTATAGCTAAAAGCCAAAAAGCTCCAGTGTGTTCACCAGTGAGTCTCTACTGTTCTGGAGCTGTTTCCTTGAAACAGCCTGCTGCAGTGAAGTCAATGCAGGACGACTAAACAGTGAGCTGAAACTGATGAAACCGAGCTTGGCAATTCACCCTGAATACCTCCTCAAATCAGACAGCAATTACATTTCCATGCAAACGTAATCTGGAAAACAGATTAGAGAAATACAAACTTTATCTTCCAGAAACATGGTTGTCATAACAATGAGTTTTGGTGTGCTACCAGGACTTGCATGGTAACTATTTTTTGCACAGATAAACAGACACTTTTATTATACACTAAACATATAGGAATGAGCTCCTGTTGATTCCAGCATAAATACAGTCATTACTTTAAATCAATAATAGCAATGCCATTATACTTGGGTGTTGTTTATTGGACAAGTGCAGAGTACAGCTACGCACGAGTCACATGACAACGGGTTTTATAAATGTCATCAGGCAGTAATGAGGCTTGTGGATGAATAACTTGACAGTGAAAGATCCTGTGGCCAGTGAGGGCACGAAGAGGAAGCCCAATTTAGAAGGTAGGAGGTAAATTGTAATAAACGTGATGATGATTATGATGAATATTCATGGCAGAGGTGATGATGACGATAATGATGATGATGATGACAATGCCTGGAACACAAGGTCTGCACATGCATTTTAATCTCTCCTCAAGAACTTGGGAGTTAATCATAGTTTCAAAGTACGGCACTTTACACAAGCAGAGAAACTCACAAAGAGTGATGGCTCCAGACAGCGTGTGCTGAGACAATGGTTTAAGATGATCTGACATACGCTTGGCTTGCCATTTACAACCACACACACGCACACACACACACACACCTGAACATAATACATAATACAATGCCTAGCCCAGTGGTTTCCAGTCTTTTTTAAACTCATGACCCTTGGGAAAATCTCAAAAATGTTGGCAGTTCACAAATCCGAACCCGTAACAATAGGGAGGCCAATAGTACAGTCTGAGAGCACTTTTTATTTTAATGATAATGATTGAACATAGAGGTCTGAACTGAGAGCAGGGGGAGCTCAATTTTTCTTTTTTGTTTGACAGTAGGGTCACTTGTCGATTCACCACCTGTCTCTTCGCTCTCTTTCCCTTTAGCTCTTACACTTACTGCAGCTGGTACCATGCATTTTGTGTGTGTTTTTCTCTATCTTTCTTTCTTTCTTTCTTACATATTCAGTATACATTAAGGCTACAAACACACACAGACACACACAGCCTTGCCCTAGCCATTTGAGGACATTGCAGAAAGTGAGGACAAGGCTCACTCACACCCTTTTTTAGTCCTCATTATGTTGCATTTGCAATGACACACACACACACACACACACACACACACACACACACACACTCAGAAGAAAGTGCCGATTATGTGATAATGTATCTTAGTGATCCCCATAACATGCTGACATACTTATATACCATACGCCTGAATATGCACTCTAACCTTTCAACTTGTCATGGGTAATATATACCAGCAAATGATTCCCATGGCATCGTCAGGCCCTAGATTTACAAAAGAAATGGATGATTTATTAATACATCAGAGTAATTATGAGGTAAAAATCAATCATCCGATATGTGATACGGGGTTGAGTGTTATTCCAGAATGCTCTCTCAGGAGACAGTGCGCATTTCAGCAAGTCAAGAAATGTAATTAGCCTTTAGCCTGGGGCTAAGCTGCGTTTTAGGCTGACCCCCTCCTCCCAACACTTGCATGGGCATCACTGATACCAGACCAGGTATTCAGTCAGACTAATACAAAGATAGATGAGGCACCAACAGAGGAGGAGAAGTTGTGGAAATTACTGTTTAGCTGCACTGCAAAGTGCATTCTGCTGCACACGGGTCAAAGCTTGAGCTACTTGTAAATTCACAGCCAACGCTCGGCAGTCTCGTTTAGGATGAATCAAAAGGGAGCTTGGCTATACCAATCTGTACTCTGCTGACCTTCCTACATACATTACCAAAGTTGCGCAGGGTAGGAGAGAACGATTGCTTTGCCTTGGGGTAAAGCTAACCAAGATAGCTGTTCATTTTTACACGATGAAAACTCTTCAGGGGAAAGTTTTGGACATAGATTAACCAAGCATGGCTGCTGTTGTTCTGTAAGCACCCTCCTACACAGAGCAGATCAAGTTTTGTTGACCGCTGCAGGAATGTGCAGATGATTTGCACTGTAATAAAAGTTTGAGACAATCCATGAAGAGAGATTAAGTGTTTTTTCCCCGTCTGTGTATAACTCTATCCTGGTCACCCTGACCTTGTTTTATGCCGGCACTACACTCTAGACTAACAGGTTTTCAGTACACACTTACTTGCATCGAAGGCCTTCAACACTCTGCATCAAAAAAAGAAAGACAAATATCGGTAAACTCAGCCAAAGGAAGACAGATTTTTTTGTCTTCTAGCAAGTGGAGCCCCACTAACTTTAAGCTTGGATACTATAGTGTGTGTGTGTGTGTGACGTGCCCAAGTCAAGATGCAACCCAAGGCTTATGGGACAAAACTATTCACATTGGCTGGAGGCAAAGGATCATTGCTGGCACCAGTGTTGTTATTAACCCATTTATCATCTTTGGCTGGTTAGGAGGCCATGTCTCTATTGAATAAACAAAACTCTTGTCAGGAAGGAAATCTATGTTGATCAGCTATCACCTCAGTCTGACTCGAGTTGTGCAAACAATTGTTTTGTTTTTTTCTTCTTCTTCTTCTTTTTTGGAACTGCAATTACAATGTTTATATGAACCAGTGTCCTCAGCAGACCGCAGACTATGATAAAACATGTTGTTTGGCCGAGCAACATTCAATAGTTCTTTGATCCTCTGTCCTTGTTAAAAATCACTGTTGGAAAAATATATCAATTCTGTCATCTGATAGTCCTATATTTTATCCAGTTCAGGCACAATAAGAATGGGCTAGAGCAAAGGAAATACCAGCGACTTCATCATTAGTGCTGGAATATCTTCATCTGTAATGGTTAAGAGTGTAATAGTTCAAGTGTTAGATCACTAATTAAAGCTCTAAAATAAGCATCATGTCATTGTAGGGCTGCTGTGGTTGATTAGGGTGCAGCACCCAGGGAATCGTGTTTCACTCCTTCCCTTTGTTGCCCCCCCACCCCCTTTAATGCTCATGCAGTTGTGATTCTACTGTGGGTGTTGTGAGTGCTGTTCCAGCAATTCTGACAAAATTAGGCTGCTATCAGTTCAGTGCACACAGCACTCTGTAATGCGGTACAAAATAAACACTAATGATGTCAGGTCACAGACAATATACAAGAGTTGCTTAACTTTAATGTGGCTTTGTTTTATGGGCTGAGATACCTGATCCTTTTCATTTTGCCTGTTGAACACAACAAAACATATTTTATAGCACAACACATCGATTTTGTTGCTGTAGCATCTGCAATGAATTCAACCAGATGAGCTCCCTAATTTCTGCACGTTACTGTTTGGGAGTACAGATTATTCATTTCACAGCACAAGTGACTACTTCATGCCCTCATCCAAAATATTGCAGCAACACCTGCGGGGGAAAAGTGAGCCTTTCTGCCCTTGTCTGAGCGTCCGACTGCAGTAAAAGCAACAATAAAAAAAATCCAGAAGGCATTTTCCAAGAGAACACCTTCATAAAAATAGTGACAAAACACTTGGAATGTTAAGTTGCTGTTTACGGTGTTGTTAATTATAATTCATTTAGTTTGAAAACTCGTAAAGCTTTCTTTAAGCAGAGCAATACGTGCCTCTGTGCATTACATCACTTCAGTGATGTCTGTGGCATAAGCCAGCGGGGCCAGACGATGTCACAGTGGTCCAAATCCTCTGAGTCAGACTGGAGACTCTTCAAAGATTCCTCTTGGCCTTTTGACTCACCCTCACAGCCTAGCTTCGTATCTAAGCACTCATCTGCTGCTTCGTTCAGATCCGCTGCCAGTAAATTAAAAACCTAAAAAGTGGACCCATTTCTATCCAAAGTCAGACTTCCCTTTTATAAATAGTGGAGTGGTGACAGGCCTCTGCATAGGCACAAGCTAAACAGCTTGTGAGGCTTTTATTGATGAGCAGGGATGATATTGCATTGAAATAGCACTGGATCACTTTAACTCAGACCAGCTCATGTTCATGGACAGGGCTACATATGGGTGCTGTGGTAATAGAAAATCATTTTATTATAATTCAGTGATGGCAGTTGCAGGTCCTTGTGGATCTTCTGTCTATCACTTCATCCTGTTGGCTTTTTCTCTGCTACCAAACGTGGTATCTTGACAGCGGTGGGCAGTGGTGATTGACACATGTCAAATGTTTCCGCTGCTTTTAAAGAGGAACTATGTAAGTCTGGTCACTTTTCTGCTGTGTTGCTAACCCTCCTCCTGGCCATGTGCATTTGTTTTCAAAGAAGCCAGTGAGAAAGCAATCAATAGAGTGGTGGATAACATTATCATATACGCATTACGATGTGTATATTTGTGTAGTCTTATCTGTCATAAACAAGAGATTACGGGTTACAGAGCGTGTTTGTGTTGCCGTGCCACCGAGACTAGAGCTGGGACACCGGGTGGGAGGGTCTCATCTTGCAAGGTTGGTTTTTGGCTTTCCACCTCTAGAAACAGACAAAGTGACTGAACTCACAACATTCCTTCTAGACAGGTGAGTGAAGAGCTGTTGATGATGACTATACAAAATGTCCATATAGCTCCTTTAAGTGGGGTTTGTTTGCACTCCATCTCCCTACACTCATATTTGAGTCTGCTTCCTTTGCTAACAAGAAACAGAATTAAAATTCAAAATTAATTTGACTGCTATTGTTAGTATTATTATCTATTTATTTATTTATTTTATTTTACAAATTCTTATTAAAGAGTGATATTAACATTCATGTTTACCCTTTTGTCCGTGATAATAGCGGTGTAGCAACAGGTCCTGTGACAATTAGGAGCATTTTCGAATGCAGACAGTAACTGTTTCCAGTGAAAAACCTTTAAAAACCCTCCATTCACAGCTCAAACCTGTCCAGCACTAAATGGCAGATGGGCAAAGTTAACAGCTGGTGAACACAGTGGAGCATTTAACAGCTGAAGAGCCAGATATTTCCTTCAGGACTTGGTGGAGACATTCATTAGGTAGCCTATCCAGACATGACTCCAAATGAATGCTAATGACACTTTAGCCACTGTTTGCTAATGAGTTTGCAATACCAACCTTAAAGGGGAACTATGCAAGTCCAGATCCGTTGTTTTGCTGACCCTCCTCACGGCCATGTGCATTTGTTTTTAATGAAGCCGGCGAAAAAAACAATCCATGGAGAGCTGGATAACGTTGTATAGCATATACAGTACAATGATACAATGTTTATATTTGTGTTGTCTTAACCGTCATAAGCGAAAGACTACAGGTTACGGAGCGTGTTTGTGTCGCGGTGCGCAGAGACGAGAGCTGGGACACTGGGGTGGAGGCCAAGTGCTGCACTGATGTTGCAAGGTTGGTTTTCAGCCCAGAGATGCCAGGTGGAGGGCAGAGAGCCTCCATTCTCCCTTGTAACATGTAACAAGTCTTGTATGTAATCATGACAATTACTCTGATGCTGTTTAATTAAGGTAGAAATGTAGCATAGCTACAGGAAATCCTGCAGAGTTCCTCTTTAAAAAGGATGACTGTGTTGTTTAAAGCACATTTGAACATGCAAAAATAAGGTTTATCAGAGCAATACTGGCACAAGTGAAACAAAGTGTAACAACATGTTTACAGTCACTGTATTGATATCCTTACAAGTGAAGTCAGATACTCCTGATTGTTTGCACTGCCATGACAATAGCTGCTTGTGCTTGTGTTTAAATTCAGTCATTATCACCAGCATCTCTGAGGTCTTAATCAGTCTACGGTCTTAACCCCACCCCCAACTCCCACCTCTTTGTATGTGTCTGTGAAGAAATCCATAATTTTTATCCATTATGATGATGCAGTGGACTGGTAGTGTGTGCGTGTGTGTGTTGCCACAGCAGATAAAACCTGTGTGTCATGAACCCCATTAGCTGAGACAAACGACGCATATTCCCAATTTAATGATCTTTAACTAAGTGAAAAGCAATAAAAGCTTTATTTGTTGACATGCAGCTGCAGCTTTGCTTCCTTAATATCATGAGGTCAACTGTGTTTATAGCCGTGACAGGCCCAAACAGAAACCCCTTTGTTTCCTCTATAGGGCTTTTCCATGCACATGGCTTCTAATTTCCTTGGTTAAAACAGGGTGAATGTTTTCAGCCTGGCTTTGGACTTGACCTCTTTAATGCTGTGTGCCTTTTTAGTCCTTTCATGGCCAAAAGCATGTCAATTACTAGCAACAGCCCGCCCCTGTGTGACAACAGTGGGCTATGTCCAAAATATATGAATAATATTGAGGTCTCTTTGGGCTGCCGGGGGGCAGAGACCCAGGAATAGCGTCCGTGTCGTTTCAAAGCAGAGCAATTATCCCAGGCAAGGCTGGACGAATCGATTCCTGCAGACTTTTTAAATGCTCCTGGCCAATTATAGGCTCAAGGCAGTGCATCCTCCTCTATAGTGCCTATATATGCATGGTGTAGCCATCACCAGCTGATAGGACTAGACCTGGAGAACCCTGTCTTTCTTTCTTTTCTTTTCTTAAAATGATTTCTCCTGCTCTATCTTTCTCTCCTTCAGCTATTCCACCAGTAACACACTCCAGTTATTACCGAGGACCCCCCCCCTCCCCTCCTTCTCCTCCTCCTCACTCCGGTCCTCTTCGCATCATACTCCACGTGATCATAACCAGCTGCTGGTGAGAGAGCGCGAGAGAGACGGAGAGAGAGGCAGGGGGGAGAGAGAGAGGGACCAACTCGTTGCGACTCCGATCGTAGCCTTCGCTCAAAGTAAACGGGAGGACCGCTCCGTCCGCGCAGGAGAGCTGCTCGTCTCACCCGTGGATACTATTACACCACTGCCGTCGTCTCCAAAACCCTGTCCTTGGGATACTCTCGTGACATCCTTTCAGTTTCACACTTTTATTACCTCTCTCAGTTTTTTTCCCCCCCTGTCCCATTTTCCCTCCCTTCTCCTCACCCTTGAGCATCCTCCTCTTCTCGCAAGTCTCCCTTCCTCCCTGCCTGGCTAACTTTTTTCCACCCGACTCCATCCCACACAACCTCCTCCATCGCTCACCAACCCCTCGGCAGTGTCTCCCTTCCACCACCCCCCCCACCCACCCTACAGTCCTGCTCTTATTGCAGCAGCCTCCCCTGGATCGGGCGGAACCCATTTGGTCAGTCTTCACGGGGCACTGCTACATGGGGCGCACGGTCTCGCTCGGAAAATGGTCTGCTGTCGGTCTCTAGGCGCCCCGCTGAACCTGACGGGATTGGAGTTGTCGGTGCGCGTCTGCGTCTCTTTCCCACCTCGTCTGTGCTGTCGGGGCCAGTGAGATATGGGTCTGTTCGTGGCGGCGCAGTCACCGCTCAAGGAGCCCCGACGGCTGCGCCAGTGGAGCGGGACGGCGGGAGGCTGGCTCAGGATCACCATCGTCTCGTTTCTCGCCACTTTACCTGTGGAGCAGCTGCGCGCTTTCCCTTCCTCCCTCAGCGACTGCCAGACGCCGACCGGCTGGAACTGCTCCGGTGAGAGTCATTTCACGAAGGCAGAGTTGTTGCAGTCTGTCTTGTTATTGTGGCTGTGTGTTTGTATCCAGGAACAATGCCTGGCTTTAGGGCTGTGGAGATTTTATTGTGTGCGTGTTTGGCTGCAGATAATAAACGCTGCAAAGCCACGCGACGAGGGGATGCAGAGTTTGGGCTTGCTTGATGCGCATTTAGCCTTGTTGAGTTTGTCTGGGAGCATGACAGCGAAGCATGGACCGCCGAGCAGAAGGTCGAAGATTTCGATCACACTGAGTGAAAGAGCGAGAATAAGGAGCGCTGTGAAGGCACATGAGGGCAGGGAACATTGGGAAGGTTGTCCCCAGAATAACGTGATATGCGCCATGATATACGAACACTGCCGGTTTCAGGCTGGAGACACTCCTGCACTTTACATGATCTGAGTGCAACTTGGCCATAAATGCTCCTGGTTCACTCTTGTATTTCACTGAGTGTTTACAGCTCAGCCTCCACTGACTTTGAAAGCCCCTAATTAGAGAAAAAAACACACACTGTGAAATTATAAATCCAGTTTATTGGTCTTATTTAGCATCCAAGTTGTTTCATCAAGTGTTAACTTTAAATATAGTCCTTTCTTTTATGGGCCACCGAGCTGTAAACTTGTTTCCTCTCATCGGTGCCCAGGGCGATAAAACGATCGGACGGGGGCTGCAGAGCACAGCGCCTCGCCTCCCTTTGTAAATCAGCCGACTGTGCTGCCATATATTTCCCTCGTCGCTTGTCCAAGTCTGAACCCTTAAAATAGCTCCACGCCGATTCCACTCACTCATGGGCTGCACACGTATTGATACTGTAGCTCGTAACAGCCACGCATCAATATGAAGTCATGACTGCTACTTGGATGATATCTTAATGAGAAAAAGACAGAAGTATTACTATGATGTATCACAAACATCACCCACAGATCCTTTATAGTGACATGTAGTTGGCAGGAGATTAAAGAAGCAGCCTATTAACACATGGATGATGGATTTACAGCCGACTTGCCCCAAACAACATTCCCTGTTGCCAGATAGAGATCTCATTTGGACATCAAAGTTTTCAAAATGAAAGTGATTATGATAATAGGCTAATTAAACTGGCTTAATTAAAAACACTAAGACCGTGCGATGACAGATTTTCTTTTGTTGTAATTGTCACTGTGGTTTATAACATTGGAGTATTTTCTGTCACTATCTTGTCTTATATGAGCCATAGGTTTTCATGGTGTTTGGAGTAGTTGGTGCGTTCAGTTTGTTTTGTTTTGTTTTGTTTGAATCTAGACTGTGATACTAATACGGCAGATGAATTAGGAGTTTCGGATATTTGTTCCTTTTATATCTATATGTACCATAATGGTACACACCCCATCCAAACACATATTTGCCTCCCTCCTCACTTCCTGACAGACACGCTTTTATACTGTATGGATACCAGCGAAGGCTTTCATCCAACGCGCCTTGCGGAGGCTTAAGTGCATATGTAGTGAGCATAATGCACAAACGCGCGCGCACACACACACAGAGCATCAGTTAGAACACAACAACAAGTGGCATATGATCCACCATGAAACAGATAAGCCCTGTTCAACAATAATACCATTTACAATAACAATGATAATAATAGTTATAATAATAATGATAATGCATCTTAGAATATTTGCCATGTATTAATTATGCGCCTCTTCCTGCAATATCATGTGCTTGAGTAATACCAGTTGTGAGTGACATTTTGGTGATGAGTTCACTGTCAAATCACGGCTACAACACTACAACACAGATAATTATGAGCAGTAGTGTCATGACAATTCAGCAGTTTCAGCTGCCTCTGAAAACGAGTGTCGAATGAGACTGTGTTCCATGGAATTAAATAGATGGGTATAAGAGTCAATGTGACAAACATTGTCGTACTGTTTGGCTCACATCTGTTTACGGCCAAAAAGAACTGCAATTGAAGGCTTTACTGAGATAGTATAAGCGGCAAATCAGTAATAACAACTAATGTGTAAGGATACACAAGGCAAGACTTGTGAAAAGCCAACATACAGTAAAGACAGCTGTTGTCACTGCTTGAGATGCTGCAGCTAAATTATATTCTAGTGTTATATTTGGATGTGGGAACCTGTAAAACTGTGATGAACACACTTGTTATGTCTAAACATCACAAGATGTAAAAATATGAAATGTTGTCAAGAATTTGAAAAAAAAAAAAGTCTACTTTAACAACAAAAAAAAGTCTAGTATTCATTTGAACATCAGTTAATAGCTGCCTCGTTGCTTTGAATATGCATTTTACTCGGTACCTTTTCTTTCTGAGATTTTCAGGATTTAATCCAGTATTCATTTATCAATTCATTTTGACCAGTTGACATATATTGACATATTATGAAGGTGATATGGCACACATGTTCACAAACTTTTCCTCTAACCAATAAGGAGCACCATCAGCATTTGTTCTCGATGAGTGTCCACCTGATGAATGTAATTCCCGCATCATCCTTGTTACAGCTCCATTTTGTTCTCCACCATCTCCTGAGGGAAATACCCCTCTTACCCTGCTCTCCATTATGATAAATGTTTCAATATGTTCACAATCCAGTTGCTAATTTTGTCTCTTTAAATCCATGGCAGGTAATGCTCAGTGGTTTATCAAAGCGTTTTCAGAAAACAGCAGCAGGAAGGCAGTGAAAGTCAACCAGAAGAGTAAAGTCATGGCTATAAGCCCTGTTCGCATGTGTTTGCCTGTGTGAGTGAGGTTGGGATAGCCAAGGGATGACATGCATATATGTGAGGTGGAGATGTATGATTTATGTATTGCCTCATGACGGCAACTACTTATTGATTGTATGTATCTCAATCTTTCAAATGCCCAAGACGAATTTCTCCACTTTAGGAGACAAAAAAGGCTCATCTTATCTTATCTTATCTTATAAAACCAAATGAACTAAAAGAAGCTAAAGCAGTTGCACAGGTCTGGTAATTCTGTGGGGTCACCACTTTGAGTGAACCTTTTCATGCACTCATATTCATCAAATCCAAGAGCTGTATAGAAAAATGGTGGTCCAAGTTACATATTTTCTATATTTCCCTACTGTAGTTATTTACAGTGGCCATATAGTGACCATGGGAAGGCAATTATTTTCTAACATGCATGGCAGCTTTCAAAAATGACCCTGGCCAAACTGATTTCAACATTTTCTGTAATTATCACAATCAAAAGACTGGGTGGCATTTTGCCTGTAGGTTTTGGCTTGTATCAAGTCAGTGTTATCTTTAAAAATTGCACTTACAGACTTTTCCAACAATCAGCTCATGTTGCTTTGCCATTTTATTCACCCACACAGAAAAACAAGTTGATGCTCAGAATGGTAAAGCGAGGCAATGCAAGTTGTTTTCTTTTTTTTTTTTTAATGCTCATCTCATGCTGAATACTTTGGGTACCAGTTTCAGTCACTGCAATCCACACTCATCTTTATCAGAATCAAACCAGTTTTCACAGATTGCAGTGTCAAAGTGGTGTCACTATAGGAATGTCTACACTTACCCCATGATATACCTTACATTTCCCATGAGGGAATTACTGTGGAGAGGCCACAATCCTTTCTTCACTGAATCCCCCTGGTCTAGTAAACTCTGAAAGGCCATGTGATGCTTTGATAGTTGAAGTGACAAGGATAAGTGTAGAATATGCAAAGCCCCCTGTAAATCCCATCAAGCGCAGTGAATTACCAGTGGTCTGTAGAGAATTGGCCATCTGCTTTCAAGATTTGTCAACGGAGAGGTCAAAAGTACCTCCTTTGCATGCAGGTTCCTCAGAACTAACAGTAAACAGAAGCATACAAACTGTGAATTATAAGACGAGTCACTGTTGGTCAACTCTAATTAAAAGGGGATGGAAAGTTCCTAGTTGACAAGGCCAGGAGCACACTGCAGAATGTCTTGTTTTTTTATTTCAGCGCTCATGGTAGAGCAGACACCGCCTGCGCATCTCATGCCTTGCTGCTGTGACACAGTCTAGAGACGTGTACTTCTCCCAGCATTATAGATGAAGAAAAGACCCACTGATGTGAAATTGACACTATCCTCAATTTTACATTACCTTGGATTATATGTCCAGGCTTAATCTGAATATGATGCAAACATGATAATATACAAATATATTATTTTGGACCTTGGCCGTGGAGACAGTGGCACTTCATATAATCTTTTCAGTGATAACAAAATAAATCTTAAAAGTTAAGTTCTAATGAAATCCAGCATTCAAGTAACCTGCAAAATTCATGCAGGAAGCTGGAGCCAGTAGAAGCAGGAACACCAGTAGAGACGCAGTCGGTGTGAAAGCACACACATACCTCTCCGCAGCAGGTCACTAATGTCTGCTGACACTCTCTCACAACACAGGCAGCATTTCCCCGGTGTCATAATTGTTCACTGTTTAACTCAAAATGCTTTATTTTCCTGTGTGGAGACTTGCTGCAATAGGAAGTACTTCATTCTGACTGATGTTAGTGCTTGGAGTTATTGTGCCTTTTAATAAGCAGGTTGGACTGAACTATAACTCCTTCCGTGACAAACATTTAAAAACCTGTTGCAAAGATGAAGAAAAAAAAAAAGGCCCCCGGCATGAGAGAGGTCAAGAAAGAATGTCTCACCACTGTGGTTGTTCAGTCTTCATTATTAATTTAGTCTACTTAATTATTGATCAGCACATGCTTAAAACAGGGGAGAAGGACTCTTCTTCTTTTTCGGCTTAGTGTTGTGAAATTCCAGGTAGGTAGGAGGAGATGCATTTGGCTGGCAAGCTCTCTCTTTTAGACAAGTAAGTGCTTCGCTTGCCTTCTTAATCGTTAGCATATAAACATTACCTTTTCAATATTTGATGTTTGCCAGCTTGTTTTCGTTAATTATTCAGTTCCCTGTAATCTCCTCCTGGAATGGCAGGGCAGGAGCAGGAAGTGTAAGTTTTCCTGGCCCCTGACACGCTGCAACTCGGGCTGTGCACAGAAGCCGTATCCACCAGCACCCACTGATAATCTGTTGAAGCTGGTATAGGCTTACGAGAGAGAGGGAGATTTAATTATAGCCCTATGCACTTATAATTGGAAAATAGTACAGAAATAACACAAAGTAAAAATGTGCACAGCACTGACACAGACATAAAAAACAAGTTATCACCACACCTTGTGATAAAACCCTATCTAACAGGAGAGGAAACAAGGCTAGCTTTTGTGTCCTCTGCCACATCTGAATCTCATTTATCTCTCTCTCAGCTGCTCTCTTTCTCTTGCATTTTTTCGCTCTTCCTCTCTTTCTTTCCCCCATGTTAACCCTGTAAAAAATAGCCTAATGCTGAGTTTTGATTGGAGCCATGACTAACTAAGTTGAATAGATCCTGTTTTAGATAATTGATGTTGCCAGTAGTAACAGCATCAAGGAAAAGTATCCCTGGTTTTGGTAGATGTGATACAGTAGCAAACCTCACAACATTGTGTCGCAGCATTAAGTGTTACATGTTAGCTATCATTAGATATTAGCTACCCAATATCTTTAACAACCATACTGGTGCTGTAAGCTATCACTAGTTAGCGTAATAAACTATCTATTTCAGTATCTGTTAGCTAACGTATTCATTGTGTAACACATTATAATAATAAAATGTATGTGAAATGTTTCATTATCCTGGCCTACATGTCACGTAGCGGATATATCATTAGCTAAAATATAAGGTGCCACTTGCTAACACTTCACATATAGCTAAACTGGACCAGGTCCTCTTTGTTTGGGATCACAAGACCACTTGGTACTGACCACTATTTCTTCTGAGCCTTGTACTTGCCCCTTAAATATCAAAGGTCAAAATGGCATTAGGATTCACACTTCTGAACTGGGCCCACTTGGTAGCTCTCCTCTACATTACACACGCTACATATTTGAGTTCAACTACTGTATGGAAACATGACTGTTTATATACAAAGAGACTTTTTTGAAAATCCAGTTTCTCCATTAATTTTTCACTAATGAACAGGCAGCGCCATGGTTTGTCTCTGGTTTCCTGTTTGTCCTGTCTTATTGTGAAATTCCCTGTGTCTTGTCTTCCTGTATTCTCCCTCCTGTGATTACCTCATGCATCTCACCTGTGTTGATTGCCCCACCTGTGTCTCGTTTCTCCCTCCTGCAATTAACCTCACTGTTTTCCCATTGTCCTTTGTCGGTTCATCTGTGTCCATGCCTAAGTTTCCCTACATGTTCCTGCCTTCGTGTTTTGTAAGTAAATATACATAGCCTAGTTTTTTCCCATCGTCCACTTTTCCTGTCTTTGGTGTCCTGTTCTGCTTTTTCGTCCAGTTTCTCATAAACCCTGACAGTTAGCATCGTCGACTCACAGCAAGAAAGTTCAGGGTTCGATTTCCTGGGTTAAAATTGTGTTTGGGAGGTTTGGATGTTCTCCCTGTACCTGTGGGTTCTCTATGGGTTCTCTAGCTTCTTCCCTCATTCCAAAAGCATGCACACTAAGACTATGTTTACACATGGCCGGTTATATTCTAAAATGGACATTTCACCCTCTCCATTTACAAAAATAACATTGTGCACACCTGTCCATTTACAGAAAAGTGTATGACCCATGTATATATCAGAATCCCAAAAATTGCATCAACAACAATGAGCAGCTGTGTTTGCAATTGTATTTGTGTTTGCTAATGCAAACAGACGAAGAGGGTTTGCACCAACATAAATGCAACTGTTACTCTGAATGCCTCCATGATCACCATGAAAATGTAAACACATCGCACTTTTAACGCAGGTGCAGCTTCACGCACAATGTGATGTCGGCTGCCTAAAAGTCAGTTTTTCTCAGTGTACATGCAAACGTGCAAACAAAGTTTTCCAAAATCTCCATTCTGGCTGGAGTTTTTAGAAAAATTGTTTTCAGAGGCGAATTCTCCCTGGTGACTCTACATTGTGCATTGTGCGTGAAATCCGCCCTTGCAAATAGGCCTGTGTCAGATGGGATTGGCTCCAGCCCCTCCATGGATAAATTGTATAGCCAATGATGTATGCAAGGAATAATAATAGGGACACCAACCTATAGTTCATAAATAGGTATGATACTGTATGTTCTAATATTTCACATGAGAAGCATAGGCATATTTAATGATTGGAAGTTCCTTGATTCCTTGAGACTTCATACTGTGCTTCCAAATCTTGTTTCCATTAAAATGACTGAGTGCTCTCAGCGTGTGGATGATTAGAGTTACGCACGTTAGAAATGATCCTTTTGCAACCTGATTCTTATCATAGGTTTGATTTAAAAATTTTTGAGATCTAAGTGCTGGAAAGAAAGTGGAAAATGTTTTGCAACATTTACTTTCACTTTTCTTTTACAACACTCACTATTTTTTCTACTTTCTCTTCTTTCTTTCTTTTTTTTTTTTTTTTATAACAGGCACTGTAGTTGCCAGAACTGATTTTCAGCTCTGAAATTGATCCCAGGTGTTGGAGATAGAACAATAACAGTAAATTCTTTACTTTGTTAAGTGGTGTGGATGTGGATGTGGATGTTACAGCCAAAAAACTCTGATTTGTGGAGAGCTGTCAGGGTCGGTATTGTTACCTGCTCACTGGGGAAAATAGTTTTGTTTGGATAAACCTACAGGCTGGAGCAGTAAATGTGGGCATTCGAAAAGGAGCTATTGAACAACAACAAAATACTCTTGTAACGCAAAAAAAAAAAAAACACTCTAAATCAAGTTGACCAAATCTCAACCCTTTTTTTCCCCCCAGTCTAAGACTTCACTTCATGATTTAATGCTGATGTCTTTCAAATATATGCGCTCTGATTTCAGGATCCAAAACATCTGCCACTTAAAAGAATCTGAAGAGGAGATTGCGGCAGGGGTTAAAAGATATGCCTCCTCAGATGATGAAAAATGTTGCACTGATTGTGTGTCATTTCATTGCAAAATTAACCACATTTTTAAGGATGTTTTATTCCCTAAGCCATTACAAGACAAGTGTGAGAAATTACCTCTCAGGTTGTACCGGTACTGTAAATCTATATTTGTACTGGCTTGCAGGCAATCATTGTCACATAACTAATTGAGATTGTTGCTGTGTTTTCCTTGAAGCTCAAACCCTGTTGGCCCTGATGTTCCCGAGATGTGATCATCTGGGACTATTATGTTTTCTATTCGTTTCATTCAGAGGCATGACATCCACAACAAAAGCTGATATGTCACTCGCTTCCTTGTAAACACTTTGCAGAATCATTTATTTTTTGTCCTTTTAGTGTACACAAAGTGTGTTTTTTTCCATTGTATCTATAATTCATGAATTCACTAATGTTCACAAGACGATAGGTATTGCTTACAATTGATGCATGCATTCTTGCTTGCTGTCTTCTGAAGAGGATGTCCAAGCTTCACATCTGTTTCTTGGTAAAGACGACAGTTTAATAGCATGAGGAGGAGCCGCATTCTCTTTCTTTCCCCCGTCATTTAAAAACAATTGCTTTTTCTTGTGTGTGGTTTTGTTTTCCACAGCCTGGTGCCCAGGAAAAGCTTGAAAAAAAATAAAATATCAAACTAACAAATTAGTATCTTGAAAAAAAAAAGAAAAAAAAACAGCAACAACTAAAAAACACATTTCATTGTCCAAAGAGTCTCTAAAATTAACATTTTCCAATTATTTGTATACACCTAGCCAGTAGCATGATTTTCATTGGAGCAATGCATCTGTCCGTTGAGTGCCGTCACCAATGCCAGTTGCATGCCCGCCAACTTTTTTTTTTTTTTTTGGAGGGTGGAGGGCTTTGTTCCCTCCATCCACTCCAAGTGAGAGACCTTTCATGTCACTGTTCTTGGCTTGATGATTGTATATTTGCACAGAGAGCTTGCACTTTATGGCCATTGAGGACCCTGGCAAATAGCAGGTGTTCATTTTAGCATGGGCCTCTCTTCCATGGTGTATTATTGCCTGATGGGCTGTTCCATGCCAGGGAGGGTTGTTAAGAGAGGAGAGGGGAGCTGGTTATTACAGTTAAGTTACAGAAGGTTGTGAGTCTAAGTTTCAATTATAGTAATATACGCATGAATATAAAATAGCATTTTAAAATATCCAAGCTAATGCAGAATGGTCTGTGATTATAATTCAAATTCAAACAGTTTGAATGACGTTGAAACCTTGACCAAGTGTGACTGAGACACAGAGCTTCATGCTGGGCCGGTGGTTGGATGGAGTGTAACAAGAAGCTGTGCTGCTGAAGTGTCCCCGAGCCTGACAGTGACGTCTTACCTGCAGAGCTGTTAGGAGCTGAACTTGACATTTGTGCTCCGTGCAGAGGACACGTGTGCCAACAGAGAATGTCTGTATGAGATCAGTTAAGCACTCAATTAGGAGATTTCAGTTCACACTGGAGCTGCTTGGTTAAATAAGGTTAATTAAAATAACCTGAAATTTAATCGTATAAAATTTAAGAGGTGTCTGTACCATCACTAATTCACCAGCTGGAAGAAGAGATGCATATTCTTCAGGTTCTTTTAGGTACAAAACTAGTAGGAAAAGGTCAAACGCGTAGGTGTATGCAGGTTTATGGTAAACGCACAGAGTCCTTGTACAATTAAAACAGATTTAAAAAGAATAGAAATATGCAGCTGAAAACAGAGAAAGTGAGTTTTGAACAGCTTCTAAAAACTATCCACTCTCTCCTTACACCTCAAGGACAGTGGTTCCAGAAATATAATGACCATCAACATATACGGTGCACATTCACTTGATCTGAGCCGCATAACAGGAAAGCTAAGATACTTTGCATGCAAAGCTTTCTAGATAAAACAGTGTTCCATAAGGCTGCAAAGCGTGAAGTGAAATAAAGCGACAAACCCCACATTGTTCATCTTTGAACATCAAAGATGCTCATCTTTGATGTTCATCCTCAGCTTCAAATTCCAATTTCACCATGCCTTCTGGACCTCAGGCATTTCTTGACTTACAGTATTTGTCTTGTGCATTGCTTCATTAAACATTTCATAAATGTTTAAACCTACTGAGCCCCAGAGCTGCTACAAAGCCACAATTGAAGGAAAACATTATCTCAAGTTTCAGTTAATTACCCTAATCGGTAGGTCACATTTACAGCTGTTATATAAGGTACTGGATCTATATCCAGAGGTATGATCAGTCTGCACAGGAGTGGAATATTGCAGATTTACATGTGCCAGCATCGAGTAAAATCTGTGTAGAGGATGAAACACATTAACTGGTCTAGTGATTACATGATGACCCCTGCAAGATGAAATGATACAGATATGCATTTATCTCATTTCCATACTAACAACAATTAAAGCTAAACTGTATCATTTTAAAATGTGTTGCTTCAGGTTTTCAGGAACAAGTCTGATCCTTTAAATATCACACTGATATTATTATTATTAATAATAGAAAACTTAACTGAAAATATATATACGCAAAATATACAATGTTGTTAGAGCCCTAAAAACAAGATGACTCATAACTGAACAGAAGTTTCATGCATTTGGATATTTGAACATTTATGCAGACACTGACATGACTGTGATGAGCTAATATAAACATTTTAATGCTAGTCAGGCTGTAGTGTCTGTTCAAGCTGATCTAGCAGATTATATAGTAATATGTGATTTTTACACTAAGCTCCCCGAATACACAGTTCTTAAACAAATTGAGAATCCAAAAAGTCTCCAGTGGGGACTGCACAACATCCCAGTCTGATCCCTTCATGCAAGTAATCCATCATCAAAATAACAAGTGTATGTTTTTAGTGTTGCTTTGTTTTCTCCTAAAACCTCTGCAGAAAATGATGCCTCTATAAAATGTGTTGCATCTGTGCAAATACTTTATCATGTCATAATGACATGGACTTTGTTGGGAGTAATTTGAATTTGTTACCAAACATCACTGTTGCTTCTTTCACCTTGACATTAATGAGATTATACCATAGGGTAAAAAGGGGCCACGAGGATTAATCATAATGTCATAACAAGGTAAATTTTCAGCCCTGTGTCAGCTGGAATTTGTTTAAATTTAGACCTGTGGACTTTGAAATGCAAAAGCCTACATGTGCATGAGGGTTGCCTTTTGTAAGCAATCAGTTCAGGTAGACTAATAGCCCTGAGCTCAGTCTACAGTCTCATGCCCATGTGACTCTTTGATTTGATTCAGGATGCTTTGTTGGAGTCATTTGAGATCCCTAACGCAGCCTGAATCAGATCATATGCCAGGTTTGCTTCTTGAGGACAACGCCCCGGGAGTCGGCCTCGTTGTACACAAACAAATGTTAAAGCAAAAATCGGGGTGAATGTGCGGGGAAACATGATGAATACAGATGCTTCCTAACAGGGCACAAATAATATGAATCATATGCCACTGTCCCTACAGTCAGCACATGTCAAGTCTGTTGGGCACATAAGATGTTGTGGTCCGACGTAATTGACAGTGTCCACTGCCATCATCATCAAAGCACCAAATGGAGAAATATCTTTTGTTTATCCCTCCAGTAGAGTCTTGATTTTTGTTTTTTTGTTTTTTAATGCATTTTATCATTGTGGCAGCTAATGACAAGGATGTGTGCTGTCATTGTTTGTTTAAAGTACACAGTGTGATGAAAGAGAGCATCGTGCTGTGGGAGCCATGACTAATGGCAGGAGCTCATTATGAATGACCCTGAATACAGTGCTTAGGTTATAGTTGTTTTAGGACAGAACAGAGAAACCTTTAGTCACTGATGTCTTCTTTTGGCTTTGGTCTTCCAGGTTTTGATGACCGGGACACAGATCTGTTCTCGTGCGACACCAACACATGCAAGTTTGATGGCGAGTGTCTAAAGATTGGGAACATGGTGACATGCATATGCGACTTCAAGGTAAGACTTGTGGTTTTTGTTTTTATTTTAATTGTGTGTTTGTTTTTTTAATCATTATTATATCCCTTTAATGTTTTAATGATGTGTAATTGATCTCATCCATGAACAATGATTAGTAAATGTAACTAGTAATGGCAGGCCAGTCAAGCTTTGGACTAGGCTGGGCTATCAAGAGAGTGATATAGGGACACCAGAAATGTGAAAGTTGGTACCAATGCCAGTGAAATTCTAAGACTGTCAATACTAAACCTGCAACACAGCAAAATACAGAAAACAACAAAGGCTGCTCCTTGGCTTGTGTCAGGGGGCAGTGATATCTGTGAGTAACTGAATAAATGAATGTAGTAACTTATTGTTGTTGTGTTAAATTAAAAGATTGATTTAATTAGCCCTGCCAGTTTCACGTATATAATACGCACATAGATACACACACACACACACACACTCTGATCAGCTGATTGTAATGAAAATCTGATTGCTGTGTGTAGGAGCTGACAGGCAGAACATGTCATTTAGTTTGGTTCCTTAGTCAGTGAGGGAGATGCAAGATTTGTTATGGCATTTTGTTTCAACATACCCATAAAGCATATTTGTTAACTTACTGTCAGCTCAGGTTGTCCATGAAGAGAGAGAGAGAGACAGAGAGAGGCGATCATCGCTAACTGCTACATACACACACCTCACACTCCCATACAGTCAGTAAACAGCAGCTTAAACTGACTTACAAAGTGACAGATAACTGTGTGAAAATATGCATTTAAAAAAAGACAGTGTTAGATTCTGACTGAGCTGTAAGGATAGCACTCTGCTAACTGTAATCGGCTGTCACTGTTTTAGCCTAAATTAGCTAACGTTAGCCACTGCGTGTGTGTGTTGAGCTAACACAGATGTCAGCTGTCACACCTGTCCAACATGCAACATGTGAGCATATATGCATTTATGTAGATCCACATGTCTGTCTTTGAGCTGGTTGGAGAGGCTGGAGGTTTTGTCTTATTTGAGATACTCTGTGCTTATAGAACTACAACTTGTTCCTAACTATCTGCAGCATACAACATATCTGTGTACTCCAGTTATAGTGTCAGTCTTTTTTCGTTTGTTTGTGCATGTCATAGCAAATGTGTTGCGATGCCACTTTTTTTCCCCCACTTTTTTTTCTGTTATTTATGGTGCTGTCTTCTTCTCTTACTGTTCAGTGTCAGATTAGAAAACCTAGTACGGTTGTTATAGTGCCCTCTTCAGCACTGGAAGAAACGCACTGCAAGTATCTGTGTAGTCTACATTACCTATTGTACCTGTGGTACAATAGGTAAGTAGCGGCACATTGTCAGTGCTTGTGGGTTGACTTGGTGATGAAGTATCAGGTGTTATGACTTACAGAGATACTTTGCATTCAAAGAGTTTGAGGGTCTGTGCCTCTCCTTATAGCCACAGCCACAAAGGAATGAAATGCTCAATATCTATGTTTATTATGAAATGGAATTTTGGTGGCGAAAACCCTAATAAGAGAACATCCTCCCAGATTACAAGAAATGTTGAGCAGCGGAATCATTAAAGCTGGGGTAGGCAGGATTTGTTTTGAAAACAAACTACAGGGCTCCTGATTGGTTGAAGAGCCAGACATACTCTGGCCTAACAAATCGGGAGGACAGAGTAGGGCCTCCTGACAGAGTAGGGCCAGCCCCTCAACCAATCAGGAACCCCCAGACCAAAATAGATTTGATTGTTCAAAGCTACTGGGAGCTGTAGGCTTTTCAGGCTGCTGCATACAGAGACATAGAGAGACACTGTGCCCCGAACACACAGACCTTTCCTTACTGATAGCTGAATTGGAAAACACAATTTTCTTAAAAGAAAAAAAAAAAAACTATTTTGTTTTTAAAACAAATCCTGCCTACCCCAGCTTTAACAACAGTATGTGACTTGCTGCATTAGCTTACTTTCTATAACAACTAAGGTGTTTAATTAATCAGTGTTATATCATGGCCACTGAGCAGTCTGATTGGTTGGGAGGTGTCGATTCAGTTAATCAAGCTGGGCTGATATAAGCACATGGTGTATTTTAGGATCTGGAAGGTGAGCAAGTCAATGGGAAAACTTTTCTGAAAGCAAAGACACATTTATTTTTTTTATTTGAACACTAAATGTCTTAGTAAGAACACATGTTGCTGTGTGTCCTTAAAACTGTAAAATGATTCAGATGTCAAGGATTCAAAACATTAAAATGCTTTTCTAAAAAAAAAATAGAATACTTTGTCAGCAGTGCCACATGGCAGTTAACACATACTAGAAACATATGATGAGTTGGAAGGTAACATATTTGTAAAATACTTATATAATCGATTGGATCGAAGTCCATTGTCTTGATTGGAAATTATTAGCCCTAAGGGGAGGTGGTTGTATTGCATAGTACCAGTTTATAGCCCCCGTGAAACCCTATGTCACTATCCATGACCACTGTACTCTCCCACCTCCATAAATAAGACTGCCACTGATGATCCCAAAGACTGAAAGGATCTCCTTAATGGCATAAATCTGGAAGATTATGCTGTTCTCGATAATGACTCATACTTAACTTTATGGCCGGACCTATCATAAAAAAGGAGCAAGCCAGTCAGCTGAGTATTGATTTTAGCATAACGTTTGCAAGCTTTGTCGACTGAGCTCTCGATGAATGAAGCCACTGAGATCTGAAGACGTAGCACGTGTTCTCATCCGTCGCTTTTATCAACACGTCATCAGTGCAGGAAGGCACCAGGCAGGCTGACACTCGATTGGTCTTTTGCTTTTATCTCAATTTCGTACTTTCCTGGGAGCAAACGTTAACAGAGGCCTGTAGATAAATGACATTACTGCTCCATTTCTCTTCAGGAGATCTCACACTGATACCGCTGTCGCTGTGCACTCAGGCGCTCTCCATGCTCTCAGAAAAGAGCAGGTCATACCACAATTTCTGGCTTAATACCACGGGGCTGAGGTCAACTTGGCCAGGCGTCCTCTACTTGTTCCTGTGGAAGGTCTCTTTCCTTCATCAGTCTACATAAACATGACCCTCCTAGCCTAGTGACAGTTGGTGTGCTCAGTTTAATCAGTCAGTCCCAATCAGTGTCAAAAAATGAAATCCAAGATTTTTCTCCTGTTGGCGCTGCATTCAGATTTGCCATGAAAGTTGTATAAATTCTCAGCTCGGATGGATTTTCTTTGTTCTAACAGAATCTATGGATGTGAGTGCACACAC
Source organism: Caranx ignobilis (assembly GCA_021432705.1). NCBI lineage: Eukaryota > Metazoa > Chordata > Actinopteri > Carangiformes > Carangidae > Caranx > Caranx ignobilis. The sequence continues at coordinate 19,363,877 of MU269983.1, forward strand.
ACTTTCACACACTGAAAAAAAAACCCAAGGAAGAGACACGCAAGGGGCTCTGTGAAGAGGAAGTGAGTTTGATGTGGTGGAATCAATGGACACTATTCATTGCCAAGATGCATTAGATTCGCCTCACACTGTCTCTTGAAAGAGCCAAGCCTCTCACTCGCTAACTGGAGTCAAACTGCTGCAAAGCAACATGTTCTCTCTCTTATAGCAGAAAATGAGTTGCTTTATTTGTCAGCAAACATCACACCCTGACTAATCACACAACATTTCTTTGCAATTCATCTCTTACTTGCTGCCGGGAAAAGCTATTGCTGCCAGTTTGGTTTTGTTAATGTCAGGTCACAGTGCTGATTCCTAGAGGGGTCGTTCAGTCTAAAAATATGTGGGCTCATGGCGCTGTGAAACAATTCAGCTAAAACTGTCCACCAAAGGGTAAATGGCACATTTCATTGCATTCTGTAATGTGGCTTTGTAATATATTATTAGAATTTGGAGTCACCGACTATTTCTCATGACAACACACAAAATGTGATGTTATTTTTATTTTTATTTTTTATTTTTTCATTTTGGAATCCAATCCCTAATTCAGCTTGAAGTCCTGAACAAATGCAGTTCTATAGAGAAATCACAAAAATGTATTCAGTTGTAAACTGTTATAAATTTAATCTTGTTGACAGTTTTCTCTTTTTCAAACAGCATCATTTATATGACATTTTAAATGTTCAGTTAGAAACACACGTTAAAACAAAGTAGAAGTGAAATATCTAACCCATCCTGAGACCAGCTGCCAAGCCTCAAAGATACATCTATTTCAGTCGCAGGAAACACAGTCATTCTTTCTTACTCAGATAACATTACTGCAATAATGTTTCTTCAGTGTGTATCTGGGGAAAGATTTTGATGGTTAATTGTCAATATAACTTTAACCGTGCACTGATCCTACTGAGAGGGATTGAATTGTTACACCCACAGCACTTGATGGCTATTGTTAGCTTTCTGGTATGATGCTGGCCTGTCTGTCTCTGTGGCAAGTTTGTTTAAGTTTCTGTAGAAGTGTGGATGCATTTAATTCACAATAGTTAATGAATACTGACAATCATCATGTATGTATGTATGTAGATTACAAATACATATAGTGTACACTGAATGTCATTTAAGGACACGAGGTGCTGAAAAACTGGGCAGTCGACCAGAAAATACATCATTTGTCATGTTATTTATTATTGGTGCAGCATGTTCTTTGAACATTTAAATCACAAACTAAAAAAATGTATAAAATTGAGGGATGTTCAAAGTGATCATGATCGGCCATTTAAAATACATGATTGATAGATCAAAATCAATTCTCCTCATCACTGCTCACCTTAAAACTGATCATCTGTGTTTAATACTCTAGTGTCTTCAGCTGAGAAAAGCACCATGTGCTGTGCGCTGTAGTCCTGACTCCCACTGATGACAAAACAACAGGCTCACCACAGTGTGTGAGACTGATGCCAGAGGATATAAGTTGGCTTTTTAAATGCGGGCAAACCAAGCTGATTGACCCCTTCTCCACCACCAGCCAAGTTTGCCTTTCTGTTTGGACTGAGCACACAGACACAGGAGAAGAGTGAGCTTCAACCCAGACCAACCCAGACTGGTGGTTAAAACATGATCAGAGCATCCCTGGTAAAATGTTATTCCCCTGTCTCTAAAGTGATTAATTATGCTATATTACTACACCTTTGTTTATTCATACGAGTGAATTAATTTGACAGTAAATGGGGAAAAAAAGCAAAAATACACAATCAAAGCATCTGTTAAAATCTGATCAGATGTGTGGCGGTGTTTCAGCTAGAAGAAAAAAAAATGAATCCACATATGCAGCAACTATGTGAAAGGTATACAGGCTACAAAGGGCGAAGCTACTGCCACTGAGCATGGTTACACTGTATGTTAGATAGATGTTAACACTGCAGCCTGTTGTGAGAGTAAGATCTGTGAATGTGTTAGAGGTCTGAGGAAAACTCCAGAAGATTTTTGCAAATGAATGGGAGACAGATGTTAACGCAGCAGATGCAAGTAATGTGATGGGTCATTTATGTCAGGATTGCTTACAGCTCGGCACTGTTGACTGTGGGCCTCAGTTAAAAAGTAGTAGGTCGGATTTTGTACACATGCGAGTAAAATAAGTACAAGAGACAGCCACATGGGATGACTTAAGGTTTGACCACAGAATGACGCTTTCTTGTTCTGAAGCTTTTACAGAATAAACAAAACAAATGCAACCAAGTGCATTCAGTGACTGCGTTCCTGCCATTTTAGGCCTCTCACTGATGCCTGATATATCTTTCCTTTTTCTGGCTCTAGGCATTTATGGGCGATGAATAATAACGATGTCTTATCTTTGTGGTTGATACGTTTGTCATATGTATTCAGGCATACAAATCCATGTGCACTACTCAGGTATTATGTTTGCATGAGTGTAATACTATGATTCATGTGTAGTCCTGCAGATAAATGTCACTCAGGTAAATTCCATCATTCCACACACACACAAAAATAATTGCAAAAGGCAGTTATTGTTTAGACTGCAGGCATCAAGGATGAGCTTTCACCCACATTCAAAATGCATTCAGACAAAATAAGCACCACACAATGAGATAGTGCAGGAAAGTATTTAAGTGATAGTTAAATTTAAATGAAAAGGCAATAAAATCAGCATAACTTAGAGACTTTTATGTCTCTTCCTTCTGGCTGTTTTGAAAACAGCTCTGACGATCTCACTTAATGCCGCTTCACACCATGTGTGTGTTAAAACATCATCGTTGTGTCTGTGTGTGTGTGTGTGTGTAAATACGTCAGACGTTGCAGCTGTGAAAATTAATTGTATGTTTAACACACCAGCGTGGCTACAAGTCAACACAAATGGCGCAGTGTTAGTCGGAACTGTTCATATTGGCACATGAGGCAGAAACTGGAGATGAAAGCATTTTTCAGTTGGACCCAGATCATGGGCTCCTGCAGTTTTACATTTTCAGACTGTCCTCACAAGGAAAACAGCAGCACTGGCTGTTTGGTGTGTTTGTGTTCTCTGAGTATGGGACACTTGTTACCAAGCAGATAACGTATGCTGTCCGTCAGTAACCAAGATAGAAGTGGTGTGATGTTGTAGCACCGCAACAGATGCTAGGGAGGAGGTTGGGGTGGGTGGTCTGACTAATCAATGAGTAGTTTCATTGATTAATTGATTGATTAACTGTGCCCATCTCCACTGTTTAACTTGAATTGGTTTTTCTAACAGATAGAAAAAGTCAAGCCCACAAAGCAATGAAACTGCTCCTGATCAGTGCAAAAGCTAAGAGCTGTGACCACACACACTGCCAAATACTGATTCAAAGTGAAAAAGGTAGATGGATTATATGCAGCATAAGGACACGTGTAGTTCAAGCAGTCCATATAATGCAAAAATACAGATTAAGAAGAAGAAGAAGAATGGGCTGTTGGAGTATGACTCAAGATTCATTGGCAAGAGCAGTACTTTTTGAACAGTGGCCATTATAATCTCAGCAGTTGTTGTTCCTCAAACATCAGAAAGATCAGATGGAGCTCCCTCCACAGAGGAGTGTTTGAAGCCACAGCCTCTCTTTCAGCTGATCAGCTTCCTTCCAATCTGTTGCCTTCCACTCAGTCTTTTAGCTGTGCCCATGACACACTCCAGCAGGATATGGTTTTGTTTATGCTACATTTACACTCTGCATATGTGGACGCTATAGCACACTGCACATCTATTTTCTTTTATACAGTGGCAGGAGCTGATGATGATGATGATGATGATGATGATGTGTAAATTTACACAGAGGGGAAGTGTCATGGGATAGCTGCTTATAGTCATTCCTGTATACGCGCACAGTGTCCTCTGACACATTTAGCATCATAATGCACATTCAGTCAGCATAGCATATTTACTTTATATAAAAGAATTTAGTATAATGTTGACAGCACTTTTGCTCTTCAATATGCTCCCTGCTGGTTGTTTGATGTGGCTGCTATTTGCTGTAATGCCTGACCTCAAATTGCTCTCCTGCATTTCTCCGCCAGAAGCCGTCTAATGTTTGGGTTGTGATGGCTGGACCGCCGAAGCTCACAGCGCTTCAAAGAGGGATGAGAGCTAATGTGGGTTCATATGATGTTGATGGGAGGGTGTGGAAGGGCAGCGTGTCCTTCATATTGCAATAACAAGGACCTGTGAAAAGGCTTCGGTGCATTTGCGGAAAACACACACAGAAAAACACAAAATGCTTGTATGCTCCTCAAATAGCAGAAACACAGCCAGCCCCACCCTCTCCCACTCCCACTGCCAACTTCTCTCTAGCTACCCTTTCACACACACACACACACACACACACACACACACACACGAACTTCAAGTTCTCACAAAGAGGCTAATCATATGGATTGTAAAATAATGAAACACCTTAGATTACACAGATACACACAATCCCACACAGGCCCAGGTGGTACGACACCAGCTTCTGATGCAGACCCCATTCCATATTTTTGCATTCATTTATCATCCTTTTATCCAGGGCCATGTAAATGGACTGGGACTGAGAGTTTGAATAATGGTGAATTTACATGGATTTCTGGATGTCTGCTCGTATGTATAAACACTTTGAAGCTGTAAAAGATTGGAGAAAAGATGAGGATAAACATTCATCCATGAGGGAAATATGACACTAAATGCCCCTCTTATACATCAAGGTTATTAATTAGACTTTTTATGAAACAGAAACTGCACATAAGTTGTCAAACAACACAAAATCAGTTGCAGAAAATGACTGCGGTAATCAGTTAAGTAATCAGTTAATCAGTGTTGTTGAGAGTTTTTAAGGTTATTTCAAAATTATGGATCTATGGGTATTTCCATATGTTTTCATTTCTCAGCCACATTTTAAAGATCCTATATGTCTGTGTGTTGTTGTTGTTTGATTATGAAGCAGGTCTAGGTTCTATATTAATGCTTATACTGTTAATAAGTACCAAAGCCTCAGTCCACAGAGAAATACACAGTCTGATTTCAGAAACTGACCCTTACAACAAGCTGTCAGATTTCCTGTAACTGTGATGTCATATGGTCTAAGCTCCACTCACCTAAACCCATTACATGAAATATTATATATAGATATATATATATATATAGAGAGAGAGAGAGATATCTATATATAGATATAGATATATATAGATTGATAGATTGATAGATATATTTATATGTATATATTAATATCATTAATAAGTATAATATATCTATGAGCTTATTTAGCCCTAAGATGATCTGACTCATAATGAAACTGGCAAAGATGCATGTATAAAACGTATTTGTGTGAACTGATTATCTTTCATTACTCAGTCAGTCTTGTTAGTTGCCTGTAGAACTTTTGCTATACTGATAAAGAATGCCTCATGTTTATTGTGGAACTTTTGATGCATGTTGTATCTCTATACTGGAAGCTTTATTAACATAATGCTCTAATTCAAAAGGAGAATTTCAATTAGCGATAACCTTGAATGAGGCAAAGTTTTGCTGCTGAATTGGTAATGACATGTGGTACATAAAGTCAACTCAATGTATTGTTTTATTCAAGCGGCATGTTTTGCATAGCCTAATCCTCTCTACTCCGGTTCTTTCAACCCTGCATCTTACTCCCAACATCCCCACACTGTCTGTCACTGCTTCCATCCTCTCTCTGTCTGTGGCCACCCTCCTTTTTCAGTGCTGGCTGGAGCAGTGTGAGCCCTGTTAGAGTGTTTTCAGGTCACTTTAATCACAACAACACAAAAATATTTGCCCCAAGTGGCCTGTTCCCACACTAATACATACTGTTTTATCTGCTAAGGTCTTTAGATATCCATCGATGTTTCTGCTGCCACTGCATCACAGTGGGGGAAGAGCAAATGAAGTTTTGTTGTTCCAAGCGGTTTATTGTTCGTGTGGATGCTTGAAACGCCTAAAAATAATAATCCCTCTCATGATCTTTTCATTTTAAGTTTTGTTCTCGGCAGTTTGGCGTTATTATAGCTACAGTGAGACATAGCAAAGACAGGGAGAGGCTGAGGAAATAACATGCAGCAAAAGGCCTCAGGTTGAACTCGAACCCAGGCCACTGTGGGAAAGACTGAGACTTGAGGGTATGCTCTCCACCAGGTGAGCCACCATGGCGCCACCTCAGGACAAATTGGGGCCAGATATCTCAACATCATGACACACAAGCAGAGCAATCTGTGTAAACACCGCCTGTGAGAAAATGTACTTTCCTTTTTGTAATTTGGGGCAATTAATTGTTCAGAATTTTTTTTTTAAATCAGAGATTGCTGCGGTGAGGCAAGACTACCTCCTGTCTTTGCAAGACAAACACACTAATTAAAATCAGTAAGACGAGTCAGCACAGGACTGGTGTTTGTGAGGTGCGTGTTTGTGGTCTGAGAATGTCAGAACATGCAGCTAAATGTGACAATGACAGATTCATATTTGACACCTGCTGGCCTGGTGCATGTGAGCCGTTTCTGCTATTGTGTGCAGTCAGTGTTGTCAGTGCATTGCTTGTAGCGGTGTCACGACTTTGAATACATTTCTCATCAGCTTGGTGGTAATGTCACTCTTTTCTCAATTAAATATGTTATCTGTATGTGCTGCAGCAGCGTCCACACACATGCTGCATTCTCTGGAAAATTCTTTGTGCTCCTCTTGCTGTGCTTGGAATTAAAACTTCATCAGCACATGATGCCTCCACCCCTCCACTGATGAACATCTTTCACACATTGTTGACACCTGCTGTGTTATCCTGTGGAGCACGTTGTTTTGTTTTTTTGCCAAACTGGTTTTGGAGCACTGAGTTTCACTTGTATATCTGTTTGACTGACAGTTACCCTGTTACGCTGAGATAACACTGACTTGGCACGAACTTGGTTTCATTTAAAAAAAATAAATAAATAAAAAGTAACCTCTGATGTAGTGAACTACTTTTGCCGTGTAGTTTGCTGCTTTTCTCTGGGGGAACCTCCAGTTTGTGAAGCTTCATCTTATGTAGATGAACTGGTGACTTTGCATGCTGCAACAACACTGTCAACAATTTACTATAGTTTTAGTTTTATTTGTAGGGATTTTCTCGAATGAGCTTTAGACTGCATGTACAAGCATGTATTAGCTGTACCAGTCTCCATTATTTTGTGCTGGGTTTACTGAGAAAGTATTTTTCCCACTGTTCAGTCACAAGCAGCTGAACAATGAAAACAAAGGTGCTCACGTTCCTGTGATGTAAAACAGACGATCTTCAACGGAAAACCTTGAACCAGTAAAAAGAAAAACATTAATTTTTATGACAAACTAAATCTGATTCTCAAGGCTACGAATTGCACTTAATAATCTTTATGTAATTGTAAGGGTACATTTCTCTTGTAAAAATAACAGGCTCCTACTTTTAAATGTGGCCAAATGTTCTGGTTCGTGCCATTTTCAGGGATTTTTGTTTTTTTTCTGTGTAAATACAACTGTGATGTGTAATGTGGTAATGTGTTTTGTATCTTAGGGCTGCCGTATCAGTGCACTGTCTATAATTACATTAGGTTTTGATTAAGCGATTCTAATCGCAACTTCATTTTTTTTAATTAGAAATTAAAATAATACACTGAGATGTGGATAAATGTGCTCAGAAGGGACTGCGTCTTTATGCCTGAGCTCAAGCACCAAGATATACTGTATCTGATCTACTTTAATCAGTGACAATATGAGCTCCTACCACCTTCAAACCAGGGCCTGTTTCATTGAGACTACTTAGAGGAGGCGGAGGATAGAGACACGGGACTTTGGTAGGAATTGAGTCGGGCGTCTCTCCTGAAAAACGGAGCATCTGTGTCAGCTCCTCCGTGGCTCTGGCTGGCCTGTCAGACACTATTACAGAGGAGCCTGTCTCTTGTGACTCGGCTAGGGAGACTCCGCAGGGACTGGCGGGCCAGGCCCTAATCAAGCGAAGACTGCCAAGCGGTTAAAGAGCAGAAGCACAAGCCAGCCACCTCCCAGTCTCCCTCTATCTCTCTCCATCTTTGCATTGTCACAGTAACTCCCGTCTCTTCCATTACTCTGTCTGCCTCTTTCTACCCCCTTGCTTGTCCATATAGTTCACCCTCCCTTGTTTCTGTCCTCTGCTACTCCCTCTTTGTTTTCTCTTCCAGTGTAAGGACTTGACCAAGTGTTCGTAAACATAGCAAGGCATCATGGGAGAGGACTTTGTCACTTACCCAGACAACGCTTGACACTCCTCTGTCCAGGCGGTCTGTAGGATACAACACAGTGTCAGACACAGAGCAGATTTGTCACTGTGACGGCACTCCTCAGGGATCTGTTGTTAGTTTGTTGGGTTTTTTCTCTGTTCACCTTCTCTGACATTGACTGCTTCAAATGTCTTGGGTAGTGTGTTGTGCTGAAGTTTTTCTAAAGCCAAATAAAACTTTGCCAGGCCTTTGCCTAGAACTTTGTTTTAGTTTGTGCTAACTCACACCACGCCTTTTCTGCCGGGGAAGCAAAGTTTGATATAATTGGAACTGAAAGGAAATTCAGTCAGCGACCATTATCTCAGACACACAAGCCACACCAGCCCTTTTCCTGCTTAGTGAGCCATCATTAGAGTTTGTGGTTGTCACTGTTTCCCAAATAAAGGAGCGCCAGCTCCCCTGCATGAGTTCATTAATCTGACAAATACCTGTTTCAGACTAACAGAGTGACACATAATAAACTGTGCTGATATAAATATCTGTTATCCAGCTCTGGCTTTGTGACCCTTTGTCCAACCAATGTGTGTCACATGTTGATATGAAACTATAATGAGGAGAATTCAGTTGTAATCTCTCTGACATTTAATCATCTTTGCTTCCAGCTACTTGACTACACTGTGTCTTGTCTCTAAATGGCCCTGATGTTGTCTTTTTTTTTGTCAAGACACTAAAACTCTATACTTGAGTCAAGGGAATCTGCCCTGGCACAGCTACAATTGTCAGCGATGACACTGCTTCAAAGGTTTGAGATTTTAAACAATTGTAAAGTAAAGACTAAAGATCATAAAAATATCGCAAAGTAATTTCACCCTGAGCATTTGGGTTGTAGGTCTGGCCACCACACACATGTTACAATGTGTACATACATGTAAGTGTGCAGGAGTTGTCCCTGGCTCAGAAATTTGGCTGACAAACTTTTGTTTTGTTCTGAGGAGCTGGTGGTGTAATGCAGCATCTGGTGGCAGTGAGGACCACTAACAGAATCTTTAAAGCTGAGTGCGATTAAAAGTTGGGGAAGGGAAGCAATTTTTAAGCAAGTTGCATATTTTAATGGGACTTTTGTATAAGTTCCCTTGAGTAAGACACTGAACACAAATTATAAAAGCCGTAATGTTTCTGTAATGTCATCAACTAGAGAAGTAAAATGGGATGCTGCCTTCTGTATGGCATGACGCGATTATTGAAATAATAGAGGAAGCAATGTGACAATGTGGTTTTGTGAAGAGTGCATGTAAACACTGAATGCACACGTTGTGCATTCTTAGTTCATATAATCTAAATGAAGATGTGCAGATAGAGATAGATGAATATAAATTGTCACACAGCCACCAGAGCAGAAAAAGCAGCGCAGTGTTTAGCAGTAATGTGATGGGACAACAGCAGCAAAATCAGTCTCAGTAAGCGACATGAGGGATTAACCTCTGACAGTCGTCTCTTATGTACAGCTCAAACAGAATACATATTCATTAACCTCCGACACAATATTTGTGTGTACAAAGATGCACTGCCATCCCCCACCCACCCCCCCATCCTGCTCCCGTTTCTAAGTTTCCCTTACCACCCCACCCCAGGTCATATCACAGGCTCACTGCACCAGCTATCAATCAGATGACGACGTGGCTAGATGATGGAAAGAAAGAGGCCACATCAGAGACGCAGAGGAATCTTGGTGGAGAGCGTCTGTCTCTTGTCATGAGCCACAGGTGCTCTCAGCCACCACCATAAGCACTGAGACGTCTCTGTCAGAGCTGATAAAGCTGCGGCTTTGATAAGTGCGCGAAGGCATAAGTAAAGATTGTGCCTGGGGGTCTCAGTAACTCAAGACAAGTCGTGTGGAAAGCAAATGTGATGCTCTGTATGGGCCGAGCAGGCAGAGGGTTTCATCAGAAGTAGAACGTGCTGGGCGGTGCCGTCTCCATCCTCTGAGGCTAGCCCTAGTTTCGTGGAGATGTTTATTATTGATAGAGGTGGATGATAGCCTTGGGATGAATTGCATAATCTAGGGCCGCCTCTAATGGATACAGGAAATGGATCAGGCTATCAGTCAGGTCTCTGTGGATGAAGGATGTGTCTGTGTTTGTATGTCTCCACTTTTGTGCACATGCATGCATGTGTGTGTGTGTGTGTGTGTGTGTGTGTGTGTGCAGTGGTACAGTAAACCGGGGTGATAGTGTGAACCTGTCAGCTAACCACCACCAGCACATATTGGATATAATGAGCCCCTCTGCATTGTTGGGTAAAACAACAAAATAAGAAACAAAATATCCTCTCTCTTACAAGACTATGGTTATGATTCAGTTTGGTTTAGGTAACAATGAACTTGATAATCATCACCGTGGTAACAATAACAACCACATTGTTGAGGGAAGGCAATTATTGTGGTTAAAAGAAAGCAATGCGTCTCTCGGCTGGCAGGAAATGAGAACTAGCAGCCTATGAAGTCCACTTTGTTGACTCATCCATACACCATTGACTTTCTCCCCACTCCCCTTGTGATCTCAATGCTATGATTCATACAGGAGTGATGGTGGTAGTGTAGGTCTTTCCCGCTGAATATGTAAACATGTCATTTTTGACCATTAGCATTTGGAACAAAAAAGCAGTTTGGTCTGATTATCGGGCTGAGCTGAGAGGTTTGTGGAGGAGACTGCAGGAGCGTGAGAGCTGTTTGGGCTTAATTTATGCTTCAATAATCTCTGAGAGAGTCAGAAAAGGTTCGCAACATGTGAGAGAGGAGGGCACGGGTTTCTCTCTGCTTCTCTAGGTGAACTTCTTTTGATGCACAAACAATGTCAGATTTGCTCTGAGCCCCGCATGAGACTGTGGCTCTCCTCACACAGGACTGGATAGACTCACACGTTTCAAAGGAAGGATTTGAAGGCCATGTAATAAATTCTTGCTTAGCACCTTAGTCCCCAGCTGGGATCACTGGATTTCATCCTCTTGAAACAGTTTTCTATGCCCCAGAAAATGTCAAAGTTGTCATTGAAATTCATTCTCTATGCCACAAATGCTGATGAAGGGATAGCAGCGTAGTGAAGCATTTCAAACCCCTGGTTTTATGTCTCAGAGCCGACGAGAGCAGCGACTGGAGGCCTCCCACCCATTCTTCTGAACGCGATTTCTCTGAAACTTCTTGAGGGAATTACTTCAGATTTGGCTCAAATGCTCACTTGGACTCAAGGATTGAGCTGCTTTGATTTTGGTCAAAGGTTATAGATGAAGGTCCCTGCATGAAGGTCACTGCAACAGTCTTCTGGCAAGAATACCCAGTGAGAATTTAATTAACTTGGACTCAAGATGAGCTGACTGGACTTTGCTGGTCAAGGGTCAAGGATCACACACACATTTTGGCCCCTTACTCAAGAATTCACATTGATTATGACACAAAAGTTGGCCCTTATGTATCTCAGGAACACAAGGACATTGTGACCAATTTTCACATTTGACATGTGTCTCCCTTCTTTTGCAGGGTGTGGTCATTGTAAAGCATCCATGTTTAGAATTTGTATCTTCCATATAAGAAGTATTGTGTCCTGTCATGGCTGTGCTCTGTCAGCAGCACTTTTATTAGCCAAGCATCTGAACACGTATGAGGAATTTGACCTCTGTCTTCAATTTCTCACAGTGAACCTACACACTGATACAGCAGACATACAACAGAGCAAAAGCAACAAAGCTTCATAAAGTCAAGTCAAATCAGTTATGTTATAAATATTTATACATTCCTATATCACAGATCAAAGTTTTCTCTCAAGAGACGTCACAATGTGCAGCAAACGGCATTTTCTATCTTTAGACCCCCGACTCGGAGGAGGAACATCTCCCACTCATGGGTAAAATGAAAGAAACCTGAAGATGTAGGTTTTTGTTTGATTTTTTTTTTTTTTTTTTTTTACTGTTGATGAAATTTATTCACCAGTAATAAAATCAGCTACGTATTTAGCTTTGTGTCCTTTATTCATTTGCATGTCCCTACAACAGGCTACTCAAAAACTACAAATTGCTCTTCTTTATACTGTATTTCATCAAAATCTTCAATTCATATATTAAATGTGTCGGGGGCAGACATGGGCATAAAGTGTAATCTGACTGGTTGGCATAGGCATAAAACCTCAAGGCAGTCACCCTGGTATGTTCAGTGATACTTGCAGAAGGAAGGTTCCCAAGAGTGTCCTTTCGCTGACTGATTTCCCTTCTCAGCAGTTCTGAGTCACTGACTCTGATCATTCTCTTGAGATACGAGCATTGGAGTAAAAGTTGTTGAGTTTGTCTTGTTAGACTGCTCACAGTGATCATGTGGACTATGGACTTCTTTGTTGCCTTTGAGCAAATTGAGATTTCAGGAAAGCTTGGGAGATGTCATGATCATATGATTGTTAATAGAAAGCATCAACATTTATGTTTGAGCTCAGCAGTATACCTGGAGCTATCATTAGCTGGGTTAGCATTAGTGGCTCACACTGCTGTGCAGGCCATATACTGACGACTTCCTGTATGTGTGCAGGCTCCAGTAGACATTTTGTAACAAACAAGTTAGTGGGAGTGGAGGTAATGATAAAAGTACAATCTGACCAATACTGGATAATAACATGAATTTAAATTCATCACAGCTGTGATTGGTCAGGTTGCCCCAAACTAAACATTTATAATTCAATGGAAAATAAAAATAAAAAGAAAGAGAAGATGTAAATTTCTGGAAAAAAAGAACATACAGAACAAAAATACACAGATACTTTCAGACTCAGGTATGTGAATATACAGTCTGATACAACTTAATGCACTGTAAATGATCCACACTGCACTATAATAAATAAGTACTGTCTTTGATATTGACAGGTAGCCTACTGCATATGTGTGATAGACTAAATCTGAATATCACTATGGAAAATGTAAAAGTCTGTCTGTAAGAAAAAAACACTGCTCTAATGACTTGTCGTTCAACTTAAAACACACAACCGATAGACAAAAATACAAGTTCTTTATCACTTTGGGTGAAATTTTAATATACTTGTGTTTTCACAATGGTGTTACCACCATGGAGCATTATTATAAAAACTAAGCTATTTCAGATGACTTGTAACTCAATGTTGACCTTGAAAGCTCAGATAAAATGTGCTAAATTTAGGATAACTGTTAACTGTTATGTGCTAAATTTAGGATAACTCACTTTGAATTTTTCTATTTTGTCGAACCTTTGTGGATTTTCCTCCACAGATGTTGCCAACACTTCCCACTCATTTGTCTTGAAGTTGTGTACCTGCCTTCATTTGCATCCTTTTTTTGTACATTTCAATGAGGAATCAAATGAGTGAGAAATTTAAATCAGGCGGATGAGATTTAAAAAAGTACTAGCAGTTGCTAGGTAACTGGGAAAAAAGTTGATGCATGATGAGGATATTCAATATAAAGTTTCCTAAAGTTAGCTTGGAGTTGCTTCTCTAATACAGATCCAATTAAACTCACTTACTTAAAATAAGAGCTTTCTGTAATATGGTAGGTGCATCGTGCCTTTTACCTGCTGTTTTTATACCATCCATTAATATGAAGTGGCCACCAGCTGTGAGTGTGACCCCGTATGAATTAACGCTGTGGTGAAGTTTCTCTAGCGAAGAGGTGTTCTTAACCATATGCCTGTTTTTAGGTTTGGCATCAGCACACCCTGCTCCCTGCAGTGTTTTAAGAAGGATGGTGAATTTATTCTCTGTTTAGAGTCAGCAGGTGGGGCGACTGCAATGTTTTAGGTGGATCTACAGTGGGTGAACTTTCTACAGGTTTACAAGCATGAGTGTCTGGTGTTAGGCACTGGGAGTGGAGACATGTGCCTTGCCCTAAGTCCATACCAATACACAGTTCTGGGACCTGGAGTCGCTGACAGAAAAGCTGCCACAGTGAGTCCATTTTAGTTAAGGCCGTCTCAGGGAATAGCATCTGCCAGATTTCCTGCATGCACAGCGATCCCTTGCTGCGCTAGCATAGCAGCACTCTAAATTTGCCCAACTAAGCCAGTCATATCATTATCTTGTGATATGGTCTCTGTTGATACTAGTGCAGCTGCTTTCTAAATGTGATGCTAAGTTGCAGGGGAAGTGTTCAGTCCCCTGTGTTTGAAGTCACACAGCCTGAGTCTTGCATTTTTCATTGCGGTAAACTACAAACACATACATGCATGTTTATATATTAATGTACAGGATCTTTGCAGGACTTTGGTTTACTGCTTTGCTGCCTTGTCTGCAGTTTAGCACATGCTGGTTCTTTATAATTGGCTGTCAACAAAGAGACACTGCCTTTGCTGGTTGTGGAGCTTCAACCGGTTGACGTGATATTCCATAGGGTGAACATATAAACAGCTGAGTCGTGGTGTTTGGTCTGTATTGATATTTCAGATTTTTAATTAACCCTGTAGAATGGAGGCCGTCGTTGTCTTTTGGAGGGGGGTTCTCACACCAATGCACACGACCACAGACTTGGTTTTTCACCTGATCCATCCACTGCAGCTATGTGACGTTATCCATTGTCACTGAATTGGATGCTCTTTTCATCCCAGCTGTGCCTTAAGACTCCACCCATGAATATCAATGATCTTTATGTACTGTAAGACTTTATGTCTAATGATCACAGACTGAAACCCCTAACAGGGCTCTAGGGGATTAGCCACTCATCTTTATGTATCTCTGTGCTGAAAATTAGCCATGGAAGTTGGGTTCTGCCTTAGCTGTTGAATTTCCCGTAATTAGCACACAGCTCAGGAGCAGAATAAGTAGAGCACATGCTTACTTGGACTGCTTTGATGCAGATACTCCACAAGGTGCAGGTGTAGTTGGTCTGGTCTCAAAGGATAAAAAAATATATAACCAACATTGCTTCATTGGTTGTAATGAAGGCCCACTTAATGCTAAGCATTATCTGTAGCTTTAATACATAAAACATGTCTGCACTCTTTAAAAAGGAAAGAGTGACCAAAGAGTAGTCAAAGGATAATCTGATGTCTTTTTAAGGTCTGCTGCTTTAGAGATGCTATTTCAGGAGACACTCCTGTGGGTCATGTTAGAGGGTAGGGACAAGCCACTTCAGGATACAGTTAGTTAGAGGACGTCTCTTTCATTATGTCTTCTTGTGGACCAGTCTTTATCTCTATTGGCCCTTCTGTTTGTGGAGCAGACACATATAAAAATATGATGTTGAATTGAGAGGCACTCACTTTAACCCTGGACAAGCAGTGTAGCAGGAAAACAAGCATACAATAGGCACATTATGCAGTGCACATCAACCAAGGCAGAAGGAGTGTAGACATGTGTTGCTGTGATAGTGAGGGTGAAGTATATCCTGTGATTAAATGGTAGCTAGATCAGTGACTCCAATGTGGATACCTTCTACGAAGAAGGTTGTTAATCACCTCATCTGAAATAAGGTTTCACTATAACTACAGTATATAAGGAGCCCAGGGATCTCGCTGCAGTCCTCTCCTCTGGAGTGACAAACATTGCCTCAAGCGGTTGTGGCACATGGTGAAGTTGTACCCCACGGGTGCCTCCTTTTGAAGGTATTTAAGGGCCAGAAACGTGACATCAGACTCAGGAGGTAGATGAGGGCACACTGAAGGGACTATCAGTCTGCAGGGACTCCCAGCTGAGGGGAAAGCATCTCCCACAAGAAGATTAGGAAGCTTATTGCAAACACCTTGGTTGCCATCTTCTGCTGGTCTGTCACACACAAAGCAAAAATCACACTTCTTCTGATAAATATCTATAAGTATGCTAAGAAATCAAATAAAAATGTGCTCCTTATGATCTTTAGTATTTTAACTAATCTGCAGGTAGCTGCAGGGTCATCCACGGACACATTACTGCCGGAACTTCTAATGTCTAATTGAGCATGACTTCTCTCCATGCAAACAAATACTGGCCAGGGAACAGGAAATAACAACAGCTTGAATCTTTCCTGTTTGCATTTTTCAAACCATTTTGAGAAAGTATGAAGATATGATCCAGTCAGGGACAGGGTAAAAATCTGATAGGCCTTTGCCTCCCCATCTCCGGTCAGATGGGGAGGTAGTGGACATTAGGGTTAGGGTTGGATTTTGACCTGAATGTTTGTATGAAGTGACCACTCCCATTGTTGTTAGAAGGTCAATAAGAAGATGCCAATGAATCCAAAACAACCACAAAGAGATGGAAAATAACCCTGAAGAGATTTCAGTCAGGAAAAACGCAGAACACCAAAGATGGTCATGTCATTTTGTGTTCCTTTGAGTCTGGGTGTCTTTCAGCAGAAGGCACACTCACCGTCAGATCTTCTCCTCTCTCTGCAGTCTTTGATACTTGCTCGCTATCTACAATCATTAAGCTCTTATCTGTGTCTTAGAGAGTCCAGTGCCATCAGTGTGGATCTCATACTCTTGGAGCTCTGACGCTCTCTTCTAAATATTCACGGTGTACACAGGTATCTGACCTGTATCTCAGTGTCATCTTAGAAATGCTTCATAAACAAATGAACTCAGCTGCCATCTCTGCCTTCCCTCACCTCAGATCTGCTGCAGAATTAAAACCAGCCCTGTCTGTTCACACTTTGATTTCCCCTCGCTTCGGTTGCTGTGGGTCTCTCCATGTAGGAGTCAGTCAGTCAGTCAGTCTGCACTCTCTTCCCTGCAGCTGGTTCATGAATGCAGCATCGAGACTCCTCGCTGGTGCGACAGTGGTAAGAGAGAGCACCTCTCCCCTGTACTGGCCTCTCCTCGCTGGTTACCAGCAAAGTGCAGCATTGATTTTGTGATTCTTTGATATGTTTTTAAAAAGCCCGGCATGGACTGACACTGGGTTACATCATCATTGTCTAGTCAACTGCAGATCAGTGAGTTCTGCCGTGCAGTACCAATCACTGCTGTCTGTTCCCCACACCTAGATGGAAAACAACGGCGACTGAATATTTCCAGCTGTTGTTGTGGAATAGATTTCTTTTTCTTTTAACAATTAAATCCTCCTGTTCCACCAATATCTTTAAAATGTCCTCTCTTTAGCCCTTTAATCGACGAGGACATGCCTGACCACACTCTGTCCTTTGTGTGTGTTTTGTTGTCAGGCCATGCTGTTTGTGTTTTGGTTTTCTTAAGATATTCTCTGTTTTCATTAAAAACAAGTCGGGAAGTTTCTCTCCTCTCTCGCTATTCGATTCGCCACAGTGACGACTGTAACATTTTGGTTAAAGTCCGATCGATGAGTTTTAACAGTGTCGTCACAGAGGGATGTGACTGTATGGACCTTAATGTACTTGTTTTACTGTTTATCAATACGGGTATATTGCGAAGAGATTCCAGAGCGACCCGGAGCGTCGTCAAAATGAATCGAAGGCAGTAAAGCATGAGAAGTACAAGACTGACAAAGTGAGTGAAGTTTCACTTGGTTATCAAACTGCTTCAAATTAAAATGCTGCTGTCAGGGAGCTGCTCATTTATCAGCTTCCCAAGCACACACACACACGCACGCACACACACACACACACAGACACCTCATGTTTCACTGCACCAACTTGAATCCTTATTTAAAATAATAAAGTTTTTTCTTTAAAGTCTGAGTAAGAAGTAACTTCTGTCTCTCCTCCAGTCCTCACTCTGAGCTCTGACTAATTCTGGCTTGTAGGGATGGTGAGTTGTGCATATGTGGAGATGGTGTGATTTTGGGTTTTGGGTGGAGGTTATTTGTTTTCTCACTTATTGATGTTTTTATCTTGTCGTGTTTGCTCCTGCTACATTTTTCAGATCTCCACCTCTCAAACTGGCACGCTCCTTCCCTCCGCTACACGGTCACGCATTGATGCGTGCGCTCGCCTTCACATCTCTCCTCTCCTTTGTCTCCCACTCGTACAGTTTCCTCTCGTGCGCTTTTCTGTTGAGCATATCCCTCGCCGCTCCCCCACAGTGTCCTCCTCCATCGCTCATTCCAGTCACTGCTACCGTGCTATCATGTGTCCACCCCATCACTTTTACTTTTTCACCTTTCAGTGTCCCTCCTCTCTCCTTTTCACACACGGCCTCCATCTCTGCCCCTCTCTGTTCTTTACCTCCTCTCTCTTCCTCACACCTTCCTCCTCATACTTGCTTTTTCACTCTACATTCCCCCTACTCTTCTGCTCCGCGCCTCCTCCCGCCACCTGTCTTTGTTCCGCCCCTGTCAGCCGGCAGTTATGCTGGACACTCAGTAGAGTCAGCTCTGGGAGCTGCTATAGATGCACAGAATGAATGATGATGGTTAGGCTTGTTTTGCTAGGTTGTTGTGTGTTGTGACCGGGTAAGGCGCCGATGCCTTTTTTTTTTTTTTCTTGTACAAAGTGCTCTCACGGTGCATGTGTCCGTTGCTGTATGTGTGTGTGTGTGTGTGTGATGCACCGATCCAAGGCAGGTAGGGAGACAACAGGTCCTGGCTGCAGTCCCATATCTTAGCTTTTGCAACTTGGATGAACAGAGTTGGGGGTAGGCAGATCCACAGCAGCCCCTGCAGGAGGTTTGTGGAAACTGTATTCCTAGTGACAAAAACAGACTGGGTGGGGGGGGGGGTATGGACCGGCACAGAAGAAGAATAGAAACAAGCTAAGCAATCTATGGTGAAGAAAGAGTGAGAATGAATACATTTGAGGGAATATATGATCAAGTGCGCTCAGGTTCACCTGCATGAATATTCTCCTCTTCATTTCCTGTCACTGATCTGCTCCAGTCACACGCATGCACACAGACAGGCCCGTCCACACCTCTGCTGTTGCTGTGTTCTCGGTCGAGACGCCACGCGACCGTCCAGGTTTTGTCACAGCAGAGGTGTGGGGCAGTGTCTGCGACTTCTGCAAATCCTGAGCCAGCGGGCACATAAGGCTGTGCCATATGGCACTGGCCAATAGCCCCCTCTTGCCTGTCTGCAGAGAACTGTGGAGGTTCAAATTTTTTCTCACCTTCTGTCTCATTCACCCCTTCTCATTAACATGCCCATTTCATTTTCTCCTTTTCCTCCTTTTTTTCCTTCAAATGGGCCTTTACCATTTAAAAACCCATCCCAGGGTTATTTCTGGCACCTTTTTGTCTTTTTTCATTTTCATTTAGCTGACAGTCATCTGGGCCGACTTACAGTAAAGTGCAACAGCTGACAAAGCTTATATTTGCGAGACTGCCGACATCACACACTGCCAGTTATCAAGAAATTCAAGGATCAAAGCGCTACTGCCTTGACATAGGCTATAACAGGAACACCTTTGTCTCCATTATGGTCATGTGCTGTGCAAAGAAATTTGAGTCAGTTTGAAAATTTGAAACCTGTAACCGTGGCTCATTCTCTCCCTTGCTGTCACATCAAGTACAAGTTCCCAGATGAATAAATAAGAAGTTGGCAGATAAACGTCAATGTTTTTTCCAACAAGTCTGTTTGAAGATCAGTTGAAAGATCCAGTCAAGATGAAGACATGCAATGTTTCATGTCTTTCTGGCTGCCTTATTTTATGTGTGGCAATCTATTTCTGTCCCGTACCACTTCTGGAGCGCCTCGCCTAAAATATAAAAGCATTGCACCCAACATGCTTTAACAAGCCCATAAGACACAGGATTTCTGCACTAGACTGTCATTTGTACACACCTGCATCCTCTATCTTGCACCACCTCTTCTGGAGATGGGAGGTTTTAAATCCCTCCATCCTCTCATCACTCCTCTCCTCTGCTCTCCTCTTCTGAAAAAGGAGGTGAAAGCCAAATACTGGGGGAAGATCAAGAGATGGGGTTGGGGAGTTTTTTGTGGAAAAGCAGGCACTCTTAAAAGACACCCGCAGGGTTCTGCTGGGCAGCTTTCTCTTCAGTTGCATCACTGCCTGGCATAAAGTGAGAGTCCCCAGGTTAAGAACAGCCTCAGCCAGATGGGAGAGAGAGTGTAAGAGTGAGGGTGGGAGACAGAGGGGAAGGATAGAGGATGGCAAAAAAGCCCGGGCCCTGCGGTAAGCTATTCCAAGCGCCTTTGTGGGGTTGCCATTTTTTCATTCTCTCCCACTCTCCTTTGAGGGGATTTTCTATCCCTCTCCCTCTCTCTGTCTGTGTCCCCATTTCTTCTTCTCTTTCTTTTCCTTTTTTATTTTATGATGTTCTTTTTTCCCTCTGTGCCTCGTTTTCTTCAGGCGCTGTGATTCTTTTTTATCGTGCCAAGTTTGTTGAGCCAGGGCTTCGTCTCTCTCTCTCTCTCTCTCTCTCTGTCTTTCTCTCTCTCTCTCTCTGCTGGCCGTCTGCATCTTTACTTCTGTATTTCCCTTTACTTTCATTACCCCTCAGTCTCCTGCTGTCTCACTCTCATCCATTTCCACCGACTTCTTCTCCCCCTTAGCCCAATTTCACTCATTTTCGCCTCCCGTCTTCACGACAGCCTCTTTCCTTCCTGCATCTCAATCCCTTTGATCAAGTGCCAGTGTGCACTTTCTCTTTCCCTCCTTTACTCCTCCTCCTCCTTTTGTGTATACTCTGACATCTTTTTCCCAACAGCTATTTAAAAGCAGTGTTCACGCTTGATTGTTGTGATGCTCCCGGGCTCGTGAATCGATGGCGTGGTTACTTTTGCACTTCTCCTCGTGGCCATCAGACCCATGTGTGCACATCAGACAAAGTCAGCACTAAGCCGGCGAAATTCGTAAATGCAGTTTATGCATGGAAATGGTGTGTGTTCACACTGTTCACACTGGTGTTAGGAGTGAGATCTTTTTCTTAAAAGTCTTTCTCCATGCGCTCGATCTGGTTTTGTTTGTCCTCTTTGAGTGGCTGAACAGCAGCAGCCACAGTCTGAGGCTCAGCTGGTTGGTTTGGGCCTTTCCCGCTCACTGTGTTCACCTACACTGTGTCTATAGAAAGCCTGAGGGCAAAGCCTCTCTCTGACACACTTTGTGCCAGCTTTGGGTGAAGATGTATAGTTGATGGTTTGTAAACTTTAGTTTATTCATCAAAATAAGATTGTAAAGGACATACACTCACAGAAATGATGACTGTTTCCATCAGGGCTTGCTTCCTTTTTGGAGTTCACAAAGTGAAGTGTAAAGGCTGAATCTCAGCTTGAAATAGATGGTAGTTTGTGTCTGTAACAGGGCACCTGTTACAGCACCGGTTGAAACATTATCAAAATCTCAGTACGGACAATTGCAAACTCTAAATCACAGAAACTGTTTTCATTTTTTCATTATTATTATTATTGTTCATGATAAAGATAAAATATGAGACAATGGAGCCTCAAATTATATTCTCATATGGAAGGGAACATTGGTGTTTGGTGCAAGACCCAACAAAACATATATATTATCAATGCGGGGAAAGTTAAATGCAAAATGACCATTGAACTCATTCATATTACTCATATCATAAAATCTGCAAAAATACGTTTTATTCAATCCTTTGAATGTGTATTCTATAAACAAATATATGTATATAATCATTTGAATCAGACTTCACATAGCCCAACAGTATAAATAAATTTGCATCAAGTTTTATCCTCCTTGTTTCTGCCATGCTACTGTTCAGCACAACGTTGTATCAGCATCTGCTGCACTGGACCAGTGGAATCTGCCAGGGCTAACACTGTGCTCATGGACAGATGTGTCCGACAAGGATACTGCACTACAGCTACCTGTGTACAGGAAGAGGCTGAGTGCATGTGTCTCCTGTTGTGTAACTGCCACTGCATGTTTGTCATTTGCCCAAAAACATACACAGGCTTGCTCATAGGTTGATGCTCTCCTTTTGTGAGAGCCATGCAGTGGTCTGTGAGGACACAGACAGCTGATGTGGCCCAGAGAGAACTGATTCCCGTCCGGTCCATTAGAGACTTAAAGGGGAACAGAAGTGGAGACAAAGAGCCGTGAGCTCCTTAGCCTCGTTTCCTGCAGGGACTCTCTAGCAAGCCCCTTGTCCTTGTGATGTCACACCCAGCAGGAACACATTTTCACACATTGCCCACTTTTCAGCACTTTAAAATTTAATCAGGTTACGGTCTGTGACTACAGACCAACAGTTTCTCTGAAACCTCTGAAAGCCATTCCTTCTTCCTAGGGAATAGAGGGGAGAATTTTCTCAATTGAATAATCACATTTGTTATTCCTGCGGTATAGCAGGGGCAAATCAATATCAAATCAAATGAATATCTCTCCTCCACAGTCCAAAAAAAAAAAAAAGAAAGAAAACTAAGACCAGGCACTGTGGTGCCATCAGTCATCTGAAAAATCTCGGGTTGCTCAGTAGCCAACAAACCATGTGGGGAAATGAATGAGTAATGTTCTCTCATACCTTAGCAGCTATTTTGCTCAGTGCCCTTGAGCAAGTCACTTAACCTCCTACTGCTCCAGTGGAGCAACAACTGAGGTGAGCCACAGCAGATGCTTGTCATTTGTCAGAAGATGTATGCTGTGTGAATATGACCAATTAAAAAGAGCAATCAGGTCATAAGTCTTGTCCCAGTTCCTCAGTTACTGAAAAAGAATCAGTTGCTGCTCACGATCAAGGGTTCAAGACTCAAAGGCTCTGCTTCATCAGCACTATGTATGTGTATATACATACGTATACAGGATGAAATCAGCTTTACGCACATGATCGCCACCAACTTTAAAAAGCAGACCAAGACCGAGAGTTTTTTTAAGGTCTTTGTGAGTCTCCTCTGAGATGACGACTCTCTTTTATAGGAGTCTTATTGAATCAGTTCTAATGTTCTGCAGTTTTGCTTGTTATGGTGATCTGACTCTAGCCAACAAAAACAGCCTCGTCAAAGTCAAGCCCTGCTTTCAGACTTCTGTAACAGACAGATAGAAACAAAAGCTACTTCCCCTCTGGACCACCCTCTCAGAGTTTGAACTGTCACCCTCAGCCTGTCATGATACGTTTTCGTTTCTTCCCATTGTTATTCAGTACTTAAATGGCTGATAGTGAGTTATTGTTGTCTGGAGATCACTTATTTACACAGACTTGTCTTGTGGATTTCGAAGAGTGAACTCTTACTCTGGTGATTATGCCATAATGATAATAATTATAATAATAAGTCTGTGTTGATATCAGTGAGTGTTAGTATCATGTGTGTCCGTGTGTTATTGTGTAGCCTGGCTGCAAATCAGTTTCCATGGAATACTTTGAACTTCAATAAAATAACCTGATTGTAATTATATTTCTGTTTCATAATTGTATACAAAATGCTGATGGCATGCACTCAACTGTTCTGTGTTGGATAAACAAATGTAAAACCTGTCAAACTGCATCATGTGTGGTCTGTTTTTAAAATGATAACACGTTGATGAACAACTACATCTTTACAGCGATATCAAATTTTCTTTGCACCTTTCTTTGCATTTTCTTTATGTTTTGCAACACAACTGTAACCAAATGAATCACTGAGTGCGTTACAGTCCCCATTCTGCTCAGTACTGTATGTAGAGAAAGAGTTTAAAAGTTTTTATTATTTGTCATTTATTACCCCAAGATTTGACCAACACTAATTAAAGCAGCTGGAAAAATGAGGCTGACACAATCTCATTGACATAAATTGGTTGTTTAAAGTTATAACAGCTTGTGTGTGTGTTTCAATATATTGCATTTTCATTTAGATGTTCCATTTCGAATGTACACTAGGCAAATTCAACAATTGTTGAATATATTGTTATGAATAGTTCTGTTTATTTCACTTGAAAAGGTTACTGTCATGTAACTCTGTGACAATAATCACTTCTTCACATGTGTTTACTTAAGAGGCATAAATGAAACAGAGTTGACCCTGAACATGACCTCTCATACAGCATATTACTTAATGTGTGGACGTCCTTAACCTAGCATGACAATGACACCCACGAGTATTTCTGACCCTAAAACAGCTTCTCTTCCTTTTCTAACCTGTGTCTTCATTTTTTCTCTGTCTCCTCTCTGCAGTGCAACAATGACTATGCCCCAGTGTG
Source organism: Caranx ignobilis (assembly GCA_021432705.1). Taxonomy (NCBI): domain Eukaryota; kingdom Metazoa; phylum Chordata; class Actinopteri; order Carangiformes; family Carangidae; genus Caranx; species Caranx ignobilis. The sequence goes on from MU269983.1 coordinate 19,388,114, forward strand.
TGGCTCCAACAATCAGAACTACCAGAATGAGTGTTTCCTGCGCAGGGATGCCTGCAAGCAACAGTCTGAAGTACTTATTATGTCAGAAGGAGCCTGTCCTGCTGGTGGGTACATTTGCATTACAGCGCCCACACAGATATATACATAAACTAACACGCACACACCCGCTCACAGAGCAGCAGCACACACAGAGCACATATACAAACACAGTGTCTGTGGATATAAAATACTCAGACCACAGGGATGCTAATAATAGAGGTAGCATGCACATTTGCTGCACAGATGTCAAGCAAGCAAAGGACACGATGCAAATGTAGAGCTGGGCTGGTGGGAGTGTAAACCTCATCCAGTTTGTACATTGTGTATGGAGCGATGCAAGTTTCAGGCCCAAAGATTATAATCAACAATATATGCAAATACTTGTAATGGCTTGGATCCAGTAATTAATTAGAGATGATGCATTACTTCAAAGGAATTAAAGGTATGATGAAAAAATTGCCAGGGGTGACGGACTGATGTAATTTTCCAAAGTCTAATGTAACCAGCTGCAGCTACAATGACAGTGACAAGTGTTCTCATTGAGCAGATGAAGATTTCATCATAGCAAAACACAAGACACAGAAGTGAAGACGGCGTTTGGCCAAAAGGTCTGTTGAGCAAGTGTTAAAACAAGTTAATTATAGTTTTTAATTTGAAATCCTAAGCAGTGTTAAGCAGAGGGTGGAAGACGGTGTGACAGCTGTGACCTTTCCGTTATATAATGTTTAAATAGTGTCAGGAGGAATGAAATGTAAATAATTTGGCTTGTGCCAAATTGTCACAGGTGTTACTGTAACACTGTTGCCAGGAGGCATGCTCAACAAAGCAGAAAATTGAATGACTGAATCACACATCATCTTGATAGCCATTTCATTTTTTTTTTTTTCTGGTTTGTGTGGCTATTTCTATATACACACACACACACACACACACACACATATATATATATATATATATATATATATACACACACACACACGCACACACACACACACACACATATATATATATATATGAACATATGCATTATGTATGCATTTTTGTATGTGATAAAAGCCAATTAGCCTGTTGAGTTTGGTCTCATTATCACACAAATATTTGCAATGCTAGCAACAGTGTTAGCTGTATAGGCCTGAGACTTATGACTTCAAACCAACATCAGGATTATTTCAAACTTTTACTTTTGATTAAATATGACTTCATGCCATTCATCTGTCTCGCTTTTTTCCATGTGATAGTGCTCCAAGTGATTAAACAAACTAAAATGCATTAGCGTGGATGTAGCCTGAGGTTCAGTGTTTTGTTTGTGTGGCTGTAAAAGAGTGTATTGATATTTCTGGATAACTTTGTTGACTTCAGATTTTAGTGATCCCCTGACTCTTTCCTCTAGCACGATCAAGAGGTGGTCCAATATAAAGTATATATACAGTTATAATCCTTCCTTAATCAAGTAATTCCAGGACCAATCACTGACAACATCCCTGTATCCTTCCCTGTGTTTAGTGTTTATTATCAAAAGTAAGTCTGGCAAATCAACACTCTGAATTAAGTCATTATGTAAACATTATCTGCAAGTTAGCACTATAAATTAGCATATAACGATATTTCTTAGGGAGAGAGAATGTGAATTGATTGGCTAATAAAAAAGTTTCAGACACTGATAGACGTTGTTGATTTGAGTGAAGGAGCTTAGTTCTGACAAAGCCATTTCCAGTGTAAACATCTGTCTCACCAGAAGAATGCCTATATGATTACACCATTGTGTATCTACAGAATGTATTATTCAGGGTGACAGACAAATGTATGTTTTCTTATCAAGAACCATATCCAGTGAAACCTCTTTGTCGCTCCACATCACAAAGGATGTAATCAACAATTAGCTTTGGATGTATGAGTGTGTGTCACGACCTGATAATGTACAACACATCCAAGTGTGCACCACAACAATCAATAGGTGAATCTCGACAGTGACCTGTGACACCAGAGTCGGAGAACCACTGGCGCTCAGTGACTGTGATGCATAAATCCTGCTGTACAGGGCTGTAGCTGAAGAAGCTATTGATTCTTTTGATTGTGGCTTGTTCTGGTCAAATCCTGACACTCTGGTGTGATGTTGTAGCTTCAGATCACTATTTGTGCTATGATGACACTTCTTCTCTATTATTGTTGCTGTTTTAATGGCAGACAAGTTGCCATGATACAAAGCAAGATAATAACTTTGCTGTAATAAAACACAGAGGCAAACCCCTCTCTGCTCCATGCCAAAGAGTGATTAGGTTCCAACTTGTTTTTATCTTATTATATTTTTCAATAACAGGCATGGCTTCTACTATGGAGAGAATTTCCTTCTTTCACAACAACTTTGTTTTTCTTTTCAAACATATTGCCTCGTTTTCTGTAGCCTTTCCCTTGATGACATTCTCTGTTGTACTCATCATACCACTGGCTGTAAGGAGAAAAAGACACTTAGTGTAATTATCTAACATAATTGGGGTTGCTGTTTGCTGATATAGTTTGGTGTTTAAGCTGCTGAGTGGGCGTCTTCACTCAGAAAAGGTCAGGCACTTCATCGGCTGCGTAGTGGAGCCCGGTAGTGCTGCTCGTGGCACACAGCACAGTATAGAGGTAAAGATTCTTGGTCATAAAAGGTTTGTAAGTAGGTTTTATTAACCCACTCTATAGTATAGAAAGCTCAGTATTTCCATCTCAATGAAGAGACAAAAGAGGCCTCCCTTAATATTTGGTGAACATCTAGTCCACTATAGTGATATATGTATGTTTATACTCATGCAAAGCAGTCTGTGAAAGAAAAACAGACCGTGTTTTGTTCATTTTATTTTATGTTATTTTATCGGAACATATAATTAGGTTTGGACAATGCAGCGTGTTTAAAACATATTAAAAACAAACACACACAAAAAAAAAAAAAAAAAAACATTGACAAAAGAATTTGCCCATTAGTGAATCATATTGTGGATAATGTGCTTAGCTGTGAATGAGTGGATCCACAGGCAAGGAGATGTTGGCTGTTCTTTAGGCGTATGTGAATCACTGCTTAAGCCCAGATAGCACTGCTGGCTGAACTGGAGCAGGCGCTGACTCAGTTACCCCCACTGACAGGCAGCCTGCAGAAGTCCATTAAAAGGCTCTTGAATGGGTTCAGCTCAGCAGAGGGAACGTGTGGAGACGGAGGTGGAAATGTTACTGCAGTAACAGTAGTGGTGTCTGAGCGCCGGTCGTGAGGGCCAGGCACAGTCACATGAAATGTCCAGCTTCTCTAAATTGCTTGTTTGTGGGCCTGTGTGTGTGTGTGTGTGTGTGTGTGTGTGTGTAGCTCCTTTTCAAGGCATGTGATAGTCTAAGCCAGTGTGTGTGATATGGATTTGTGTATCTTTTGAGAGGGGAAGAGATAAAGATCCCTTTCTTCCATGTTAACAAGCAGGACTTTTGAGACCTTAATGCAGGATTCAGACAAGGACATGGTGTGTGGTGCAGTGCTCTGACAAACACACTGTGACACTGGTTCTGTAGGCTCTGTTCACTGTGTCAGCTCACACTCAGATGTACACTTTATGCTATAACACATTGTTGAATAACTTAAACTTCCCTCTGTTTGGAAAATCAGTTTTCATGGAGCCTGATTTTGTCCACATCTTATGCACTCTGTCTATTCTAATAATAGCACAGTGACGTTAATGTTGCATGCCACAAGATACAATCCCTTGTAAATGTGTATAATTTCCAAGTAATTCTAGTACTGGATACATTGAATTAACAGAGCTATGTTGTCTGCGAAGGAGTTAACAAGAAGTTGAGCTCGTCTCCTGGTCTGACTTTATTTTCTATATAAAACAAAGCGGAGGAAACAGCCTCAGTAGATCCATACAACACAGGAGTAAATCACTGCCAGACACGACTAATGGAGTCATGGATATGACAGAGATAGCCTTTCTAGAGGAGGTGTCACCGATGCATGTTGTTTGTTTGTTTGAAAGGTAAACTGTGAGCTCAGTGTGTGGGAGCTTTTCTTATATAACCAAGTGATACACCTCAAGCTTTTCATGTGGAAAAGTATGGCAGGCACCGACTTCTGAAGTGTTCCCTCTCTGTTCTCTTCACCACTCAGCCATTTAGCTGATTCTCATAGCTAAGCTTCCAGGAAACGAGTGCAGCAATGGAATATGTTAAAATATCTCGAATGCCAGTGGCAGGAGCGACTAATAGTAAGTGTTGGAACTATTTTACACAATATATGCATTTACCACAACAAAGCAGTTCTCTCTGTTGTTCTCCCAATGTCTCACTGTCCTGCTTTCCATTTCCATCGCTCAAAATCCCATTAGCAGCAACAGTACACAGTGTAATAGATATACGTCAGCTCGCCAGTGCCAGCACTTGTTTTCCGTGCTGGGATGACAGATATTATGAAAGGGACGTCCCTGGAGAGACGCCTTGGTGAAAGAAAATCTAGATGGAGTGTTTGTAATGTAACTTTGACCATCCAAAAGTCAAATTAGTGGATCAGTGTCAAAAAAAAACAGGAAGGACCTGCACTGTCGTTCCTCAGACAGCAATCTTACCACCACATCCATTTTGTAGCTTTTCTGGAACTTATGATTATGATCTTCATCATTCACCACATGGAGTTCCCAGAGATGACATGGAAAGTCAGACATGGAAGACGTGAACCTGCACTGATCGGTTTTTGAGGACAGGTTTACAAAGATTGCCCAGCTGCACATTCAGTAGATGCAGCATAACATTATTTTAACTTCATCAGATGAATGTAAATTCAATAATAATTTTCTTTTTAGTCGATAGACAAGATGTATAATTTCAATCTGCAGTTGAAGCTCATGTGATATAATCAGAAGGTCTGGAGCACATCTTGAACTTCTCAGGATATTGTCCTGTTAACAGACTGTTGTAATGTGTAGTAATGTATCCCTGACTGTTTGACAAATTTATCTATGCTTGTGTTAGTGTAACCATGACAAAAAAATACTGTCTAATCTTGAGTAATTCCTTATTTTGACCCAAACCATGATGTTCTCCTAAAAATAATCAATTCATCCCTGCATCACTGCACCCATGGCGATAAAGGTCCAGCAGGCCTGCCACCCTAAGAGCACCAGGGTTGAACTAATGGCCTATTTAGGGTAGAAAACCAGTTTTCTGTCACCTGCTGTTTTTGCTGTCAAGTGCAACTACAACAGGAATTATCTGAATTTCCATAAATAATATAGTGTCACATTAGAAAAGGCCATTGTTGATCATGGTTGACCTATGCATCAGAATGTCACCATAGTAACCAACCATTACTGTCACTAACCTGGAAGCCAAATAGAGGAGTTTCTGGTGCGGGAGAACATTGGTTTTTCACATTTTAAATCTCTACAGACCTCTGAGCTACAGTATCTTGTTGCATTAGCAGGTCTTTCCATGTGTTTACAGTAGCTACATGGCAGACCTGCAGGATGCTGACAGTGTCATGTGATCTCATTAACTCTGCTGGCTCCTGAGGCCAAGAGGCCAGACTTTAGACTCTGCTGTCATTCCAAATGCAAACAGGAGGCCCGTGTTGTTGCCAGTTTCATGCTAAGTGACGGCACTGAGGCATAGATAAACATGATTTGATACCATTGCCTCCAAGGAAAAGCGTCTTGTAACGGCTGCTGTATAAAAGTGTGCATATCATCACAATATAATATCACAGAGCGTTAGGTTTGTGAGATAAAGTGGGTTATTTTAGCTCGTTATTGAATTTTCAACATCTGACAGACAACAAAGCAAATTTACACTTCTTTAATTCCGGCTCATTCCAGACTTTATAACCATCTTGTCCCCGACAGATAAGGAAGCTCTGATTTAGGGGTCGATAAGAGGAAGAGCTATCAGTGGTACAAAGCCAGTGAAAGTTGATTAGCACAAGATGGTACCACTTTCCTATCACATCAAATGCAAGCCCAGCGCAGTGAGGAGCAGTTAAGCATCAGCTTAGCAAAGCGAAACAAACCAAGCGGTCTATTTTCCCCAAAGGAGAGAGTTAAGCTCAGGCAAGTGCTCACATAGCATTTTCCAACTCAGTTTACAAAGTGAACAGCATAACTTCCAGGAAGTCGTTAAACAGAAAGGTGGCGGAGGATTTAATTGACACAATGTTAAAATGTTGATGACAAGTTTAAACACTGTTTTGTGTGAGTGCAGTGCCTGAGCACTGACAGATGACATGAGCCATATGTTTGGCTGATGACTTAAGAAGCACAATGTGGGTTATCTGTAGGCCAGGAGCTGAATAAGAGTCAGCGGTACGTTGTCAGAGTGGTGCTATGCAGAAATCCATCCTGGTGACAATGATGCAGTACAGTGTTTGTGTGTAGTGAGTTTAACGCAGCACAACAAGATCTCACATACAGTACAGGACAAGTCATCAATACACCACTGTAAGTGCCTGTACTCATGTGTATGTGGATGGGTTTACAAATATAGTTTTAAATCTGTGTTTTCTACAACATTCACACAATGTTGTGGGAAAGTTAGGACAGCTTAAGTTTTTCCACATGGACGATGTATGTGTTAGTGTTTTTTTCTCTGAGCTCTCCCTGGCTTGGATGGAAGAAGGTGATGTCACAGTCACACACTTCCTTGCAGTGATTGGGATCTGGCAATAGTTGAGTCAAAACCTGACGAGAGTTGTGTGGTGGTTTTCTGGCTGCCGGGCAGCTATAAATCAAATATGGTTGCACCACATCCCCACAGTCCTCATGAAGCGGATTAGCTTTCCTCTTCATAAAAACTGACATGACTATGGATTCACTGAAATTATAGAGAAATAACTAAGATTTGAAACAAAGTATAAACATGGCATGGTATTTTTCTTTACACACACACACACACACACACATATATGGTGGTGATTATCACTTCAGCCATCTGCCAACCACCAAGCACTTGATAGTATGTTTGTTTAGTAAAACATTGCTAATTTTAGCATTAACAGCTGTTTACCTACCAATATATAGGAGGTATTTTGAGTTTACTCCCTATCACGTCTTTTCTCCCACTAAACATAGTGTGCTGTTAGTCGCGGCCCATCTCATCACTTTCTTGTTCAATTTTGCCTATGATGTGTCCTGAAGAGGTGTTGCTCAGGTCACGTATTACAGCTTCTTGTATTGTAAATGCGACAGTGGCTGGAGTGACAGTCACCATCATGTTCACCAGCAGAGAAAACTTGCATATTCTATGAATAAGGAAAGATTGCTTATTATGAATGAAAATGCAAATCTGTGATGTGATGTTTTGTGCATGAAAGTGTTGACACGCATTTTAACCTCAAACCCCACACCCTCATGTAATTTGCTTCAGGCAGTATGATCCAATATGGATGTAATTTCTAGGCATATTGAGCTTGTTGAGACTCTCATTGCAATCACGGATGAAACTTCAATACAGAAATTCTGGCAAACCATATATAGTATCATATTCCATATGTGATGATGGCCAATAGAATCAGCACCTCTGGGCCATCTGCTCTGTTCACAAATGCATTAGCTTTGTGAGATAGTCAAAGTTCTTGTATAATCCCAGCATCCACCAACCTCTATGGTCAGTAGATTAAAAGCCCCTGTTTCCTGCTGAGTTGATGTGATGTTCCTTTCATCTGATGCTTTGATGGGACATCAGTTCAAAGGTATAGAAAAAAAAAAAAAAAAAAGATTGCTCTACATCTCTCAGACAGCTCCCGGGGCATAAAGCTACTGATTTTAAAGCACCTACAAGGAACTTTTAACTGGATATGCAAAAGTCTCTCATTTCTGCTGATGTCTCTGTGTGACCTACATCAGCAAATGAAGCCATCGGTGGGAAGATAAGCTATTTCTAAACAGTGTAAGTCTTTTCTTTCTGGAGCCAGCGGACGGATCGGTCCACCGGATGATGAAACAATGTACAGCACATTTGAAGAGGCTATAAATTAGCATTGAGTTGTTGCTACAATAGCGAGTAAAATCAAGCTCAATTTCATCACTATATTTTCGTCATGGCTGATATTGGGACGCGATCCACAAAGAGAAACCTACCTCTTTTGTCCACAGGGGTCACCAAAATCAACACAAAATGAAAGTTCCTTGTAGGAGCTTTAAAGATGGTTATTGGGGAGGGGGTGTGATGATGCCACAGTTCAAGATCACAAACTGTACAAAAGAATAAACACAATCTGTCTCTCAGAGCTGTTGGAAATATTGAAAACTACTTGTGATGGTGTGTTTGTATCAGTGTATTTTTAGCTTTGAACATATGTGCATTTACATGTGTGAGAATTTCAAGTTCAAAGAGTGAAGCAATGCCAGCAGGCGAGCTTGTCTGTGTTGCAGACAGAAAAATCAATTACAAGTGTTAACAATATATAATATCCATTAGAATATGAGCATCATTTTTACAAGGACCCACAAGTGCTTTTATAGACCACACTGGCTGCCATGAGCGGTGTGTGCATGTGGCTATATCCCCGGTTTAAGCCTTCTAAGGCTTATTCACAGCAGAAGGTTTGGAAAGTGTGCTCACATGCAAGCAGACAGTGATAAATGTTTGAGTAGTGTGTGAATAGAGTAGTGCAGCCTCTGTCCCAAGCAGCATTTTAAAGTCCCCATATTGTACAAAGTGAGATTCCTTTGTCTTTTGATTATAAAGCAGATCTAAGTTCTATATTAATGCTGTGAAAGTATCAAAGCCTCAGTCCACAGGGAAACACACACAGCCAGTATTCAGAAACTGAGCCTTAAAATGAGCTTCTGTGACTTTGTGATGTCACAGTAAAGCAGTTACCACCCTCAGCCATGCCCCAAGCCCCACCCTGGACCCACTGTCCGGCCTTGCAGGATTTGGTTTCTGTAAGGGTTTTACCTGAAATCTGCACTTTTATGCAATCAGTCAATCAGTAGAGACGCTCAGAGCCTGATTGGCTGACACTGACCTGTTATTATTAGAGCCCCAGAGAGAAGCTGACAGAGGAGATGTAAAACTACACTGAGATGGTTTTTGGCTCTTCAAACCACAAATATATCTTCTTATGGATTAACACTTCAAATAAAACACTGATAACGTGCAAAACATGGGACCTTTTAAGGTTGTTAACAGTTCTCCTTGAAGTTCCCTCCCTGCGTCTGCTTCTCTCCTCTTCTAATAAATGTTCAAAGAACAAAATCACTGTATTAATCTGATCACTTTTGGCGGTCCTTTTGCTCCCTCACTCACTCCTCAGTACCTTCTTCAAATGAAATAGTGTGGTAGGTAAAGCAGGTTAAAAGAAGGCTTTTTCCCATCTCCCTGGCCATTTTGTTCTGTTTTTTTAGTGCCAGTCTTACTTTCCTCATCCGTCTGGGCTTGCACAGATACTAAAGGTTTTTATTGATCTCCCATGAACCCCTTCTGACCTCAGCCTGATCCTTCAAGCTAAGCCTTTTCATGAAACACTGCACATTCAGTGTCCCACATGGTCCAAGGTCACTTGGAAATTCTGCAGGTTTGAGAGGGGTAAAAGACAGAGGAGGGCAGTTTTTGTAGACAATGTATATTTTGGACAAAATTCACAACTTATATAATCTTTTTCTTATCCAGTGATGGAGACGAAAACACAGCAGACATTTAAAAGGAAAGGAATTCTTTATTTCTAAAATTTCATACATATTCTTAAGATCAGACCACAGTCTCTGGTGAGGAATTTACTGCCTCATCTTTATGTAACATGGCCTCTGACACTGCCGGGTTCAAACTGAGCTGTTCAAAATACAGCACATGACTGGCAGCTGAGGAGTTGGCTGTGTTTGTTTTTTCTCCTGCCATGGACACAGTGTATGGTCTGTCACATTTTCAGAATTCACTCCACTGACTAAAAGCTCTCCTTCAAAATACGAGTAGTCAAGTAGTTGCCATACGTTTCCACACAAAGTAAAATACACATATTAAAAAAATATGCTTAAGTGCAGTACTGAAGTACGTGTATAACTCTCCACCACTGGACTAAACCCAGTTTTACTCACCCTGATGACGTGACTCCTTTAGCTCTACCGAATGTGTTGCATGGTGTTCCTTCTACAATATACAACACTACAGTGTAGTTTTTAGTGGTTGTGTCTTATCAATAATTTTGGCTTGAGACCTTGAGTGGAGAGGTGGCCATGCAGGACACTAAAACAAACCCAGATAGTGTTTCCACTGTGGGACTTAAATTCCCTTCTCCTTCATTCAGTTTGCTGCAGCTACACAGAAAGCAGCTTCTGCTTTATTTCACTAAGAAATAGGATGGTGTGCACTGGTTTCATCTCAAAAATTGATTTTTGCCTTGGTCATCTCATGCAGAGTTCAGTCCGTATGAACAGAACTGTGGAAGTTGTGAGAGAAATTCGACACATGTAGACACTTTGAAGAATGGGTTCACCTCCCGAGCAGGGAGAACTGATCATTTGCTATGATGCTTTAATATCAAGAGCCTTAGTAGGTTTATTGAATGTTTGATTTACTTTGGAGTATTTGTTACCTTAGCAACAAGTGCTCTTGTGCTGTCGTATTTTGTTTGTGTATGTCATCTTTTTAATGACCTCCTGTGTTGTTTCTTAAAACATTTTTATTGATTTTTAATTGTGTGGAATACAATGTAATTGAGATATGGCTGAGTAATACAGAGCTGTTTATTTTCATAGCACTGATGTGACCACAAGGCCTGGGGCCTTTCTGGGTGGAGTTTGCATGTTCTCCCCCTGCCTGTGTGGCTTCTCTCTGGGTTCTTCAGCTTCCTCCCACAATCCAAAAACTTGCACATCAGGTTGATTGTTGACTCTAAATTGCCCATAGGTATAAGTGTTTGTGTGTGTGTGTGCGTGTGTGTGTGTGTGTGTGACAGCAGCACCATGGCAACTCACAAGACTGCACTGTCTTCCTGAAATTAACTTAATTTACAATTAATTTGCAGCAGCAGCTCGTACGTAACATGTTTACCAAGATGTACATACATTAACACTGAACATATCAGCACATTAGCATGTGACATTGAGGGGACTACACTAGCACCAGGGTTACCACCTGTTCATGGTGTTTAGACTTTCACAGCACTTTAAGGTTGAGAAAACATCCTGATCTGATTAAATACAGGAAGTTCACAGTGACTTAAGACCCACCGTGTTTATTCACATTTAACCAAAAGCACCATCTTTCTCTGACCTTGCCCAAAGTGCTCACACTGCCCAAACCACAGACGGGACTGTGGATCAGGTCTGGCTTGACTGGCTTTCAGAGCAAAACAGATGAGTCTCTCATCTGTTCACTCAGGATCCAATCAGTAATCACCATCGGTTCTCCTCCTCCAGTTAGCTGCACTGTAATACGCCTTTCAACACCTGATACACTTCTCCAGCACCATCTGCACCAGGACTCCATCTAGAGTCAGATTAATGGGAGTCAGGAGGGCTGTGATACAGATTTCTAGCTTGTGGAAACTAGATTTTGACAAATTATAGATTATATGACTATAAAGCCACAATGTGTAGAATCTGAGGCTGGCGGCTGTGTGCTGATACATTTTGTGCTGTGACTTTTTTGTGCCACCAAACCACATTGCATACTTATTTTGCTGATGCTTATGCTGACAGATAATATCCATGGTGTGGTGGAGCTTTATTTGCCCTCTGTTTTATTATAGGGTTTATTATAGGGTCAAATTTAAGATTTTCATGGGTCAGGTTGTTAAAGGTTGGGATCCACTCGTCTACATGTTGTGTGTTTTTATGAGATGAGACTTGTCCTTACAGTGGCTTACCATGACTTTTCTGCTCATTACTATTCAATTTAATGTTTAGATTATTAAAGCACTGTAATATAATAGGATATATTATATTATTATAATGACATATTTGAAATGACCATGTATAAAATAAAACTATGAACAACATATATTATCATGTAAAACACTGTAACAGTTGTTATAGTGTCACTGAACTGTAATTTTATTCTCATCATGTACATACACTGAGGACAGGAAGACAGCACAGGATGTTATATTATATAGATAATACAAGTTACCTAAAGAATAAAACTTTATCATGCTTTTATTTCACCTACAACTGACTGATGTGACAAAAGTCAGCCACAGTTGTGATAATAAGGGACTGAATTATTCACTTAACATTTGGAAAATGTCTGTCAAACAAAACAAAGAAGGGGGAAAAAATCTGAAAATCAAAATTTTAGATTGCCACTAATTGAATTAAATTTTCATCTGGAGTCAGTTCCATCCCACTGATCATATTCAGGCTTTGACCGGTTGCTTTGAGAGTTTCTTCCCCCTGACCGTCTGCTGCACTGACCTCAAAGAACCATCACACTGTCGACACGTCTCTGTCCCAGAAGAAAAGTATTTTATTGAACCAAAGCTTATGTCATGGAAGTATCAGTATCAGGACAGCTTGCTGGTCAGACTCCATTTGTTCTGGAGCTGTGAAGGCCCCAAAGCTCCAGACAGCATGTGTACCTCCTTTTATAAAGCCCTCACACTTGGGTATTCCTATGACGCTGAGCTATTATGCCCCCACCCCTCCCTCGGTCTTCTGAGACCCGGCATGATCTCCGGGCCTGTGCGTTTTAGCAGATTGCTTTATGGCGTGGCTCAAGTTACACGGCGGCTGTTCTGCGAAGTGCTCATCAGTATCCCTTTCACAGCCAGAACGTCAAACAATTCAGTGAGCTCCGTCTTTGAGGGGGCTTTACGTGCATTCAGTGGGAATGCCGTGGAGAAGGACTCGCTGAGACACAAACACACTGGAAACTGAAAACATTCCCACAGCCCCCAGTTGGAGGTGTTGTGATCACTTTGCTGGAGCAGAATTGGGGAGATGCTCAGAGCCTCATCCTCCGTCAGTCGTCTCACCACCATCCTCCTCCCTGTTTTCCTGCTTTTTTGAATAAATTTTTTATAAATCTGACTCCCAGTATTACTTGCTGCATTATCCTATAAGAAATTACATTTCACACACACACACACACACACACACACACACAGACATTCAAATAAGCCTTGACACACACTTCCATATGCAGACGCACGCTTATTCAGCTAATGTCTGTGGCTGTGTGAGCTTCTGCTTAATAACTGTGTTTGTTCTCTTCTGCAGATGCCGGCTCAGGATCAGGAGATGATGGTAAGATTACTCACCACCTCCTCCTTCTCCTCCTCCCCCTCTCCGTCCTTCTCCTCCTCCTCCTCTGTTGTAGCTCCACATGTGCAGCTTTTTCACTGGTTTCTCTGTGCTTATTGTCGTCATCCACATTTCGCCGTTGCACGACATGGCTGCGCAATATACAGACATTAGAGAAAACTCAATTAGAACTTCCAGTGTGCTCTGCTGCACAAACAACAAGTTTGACTCAAATGCACTTTAAGTTCTATTTCGAACTTTACGCTGCACATTACAATGATTCCTTTCATGGTTTTACTGTTTGGTTCATGCTCTGCAGTCTCGTGATGTACACTTTTGTGTTTGTTCTTTTATTATGTCCACTCCATTCATATCAGCAAGCTCAGTAAAAAAGCACTTATTTCTCCAATGCAACAGAGTTCACAACAGCAACACCAGCAGCTACATGAGCACTTCTCTGGAGCACCTAGAGCAAACTGACGATCAAGCATACGCCTTCATTCTGCTGCCTCAAAGTGGCCATTTGTTTTACTGTCAAAAATGAGCAACAGGGTGACAACCATGAGCTTTTTTTAATTTGAACATCATGCTGCACATTATGATCACAAACAAGCTGCACCAGAGAGACGCCGGTCTGCCTCACAACGCCAGCTCTCTGAACATTAACATGGCCTAGTTATCAGAATAAAATTTGAAGGAAAAATAATGACATTTGAAGTGGCAAAACTTTTTTTTTTTACTTTGCTTTGTATCTGCTGCTGTACACATTTCCTTGTATTCATTATTTCTGTCGAAGCCTCTTCTACCTTTGCGTAGTGTTTGCTTGGAGCATTAGCAAAGAACCAAGTGATCAGAATTGGCGATTGTGTCATCAAGGAGAGTTTTGAACATGTTCTTCGCTCACTCCGGCTGCAGCGGGCGATAAGTGAAAATAATAAAATAAATGCTTTGTGATAGATTTTTATATCCAAGCTATTTTCAAGTCTCTGCAAAATGATTTTAATGCCATTATGGTGTTTATGGGCCGGGAGGGGAAAAAATGGGGGGGTGGAGTGTGACAGTTACACATTTGGCCTACACACTTAAATAATTAGCAGTTTGTGCTTTTCACCAGATCCCTAATCTCAAACTAATTACTTGACTAAGGTTTGTTGTTGGTCTTGTCCCAAATTACAAATTCAAGTTACGCAGTAACATGTGCACTGTCTCAGTGAAAAAGACTCTGTCAGGGCTCATTTTGAGAAGACAGCACAGGCTCGTGTGTTACAGAGGGCGTGTGTCTTCTTAAACTGTCACAGTTTCTCCTCTCACACTGCTCAGTGAAAGGGAGTAACAGGGCCTGTTTTCTCATAAAGAGAGAGAAAGAGTGTGTTTGTGTGTGTGTGTGTGTGTGTGTGTGTGTGTATGGACCACATTGCAATTAATAAACACTGGAGCTGAAAGAAGACGTGAGTTTGGAGGGGGTGATAAGTGTGCAAGAGTTTATTTTAATAAGATGGAAAAGAGCTTAGGGCTATGAGTGACTTTTTATGAATAACTTTTCTGAGTAACTAATCATGTAAAACCTCCAGCTGATTAATAATGTGTCATTCAACTAAGACTCTAATTTGTTGCCTAATTGACTAACAAGACTCAGCCCTAACGTCAGCAGAGACAGTACACAGACAGTAGTCGAGCTCATCTGTCAGGTCATGTTTGTGGTGTGTGCATATATTTACACTCGTGCATCTCATCCATCTCACATCTATCTGCCCTCATGTGAGTTTACCCATGCAGCTCCTTTATTAACTCTCACGCAAGGAGCTTCACCGGGCATATATCAGGGAGAGATTGGAAAAGAGATTAGCCCCCCCCCCACCCCTCCCCAAAAAAAGATGGCAGACAGATGGATGAACGAGCGGAAATGAAACTGGTGGTAGGTCAACCACAGTGAGTGAGTGAGAGAGAGAAGGAGATGGTGGACAAAGAAATGGCCTGAGGAAAGTCGCAAAATAGATAACAAGGAAACAGACGGCGACTGATACTGAGATGGAGGGAGAGAAGGAGGGCAGGCGGCGATAAGAAGCAGGAGTGAGGAGGAACAAAATGAAACGTACATTCATGTATGTCCTCAGTCAGAATGTTTGCTGTGCTCTACTGTACGTTAAACTCAATTATCTGGAAAGGGCTGTCATTGTCCTTGGGCTGTGAGGAAACCTGCCTTGTATGTTCACATAAGGAATACAAAAACTGACATTTTCTTTTCATTGCATCAAGTCAGTCCATGTATGTCTGGTTGCAAAGTGGGCAAAGATCACACCTCCCAGGAGTTTCAGCATTTTATTGCAAAGCGCCTCAATAAATTTCCCTGCAACTGTGGAGAAGCAAAGCATTTCCCCAAGTCTCTGTGGTGTAAATGCTCTCTGTGCCTTGACAGCACAAAGCCCAGAACAAAACCAGAGGCCATAATGCACAGCTGAATCAAAACATCCTTTGTCTGCTCTAAAATAAGGTGTGAATGTTCACATACTCAGTTCCCATCCTACACTTCTCACCTCACCGCGAGGCAGGAAGGATTTCATGCTACATTAGTTCATGGGGTTGCAGTTTACATTAAGTGGAAGAACGATGAGAGAAGTGATGTGCAATACTTATGATTTCCAAGTATAGATATCAAATAAAAACCCAGGCTGATATGACTGATAACATACTCTACTGACACACTCAGGTCTGATGTTTTATGTAGAATGACATGTTATTGAAATGTATTCAAATGCCATGTCTACTTTTTAAATAGTTGCTGTCTGTCAAAACTAATTAGCGTCAGCGAACGGTGCAGCTTGACATTATATAAATAAGATTCATCCTTAATGTCTATTAGAGTAATAATGACAAAGTATATGCCACTGAATTAATTGACATTAAAATATAGGCACAGAAATAGTCATTTCAGCATCGTAGGCTTTGAATAAAAATATGAATACAACTGTGAATTATTTAATTGAACTGAAGTGCAGTGACCCAGGGACACAAACTACACTCCAGGTTGAATTCAAAAGTTGCAGCTTTTATCTTTGTAGAGCTGTTTATTGCAGCAGCTGTTTAAGAAATGTATTCTATAATTTATTCATTTACATCAATTTGACTTTAACATAATTCTGTGATTTCTCAGTTGTTAGTGCATGGACACAAACTGAAGCCTGGACACGTTCCCACAGTCAGAGTCACAGATGAAGTATAAAAGCTAGAGTCTGTGCGTGGATAATGCTGCAACTGCTCAGCGACTTGCTGAGAGAAGTCAGCACCTCTCCTCATCTTGAGACCACTCCGCATCACCCCATCATATTCTGTATTGTGATTAAATGTCAGATGCTTAACGAGCTGCCTCACAGTCCTCCCACTCACATCACATACAGTGCTGCTGCTGCTGCTGCTGCTCTGAGAGTTGAAAAAGTTCCACTCAAGACCAGGAAGATTTCTGTGACGGACACAAGGAGAAGTTCCTCTTAAACAGGTATCATTCAGATCCAGGGGATAGTGTAGTTGCTTTCTGCTGTGTCACTGTTAAAGATAAAATCCACATTTACTCAGAGTTTAGATAATGATATTTAAGTATGATGTTTAGGATCATCTGTGTCAACGATCAGATGTGTCAAAATATTTTACACCACCACCTAAAAAGATATGTTTCTCTTGCAATGTTTATACATAATGTTTGGTGCTGAGTTGGTAATCCAGTCTTAGGTTGTCATGATAATAACTGACACCAATAACATAGTTTCATGAAACATGATTTTTTGTTTTGCAACTTAATGTTACAAAGGTAGAAGAAAACAACAATAAAACTGTATGTTTTCTTTTTTGATCTCTGTGGCAAAAGAGCGCCTGAAAGAACTATCTGAACTCTCCTGAGCGCTCTAAGCCCCTTTGTGTCTTTTCAACTGTACCTGTATGAAAATGAGGAATGAAATTACTTACTTGTCAACTTTTTGACGGTGCTAACGTCCTTTTATGTCACAGATCATGCCGTCAAATAACAAAGTGTCAAATTCTACAGAATACATTCACTCTCAATTAGCAAAACTTGAGAAAAGAGAAAAGAAATACAGTTAAATACAAAAATACAAAAAATGGGAAATCCTTCCTGTGTCTTTAAAAATTACAGTCTCTCATCAAGTAAACCTCTGGGCATGGCCTCTCACAGTCAAGCTATAGTGAGTAGTGAATATGTGTTGGTTTCAGTGTTAATCAGCTTGCATAAAAATACAAGGTAGTGTAGTTGAACCTCACTGTAACTGACACTGTTCACACGTGTAGCTTCACTAGTTTCATTTAATGTTTAATGACTGAAATGATCAGAGTGACATTTGAAGAACATGTGGATGAAGCTAACAGTTAGCCTGCTCTGGAACTGTCCTAACTTTCACCAGCTATCACCTCATTAACTATACAATACAGGACCTGTGGTTTAATATCAGGTCAATTACAAGAAAGATGATAAGAGAGAATAAGATATTTTATTGATCCCAGTCTAGGAAATGACTGTAGCAGCAGGCATATAACACACAATACCACAATGACAATGAAAGTAAGAATCAGAAAATCAAATTAAACCTCCAATACAACAGACATGATAGGCAAGGTGAAACGTCTTGATGCAGGTGGTTAATCATTAAAAATCATTCCACACAAACTGGCCACAGTACTGATGGGACAGTGGACCATGCTGTTTTGGGGGCCTGTTTGGGAAGTTACGTTGCCCATGAGTTTTATTTTAATGGTTAACTGGTCCTTGGTTTGAGAAAGTTTGAGAAAGTTTGAGAAATACTGACCAAGGATTTTTAGAGATTTATAATGCCCTGCCCATGATATAATCTAACAGCACACAATACTGGAGGTGGCATAAAAGATTGCTAGTGGCACAGCAGGAGCAGCATCAATGGATATTAATGCATCGGGCAGGGGAAGGGTGAAGAGTTTAGTTTCATTATGCACATTAAAACAGGCTGTCATCCTCTAAAAACTAGTTGGAAAGGTTTTCTCATGAAAGCAAAGTATGAATGCTCACCTTATGAGACCCCACAGGATTCAAAGTGGAAGCTTGATAACTGTCCTTATTCTCAAACTGTCAGATAAATCTGACGAATCGATCAATCAGGGGGAAAAAAGACACTTAAGAAAAAATAACTCAGGGGCAGAGAGGATATTTGTGCAGTATAGGAGTGAGAGGGGAAGAAGAGGGCAAGGACAAGAGGAGGAGAAACACAAACACACCCTATAAAGATAGAATCATAGCAGAGGTCAAAATAGATGGAGAGATACAGTAGAAGAGACGGAAGGGAAGGAGGAGGGGGCCTGGCAGAGGTGGAGGGAGGAAAGGGGAGCTGTGTGTGTTTTATGAGCAGAGGAGAAGGTTAAAGAAAGTGGTTGTTAAAGGGAGGCTGGACTCCTGTTGAGGAAACCAGCAGCGGAGAGCCATCCTGCTAAAAATCAAATGTATTTTAATGGCCAATGATAAATCTACACACATAAAACTCAGGTCAGCTGGGTGGTTGCCGGTTTCACTGGCTGTATAGTCTGTCCTACTTGTGATTGTGTGGAGAGTGCAGACTAGCTGCAGTGCATGCATGTGTGTGCTTTCATGCTTGTGAGAGAGTGTCCTCTTGTGTATTTGGATTTTTTTGTTGTTGTTGTTGTTGTTGTTGTTGTTTTTATCTGATAAGTGGGAACACAAGTCAGATGTGCAGGGAGATGCCCTTACGACATGAGTCTGGTCACATGGCCCCTTTAGTCAGAATCAGACATTTGTCCAAATCAAATTGTACAGTGGAGAAATTGAATTGCACTCACATGATCATGGGAGGACAAAGGACAACCAGAGCCTTAAATTTATAGGGTTTCAACGATTCCCGTCCAAGTGCATTTTTAAAGAGGACTGCACTCAAGAATATTTACCCATGATAGTAGCTCTGTGAACAACAATACTATGATACTCAGTTGTTAGAAACCCAATGTATGAGAGAAACTTTATGACATCACAGGTGATAACATCTCTGCAGACCAGAAGACAACAGACAGGATGGCTCTCTGACATCAAATCCACATATTACCATCATTTGCATGGCATGCAGACATGCTACCATGTCCTAATTAGCACACATTTTATTAGGTATGTCAAAAGTTGCCAAGTCATTTCAATCCAAACCACAAATATCAACCACATGGTAGCACCAGAGGGATCACGTCAATGATGAGGAGGCAATGTCAGGGGGCCATGAATATCTGTACAAAATGTTGTGCTCACCCATCTATGTGTTGCTGACACATAGGTAAGTAAAGCTGCCTGTGACA
This sequence comes from Caranx ignobilis, assembly GCA_021432705.1. Classification (NCBI taxonomy): domain Eukaryota; kingdom Metazoa; phylum Chordata; class Actinopteri; order Carangiformes; family Carangidae; genus Caranx; species Caranx ignobilis. Next base: position 19,407,670 of record MU269983.1, read on the forward strand.
CTAGAATCACTAAGTAATTAGGGTTCAACCTCAGGGGACCATGAATGTCTACTCAAATTGTAATTCATTGAAATATTTAAGCCCGTAGTGCACTGATTTAATTTCAGACAGACTGCCCCAGTCATGAACCAAACAGTGCATGGAGTTGATCACCAGTATTCTTTATATAGAAAATACAGCCTGTTAAATGTTAGTTCACCAGCCAGTAACTTTAATTATTCAATATCTTTTTAAAAGACCCAAATGTACTTTAGGTCCCTGCTTTTCACTGTGCCTTTTGCAATTCAATATTACATCTCGACTTTTGGAAAATGTCTCTTGTAGGCTTTATTTAGTCCCAGATAGAACCAGCTAGAACACACAGAGGGCAGCAGCCAGCGGGACAATCCTGCCTCAAGTCCCAAAGTCAACGACTTTTAGTCTGTCATGCTCCATGGGCTGCCGGCATTGAAGTGAACTAATTTCACTGCAGTTTCAAAGGGTAAGGCTTATCTAAATTAAGTGCTTTGTCAAGGTCAAAACAGTGTCCCTTAACTTATCAGAGCCATTTCTCAGTTTGAATGGTGAAAAACGAGTCCATTATGAGCCTTTAGTGACAGAGAGAGAGCGTCAAGGCAGTCTGTAGTCTAATTACCAGTATTTATGGGACACTCTTCTAAGTGTCTCTGTCTTTTCAGCTACCTGATTTCTTTTGTCTCACTCTAATTATTTCTAAAGCTTTATTTAGCCTGTGACTTTTTAAGCACTTCAGCGCCATCAGTGATATGAAAATCACTATCATGTCATCCTGTCACCTTCGATGATATGCACAATACATCACAATACATCGTCTGTATTTGTATATTCATGTGCACATGCACCACACCCTATCTGCACTTTTTATTACTTCTCTGAGTGTTGACTAATGAAAAGATAAACACTGCACTTGGCTTAATTGAAATACAATAGCCTGATTGGGGTAATTAATCTAATGATCAGACCCACAACACTATGGATTTGCAAGCACTTCATTAATTTGAATAAAGGGTGAGGCTCCACTATGGTGCAATTATGAATTCAATTTCAATTGATCTCCGTTGGCTGGAATTCAGCAATGAAGAAAAATGATTATATGAGGTAGCACTCCACACTTTTTTTTTTTTTTTATTGACTCTGCTAACATCGTACCGCAACATGTTCAATATCAAAATTAATGTAAAGACTCACCAGAGTGTACTAATACTTACACTTATTCTTTGTCCTATAATGTCCAAAACATTAATATTGTTGTTTGGCAGTATTTGGTATGTATGTAGAATAGAATAGAATAGAATAGAATAGAATAGAATAGCATCGTGTGTTGCAAAGGTAAAATAACTGGCTGACCAGCGGTTCCCCTAGTGATTGTTCCATTCGTCCATTTCGCAGCCTCCACAATGACGAGCTGCTGCCCCAGTCACACTGCTATTGCTATGGTAACCAAGTTAGAGGTTTAGGGAAGTGAGTAATCTAATCTTCCCACTTTGTGGCATAACGATAAGGCTCACCACTGCCAGCCCACCCATGTGTGTGTGTGTGTCTGTGTGTGGGGGTTTGTGCGTGTCTTATTTGGTCATTCTGTGCTGCATGTCTTACTCACACATACACACACACACACACACACAGAACCTATCTAGCCAATATGTTCCACCCTAATAGGCAGGTGAAAGCCGAAGGGCAGATAGGCTTCCAGCCTTGTTGAAAAGTCTGAACCTTACTGAAGTTGACATTCTGCACCAATATCCTCAATATTAAAGGGAAGCTCGACTTGTACCCTTGCTTTGGATCTTGAATTGCATGATGTTTTTCAACTAAAAAAGACATAGAGAAATAAGTCTGAGTGGTATTATGATCACTCCAATTACTGAGGAAATTTAGGCTGGATGAGCAGCTGTCATTGGGATGAATGAAGCGCTATGTTCATTTATCTGTGCAGGACATTTATGCTAGAACCATCAGAGTAAACATTAGACATATTCAGTGATATGTTTTTGATATTTCTCAGGGACAGCAGTTGTCTCTCTCACACACACAGGCTACCTATCAGTCAGGAGAATTTCCTCCCAGCATGAACCTGCACAATGCATGATTTAAGACTTAAGATAAAGCTTGGGAAACAGTGTGTTCTATATGTGGCAAAACAGCAAGGCTTACGCAGTAGATGGGTGTGTACCCCACTATATTAATGCAGGAGACCAGAGTTTGTGTCCTGAATGAACCTCCTGCAACAGATTAGTATGTTTGCATGTGTTATGCTGTGCAAGATACTTGATTTGGATGTATGTCATTGCTAGGATATACAGTATCTAATCTTCACATCAGATAAAAAAAAGCAGGAGCCTCTACAACTAAAGTAGAAGTATATTTCTCCAAACCCATATAACCTTTACTGTCAACAGTAATGTATGAATAATCATATATACGTTAGTACACACACTGCACAGAAATTGCAAGCACTGATATGAAAGATATGAAAGGTCTCTATATAACACCATCATTGTTACCAGTGGAAAAAACTTTACATAAAAATAGATAACAAACACAGCAAGGCTGATAGAACACAAAGAAGCACTATGTTGTACAATTATGCAACCAAATATAGAATTAGTACAAAACATCCCATAAATTCAACTATGTGCTCACAGAGTTCAGAACATCTGAAGGCTCTCCACTGTGATTGATGATCCAGGTACTCTTCAGTCTGCAGTATAATGGCCTGTAATTTACTGTGATCATGAATTCTAAAGATGGCTAATGCAGCTGCATGAGTAACTGTAGCTTTATTGAGAATCCATGAGTTACTTTAACTTTTTTTTTTTTTTTAGTAAAATATTCTTCTGTATCAAAGATGGAATTTAAAACACTGACACCAGAAATCCAGCAGCTTTGTATATAAAACACATGTGCTGGGTTGAGGCATGTCTTTCTCAGTGAGGCTACGATACTAAATATACTGTTGTTCTAAGTCACTTTGGACAAACACCTTCCAAACAGCAGGATTGCATTACACTGAATTTACATTCAGATTCACACTGATGGTGGTGAAAGAAAGGCAGAAGGTCTTGGACGGTACGTTGCATACACAATCAGCCCTATTTCTCACAGAGCCCCAAGCGTGGAGAGGAAGGGCATGTGAGGTTTATTGTAATGCACGTTAAGATAGCAGCTATGTTAAAAAGCAGATCCATCTCATCGTCTCGCGAAGCATACGTTAAGGCAGAGCACAGGAGAAAGACGGGGCCGATAAGCCTTTATTTTGGCACAGGGATAACGTTGTAATCTAGACTGAGAGGGATAGGATCTGCAAATGAGATAGAAGCAAAGTCATTATCCCTTCATCCACACACATTCACTCTCTCACCACACCCTCCTCTCTCTCACTCCTTTTCCATTTCTCACCTCTGCTGCTTTTGCTTTTCCTTCGTCTCTCCGCGGGAATGTATCCAATCATGCCACTCTGAAATTATTATTAAAAATTCCACTGCCTGCTTGGCTGTGTGTGTGTGTGTGTGTGTGTGTGCGCACAACAGGGGCTCTGAATGAGATGAGTTGGGGTGGGGTGAGGTTCAGACAGTATCTGGTGTGAGAAGTGAGCATAAGCGGCGATCGGCAGCCGCTGTGTGTCAGAGCTATGAGTGGAGGTGGGTGAAAAGTGGGACAGAGGCTGATGAGAGTGGCAGGGTCACCTTTGGGCCAGGCCGTGTCTCAACGCCATCAGGGCTTTCATCGTCATATTCTTTTCTCTCTCTCTCTCTCTCTCTTTTTTTTGGCCCTCTGAAAATAATGGAACTGGGCTGAGAGGGAGAGTGGCGTGGAAGGGAAGGAAGATTGTGCCAAATCGAGACCCGCGGACAAGGAGGGACAGACAGATATTGGAATAGAGAGATGGAAGGATTTGACTTCTCTGTAATGGCATGGTTCGGCTGGGATTAAGAGTGGGAATAGGGGAATTAACTGGGACTACAGGAAAGAATCTGAGCTGAGTGTGTGTGAGAGAGTGAGTGGGGGGTACGAGTGAAACAGTCAGCAGTTGTGAGCCTTCATATTTGACTTGGGAAAATATATTGTAAAAGTGAATGTCGAGGCAGCACCTTCTCATGATGTCAAAACATACAGTGGGTAATAAAACATATGACAGATTGTATCTTCATCTCCTCAGAATACACGGCACACTAGCTCAGTGATATTCAGTTATATTGTGCCATCACCATCTGCTGTATACACACTCTTACACTGTAACTGTCATGGTTGTAAAGAGTGTACTCCAGCAATAGGATAGATAGGATGTCCCAGATAAATGAAGGCTCATAATCCTTCATGCTGCAGCGATGGAGACATCCACTCACCCTTTTGGCCCTTCCCTGGGGATTTCAGGTCATGTCTTCTTATGTAAGTCAGATAAAACATTTGTAATGGTACAGTAAGGCTCTCTGCTCAGTTTGTCTGTGTCTGCATGAGAAATAGTCATTATTAACACTACTGCTGCTTTTCCCAATTTATTGTCATTTTCACTGAATTTCGGTCACCATGGTGATATGTTTCTTCTTCACCAGTTAGCAGCTCACGCTCCTTTTACAGTTTCTCTTTCCACAGATCATTTTCAGCTTGTTACAGTTTGGTCAAATCCCAGATTTCTGTAATTACACAAAGTGCCATTTCCTTTGTCACCAGCGAGCTCATTAGGAACAGCCTGTGCCAGATGATGATGCTAGAGAAGCAATCGGAGTTACGGGTTCACAGTGATACAGTGGCCTCAATTCCATGGTGAAAGAAAGAAAGAAAGAAAGAAAGAAAGAAAGAAATAAAGAAAGAAAGAAGAGTCATGTCTGGTGGAGGTCTCAGGTCTCAAGTGGGTCATTCTATCAGTGGAAGAACACTTTTTCTTTTGCATCGACATAACTGCAGCAGTGAGTTTTCTCCTCTAACTCACAAGAGGTTATTTTATAAAGTTATAATCACAACTAAGGTGTAAGATCTATTTCTCTCTGTCTTTTCACATCCTTCCTGTTTACACACACCAGCATAATAAGCCACACTGGTAAAATGAATAATCAGAGTTCTTCCTAACAGAGTTCTTCCTAACAGAGGGCGGAGGATTTAATGTGACTCTCATTTTATAATTCATTCATGTGCTGATTTTCTTGATTAAAATAAAATGTGAATGAGTGAAAAAGAGATATATTCAGACTCCTATAGACACACTTACACACACACACTGGTTTGAGGATACATATGTACTGTATGTATCCCTCAACCAGTAAATGTATGCTGTTTCCCACAGAGACTGTTTAAATCATCCTAAAGCAGGAGATTCTAATTCTGTTCATCAGTGCAAACGAGCCGTCCTTCCACTTTCTCTCCTGAGCCCTTCGACAGTGTTGTGTTCCATATGTAAACATCTGAAGGCTGTTTATTTATCAGCTTTAATGCTCATATGAGGATGAGTGGGTGAATCCCTTGTGGCATTCAAGTGGGGGAAAAGTGTGTGTGTGTGTGTGTGTGTGTGAGTGTGAGTGTGTTGTGCTTTGGGAAAGGCCAGTGTGGCTGCCAGCTTGTTTACATCAGAGAGGCTCATGGTTGTGAGATGGTGAATTGACAGTGGGGGGGGGCAGCTGATTTGTCTAATTAGCAGTGTGAAAGTGCTCTGATTTAAAGAACCAACTGATGAAAGCACACAAAAGAAAATGGATTTGATTTCTTGCTATCGCAGTGAGTTGTGAGAAAGGAGATGAGCTTTCACTTCTATATCACAAGATAACAGAACATTTTCTTTTGCCCGCCTCAGTATATGCCATATATATATTTAGACATGATTACTTTATTTCCTACACACCAGTCAACCGACTTTTTTTTTTTGTATCTTATTGCCCAAATTACCTTTCAATAGCTTCTCAATTCTAAGGTGAAGATGATGACGAGCCTCTGAGTCACATCCTCTGGTTTCTCTCAAGTGTCTCTGCTTTTTCTTCTCTGAGTTGCTTCCTATAGATGTGGATCTCAAATAGTCTTTATTCAAAAGCAGCTGTCAGTGTTTCTTCTTATTACCTGTCAGTTTGTTGAATGCAGAGACTAACAAACTCCATTCGTGACCCCAGCGTTTCTGCTGCTGTTAAAAATTGTGAACAGGAGATTTGTCAAGTTAATACTTCCATTCATTCACTGTGTTTCCTCACTGATCTCAACATGTTGCGTTCATCAACACTACACTCCTGCTGTGTTCTTTGTCAGTCATCTGCACAGGTGACATATTGGACTAAAGACTGTAGGTAGAATCTAAATGAAAGAGGAAGAAATGAAATTACACTGTGGTTTAGGGTTGTAACAGTCTCTTTTATTTTAGGTTCTACTGATTATTAAGTTTGAAATACAGAGACAATCTAACGCCACTGTTATTGAACTAAGCACAGGTAAACAAGAATAGCCTCATTAACAAGTGACACCGTCATTATTAACGTGCTTTGCTCATTGTAGTAGAGTCTCTTAATCTTCAAGGTACATTTGTTCACTAATAGCCCTCTTGCAGCACAAGCATCACAGAGCAAATTTCATGCTGTAGGTGTCATGTTAAACTTGTCGTGCACTGCGTACAACAGTGTAACAAATCAGGAGGGAGAGGAAAAAGAAGTGTTGATTGCATGTCTACTGTATGACTGTGGGTCTTTAGCTTCCTCTGTCAACTTTCTAAACTCTCATTAAACGGTGCATGACAAGGCACTCTGGTGTCTAAGCTTCTTTCCTCTGTTGGAATAATGCCCAGGCACATTTGTCCTCCCAGTGTTTTTCACTGCCATGGAGACGTCAGTCAATCCCGGAAGAGACTTGTCAAAATTCACTGGCAGGATCTGGTTCCTGTGTGGGTTTTTTTACAATCAGAGCAATCAATGATTAAAATGAACTTATATAACACAGTTTGGAACAAATCAGCTAAGTGCTTTATAAGCAACTTGGAACTAATTCTTCTTTTTTTTTTTTTTTTTTTTTTTTTTTTAATTACATGAATCAAAAAATGTTACATTTGGATATTAGAGAAGGGCAGAGTCTTGTGTAGATTCCTGTGTTCAGTTCATGTGTGTGTGTGTGTGTGTGTGTGTGTGTGACTGACTGACTAGAACAAAGAGTCTAATGTCAGATTAACTCATCTTAAAGAGCATTTTATTACTGATTTGGTATTTAATACTGCATTAAATTAATATTTTTACATTAATAATTGAATAGTAATAATAACATGAAAGTGGTGCCAAATCCATGGAGAATGATAAAATGTCACTTTTTGCATATTTGATTTTGTTTTAAATCAGAAAAATCCCCATGGTTTCCAAATTTGTATCCCATAATGACAAAGTGACGACAGGTTTAAAGATCAAAAACTGAAATTTCCCACCAGAACAACCACCAGCTCCCAGACATGACCCATAAATGTCTCCTCAAGCTTTGCTGTGAAGGTATAAAACTGATTAGATTAGGAAAAGATTTTCTCTTGTGTAAAATTCACCTACAACAGTTCTGTAACATTTCCCAACATGGAGATAAGACCGTCAGACTTTCCCCTTTGCTCCACTCATAATTATGGTCACAGAGTTCACCTAACATCAAAATGTAAACGTGGTTCACAGTCTACTGCTGCACAGATGTCCTTTTGGCTATTTTCCTGCTGAAGGTCAGCCTCCAAACCTCTAATTTCTTTAGGTGTTCAGACCGTTAATTCACAACTTGGTAGACACACTATCTTGTCCGTCCTGACCCTTCTTGTCCGGTTACTCAGTTTGGTTGGACAGCCAACTTTGAACAGTCCTGTTTCCAGACTTCACCACTAGTATCGAGGCAACTGTGCTCCTGGGACTCAAAGCTTTAGAAATGTTCGCTCTAATCTATACATCACCACAGCATTAGCACAGAGATCTACAGAGGTCCTTACAGGTCATGGCTTGACGTTCCTTATGACATGCAATGTGTGTGTGTGCAAGTGTGCTCCTAGGTAAATTGTGTCCATTTTTTTTATTTATTTATTCAAAAGGGGAACTCACAGTTTTTAGATTTTAGTGTAAATTTGGAAAGAAAGCATGTCTTTGTGTGTGATCAATGGGCTTTTTCATCTAAAATCAAAGCTACAAACTGTGCCAAAGATGAAGGGATCTGGATACTTCCTGGAACCACTGTATATTAAAAGTCCACAGATGACTGCAGGTTTAATCAGACTCATGGGTCACTTCATAGTAATAGTGGACTGCATGTGGCGTGCCGTAGAGATGCACAAGCTAAATACATTTTCCATGTTATAATTGTATTAGTGCTGGTACATGTGCAGCCAGATATCTGGGCCAGTGAAAACCAGCTCTTGCCTTTTCTCAAACTCCCTCCACTCCCATCCTCCACACCCTTAATATGGATTTACTCATTCTCCCGTTTTTCCAGCTCCTTTCCTCTCGCCTGGTCTGGTTCCAACTCCACTATTCCCTGTAGCTCTCTCTTTAGCCCCGGCCAATCCTCTCTGGTGGTCTTGTGCACACAGGATTAGCCATTAGCTCTTAGTTTTCTCTTCTTCCTTCACCCGTGGGACCAAACCCTGCCACCACTCACCCGCTGTCTGCCCGTCCAGGGCCCCTCTCCAACGCTCAGTAGTGTGAGATTGGCCTTGCAGGCTGGTGGCGAGATTAGACGTGGCATGGTGGAGGCTCAGCAGGCAGCCAGCTGACACCAGTGAAGTCGGTACAGAGTAGTTGCAGGCAGGAAGCTGACATTTCCTGAGATTTTCTGTCAGTGATGCATAATGGAGCAAGCAGGTGATGGGGACAGAAGGGGCAATACTGTGCCAAGATCACCAATGTCTGTGTTAGTCCAAAGTGAGATGGATCACTCGATAGAGAAGGTCTGTTCAAAGACAGTGTGCATATGTTGTTCATTGTTTTGTATCAGCAGGTCTCACTCACTTATAAATATACAGTTAATGTGTGTGTGTGCGTGTGTGTGTGTGTGTGTGTGTGTGTGTGTGTGTAATGTCAGTGGCCACAGAAATGATTACCAACTAGCAGGATGGGACTCCACCAGTGGCAAACCTACACATGAGAGCCAGCACATCAACTTCAGTCTAAATGTTGTTTTTTGTTGTTTTTCTATGGCAAAAAAGTGGATTTTGGTCTATTTCTTAATGCTTCACTAAGCTAATTTAACTGTAAGCAAGATTTCACCATGACCAGTAGTTGGATGGATACACCTGACATCAGTAAACAGTTGATTATTTACACATCCAGCAAATACAGAGCAAGACATAATTATCCATCCCTCAATATTTGCCTCTGAGGGGTATATCTAGGTCGCAGGTATTTTGTCAGCAACCACCAGGTTGCTAGTGTTGCAATTTTTTTATGATTATTATTTTGTATTTAGTTATTTATTTTACCAAGAACAGCTGCCTGGTGCCGCAAACAAATATATGAAAGCCTATTAGTATAAAACACTGATCTGAGGTCAGTTACATTCATCAGTCCACAGTAATTCCACTTGTCAGTGATGTTTATTTCATGCTGGTACTTGGAGTTTTCAGTGGCAAGTGGTATGTTCTTCTGTAGACTATTTTAAAGGGGTCTGTTACTATGTGCCTCAAAATAGCATCATTGATGCCGCGATTGGTTGTTTGTGCATGTCAAGCAGTGAACAATACTGAGAGTGTATCAAAGTTTCTCAAGTTTCTTATGTCATGCTAATGTTTCCAGGCACTCAAGCAAATTCTCGTTGCTCTGCCTACAACAGATGCCGTCCCTTCATGTTGAAAGCTCTGGTGAAATGCGTCTTTTGGTCTCTCCGACAGATCACAAATACCTTGTGATTGAAGTGCTTCTAAGTGGCTCAGAGCAATAAGTAGCAAAATGAAAATGGAGACTCTGAAACAACTGTCAGATAGTGAAAGTGCACATGAGCACAAAAGCTTTTAATATTTAGCTTCCTGCAGGACAGCTGCTTCCTTACTGGCTAGTTTCATCCTGATAGCTGCTTTAGACTGGATGAAAGAAATTTCTGAAATCTGTGCCCCAAAGATATAAGTCAAGTCTGGACAGATGCCAGTGTAAAGCCAACCTTTTTTTTTTTTTTTTTTTTAAATTGCATTAATATGCCAGCAAGCGAATGCAGGCATTTTGGGGATGGAAGAGTCAGTTTCAATTTGTTAATGAGTTGAAGTTGGAGGCTTCTTTTTTCAGAGTCAGCCAGGGTCAGTAAAGACTTTGAAATATCCATTATCACTCCTAACGTGCCTTAAAGCTTTGCATTGAGTTCTGATCTGCTCATGGGGCACTGAAAACCTCTGCCTGACATTTCCACACACACTATTCATGTGTGGGTATTCACAAGATATTCTATTGACTTCCAAACTGGACGATCCACTTTTTAATTGTGATATATTTATCTACTTTCTCAGGCTGCAAGAACATGTATGATTGTATATACAGTGTCAAGTATATGAATGTAGCCTATATACACAAATATGTAACTATACAGCCTTTTACTTCACCGTAGTTACATCTGTTAGAATCAGAAGGCTAATTCTAACCCCATGACAACTTTAATCCCCACCATGTCATTCATTGATTACCAATATTCCCAATCCTCTACACACACACACACACACACACACACACACACACATCATTCCTTTCTTTCTCTCTGTCACTTTGTCATCTCTTCTTCCTGCCCTGAGGGATTTACACACACAGAGACAGATTTAAAGGGCCGGCTTGCTGCTTTTGTAACATTAATCAGGTAATGCATTTGGGAAAGTATTAAAAACGCATAAAACTTTTGCCCGACAAAACTCCACTGAGAAGCGAAATGCCTGACAGCTGTCATCTTTGCTACAAGACAATACGGTGCAGAGCCACAGGCTGAGGGTGATACAGTACTCGAGCATGTGAATAGAAATGACTTTTTTCCTGTCCCCTTATGATTGCAGGCTACTCAACAACTGAACAATAGCTACTCGTGTGTCAGCTGGAAAGCACTCGAAACATTGTCCACACACTCAAATGAGCCCTGAGAGCCATCAGACATAACTACATCACACGACACACTATATAATTACATTGCTGCTTGAACATAGTGTTAGGTCACAGAAACAGCTATTAGTCAGCTGCCATCCTGTTGTTTTTGTTACAGTTGTGAAAAACAGCACACAAGTGTTATCTAGTGGATGCATTTAATTGAAAACAGATTTTTGCATTGTAGAAGCACTCAACAGCGTAGCACACCCATGGCTCAACCCAGCTACAGGTGGTTTCGCTCCATGAATTAGGATTCTGGTTGAGAGATTTACACACTGCACTTGATTGACATGCTCCGGACTCACTTTGCCAGTGTTATTGTCACATGTCAGTGAAGGACAGTTTGTATGTGTCTGCTTGTTGGTAGAGTATTTTAAGTGTTTTAACCTCATGTAGTTCCCAGCATGCCTCTGTACAGCATCAACCTGGGCAGAGATCTTATTACTACGAACACCTCCGTGTTTGTGGCCAGTGTGTTTGCAAGATTGTTGTTTCCCCTAATTCCAGGTAGTTTTCACAGTCACAAGATAATGACGTGTGTAGTGCCTACATCCACTGAGGCTCTGCACTGTTGCACAGGTCCAGGTGGGCTACTCCTAGCCCTTGTAAGGGACGGGATATTTTTTTGCAGAAGGACCACTCAACAAGCAAGAGCACATCACAGTTTTCCACAAGAGTGGGCAGAAAAAGAGAGAGAGAGAGGTTATTTGCTATTCCCCGCCAGTCCATTCCTGTATATTCCCCACATTGTGTTGGGGCTTGGAGAGTAAATATGCCAAGGTTAGAGAGCCTAGCTGCTAGTGCGAGCAGAGAGGGAAATTAATTGAATTTCCAACAAGCATGCTGATGTGAGATATGGATAGGAAATTCAAAATCCTTGTGCACTGTGCGTATGAAAACAAATAATGGCGTAATGGAGGGAAGGAGAGATAGACGAAAACAAAAAATATTGGACAAATAATGGCGATCGGTTGCATTTTGATTCCTTGGTGGTGCTATCTGCATCATTCATTTAAAATCAGACAGCTTTATCAGCCAAGTTTGTTTGTGCATACAGGGAATTGGACTGTGGTTTCCAATGGCTCTCAATGTACTTACACACAGCACACGATGCCAATAAGGAAGATACAGAGAGCAAAGGTAAATACTGTAAACATAACCAAATATCAGGTAACTAATGATCCAGGCATTTAAGAGGCATTTACCAGCAGCCGAATGTTCAGCAGAAGTCTCTTCCTCTCCATAACAAACAGACCAAACACTTCATAAAATAAAGTAATTGTAAATATGTTAAAGTGGGAAAGCTTCATATTATAACTTAAACTGGTCAATCACTGCTCGTGAGTTATGTCCAAGTACGGTGCATCTCCATGGAGCCTGTGATTATATACACTATGTGCACATCATGTATCTACAGTATATACAAGCTGCTTGAATTTTTCTTGTTACAAGTGATGAACATGTTGCAATATGTTAAAAACTAATATGAATTGTAACTGTAGGTTGTATTACAGGATGTTTGTACAGTGAGTGTTTCTGATATTTCATGATTGATTAGCTGTTCTGCACAGTGATGGCATGTGGGAAGAAATTGTTCTTGTGTCTGGCCATTTTGGCGCACAGTGATCCACAGCACCTGCCAAAGAGCAGGAGTTGGAACAGGTTGTGTCCTGGACGTGAGGGGTCTACAGTGATATTTCCAGCCCACTTCCTGATTCTGTAGGTGTAAAAGTCACAGTGGGCAGGCCTTCACCAAAGATCTTTTCTGCAGCCCAGATTGTCCATTGTGGTGAGTGACCTAGTCCACAATGATACATTTTTGAGAACAAACTCCTTCTCAGCGGGCACTGTAGCTCATAATCAGAAATCATCTGCATCTGAGAAGCTGTGAATGTGGTTCTCTCGTTTCCTGTAGCTGGTTGTTGTGTTTGTGTTCAAGTCTTTTCAGTTAATGACATGAGTATTTACCACATTTGATATGGCATAGGTTTTTGGCACTGAGAGGCTGCCATAGGATGAGAATGTTATATGATGAAACGACAGTAAACACGACTGTGTTCACCTAAAGCCAGTCTTCTTGTCTCTTTGTCAACACAACACTTGTGATGTCCTGGTAGGTTCTCCACACTGACATAGCCTCATTAGCTGGAAACCTATATTTCAGCTTTTCACTCCACCTCCTCTTTGCTTGGCAGATCTCCTGGGTCGGCATGGTTCTGACCTGTTTGTGTGCGATGCCGTCCCTTCTTCTGTAGGTCTCCTCCTTGGTTCGGACCTGCTTGAGTTCAGCTGTAAACCAGTGCTTGTTGTTGCTGTTGGAAGTGGATGAAGTCTTTGTGGGCCTGTGCTTGTCCTGACAAAAACTTATGTGAAATGTCACAGTGTCAGTGAGTGTATCCAGCTTTGTTTTTGCAGCCTCAAAAACAGTCAGTGGAGTCAAAGCAGGTCCACTTGTGAGTGGAGAGGATATGATCCAGACAGTGGACAGAGAGTTATGAGGCTGAAGGAGGAACAGAGTGAGAGTGAGTGTTTTTTTTAATATGACTGAAGTTTTCTCCTTAAAGCAGGGAGTCTGGATGTTTATGTTCCAGGTTGGTTATCTGGTCAGCCAGACATTATAACACCTCACCAAAAGAGGCCTTAGGTGGGAGGTTCATGAAGGATAAGAGGAGAAAAGGTGTAAAACGTTTTACAGTATATGATAAGAGCGACATCTGTACTCAACCCCTCCACCTCCCCGTTTTCCCCCACTCCTCTGTTAACATGCTCGGCAATGTGGAGAAGAAAACCGGGCGGCTGTAATGAGGTGTCTGGGACGACTTCAGAGAGTCAGCTTTCACTGAAGCACGAGGCAGCAGAGCGTGAAAAGTCCGAGTTTGTCCTGTTGATGTGCAGTAGTTCATCCATTTTGTTGGCTCGAGAACAGAGATTCGCTGGAGGTGTTTGAAGTCGCCGCTGTCTTAACTGCACCAGAGCACCACAGCTTCTTCCCCCGAGAGCTGATCCCCCTCTGACCACAAAACTTTCTGCATTCGACAAGAAAGTGTGAAATAATGTGTAGAGTAGACCTTCAGATGTTCTGCAGTTCTTTCCTGGTGAAAGTAATTGTGTTGGTGTGAGCTGCAAAAAGATGGAGCAAATAAAAACTGTGAAGATATGAGAACGCAAAGAACCAAGGAAGGCATCTTGTTTATACTGTGTGATAGGATTTAAATTAAGCAGAAACAAAGTCATGAATGATTTATTGTGGTTGATTAAAAAACTTTTTTCCAGCCTAATAGACAGCGAGTGCTGTGGCCCAGAGCTGGAGCTTTGTCATAATGCATTAGTAAAATCAAACTTAAAATAGATGACTGTCCTCTTTAGGGAGGAATAGCCTGCACTGCTTTCTCCCTCTGTTATTTGAAGTCCGATGTGCCTCGCTTCGGGCTACTCCAGCATATTTCCAGATTAAAAGAAGAATCTTGTGTGGGACACAACACAGGAAGGGACTGTTCAGAAAAGGGGCTGGGTGAACCATGGCAAATGTAGAAGACGAAGAAAGGCATGAAAGCTCATTCAACATCCTGTTGTTGGTGAAGAAGTGCACTGTGAAATGCCTTTTGAATAACACTCAGCTGTTCCAGATTCAAGGTTTTGTGGTATAAGTCTCTATACATACTAGGATTCAAAATAACTGAGTGGATATGTGTGTGGTGAAAGCTCATGACTAATTGAGGGACTATATAAAGAAAGAGCCACACACCACTATGATGAGAGTGCAGGGAGAAACCAGGGCTTTGCTTTGTGTGAGTTTTCCAAAAAAAAGTCAGAATGAGAAAGACTTGTCAGAACTCATCAACTCTAGTCATGAGGACGACGGTTTCAATTCTTCCTGGAGGGGATCAAAAGCTGGCAAGTAGGTTACCAACAGATGGCCCGAGTTCTTGGTCAGATTCTTATTTTGTTCCTTTCAGGTACATATTTCCTTGCAATTATTATTTTATGTCGGCATGGTTTCGTGCAGCCTCTTTCTGTTGAGACAAAGGTTCTACTGATGTGTTTGTCGATTTAGATTTTTTTTTTTTTTTTAGGCTGAAAATAGTCTTCCTAAGAAGAACTGATTTCCTATTGTGACATATCAAAAATACAGTGTCATTTGTGCCAAGACAATGAAGCTCATTGCCATTTTGGGAAGTGCATGTTTTTACATCTTTCACTGAAAGAAAGATGAGACAATATAACAGAGGAGCAGAGGAAACAGCTGGCTTTGCTTTGACTGAAGTTCAAAAATATTGTGACAGACATTTTTAAAGCTCATTAATTGACACATAATTGTTCCCTGTGGCCTCACAGCAGGAAGGTTGTGGGGACTTTCTGTGTGGAGTATGCATGTTCTCCCTGTGCCTCGGTTCTCTCCAGCCGGTCTCCAGCTTCCTCCCACAGAAACATGCACATTAGGTTAATTGGAGCCCAGAAGTGTGAGTGTGAGTATAAGGCCCTGGATACGTGGATAAGCGGTATAGATAATGAATGGATGTTCTTGAATAAACTTGTCACCAGGAAGTTGCCAGACAACCAGCAGGATCTCCACATACCATGTCATCCAGTGAGCTTCACAGGTCTATGTTCAGAATAAAATGATCTACCTGCAACTCTGCAGAGTGTTTCTGCAGAAATGCACACAGCCTGTCAGGACTTCTGTAACTTTGTGATGTCACAATGAAGCAGTCATGGTGTCCCAAATACATCCTGGACCCACCATGAAACTTTTACCTGAAATCTGAAGTCAGCCAATCAAAGGAGAGACTCAGAGCTTTGTCGTCTGATTGGCTGACACTGATCTGTTGTTACTAGAGCTACAGAGAGAAGTCTGAAAGAGAGGATGTAAAACTACACAGAGGTGTTTTTTTTTTTTTTAGGTTCTGAAAACCACAAATATTTCTTCTTATCTTTAACGAACCACAACAGTAAAAAATATGGGCGCTTTTAAATTAAGTTATTTCAATGGCGCCACCATTCTTAGGAACTACACATAAGTCTTTTCTTTGTATGTACTTTTATTGGAGTTTTTTTTTTTTTTTGCAGCCTGAACTGAATGCACTTTTGCAGAGCTTTGGTTGACTGCAGATAGGTGACAGGATTGAACGACAGTCACTGAGCCATTCAGGCGAGAGGAGAACAGAATGCAGGGTCTAATCCTCTCAGAGCTGGGAAAGATGAAGTTTTAAAGCCATAATTCCTCCTTTTAATCCATTCAGAAAGGCTGTGACCCAGTTGGTGACCTTGTTCATGGATTCGTTAACAGCTGCACCATCGCTGCCAGTGGTGGTTGTACCTGGGCTGCCGGTGCACCTAGTTACTCCTAGGATTTAGGGCAGTGAGTCAGAGGTCACTGTCTATGTGTGGCGCTTACGGTTTGAATCTGAATTTTGTATCGTGATAAGAGTTTTATTTTCATTGGCCTGTTCAGGAGACAGCGAGGATTTGCAGTACTGGTCACAGCTGAAGCTGCCCTGGCAGCCATCTCTCTTGATTCACATCCCCCTGAAGCAAACCACAGGGAAATGAGTGTACACATTGATGTCTGTGTTTGTCTCAGAAGCTGTCTCTCACTGTGGAAGGTAAAAAGTTGACGGTATGAGTTTTGACTGACAACCACATCAACAAGTAATGCAACCGACCGTCCGCAGAATGTCCGGTATGCAGGGCTTGATTGTTACCCAACATGTTGACAGGAGCTTATTTGCAGAAATATTTTGGAAATGTTACATCAGAGGCCAAGTAGAGTTTTCTGACTCATCCTCCTACTCACAGGGTGGATATATGTCATAAATAGCCAAAACTAAAGCATAAACTTCATTTATTTACTTCTCTGCTAGACAGACATGCTCTGGGTTATGGCCCTCACTTCATCAGGGTAATGACACGTCACAAATGAACACAGTGGCTGCTTTCATTTGCTTGGAAAGCAAAGGAACCGGTCTCCTCATCTGGTCCTGCAGAGCCTGCAGAGGAAAAATGATTTGGCAAAAAGCAGGTCAAGGGTCATGTAAGTAAGTAAACAAATGTAGATTTGACCTGCTTGTGTGTATTTTTTTCCAACTGTAGTGTAACTGCAGCATGAACTTTTTGGAAGCAAATCATTTAAAGTGATATAGAAATGTGTCTCTGACACGGCTTCGCAGTTGCCCCACAAACTACCTGTGAAATGAATGAGGAGAACAAACAATATGTTGAGACAATAAAGCCGCAAGGTCGTGTGTGAATCATCCTTTCAAGTACAAATGATAGTTGTCATTTCTGATTGGGTTGTGCTAAAACACAGAGAGTAATGCGGTGATAAATCCACCGCTGTGAGGACATTCCCTGAATTATAGAGCCACCAGGTCAAACTTATCTGAATGAAATTTACTGTGATAAAACACACTGACTGCAGCCCAGCAGCATCACTCTCTTACTGCTTCGTGTACAGTAGTATTTTTTTATATGTATCCAGACAGTTACAATCAGTCTTTTCTCTGTAACAACACTGCACCACTTTCTTAAACAGGCTGGATAATGAAGAGTCTTCTTTTGTTCAGTGACTGGTGGTTTCACTTAGCAACCAGAGACAAAGAGCTCTTTACTGATCCCCCATCTCCATGAATGGAAAAAATATTTTGGTCTGGTCACGCTTGGAGTCATGCTGTTAAAATCAGGTGCCTTCTCACCTGTGGAATGAAAATAAAAAGAGCTTTATGTCCAACCTTTTTTTTTTTTTTTTTTTTTTTGAAAAAAGTGGCTTGACAGGTTTTTTTTGTATTTTGGTCACAGTAGTATTAACATGCAGTGTGTTGCCGTGCCAATGCCCACCAAGCACTTTGATGGCATCATTACTTATATCATGGTCATTATTGCCTTGTGCGTGATTCATTTAGTCATTTACGTCACCAGAACAACTGCCCTTGGCTCCCTTTTTGGAGGAGCTTGGCTTCTCCTCGCTGGCCTTATGGCTGACAGATGACTTTGTGAAAAGCGATATGGTCTCTGACGAGGAAGAAAAAAAAGGAACAGAAATTGAATCCTGGCCTCTGTCAGCAGCCTCATCTGTCATCTTTTCAATATTGATGTCCATTATGTTTATAGATTATTCTTTGGCCCAGCTCGCCCTGTCAGATCGGCCACTTGTGGCAGCAGCTCCGTTGATAATGTCATTTTGATTGATGGATTTCATGGTTTAATTGTCAGCATGGTCGTCTTTTAATGGAGCTCCCCACGTAACCAAAAGATTACATCTCAGATGAGACCGACTTCAAACTGTGTGTACCGGTTGCACTGCAATGGTGATACAAGACGACTACCACAGATTCTCTATCATCATCCTGGGCCATTATCTGCTGTTTGGCTCATGTTCGCTGCTTCCTGTATCACCTTTCATGGATCACATGTCCGTTTTACGGGAAGAAAGGAGGCCTCTGTAAATGTTATCACACCCGCCAGCAGGGATAATTTTGTTTTGCTGGTTTTGTGCATTTATGCCACGGCCTGTACACAAATCTTTTGGAGCACTCAATGCAATTACTTCTCATTTGCAAGAAGTCATTTATTAGGAGCACTCTAGCAAAAACTGATGCAGCCTAATACAACAGCCCAGCACCTTCATTAAGGTTATAATGTTCAGTTTAAGGAGTTTTACTGGGTGCTGAGTCAACTCTATGATTAATTTTGGAGGCTGTAGTTTGTGTTAGTGTGAGGTTGTGATGTGTTTCCACGTATTTCAGTGACTGTCTACAGGGTGCGTCACTGTCCCCCAAGTTTTTACACAACTTAGTCTGCATTCATGAAGTCAGTCATTAAATGTCATTACACAATTCATCACATCTTTATCAGCTTACAGCTCCATGCGTGTTGAATGGCTTAATATCATGCAATGATGCCACAGCACAGTCATCACATTTCCCCGTAATATACAAACAATCAGTCAAATTTTAATAAACCACCACCGCAAACAGCCTGAACCTTGTGAAGGCTGATTCAGTAACAATAGTGAGCCATGTGGGGGTTCACACTGCATCTGTCTCGGCCACCACACACAGCCACGTGCAGGATGCATCGGCCTGTGTCTCTCTCTCTCATCCTCTCTCCTCTCCTCTCCTCTTCGTCTCTCCCCAGTGTGTTTGCAACCAAGGTCGTAGTGGTCCTGCTCTGTTTTCCAGGGGTGTGTGGGCTTCATTCATCATCCGTATGATAGCCGCACGCTAGAGTGCCCTAAATCTCCTGTCTGTGTTTGGGTGTGTGTGTGTGTGTGTGCTCACTCAAAGGGATGGTCTCTCGTTCTCTCTGTGTGCTCGCTCAAATGAATGATGTCTCCCCCTCTCTCGCTCTCTGTTCACTCTTAAACCTGCTTTTACTTTCCGTGATGTATCTATAAAGTCACCAACACACCATGCTCGTGTCCTTGCACATGTAGCACAATACACTGTATTCCCATGTAGACAAAGCGTGTTGTGTGTACTTTCATACAACATAACATCCAGTGCAAGATGAGATACTGTGTGGAAGAAAGAAGGGAAAACACAATGTGTTGTGGAGGAACCTTTGGCACCAGTCACTGCCTCGGGTCAATATCATTGGGTCTGTATCATCTTTTCACATCTCCACACTGCAGTTTGCCACCTATTCTTCTTTGCAAAAGGACCTAACCTCAGCCAGGTTAGATGGAGACAGTGAGGTCTGGACTGAATTGATTTTTTTCAGTCACACCAGCATTGCCACTGTATCTGGGCTGCTGAGGCCACTGGTTTTACTGTTGTTAGAAACCATTCTTCTTCAGTGTGCCTTCTGGCAAACACTAGCCTGGATGTCATGGGAGGTTTTTCAGCAGCAATAAAACTGTGACAGGTGAATCACCCTGGCAACAGTGCATCCCTCCTCAGTCATTAAACCCTGTGTCTCAGTCAAAAGAGTCATGACGGTCTCTTTCACTGCTGCCCAGAACAGGCTTATTCACACCTCAGTGTGCACTGGAGAAATTTTGCTCATTTCAAAGCAATGTTTTTTCATCAAAAGGATGATTGTTGAGCAGCTCGACAAGGGCAAACATAAAGGGAATCTACATCAATAGAAGAGAAATCAGTTGAAAATGTTAATTTGCTGAATATCCTGACCAGAGTAGACTGTAAAGTCAAGTTTTGATATCAGTGATAGTCTGTCCTGTCCTACAACACATGCACACTCGTCTTCTCACTGATATCCTATTGGCAGAAAACTAAGGCTCTGATATATTCCATGTACAAATAAAGAGACAAAACCCTACTGCAAAGAAAGAGTGAAATGGTTAACATCTGCTGGCTGAATCAGAGTACTGTGTTTTTTATAGGGTAATGCATGCTAAACCACGCACACTCACTGCCCTGCCCGGCAGGACTGAGTCACACAGGATGATTTTTTTTTTCCTTCAAGTAGACAAAACTACATGGTGGTTGGAGTTTGTTTTCAATGAAGTTCTTAATCACTTGTACAATAAAAAATATTACCATGTATCCTGTTCCTGTATTTTTCACTTTTAGTTGTTTTCCAGTGCCGATATAAGCTGAATCTCACTTGCAGCAGTGTTTACGCAATAGGTTGCTGTGTAAATTGAAATCTAGATTCATTGCTAGAACCATTTTTAAACAAATATCATAAACTCATTTATAGCAGATATATTTCCCTCCAGCTGCAGCTCAGGCTGTCCCTGATTCTATTTCACCAGTTACAGGAGCTGGACCAGTCGACCAGTGCTCGTTCACACCAGAGTGACTCGGCCAGCTGTTGCAGTGCAATGAGCTCCGACCTTGTCACACTGTTTTCCTCCCTCACAGTAAACCTTTTCCTATTTTCTGCAACATCGAGTGAACGGCCAATGTCACCAGTGGAGTCTCATGTTTAAAATGCAGAACTCACATTGCTGAATTCAGTTTTTTTTTTTTCTTTTTTTAAGAATCTCTGTGCATACAAGCTCCAGAAACCAGTAACAGGATTAGAGACGCTCTTTAACCCTAAGAGGAAACCCCATGGCACCATTGTGACTGATCCACCTTTTTTTTAATGCTCCTCTGTCGTTTTATCCCGCTTATCTCCACTTTAAGTCATCAGTTTACTTTAATCTCTTCTTCTCTTCTTTGTAAATACATCTTAACTTTTTTCTCCTCTCCTCTTTGTCTTCTTCTTCTTCTTTCCCCTTGGTGTTGTGTTGAAGTCACTCAAAACTAACATGGAGGAAGAGTTGTGTTTATTAGATTGCGCTGATTGGAACAAAAGGAACAAAGGCAAGGTGGGATTTGTTAGAGTTGAAGGTGAGGCTAGGACAGAAATCACAGAGGAGGTCAGTCTGGTCTGATCCGAGGGTGGATCGATACTAGGTGGGATGTTGGAGCTGGCAGTCCCCCTGACTGCGGGGGGGTGGGGCCGATAGTAGAGGCGCGAGGAGGGCTAATCATTTCAGTCATTACACAGCCGTGTCTGCTGATTCCAGGGATTAGCAGACACAGAAACAGGGGAGATGTTGTCTTAGTGCTACAGGAGACTCTATCAGGGATTTGAGGAGTGGAAAACACTGCTTGTCCCCAGTCACCTTTGGTAGTTGTGCCTGCAGTGCCATGCACGGGGATCTGGGTCTAAGTGTGTAAGAGTGTGTACATACAAGAAGTGTCAGCTGTTGTGTGGGGAAGAAAACAACAAAATGAAGGAAGAGGGCACAATTTTGGCATTTGCGTTGTGCGTATATATTCCGTACACGCTCACACATTAGAAATCTGAGCAGGTGTTACAGAAATGTGTACGGGCAGTCTCCCTCCTCCTCTCCCTCTTTTTCTCTTGTGTGCAGTTGTAGGAGAAGAGAGTCGTGGGAGAGCTTACATGCTTGCCTGCCCACAAGCCTTTATGTGGAGCTACTCATTTAACAGAGTACAGAGAGGCTAGAGAGGCTGGCCAGCTCCAGAGCCTACGAGAGGCTCTGTAAAAATTTCACACACCACGACGTACACGACAGGTGGAAATAAGGGAAATTACATTTACGTCAGTGGTCAAAGAGTCACACCTGGCTAATTCAATCAGAGGCAGTTCCAGTGTTGACTGTGGCCTATCCTCCACTCTGATGTGAGAGATGTGAGACACAAAACAAGCCCCTGCAATTGAACTGTCATGCACAGTTGAACACTTGAGGACAACACTGACAACAAGCCTCGAATGTATATGAATCAAGAGACATGGATTTGCAAACATTGTTTGCATTAGTGAAATTTTAAGGGGGGGGGGACTCGAATTTTTTCATATCAAGATCGGTCTACTTGTCAGGAGGAGTAGCTCTCACCCTTTGAGCGATACTGTGAGTTATGTAATGTTTTCTGTGGCTTGGGTGGAAAATCTGAAAAATGAACCCAAGTGACAGAGATTACAGATTATAACAGAAAGGCTGGAGGCATGTAGTCTGAAGTACATGTATATTTATCATGGCATGGAGGGTCTAATGAAAGTTACGCAATGGAAATGGGAGATGCAGGGTTTTTGCAGCATATCAGATGGCTAATGGCACTCCAGCTGATATAAAATTAAATTATTAGAAACTCACTTTAAGCAGCTACAACAGCTTGTGCATTATTATGTAATAAATCAAAATAACAAGTAAATTTGAGTTCAAGATGTTTTTCTTTCTGTCCTTCATCCTTTTTGATGCATTTTATTCATTTTGTTTTGAAATTTTAAGACTCAAGAACAAAACACAGTTTTTACATTAACTATATTTAAATATATGATTTATTTTATGTAAATCTCTTTAATTTTCATGTGCATTATGCATTTTAATGAAAACAAAACAGACAAAAGACTACAGAAATAGAAACAGGGATAGGGGGGTCAGGGTACGATCAAGGACAAGGGCACTGGCCTGCGGTCCAGAGTCCCGCACCATCATCTCTAAAACCAAGGCTACCATCTCTTTAACAGCTGTAACACCATAGATCCATACCATTTCAACAACATCTCACGTTAAAATTTAAGACTTAACAGAACAAGAGTGAATGAAAAAATATTCCTCAAGAACGTGTGAGATGTGTTGTGTTAAGCAGTCAAGAACCATAGGCTCTATGACAGACTGTTTGTCTATGTTGACATAAAGTCCAGGCATCTCTTAATAAGTCACCAGTACAACAAAATCAGAGCACTGTTCCATGTCGGCACAAAACAAAAGAAAGTCACACAACAATCACAGTAAACACAACATAAATAATATACAGAGTAAATAATATGCTATGAAATATACAATACAGTATATATGAATATTTGTATGCCAAATAGTGTACAGTGTACATGTCCATTGCACATGTCAAGTGTCTGCATTGATTAGGGATACTGCCCTGTTGTAAAAGCTGCTCCTGACTCTGATCGTAAAACACGCATATAGAAAATAAATATGCATGTAGTGGTCACATGTTTACCATGTAATAATCTTCTCCTAGAGATAATTTGTCTTAATTATGTAGATATACAAACTTTGTAACGGTATGAGGACATTTATGCTGTATACAGGAGGTATTGTTCATGTAGTGATGATGGGATGTGATGTGATAGGATGGAATGAAAGGTTTGTGTCAAGGCTGGTGGAGGAACCAATA
The DNA here is from genome assembly GCA_021432705.1 of Caranx ignobilis. Lineage (NCBI taxonomy): Eukaryota > Metazoa > Chordata > Actinopteri > Carangiformes > Carangidae > Caranx > Caranx ignobilis. The sequence goes on from MU269983.1 coordinate 19,431,332, forward strand.
TGTAGTTTTGTTTATCCGTGATGAGGTTTATGATAATATCAGTAGGTGAGACAGCTGGTAGAGAGACAGCTCACACAGCTCATTATTTTTAATTAGCTCTACCTTTTCAGTCTAGTTAGCAGCTTTGCTCAAATCGCTGCTGGTCTTTTCTGTGAGCACATACACACGGCACCTTGAAACTCCATGTCAAAATGTTTTTCACCAGCGAAAAGCCATTATTTTTGATGTGCCTTCACTTTATCCCTATGCAGAAAAGCAGCTTTCAGGAGAAATTTCAAGGGAATTTTGGAAACACATACAAAAAGCCCAATGAATGAAGAAGTGGGACCAAGTTTAGATAGAATTGATTGCAAAATTACATATGAGAACATTCCCTGAAACGGTTTGTGCAGTACACACTGAAATGATTTGGCATTCAGGCTCCACTAGGGCGGGCTACGTGCCAGCGCGGCTTCACACCTTGTAGTCCTGCCAGTCCTATGACCTGAAGGTAAAGCTGTGAATACAGAATGTACATCTTGCCACCTGACTGCAAATGTTCTGCAATCAGAGGACACTGACTCACCGTCATGGCTGGCTTCCAACACCTGCAGCTTCAGACACAGCTTCAAAAGGAAAAAACATCGAAAGCAAAGGCAAGGATGTTTGAAAGGGGCTTAACATCCACAGCAAAGGAACTTTTCAGTCTTGCAGGCTGCATTGTGTTTTTTGGACACAGGCAAAAGAGACACAATGAGGCTGTTGGGATAATCTGACCCAACAGCAACAAAATCCAAGCTGAGAGTTATGGAGGATGCATGTCCCATGCTAACTAGATTCAACAGTCAAAAGAAAGCAAAGTAAAGTTAACTGACTTTGACCTTAATGTAAGAGTCAAACCCAACTTAAGCTTGACAGCGGAAAATCAGGTTAAACCTCTCGACCGGAGTTCTCTCCAATTCATCCAGCATGTCACAGGGGATCAGAAGAAATAACAAAAGTTTCAGGAGGGAAAATGAAAGAGGCGACACAGGGGAGAGACTCGTGGTGGCAGCGGTGTGGGTGTCTGTGCATGTGTGCGCGTGTGTTGGGGAGATTAAAGATATGACATGGGGAAATGATGCCAAGTTCCACCTCTTCGTCTTCTTTTCCTCACGGGACCTAGTAAGTTTAAAAATAGAGCTCGTCTAATGGAGAAAGGGGCCGACGGGGGAAGAGACGAAGAGGGAAAGTGTGGAGAGAGTGGAGGAGTCCTCTGTGGTAGGAGAATGCAATTTGAGATTGGCCAGATTGCCTTTTTTTTCTTTTTTTTCGCTCATGAGGCGTGATATGCACCGGCGGGGTCCCTAAGCCACCATAAGCCTGACGCCAGTACCCACACTGCCGCCAAGGAGTCGTCGCACTCACAGCGCGAGAAAATCAGCACGATGAAATAAAAGAGGGACTCCAAAAAGATCAGCAGGGATTTGAGAGTGATAGATGAGAGTCAGAGGAGGAGAGTTTGGGAGGGAGTGGTGGAGACAAGTGGGGGGTGGGGGGGGTTGAATGGATGAAGGAGATAGCTTCTGTGGGATTATGGAGGGATACAGCAAAATGTAAATGCACAGTTGTCCGAGGCTGATTTCTCACGGTCACGCTGCGTTGTCAGAGGTGCATTGTTACAGGGCTTTGTTGCAGTTTTTCACACCATCTGAAAGAAGCAACTGGGCTTTAAGAAAAATAAAACAGACAGGAAAGTGTGTTTCTAGGTGAACAGGCGTTACATGTTTTCTTCTGTCTTCCCTCTGTCACTTTCAGGAGGAGAGGGCTCGGCTGAGGCCGGACAGAAGGAGACGTCCACCTGTGACATTTGCCAGTTCGGGGCTGAGTGTGATGTGGATGCAGAGGATGTCTGGTGAGTTTTGCACACACAAACGCTTCCCATGAAAAAACACCTGAAACCCTTACCTGTCGCTGTCAACACCAGGCGACAGCAGTTGACCCACTCAACAAGGCCCAGCTACCTTGATACCTGTTGACATTTTCACTCAAAAAAAAAAAAAAAAAACTGTTTAGCCAGTACGAACACATGAGAATTCAGATAAAAACTTGTCTCTCTGTTGTATACACCCGCTGATGAGCACGCACTGAGGTTTAGTGCATGGTTGACCATTTCATTTAACCTCAATTACCAGAGCAGGGCACAGAGAGAAAGGAGATTTTCGCTTATTCTGGAAATCCAATTACTATCCTTACAGGACTTGGCAATGTCAGTCCAAAAATGACTCACACACAGAAACTAGTTCAGCGAAGAAATAACGCTTGTCATAAATTTAACCATTTACTGCAGGTGAGACGGATGTAAGGTAATATGTTATCAGCTCCTCCGCATGCATTTGCAAGGAAGCAGCAGTGAAAAACATCCTCAGGGGTACACAATAAACACGTGGGTGCAGAGTCTAATTAGATGTAGGCCCAACTGGTGAACTGTTTTCCAGCACCAGGCAATATCAGCCTTTATTTATTTGCACTCTCCAACATGAATGGAGCTTAAATGAACCAACATAACAGATCTGGTGCGGAACAAGGATCAGCTGGTATCAGCAAAAGAAAGGCAGTGCTTATAAGAAATTCCCAGACCTATGCCTAAATTAGAACTGCCCTGAGAGTATGACTCTATCAAAGTGCTTGATGTAATGGAAAGATAATGTACCCTGGTGTGCAATAACTGTAATGCCAAGGAACAGCTTCATGATGCATACCGAGCCTTGTTCCAAATACCAAACAGCTGGAGTCCACTCATCCTGATGCCACCCACTTCGGAAAATGCACCTTAATATTCTACTAAAACACAGAAAAAAATGGATTTATTGATAATATCTCTGTCCCTAAGGGGGGGATTCATAAGGTCACAACAACACAGCGCACCATCAGTGGTGTGTGCACACAAGGACATTAAAAAAATGGAGCCTTGAGCTTATTTAGCAGACACTGGAATAAAGACAGTTATACAGGACATAACAGAGAGCGTTCGCCATCACATCAGGAAACAATGGACATGACAGGAGAGGCAGCCTGAGTCAATAATGCATCTCATTCCAAAAGTGGTTGACACAAACAGACACATGAATATTTCAGTGTTACGTCTTGTAAAATGGAAAATACAAGTACTTGTTAATCTTTCAAAAGCCCCAAGGTGTTTGGATAAGAATGTTTCCGGTGAATAATCAGGCAGGTAATTGCAACCCAAGAGCAGGTCGTTTCCATCAGACGGCAGCCAGCTACTGGAGTAGCCCAATCAGACGGCAGCTGATTTCAATCAAACAAACCGTCAGTTAATCAAACAGCCAGAGGAGAGAGACGACTGTAATCAAACACCAGGTGAAGTGACCCTATAAACAGATGTGTTTAGAAGAATGCATTATTCCTGCTTTCATCCAAGTACTTCACAACACTGTTTTATAAGGCAGCTGCGTTTTCTTTCCCTCTCTCTCATCCATCTCCTCCTCCATACTAAGATTGGTGTTTTTTTACCGTCATTATTAGCATTACCCCACAAGATACGCTTTGCATTTTTATGGTTGTATTACTCACTTTACTGTGGTTACTTGTTTTTTTTTATTTTTGTTTCTTCACTATTTATTATCATTTGGGCATTTTTATATGTATGTGTGAGCCTCTGTGAGTGTATGTCCAGAGAGAGAGAGAAAGCAGATTTTATTTGGTCTGTTGTTATCATGATTAGTGGTGGACTAGCAGTAGTAATTTGTAGTCGTAGTATTAGCATTAGCATTATTTCTGTTGTTAGTATAAGGCATTCAGTAACCAGACTGAAGTGCCATTTTGTTTTCACAGCATTGTTCGGGCTTGTGTTTGAAGGGGAGTGTTCACTTTGCTCTACATGTTAAATTGACTCTTTCCTAATCTTATTGACCACTCCGAGAGTTTTACAATGGAGGCCATACTTACCCATTTACAAACAAACAAAAAAGCGCAGATACATCGGGACAGTTTGGGGTTCAGCATCCCAAGGACACTTCAAAATGCAGACCAGGAGAGCCTGGAATTGCACCGCCGGCATTCTGATAAGTGGACGACTCGCTCTGCTGCCCTAGCCACACACTCTAATCTCATTTCCAACAGATTTCCAACAAGAGAAAGACTGTGGTAGAGGCTCCAGAGAGGGGCTAGCTTAAAGTAAGTCATGTTGGGTGAAGACATATGCCGTTTATAATGGGATTAATAGATATTTTGTGAAATAAATCAAGTTTCCAGGTTAGATTTAGCTTTCTTTTAAAGTGATTAATGTCAGGGTCGGACCGTATATTCACTGTGTTAATCAAAGAATCATCACAGTGTTTCTCACCATGTTTGTAGCTCAGCACTAAAGATTATTTTATTGACCTGTTATTGACTATGGATCAATGTTTTATAAGACATAGGCCCATCCAGACAAAGACGGAACTTCACCCAAAACGATCTTTTTCGTGTTGGTCTTGAAAAAAATCTCCGTAAAGATGGCGCCATTTCCAGAAATATTTGCGTACACACAGATCCACTGAAAACAACTGAAGACACTGTAGTACATACTCCAGGCCTGTGTGGAGCATGAGTGGGGCTGTAACACTGCCACACACACACACCAAAAACAGAGAAGAAGACGGAAATCTCCCCACTGTATTCAAACTCCACACAGTATAAGTCGACTAAATGTTGACTGGGAGTCGTGTCAGTGTAAATATAATGATCTGTGATGATTTAATGGGCGCGATTCAGCCGCAGTGTCTGAGGTAGCTGACACTAGTCAGCCGTTGTTGCTACGTTATGTCCATAGACTGTATACATCAGCGGTGTGACTCAGGCTACAGGTAAGAGCGGTAGGGGGTATGACATCATCATTTCAGAAAATATCCGTTTTCGGCATCCAGACGAGAACGTTGAGGTGGCATTTTCAGATTTTCCCACTCTGGGACCTATTTCCAAAAAATACCGGTTTTGCCTCCAGCAAAATGTCGTATTCATGTGGAAGCAACGCTGATATGACAAAAAACTTAAGCGGTCAAAGGTCACAGCGATTTCTTAAGACAAAGTGTTGGCCTAACTCAGTCTCTCAGGGACAACTCACATTTGGTGCAAATCTTAACCTGGACTCAAGATTGGAAGTAATTTGACTTTGGTGGTCAAAGGTCAAAGTCAAGGTGATGGTGACCTCACAAAGCACAGTTTTGGTCAAACATTCACAGTGACCACATAATGTTCTGCAAAAACACATCTGACCATTATTCAACAGTGTAACTGAGGGAGGAGATTGTGACCCTGTTTACAGCACCTTGGCTGTTTGGTGTAGGCGAACACATTACAGGGAGTAATTCTAGTTTTAGAAGTGGCACAGGAAGATGACCTTCACTTCATCCCATCTACAAAGCTTTGATTGGTTGAAACTGTGGATAAAAAACAAATCAGGAAAAAGCACAGAAAATAATGTTGTGCAGTAGCCATTCACAGAAATCCATGCAACCATCCATGCAAACATTTCTGAGGCTACAGCTGATGGCATCAACAATACTCTACGCTGCCTTATAGAAAAAGAATCCATCATAATGCCAAGACATTTGAGGATATTATTTATTTATTTAAAAGTGATTATTATTCCATTCAATTTGACGGTATATAAGAATGCATGCCTGTTATGGTGAATGGTTATCTTCATGATGTGCTTAGAAATAATGCACTCAGCCAGGTCAGGAGAAAATTGCTATTTCAGCCCATTTCCCCTCCAACCATTACTCTTTTGACTCTGTTTGTAATCATTTCTCATTCAGCGTGCAGACTCAATGAGGAAAAGAAACATGCTCGGTGATGAGAAACGCGTATGTATGTTGGCTGAACTATGCCACTGTTGACCCCCCGCTTAGAAAAGAGCCGTGCAACCCCTCACACCTCAGAGCACCACTCTGCGACTCACTGTACTCAGGGGGCCCACAGCAGGCAAAAAAAAAAGACCAATTTACCCCTTGAGGATCAATAGAGTGTCACGAAAACCCATTTAGATCCATTTGTGGTGTAAAACTGTAATTACCCACAAAAACCTATGCTTTCAAACCCATCAATAGCAGCCATCACTGTTGATAGAATTAAGGTGGAGGAGGAACGGATAGTGAGCTAATCATAGAGAGGGGCTGCAGGGACACTTGCTGTGTGAACACATGGGTTTAGACCTCCTGACAAAGGAGCAAGGGGCTTCTTAAAGCCGGCACTTATGTCCTCATTGAAGCCCATTCTGTGGAGAGCGAAAGGGAATTCCAATGAAAAGCCGGAGACGGAGGACAAGTCACATGGTGGAAGCCCTATTTTCATCCAGAGAGGTCCATGCACACACAGACACACACTGAATCCACTCCACTCCTCCACACATTAGTACCATGGACAGATTATGACACAATGGGCCATGAGCACAGACGTGTCAAAGCCCAGCCACCCGCAGCACCTCCTACATGGCAAATAAGACACCCAGAGGTGATTTTTCTCTGCGTTTTAGTTCATTTGTTTTTCATTGTGGCCATTTTGCTTCTCTTTGTGGTTGTTTTTCACGTCTTTGTGGAAAATCTGAACCTTTCTCTGGTCATTTTTGCACCTCTCCATGGAGATTTAGCGTCTTTTGTGTGAATTTTTGTAAGCACTTTTCATCTCCCTGTGAGGGTTTTGCATCTCAGTAGCCATTTTGCATCTCTTTGTAGTCGCTTCATTGACTTTTCTAGAAGAAATATCCGCATTTAAAACTGAGGCCAGAATGTCCATTCACTAATCCATCCATGATTATACTGATATCACATGTATATATATATTTGTGTGCGTGTTTGTGTGTCTTCATTGCTTCTGATTACTTGTATATACAGTACCACAGCTCTCATTCTCCATCTTCTCTCTCTCCTCCTCCTCTCTCTCTGTCAGTTTGCCTCTCTCGCTCAGTTTTCACAGGATTACAGTGAAATTTGAGGCTGAGGATTATGAAAATCAATGCTATGTTCAGTTGCAATAAGGTTTGCTGCTTAGGATTTGTACACAACATGAAGCAGTTTGTGGATACATTGGTCTCAGACGCCGTGTGTGTGTGTATGTGTGTGTTACTATGTGTTTGTGGGTGTTTACATGTGTGTGAAGTGGCCTTTTCAGTTAGGAGCCAGCAGATAGTCTGGGTAGGGTGGGATGGAGGGGGGGTAACGGTAGGGAAAGCGCAGGAAACCAATCAATAAGACACATCCTGCTAAGAACAGATCCTCACGTTCACACATTGTGCTAAGTTTCATTTAACACTTCATTTGCCCTTTGTACCTTTCAGCAGAGAGTGTGAAGCCATGATTTTCAGCGTGAGAGAGAAAAGAAGAGTTATCACAAACTGATCGCTGTCTCGCGCATGTACATGGCTGTTTGCACATGCCTGTCTGTGGGTGTTCGAAAGTGTATATTTGTGTGTGTGCGTGTGTGTGCAAGGAGCATTAGGATGTGTTGACGCACTGTCTGGTGGTATAGTGCCTATTGTGGAGAAAGTGAGAGGCCTCATTAAAAATGTATGGAGCCCAGACATCAGCCACCGACCGGCAGCTCCCTCTCGGGATGGCCAAGACTTTGAAAGCTCTTCAGTGATGGAGGGTGTGGGAGGGATGGTGGTAGTGGTGGTGGTGGTTTGCATGTATACATGTACATGAGCGCAGTGTTAAGCCCGTATAGGCTGCTCTCTGTTCTATCCAAGTGGCTGCTGGGTAAATCTTTCCTTTTTGCTCAGAAGCTGCTGAAAGTAGCTTTCATTCTGAGCTCCTCAGTTGTCTTGGTTGCCTCCTTTCAGGCTGAAACTATTCTCATTTAGATATTTTTTATGATAACACAGACACTTTAAATGGTGAGCCTAATCCTGTCTTGAGGGTGGCTATTGCAAAAAAATTATAGTCAGGGCTGTATAATTTTTAAAGGCTCTCTTGCCTCTGCTGGTATCACATCATTTTGGCTTTGACTGATGGGGCTTTGAAAACTGCTTATGGGAGATCTGCATGCACTTAAATACAAAGGAGTGTGTCCCTCTTGACTTGATACATATGCAAGACAAAAATAATAGCAACAATAAATACACTGATTCAAAACAGTGCTATTTATCTGCACTTTTATTCATGTCATGCCAAATCACAACAGAAATGATCTCAGGGCACATGTCATACAGTCACAGCAGGTCTGGACCATATGCTCTCTCTTTGTAATATTAAGAACCAGCAGTTCCCAACGGTTCCCACTATGAGAAAGCACTTGGCAACAGAAGCAAAGAAAAACAAACCTCGAACAGAACCAGGATCAGGGTGAGCGACCGTCAACCTCAGCCGGCTGTTTGAGTGAGAGGGAAGAGCATCAAGATCAAAGTAAGAGATTAATATGACAACAGACTGGTAGATGAATGCCACGCCCCCACCTTGATCACTAACAAGAGCAGTGTGGTCATTAGTGTGATCAGATGGGGAGGACACATTACCAGATAAGATAATATTTGTTTGAGTGTTTATCAGTAATGATTTAGCGAGTTGACGATGATGAGTTGATGTCAGTAGCAGGCGGTTTAGATGAAGTATTAACAGGGGCAGGACATGTTGTAAGACATGGGGACAAAATTAGCAAGAGTAGGAAATGTGTCACACTCTTTGTGGGATACTCTTCTACCACCAGTGATGGGAAATGTGATTAGTGCATGCGTGGTGATTTGCAGATCTGAGATACGGTCTGTTTGTTAGTTGGTTGTAAGTTTGGCTGTCAGGCTGGGAGGGTGCACTCTGAGGATTCTCCTGAACTAAACCGTCGACTCCAATATCACATCCTCTCTCATCACCTGCACCCTGCTGAGCACCAGCTCCCTCGTGTCAAAGCTGACGTAACCACCTGTCTGTATTTGAAGATAAAATAGGAGCACCTTCTCCAGCAGCATGAAGGTCTGCTCTCAGCAGGTCAGGAACTATATATACAGTTTTGGCCATAAGTCACCAATAGATCGTTATTTCCTCCTTTGTTTTTCTATATCCAACACTGAATGAGACGGAAGCACAGGAACGCAGTGATGTTTATGGCCAGTGATTCGCTGCTTCTTCTTCTGCTGCTGCTGAAATGCTGCCAGCTGGGTTAGTCTTGTGTTTACCTTTAGGTCATTATCTTATATTGAGTGGAGGCATATTGTATTTCCATGGGTACATTGTATGATGCCACGGTGTGCTTTGCTAAATTTGATTTAAATTCCAGGAGGTGTTGGAGTCAGACTGACATTTCTCTCAGTGTTTTGTTTTTTTCAGAGGAAATCTCTGCATACGTGAGAAACACAGCGAGGTCGAGCACACTGACTAACACACACGTACACACACACTCAATAGCAGCAACACAGAAGCACTGTGGGAAGGTTTTGGAGAAAACCAGATCTTCATATCGGACTTTTACTCTGTTTGATTTAAACACCTCCAAAAGACAGGATTGAACAAAAACCAATTTGTGTTACTTACAACTAAAAAAAGGTACTGTATGCTAACGATGTTTCTGTCAAGAGTAAAACTGGTTTAGACCTTGTAGATCCTGTTTCCCATCAGTTATGACGTGCTTTAGTTACTGGAGCATCTGTTCATTTAAAACTCTTTTCACAAAAGAAACAAGAGCCAAATAATGTAATGATCAGAATCATTTTCACCTACCAGTTATTTTTTTTGTTTTGTTTTTCTTTTAATCATTAAACCATTTTATGAATAACTGAAAACAGTTTTCACTCACTTCGTGTTGCACTATGTGTAATTGACAGGTTATTCACACAACAAAGATCTGTTAAGTCACAATATAATTATTGTAGTCGGCAAATATTTTATTAGGATTCACATCAGACTGTAATTAACAGAAAATGTATGAGAATGTTTGCAAATGTTTTGTGCTGGCTATGAAGGGGGAAAACGTCAGCTTTAGTCAGAGGCCAAGTTATTTGGTTAGAGGACCAGATTTGACCGTGGGGCCACGATTTGCCCACCACTGCTTTAAAACACTGCACTGCTGTGTCATAGTGGAAGCCTCTGCAGCGGCAGGTCATTCATCGCTGTGTTGGCTCACTTTCAGTGTCATGCGGGATTTTGGATCTTGCACGCCTTTCATATGACTGTGTGTCCTCTCAGATGCATAACGAAGCCTTTCTTCACATCATACTTACTTTGCTGATCCGTCATTACAACAGGAGCTGAGTGCTGACACGCTTTGCTGCACAGCGTTTCAATCAACATCAATGTCAGCAGTACGAATCATCATGGCTGATTGCAAAAGTGTCTGAGCGTATGTGTGTCTGAGTGTGCGTATGTGTGTGTGTGAGAGAGAGCGCGTGGGGGCACACGTTTATGCATTGACGGGTGCCCACATGGGCGTGCATGCAAATGCAGCTGGGAGACAGCTGAATGGCTGTGCTTTACGGAGAACGTGGCACCAGGGGAAAATGAAAAGGACCAGGAGAATAATGACAGATTTATAATTACAGAATCTGGTGTTCAGTGCTACTCAGCAGCAACTGTCTGGGGAAGGCAATCTGGGTGTAATTTCTGCTGATCAGGCCTGCCGCACACTTTAGGGTCACACTGCACATACACTAAAAACACACACACACGTAGATGCCCATGCATGCAGGTGTATGTGCCCTCCCTCTCAGTGTCATTTGTGTAGGTGTGGATACAGACACACAAAAGCACAGAATGTCTCGCTGAAATTTCACTGAAAATTGTGATGCGACAGCAAATTGCGCGGTTAATTTGCAAGAGCTAAAAGCATCAAATAAGCTCCTGATTCAGAGAAATAAATGCATCACAGCCTGGCACAAAAAAACCCACAGCACAACTATCAGCTTTATGGGGAGGAAGTCACTGATTCGATATACGGGGAAGACAAAACATGAGTCATTTAAAAGGATTACGGGTGTAAGCAGTTATTTGCCAAAGACGACAAACAACACACTTTGAACTAGACTTTCACTCAGTCGTTTAGAAAAGCTGCTCCAACTTAAAGTAATCTTCCGCTGCACAAAGTAAATGTGTTAATTTTGGGCTAATCAGTGATTATCACTTCCTCAGTAAATAACAAATATTCAAATTAAAGGTAAGAAACAAGATGTTCTGCAATCTGATTTTTTCTTGCAGCAAGACATATAGTTGTGTTGTATTGTTAGTTTTAGCTGGAAAGTTAGTATTTTCCATGAGTTATCTGACACAGAGTGTGAATTGAAGAACTTTTAGACAGTGGCTGCTTTTTGTGCTACAATTTCCTCCACAACACCAACATGAACAGCTTTGTTATCTACAGTTCTCTCATTATTAATTGCCTGAAACTGCCTTTGTAAAGGGACATCAGTTGTCAATCAAGGCCTCTGTGCAGACTTGTCTTTTTTGCAAAGTTAAATCCATTTGCTATTGTGTCAAAATGAATGTGCAGGATTATTTTTGCATGGTCCAGCATCCTGACTGAGTACAGGCTGCACACTTTTTCTCTCTCATTTTTAATCCCTGAATGAATTTGGGTGTGTGTCTGTCTCTAGTTGTCACACACACACACACACACACACACTCTCACACACACACACACACACACACACACACATGTCTCTCTGGAATATTCAGATTTCAGATCTGATTTATTGTAGATCTTGACATCAGTAATAAATAAAATACTAGTAAGTTTACAACCCTGTTCATTTCTTCTTCTCCTTCAGGTGTGTGTGCAACATCGACTGCTCCCACATCAGCTTCAACCCGGTGTGTGCCTCAGACGGTCGCTCCTATGACAACCCCTGTCAGGTGAAGGAGGCGTCCTGTCAGAAACAGGAACGCATCGAGGTCAAGTACCTGGGCCACTGCCAAGGTCAGACACTCAAACACACACATACATGTGCTGACTCTAGAAGACACACCAGCACCTTCACACACACAGTGGAGGTTGTCGGTCTGTCTGCTTGAACAGGTGTTCACTTCAAGTTGAAGTGAGGCCATGAGGGTGAATGAGGCAGCTTGCAGAGCTAAATGTAGACGGTGTGATTCTCTATCTGCCTCCAGCTGCAGCTATAACCACATTTCATAATTAAAGATAGCTTCACTCAATCATATTTTGGAACACCGTGCACAGATAATCCTCAAAACCCCACACAGCCTTAACTCTTATGTGTTTTTGATAATTTTACTGAATGGTAATCCCCCTTTTTTAGTGTACTATCTGTTATTTGAATGCAGTATTTGTTTGTAATGGTTCCAGGGATAAAGTTGTTTTATTAATCTGTGTGGTTAAATCCCTAAACTGAATCATATTGCTAATCCATGTGGGAGAAGACAAAGGCACATAAGAATTCTTCATTTTTATTTTTTATTATTTTGTGTTATTTGAGGGTTGATACTCCAGCATCTCATTTTGTCCTTGTTTTGACTGAGTTTTTCTTCAGCATCAAAAACTGAAACAGTCATCAGGTGGAGAGAGAGAGAGGGAGAGGGAGAGAGAGAGAGAGGGAGAGAGAGAGGACAGAGACTCATCCACAGTCACAGTTAGCGATTCTGTATAGGTACATTTGAAAGCGTTTGATTGGTTCTGCGTCCACACGGGACAAACGGCGACAATTGACCAAGATGTGAGAACAAAGATGAAAGCTTTCAGAAGTAATGGGGAATAAAGCAATCACGGCTAACCAGCTCTTGGAACACAAATAGAATTTCTGTATTCCCCCATGTCACACCCCCTGGGTGAGACCACCCTGATCGATTCCATCATGGTTTCCACACCCTCAGTTTCAGGCTGAGAGAGAAACAAATGTGATAAAACTCATTTGATCGGGACCCAAGCCACGATTCAAAGTGATATTTAGCTCGTCTGTAGTATATTCCCATGAGTTACTTGTCATAATACTGGGGACCAGTTTTACATTATAGATTTTTTTTCTTTTTCTTGAGATAGTTCACTGTTGATTCTACCAGTGTTGAACAACTGAAAGTACAGGCAACTTTGTAGAGTTTGGTTTTTTTTCCCCCATTTTTTCCTAGTTCCTGTAACCAGAAGCTCAAAAGAAACAGGTGCTGCATCATTAAGGTCTAAGGTCGTCACTGGAGCCAGAAAAATTGCAAATCTGAAGTCTGTTTAGTTTGCATCATCTCTCCTCTGAGCATTAAAAAAAATAAATAAATTCTTCTTCTTTTTTTTAAGTAAATGTCATTTAGACAAGACTCCTGTATCTGACCTCATCGATGAGCTCCTTTGTTTCTCTGCTTTTATTGAGCCATCTGGTGTTTCACAAGCAAATAAAAGGGAAAAAGAAGTCACATTTCATTCCATTTTCTTGCATCATAAATCCAGGAAATACTTTCACTCCCCCAGTCTCAGGGAATAAATTCACTGACCACTGAAAAAAAAAATCAATTGCAATAAACTGATTATGATTGGAGGGAGGTTTTGTCTAGCCATTGTAAAAGGAGAATTCAATGTAGCCTCAATAAGGTGAGCGAAAATACATTATTTCCTCTCATTTTTTTCTCCCTGACTCTGCTCCATTCGACCCTTTGTTCAGTATAATACATTAGAGGAGATGGTCTCTGACTTTTCAAGAGAATAGTTCCCATTTGTATGCATTAACTAGACAGGTGCGCATACACACACACAGACACAGCACATCACATCAGCCCTTTGTTGCAGCAATAATTTAAATTCAGCTGTCTCTATGGTGTGTGTTGGAACATGCAACTCCTAATGGAGAGGCTGTGCTGACCTTGGATCAGTTTTAATGTTTTAATGTGTCTTTGTCTTTTCCAGGTGACATCATGAACGGGAACAAAGGCAGTGATGGACATTTTGCACGGACTGACCTCACAGGTGAGTGCATGTGTAATGGGGGCAGATGCCAAATAATATGCTGCAACTCTGTCTCCTGTTTGTGTACAACCAAACAGGGAAATACACTCTGTTGGTCATCTCTGCCTGGGTTGAGCTTTGGTTTGTTCAATAGAAGTGCAATGACCGAGGTTTGGTTAGAAAAGCTATTTGTAAGTTTTGCTAATCCTGCTAACACAACATTGACCAGAGTCAAGTGATAATCACCTCCTCGTGGCATGAAATCACATTGAGGTGCTGCGAAAATCTGCAAAGAGCCTCTTTAGATTTAAGTATAAACCTTTTGCTTGAAGTTACTGTTCTTTATTAAGGTAGACCACAATTCTTCTTTAACCTTTACTAAGTGCTGCGAGAGTCTAAACATAACCATAATGCAGTTTAATAATGCATCTCTTCCTCCCTCATTAAATGTCTGGGTCTTTGTTCTACAGTGCAGTAATGTATGTACACAGGGGGCTACTAGCATATGTGCAGTATTTATGATTTTTTTTTTATTTTGTCTGTGTGCATGTGTGTGTGTGTTGACACAGAGGAAAATGAGGACCCAAGAAATGAGCTGGCGCGCGGCCTCTACATCCCCTGTCCAGATCACTATAAAAACTACTGCGTCCATGGAGAGTGTCAGTTCCCCAGTATCCTGGCTGAGCCCTCCTGCAGGTATACACACACACACAGTATCACTATATATATATATGACAATGTGCGATGGGCAGGGATACATAATTTTTGGCTATTTTTGCCTTTTATTTGAAGCTGAGAGACAAGAGAAAATGAGGGAGGAGGGGGTGAATAACAAAGGGCGTCCAAGGTTATTGAGCCAGAACCAAACTCCAGACTCTTCAGTCCATTCACATTATGTATCTAAACCACTAGAGCACCAGAGCACCCCTTTCTTGACATTATTTACAACAGTAAATGTCACAATATTCAAAGTAAGGGTCGGAAGTGAGGTAACTAAACACTGTTTACTAAATATGGTAGAATTTCATCATAATACACTGGGTCGGGACTATTGATTGTAAATTCATAATGAGATGAACAGTTTCTAAATAGCTAACAATCAATATTGGCTATTATGAGCAACAGTGCACTGATTCTAACAAATCAAACAATATTGGCCACAATGTTTTTTGTAACTATGACTGATGATGATGATAAATTTTGCAAATGCTGAAGCCCATTTATTCTTAACAGGCGTGTTTGTGTTGGTATTAATGCAAGCTGGTGTGCTCAGAGGGACAAGTGTTTGAGGTCCCCCCTGCTGTAGCAGTGGGCCGGGCTGTGTTGACCACTCATATTTGCTGCACTGCTTCAGATTAATCCTGTGTTGGATCTCTCCCCATTTTATGTAGATGTTAGTTTTTATTTCAACAGGCGCTATGATCTTGTTTCACCAGTTACATTTCATTTACTGAACCCACACACTGGAGCATTGTCATCTGCCTGCCAGTGATAACACTTGGCTGTACACATGCCACTATACTGTCAACTTCACCCATGACTGACTCCTTGAGTGTGTCATCAGCGAGGTCCTGGAAATAATGATTTTTTTTTTTTTTTTTTTAAAGCAGCAAAAACTTAAGCTTAATGCTGTGTGTCTGTTGGATGTGTATTAAGCAGATACTGTCACATCAAGCTTTTATGTGGGATGTGTAGATAATGGAAAGATAATATGTCAGTGTTGTGTTTACAGTTTCATGCATTGTCCTCTACATGCAAGTGTTCCATATTTTATATTTATCCAAAGTTTTATTTAAAGTGTTGATCCTTAAGAAAAGATATTTATGATTTTAAGAACCAAATACCATCTCATTGTGGTTTTATATCTCCTCTCTGAGGTGTAGCAGGTCTGTGTCAGCCAATCAGAGGGGAGGAGAGCTGTTTTATAAATGATCCAATAAAAAAGAGCAGAGGCCTGTATCACGAAGCGAGCTCAACTTACCCGGGGTTACTCCCAACCAATCCAGCTGAACCTATCCACAACAATGACAATCTGGATAAGCGGTATCACTCGGTAACTCAACCCAGGGTTGTCTTATGGTGAATCGGTGAACGCACATGTATAAAGGGCGGATTCCAAGGCAGCAGACCAATCACAATCATGAGCGCCAGTATATCAGAGAAGTGAAGTGAGCAAAGTCCCCCCCACCCCCCCCCAAAAAAAAAAAAAAAAAAATGGCAGAGGTATTCAAGTCCAGGCCATGAGAACTGGTACCTCTCGTATCGACAATCATCGAAAATCTAATGGATTTGATTGATCCTGGAAAATCCTTTCACACTGTTGTTGTGGACTACTTACAATATGTTTTCAGAATCTATCATGTATCATAAACTGGATACAATCACCGAAACTCTGTCCAGAGCTTCGCTATTTGTTCCCTGTTAAAAGGGTTTTCTTGGGAATTTTTCCTCAGTCGATGTGAGGGTCTAAGGGCAGAGGATGTTGTCATAATGCTGTGTAAAGCCCTTTGAGACAAACTGTTTTTTAAAAATGAGCTATACAAATAAAATTGCCTTGCCTTTTATTTCGGTTTCCTTGGTAACAGTAATCATAGTTGTAGCGGCTAAGCCTAAACTTAAAGCCACTGAGGGGCTGCATACACAGGCTAAAACTAATCGACGCGCTCGCTATCGTTTCTTCGTTTGCTCACCGTCTGGATCTTCAGCATTGCAAGAATCAACTAAGCGTTGCAGATTAAGCCCATGTAGTTTTATTCACCAATTAACAAACAGACATGACAGCACTGCCAGCACAACATAACGGGGCGTCGCGCAGCGGTCGAAAAACTGTGTGCTCTTCCGTCTGGCAACACCTGCCACCTGCCAGAAGGTTCCCACCCATATAGAAACACACACCATACATGAGGACACCTACTGGCCAAATTTGGCAACTACATACATTCATATAGAAATGGCTCCTACAATAGTTGTTACATTACACCTCCGGTACTAAAAAAAAGGGCATACAACGTCTTAACGTTCAAAACATTGTTTTGAACATCATAAAACATTACAGCTGTAGGCTAACACTCTTCTCACTTGTTGGGCTCCTATCTCATCGAGGTTATCGGTGAAAGGGCATGTCATTTTTCCCTGAATGGGTGATTGGCCGGTGGGTAGAGCCTTTTATTGGATTCAGATCAATCCTGAAAGCTACCCTGACCCGGAGCAGGTTAGCCGTTCGGTTACCATGGTAACTTACCTTGATAAGAATGAATCCAGCTTTGTGATATCGGAAACCCAGGGTTAACCCTGAAGTCACCTCGCTAAGACGGCAATCCTGCTTTGTGATACAGCCCTCAGTTTTCAAGTAAACAAACTACTGATGATAGTGGTGAATTTGTGTCATCACAGAGTCACGGTGGTCCACACAGGTCCACTTGTTAGGGCTAAGTGTCTGGATACAGGTGGTGTGCCTTTCTCTGTAGACTGGTCTAATCTGATACTTTGATACAGTGTTAATTAAAAGTATATGTACATCTACATTAATACAATGGGATCTTTAATACAGCTTTAATGTCACCACAGGCCCTGGAGCCTTGAACCAACTCTATACCTTCCACTTAGACAAAAATAACAGTTGCAATAATGTGTATTTCACTTGTGTGGTTTTTGGCCATGATTGTAATCAATCAGAATTACCCTTGATAGTAGTAGCAAGTATAGACACATAGAATAGACAGAATATGCAAACGAACATACACATTTAGATACACACAAGCTCTGAACATCAATCACACAGGTGTAGATACACCTTCATATAAGAACCTGATATGCACTCACACAACACAAATGCAAATTCTCAATGAAGTGCCAACACACGTACACACACACACACACACACACACACACACACACACACACACACACACACACAGAGCAAATGTACATGTGTGCTCCTCAGGTCTGCCATCATTTACAGCCTGATAGCGCAGCAGCCAGGGGGTCCTAGTATCTCTCTCTCCCCCTCTGTCTTTCTTCTTTCTCCCTAACCTCGCTCATCCTGGCTCACCCAGTCGGCAGTCCTCTTGCATACAGAACGTTGCTCAGCGTAGAGGCAGTGTGAAAGGTCTCTGCTGCCCCCTGCTGCTTGTAGGAACTGAAGGCTGCATGCAAACACAGCGATCTTTTCTTTGAGAGAGTCGTGCATGTCTGTGTGCACATGTGTGTGTGCATGTATGTGGAAACAGAGCACACACCCCAAACACAACAAGACTGCACTATTCATCGTACACACTGTCAGGTCGAAGAGATAGAAAAGCTGAAGGGGACTGTGTTTGTACAGTGTGTGTGTGTGTGTGTGTGTGTGTGTGTGTGTGTGTGTGTAGTAAACTGGGATATGCAGGTGTTGGTGGGTAACAACCTCTCCAGAGACAGGAGAAGCAGGTAAAGAAGAGAGCGAGAGAGAGAGAGAGAGAGAGAGAGCAAGAGCGAGAGAGAGAGAGAGAGATTAAAAGGGGGACCATTTTAGCTTGTCTCTGAGGACAAAGATCATCCATTAGTATGTGTGTGTGTGTGTGTGTGTCTAGTCTACACTAAACTGGCAAAATCTGAAAACATCAGATACGGATGCTTAAAAACAACATGTAGGGAAGACGACTGCATCATTACTACGCTACTTCTAGGTAAATCTCTTTTCATTACTTTATTATTATACTCATTAGTCTGTTATTTATTACCTAATTACATGTGTTAACACAGGAGGCATGTTTAATGGTGAGTGCCTAATCTTTAATTTGTGGATGTTCTCAACAAATGAAGTTATCACTGTGCAGAATAAACAAATATAAGTGTTGATGTGCCCAGACTGTGGTCTGATGCTAACAAATGGTTTTTCTGCACCAGCCGGCTCACTTTTAACCAGGAGAAATCACCATGGTAACATAACTAATGGTTAACATTAGGGCAGGAAATCAAAAGCAGCTGAACCTGCGACACATCAGTGTCATCATTCCTTCAAGGTGCTTACATGGACCCAGTGTGTGAATGTGTGTGTGAGTCAGAGTTCACTACACTGAAGACTCTTATTCTGTCACTGCAGCCCCTTGTAATCCAAGGGGACTTTGACATGATAAGGAGAAATTAAAAGTACACGGTGTGTTGTTTTTGCCAGAAAGAAAAAAAAACAAAACATTCACCATGATTAGAAACACAACGCTTCATCAGACTGACCTTATCAGCTCCAAAATACTTTGCCCCTCCTCTGGCTTGTTCTCACTGCAGCCATACACCACTTGACTTCTTTGAGCATCACACATAATATATTCATCTGAAAAAAAACAACAAAACAAAAGAATACTACAGGTTACTGAATACTGAAGATATGATCATTCCCAGTACACCTTGGGGATTCATGTATTTGTTTCTGCAGCTTATTGTCCCATAATTGCTCTAATTATGTGATTATATTATATACTTTTCATATGATTGAACCCAGAGACAGACTGAGGTGAAGCTGCTCCATGGTTCAGACTCAACACTTCATCACCTTACCAGGGGTGGGTTCAGAGTATTTTCTGGTGGGGGGCACAGGGAGTAACAACTGTGCATCTGGGTTGGCCATGCAAAAGTAACAACAAGGAGGCTGCCACTGATCACTGTCTTCTGTACAGTCTTCATGTCTTCATCTTGCCATTGTTGGCAGCATTAATGCCTATGACCTTTTCATTTTCCACTGTCAGGGTCAACATTAAAATTATAATCAATAAATAATCAACTCTGTTATAAACAAGAAGTCTTAGCAGAATAAGCAACACAATGAACTCTCACAATGAACAGCCCTATCTTCTACTCTTAGTATAAGACTTACTCTTATACTCCTAGTAGTTAGAGCTCAACTCTGTACAATAAACATCTCAGTGTTTTGTGTAACAGTCAGTTGATGTTTGCAGAATGACCAGAACAAACATTACTCAAATGGTGAAATTGAGAACAACAACAATCTTACACTGTTTTTTTTTTTATTTACTACACAGAACACTGGGTTGTTTGCTGTAAGAGTCTTAGTCAGAAGTTAGTGCTTATAGCTCTGTACAGTGAACATAGCAGTGGTAAACAGCTTAACACAATGATTGACATTACCACAAGTCAATGAGCATTTGGGGGGAGGGGCACACAGGGTGGTTAATCAGATTGCCCCCCCCCCCACACCTTACAATGAACAGTCACAGATGTTGTGTTCTCTATGGCGTGTCTCTGTAGCATCTGTAGCGCCAAAAGGTCCCATATTTTACACTTTTGCACTGTTTCAGTTGAAGTGTTGGCTCTACTGACTGTCTTATGCTTCCCAAGGGTTTTGTCTGAGCTTGGTGAATCTGACTTTTTGTTCACCAAACACATGGAATCATCTGCAACATGCTCTCATGTTGGCTCAACAAGCATCAACACAGTAGCTATGCAGCATCCGCTTAATGTGTCATTATGATTCCAGCTTGAGCGTGGACAATGGGCCACAGTGAAGAGAACATTAGGCATTTCAGCTGCTTACTGTCAACATCCTCGCACAATCTCTCCCTGCTTCAGTCAGCCACTGCGAGCCTCATCAGTCATCTTCATCTCCACAGTCGCAGCGCAGAAAAAGCACAGTCACCACGCCGTCTCACAAATGCATTGTTCCACCACAATGTCTTTATCAAGCAGGTTCTGACGTTTCAATTAGAAACACAGAAATAATTAACCTGTCTCTCGTGCAAAGAAATGACTTGTGTTCTCTGCTCTCTCCTCCCTCACTCCCTGGCATGTGTGTGCGTGTGTGTATCTGTGTGTGTGTGTGTGTGTGTGATCTCAGCTGTCACTCGGGCTTTAGGGGCACCCAATGTGACATCAAAGAGTACAACGTTCTCTATGTGGTGCCAGGATCTGGCAAACTGCACTACGTCCTCATCGCCTCTATCATTGGAGCACTCCAGGTGGTCATCATCTGTGTGGTAGTGCTCTGCATTACCAGGTGAGTCATGCCCTAACTCAGACACACACGCACACAGACATGCATGCACGCGCACACACACACACACACACACACACACACGTTTGAACACAGCTTTCTAATGAGCCTGGGAGCTATACTTTCCATGATGTGTGTATTTGGGAGGCACATGGGGGGCTGTGGTGCTCCTAAGCCTAGAGGAAACAACTGAAAGGTCACCTTGCCTAGAGAGGAAGTTCTGTCACCTTCCCTCTGGACACACACACAGTCCAAAAACATGCACAGTGTGCCTATGAGAACAGATGCACAAAGATACCTGTGTGGGAAGCCAGGCGTTTCGTATTCACAATAAAAACCACACACACACATTCACTCACACACTCACACACACACACTTATGCCCTGCACCTTGTCTGCCTCCAGCTGACCTAAGCAATTTATGACATTTAATAAAAGATTTTAAGAGTTTTGGCCGAGACAAAACTGCTCCTCTGAGCAAAGGAAGGAGGGGGAGGGGGAGGAGGAGGAAGGGCAAAATGAGAGCGCGATGGAGCAGGCCAGGAGTGAAGATAAAGAAGGAAGGAGGAAATTATATTATACACTCAGCCTTATAAAAGTCCACAATACAGCACATGGCTCTCACTCCACGACCACTGAATAAATGAATGTGTAAAGGAATGAATGAATCTACACAGACATGTATTTCATTGTATTGTGACTGACTCACCCAAGTGTCCTATCTCTGTTGAAGCGCCTGAGCTTTGTTTCATGCATTTTATGAATGTTGCTGGAGTCTTACTG
This sequence comes from Caranx ignobilis, assembly GCA_021432705.1. NCBI lineage: Eukaryota > Metazoa > Chordata > Actinopteri > Carangiformes > Carangidae > Caranx > Caranx ignobilis. Next base: position 19,452,918 of record MU269983.1, read on the forward strand.
TATGTGGTTTCCTATTATTATGAAGACTTGCCATTCACTTAAAGGACAAACAGGTGGGAGCGGAAAAGGTCATCTCTATGCTTTTCCTCTCCTTATGACATTATGTCACATCTCGGGAAAAGGTCTGCTCCAAAGGGTATCACTGTGAGATATCTTCTTACAGCTGCAGTATCCTATATTTTCGTCACTGTCAACAATTCAGATACAAAGACCCAAACCAATAATGCATTTGTTCCTCTCTCTAATCTTTCAGACTCCCCTATCCCAAACCAAAGCCCACTGGATCCCCAATGAAGATTTTTTTTCTTTTACACAGAAGGCAAATTACAGATTTTGTTGATAGATTTTTTTTTTTTTTTTGCAGAAAGCTGTGTCTCTCTTAAAATGTTATGTAATATTACAAGTACAACAAATTTAAAGTAGGACTGTGGCATTTACAAGAGCTCACACTCTATGCTAATGTTTTTTTTTTGTTTTTTTTTTTCCATCAATTGCTTTTTTGTGTGCGAACACATCTTTGATGACTGCAGCCAAGGAGATTTTAACTTCACCTGTCCATAGTTCTGAATAAATCACTGCATCTGCATCAACACTGCACAGGGGAACGGCGCTGCAGCAGCTCCTGCTGCTCCTGCTGCAGTCACAGGGCAGTTAGCATTGCCTTTGTGTCCAGCAGACATGCAGTTTCTTCTTGTCATGTACCTCTATATTTCACCTTAGCTGCTTTTCAAACTGTGGAAATTTCAGGCCGAAGCTCTTTTATGCCTTTTCATAGCCTCCCCTGCTTTGTTGTCATCACTTGGCTTCATTTTCAGATTTTAGATTCAGTCTTTTGCCTGCAGTGTTTTACATGCAGACGCAAACATTTTAAACAGAGCAAAAAGCCACGTTAATGTCATGTTGCTGCAGGGTTGTATGAAAATGTGTCTGTTCCAGGATTTACAAGTTTTTACAAGGGTTTACGATGGTTTAAATTATCATCCATATTTATATGTTATAGCCTACCACAGGTAATTACAGTCTACTTTCACTGCAAACCAGCTAAATCAGCTAAGCTGTTGTTACTTCCTACCTTTGAGGAGGTCTGTCTATTCATCCATCATTTATATTCCTTAAGTCTTTAAGAAATTTAAAAAAATTTAAAAATCAGAGGGGTTTGTGCATAAAAGTCTTATGAATGAATTATGAATAGCATCATGTGGAGCCCATGGCAGAATGACTTTATTTGCATTTCTACATTTCATCCACTTCCCTCCTTCCAGCTCCATCACTAGCTGTGTCAGTGTATGTTGGTTGGATGCTTGTTAGATTTAAAGGGATCTTCATGGACCTTCATTGTTGGCTTTGGTCTTTTCATGGTAATTAAAAAAAAGAACTAAAAGGAAAAAAGTCCTAGATTGCCCACTGGAATGTTTAAAAAATGATTTCAGGTCCATAAAATACCAGAATTACACCAGAATGAGCTTTCACCGTGCAGATAACTGTCTAACTAACCACTGCCTAACTAACCTTCTTCTTCTTCTGTATGTACAGGAAGTGCCCACGGACCAACAGGATCAACCGGCAGAAGCAGAACAATGTCCACTTCAGTTCAGAGAATACCATGCGCGCCTCCACTAGACTCATCTGAGCCCTGACACACCGGACAGAGTCCCCCCTCCACTTTACGGAGAGCTGCGGCGTTTGATGTTCCCCCATATAGGCCAATCCCCCAAAATTAGGATCTGCTTCCCCTCACCCCTCGCCCTCTCTCCCAGTGTGAACTTTAAGAATGCCCAGGGAGGATGGTGGCACAGCAAAGACAGAGCTGGAGCACCAGTCAGTAATGAGACTCACATCGTGGGGTAACGTTCTCATCTGTTGCCACCCTTGCCGACCCCCCCCCCCCTCCCAGTTACAGATGTGTGTACCTGCACCTTGTCACTTCCGCCCAGGGTTTTTCTGAAAAACTGAACCATGAGGTGTTTGGGGGCATTTGAGAATGTGAGTGAGTGTGTGTGCGTGAGCATGTGTGTGTGTGTGTGTGTGTGTGTGTGAGTGTGTATTAGATGTGTGAGCTTTGGTAGAGGCGGGGTAGCCAATGTCTGTTGTTTGTAGATGAGGGGTTTAAGCAAATCGGGGTAGTGCAAAGCAGGGTAATGGGCTTTAAATGAGGTGTGTGTTGTTGGGTCTGGGAGGGGGGTGGGGCGGGTTTCGGGGCTACACGTGATGCCTTGCACCTTGTGTTATAGGAGACCTTTGACAGAGGGCACAATGTTATTATAGAGCTCTCTGTTCGGTTGTGACGATGACGTCAGCTACTGTATCTTGGGTTCTATTTCCAATAGTTATTACTACGTTGTCTTGATGGGGTCATTTTTCTGTAAATGTAAATAAATAATTTATATCACGAAATGTAACATGCTGTGTCTGTCTCTGTTTATTATGGTCACACTCATGTTGCTCTGAATTTTACAGTAGATCCATACATCAAAGTGATTTCACATCGACCAGTTACCATGGTAATCTGTTGTTCTTATATTCATGATATTAAGTGATAATCATGTTATAATATATAGCTAATAATTTGTAATGACTATTTGAATGAATTTTATACTTTTACATTGAATTTTTAAGTAAAATTTCAGTGCAATAGTTATTTTTGTGAATAAGTATGTGTACAGATAGTGTTTCTGCAAAATCATGGATGTATAATACATCTATGATGTGAACACTGTACCACTGTGCCATTGTATGCATTTAAAATCTTTCTATGGTGGCCCTGAGAGCTCAGCACACTGCAGCCTAACAAAGGATTTGCATGTGTTATGATTTTTTGCGGTAAATGTCTTGTGAAACGGATGAGGATCATAGACTGTTTATAAAAATGAGGACGTTTCCTGAATGTGTGGTGTGTTTGTGCTTCTGCATGTGCTTTGTTAACACGTGGCCACCGTAGTTTTCTACAGTTTCTCCGAATCACACAGTGAGGCTTTAAGCCTGTACTGGCCTACACAGTCAAAATAAAAAAAAATAATAAAAAAACTGTTAGTACAAATACTTTGAAGTTGTGTAACAACTGGAGTAAAATCCATTCTGCTGTACATCTATATGCTATTATTTTCCTCCCTTGCCATTTTTTTTATTTACTTGCTGCTCTAGCCTGTATTTGTAACCACCTGTAAAGACAGCTTGTTGTGAAGAAGTCGACAAATGAACATTAACAGAGGCCAGCAGCTGTTTACATCTCGCTGTCCACAAGATGGAGCTGCATTCACCACGGCCAGCACGGAGCCAGTGGTCAGTCGTGGGTACAGCCAGATACGCCTAAAAGGACTTTAGTACAGCACATTGTGTAAACGGCATTATTCCAGTGTGGTAATACTGCGCATATCAAATTGATTATTGATATTTCTAGGCTGTGGTAGAAAACATAGTCTTCATGTTGTCGTGGCCGAGTGGTTAAGGCGATGGACTAGAAATCCATTGGGGTCTCCCCGCGCAGGTTCGAATCCTGCCGACAACGTAATATTCTTTTCGTGACTTACGGACGTCGTAAGCGTAAAGAGATAAAAGCATATAGGAAAGAAGCTTCGAAAAGCTCAAGCGCACTGGAGCGGAGGCAGTTTCCAATCGGCGCCCATGTGAACCTATCTGACTGGTCCCACATCCCGCGTGGCGGAGCGGCTCGCGCGCTGCAACGCTTTAGTTCGGCGTCTGTTCTATTTTTCACGCGAGCCACGAGCGCAGCTGTCAAGCTGGATAGAACAGATCGAACCAGACAGGAAGTCGGGCACAGAAAAGGCGAGAGAATCCGGACAGTTTTCAAGATAAGATAAATTAAATGACGATTAATGAAGGTGTTACTTGCCCGTCTATATATATTTGTCAGTTGGGTCTACACACAAGAGAGATGAACACACACACACACACACACACACATTCCGTCATCACAATTTTTTTTTTTTAATATAGTGTATATCACAGAGCCAACAGAGCTAAACTACACAAAAACATTCTGCCCGATTCCTGCGGTGTTTATCCCTAGAAAATTCATTAAAACACACGCCCAATACGTGGACATGCTATGAAAAATGTCATTAACTTATTACGTTATAAAAATATTGACTTATCCATGTTTAAAATGACCTGTATATGTGGAACACCGAGTACAGACGGGCACAAACGAGCAGAGTCAATGTTTGAGCGGCGCGGCAGGTGACCACACCCGCTCTGGGTCAAAGCAACCAAGTGGTAAGTTGTCATTGGTTGAACACCTAAACAAAAGGACCTGATTTAGTGATTGCACGCAGAGATCATCAGTCACTGGACGGTACATTAGGAGATCCCAAACCTGAATGTGTTAATCACTTTCTGGACCAAGTGGCTGGGCCGATGTGTCTGCTGTTAGAAGTGCAGTATGCGTTGCTGATGATGAGAGGTTTGTGTATCGCAGTGTTCAGAACCAGATCCAGCAGGTATGGTTTCTTCGACCCACGCGATAGAAAAGAATAAGGTTTGCCTATATAACTGGACTGAATCCCTTCTTCCATAGTCTCCATGTTGAAACTATTTTCTTGTCTGCACACATTAATGTCTGCCTGTCCTTTTGTGAGAGATCCATCCTCTGTGGCTCACCTTGAGGTTTCTCCAGATTTTCTTGGGAGTTTTGGGCGCTGTCAATCAGAGCGTTATCTGCCACGCCCACTCAGGCCTGACAAGTGATCTGAATAGCAAAATGAGCTGTTTTTAAACCAGGTTTTCTAGTAGTTATGAATAGTTATTTTCACTCAGACCTTTGTGGATGCTTAATGAGACACTCGACTTTGACATAATATAAGCATTTTTACTATTTAAAGCCACCTTTACAGAGGCTTTAAATTAATATGAGCTGATTTTGAACCACTTCAAATATCAAAGTGTGAAATTTGCAGTTCTTTCATATTTAAGCATATGACGCTTTCAGGAGTCCAGTGAGCCTTAGTTTCAAAAATGCACACATGCTTTGTTGACTGTGATAGTTAGAGCAACTCAACTTCGTTTCCCTGTCAGCACTCGCTAATTATTGTTAGAAACAGGTAGGGAAGACAGATAGGAACACTGATGCATTCGGTAATCAACTTGTCAGGGCTTTCCCCACAACTAGCAAACGGCTGGAGGCAAGTGGGAAAGTTCTGTTTTTGTCTCTTTCAATAGAAACCAGGTAAAACTAGCAGATGACCTCATTTTATGTGTGCTGTTCTGGTGCTGTTCTGAGCATTATTTGTGGCTATGAGTGGCTCTTTTGATCGCGTTTAGCTTGTGGAGAAATAGACAGCAGTATTTTGCTATCATGTGGTCTTTGCTGAAGTCCCTACAACTAGAGATGTTTGTGGCTGGAAAACTTCATCTCTCAAGGGAGTGTTCTACTTGGTGTCATGGTGTGTTAGACCATGGGTTACATTTACGCCGGAATATCCCTTTAACATCTCGTTCCTGCCCCCCGGGTCCCGGGTACTTATTTCTTTATCTATTTTAGACTTGGGGCTGTAACGATCATCAAATCCACAGCTTGGTATTTCAACTTGCCCGTTTAAACTTGCCCGTTGAGTCATCCATGCACAGGAAAACAGGTAGTTGGCTGTGTTTCATTGCTGTACCACCCACCCACCAGCAGCTCCAGGCCTCCTGTGTTACCCCTGATTGGCTGAGGGGATTGCGGCTGAGACTGAGCGCTCGGATCGGAGCTGCACATCCACCAGTGTGATCCAGTGAAGCGAGGGAAGCACTTGTTGCAGCCAGCTAGATAGCCTCCTGGCAACTAGTGCTGATTTTTTTTTTTCTGCCTCCACCAGGCTGGATATAGGTGACTGTGCTACTTTGCTGCAGCCCAACATGAATTGCATTTTGTACATACTGTAGGCTCCTGCCTAGTTTCCTCCCACTGGCTTTTGGCTACATTTTCAACAGATTTTTTTTTGTGTGTGAATGTTTGTGTGTGTGTTGCATGGACTAATTGCCGGGACATGTGCAGCCCTTTTTTCCAAGTCAGTTACAAAGAAAATAAATAACAAAGTAAAAGCTTCAAGACCTGTGGACGGGATGAAAGACTAAATCTGCTGGAAATAAGAAGGTAAACTTCATCTCTCAAGGGAGTGTTCTACTTGGTGTCATGGTGTGTTAGACCATGGGTTACATTTACGCCGGAATATCCCTTTAACATCTCGTTCCTGCCCCCCGGGTCCCGGGTACTTATTTCTTTATCTATTTTAGACTTGGAGCTGTAACGATCATCAAATCCACAGCTTGGTATTTCAACTTGCCCATTTAAACTTGCCCGTTGAGTCATCCATGCACAGTGTTGAGACATTCCTGCATTTGCACCACCTGTTCTATAGGCAAACATAGCCGGACTTCAGCTGTTGAATAATTTTGTGACTGCAGATCACTTTTTGCATTTTTCTCAACAAATCACAAACCCTTTACACTAGAACATCCAATTTACTATAATTAAAAACCTTAATGCGTCAAACAAAAGTTATGTATGAAAGTGGTTTTAAGTAATATTTTCAGGTTGCAAAATTTATCTAAATAAAGTGACTGCAAACACATGCCAGGGACAGTTGTAACATGTCTACAAGGCTACATAATGAAGTAATAAATAATTAATCAACAACACCAAAGTCAGTAAATATTACTTAGCATTGATGTTAATGTTATTGTTAAATCATTTTATTTCAGATAATGGTTAGCTTTTTCATTGTAGGCTCTGTTTAAAAATAACAACAACTCAGTCAAATTGCAAATCATTGACTTGGTGTAATGTATCCTTAAAAAAGCTTAAAAGTGAACATATATAGGCTACCCAAAATGTGACTTAAATATATGCAGGCATCACGAGGGAGAATTTAACATGGACTTTTGAAGCTCATCACTTGCATGGAAGATTGACATTTTTTGTGTGTGGACTTGCTCACAGGAACTGTGATTTTTGTGTCTCTGCAGTTGGAACTTTCTTCCCGCCTCCTCTCTGCTCTCTTGAAAATGGACAGTTCTTCATAGGAGTGATGTGTAAGACCAGTTTGCTGCTTGATAAGAGCTGTGTGGATTTACATGGCGAAATCACTGTCGTGAGAAGATTCAGCATGATTTCACAGATCTGTCGTCCCCAATGTTACGCCCGCTGCAGTGAACTGGAGGATGTGCTCTGCCGAGAAGAGTAAAATAGGCTAAGGCACTTTATAGCACATTGTAGCTTTCACATCATGATATCATTTGCATAAACAAGAGCCATTTGTCACCCAAACACTTTTTTTTCCCGGACATTTCAGTGAGATGATTCATTTCCATTAGACAGAAAAAAAATTCAACAGGTACAATGCAAACTAAGCAGATGGAATTAATACAATTAATTGCTGTGTTCCTCTTATTTTGGGTTGGAACTGAGGCTGTTATCAACCTGAAGTATGGAATAAACGAGGAAATGAAGCCCGGGTCAGTGATTGGAAACGTGACAATGGACGCGCTGAAGCAAGGATTTCAGATTGCACCGCAGCCCCCGTACTTAAGGGTTATTTCCAATTCGGAACCACAATGGGTGGAACTTAGTCCAGCCGGAATCCTTACAACCCAAATGAAAATAGATCGGGATGTAGTTTGTCGACAGAATCCAAAGTGTGTTATTTCCCTCGAAGTGATGTCAAACTCTAGAGAGATCTGTGTCATCAAAATTGAGATTGAGGATTTGAATGACAACGCACCCAAATTCCCAAGGAGCCATATTGACATTGAAATTTCTGAGAATGCCTCCCTTGGTACCAGGTTTCCTCTAGATGGGGCAAGCGATCTGGACTCGGGAATCTTTGGAGTCCAGTCATATTCCATCACCCCAAATGAGCTTTTTGGACTAGAAATTAAGACCAGCGGGGATGGCTCCAAAATTGCCGAGCTTGTTGTGCAGAAATCGCTAGACAGGGAGACACAAGCCCACTATACATATGAAATCAGCGCAGAAGATGGAGGAGACCCTCCAAAGATAGGCACAGTCCAGTTAAATATCAAGGTAATAGATTCTAATGACAACAACCCTGTTTTTGATGAGCTAGTGTATATAGTTTATGTGATGGAGAATTCCCCCATCAATGCATTAGTCATAGACTTGAACGCTACGGATCCTGACGAGGGCACTAATGGAGAGGTTGTGTACTCCTTCAACAGTTATGTCACGGAGAAAATGAGGGACATGTTTAAAATTGACTCCAGAACCGGCATCATCACCGTCAACGGTGTTTTGGATTATGAGACAACGCAAACATATGAGATTGACGTCCAGGCCAGAGATCTAGGTCCCAACTCTATCCCAGCTCACTGCAAAGTCACAGTGAATGTGATGGATAAGAACGATAATCCACCTGTCATCAGTTTGCTCTCACTGAACACAGAGATGGTGGAAGTTCGTGAAAACACGCAGCATGGACATGTCATTGCACTAGTGAGGGTGTCAGATAAGGATTCTGGGGCAAATGGTAAAGTGCAGTGCAGGCTGCAGGGCAATGTTCCGTTCAGACTGCGAAAGTATGAAAGCTTCTCCACTATACTAGTTACTGGCAGGCTGGACAGAGAGCAAAAGGACACATACAACTTGACCATCCAAGCAGAGGATAGAGGCATCCCTCCTTTACGCACCACAAAGTCTCTGGTAGTCAAAGTCACAGATGAAAATGACCACTCTCCCCACTTCCTCAAGCCACACTATCAAGAGATGGTGATGGAGAACAACCTCCCCGGCTTGTGTCTGCTTGTAGTATCAGCGGAAGACCCGGACCTGGGGATAAATGGCACAGTTTCATACTCTATAGTCCCTGGTGAGATTAAGGACATGGATGTAAACACATATGTCAGCATAAACCAATCTGGCTGCATTTACTCCATGAGATCATTCGACCATGAGTACACGAAGACTTTTGATTTCACAGTTTTAGCCAGAGACAATGGCAACCCCTCTTTATGGAGTACCGCCACAGTGCGCATTGTGGTGTTGGATGTCAACGACAACACACCTGTTATGACAAACCCTCCCTTGGTAAATGGCACGGCAGAGGTTTCCATCCCCAGAAATGCTGGGGTGGGTTACATGGTGACCCAGGTGAAGGCAGATGACTATGATGAGGGTGAGAATGGGCGGCTCACCTACACCATCTCAGAGGGGGATGGGGCTTTCTTTGAAATTGACCAGGTGAACGGAGAGGTGCGCTCCACCAGGATGTTTGGAGAAAACGCCAAGTCCACCTACAAGATCACAGTCGTGGCGAGGGACCACGGCAATCCCTCCCTCTCTGCATCAGCCTACATTGTGGTGTACCTCTCACCAGAACTGAACACACACACACAGAAGTCTATTAGACCTGTCAACATGTCAACCTGTCAACCTGTCAACCTCATCCTTATCATCCTTACCAGGAGATCCCGACGTACACCTGCAGGTACTGAACAAATCTGTGTGCACCTATGAGTATATATGTGTGTGTGTGTGTGTGTGTGTGTGTGTGTGTGTGTGTGTCTTCAAGCATGCCTCTGAGTCACCAACCTATTTTCTCTGTCCTTTTGCTCCGCCTCTAATCACTTGATTCATCCAATCACAATCTGCCACCCTCTCTCCTCCACCAACCAGTCATTAGCTGTTAAATTTTAAAAGCTCTCTCTTTCTCCGCTGTCATCCAGTTGTCTGAACCCACCTCCACCCCTTCACTACCTCATTCAAGATTCAGCCCATGTCCATCAGAACTCCAACCAGAGGCTTCCACATCAGAAGATCTCATCCAGCTTCGGGGGGGGGGGGGGGGGGGGGGGGGGGGGTCTTCCTCAGATGCAAGCTTCTCATCCCTAGATCAGGTACTAAGCTGATCTGCTTCCCAGGGTCTAAGCACCAAAGCCTATTTGTGCACAATAAATATCATTACATTTCTCAAATCTGTCTTGCTTTTATCCTTATTAGTCTGTCCTGACTGAAATGAATTTGAATCTGCAGTTCTCCTTCACTCCACTTTGCTAGTGGGCTTGCTTGATAATGACAGAAAAAATGGAATTAGTGTGGGCTGTGTTTTGAACATGATTGCATATACTGGTAGTGTATGTAGTAGTATTTTGTAGTTTCTCATTATAGAGGGGTGTAAGTAAAGAGGGAATATTATATTGTGAATTTTATATCTACATACAATGTGCTAATTTGTTTTTGATGTTTTAATTTGTATCTGTTGTTTTTGCAAAGATACTGTTTTCTTTTTTCCACCTAGAATGATATTGCAGGAAGAGCACTGTGAGAATGGCCGGCTGTTCAGGGGCCCCGATGTTCTGAGGAGATTCATTGTGACACTATTTTAGGGTTTAGGGTTTTATTACATATATTTACACAGTATTGGAGTTTGTTGTAATCTCTGATATTAATGATTACTTTACATGTCTGTTTGTCAGTAGGTGGATGTATGGGAACCTCAGATGTTCTCTTTTCTTTTTTGGTGTTTAGGGAGATTAGTGTTGGGCAGGGAGTGGTCCAATGGAGGGTCCGTCTGGTTGACCAGCCTGAATTTGGACGTTGTTTTGATTTATTTTTCTGGGGTGTCCACATGTATCTGCTTTAGTCATTTCTCTATACAAGTTTAAAAACTCTTCCTTTTTTCTTAATTGATCTGGAGTACTAATACGTGGCTGCCTAAGGCAGAGGGACCGTGAGCGAATTTCCTGTCTAGATTGATTAATGGAAATTTTAAGTAGGATGGCTGTTATAATAGTAAACATGTATGTGTTAATCTTTTTATTTTTCAAGACTCGAGCTTTGTAGGGGGGAAACATAAGGTATTTGACCCCCTTCTCTGCCATATATGTGATGTTATTTCTTCCCACCTGTTTCCTGTTTTGTAGTAGGCCTATATATGGGTTCTGTGTAATGTCATTTCCCCACAGTTTGTGTCATTTTTAAGCCTAAAGATAAAATGTCAGGTCAGAGGTCATGTACAATCTGGATAGAGATGTCTCTCTCTCTCTCTGGAGAAGGTGGGATTTCTGGAGATGAGAAACCATATACAAAGAGTGTTTTGAGCTGAATGAAAGGGGATCTTACATTGGCACCAGAGACTCCCTCAGATTCGGCGGGTTTTTGACACTGTTCTTTCTTGCAATAAAGCCTTTTAAATACAAGTGAAGATGTGTCAGAGGTGGTCGCTTCTTTTCATCAACACATCGATATACAACACAGCCTAATCATTATTTAAAGACAAGAAAAACCACAACATGAAAGCGTAATAGTAAACAGTAATTATTAAACTCTGGTTCAACCTAATGACCAGTTTCAGACTATCCTCATGCCAATAGCTCTCACTTTCCCATTGTTCCCAATGTAGTTGCTCTGCTGATCTAGGGACTTGATGAAGTGCACCACTTAAGCCGTAATACAGACAATCCTTTAAGGACCCTCTCATAATGGTGGCACACTATTCTATAAAAATGTTAGTTTGCTTTGAAAGTTGAGCTGCAGGTTCATTAGAAGCTGCCCTGTTGAATTTGAGAATAAGCTCCCATGTGAGTCAGGGTGAAAGGCCAGAAGAATCATCAGCGATGGGGGGATAGAAGATGCTAATGCTCACAGTTTGTCATTGTATCTCCATGGTGGGTTTGACCCACTCTCCCTCTCCTGCAGTGTTGGTGATATCACCCGAGCCCATTGTTAAAGTGTTTATGGGGAGAGCCTCACACCAGGCTACTAATTCTTCACGAGGTCACATTAAACAAAGACACTTACTCTCCATGGTATTCTGTGACTTCTAAGAGCATCACTCTGCTACACTGGGCTGCATTAGTTTTGGTGAGCCAGAAAAAAGTTTGCAAAGCAGGCAAAAACAAAAACAATCAAGAAGACTTTAACACATCAATTTGAATTCATGATTGAATTCAAATTGAATTCAATTTAATTGAATTCAGGCACTAAAGCCAGCACATTTAACTTAAGCCACGGGGAACATGACCAATGGCATTTGACAACAAAAAATATGATCAGCGTTGAATGCATATGAATATTTCTTGCAGGCACGGCAAATCAAAAGTGTGACCAAGTGTTGGTAAATCTTCAGCTATTGTATGCTGAACTAAACTCCCAGCATGGAGATACATACACTGCTGCGCTGACTGTCCTGGTGTCAAGCAAAATAACAAATTACATAAACTACCCACCAGAAATCTGTGAGGATGTACTTGTGATGATGCAGCTCCTCGCCACCACGGCCAGAGCAAACTCTTTCTATTCTAACGCTCTATCCCAGACACAATTTCATGTCCTTCTTCTGTGACGTGGAGAAATCTGTATGGAACAATTTCTACAACTTAGGCTCACCAAAAACCATGTCCAATTTCAAACCAGCTGCACCAGAAACTACACACAACTGTAGCTGAAGCTCCAGGCAATCCATCCACTTTTGTTCAGAGATTTAAATAACATTGAGAAAAATAAGTAGTGTGCACTCCACAAACCGTTCCAATTTGAGCACGAGTATTCTCACATTCATTCAGAATAGTGAAATCCATTCAACCTTTAATTAACAATCTCTGCTTTAAAACGCGTTCTGCTCCTCTATAAGGCAGAGATAACACAACTTATTCTTTTTGTGTCAGGGTGCTTGGCTGCCTTCCCATTTCCTTGTTGTCTGGTGTTTCCCTGCCCTCTTGTGTCTGTGTGTGTATAGGTGTGTGTGTGTCTGCCTGGCAACCAGAGCTGGGCGGGGTCTGTACTCTCCTCACCACTCACCTCTCTACTCACCTGGTTCCCATCTGCAATCAAGCCACCATCTCACCTGCTGCATTAAAGCCTGGTTCAGATCTTCACTCCTCGCCAGTTCGTCTGTTCACCCACCGTGGTAACCACTGTTGGCACTGGAACGCCACCATCCGTTTGTTTAGTAGTGTGTTTTTGTAATTGACTCTCAGTCTGCTTCAGGTTGCACCGGCCCAGTACCCACCTTGCTCTGCTCAGCCTCCCTGTCCGGCCCTGGTCTGGAAACTCTGCTGCAATACTCACCTGCACATCTGGGACTATGAGGAACCTCCTACCCTTCCTGCTCACTCTCTTCCTCCAGAACACCAATCTACATAAACTGGAAATGAAGAATATCACTTGCACTGTTTCACTCTCCTGGTATTTGTTCTGCTCTGTGGGTCTCAAAGATGATCAAACACTTGACATTTTGTTTGCTTTGTTGCCGAAACTTCACTCGGGATATGTGATGTCATTCTTTCAGCAATCTAAAGAATCCCATCATAATAACTGTGGATCACCTGAGAAAAAATACTTCTGTGGGGTGTTCCTGTTCTGAACATTAGGACAAAGATAGGTTAAAAATTGTATGTTGATGTCCAGACCAATAGCCTGGTAACATAGATGGAAAGTAGTTAACTGGTTCAACTATACTCATGTACTACTATAGTTGGATATTTTTTAAGCAACTCATACATTAGGCTACTTGAGTATTTGCAATTTTGTGTTACAGTAGGCTAATTCCAACATTATTACATTATCTATGGGTTTAAGCAGGTACAAAGCCTCCGGGTTTCATGCTTTTGAAAAGGAAATGCTACGAGACTCTTCCAATTAGGTAAAAGCTCACAGTTCATATATGAAGCTCTGAGCTGAAATTGTGCTCAGTCATCCCTGGGTCATTCAGGCAAAATGTTCCCAGCCTGTTTTTAATAGAGCAGTAGCCACAGTACAGACATGTGTCTGTCTGAGGGGCACGTCCCTCATCTGTTATTGACCTCAGTTAATGACTTCAAAACAACCTAAGCGACTTAAGAACACACAGTATTCAGGTGTGATACACTCACAGTGACATACAGAAATGGAAAAGAATATACACTGTGCTCTTGTGTGATGAATCTGAAATACCACAAAGCTAAAAGAGTCTCTCTTTTCACCTACGGCAACAGCCTCATTAAACCCAATAGGAGCAGTCTGTGTGGCTGTTTGGAATGAAACTCTCGATGATGACTGTCTAGTCACGCAGTCCAAGGTTTCCCCTTCATCTCCCTCTCCTTACCCTTCCCCCAAGTTGTAAAAAACTAAAAACCTACAGGCTCTTGCAGGTTGACCCCTTGGCACACCCCTGTTTGTATACACATCTGTGTGTCTGCACAGAACGCAGCGGACCCAGTGTAATCCTGTCAGTTTCCTGTCGTCTCCCGCTGGTTTCGGCTCAAATCCAGTGGGCCCAGGGCCAGGGAGGAGCAGGAAGGAAATCTCTGTGAACGTCTGTGAGTATCTGCTCTCATCTGAGGTGAAAGAATGTGGGGAATACTCCCATTAATGGACAGCTAGATTATCCCAAAGTAGATATTGCTGTAATCACAAAAAAAGTTCCCACCCTTGGTGTTTTTCTTTTATTGTGAGCAAAGGTCATCAGCAGAAAGGTCATTTACAGATGAGCAACATTATATAAAGTGAACGAGGCTGTAATCTGCAAAACAAAACTAACAAAAAATGCCACTTTGTTTCCAGAAATAAAATGAGGCTTGAGTCACATGCACCACTTGCCACAATTACTTGGATTTTCGTGATGATGTTAAAACAGAGTCAAGTGCAGGTTAACTGAGTCCAAAGTCAGCTTCACCAACAGCTTGCACGAGGTGTCTGGTAATGAGAACACACATCACCAGTGCTGACTGGGACAGTATGCTTCCATGGATACAACTTGAAATGTGATGTTAGTCTTTTTTCAGATTTCATTTCAACATGAAGCTGCTGCCAACAGTGTGACCATTTTTACTGGCATCCCAGCGCAGGCCTCATGTAAAAGGACTATGAGTTAAGTCACTTACCTCTGCCACAAAAGTTAATTTACTATAAAGGTTCATTTAATTAGAGCAAGTATGTAACAGGAGGGTGACTTCTGTGCGCTCTATGAGCAAAACTGTGACTAACAATATTTTACAATAATAAAAATGGCATAGAGAGTATGAAAAATTCAGTACAAAAAAACAGCAGCAACATGTGAAAACAGAACTGTAGGAAACACTCAGTCTGTTAACGTGGTTTCCAAATGCTGGAAATTCAACATATTTTGGAAGAAGTGTGGTACACCGCAGTAACAGAGTCTCACCTCATGATTAATCTCATATTAGATAAATGTGTGCAGGTAGTGGCACACCGACTGATAAAAGAAGCAGTTTGACAAGATGTTGTATGTTACACCAGGATATATGGGTTGAATGTCCCATATTTTAACATCCCAATGAATCTGCAGCTGTTCGAAGGCCCAGTGCATTTTTCTACCTCACCCTTCCTTAGTGCCAAAGATGCATTCACTCTGTGTTGTTTCAGTGTAATGTTGGTGAAATAACATGAGGAAAATTGATAAGTTCCACAAGATGAGATCAATCATTCAAACACACTGACGAATACATAAGCCCAAAAGCTCATTCTGTTTTCAACACACAACAACAAACGCACACAGAATTCATTCCTCGAATACACACCACCGACCCAGCACCTACTGAGAATAACAGATAGGTACGAAGCATTGGAATCTGACACTTATATTAGAAATGCATAACTCCTTATCTGGCTGCTCACTATTTCACACAGCATGTTTGAACATGCTGGCTTGCAGATAATGCACATACCACTAAATATTAAAACTTTTCTCCCAAGATGTTTTTGGAGAGAGATACCAGTGGTGAATGAAGTAACAGCAGGATTAAATGAAAAACATCACTTTGCTGCAAGGCACACGGCTGTCTCCCAGGGATCCATGGGAAGCATCAGGCTGAATGGTGAGGAGTGCCCTCCCTCAACCATTTTACAGTCAACAAGCTGGTGCAGTAACTCCTTTGGCAGTGAAGGACTGGCCTATCGGTTTGAAAATTGATGGTATTGGACACATGAAAACTCCGACACTCACAGGAACAAACAACACAGCTACACGTACGCGAGGGCATTTCCTCACATTCTGACGGTAGATGTGTAAAGTTAACACCTTGAAAATTGGCCCATTAACTTCAGAATTGATGGCATCACGGAAATCACACGGCACAGACAACACACACACACTCCTCTACAAGGCCATCTTTAAGTGAGCGTGTGTCTAACACACGCTGGTCTGTGAAAAAGGGTCATTTAAAGATCCACTGCCATCTGTTTTGGCCCCAGCATGCCATTTTCCCCTCTGTGGGGGCCTTTGATTTTGCGACAAAAGGGTACCATTGCTTCACTCTTTCCCACTGTGCAGCCAGACATCCAGTCTGAGCAGCAAAATACAAATCAAACGCTGCCGGGCATCCATTGTTTCATCATAGGTATGACCACCTGTGTGAGACTGCTGGTGGTAATCACAAGCATTAGGGGTCCTATTTAAACATTGATCAGGGAGCCTGTTTGTTGTGTGTCTCCCAGCCATCACTTAACCAGGCAAAACTGCCAATGAAATATGGGGGAGCAGGTGGATGATTAGTTCTTAAGTACAGTCTTCCAACACTGTGCCCACATAATCAGATGTTTACTGGGCATATTATCAAGTTTAGAACACTGACGTCTCATAGTCCACATGCCTCATTTCATAAGAGATGCTAATTAGTTTAAGGTCATGGATCTGGCAAACCTCTTCATCCTGGCCTCAGCTCTCCATATGTTTGCGATGCATGCAGATAGAAACTTAGATCTACTGTAGGATCATAGAGCTGCACTAGTCACCATTTCACATCAACAGTAGATGAAGTGATTACGTGTATGTGAAGACTAGTCAGTCGTAGTGGCAAATCCACAGACAATAATTAACTAGACCTACAGCACCTGTCGGCACCACAGACCTTTTGAATGGTCGAAACAAGCCTGACTCCTGACTGTCAACATTCTAAAAGACCCAGTGTGCAGCACAGCAACACCAAGCAACCTGCTGAAATCAAACCTGCTGGGTATAGTATCCAAACCACACAGGCCAGAAACAGAGCTGCGAGTGGCTGCAAGAGTGAATACTAGATCAAGATACTCCAAATCAATGTTTCTGTTGCTCAAAATCTATCAACAAATGTAGGTGATAATATTAAAATAATAATACTATTTTCATGACTAAAGTGCTCAAAATAGAATGAATTCAGTTGTAAATTTGACACAATATACTGTGTAGTTCACATCATGTAACCCCATATTGTCAAGACACTACCCCTCCATGTTAGCATTTACTCTTTACAGTGTACAGTAATGTTCCCATGTGTGAGAGAAACTATCATTACAGAGCCCGTAAAGATGCTTGCGGTGTTTCATTTGCATTCTTCTCAGCACAACAAGCAGCCATTTAGACAAACATGTGGTCAACAACACAGAGGAGGCTGGGGACCGTGGCTTCACAAGCTATCGCATGGATGCAGGTAGCAAGAGGAGAAGAATTCAGAGGAGAAGCAAGCAAGGATGAAGAACTACTAGAGTGTGAGTCACTCCGTCCTCTGTGTCCTCTGGGGGGCAATGGATCAGTGTTCATGTCGCGCCCTCTGTCAGTACCCAGGCTTGCCTGGGGAAGCTAATGATCCTGCTAGCAGACTAAATTCCAAGAGAAGATGCCATAGAGCTAACTCAAAGAATCCTAGTCACAGTTCTCAACCCTAAAGCAGAAACTACAACATGTCCTCTCTGCCTTTCAGAATATAAAAATACATTGTACATTGGTGGGTCAGGTCAACCAGACCTGCCAGCTTGGAAGATAACATTCTCTGGAACAAAGGCATCAACACTATCACTTTAATTTCCAAAAACCTTGTTGATCAACCAGTCTTGGAAATCTAGTCATTTACCCTGGGGTACTGCCAAAAGCATAACGGTTGCAGGAGTGCCACACCTGTGCAGAAGGATTTGAAGCAACTCCAGATCGGTTTCCCAGGATACAGAGCTCATTCAGTTGAGTCAACTTGCAGCGGCATGTTTGTTGAGATAATGTACTACAGTTAAGTTAACAAGAGTTGTTTCTACTGCTGCACTTTAAGCCATGACTGGTTTCTACAGATCTTTTTAAAAGCAGATTAGATTTGTCAAAATTACGAATTCTGGTATGTGACTATAAAGAGAAGAAAATAAGAGCATTGAAGGGAGTCAATAATAATGTTTAAGACTGACCACTGACAGAATAGTGAGCCTTGTGTTATGACTGAAATAAGATCCTGTTGGCTTTTGTTCTGACTAAACAGAGCTCAGACAGTGACTCGGCTGTGAGCATTAGGTCATGCACTTGCATGTCTTTGCCTCCAGAGGGGGCTGAGTTCTTCAAGCTGATTTGTAAAGATGTCCAGCAGCTCTTCTCTCAACAGGAAGGTTAATGGCAAAATGAATCCTAAAACAAATAGGAAGTGTTGTTATAAAATAGGCATGGGAAAGACAGCAGTCCTTGTCACAACAGTGGGAGTGAGTGAAACATGTACCAGACCATCAGGAACAGCAGAGGAATCCAGGGAAGCAGTGGAAAAGTTACAGAGAGAGGAAGATAAAGGGGGAAAGGGAGGGATGGAGAAAAGGGGAAGCAACAGAAAGGAAAAGAGGGGGATAGCTGGAAGAATGACAGGATGGGAGCGTCATTCCCTCCACTCAAGCCCAGGGGTGAAAGTGGGAAATGTCAGAGTTCAAATGCTGGGAACGGGAGGTCACACTTTTATGTTGACAAAAGTGTGTGTCTCCAAGGAGAGGCAGTGAGAGAGAGCAGGCAGAGAGACACTGGGGTTTTGAGTGAGAGGAGGAAGGAAATTTGTTTGGGTGACTGTCTGGCACTTCCACTCTACTATGACAGCTTTGAAGCTTGTTGAGTGAGTAACCTCAAGAAAAGGTGTTAGTCTTGAACATTGACATGAGAATCTGTGAGGGGCACTTGGCTCCATATGGTGAATAGATGGAGCTGAGACAGAAGTGTCACTTTTTAAAAGAGCAGCTCAGCACTCAAATATGCTCATCTTTTTTCTTGCCAAGATTAAGATATCCCTGTCACATCTATCATGAAGTTATCACCCTCACTTTCACTTTAGCGTAGCTTAGCATAGCATACAGGTAGGAAACAGCTAAATAGCTGCCCTGGCTCTTTCTGAAGCAAACAAAACTAGCTCCCATAGCTATAACCACCATAACAGATCCTCATTTTAAGGCTTAGGGTTAGGGTTTCACTTGTATTTGTTAAATGTTGGAGGTCTCGGAAAAATGGTTTGAGCAGGCCACATTTTGAAAATACACAATCAAAAGTCCAAGCCCCTTTCCTCAACTTCTCTCTGAAGCCACGCCTCCAGCAAGGTGAAGCCAGAAGGTATCGCCCTCGCGGCGCGACCTAATGTAATCCCAATGTGAGCGACGCGGCTTTGCGCGATACTGTCGCCTGTCACTGCGCAGTACCACTGACTTTCCGACAGCTTGTTCTCATGGCTCATTTACGTGAAAGAAAACACCTAACATCATAACAGACCATCCAGTTTAGAGGTATTGCCACCTACCAGACTGTGGTACACTGGATTACTGGCGTTGTCTTTTCCGCGTCATAACTCCTTTAAGACGCGCACACGCGATTAGTGCACGGAGAGCGGTAGCTACGTGCAGAGGAGGGAGGGAGGGACAGAGATGGCAGCTTGATTGGCACATCACGATCCAATCGCCTTGAACGTGTCGTTCAAGATGGTTGGATGGTGTTTTTCCACGATTGTCTGTTCTAGGTGACCGACTTTTTTCATTTTGTGAAAAAGCATTCAATTAATTGGTTGCAATAGGAGATGAAGACGATTTCAAGCAATTTAGCATCAAAATGCTACATTTAACAAAACTGACAGAAGGTACTCTGCGTTGTTTCCATTTCCAGAGTCCATAGTTCCACTCTGAAGCAGTGTGGATGTATGCAAACCTAGCATAAGGGATGTTTTTTCAAACATTCTTTGGTACCTTTGGACAGAAGCAGGCTAGCTGTTTTCAGCTGTTTCCAGTTATGTGACGCTAGCTAGCTAGCTAGCCGTCTCCTCTCTATATAGCTACTAAGAAAGCCAATGACTGTCTTTCACATGTGTAACTATTCCTTAAATTAATATATGAACAAAGGAGTACAAGGGTTGTAGATCTCATCAAGATTACCTTGGACAACAATGAGAAACAAGACAATTTAGTGTGGTTCAGATCTGATCTGACTATTGACTATTGACAGTGCCAGCACCCTGCACTGTAACATTGTTTCTTAGGTGTGTCTTTGCTGTGTGTACATAGGCTGCAAGTAGTTGCAGGACAACTAATCTCAGTTGAGGGGTGTGAATACTTGTATTGATTTTGGATGAGATGGTGGACGACCAAGCCTTTCCATATCAGGCAGAATCCAATAAAACTCAGGTGTGGATTTGAATGCTTTCCACCGTCTGCAGTGATAAAGTAGATTCTTGCCATAGCTCTGATGCAGGAGCTTTTCAGTGAGGGAATTAATCACACAGATAAACACACATTCTTCTCCCCCCAGATAAATCCAGGCTGCAACACATCCACACACTCACACAGTAAAACACTTCTTATTTATTTGGCTTTAAAACATGGCTGAAAGAGGGATTGGGTTGATGAGAATGAAAGATTTACAATGATGGTGACAAAGAGAGAGAGAGACAGAGAGAGAGAGAGGCCAGGGCGCTGTGCCAGGGCACAAATGAGCTCATTGTTGAAACAGGGATTTCCACATTTCCATGTCAGTGTGCCCCATGCCATGACACAGGGCTCAGAAAACAAGAGGGGAGAGGAAAGGGGCGCACACAGGGCACACACACCCAGCTATATGCTAACACGTGAGCATGAACACACACATTGGGCCTACACTGAGCTTTGGTGTAAAGAATATACCTGAGGCTGATTTCTACCATATAGTTCGATGATTGTTTCATTGTTTTATCAGATAGGCCTACACACACACACACACACACACACACACACACACACACACACACACGGACTCTCCATCACAATAAAATCCAATTTGATGGCGCAGGAAACAAAAGCAGGATTCACACATGTTTTGCAGAGGCAGCCAGGCGTGCACAGAGAGGGATGGCTGGCAGTTGAAAACACAAAAACACGCATACAAGGAAGTACACACTCACAAACACAACTCCGACACACACACTCACACGCCAACTCTACCTCTGTTCTGTCAATAGGGCTAGGCCTGCCGGGTTTCCATAGCAACCACGCCCCTCCCTTTGGCTTGCAGGGGAGGTGTTTAGAAAGTTCACAGCAGAAAGACACGGAGACCGAGGGGCGTGGATGTCGAGTTAACTCCAAGAAGGAAAACACTCCAACTTTACTTCTCGGCTGGAGCGCGTGACAGCAGCACCTGCGAGTTAGGCTGAACCCTCCCATCAGAGCAGGACACCGCAGCACCTGTGAACCATGGAAGACGACGCGTCCCACGCCGAGCCCAGCAGCATCACGGGCAGCACCCACACCATCCCGCAGCAGCAGCCCGAAAACCCGGAGGTCATCACCCCAAGCTTCAGCGCGTCCTCCGCCCCGTCCTCCCCGACCCCGACCAGTACTCTCTCCCGGCTCGGCTTCAAAAGTCCCACCAGCCCGACCGCGGCCGCGCCGGGCAGCCCGATCGAGCGCGGCCAGGTGAGCGCCATCACCGTGGTGGCGCTCCTGGACAAGCTGGTCAACATGCTGGAGGCGGTGCAGGACAACCAGCAGCGGATGGAGCAGCGGCAGGCCGAGCTGGAGGGAGCCGTGCGGGTCGTGCAGGGGGACGTGACCCGTCTGTCCAAGACCCACATCAGCACCTCCAACAGCGTCAGCAAGCTGCTCGAGCGCTCCCGGAAAGCCAGCGGCCACCTGAAGGACGTGAAGGAGCGCTTGGACAAACAGGCGGTCCAGGTGAAGAAGCTGGAGGCCAACCACAGCCACCTGCTGAAGAGGAACCACTTCAAAGTGCTCATTTTCCAGGTGAGGGGGGAAACACGGGTGGCACCTTTAGATATCACCTCCTGGAGTTCAGTTTAATCATGAGGAGTCCTGCTCCATCTGTGTCAGGTAGGATACGGCTCTCTGTGGCTCTGCTGGTGTCAGGATGATCTCAAGTCTGAAAATAAAACTCTCCAGTGTGAAATGTTGTCCCATGAGGGATGCAGGAAATGGTTCTTTCAGAGCGTGACTCATACTTGAAAATCAGGATATTGAGGCTTCTGCTGCTTCAACTTTGATCATACTCTTTTATAAGTATGAACATCTCTCTAAAGTTTTAAACATCTGGGATATGCCTTTAAGGCAAGTAATAGTTTTTACATGGGGCACATTTGCATTATGAACTTTTTATTCTAATGTGAGTCATATTTGCATTCAGATTTGACTGCAGTAGTGGGAGTGTTTGAATGTGTGCACATGTCTTTTGTACCTGGTTGGCAATGACACGTGATGTGCAGAGGGTGAACGGCACTTTTTCAGCAGCGTAAGAGTAGGACAGGACTTCAGCAGCCTGTACAGTGTACAGTGTGATGTGGAGATTTGCTTCACTGTTTAGTGACTTTGAAGCTGTATTTGGAACACACTCTGTAAGAACAGGCGACTACAGCGAGATGCAAAATATAATCAGCATACTTAGCCTAAACCGGAGTTAAGATCTGAACAGCTTTCATACACATGCGTATGAATCTCCTCCCTTTCATGTCCTGTGTGTGTGTTTGTGTGAGTGAGTGTGTGTGTGTGAGAGAGAGAGAGAGAGAGAAGAAGGGTGTGTCTGGGAATGGAGCTGCAGAGGATAATAGAGGAGGGCTCAGACACTGACTTTGACTGGATCTGTTTACACCCCACAGTCATAATTCAGACAGACAGATGGCCGCAGCATGGATTTGCCACTTTAACTGCCACATCACACCTTTTTGAGTGTAAACCTCTGCAGAGGCGACTAACTTTACAGTCTCCCCTGGGAGTTTAAGTGAAGATGGGAGGAATGTCCTTACGTGACTCATCCCTCACTGTTATCAGTACATGACACAGCTGAAATGTCATCTGTTTACACAAGATAGACTTTAATTTAAAACTGTATCATTAAAAACACAGAGCAAAGCTGAGGATATTAAACAAGCGGATGAAAGCCGGTGTGTACATTTCTACTCAACCAAAAAGGAAACAGTGATTGGGGTAGGAGTACACCCTGTCTATGGTTTTTCAGTCTTATCGTGTGCGTGTGTGTGGGTGCGTCCGAGCATGTGCGTATGAGTGTGCGCCCAGGCAGTGAAAAGGGGGGCCATTGTTGACACAACCAGAGTCACTGAGAGCTCTTAACTGCTCTTGTTATCTGGTTTCCCAGGTACTGAGGCCCTGTTGTTCAAATGTAACAGGTGCCAAGACCTGGGCCTGTATTAGGTGGCTCTGTGGGCGAGGCTCTCAGATCAATGTGTAATGCATCCTCAGTCAGTTATTAAGTGTTAGAGAGGAGGGCTAGTGAGAGTGGACAGTGCTGCCTGTACTGCTATTGTGTTTGGATTGATCTTTATTACATTACAATTATTATAGGATGTAGAAATATACTTAAAAGTTTCTTTGATTACTGCTGCTCCTGCTCCTGAGGTTTTTTCATGTAGCTTTCAGAACACAACATTTGCAGTTGGGTGTAGCAGGGCCAGGTATGACCTTAAGGGTGTGTGTGTGTGTGTGTGTGTGTATATCGCGTGTACGTGCAACCTGCCCATTGGATGTCATGCTGATGTGTTGGGTCAGGTATATGCAGTTACTGAGCTGCTAAATGAGACTCAGCATGCCCGAGGGAAGAGGGAAATAAAAGAACTAAGTGCAGCCCTTGTTCCTTCTCCCCGTGTTGACTCCTTTCTGTGTCCATCATTTTCTGCCTCACTTGCTTTTCTTGCCTGCAGTATTGTGTCTTTTTCTGGATTTTCTCCACCTGGTGCCGTGCTCTAATTTTCTCGTCCAGGATGATCCTGTTGAAACGTCCAGCCATTTTTTTCCACACCTCCTCCTTCTCCTCTGTTTTTTCTTTTCTTTTACATAAACTGCAACTTGCATGTGATTACTTTTTCTGTCTTAGTTCTGGCCACCTGTCCTGGTTCCCTGAAACTACACCTGAGCACATGCTGCACTCCCCACTCTGCTCCTAGATATCACACATTTGTGGCACACCCACCAAGAGCCAAACTGTACTAAGCCAGCCCCATAGCTATTGGCTGAGGGGCTCTCCTCCTCCTCCTCCTCCTCCTACTTGACAAAAAATCGATCCAAACTACTCATCCTCCTGTGTGTGCCTGCTGAGGTGGAAACAGAGGGCTTCTGGGTAAACGCTCCCTGTTGCACAGTACAGGGGTCTCTACCAGCTCCAAGGTTTGGACACAGTTGGTCAGAAATGACAGCACTGTCTATCGCTCCACTGCGTTCCTGTACATAACGAGGACTAATGAGGACTTAATTACTGCTGCTTGGTGCTGTGTTTGTTTGTTTTTGTGCACCAGTGCTTTTCCTGTCTCCATATGGCCCTCCTCTCTCCAGGCTTCCACAAACACGCTCATGCACACATGCAAAACGCACACAATTCCCAGCCATCTGAGATACCGGTGTTTAGACACTGTTTTGGTAATTACTGTTTGGGAAGATATTTTGTCTAGTGTTTGTTTTTCTATTATTTGTCACATAGATTAATTTCAGTGGCTTTCTACCTGAGAGTCTAAATATCAACACTCTCCCTTGAGATCCTCCGAGCTTATCATATTTGCATCGCTGTGGCCTGCTACATGAAAAATGGCACATTTCAAATTAAATTCCCTGCGACAGAACTCATTTATTTCTGAGTGGATCTTAATCTCCCCATCTGTGTTTATTTCACAGTGGAATTTCATCACATCAAACTAGTCGACCACAATGGCAAACTGAATTTGAACGCTAGGAGGATTTAATTTGGCCCTGGGTTTGCACATGTGGGGCCCCGTTCAGAAGCTTTTGCTGGATGATCAGCAGCGAGGAGAGAGCTGTGTGGCTCTCTTGGTGGGATGGGAAGGGGATGTTTGGTGACTGTCGGGTGTTTTTTGGGATCCCTAATCACAGAGGGAGAAGACAGTCGGAGCTCTCACACACTATCATATCACAGTGCAGGGGAAGAGAAATACACTCTCCAGCCAAAATAAACACAGTGACTGCAACTTGCTTCTTGTTGCTGGAAGTAATGCCGTGGGACCTGCTGTAGAACAAGACTTGGTCTCAACTGTTGTTTTGCGTCATTCACACATTTAATTAAATACTCTGAGTTGTTCGGTTTCCAGCTTGTGAAACGTTTCCATCCACCGTCACATGCTGACATGTCATTCACTGCACACTCACAGAAAGGTTTTGGGTGACTGGCGTAACTTTCGTCGTTGCCACTGTATTTGCTTTGCCACAGGTAGTCACAGAGCTTTTGTGCACTGACACTTTGAGGTTGAGGCTTAATCTTTGCTTTCAGCGGGAGCAAGTAAAGTGTGTTTTTCTGCTCGGTACATATTCTTAAGATGGAGGACAAACTGGTAATTCCTTTACCAGACTTCCCCCCAAGCTCTTGCTCATTGTAGCCTGATGACGGATTAGTTATTGGCAGTTAAATAATGGCCTCATGACTCAGCAGTCTTCACAGTCCTGTCTGCATACAAATCAAATAAATGGTACAAACTGAAGGTGTACAAGAGGATCAGAAAAGAGTAGCTGAATGGTGAAGGGTTAAACTTAAATTTTGATTTTTTTTTTTCAGCTGGCCTCCTAATGATGATATCTTCAGGGGTAATAAGATTTGAATGTTAATAGAGTGCACTCATGCTCAGGGTAGAGTTCATTATAAAGCTGTATCCATGTCCACAGGTTGGAGCAGGCCACTGGCTGTAGGCTATAGCTGAGATGTGCTGAGTGTCCCACTCTAGCAGATAATATATCACACAAGCTTTATAGCCCAGAGCAGTGATAAATGTTTCAGTGCAGTCAATCATGTAGGTTCTACATGTCACCACCACTTACTCTGCAGATATTTAAAATAATAGGGTAGAAAACCAACAATAAGAGTAAGAGTAACGTTTCATCAAAAGACATTTAATCGTGGTCCTGGATCCACTGAAACGTGAAGAGCTATGTACGATGTTTGTTGTTAAACACAGATATCTAAAGTATTTGTTTCTGGAGGGAGTAATTTGAAGTAGCACCATTTGAGACTGGGTTAGGCTACTTATACTGATACTTGTATCAGTAAAAGTAGCCTAACCCAGTCTCACGAAGATTACACGTTTGTAATCTTCCTACTTTGACATTTGGACAGCAGCTTGTTCATTGCTCTCATCGGGCCCCACAAAAAGAGATACGCAAAGAACTCTGAAGTCTCACTCAGCTAGCTCCTGATGGTCCAGCTTCTGTACACTGTAGGCAGCTCAGAAAAAGATGATGTCTCATTTTCTAATTCCACCTATATTTAAAGAAGGAAAATGTGAGGTTTGGGTGTGGAGGCTTTGTAGCTTCAAGGAACCTTCAGACAAAGAATCTAGCTGATTGCATCACAGCATTTTCAACAGGTAGCTAGCAGCTAGCTCATTAGTTGTCGAGTGCAAATGACTGACAGCTCTTGCGCAGACTAAATATCCCAGTTTGACTCGACTGAGAAGACTTCACAGCACAGTGCTTTCACAGTAGACATCTTAACATGTCACAGTAGGATAAGCACAGCTCCACATGCACACTTAACCACATTCATCCAGTTCTAGCCTGCAGGCTCTTTGAAATAGCTTGTTATGACATTTTATTGAGCTCCAGTCCTTAATGAAGTTAATTATACCTGCACTCTCCTACCTATTAAAAGTCAAAATACCTGCCGTGGAAAAGGCCCATTGTGTCACTTGATACATATCATTTTGAATAATGTTTACCACATACTATAAGCCTGAACTTAATGATGAAAACCCCAGCAACCCCAGAACAGTGACTTTCATACAGTTTGTCCTACACGGGTTTGAAGATTGAAGCTGTGTTAATAGTCTTAACATGGCTGTGCAGCCTTTAAGGCACTTTTTAAATTAACAATGATGTTTGTTTACGGTGTGACTTCCTGCTTTGTCATCCTTCTTATTTTGCTTTGGGGTTCATTCCTCAGATAATCCTGCAAGATTTCAGAAAAGAGTAACTAATGAGGGAAGCGGAGGGAGGGAGGGAGTGGAGGATAAATATGGAGAGAAAGGTGATGGGTAGAGGAAATCAGACAAAGTGAAGTGTGTGATCCGCTTATCAGCTAATGACAGTGGATAGGAAGAGATCATATATGAGTTTGCAAACTGTTTGGACGAAAGACGTGTTTGCAGATGGGGAAGTTTCACTTTAAGTCTGTTCTGTCTGATGTCACATTCAGGTTTGACAAGTCTGTTGAACAGTTTCAGTCTCTGAGGCAGAGACAAGCTTGTAGCTACAGATTCCAGGTATAAAATACTAGTTTTAACAGCTTTAATAACACAGAAGAAGTGATGACGATTCTCAAGAGTCTTCTGTAGACTTTTAATGTCTGTCTGAGCATGCTGGCTCATCTACTTTGTTAGCTTGTTTCTAATATATGTCACTTTTTGTCATGTTGACTTTTCATGAACCAGAAGTTGATGATATAAAAAAGTTGTACATAGTCGTTTCCTCAAGTTAAGCAATGCAGACAGTATAACAAAACGATTTATGCAATGACAAATAAAGTTGGTAGCTCTTAAGACAGTTTAGCCTCCCATGATGCAGTGCACTTCTTTGTCTCTGTTGTCTTTGTCATAACTGACAGTAGCACATATCTAGCATGTTTTTCATTGTGCTACAGGTATTAATAAGAACAGCTCAGCCCTCAAATTCAACTTCTACTAGCACACTCTGTGGTGGTCAGTCTCTCTCCTCTTAATTGCACAGCATGATTCGTTATCAAAGGGACAGGGTTATCAACATAAAGAACCTGGGAGTGCTGAGAGATGTGGTGCTGGTGTCCCACCAATGGAGCTCTTTGTGTTATATAATAAAATGAAAGCAACTATCTCTTCTTGACTCCCCCTGCCACCTCCCTTATTTTCCCTGACATTAGTCTTCAAGGCTCTGTCTGAATACTTGTACTTGACTTCTCAAACTCTGGTGTCCATCCAATGCCTTCACCAAGGCCACTGCATCTATGGCAGGAAAGAGGGAAACAATGGACATTTTAGTTCTCTCAGTGTTCTCAGTTCTCTGCTCTTAATAAAACATGAGAATACAACATGTTTTGAGATAACACCGTGACTTCCTGGCCTCTCTGCAGACACTTCATGCCCTCTGACCTTCATATGGAATAAACACAGTGACAATAGGTGGTAGCCTTATCAAAAATATGAATGGCATCACCACACAGCCCTTATCAAACAATGGCTCTGATATGCAAAGATTGGGATTGTGCTTTATCAATGTCTGAGGGAGGATCTTGGGAGATTTGAAAAAAAAGCACAAGGAGATTAACAAAACCACAGAACAACCAGAAAAACTACAAACTGTAAATATGTAGGAGCATTGAGCTTAAGTTTACATCACTCATTGTGCATGTGGAGGGATTGTGCAACACAAGCGGGGAGAGTGCAGGTTTAGCGCTATGATCTAGTTAATGCAGAGGAACTGACAAAGACCTTAATGGTCCGGTAAATCATAAGGTTATTATAATCAACATTTATTCCATGTATGAAATTCATTATAAGACCAGGAGAGCTCAAATTACACAACATGAGAGCTATAATCATCCAAAGTGCACAGACTGCTATCCTGTAAATTACAGGTTGAGTGTTTTTTCAGACGCTGAACATCATCATTTATGTCATCAGGAATGATGTTAGCCTCTCCAGAGCTGCCATGATCTACAACCTACCAGCATTTCAGCATTACATCTCCCCTCAATTGGGTATTGTGTTGTGTGAGTTCACAAGCTTGAAAGACCAGTAAACATGATGTGTTTTTTTTTTTTTTTTTTTTTTTTTGTGAGGCACATACTATGGGAGGGGCAGGGATGAAAAAGAATGCCCCAACTTGTTATGCAAAGCTCTACGGGTATTAGGCCAAGATTTAAAATGTTTGTGACACTAGGAATAATAGTGTATGTTGCAATCTGAGTGTACCTGGTACATTGGTATGATCAAGAAGGGGGTTAAAATGTGTATGCATCTATACGGTCTGTAGTATGTAAGCATATCTAATACTGAAAGCAGCGTGTAGACGTCACATGTACACTGCAGAGTGCATTGAGAGTTTATCATGTTTTGTGTTAAATCAGTAACATGTCAAATAGCAGAATTCCATTTCCTCTCCTTCCTTCCTTATGTGCTTCCTCTGTCCACAGATGGCTCTTCGTGCTCAGTGGAATGGGGGTGGAGGTTGGGGTGTTGGTGGGTTGGGGTGATGTTAAATAACAAGCAGGTAGGGGTGAACTGTAAAACAGCGTGCTGTACTGCAAAAGGAGGGGCGTACTATTATGAAAACATGTGCAGATAAAGGCAGACTGGGGAAGTCCTGTGCTGGAGGTGGACACTAGTGTGATTGTTCCTTGAATGGATGGACAGTGTGAGTTTGAGTGTGTGGGAGAGGGTGTGGGGACAAAAGTGTACAGGTTTGTGCTTTGCATGGTCATATTGAGTGAGGCTGATTGTATTACAGATAAAGATAACAGGTAGATTAAAGGCAGCGTGGGAGAAAATTAAGAGAATAAAGGAGTGTTCAGTCAGGGCTTTGTCTTCTGCCCTTTGTTTGAAATGTTGCATTACAAAACAGAAGTCTGATCACAATCAATAAAAAGCATCTGAGGCTGCACATTCTTTTGTGTGCAACCTGTCACCTCCCTGTTTTATTTACACTAAGCCTCCTGTCTTTCTCATTGTGTAACAGAATCATTTCAGGGGCTTGAGAAGGGCAAAGGTGTGTGTACATGGATCTGTGTGTGTGTGTGTGATGATGGTGGTGATGGTGTACCCTCTCATTGGTGCCGTCCCTCGGTGGCCCCTGACTCACTGTGCCAACACACCTGTACCAGCCTCGCCCATTAGGATTAGGAAAAAGTCCATTCATCACCTGAAGGGCCAGGAAAACACACCTGTTCAAATCCCTTACTCACACACACACACACACACACACACTCATATGTGTATATACGTATATAACAAGAGGAACACTGCAATACACAGCACAGCCACCCGGTATATGCTGTATATTAAATATCTAGGTTTGAGCCAGGAAGCTGTGTCTTACATGTAACACAGTATCCCAGCAGTGGTTTGCAGATGCCTGTACAGACAATATAAACAAGAGAGAGAGGAGATGCCAAAGAGACTATACAGGCTACTGTTACATATATGCTATAAACAGAAACATACTCACAGAGGAACATGAGCCCATTGGAACTCTTTCAGTCGGCTGTGATGCCCCGCCCTGATCTGTCTGTTTGAACAGAACAGGAGATTCTGAGGCATTGACTTAAGTAAGCTCTGTCTTAAGCTCTGTCATAAGATGGCAACTCTACTGTTCAATAAGATCTTGCATTTGTAGAGAATCTCTTTGAAGTGTGCGCCCTGCATTAAGTACAGTAAACCTGCTGTCCCATTAGATTAACTTGTTTTATTTTTGGTTAATTCCAAATGTATTTAAATTTTATTTCTGTCCTAAACAGTTTACATTAAATAACAGTCTATCTCCCATAGGCATGCATCACATGCACAAAGACACACACACACATTCTTATACTGCATCACATTCTCTGTAGCTAATGAGTGCTTCCTTCGAGGGCTCATTAAATAACGGGGTTCCCAAGAGAGACATACCAGAATGTGAGGGCCACATACACACACAAACACACACACAGTACAGACCCGGGTCAAGTGGTATTAAGGAAATATTTGTTTGTTGTAGCTGGCTTGCCATGACTCTGGGAAGTAAATCTGGCGACACACTAATTTTACGCTGTTTTACTCTTTGGGTGACCAAACACATTATCAGCATTTTCACCAGTGAAAGGTGCAGAAAAAGAGCTGAATGAAGTCAAGGCTGAGAAAAACAAATGCATAACTAACACAATTTACCCAACAAAACAGCACTGTAAACTACAGCAGGTTTAGGACAGCATGTTGGATGATTCAGTTCTCATTCATGAGTGAGTTTCTCAGATGCTGCCACCCATGTACTTCGGCACCCATACAGAATATATTGAACATGTCTGAGCAAAATCAGAAGGTCTAAGACATGCCCAGACTGGAGCAGTGGTGTGAAGATTGAATCTTTCAGAAACTTCACATCACCAAACAATCAGGGCAGATTTAATCCTGTTAACTTTTCATTAGAGAACTCAGCTCCACAGAGGGTCATGAGAGGCCGTATCAGCTGCTATTTTCTAATAATGACTAGTCAGATAGGTGAGTGTTTAAACCTTCAGCTATCTCACACTTAATGCTGATAAGACTGTTTAACTGCATCAGTGGGGAGATAAGTATGAGGTCTGAAGTAATACAGTTGTAATGGAGGAGACTTCTGTGTTATTCCTCCAGAATCTCTAGTGTTTTCAATACGAAAGCTATCGCTGGCAACGCTCAAGACTTTCCTGATCTGAGTTCGCACAAACATGTTCAGATCCACACAGTCTCTGTGGGTGTGGTGCAGTGTCAGACCAACAGCAAAATGGGGCATTCAGACACTGCTGATTCAGACATGACAGGCGGGAGCTACGGAGAACAAAACTGAAAGGGAGGGATTAAGGTTGAACCAAATGAGAGCTGGTGGTAACCAGAGCTGTTCCCCAAGGTGCTACCTTTGTGTTTTTTGGATTTCTAGTTACAAAATTCATTTTTTAGAATGAATAACTTTACTTTCAGGAGAACTCAGAAACTGTCCACATGAATGGAAAAAGGGGAAAGGGGAACAACCAACTTATCAACCATAAACTACCAACCCTGTTCCACCATATTTTTCCATGTGATCTAAAGTTCTTAAAGGGGACATATTATGGAAATACCACTTTTTGAAGGCTCTTTAACATGTATTTGGGTGTGTCTTGCCTTCTGGCCCCAAATGTGAGAATTGACAAAAGAATCTGTAATTTGCTCCACAAATCCATTTGGTTTTTCAAGCTGTTCCCTCGGTTGTCCAATAATGATATCATTAGTTTTCGAATTTGCATAATACCACCCCTACCTGGTACTGGTAGAAGGGGTGGGGCGGGGCTAACCGTGGTTCGTTTGCATTTAAAGGGACAGGGCACTGAAACAGGCCGCTCTGAACAGGGCTGTTTTGAGTGGATGAAAAGAGCTGTGATGTTTGATCCTTGGGGTATTTTGACCGAAGCATGTCACAGACATGTTAAGACACCTGGGAACTATTTTAAATTGTGGAAAAGGGGCATGATGTGTCTCCTTTGAACCTCATCGTTTCATTTCTTCTCCCTTTCTGCAGAAAACGTGGATGGTCTTAAGCTGACTGTTGTGCCTTTCAGAACATGCTGACAGATTTACTAGCATTAGCTGGAGATGCCAGACATGCTTGGCACACACCTGAACTGTGAATCATGCCTGCATGTTTGAGATCAAGGCGAGAGGTATCAAGTGTCTGCAAGGTGGTAAAAAACAGGACAGTTTTCGCATGGCTTTCCACTTCTTTAAAACTAATCATGATTTTTATTTGTTTGTTTTCAAGAGATCAGGAAAATTCAGTCAGTTAACCACTTTGCCACATAATAATCTATACGCTGCAGTTGTTACAGGCGCTATATCATTTCATCTTACACATTACACCCACTTACAACAAAATGCAACAGTGGTTCAAAAATTAGCACTAGTTGTCTTTTTCTGACAGGCTGTGTCCATAATACCACTGTAACCTTTCAGTAAAAACACAGCATTGATGATGAGTGGTTAGAGGACAACAGGCAGGGCGCTCCTAGCACATCTGGTCGGCCCAGTTCTTAAGTATGTGCTAATGACATCCCAAGAAAGATGTGTTGCGTAGCCATCCCCCAACAGCTTATGGCATCCTCTATGTCTAAGAAAGCTGCTGTGCATGCTTTACTGCAAACTCATTGTTACGTGCACGATGCACAGAAATTACTAGTAATTAAAACTTATATCATTCCAACATGTGCTGAGGATGAATTTGGCCTGCCATGTTGCCTAAATTTGATATATTCTGAGGTAAAACATCTCAGATCTTGATTTGCTCCACTCCATAGATTTGTCAATGCGCATAGTTTAAATAAACTCATTCAGAGGTAAACACCAAATACAACTTAGAAGAACGCATAGTGTTGGGTATAATTTGTTGAGTAAATGAAGGTGCACTTGTAAATGAATTCATACAGAGGCATTTTTGCCTTATATGGGAAGAGTGAGATATAAAACAGAAAATGGAGAGAGGTGCATGACCCCTGCACAGAAACAGGTGGAATTCCTCACATGTCTTGAGGAGACGACCAGGGGAGGCATGCAGAAACTGGTTGCCTCAGTCTTCAGGAGGCTCAGCAACCCAGCATGTCAGAGTGTATTAAAGATAGACATCCATTTACAAGGACCAAACCATGGTATACATTAATGTGTTTATAGGGATGTGTGTGTGGATATATACACTTCATCAGTGTCAGGAATGCATTGGAAGGCAAGGTACAAAAATGTACAACAATCTACAGCAAGTTTGACATATAAGCATTACCTCATTCAGTATTTGTTGTTCAAGTAAAGCTTTGTTCATGCAGTTGTGCTTTTTTATACTTGATAAAATGATCATTCTTTCAACCATCACCTTCTGTTTTTGTTCTTCTTAGGAAGACAATGAGATCCCCTCCACTGTGTTCGTCAAGGACTCCCTCAAGACCCCGCAACCAAGCCAGTACGACGCAGAATCCACCCAGGCTACACCATCTATCGCAGGTTCTGTTGATGGCTACCGTGCCCAAGAGGAGGGTCTCCAAACCATTAGCCTCTCCTCAGATGAGGACGATGATCTAAGAGTCCACAGGGAGGAAGATGAGATGTTAGAGTATGAGGGAGGACCGGGCACCTCCCAAACTTTTGAGAGAAGGGCTGACAGATTCAAGCGGTCAAGCCTGAAGAAGGTTGACACTATCAAAAAGGCCTTTTCACGCCAGAGCATTGAGAAAAAAGTGAACCAGATCACCACCAAGATTGTGCCACCAGAGAAGCGTGAGAGAATCAAGAAGAGCCTCACCCCTAACCACCCCAAGAGCCCAACTGCCAAGTCCTCCTCATTCAAGGTGTCTCCCATGACCTTCAACGTGAAGAAGGTCAGAGCTGGGGAGGTCCCCACACAAGACACAGGCTCACCTGGGGAAGAGGCCCATGTGGAGATTCCTCCTTTGGGAAGCTTAGATGGTGAGATCCCCTCAGCAGAAGTGCACACAAATGAAGGTGTTGTGGAGGAGAATCAGGAGATGCTGAGCCCCTCCACCCCAGAAAGCATCAAGGCGCAGCTGGAACTCAATGGAGAAGCACCAAACATTGAGTGCGAGATTAATGGCGATCGCTGTGTTGGCTTGGCAGAGCCAGAGCACGATGAAGATGTTGGTGAGGAGGAAGAAGATGAGGAGGAAGAAGAAGAAGAGAAAGACAAAATCCCAGTTGAGACAGCAGCAGATGCCCAGATTCCTACTGCAGCAGCTGCTGTGGAGCAGGTGTCTTAATATGATTTGATTTTGCTGAGCCTCTACTCTTTTTCACATTCCTCTTCTTTTTTCTTCAAGTTTCTTCAGTTATCACCCAGCAGGCACAAATCATCCCTCCATTGTTGTCCTGTGTTAAACACCCATATAAATAAGAAACATACTGTCTGCCTTCTAAGACAGCCCATCTTTGGATCTTCCCTACAACACTATCTTTGGTGATCACAAGCATTGTCTGAAATCCTAGACATTATCTGCATAAGCAAAAGGATAACATCTACACCTCAAGAGTGCTTCTCAAACACTCTGGATTGTCTAAAGAAAGCAACATTGCATCAGTGCAGCATAATTCATTCCCATCCACTGGTGCCCACCCCCTAAGCAGCAGCTCATCTCCAGAGTGGTGGGCCAACTATCCTACTCTCCTGCTGTGTTTGTCTGCCTCTGGACCTCCCTTCATCCCTGACAAATAGTCTCTTTGTTCTTTGCAGTTTTTTGTGAAAAATAGTAAATCTTTGGCAATAGCAGTACTGCCCGCCGTCTATTGAGGCAGTGTGTTGCCAGGATGTGCAAGAGTTGGAATGCGCAGTTTCTGGGTTTTCAGTGAACATGGCCTGGGGTGTTTGTAGTGGACTGGAGGTTGTTTATAGAATTCTTTGGACATGTGCAGAAAACACCCTGATCTTAACTAACAGGTGACTGTACTTCGGAAGTCGGCCATGTCTCCGCTCCTGCCCATTACCTGCAATCGTCAAATTGTATGTTACTTCCCTTGTCAGTTCCAATGCATTATTTCCAAGCCTGTCATTTATGACCTACCTGAAGTGTGCTATGAGTTGCAAGAGGCAACACTTAAGTAATGTGTTATTACTGATTAGACCACCAACAATAATGCTTAAATCATGGAAAAGTATAATACCATAGAATCTTTTGAAATTGTCAATATGTTCCTGCAAATGACACCTAACTGATATTAGCTACAAAGATGTAAGCATGGCATTTTTGTGTTCAGACACATAGATGCAAACGAAGGACACTGCAGCATAGACACTGCTCTAGATGGAGAGAAAAATGTATTTTACTGACACAATTAAAGCCTGCAGGTTTTAATACTGACATGCTAAATGGCCATTGTACAGCCTTTGGTCTTTTCTGCAGGGTGCCTCTGTATGTTTATGTATAGGAATTATACTGTCTTCTTTTTTTAAGATGTGGCACACTACTCTTTAGGTATTAACAGCTTACATACCATAAAGTAAATAGCAACTTCATGATAACTGCCATAAGTGTGTGCACTTACACAGTAAATGCCTTGTACATTTTTGATTTTCTACATGATATTAGGGTGTTTTTAAGTCATCTTTTACTTCCAGGTATCCATACATTACATGGGGAAATGTTTACTCTGTTTCAGTTGTATAAGACAAACACCAACTCGCATATACATTCACCAGGACACCATCACTTTGTAAGCCTCTCTGCCTAGACACATGCACACACACTCCTGCTGATAGTAAAATGTGTTGTTTTTTTTTTTCTTAGCTGAGGAATTCCTTGCAGCTATCACTAGTTGATACCAACTACAAAAAGACTGAGAATGATTATGTTTAAAAGATGTGCAAATACATCTGACATAAAATTCATGTTTATGAAGTCAGATCTTAAAGTTTCTATAAAGTTTCACATAACTTTACTGGCATGAGTTAAACATGTAATGCCATGACTCCCTAAAAATAATTTAGCAAGTGATAGCAGGCAACAGAGAGGTCACAAAAGTGGATGAAGGCAGAAGACAGCATTCCTGGGTTTGACGGATGACCACTGTTAAGCCCATTCTTCACGCTCTTGCCTCCATGTCGAGATAGTGCAAAGAGTGGGAAACACTCTCTGGAGCCACAGGTGCTCTGCTCCTGTAGGGGCTCCTAGGCATGAACTTGTAGCAGAAAGTGTGGGAGTTTGGAAGTCGGAGAAAGGATCAGCTGTGGAATGGATGGATCAAACTGTCTTTGCTTTACTCGTGTGCACAGCTTGGTTGAAAAGTGTCTGCAGTGTGCTAAACTGTGATGTTTCAGGGGAAATAGGAGTGAAATGCTGACACTGCAGGAATGGCAAACCTTTCAGTTATCTGTCACAAGTACAATGAATTGATATAAATAACAACTAGTTGCCGATTTACATTAAATGTGCTTTGTCAAGCTGAAGATGTCTTCTTTTTAATTCTTCTTAGTATGAATCACATTACTGAAAAAGGATCAAATATTAGGCTTATATGTGCGTTCTCTGTAATGTAGTGGTGAAATGTGACTGGCTTTGATGTAACTCTTTATGCAAATGTGTTACTTTGGTGATGTCTGCTTAAGTCAAAATATATATATCTATATTTTTATATATAGATATAAATCTTTTATCTAATATCTAGAAATATGTAGACATGTATGTGTGTAAAAGTCAGTTTTATTTGTGTTGAAATCACTGTTAAATGTAGATTACGTATGTATGTGAGGAATATTGTTTGCTATAAAGTTCAAACACCAGCTACTGCACCGGTAGTGATATTGTGTTTAATCATATTTGTTTCCATTTCTAGTCTGTTAATTTAGTTATCCAAAAACCAAAGACGTTTTCCTCATAGCAGAAACTTCCCTGCCACTTGACTGTTTAAATGTACTCCTTCCTTTCAAGCATTTTGCAAACATGCAGGAATTTCCTTTAAAATTTAGTAATGTATACATCAATAAAGATTTTATAACAGTCACATATTGTTTGTGGTCTTTATTTGTGATCCTCAAGATAAGAGGAAATAGGTATAAATGTCACATCAATTAGACTATAGCAGTGTGGAAATGACTTTGGCTGGGACCTCATGCAGAAACACTGGACTGAGACATAAAACAGAGATTATCAGCTGGTATGGATGACTCAGGGTGTGACTGAGGCTGCATAGGGGCTAGTGAGATGGCTAGCTGACTGGTAAAACCAACTAGGATGACTATTGTTCAGGTGACCCTCAAATCATGCTTTTTTGGGCCACTTTCCCATTTCACAGAGGAGCTCAATGTATCAGTAACAATGTTTTTGCCTACATACTGAAGCATGACATGGTATTTGATAGTTCATAATGTTCATCATCAAATGCGGTAGAGTGCTGTAAAGTCAGGCTTATCACAAAGGAGATGACAAACTGGCAGACAGAAACATGGGTGCTTATATCGACACCAGGAAAAATACACACGGAAGATAACTAGAACATTTACATGTACAAGAGCAGAAGGTCTGACATTAGCTCAGGACAAAGGGTTGGCATAACTACTGGCTAGGGTTGGTAAAGAAAAATTAGGAACAGGTGTGTATGCAGGGGCCCAAGACTGTGGACAACAGTAGAGGAGAGCTCTGAGAAGGCAGATCTGGGGAGACCTGGAGAGAAACATGTCCTGGGAGCAGTGAGAAGTGGTTACAGACATGGGCCAATTCAAGTAGCGGCAAATGAACAATCTATAAAAGCCATGTTTAAAAAATGTACGTGCAGAGCCAGCCGTCTCACGTTTTCGTGTAGTCAAAGCCAGCCTCTCCAATATTTCAGGTGCGCCCTTATTGCAGACTTTATGGCAAATACACTGAAACAACTGCGAAAGTCTCACTGCAACGTATGAAAAGTTCCGGTTTTCAAAATGAAACGTGGGTATTAAAAGTATAGAAAATATATTTTAATACATTTCATACTGTTTAGCTCAGCTTCCAGGTCATGTGACCTATTGGCGCAAAATCAGTGCAGGACCATACTTGTTTTATGAGACACAACTCTTTCTTTCTTAAAAAAAAAAAAAAAATCAAATATTAACACTCCTCATATTCTTAAAATAAATCTTTAATACGTTAAATACACACATTTTATTTTGAAAACCGGAAGTTCATACACACTGTAGCGAGCTAGCGCCGAATTTCCCAGTTGTCGCAGTGTATTTGCCATAAAGTCTGCAATAAGGGCCCCCTTTAAATGTTGGAGCGGCTGGCTTGACTACGCGAAAACGAGGGACAGCTGGCTTGACCGCCGTAGATTAATCTGTGGAGCACCAAGTGCTGATAAAGTACTAACAGGGAACATGGAAGCAAATGCTCGCTTTTACATTCTGCTGAAGGCAGGAGGATGTCAACCTTAAAACATA
This sequence comes from Caranx ignobilis, assembly GCA_021432705.1. Classification (NCBI taxonomy): domain Eukaryota; kingdom Metazoa; phylum Chordata; class Actinopteri; order Carangiformes; family Carangidae; genus Caranx; species Caranx ignobilis. The sequence continues at coordinate 19,491,685 of MU269983.1, forward strand.
CAGGCGATGCAAGTCCCTAATGACCCAAATCCTTTAGATTCCCCCGTGTCTAGCTCATAGGACCAGCTATACTACAGAGTTATATGTTCTTAAATACTGTTCAGTAGATGTAGACTTGCTGTAGAATCGGTTTCTGACGACGGACCTAACAAAATGTTTCGTGGTGTTTGTCTCCCTCTTACGTCCAAGCTCTTACCAACACCTTGTGTTTCTTCGACATTTTCCACCATGGTTATCGCTGCCCGTCCGCAATGTAACAAACCACATACATAGATCAACCCTAACCCTGGCCTTAAAGTAATACGACATCAACAAAGGAATCGAATTCGCTCTTATTTCTTCAAATATTATCTGTATTCCCCATACAAACGTATTGTCACGGTGGCCGAGAGGTTAAGGCGTTGGACTCGAAATCCAATGGGGTTTCCCCGCACAGGTTCGAATCCTGTTCGTGACGAATTTTCATTTTACCGGTGTGAGACCACGAGCAGAGGTAGGCAAACCTAACTATGTTTATTTAAACGCAATGTTGTGGTAATGTGATCATGAATTTTACATACGAATGTCCATGCACTATTTGGACGCATAATCGCGCCAATCCCCCAACTGCTGTGAGCGCCTGAGGCCATCTTTTGGATATTTAATAGTATTGGTATCTTTGATATACAATGAACGAATAATGTGATAGCATGTGTTTCTTCTGTAATTCAGTACTTCGAGCTCCTACATGTTCTACTCTCGCGTTGTCAAAGGAATCCGTTCGGTAGAAACCACCCGCTTGCTTGCTTTCTTCTCTACAAGCACGCCAGCGTGCTGTCTGCTTACACTTCTAACTGTATTGTTTTTACAAAAATACACTTGCAATTGTCACTATCTGTCGACTCGACTGTTTAAGAGCGCGCAAAAAGAAATTTCTACGTGGATCCCCCTTCCCTACGAAGGATAATGGAACCGGCCGAGTCATACAAAATTGACCGGCAGCACACGCTGACGTAGTTTTTGGGGGCATTGTCACAGCAGGGTAGAGCGTGTGGTGAACAGCTTGTACAGCTTTTAAGTAACGTTTTTGAGCATTAGTTTTGATTAGACATAAATAACAACGCATTTAATATAAAGGCTTTTTGATTAACAGCAATGCCATAGGGACCACAGTTAGTCACACTAGTCGTTAAGAAACATTTGGCCAGACTGCGCGTTAGCAACGCAAACAGTTCCTTATTGTCAAAAGAGACACACAAAGGAAATGCGGTGGATTGGTCTGAGAAATTTAACGCTACTAGGAGTTGTTTAGATGGTCTAAGGAGACAGAAAGCGCTATCTACAGATAGTTTGCAACAGAGCCAATATATTTCAGTACTGGTGTAACTCACAGCCAGTAGGTCAGTCTTTGTTAAAACAGGAACATCTCAGATTTGTCTCGCGATTTTCGATTTGCCTGCCTGTTCATAGTGTTTTATCAGGCATTTTAGCCGTTGCTAACTCGTCGAGGTGTCACCTATTTTGCGAAGAATGAAGCTGCCATTATGGCGATGATCATTACAAGAAAGATGCTTAGAGGCTCATATCCCGAAAGAAAAAGAAGGTAGCTAACTGCTAGCTAGCGAACGTTTAGCGAAATAGTCGCCCGGCTAGTGTTAGCTGTTGTGAAAAGGACAGTTATTGTTCACTTATTTCTTCCATTTGAGTGTGTGTCACAACAGTTTAATGGGCTTTGGCTTATTGTAGTCTACCGTCTAAGACGCTGAACTGTGTTGGCCCAGTTACGATAACGTTACGGTGTTGGAATACGGTTTATAGCGTTTGCTTGACAGGCTAATTAGTTAGCTGTGCTCAGGCTAACATAGTAGCTACCCATCACAAAGTGACGCCAGCCAGCTCTCATTGCTGCTGAGTTGTATGTGACAGGAAGGGAGCAAGCAGTGACTATTTTCCCTCGAGACTAACAATGGCAGCCCCCACAAACGAGACCTTGTTTTTGATAAAGGATGTGAAGCCTGGGTCGAAAAATTTGAATATTGTATTCATCGTTTTGGAAATAGGTAAGTAACTGTTCGGTGACGGACGAGCCATCCATCAACTCGTGTTTTTTTCTCCCTTAAAGGGACCTAGATAGTAAGATTTACCATCAACAGGGAGTGATGATTGATGGACTTATCATATATGTACATGCTGATAATGTGCAAAGCACTACCAGACAGACTGAATAATTGGCCTCACCCAATCAGATCGATTGCTTGTTTCCATGTCACCAAAACTTCTTTTACTCGGTGGTAATTGGCAGTTTTCCTGATGTTAAGTTTAAGAGTAGGTTCAGTGTTTTTGACATATACATTGATCTGATTTATTTCACTATGGATTGATATTTGTACTAAATGTATGTGCACCCAGGGACTTAAATATCTCCTTGGCAATAATTGACCTTTTGCATTGTATAACGTACTATTATTAATGTTATTACTTAAACATAAATGTTCAGTGTTTTGTGTCTAAGGACCTCAGTGACAGCAAGGGTGCATCTCAAGGGGCCTGTCTTTGGATTAATATTTGAAATCATAAAGCAAACATGAACCTTGGTAAGATGATTTGATCAGTGTGACTGTTTCATTTGACCTATCTTTCTTTGATCCCATTAGGACGTGTAACCAAAACAAAAGATGGTCATGAGGTGCGCTCGTGCAAGGTGGCAGACAAGAGTGGGAGCATAGCCATCTCTGTTTGGGATGAACTTGGCAGCCTTATTCAGCCAGGGGACATCATTAAGCTGACTAGAGGGTAGTGCCCCTACTCTTAAACAGATTACATTTAGGATTAGTAATATTTTGTTTATGAGTGTAACATGTGATTTCTGTTTTAGCTATGCATCCATATGGAAAGGGTGCCTTACCCTATACACTGGAAGAGGAGGGGATTTACAGAAGATTGGAGAGTGAGTATATAATCACAAATCTGCTTGTACTTGAGTATTTTTGATTTTTGTAATAGCTGTCTTGTTAACTGTTGTTCTAAAACTTGGGATTTGTTTCTCCAGGTTCTGCATGGTGTATTCAGAAGTGCCCAACTTCAGTGAACCAAATCCAGAGCTGCTAGCTCAGGCGAACCAGCAAAACAAGTCTGTGAGTAGCAGTACACCCATGTCCAACTTCTCATCACCAAACACCTCATGGAACTTGGATCACAATATTCTCAAAACAAGAAAACCTTGTATTCCTCCTGGCTATGCTGATTTTAAAATATCAAGATATCACTCACACATGCCTCTGGCTGTTTGCCTGCATACAAACCTACCATTGATTCAGGCACCTTGGCCTGTTCACTACTTCCAAGTGTGGAGTGTGTGACATTCTCTTCCACCATTACAACAGGGTAAGCCAGACCAGAATCAGAGGGGAAACTCTCCACCCAATCAGAATTCAGGTACACCTGCTCCACCAGGTCAGTATATTTTCCTCTATTCAAATAACCACCTGTAACTCAGTTAACTTGCTCGCTGGAAGCAGCACGGTTGTTCACGTTCTACAGATATTAATGGGTAGAGTATGGGTGTGGTTCTCTGTACTAAAGATTGACAGTTTTTGTCTGCATGCATAAAATTAAATTTGTGACTCAAATTAAATGAAGTGAACATATGTCAAAGTCAGTAAAGTGTCCTAATTTTTATGAGCTTGCTTAAATCTGAAATGAGACATCAGCTCACTTCTTGCATAACTGTGGGTAGAATAGGAGGCACAGAAGGCCTTTGACAGCACACATTTGACTTGTCAGAATAGCAAAAGCACAGGCATGACTAATAATGTGAAAATGACTCTTTATGCTGTCACAGTGAGCCAGTGTGCATGATACAAGCGCCCTGAACCTGAAGCAACTTCAAGGAATTAAGTCATTCATTTTATTTATACCTGTACTTTTCCCCACTATGATCACCTTGAATAGAAAAGAACTGTAAGAGGTGAAATGTCTCAAAGGGTGAAGATTTTTCTGTAGGGACTCACTTTGTGTTTCTCATCACACAGGTAATGGTGCCATGCCCCCATTTGCCAACAACAACCCACCCCCTGGGGCACCTCGTGACCCTGCATTTGGGAATGTCGGGAGACCCAATGGTCGGTCACCTGGCAACGGAGCACCTCCTGCTTCGGGACCCCCAACAGCCGCAAAGTCCTCAGTTACCATTAGCAACGGCAGGGACCCACGGCGTGCCAAAAGATGAAATTGGGGGTGGAGGGGGAACCATGTGGGGAAATTTATGGACTTCCACCTTTCCCCCTTCCCCCTTTTTTAACCTCTCTGAGCCTTCCCGATCACAGCCTAGATTGACTTTCAAAATGATAAATTACATTAGGGACTATTTGCATAATTTTTCTACAGGCTAACAAAGTCATATGTGGTGTTTGTCATGTGTAGTACTAGTAGTGCTCTCTGCAAGCAGCGCAGTGTGATTGTGATCTACCACTTGATGCACTAGCAGGACTTCTTGTATAGTCAAGCCTTCATGGTTGAATTGTGGTCAGCCTTCTCAGTCTACACCTTTTTCCTCTAAATCTCACTGCAAATCGCCAGTTCTGTGCCAGTGTTACCTCCCCCACATACTGTCCAAACCCCTTGCCCGTTCGAACTATACACCCTACTTGAACACTTGATGCACTTTCTTCTCTTAATTTATGTCTGGGCAAACTTGGCTGTCATTTAAATCAGGAAATCAGTTTCTGCTTTTTAGTGGAAAAGGCCTTAAGTTAGTGAAAATGAGTTCTTGGACTGAATGCACAAGCAAAATTCTTCAAAGGGTCTTCCCTCACTCTTAACCAAACTGTATCCAAAGTGACTCTGTGAAAGGAAAGGTGTTAGTTTTGAATTTTTAGACTTTTTTTTCCTCCCCCCATAAGACATGTTTTTCTTGTTTGCCATCAGTTGTACCTTCATTGAGGTGGGACCACTTAAATACTGGCAAAAATGGTTCACCGAATAAATTTTACACTTTGCTGCCATATTTGTTTTTCTTTAGTCATGTTTGAGAGTTAGACAGGTTTCTATTTAATGGCAACAATTTGTTGTGTTGGTTATACTTCTAAAAAAAAAGGTATCATTGACCCTTGAGCTGTAAGAGCCATTAAAAGGATGTTTATTTTTGCCATTGTTGAAAGCCTCAGATACATAGTTTGGCACAAATAGCTACAGTACCATAGTCACAAACCACCACACAAGAAAAGGCTTTGCTTGTACGCCAACAAGACTCCCCATGCAAATCCTGCCCATCCCAGTTGATACAGCTTCCTGAGGAGCTCCATGTTGGGGCTTATGTAAAATAGGCTTCCCATCAACTCAAAATTTCATGCTACAGCTCCATCTAGTGCCTATAAGCATAAACTGCATTTGTTGTTCTGGAAAGTGCTTAAAAATATGAGGTAGAGCAACTTGTATTTTGTTTATTACTTAACCTCCTCTGTCTCTGTTAGGATGGAGAACTAAGTTTTTATAACTGAAGGTCTTTGCTTTAGGTATTGCATTTTGAAGCAATGTATTTCATAAAACAGCAGCCTGTTTCTTCACATCCTCTGTTGCACCAAGCACCTGAACTTTTACAGACTGTTTACCTTTGTCTTGCCCCATTTCACGTGTGACGCACTTGGACTTTCTTCTGCATTATTGTGTTTCAAATAACATGAAGGAACTTGTTCAGACCAAAACAGCAATTGCACTTGCACTCTGTAGGCACAAAACTTGATCAAAAACATTTCAAAGTAATGACAAGTGGTTGAATCAAAGACATCTGTCATATTGTTTCACCTATGTTCATAAGCTAGCTGTGTGAAATCAGGGATCTGAGCAGGGCAATAGAAATCTTTTCAGTCTGAAGCCCCCAAAATTTAGTCTAATGTATTAAGTCAAATCACTTGTTTTCCTCATAGAGTCATACAGGCCTCTGAGTCATTCACAACACATTTGTCATTTCCACTGCCCCTGATGAGAAAAGTACAGGATGTGTGACAGTTGGACAGTGAAACACATGAGAAGTGTGTCAGGAAATGTGATCAATGTCATGAGCTGGGAACTTCCTCAGCAGCAGTGGTCAGGGAAAGATGTCAAATCACTTGGCCTACAGTATTTTAATTTCATAGGTACAAGCTCTGGCTGTCTATCTCATCAGCTTTAAAACATTATTAATCTGGTGTTTTTCTTTACTATATGCATGAGCAAAAAACAGGATACATTACAAAAAACCTGAAATAATCACACTTAAATAATGGAATATATGCACTCAGTCTCTTGAATATTGACTTTCATTATATGCCAGTGTTTACTTTAAACTCATGTTGCTTGGTTAACATGAACTGGTGGTTTCTCTTTCTATTTTGCCTGTGGTGTGACAGTAATCCCATGACACAGATCATTCAGAGAGCGTGGCTTGGGTTAATTTCTGGGGGAAGCACTGTGGTTCAGAAAAACCTGAACATTGACTATTGAAAGTGTTCTGCATTAATGTGTAAACAAACACTTAACTTCAGTAGAAAATTATTAATATGAGTTTAAAACAAGAAAAAGAATTAAGGATTAAACATGAATAAGTACACAGTAGAAACCAAAAGTCACCTAATATGTGGTGATGTTCACTATATGAATAAAAATGGGACTGGAAATTGAGTGAATAAATAATTACCAGGCATCAGTCAAGTATTGTGGAGTAGTCCCCTTCAGATACACAGTATAGTGTGCAAGAAGTGTTATTAAATCAAATAATAAAAAGAAGAAGAACTTAAAATAATTAAATATTAATAGAATTTAAATTGAGCTGCAGATATAGAGAAGTAGATATATTTATCATTTCTTCCTTTTTGAACTCTTCAGCAAATCCAAATCTTGTGTGTATGAGGTAAACAGTAAAATGTCCCCGTGGTTACAGTGATGGGAGGGGTGCAGAGGAACATAATGTATGTGTCTAGTCTCTTGGCCACACAGTCATATCTGAAGTACCTCCAACAAAGACAACATGGCAATGACTGGTGAGTACTGTCATCCCTACAATGATAACTTAGATAAGGTGATTTTTTTAGTACACACTCAGAGCACAGGCAGTTTGTAGCCCTTCATGCCTCAGTGGGATGTGTGATAGGCAGAGATATTTAGGATTATTTTTAACATTATGTTTATTGATACTCTGCTTGAAATGCCATACAAGTAGTAGGATATGAGTATTTTAAATCAGAATTTCTTTGAAAATATTAAATCATGATTAATTAGTTGGTCATGAGCTAAAAATGTACAGTTTTTCAATAGTTAACAAGTATTGGTGGATACTGACACTACTTAGTCTGCATTCATCCACAACACTGGCAACAAGTCTCAGGAAGCAAACACAGTCACTCTTAACACGCTGAACTACAAAATACCAACGACAGAGAGCATTACATAAAAATACATTTTATGTTTGTTTTTTTGTTTTTTTAATGCTTTATTTCTGATGAACCAGTATAAGATCTCAGCACTTTGCTGAGTGCACTTAAGTACTGTATATTCTAACAACAATGAATCTGCATTTTGCTTCAGTTACATGTATTGTGCACAGCGACTGACAGTTATAACAGATTTTTTCAATTGCTAACAAGCATTGGTCAGTACTGAAGCTACTTTTTTCAAAACTCCTAACATAGTTTGCATTACCAGCATGCATCTCAGCTAATCGGTTTCTGTAATTTCACCCCCAAAGCTCTTTCTCAGCGGCAAAACACTTTGCACTTGTCTCAAAAAAAAATTTTTTCAGTTTGCAGTACACTGAACTACAAAATACTAACAAGAGAGCATTAGATAAAATCAATTTTAAATTTGATTTTTTTTTTTTTTCAGATCATTTTCTAAATTTTATTATAGAAAAATAACTGGAATGCTACCTCATCCCATACAACAACAAATGTTGTGTTTCTTGACCTTTGACCTCTCTTCCCTTTTGCAACAAGTTGCTTATTGGGGTCCTCAGAAGGATTGATTGACATTTCATGTATACTTGTCTAACTTTTCATTTTCCTTTTTGTCCTCAGATCCAAACACATCCTCTTTTAACCTTGACGACTTTGGCGCTATTTATGGTGAACTCAACTTTACATATAACTACACAGAATTCATCGTAAATCCTGAAACGCAGCCATGCAACCTCTTCTCGCCCCCAGATGCTGTGATGCACGTAGTCTGTGTGTTTTATGTCATCATCTTTCTGTTAGCAATTCCTGGAAATTTGGTGGTGGGGCTGGTGATTGGCCTCAGCAAGCAAGCACTGACTCCTTCTGACCTTTACCTCCTCCACCTGGCGGTTGCTGACCTCCTGCTGGCCTTTACGCTTCCATTCTGGGCCGTCTCTGTTACACATGGCTGGGTGTTTGGAGATGCCATGTGCAAAATGGTTGCAATCGTCCAAGAGCTTAGCTTCTACTCCAGCATCCTCTTCCTGACTTGCATCAGTATGGACCGTTACATGGTGATCGTTCGAGCTATGGATGCCCGCAAGGGTAATCGCCAGCTGCTCAGCTGGGGGGTTTGTGCTGCTGTCTGGATTGTTGGAACCTTACTGTCTCTCCCAGGACTTTTCAATTCCGTTTCCCCTTCTCAAAATTCAAGTCACATAGTGTGTAGTGAACGATATGATCCCACCAGTGCTGATGAGTGGCGGCTGGCCACCAGAATCCTTCGCCATGTTTTGGGTTTCGTCGTCCCCTTGGCCATCATGCTGCCCTGTTATGGAGTAACCATCCGGCGTCTCTTGCACATCCGTGGGGGGTTTCAGCGGCAACGAGCCATGAGAGTGATTGTGGTAGTGGTGATTGCCTTTCTGCTTTGCTGGACACCATACCACATCGCTGTAATGGCTGATTCGTTCTTCAGGACCAAGATTGTGCCCTACCAGTGCCCAGCTAGGGTTGCAGTGGATAAGGCCATGTTTGCCGCGCAGAGCCTGGGTCTACTTCACAGTTGTGTCAACCCGGTGCTGTACGCCTTCGTGGGAGAGAAGTTCAGGAGGAGGCTGTTCCAGATAATGAGGAAAATAGGCTTCTTGGAGAGATCACCATTGTCAAGAGCCAGCAGGTCTTCACTGTCATCAGAAATTACATCTACAGTCATGTGAGACACCAAAAGGACACTTTAAATGACTCAGATAAAATGATCACATCATAGTATGTACTTCAGGCCCTCAGGTTTTGGACAACAAGATGCTCATTTGGGTAATTATCTACATGCCATGAACATTGTATGAAATTTGTAAATATCTTTAAACGTTACTTTGTAAGTTATTTTTCTTGGTTTCGTGTTTGTGGCAGTCCACAGCTTGCCACAAACCAGAGACAATGTTGCATAGGTTAATATGTAAACAGTTATTATTTTTTTCTTGTCTTTTTTTGTGGTTAACCATCTCCTCAGTTTCCTAAGTCCTAGCTTTGAGGAAACTGTGTAAAAACATGTTTGAGAAGTCTCAGTTTCAAGACTATGTTTCAACACAATAATTCTGTGTCACAACAGAGGGGAAAAATTGTTGTTGACTAATAAACTGAGAAGCAGCAGAAAGTGCTGGCATGAGCTACAAGCTGGCAATGCACAGTTCAGTGATCAAGATCATTCTGTGTGATTTTAATCTCCAAACCACTCTGACTCTGTCAGCATTTTAGGCCTAACTATAAGCAACTGCAGCAGAAACATAAAACTATCTTGTATCATCTTGTATAATTCCGTGTATGTTTCTATAGTGATGTACTGAGGAGTACATGTGTGCACAGGCGCTGGCTGAATTTAGCAGGTTGTCATTCACGTGCCAAATGATTTGTATTTGCTGTATATTCAAAACCATCATTAAAATTCAAATGACACATGCATGAGTTTCCCACTGTGTTTATCAATAAGATCTTCCATTTGACAGGTGACAGAGGGACTAATCCAGAAAACACCATGGTGTTTCCTTAAACTACAGCGATCTTGTTTGGAAATAGAAGAAGTTATCACGACTGCAACAGCAATACTGCAGCAACAACTGGAGGTTCCAAAAAACCCCAACTGAAAATGTGTTTCAAACTGAAAATGAGTTCTGAGAGGAGCAGCAGCATTGCTTGTAAACAAAAGGAAGAAGAAACAGTTTTGCTTAGTCATTCCACCACAGACTGAGGCTCAATGAATACCACAAAGCCTAACCAGAGCTAACCAGTCAGTCACCGTGTCCCAGTAGCTCTAATGTAAACATTTATACTGTAGAAAAGGTTTACAGGCTATCAATATGACAATGTATAATTAAGTGTAATATTTTAAACTGCCACCACTACCGTATTTCTGGTATTTAGTCTACACTCAGTTGTAATATAGGGTGTCATGTTGGCCCTTAACTAGCTGCCCCTGCTATACCGCCGCTTACTGTAAGAGGCTACTAGCGTTTTCACGTTTCTTGCCGTAGCTTTTTTCTAACCGCATGAGAGTTCCATAAATTCACCTGAGACAGTATTTACTGCTGTGGTAGCCGAATCCAGGTCCCGCCCACAGCACGGTCTGATTGGTTACAAGTCACCACTAATGGCTTATCAATCAATGCTGAAAGCTGTCGTTGATGCAGATAGCTCAGTCCAGGGCACTTGTCGTGACTAAGGTAAGGCAAAATATAACCAGTCAGCTCGTCAGTTACAATGCACAGTAAGCTATGTTATGTTTTCACAAGTGTGGAGGGGTAAGCCATGTTTAACTATGATAATGTGTAAAAAAAAAAAAAAAAAAAAAAAAAAACCTATTAAACATCACTTTTAGCTAGCTTTCAGTATACACTCAGTTGCCAGTTTATTAGGAACACCTGGCTAGTAGAGCAGTCCAGCATTACATCTCCTCCCTCATGGAACATGATGTCTGGGGCTGTCTTTCTTTATACAGACAGATGTTTTTTTTTTTTTTTTTTTTGAGCGATATGTCCATATAATAATTCCTAGTATGATCTGTCATGGTCTGTCTCTATGTCCTCTGTTATTCTGAAGTCCCCTGTGTCTTGTCTTCCTGTATTCTCCCTCCTGTGATTACTTCATGTGTCTCACCTGTGTTGACTGCCCCACCTGTGTCTGTGTATTTAACATCAGTGTTGTCCCTTGTCCTTTGTCCTTTGCTGGTTCGTCTGTGTTTCGTCCTCAGTTTTCCTGCTGCTTTCTTGCTCTGTGTTCCTGCATGTTCTTTGTTCTGGCCAGCCCGTTCTTTTGTTTTCACCATAACTCCATACATTTTTTTCATCATTCCACTGTTCCTGTCTTCCCTGTCAGTGCTTGCATTGGGCCCAGTTTGTTATAGATCATGACAATAGTCTGTCTCCTTGATTTCTAATAATTGTAACCAAAAAATGCATTGTTCGACCCCCAGCTACTCCTAATCTTCAAAATCTGCCATGTTAACTTCCTGTATACTCCCCCACTGTTGTCTGCTCAACAGTAATAATACTAATAGTACTAGCATTTTCTTTTTCCTGATGTTTGACCACTCCAACACAATTAGGAAGCCAACTTCTCTACATTTGACCTACAAATTAAATATCTGTCCCATTCCGACCACCCCCCTCCTCTGTGCCAAGTGTTGCACCATCTCACATGTTCTACTGACCCCAGGTTGGCTAAAAATGACAAGGGGCGGGAGCTTACCAGTGAGTGGGCAGCCGGATCACCATGCAGCTGTCATTGTAGGGCTTGCTGGTCTGTGACTGTCATTTCCCCCTTCGGACTGACTGGCAGAGGAAGCGGGGAGATCATGAGTGGGGTGGCTTAGCTCATGGGACAAGGAGGGGGGGGGCTCTGTAGCTTGTTGGACAGGACTTGATAGTTGCATTCAACCGGGAGCCAAGCAAGAACAAACCTGAAGATCACTGGGAATAAACAGAAACTCACAGAAGACTTGCACACTCCTCCTCTGCAGAGAAGTTACACAGCACTGGGAGATGATTTCAAAGGGCTAAGACGTCAGAGAACATCAGGAAAAGGAGTTGAAAAGCTGGGCCGTCACTTTCAAGAGACAAGTCAAGGGAGCTGTTAATGCAACATGATCTAGTGGGTCTTGCCCTAAAAATACCTCTGGGCAGGAGAGAGGCAGCTACCTCTATCTGTTGAATTACCTGGTAATCAACAATGTCTTTTTCCTCTTTGGACAACTGAAGTCAGTAAACAACAATTTGAGGAGAATCTCTCAATGGCAAATAAGTGTGCGTATATTTGAATCTGCTTATCCTGGTAAATGAAATGTTGTATGCTTATAATTAGAAATGTGAGGAGTGCATTAAAGACATCTCATAGACACTAATGACCTCGCTGGATTTTGGTTTAGAATATTACTTGAGGGCCCAGGCAGTAGTGTAGGTAGTTATACAGTTTACTTGGGCAGTTGCACAGGACACTGGAGGATCTACCCAAATCAGTGCAACCATGAGAAAAGCTGAGGTGCAAATGACCCTGAAAAAAGGGGCAGATGAAGCAATGGCACCCCCAAGCCCCATCATCCCCCCCAAACGGTCCAAAGCAAGCCCAGAGCAAGGTGTCTCAGAATCTCGAGGGCCTGGTCATCCTGCCCCAACTCCACCTGTTTTTATCCGCAAAATGAGGAACGCTGCCGTGGGGACGGGCTGTGACATCCGTCTCAAGGTGACTGTGGCTGGGGACCCCCAGCCATCCCTGTACTGGTACCACAATGAAGACCTCCTTAACATGGAGAACCAAGAGTATGGAGGGCTCTGGATTAGGGATTGCAAACCAAGTGATGCTGGCCTCTACACCTGCATCGCCAATAATCATCTGGGAGAGGCTCGGAGCAGCGCTGTACTTGCTGTCTTGGATCTGGGTGAAGGTAAATCCACACTCAGTTTGACACACATTTGGACTAAAAGATTTAGTTCCTTTTAGATAGTTTATTGATTGATTGTTAGAATTCCATGTGAGATCATGATAAACTGGTGTAAAGAACTAATTGAATATATTTAACGTTACATTTCAGGTATTTAGTAACCAAAGCTGTTTTTGAAAGTAGCCATTAAGTTATTGGAAGAACTACAAAACCCACAGCTTCCTTTAATTCCCTGATAATTCTATCACTCTCAAGTTACTTGTCACTGGTCAAGATCACTGTCAGGATAACTGTATTAAGTTTTAAATGGAAAACCCAGCATGCTATAGTCATCCAGAAGACCTAGCCATTGTAGAAGGACTAGAAGCCATAATGTAGGACCTGTCCAACTTCCTGTCCCTGGTGCTGCTATATGCCATGATAACTAATGTCTCAGTTAGGAGATGAGTTTGAATATTAAAATCCTCATTGTTCTTTTAGGGTGAAATATTACTGGCATTACACTCTTTACTTTTGGTCTTCAAGTATTACAACAGGTTGTGCCTAATATTTTTCATTTTACTCATGTGATCCTGCTATTTGTAGAGATTCAGTAGAGAAATAGGTGAAGTACACTGGGCCTTAAATACATCCAATATAAATATTCAAGTATGTCCACATTACAGGGTGTTATTCCTGCAATACATTCAGTCTGTTATAATCTAAATGTTTTTGTACTAAGGAGTTGCATCTTTTACTTATGAGCTGTGTAAGGTAGTTGTTCAAGGTTAGCATCTGGAGAGAAAGTTAATTATATGTCCACCATGCATGAAGAGCCATTGAAAATGAATCATTCTTGACAGCCTCAGCCAAATCAAGCCTCTGAGAGTGTATTTGAATCAGATTCCTCAATGTCTAGCCAAGGATGCTCCAAAGGCCAGTGCTCCTATTCCCTGTTAAAAGAGCTTTTTCTGCCTCATGTGAACTCCTCGCTGATTTAAATTCAGCTCACCTGATTGCTTTGACCACCGCAGCTGCTTTGAAAAATGGCATTACCAGCTCTACAAACATGTCCTTCATATATCAGCCTGGGCACTTTGTCATTGTTCTGCAGTGCTCAGTGTCAGTGTGTGTATAGTGGAAACTCATTCTCCAGTTTAGATCTGTCTTTTCCTGCTGAGAGAGTATATGTGGCATGCATTTGCATGCACATAGATGTCAAGACTCATCAGTGCACAACACAGTTCCATCAGTTGAAAAAAGTAAAATTCTGGCGAATGATTGCTGATGTTGCCATTTACATAATAGTATCTTCTGATTTAACCTGTGACAAGATGCTCTGTGCAAGGCTGGGACAAAAATTGCGCAGTAAAGAAGTGGTGTCTGCTGAAAGGACAATGTGATGACGCAGATTCATTTTAGTGTGGGAAGCAAGAAACCACAGTGAATAACACACACGCATGAACACACACTTGCACACGCACATATAAATATACATGGGTAGACAATGAGGAATCTGATTTAAATATACTCAGAGGCTTATATGCATACACACACTCTCTCACAGATATTTATATATTATGTGTTGCTTTTAGCGATCACTGTGTCAACACCTCAATAATGTATTGCTGCATCCTATTAGGGGAGCCACTTAATTTGGCAATAGAGTACAATACAGAAGTTGTCTTTCAGCACATCGTTGAGATACAATATGTTCGCAGTAATTTCACCAGCACAAATAAGTCTAGACATTACAATAAAAAGGTGATTTCATGTAAGCAGACACAGTCAAGTAGTTCTCATACATCTGTTTCATGTAGCTAGTCAATCAGTCTGTCTGGCTCTCAGCAGAACAAAACCATTACAAGTTTTTATAGTCAGAGAGGATTATGCCAGCCTGGTAATATTGGACATATTGTGTTGGTATATTGGTTTAATCAAAATTGTGTCAGAATTGTGGTTTTTGCCACATAAGTAATGTAGATACTGAGAGTCAGCAACAGTGGTAACCCCTAAGTGGTAGTTACAACACTCAACACTCAAATCTTCAAACAGGGTTTGAAAATGAGGAGTTTTCCTTTGGTTCTCCATTTTAACCTTCAGTTTGATTCAGCTCTCTGCTCCTGTGCCATGTGCGTAGTCTACAGCTGTCCCATCACTCAATGATACTGCCTAAACCCTTTCTCTCTCTCTCCCTCTTTGAAAATGTCTCTCTGTCCCGCCCCCCTCGTCCACCAACTCTCCCTAGTTATTTATACAGTGGAATGTGCCAGGCCTTAGATTTTTGTGATGTTAGCAGGCCAGCGTCTCTCCTGTTACACAGGAAGACATCACTGCTAATTTTAACCTGGCGCTGTATGACTGTTTTATTCCCTCTACTGATCAGGGAATGGGCCAATTTTCTATCACCTACGTATACTTAATAATACAGCATTAAGATTTCTGCCACATCCTCTGTGATCCTCTATGGTTCTCTATGATCTTTGGAGTTCTGTGTTGGACTGTGCAGTTAGCTCCACCTCTATAGGTATTTTGTCTTCATGTCTATCTTCTCACCTGTTAATGTAACTTTAATGTGTAAGGGCCTATTTATCACTTAGTCAATTATTCATTCATTTGACAAATTAATGATTAAATAGAGAAACAGATGGGAGGTAATAGAAATTCTAAATGGAATGAATGAAATTTACATTTTAAAAGTTGGATTACCACATGGGGGCAAATACATTTCCATATACTCCAATATATTATCCAGGTAGTAGATGATCATATGTTGCACGGCACATATTGCATGGTTATCTAACGGCTGGGTAACACAGAGATAATATACTGTATATGGCAGCTGTTTCTCTGAAAATGGCTGCCTATTGGAATTGAAAACAACGCTGATGAGGGCAGTGAGAGCCAGAGGAAACAGTGAAATCACAGCTATCAAACCAAAGCAAACAGCTAAAAGAAAGCAGGGTGCTTCATAGAGCTGAGAGCAACAGGGAAGAGTGAGGTCTCTGTGGGTTTGTCACTCCAAGTGACAATGTGATTATTGCATGTAGACATTTGACCTGTTGTTCATACAGTAGTATTGACTTGTTTCTTAGAATATGACCATGTGAGGTCAACAGAAACAAGCTGTAAACTGTAAAATATGGGTTAATATATTTGACTTGTACTCATCCAGCCAATACAATCATTTTAGGGTTGGAACTGTGAGCTACTGGCTTCAATTCAAAACAGTAGTCTAAAAGAGGCTGGAAAGCTGCATAGTACCACAGAGTTGGGTGGTTCTCTTGATGACTAATCACATCTTAGTCATGTACTGATAGTGATTTCTCATCGAAAGCTGCATTGCCTGTTTCAAGTAAGAGAGACCTGTTATTGAGAAGCCCAGATCTCAGCACTGAGCGTGACCGTGGCCTCTCTCCAGTGTGTTTGGATAGTTTCCTCAGTGTTGTCTTCCTCTTGAACTATGAACGTGACTGAACAGGTGGAGCTGCAGTTGCACTGTGGAAATCCCCCTACCTCATCATGTTGCTTTAATAAGAAGCTCAACTTTTATTTTTTTATAAACAAGAAAGCATGTGGGGTAAATAAAGTGTTTATTAGAGCTGTTAAATGATTTGGAGTTACAGTTTTAGAGGGCATGAGAGGTGTAGACGTTAACATCTAGTCATGTTTGCTCATGGTAACACTGAGAGCATTAACTGTTTTACTATCTACTTTATATCTAATGTTTAAAGCTAACTGCAGAGCAGCCAAGTCAGCTCCACAAAATCCCTTCACTACAAAAGAATATTTTATTTTACATAGTGCCATTCAGATATAAGGCAACTCAAAGAGCTTTACAGTGGCATGAAAAGATATTGATTTTTGTTTTTCTTTCTCTTTTGCTTTTTAATAAGATGAAACTGAAATTGTTTTTTGGAATAATGAAAACAATAGGAATTGAATTTAGGTAAAAACATTAAAATAAGATGTTAAAATTGCATGAAAAAAGAAAAGAAAGAAACTCTTTAAGACAAAAACTTGTCCTTTTTCATTATGCAGCAAAGAATCTCTGCACAAATTGTCTTTCTCTTTCATCTGCTCCAGGACAAATGAATAGTAGCTATATAGTAGCTAACAGCAGAAAAGAAAAGCAAAGAATATTAATTGCCCATTGATATCACAGACATGTCTGGTTTGATCAGAGACCATTGGTGGAAAATTATGATTTTTCAGTTTGCCTTTAACATGACAAATGTTGCTATCACAACTGAGTTTAGCTGGAATTAGTCAAAAGTTCACAGACAGACTTTTGTCTTTTTATGTGCAGGAATAGCAACAGAATGCATTTCCAAGCAACAAAATGGTTGCAGTGCATTTCCAAAATAATTGCTAATTAATTGTTGTGCCTTTATCTAAAAAGTGAAACTTTTATTTTTTGGCCATTAGGCAGCCCACATCAGACTGATAAACACATAATGCTAGCACATTACCATCCTTTGAAGTTGTTATGGCGCTTCAGAGGAAATTTGCCTGGCAGTAA
The DNA here is from genome assembly GCA_021432705.1 of Caranx ignobilis. Lineage (NCBI taxonomy): Eukaryota > Metazoa > Chordata > Actinopteri > Carangiformes > Carangidae > Caranx > Caranx ignobilis. The sequence continues at coordinate 19,509,005 of MU269983.1, forward strand.
AACTAAAACCAATGAGCTGAACAAGGCTGATGATTTTTAGGGAAAGAACAGAAGAAGTGTTAACACATCATCAAAGGTGCCATAATTAGCAGTGTAGTATCAATGAGTCATTTTAATAATGGCTATAGGACTATAACCACCAAACAAGAAGCAGAAAAGCATGATGTGCTGGCAGCCTCTGCGTTTGTTGTGTGTTGGTGATAACATGTTGAGAGACATCAGTCTTTTACACAGTACTCATACTAATATTTTTACTGTTACAGTAAAAACACAGTCACTCTTGCTGTGATTATAATCCTGGTGCTTAGCCTGTGACAAAGCATTCTGTGGCAAACGAAAACATGCCATTTGCTTGTCACAAGACTAAGAAGCATGACAGACTTCCTCTCAAGTCAAATGTTAGATTCATATATGAAAAACAAACAGAAGGAGCTCACATGAAAGGTGGCAACCAAGGAAACAAAAAACCACTCTGAGGTTACATAATCACTGAACTATATAATTAGGCCTTTAGTTATCTGCAATTATCAAAGTGTTAATTATTTATTGTACTAAATGCAACAGTTAGGAAAGTATAACATTTAAAAGAAGGTTTATTGCAGATATGAATTTTCTTGCATCAGTGATCAAACTCAATATTCTGTCCTGAGCACATGGTGATGCTGCCTGTATTAAGTGTCGCCATTTCCTAGTGTTCATTAATACTTGGAGGTGTAAGGAGAAATCCCTCTTCATATCCCTCAGGCACAGGAAGTCTTAGATACTGAGTCATTCAAATTGCATAATCTTTAACATCCTCTTACACTTACAAGATACTTGAGAATTATTACACAAAATACTTTGTAATACACAACAGCAGCAAGTGAAATTTGCATGTACAATAATACTGTGCTGTGTTATATTTCATGAGTGTAATAGAGCATTCAATGTCTTCCATCCCTTGGGCAGAGGATGGCTGTGTAGTCAGTGTAAGCAGCCAGTAACACATTTGCTTCGAGAGCTAACAGTGTTCCAGCAATGCAGAGGAGTGAGGAGGTCCCTTTAGCTGTTGCAGCGATTCTCTCCATTCTCTGCCGGCAACACGGCATCAGCTCCTCACACCAGTAGAAGAATATAGACACAGACACATGGGGAGGAAGGGAAAAATGAAAAATGTCAACCAATGCCGTAGAACACTGATCTCAAGAGGGCTGGATCACTCCCACTGGTTTTTCTGCCTATCGGTGTGTGCACTGCATGTGGGGTGGAACGCAGCGGGGGAAGATGCTTATGCTGTCGCTGGCTATTGTGTGGACGGGGGGGCTCCCTCAGAGTGGATGATATGCATTCAACAGACATTTCCACCTGCGGATGGAGGTCTTTGCTTTGTGCTTTTCAGAAACGGATTATCTCAGAGGAACTGCTGAGACTCTGAGGGGCAACTTGTTATATAATGGACCAAAGTGCCTTCTGTCCATTTTTTTCCCTCTGCATTTGATTAAGAAGCTTTTACCTGCATGTTAGCAGACTTAAGGTATAGAAGAAGTTGAATCTTTTACATCCTAGTCAGAAGATACTGGCTGTTGTCTTTATAGGACATTTTCTGATCTACGCTCGTAGTAATGACTCGGAACCCCCAGTGTATCATGGGGAATACCCTGCTGCCGAATGACAAAAGCCAAGACAAATGCTATTTGTCGAGGATATACCAACAGTGGCCATGAAAAATATCCAGACCAAAGAAAAAATCAGGCAAGTGCAATTCTAATGTATTTTGACAGTTATAAATCTTACATTCTCATTGTATGTGGAGCTTACAAGATTGTGAGATATTTTATTTTAAATGTTGACAGAAGATGATTAAGGGAGATGAAGCTGCTCCGTACAACCTCAATTTGACAGTGTTGTTGTGGATTCTAGTTGCTGTGGCCAATGGAAACTAGAATTAGGTCTTGATAAATCACGAGGCTGGAGGCACTGCCACGCTGCAGCTTTGAACTAACTTCAAAGAAGACTTTCAGAGTTGCACTAAAATGCTGGAACACGGTTGTTTCTCAGACTAATGTTGTAGATGCAATGGGGAGAAATTTTTGCCTATAATGATTTGCTTCTTTAGTGTCACATGATACATTTTGTGAAGTTATTTATGATAAACTTGAAATACTCTCCAACCTTCAGTAGCGTGAATCCTAAATTAGAAGAATCGAACAGATCAAGAGAGGATTCTCATCCCCTTCTCTGAAATGACACAACAACAAAGAAGGCAAAAGTAAAGACAAAGCGAAGTGGTAACTTGTGGCTTGTGGTTTACCCATAGAACCTCTGCAAAATGACAAGTTTATGAACCACACTTTCCTGGCAATATATGCGCAGCAATACTCCATGCAATCACCTACAATGTAACTACATCACAGCCATGATGAGCCAGGCTGTGTGACTGTGTGATGTCTTATTTGTCTGACTGTGTGTTCTTTTAGACATTTTTCCACCTAATGCACAAATACAAGGACGCTGGATATAAACATGATTACAGCAAACATGCTACCAACTCTTAATAGACCATTTACTCACCTAGGCCACTCTTTAAAAAAATGTTGTTGTAGACTTGGTGTTCTTATTAGAATGCACTACAACATAATGGCTGTGTTGAGTGCCTTTTCTTCCAGACTGATCATTTGAGAAGCCATGTTTTTATAGCTTGGATCATTCATCGGATACATCTATGTTTAGTACTGTAGTTAGTAGTATTCTATTCTCTCTAGTATCTTTTCCCTTGCTGTTTCCTGGCACTGTTGTTTATCTCAGTGCCTCATTGCTGTCAGCAGTCAGTCATGACCAGCAATGTGTGTTGCATTAACTACGCAGTCATGCAGGTGCACACAGAGACAAAATGGACACGTGCTCATAAAAATAGTTTAATTGCTAGTCAAGTGGGGAAAATTTTCCTAATGGGGCCTTTGATGAATTGTTCTTGTGTAAATATTGTATAACTGAATTTCGCCCTTTCATTTGCAAATACAGCACTAACCATTGAAATATCATGATGACCAGACTGTCAAGGGCAATGCAGCCTCTGTGCCTAACTTCCATGACTTGTTGTCTTGCAAGACCTTGATCAGCATAGCAGAAAGGGCTGTTCTTTAGAATATATGAATTCTCTTATTCAGGGTAGATCAAAGACAGACAAGAGTTTGCTGTGCTTGACAGGGCCCTGGTTACCTGGATAGCCAGCCTATAACATGACTTTTTGCAAGATCAGTTAAATTAATAGACTCAGAGATTTAGACTTTATTTGCTAACATGTATGAATACTGTGAGGAAACAGTTTGTAAACATAATGTAGAAGTCTCTTCAGATCGTACAAGCATTTAAAAAATCTGCATTTCTAACTGCTTTACTGGATGATTGTGTGGTGTTCTATGAAAGATTGCACTGCAAACATCGAAGAGAGTTTTACTTTGAAATCTACAGTGGATTTATTATGCTGTAAATATTGCATGATTGTGGAATGCAACTTTTAGAAATGTAGAAGTGTGGAACATCATGAGTTGGACACATGCAGTACTCAACATACAAACCATTTACAATACACAATTATTAGTAGTATGGAGCTTGTTAGTTTCTACTGTGTAACATGTGGATTGTTATAACACTGAATTAATACCAGCATTTGTGCATTTTGATGTTATCCTATTGTGTGCTTTTGCTGCAAGGAACGACAGATAGCCTCTGTAATTCCACCTACTGTGATGCAAACACCTCATGAGAGCTGCTGGGATGCCAGTGACTCAATAGTGCTTTCTATTTTGAGTTCTGCCAATGACTGAATTTTACTCAGTCTGAGAAAAACAAACGTATCATTCAGATGATACAGCTGGAGCAAATTTAAGGTTTAAAAAGGCTCAAAAGACAAGAAGTTGATTTCCGCCTGAAAATTATGAAACTTCTCTGCTGTATATTGTCTCTTAACCAGCAGTTTGTGAGAGATAATTACGAATTATATGAATAGCAACAATAGCAAATTCAGTACATTAGCTTCACTGTGCTAATGACTCACTGAGGATGGCAACTTTTCAAGTCAAATATAATAAAATAGAGACAGTAAAGGGTTAAGTTTGCAGTTCAGGTACAGTTCTTGAAATGAATCATGTTATTTCAGACAAACTTGAATGTTTCTTTACCACTTGGTCACAATTGACACAACACCAGCTGTGATGCTTGACAAAGGTGGTAGAGTTGTAACCCAGAACTTGTAGTTTCCCTTTTCATGATTAACACAAACTATTGGTTCCTATAGTGTGGATCTGCCTCTGTGGAAACACTGTGAATTCACTTTGCACTTTTATTGCCTTTTTCCCTTCCTGTTTAACTTGTGTTATTTTACAAAACAATAATGTTCTTCCAACGCTAGTCCATTCAAAAACTGTTTTTTTTTTTTTTTTTAAATAATTATACTTTTTTGCAGATTCCGAAACAACAGAGGATGAAGGTGGAGACCAATTCGAGACCAAAGAAGACAGTGGGGATGTTGAGGACCAGGCTGTGCCTACAGGTATCCTCCTTGTTTTCATTTGAAGTTTTACCTATAGATAACTGTGGGTTTATTTTTGAGGGGATGTATTATATCTGTTTTGCTTATTCACTAATTTCCTTGCAACAGCATTACAACATGTGAGACACTAATAAAAAATTTAGAAATTTGCTCAATAACTGTTAAAGCTGCGTACATTCATTTTTAGCCATTAAGGGGTAAAGGAATGAGGTGAAAACAAAATAATGATAATGTTGTTATTTAAGAATCTGGATCAACCTGAGCATTTCTTTGGATTGGTCTTTGTGTCTACATGATGAATATAAGCTTATCTGGCTGTTAGCTGCTAATTGCTCCACTGTGTTCTGCAAGTAGTTGCTAGATTTGTCTGTGGGTTTGGAGCTGGGTAAGTAGTGTGCAGTTGGTTAAACTGAGCTTTTTGATGAAAACAGCTGCCTGCTTTGGCTGGACATAGCGATGATGAGAGCACAGTTTGCAGGCAGGAAAACCCAAACAACAGGCTTAGATGTTAAAATATTCTGTAGAGCAGGTGCAAGCTACAAATTTGGATATTCATTCCCTGTGGGTTCATCACTACAAGAGACAATTACTGATTTGATCCATTGTTTATAATGAAATATTGATTTGCCCTGAAAATACCTGACTGCTTACATGTACAATTTGTCATGTCTCCACTTTACATGAGATGCAGTGATGGACAAATGTGCTGAAGATGATAATAGAACACATGGACATGAGGATCACTCAAACGCATCCAGGCAAGAAAGAAACATGCAGAAACATGCATCATTTTTTAAAAAGACCTCACTTTGCTCATTGTATTATTGGACTAAAAGTTTCTATTACAACACAATACCCAGCAAAATTAGTAACTACCTACTGACTCCAACAGATTTTGCTTCAAATCCTCTATTTCAGGAGTCAGTCAGAGGACTTTTCAAGAGAATCTCCGCCACAAGTCCTCCCACCCCCATCCCCAAGACTGGTCAAACGCCCGTCCACCTCACCGATGCCAAGCCGCTCTGGTTCAACAACACCTATTAGTTTGCGAAAGAAAATTGTTGTGCCAACTGAATACCAAGACACAGTGCCTGGGGAGTTTGAAGAAAAGGTTAAGCAACCAAAATCTGTCTCCCAAAGTAACACCCAGGATTCTCGCCCCCAGACTCCAGTGAGTGAGTACTCCCGCAAAGAATTTACCCACCGGCCATCTCCAAAGCTTACCAGGGCAAGCTCAAAGGTTTTTGAGAAGGTCCGTGGCCTAGAGGAGCGGAGACGAAGCCTTGATATTCCAGAAGGTTCCATCTCAGGAAGATCCTGGGCAGGGTTCAATCGTGCTGGATCTGTTGATTCAGATGATGGAGGAAGCCGGTTGGGCATCTCTAGAGAAAGTTCAAGGGAAGATCTTAGGGAGGCCCTGAAAGAGGATGCTGCTGAGAGGAGGTCTATGTTTAGACAGAGAGCTGCTTCACTGGAGGAGAAACCTCGCTACTCCCAAAAAGTCCAGGACATAGAGAACAAGTTCACTGAGGAGCTCCAGCGCATTAAAAAGCTTGTTGGAAAACCTCATATGAAGAAATCATTTTCAACTGAACAGCTCACCCTCAAGGGCAAGCAGCGGCAGCCTTTCAGGAAAATTGAACCTATTCCTCCCCAAGTCCTTCAAAAACTGCAAGAAAGGGAACGTACTCAGTGGGCAAAGGAAGAGAGAGGAAAGGATTCAAGTCAGCAACCAATGCAGCAACAACAGCAAACACAGCCAGAGCAGCATAAATCCCAACCCCAAAAGACAGCGAGCACTGGTATAACAACTGTAACAGTCAGTAGATTTGGGGAAGTTGCAGGCCCCCCAGAGTCAATGCAGTTATCTGACCTACCTGGACAACGATCAGTGAGAGAATTAAGTAGAGTCAGTCCTGTGACAGAAATCATTCAAAGGTCATCATCACCAGCATTGTATTATCAACAAAGGGAAGAGTCACCAAGCAGAAATGTTGCTGAGATGACATTACGCAAAGTTGAACGAAGGCCACCAAGTCCACTTGTACAAAGAGTATCTCGAATTCAAGAATCCCCACACATTAAAGAATCACATGTGCAAACATCACAAAAGGATGAAACCTCGGGGAGAAAGACACCAATAGAAGTAGCATTAAGAAAAATTGAAAACAGACCTGAAAGTCCACTGGTACAAAAAAGGGCTGTCATTGTGCAAGATCTCCCTCTACAACCTTCTCAAAAACCACCAAGATTGTCACCAGTCACTCCAGTAGAGGAGAAAATGGAAGTAGAAGTCTCCCAGCCAAACACCAAGATAAAAGTACCTACCATCATTGTTGAAGAAGAAAAGATGGAAGTAGATGTTCCTCAGAAGACATGTGAGCCTCAGCAGATTAAGACTAGTGCCAAAGAGGGACAACAACAGAAGGCCAAAGGAAAAAACCGTCGCCCTCGACCCATGTCTCCAGAGTTAGGTTAGATATATTGTGTTTCTCTCATTAAGCTTGCTATTGTAGTGTGAAGCTCCAGTCTGCTTGTTTTTCATGTGGGGGGGGGGGGGGGTGCATAGGAAGAAATGGCTTCAAGCGTGTCTTTTGTTAAACTGTGCAGATTCTTCAGATGATTCCTATGTGTCTGCTGGAGAAGACCCAATGGAAGCCCCTGTATTTGAGGTTCCCCTCCAGGACAGTATGGTATCTGCTGGTGCAGATGTGCTACTAAAGTGCATCATTGCTGGAACCCCCATTCCTGAAGGTAACATATTGCACTTTTTTCTTTTTATAGCAGACAACTATTACACCAACAAGCAAGTGAAATTACTTGTCCTCTACTTATTCTCTATTCCAGTTACCTGGACAAAAGACAACACAAACATCATCAGTTTCGCCAATTACACAGTCAAAGTGGAGGGAGAACGACACAGTATGCTCATCAAATCTGCAAAAATAAGTGATGGTGGAAAATACTGTGTAACTGCTGTCAATCAGGTGGGGAAAGCCTCCAGCAGTGCCACACTTACAGTTAAAGCAGGTAAGTCAGATCATTAACTTGGATAATGTCAGTTATTATCATAAATTGAAAATAGTTATTTTAGTTTTTCAAATATACATCAGGACTCCTATTGATGTCCTATAGATTAATTCAACACAATTCAAAAACAAGCCAACATAACAGTCATCTTAAAAAAAAAAAAAAAAAAAAAAAACAACAGGCTGCCTTTTATTTTCTTTTTACAGTGCATTGTGTTTCAGCTGGTTTCTCTCCAGCTCCCTTGTTGTTATCCCTCTGAGCAAAATGTGTGTGCCATATATTCCAGCTGAACAACCTCACTTATAGTTACCATAGCAACTCGAGGCAAAACTGAACCTATAAATTGCCCACAGAGGCTCAGTGGCTCCACTCACTGTGAATCCACTATTGTTTGGATATCACATTTTGACATCTCAGATTCTAATTATATTTGAAGGGATTGCTTGGTTTGTTTCTAATATTCTGACTGGTTGACCTCTTTTTGTTCTCATTGTGCTGTAGGCCTAGTCTCCGTAACAAAATAAGTTTACAGAGGCAAAATAAAATGTTTACAAGAGATGTACTCATAAAAACTATATTGTATTGAACTGTAAGTTAAAACATGGTGTAACCTTGCTGCTTTTATAGAACCTGCACAGGAGCCTAAAGGAAACCTGGGTGTGCCTATGGATATCAGCAGCCCTATTACATCTGACGAGGAGTATCTCAGTCCCCTGGAGGAGGGTATGGATTTTGGAGGGCCAGAGCCAAGGCGAAGTATTGAAACACGTTTCAGGAGCCCCCCAGCATTCCTGGTGAGGCTCTAGAGATCTCATTAGATAAATCCACTGTATTTACTTTCCCAACTGGAGTATGACATTTGTCTCTTTAGTCCTGACACTTACTGAACTGCATCTTTGACTCATCTGTTGCACAATGCTGCATGGAAATTTGTTATGTACAAGACGTCCTTGATTCTGTCAGTATTAATTTTCCAGTACGAACAAGTTTTCTCTCGTGTGGTCATCCCCATCAATGCATCTATACAGTTAAACCTACAGGTAAAAATACATCTCTCAACCTCTAACTTGCATTACATTTCAAACAGGTAACAATGAATGATCAAGCTGTCATTGAAGGACAGGAAGTCTCCATGTCTGTCCGAATAAGTGGACAGCCCAAACCCATGCTATATTGGTAGGTCCTCTCACTTCATCAAACAACTCATTGCTTGCATGGGATATGGGAAAGACTTTTGTAGAACCACAGACCATGAGCAAGCCTGCTTGACTGCACTGTTTGTTCTTGTGCATGCTGCTTTAATGCATCTATTAGGGGAAATAGAAACTGAGTGTTTATTTAGCCCAACAATCGCCAGGCTCACACAAACAGTCCTAGTAGGGAAAAGAGAAGAATAACATGCTTTCCCTTTTACCAAGGAGCAGCTCGGTTCCCATTAACACAAATGTCTGGTTGAACTAATGAGGTCCTTGCCATCAATCTTGAATGTGCATGCAGTGTTGAAGCCATTCAAATCAGAGCAAGAAGTCCTCTCTTCCTCATATGTTCTACCAGCCAGTGGTGCTTTACTGCAGTTGACAGCCTCAGATGATAAGGCTGGTTATAAACTATATTCTCACAACCAACAAATCCCACAAGCACAACAAACCCTGATGGTGTTGAGAATTGCCTGAAATACCCGTGTTTTAAGAAGTGATAGCCTTTAACGGGGAAGATGGAAAAACACAGAGAGCGGGTCCATCATGTTGTTTTGGTGTTTCATGGGATTTGTTTGACAAAAAGTTTGACAGCAAGAAAAAGGTATAATGTATCAAGTCTTATCCTTTAATACAGGAGCCCAGAATAGGCTGAATCACTCAGGAAGGTTCTGTTACTAGAGTTAGTCATGGCTCTCAAGAGACAATAGCAGAAAAGAAAGAGCTAAACATAACATTGGCAGTTCTGGACAATCTATCCCACCCCCCGCCCCCTTCATACCATCCAGAGGCGAGCTTTTAGAGGAGAAAGTGTGTTTGGTCATCCCCCATTACATAAAATCAATTTAAAAAGCTTTGAGTGGTGCATGAGTGATTCATGTCTTGTTTCAAAATATAGAACAATTGTTCCTTTCATTCTGCTCCTTTGTAGGCTGAGAGACAGAGTCACTGTAAAAACAGGCCCACGTCATATTGTACGTGAGAGAGAGGATGGCACTTTTGAAATGACAATCAAGTCAGCAGTGAGATCAGACTCTGGGATCTACACCTGTAAGATCATCAATGAATACGGAATGAAGCAGTGTGAAGGAAAACTGGAAGTAAAAGGTAGGTTGATTTCCAAGGTGGAAGGTGTTTGTTCAGTCAGCTGTATATTACTGAACTATACTAAATTCTGTGCCATGAAGCAAGTTCAGCAAGCCTGTGTATGCTGAACCCAACATCAATCATCCTGCATAACCCATAGCAGAAGCTGGTTAGCATCCATATCCATATCATGGTTACCAGTTTTCTTAGTACTTGCCTTAGTTTACTTGTTAGACAACATGATACATTAAGTGCAAGCCTCAATGTGACCTGTGACTGTTCATGTATCACTTAACAACACTCTTCAGAATATGCCCTTTATTTACACTCAGCTCCACCAGTTGAGCCAGGACTAGCTGTCATCCGCCCAGCCAAGGACATCACAGCCAAGGCCGGGGAGACAGTTTTGTTTGAGTGCCATGTCATTGGACCGAAAGACACGGATGTGGACTGGCTCGCTGATGGGAGACTGATCCAGCCAGCGTTGCTCAACTGTAAGATGCACTTTGATGGAAGAAAGTGTCGGCTGCTGCTCAACTCAGTGCATGAAGACGACAGTGGGACTTACATGTGCAAGCTCAGCACAGCCAAAGGTAGGTAGACTAAATATAACAAGTGTGATGTAAAATTCTACGGAACTTTACTTTTTGTCCTTTTCTGTCTGTGTTATCTCATTCGAACTCTGCAGAGGAAGTGACCTCGTGTGGCAAACTCAAAGTCATCCCCTCCATTGAACCACTCTTCACACGCAAGTTGGACGTTCTGGAAGTGATTGAAGGACGTAATGCTCGATTCGACTGCAAAGTCAGTGGGACGCCATCGCCTAAGGTCACATGGAGTCACTTTGGTATGATGCTCCTTTAATGTGTCTGTACACTGTATGTTAACTGTGTGACAACAGATAAATCACCTAGTGTTAGTATTTCTTTTAGTCATTGCACCCAAGAACAAGGATCGTAACATCCACATCTTTGTGAAATCACCAGATTTTTCTGTTCACTCACCCTCTCTGTGTTTTATTGTTGCTTTTCGGATAATGATTTTGAAAAAAGCTGTTGTTTAAATACAAACTCCTCTTTCTCTTAAGACCATCCACTCACAGAAAGTGAAGACATTCGTATTCTTCAGGAGGGCGGCCGTCATTCTCTCATCATATCTCATGTGACCAACGATGATGAGGGTTTCTACACTGTCACAGCCCGTAATAGTCATGGTGATGCAGAGAGTTCTGCTGAACTTTACATACAAGAGCCGCGCCCAGCCATCTCCTCACAGATGTAAGAGCAGATGTTATGTCTGATACGTTAGGGCTGTAGGTGCTGACCATGGATTACAAAAGCCACTAAATCTTGCATTATCTGGGCTTATTAGGGCAAAACTGGAAAAGATGCCGTCCATCCCAGAGGAGCCAGAGGTCCCAGAGAATGAGGTGGAGCGTTTCACCATGCCTGACTTCATCAAGCCCCTTTATGACCTGGATGTGATCGAGGGAAAGGAGGCTGTCCTCAAATGCAAAGTGGCTGGTTTGCCGTACCCCACCATCGCCTGGTTCCACAACGGCAAAAGGATTGAGAGCACCGAGGACAGAAAGATGACACAGTGTAAGTGTTATTAACACTCATCCAATATTCAGCGGAAAATATAGTCATACATTTTTTCAAGGCAGTTGTAGCTGCCAAGTGCTTTTGTGTTTCATTTTAAGGCCATATTATGTTCATGTTGAATACAGTAAGCTAGGTGACCAAAGATGCATACAGTTCAGAACACATCATGTTATGTCATTATCCCTTCTCTGCCTCTGTCTGTAGTTCGTGACGTCCACAGCCTTGTCATCCGCTCTGTGTGCCATGCCCATGGAGGTGTCTACAAGAGTGTCATTTCTAACAAAGTGGGCAAGGCCACCTGCTATGCTCACCTCTATGTCACAGGTAATGTTCATTACTTTTTATGCCATGTATTGGTTTCCATTGTATTGGTAAGTGTTGAACAATACATGTGGTTATACGTTGCTACACTCTGGAACACAGCCCTGGGAAAAGAAACAGAGACATATATGTTTCCTTTGTTATCATCAGATATCCTCCCTGACCCTCCTGATGGGACTCCAGTGATAGAATCCATCACTGGTAAAACCATCACCTTGAGCTGGAAGAAACCAAGGAGGCTGGACCCATCAATTGGTATAAATAGATATACTTTATTCATATATATATATATATATATATATATATATATATATATATGAATCAATGATGAATGAAAAAAGGAATCTCAGTTTAAGCTAATTCCCACATTGTGTAACACTGTGGATGAAATCCTTCTTCTTTCAGATCCCAGCTCTGTGATGTATGCCATTCAACAACAAGCCCTGGGCTCCATCCAGTGGATCATCATAGCTTCTGGCCTGAAGGAGACCACTTACACCATCAGCACCCTCTCCAAAGCAGTCCGCTATGCTTTCAGGGTCCTGACCATCACCTCTAAGGCTTTCAGCAAGCCCTCACCTGCCACTGACCCAGTGCAGCTGCTGGACAGAGGTGCATTTAGCGTTTACAGCATCAGTTCATCCATCAGTATATAAGATTTGTTTAATATTTTATGTGTGAACTTTGTTCTCCTCAAGGTCCATATCTTCAGGAGGCTCCAGTGATTGTTGATAAGCCAGAAATTGTATATGTGATGGAGAACCAGTCTGTCACCATCACTGTTACTCTCAATCATGTCAATGCTGCAGTCATCTGGAAGAGGTACCTGTTTCTCTGTTTCTATTAATGACTCTTGCCCTTTATTTTATTATTGGCAAGTGAATTACTTAACAAAGCTAATAAACCAAAAGCAATGCTCCTGCATTTTCCTGTGATAGCTTTGCCAGTATACAGTTATTATTTTGATTTTTGAGTGAAGGATGATAATATGCTCCAGCTAGTATTCTATTACATTGCAGTTGTATTTGTTGTTTTAACAACCATGCTGTGATCACATGATTCTTTAATTGTGTTATTGTGTTATTTGGTGGAAAGGATGCTGCCTTGTGAACCCAGTGTCAGCAATGTGCACAAGTGCTGTGACACTCAGTCATTCCAGAGTAGTGACAAAAATCTTTCATTGTGTTCTGACCTATGTTCAAGTCGATAGCCAACCACCCACCACACCTGTGCAGTGACAGCCTGCTGCTCTCCTGCCTAAATTAACATTAAACATATTAATCTTGATTTACGATAATAATGCTTTACCAGGAAAGGAGTGATCCTGAACAGCAAGCCAGGCCTGTATGAGATGGCAATGCCAGATGATGACCAGCACACACTGAAGCTTCTGAAAGTGAAGAGTGCTGATGTCGGAGAGATGTTGTTTGTGGCCAACAACAAGTATGGCAGCGACAGCTGCACCTTTAATGTGGAGATGGCAGGTAGGCATTTCATCCATCCATCCATCCATCCATGCTTTCTTTGAAATGTCACTGTAACTTGTTGCTATTTTGCATCTCTGTCCACAGCTGCACCAACATTTGAAACAATCATGGAGGACTTGGATGTTTGTGTGGGAGAGACCCCTCGTTTTGCCGTGGTTGTGGAGGGCAAACCCATCCCTGACATCCTCTGGTTCAAGGTTTTATATCCTTCCAACCTGTTATTTCAAAGAACCATTGGATTTTAAGGAACAGTCAAATGCCATTTAGGACTTTCTTTAAAGACTTTATGTATAAGGGTAGTAAGTAAGTAATTCAGTAGACTAAGTTGTAAAATAGGAATGTACCAAAATCAGATTCTGTTCAGTTTTGTTTAGATCCACTGAAGAACTGTTAGTGAACCCTATATGTTCTTTCAGAATGATATCCTCCTGTCCGAGAGCAGTCATCACACATTTGTGTACGATGACAATGAATGTTCTCTGGTGATCCTAAGCGCCTCCCCAGATGACTCAGGGGTGTACACCTGCACTGCCAGGAACTTAGCAGGATCTGTGTCCTGCAAAGCTGAACTCACTATTCATCAAGGTAAGAGGTCAACCTGTCAGAGCCATGAGAAACCTAACAAGCCTGTGAGTGCACGGTTGACAAGCAACATCAAGAAAAACATGAATAAGCGTCCAGTCTCTTAGCTATGGAGTTGGCTGTACAATTTATTTGATCATATGAATGTGTTTCCATTATTGTAGCTAAAAGTAAGGAGGATCCAGTGGACGACGAGGAGACCATTCTGAGGAAAATGCGCAGGCTGACAGATTATTATGACATCCATAAGGAAATTGGAAGGTAAGATATTTGCTAACTCCACAAGTTAAGGTCCCACAACTTTGTGCAATGTGGTACTTCCTATATTTGACAGATTTGTTTTCCCTGATATAAACCATCTTATATATTTTCTCTTCAGAGGTGCATTTTCCTATGTGAAACGTGTGACCCAGAAGGTTGCAAAAATGGAGTATGCTGCAAAGTTTATGTCCACACGGGCCAGGAAGAAATCATCTGCTCTGAGAGAAATGAAGCTGCTTTCTAAACTCGACCATGAGAGAGTCCTTTACTTTCATGATGCCTTTGAGAAGAAAAATGCAGTCATCATCGTCACTGAAATGTATCTTTATCATGTTATTACTGTTTGTTTTTTTAATGCAGAGGACACAATTAATGATAGAAATAAAACATTTGTTTGTTTTTTCACTTTTGTTACTGTAACAACATGCATTGTATTGTTATGAAAAGCATTTTATGTATAAAAAACCTTAGACCTTAACAAGTCTTTAAGATGCCACGAAGAGCTGCTTGACAGATTTATAAGGAAATCTACAGTAATGGAGTCTGATGTAAGTCGTGTGTTTATAAAATCTTTTGCACTCAACCTGTCAACATCAATTTTAATGACTGATTGATTCAACAGGTACGGTCATGTATTAGACAACTGCTTGAGGGGCTGGACTACCTTCATCATTTAAACATCATTCACCTGGACATCAAGGTAGATGCTCACATATCCAAATCCTGACAGTCTTTTTTGGAAATTCAGGCTAATGGTGTAAAATGACACATTGTTTTTTTGTTTTTTGATTTTTTTTTTTTCTTCAGCCTGATAACATCCTAATGGCAGACCCCCATGGTGATCAGATCCGAATCTGTGACTTTGGCAATGCAGTGGAGCTCACCCCTGATGAGGCTCAGTACTGCAAATATGGCACCCCGGAATTTGTTGCCCCAGAAATTGTCAATCAGACCCCTGTGTCAAAAGCCACTGACATCTGGTAGAGTACCTCTGGAATGTCCAACAAATTGTTGTATGTATTTGTTTTGTCACACTAAACACTTTTCTTTATTTTCTAGGCCAGTTGGGGTTTTAGCATACTTGTGGTGAGTAAATGTATGATTATTATTGTTATCTATTTTATTTATTATCATTGTTAATGTACTGTATTTCACGAGATGATTGTCACTTTCACTTTTTGTTAAGTGTACCTGCTGCAGACTAACTGTGGACTTGTCATTTAATGTAAGTATTTGCTTCTGTTTTAAGTCTGACAGGAGTTTCTCCATTTGCTGGTGAGAATGACCGCAGCTCCGTGCTCAACATCAGGAACTACAATGTTGCCTTTGAGGAGAGCATGTTTGCTGACCTTTGCCGGGAGGCCAAAGGGTTTATCATAAAACTGCTGGTAGCAGACAGACTGTGAGTAACACTGCTGGATCTCTAGTGTTTTATGTAAAACTATTGTACAGATGCATCATTATATCATTACAACACACAAGTGACCAACTGTTGTGATTATATGAAGCATTTGATCTGATCCTTTCATTCATTATTCTTAAGTTAAATCTTAGATTTTTATATTAAGATTTCCATTCTGTATTTTCAGAATTGTTTCATATAGTTTAGAAGCAGCTGTAGTAGTATTAGAAATAACATTAGTAGTGGTGATGGTGTTAGTAGTAATAGTTTTCCGAACATGTATAAACCATTCTGTCCCACATAAATTCCATGAAAATGAATTTTCCTCTCTACCACACAAAGATAATTGTTCCTTATCAACTGAGAAAAAATCTAGTGTTTATACTGTATTGTTCTCTCATCCCTGTCTGCAACTCTAATTTGATTCTTCCTCAAGTGCTTTCAAATTAAGATACCCAGGGGCTATCTAACAGAATGAATGTGCTTAAACTTGAAAGACTAAAGTATGCCATTATATTCCCTCCCAGGAGACCTGATACTCAAGAATGTCTCCGACACCCCTGGTTCAAGGTAAGACAAGGCCAGTGAAACAATTCTTTCATTCATTCTACAGTCACTGATCAGTATCCAATCCCTAATTTATTATCTTCCATTTAATGCCTGTGTATTATGCAGACACTTAGCAAAGGGAAGGCCATTAGCACAGAGGCCCTGAAGAAGTTTGTATCTCGCAGAAAATGGCAGGTGAGGGATGTTTTATTTCCTATCATGGTCTTCTCTTTGCATTACAATGCCTACAATTATTTTTGTTTGTTTGTTTGTTTTAACTACATTTTTCTTCTGATTTTACAGCGTTCGCTAATCAGCTATAAATCCAAAATGGTCATGAGGTCGATACCTGAGTTGCTGAATGATTCCTCCAGTCATATCTCCATCGCAGTTCCCAGGAACCTTAAAGAGGGTTCACCTTTGCCATCATCATCTTCAGATTCTGATGAAGACATTGATGAACTGCCATTTATTCCAATGCCAGTTAACATGGAATTCTCCGGATCAAGGATGTCTTTGAACGATATCCAGACGAGCGAGCAGGAGACAGGGAAGTCGAATGGAATTAATAAATGGTCTGGGTCCCCTGCTCAAGCACAGGAGGCAATGGAGTGTGACCCTAAAGAAATGAACAAGGAAGGGATTGAAATTACTGGTAAAGGTCGACATCGGAAAAGGTCATCACAAGACAACGACAGGGGTTCCTCAGATGAAGAACTACCGGCTGAATTGCCACAAAAGTCAGAGATGTCCCGAAAACCACTGCGAAGGGGTTCAAGCATGGAGTCAGACAAACCAGAGGGTGGGCGACGTAGGGGAGAACTTAGGCGTGGAGGCTCAGCTGACAGTGCATTGCTGCTCCGGATTACGCCTGAGGAAGGAGCTGGAGAAGGAAACCAAGAGGAAGGCAAGAGAGTTCTGAAAAAAGCTGTCTCTATGGAACTACCAAGGAGGAGCACCAGCCCAGGAACGGCCAAGATGAGTCAAGAAGACTATGCTCTTAAACTGGAGTTGATGAGACAACGACTGCTTCGTGGTGGCTCTGTGGACAATAAAATGAGTGGATTGAGAGGGCCATTACTGGAAACTTTAGGAATGGGAGATGAAAAACGTGCAGTATCCTCAGATCGCTACTCTCGTACTGCTCGTTTGGGCCCACCACCACTAACTAGAGCCGCATCTACTGATTCCCCTAGGGACGAAGTTCCCAAACCCAAAATTTTGCGCAAAAGTGCTTCTTTCAGCCAAGGTGATTCAGAACCCATACCTTTGCATCGCAGGTCTGGAGCTCCTCTGGAGATTCCCCTGGCACAGATAGAAGAGAGAAGGCTTAAGGAAGCTATATCTATGTCATCGTTGACTGAGCAAACCAAGCTGGATTCTCGACCAGTGACTCCCAGGGATCCTTCACCGAAGCCACCAACTCCAGAGTCTGTTGTACAGGAGAGTCCTACCAAAGCAGAAAGTGAAGAATCACTAATGGAGAGAGAGATAAAACATGATGACCCTATAAATGAAAAAATGGATGGGTTGACTACTGATAGTAATTTTGATGAGAGATCAAGCACAAGTGGTTTCTCAGAGAAGGACATGAGCATATCAGAAGAACCAATGATTGAATCAGAGTATATGGGCCAGAGAATTCCTACACCTCCTCCTGAGGTCCAAAGCTCTAAACTAGAGGAGAAAATGGAAGAGGAAGAAGAAAAAGAAGAGATTAAGAAAGAAGAAGAGGAAAGAACTGTCAGTGTTTCTGAATCAAGTGCTAAAGAAAATGTAGAAGATACTGTAGAAAATGTAGAAGAGGAAGTAAAAATGCCTGCTAGATCATCTGAGATGCTCCTAACCACAAGCTCAGTTATAATGAGACCAGTGCAAGAATTTTCCCATCCCCCAGCTAGTGTTATGTCGACTTCCATAGCACCCTCCCTTCCTGCTCGGGTTGTTCTTCCAGATGGACGGACTTCAGCATATGCTAGTATAATGCAGACCATCATGGTCCCTACACTTCAGCCTCTCAATGAGCCACCTACAGGCCCATCTACGCCTGTTGTTGTTCCGACCTCAGTATCATCTGAAACATCTTCACCTGCCAGCATATCCACTGCTTTACCAGTTGCGCCAAAGCCAATCATCATTTCGACCACTGAGCACCCTGCTGTTTACTCCAGGGTAGCATCACCAGAAATTATCACAAAAGAACCCAGTCCACCAAAGACTACCACACATTCCTCATCCCAACAAGAGCTTTCAGCAGGAGTGGACTTGGAGGACATTACCTCGGAAGAAGTCTTTGAGGCTCGCTTCAAAAAACGTGAGTCTTCCCTCACCAGAAGTCTAAAATTTTTGTCACGGTCCAAAAATGACAACAAACCACAAGACTCAGGAGAGTTAGGTGAAGAGATATACAGACCTGGGCCAATTGGTGCACCATTGGAATTAGCACCGAGGAGACTTGAAGAGAAGTCGAAGTCAGTCCAAGACCTTCGTGAAGCTCAAAAGGACCAAGGCTTTATGAGAAGACTCTCCATGCGTCTAAAGAGAACTCCATCAACTGAGCGTAAGGATGAAACAACCAAAGAAGAAGACTCAGTGGCCTCAAGACGAAGGCTTTCATGGACTCTTGGCCGACGAGGATCACAGGAAAAGAAGGACGTGGAGATGATGCGCGTAGATGGTGGTGACACCTCAGTGGATCAAGATGAAAAGGAACTTAAAAAACCTAATGAATCACCAGTCTTGGCAATGCGAAGGAAGATTGAATCTACAGTGGCTGGTATCTCCACCAGAATTCGTAGCTACTCAGAGGAAAGGAAAACATCAGAAGAAAAAGAACAAAAGAGGACACCTATTCTCTCTATGCTTCGTCGTGCAACATCAGAGAGCCGTGCTACTAAGGTTGCCAGTGTTCCTCAGAACCAGCTGGCATCTCAGGCCAGTAATGGTGCCTCATCAGAGTCTCTAGACTCTGTGTCCAGCCTAAAGTCTGACGTATCAAAAGGTAGGAGTTGCCCCACCTTTGATCAGAGTGCTACACTTTCTTTAATGCAGGATGATTGAGTTGATTGATGTTTTTCTTGTAAAGGTGTGGAGGGCGAGCGCAGATCTCGCTGGGATAGATGGGGTCTGACTAGAGGGAGACGGGACAAGACAGTTTCACAGCCTGACTTAACAACAGCAATCTCAAGAGATAATAGTTCCTTACGCTCACGCCAGTACTCTCGACTGGCATCTGGTAAGTGTACATGAAGAAGCATTGGGCTAGAGCTATAATCTGGTTATTATATCTTAGTTTAGCAGAAAGACTCAAAGCAGGGACAAACCTGTGTTGTTCTTGTTGCTGTACAGTTGCCAAGCAACCATCAGAGACAGAAAAGTGTGTGCTCTCATTCAAACACACCGTAAGAAGTAGTTCCAGATAACCCAGAACATGTTTTAATGTTGTTTTGCCCTGCCCACTCCAACAAAATACATGGCATGTGTGGAATTGTAGGTCATTATAAGTAATTGTACACTCTGTTCCTACTCAGACCTAGCCCAGAGGTTGTATCATATTACCATAGATGATAGTCCTGATGGAGAGAGTACATCATATAGTTTAATTTGGCTTAGCGACATGTGCACGCTCAGTATGTGATTTAATTGGTCTGATATCTTTGGCTGACAGATTTCCCTCCAGTCTTCCACATCAAGTTGAGAGATCATGTTCTGCTGGAGGGGGATCCAGTCACTCTCAGCTGTCTGCCAGCAGGCAGCCCCCACCCACACATCACCTGGCTGAAAGGTAAAGATCTGACATAGATACGGCAACACTACCTAAATATTGGCCTCACGGATGGATGGTCAGAATCAGTTCACTTGCAAATGACAATAATTAACATAATTGCTCTTCGTTCCAAATGGTGTAGAGACATGATGACGGCCTGTGTTGCATCTCTGTACATTGTAACATACTACAGTACCATGACAACAGAGGCTGCCTCAGTGCAAATAGATGTGCACTGGATAACATAAACCATGCAGTAACTGAAGTGTCTTTTTTCATTTAATGATGTTATGTTGATAAAAGACCTTGTCTATAAATGTGTATTTCCTCAGATAAGAAGCCTCTGGAGATTGATGCCAGGATGAACATGATCGCTTGCCCTGACGGTCGGCAGCTACTGATGATCATGCAGACAACCAAGAAGGATGCAGGGGTTTATGAGTGTGTGGCTACAAATCCCCTGGCCACTGTGTCCAGCGCCTGCACAATATCTCTTGCTCGTAAGGACTGAGACATACCTCCCTTTTATATCAGTCTGTGAGGAGAAGTAAACCATGTAATGTCCTATATGTAGTGTATATCATGATACTGCAAATAAAGAAATACCACAATACTGGGGCAAGTAAGAGTGCAAGGACAGATCATATGTTGCACCAGGTGTATTTCTGATTAGATACACTGGTTCTATAAGCTACCAATGTATTTGTTTTAACAGGCCTGCCCAATCGTCCTGGGACCCCTGAGATTCCTCAGAAATGCAACAACACGGCCTTGGTACTGTGGAGACCCTCAGACACCATGGCCCCCTGCACATACTCTCTGGAGAGGAGGACAGAGGGTCAGTGTTTACAAAGTTTAATTGACTATATATTTTTATTGTTACGTTTCACTGTAAGTATTCAAAGGGTTATATAGGTGCAAGTATAATGGGGTCTCTGCATGCTGTGGCTTACCCATATTATGCGGCTTCTGCCTAAATACAGCAGGAAACTTATCAAACATTTCTTTTCAAAATGAGTTGGGATCACATGTACAGAATATAGAGTAGGTACATCTGAGTCAGTTTGTGATACACCTACTCCCATCAAACAAAGTAACAATATCATTCTTATGAAAATGATATCAACAACACCACATAAATAATACAAAAAAATCTGGTTGCCATGGCTACATGTGGGCTACACAGTGGTCAAGGTGAAATTGTGAAATCTCGCTGTGTGTTTAAGGCAGTATCATTGTCAGTATATTAGAGGAATTGGAGAATCAAATCAAATCAAATCAAACTTTATTTATAAAGCACTTTTCATACATTAAAAATGTAGCACAATGTGCTTTACATGTTTAAAAGAAGCATCTCTTGTGAATAGCAGAACCAGGACTGTTGTCAATGAAGATGTGCATTTATATGTTATTGTCAATTGGACAAGTTAAGAGACGTTAATGAGATCTCTAAGCAAGGTCATCAACGATATTATCACTTATTTGCCTAGTATCAGGTCTTAACAGAGCTGTGCAGGAAGCTGGGCTGGATCACCCACTGTGAACTGATGAAAGTGGGATGTTTGGGCTTTGCAAGCCAGTCACTCTGCAAACTCTTGAAACTGGGCTTAGTGAGACTGGCTAAGAGGAGGGCCTATGAAATTGATCACCACAAGGTGGCTCTCTCTGAAGAAAACTGCTGCTAGGATGCAAATCAGGGACTGATATTCTCTGACTAGTTCAACTGGGTGAAGGTGTCTGATATCTGAAATAACCCGAAACACGTAATGACATCAGGACACATCACTCAAGGATGCATTGAGGGAATCCACAGGATGTATTCTATAAGATTTACAGTTACAATTTTGAGTTTCAATTTTGTAGCTTCAAGTTCCAATTCAAAGATATTTTATGTGAATTTATGTGAAGGTAGGAATAAAAATAACACTAAAGTTAAACATGTCAATGGCAGGAAAAAGTTTGGATATACCTAACTTTTTTTTTTTTTTTTTGCTCCCCAGGTGAGAAAAACTGGCTTATAGTGGCAACAGGGGTGGCAGACTGTTACTACAATGTGGTGGACCTGCCACCAGGGTCCTCCTTTAGGTTCAGGGTGGCATGTGTCAACAAAGCCGGCCAGGGCCCCTACAGCAACCTGTCAGAGGTAGTGAGCATGGATGCTTCAGGTATGTGTTAACTATCTTCTATTATATTAGGCTGTCAGATACAACAAAGCATTTTCTGTGTACTCACTTCATCGATTTATCTCACTGTCAATTTAATTTAGATGTACTCACAGCATTAGTGTGTGTGGTGATGTGGCGTGATTTGATTTGGGAAAAACGACCTCACATAAAATTTCCACTCATGAACAATGCATGTAAAAAGCCTCATCACCTCACCCCATCATGTATCAGATCAAGCCTTTGAGATGTGTTCTCACTTTCCCTGTCTTGAAGCAGAACCAGCTAAATCCAGTGCAACTGTGGTGGTCCAAACTGCCCCTGCAGCTTCTCCTACTGCCCCTGTGGTGATGATGTCATCCATGAAAGTGCCTCCCATGAAACCAGCTCCTAGTAAATCCAGTACAATGACACTTATTCAACCTGCCGCTCCGCCTGCTTCAGCACCCACTGCTCCTGTGGTTAAATCTGCTTCTCCAGTCCCCATCAAACCCAAGGTTCAGGTTGATGCTAGCCGTACTGCTGTTGCCCCCCCTGTTAGTGCAGCCCCCTCTGAACAAGCTCCTGTTCAGACCACCACAAGTATCCAAATCACACCAACAAAAGCCAAGACCACCCTTAGCATTAGTGTGAGTAAACCCCAAGCCAAGTTGGCACCCCCACCAGCTGTTCCACCTAAACCTCAGAGTCCAGTAAACACAGCCATGGTCAGCAAAGCCCCCTCTCCTTCACCTGCACCTGCACCTGCACCTGCATCTGCGCCCGCACCCGCACCCACACCCGCACCTGCTCCTGTCATTGGGAAACCAATTTCATCCGTGCCAATGTATGTGCCAACTGCGAATGCACGAGTCACTCCACCATCTCAACCCAGTTCCACCCGACAGCCACCACCCCCTCAGTCACTCCTGTGACTCTCTCACCGCCTGTGGTGGTGGTGCAGAGCCTGACACCTGTGCTGCAGGGAGGAGACAGCTGGAGTACCCCATCTGGACGGGTCACCCCATCAGGACGGGTCACACCATCAGGACGCAGGACACCACTGGGCAAGCCTGGGGAGGGATCTCTGCGCCAGGGAGTTCCACAGAAACCTTACACGTTCATGGATGAGAAAGCAAGGTAGATATCACTGAGAGAACAGGGCTATAGAATTTAGAATATAGAGAACTGTTTATGCAAACAGTTACATATCCTGACCATGTGTTTAACTAACACTAACCCTAACCAATGCAAGCAACAGGCAGGTGGGTTTTAAGGGATTAAGGCTTTGAGCTGCTGTGATATGTATTCTGCTGAAGTCTCTGATTACGAGCAAAGGATAAAACACTGAAATTCTGTGCATTTTTAACCACTCAGTAATAGTATTGAACCTTTAATGAGACAAACACGCAGAGAAATATCATCAATATCAGATCTGGGATTAGTTTCGTCCTCTTCTGTGTTTGCCTGCTGAATTCATAGCATGTCCTTGTCATACAGGGGGCGTTTTGGTGTGATCCGTGAGTGCCGAGAGAACGCTACAGGAAACCTCTTCATGGCCAAGATTGTTCCATATGAGGCAGACAGTAAGCAGGCAGTGCTGCAGGAATATGACATCCTCAAGTCGCTTCATCATGAAAGGATCATGGCTCTGCATGAAGCTTATGTCACGCCACGCTACCTGGTGCTTATTTCTGAGTACTGCAGTGGAAAGGAGCTGCTCTACAGCCTCATAGACAGGTGAAGCACTGTTAAATTTGTCACTTGACTCAGCAGAAACACTATTTCTAAGCACCTGCCTAATATTATTCCTACTGTATTCCTCTCAGGTTCCGTTATTCTGAGGACGACGTGGTGACCTACATCGTGCAGGTCCTCCAGGGTCTGGACTATCTCCATACCAGACGCATCCTCCACCTGGACATAAAGCCAGAGAACATCATAGTCACCTACATGAATGTCATCAAGATCATAGATTTTGGCAGTGCTCAGACGTTCAACCCACTCTTTCTCAAGCAGTTCAACCCTCCTATTGGAACTCTGGAGTACATGTGTAAGACACCTATTTTTTTTTTGTTATATTAACAAATGATGACATTACTATGAGTGACAGGAAAGAATATAATCACTCAACTCCACAAAATCCCTCAGACCTCTGAGCTCAGTAGTTCAGCATTTTGGTTTTGTGGCTGTAACTTTGCTTCACTTGTTCACTCTCACTGAGCCCCACTACCCCACCTGCACCAAACAGCAAATGGGCAAAGTTAGCAAGCAGCTGGGGAACAATGTTCTTATGCAGCTCTGTATCTGCTGGGTGGATAAATAAGCAGTAATGTGCTAACACATTGGCCATATTAGCCTTTTAATGCATCAACCTTTGCAGCTTGTTTTGCTGAAATTTGTCCCTTAAGATGAATCTTTATTTATGGAATACATCTCATTGATATCAGCATTTGAAGAGGTACAAGAGAGCACAACTCATTCACACACAAGATTATGTTCATTTAATTTGTGTGTGTGTGTGTGTGTGTGTGTGTGTAGTGTGTTCATGCTCTACTGGTCATTTTGGAAAAAAAAAACAAAAGCCTTTTGTATTATATAATTAACAATCTCATATAACTGTGCTAATCAGGGAAGAGTATCAATGAAAAGTCTTTGTTGATTTTAATATCCTATGATTTATTCTGTTAATACTGATCTAGTCTCTTGTACTCTTCAGGTTTATGTGTCTTGTCAGTCTCAGCATGTACCAGCTATGAAAACAAAGGAGGTTTATAAATTCAACTAAACTAAAACATCATCATAACTTATAAATTGGAGTCAATGTGGCACAATGATTTTCTGCAGATGAGATTTAAGTTCAGTATAAAATAATGAAGCCTGAGCTTTTCTCTTTTTTCCTCATTGCAGCTCCAGAGATGTTGAAAGGGGATGTGGTAGGTCCTCCAGCTGACATCTGGAGTGTAGGCGTGCTGACTTTTGTCATGTGAGTACTGCTTTCTCAGCTTTCACTCAGCAGATCCTCTTTAAATAGAAATGTCATAGGCCTATGATTAAGAAATGTTTGCTTTGATTTCAGCCATTAATATCGGAATTTTAAATGCAGAGGTGCATCTTGATGCGAGTGTCTTCATTGACAACCAAACTAATGAATCAGCCCAGACTGTATTTTGCATGGTTGATATTGTTTGAGTGATCCAGGCAGCTCTGTGACTGTGAAAGCCTTTCCCCTCAATTTCCAGGTTGAGTGGCAGGTCGCCTTTCATGGAAAATGATCCTCAGGAGACTGAAGCCAGGATCCAGACGGCCAAGTTTGACCTCTCTAAACTCTACCAGAATGTGTCCCAAAGTGCCTCTCTGTTTCTTAAGAAGATCCTCTGTAGCTACCCTTGGTAAGCTGAACCCAACTAGAGACCTAAATTTACAACAAGATTTCTATAAATAGTTCTAACCTCACTGTCTGGCCTTTGACAGGGCCCGTCCATCCATTAAGGACTGCTTCAATAACTCCTGGCTTCAAGATGCCTACCTGATGCGCCTTCGTAGGCAGACCCTCACCTTTACAACCACCCGTCTCAAGGAATTCTTGGCCGACCAGCAGCGCAGGCGAGAGGAGGTGGCCACCAAGCACAGAGTTCTTCTGCGGTCCTACAAAAGCTCAACACAAAGCCCCACCAGCCCCACCACGCCAACTGTGCCGCCCTCACCCACCACACCTGTCACCCAGTGAAAACAGGCTTCCAAGCATCAGTTGGTGGGACTGCATGGGGAAGCATTGTCAGGGCAAGACAAGACTTTGGGCCGCCAGGTTGGATTGTTCCTTCAGGTCTGAGTCGTTGAAGTCGGTCTGAAGGGAAAAAAAAAAGAAACCAGCAGTGGCTGTGATTGACAGAGACATCCTTTCTTTTTCTCTTTTCTGGTTCTTACCAAGAATCCAAAAGAAGGATTTCATGCCTAAGGAGCTCCTCTGATCAGAGCCTGACTGCACTTTTTTATAACATGGACCTTGTTCATACAGGGCAGGGCAGTGTCTCCAAGTTAGTACCTCAAGGTTTGCACCTTTGCATATATTTTGGATAAATTACTTCTTTTCTTAGGGTCGAGTCTACACTGATCACAGGGGACACATGATATTACACCAACCATGAAAGGCCTGAAAGTGATAATATAGATCTATAATGTTGCAAAAATGAATCAAAGTCATTCATGAGGCTTTGAAATAGGAAATCCAGAAGGACTGCTGAAACAATGATGCCTTTTCTATAGTAAGACCTCTACTCCCTAAGTCTATCACAGGATCATATTCCGATGTTCCCTGACCAGCCAAAACTAGGATGGCTGATTCTCTTTCTTTGATTAAAAACAATGTAGGATTCTAAATATTTCTCTTTATTAACTTAATCTATCACTTTACTCACAGCAGTGTAATTTGTGCTGTCTGGGATTTTATACTGCCATAGCACCTCAACTGATTGTCAAGACTGTAGCAGCTCCAGAGAGAACTATATGTTTTATTTGGAGTTTATTAAACACATATTGAGTTCAGTAGATACACGGGAGGGTTCTCTACAAGGGCTATTAGAAAAAATGACTCCTTTAATCGGCACAAATTTCTTCCCTAATGTTAAGAAACATGATAAGTAGGATTTCAGAAGTGGGGTTTATGTTTTTATTATCATCGTCCTCTTTGCTCTAAGTGATGATATATACGATACAAGAGACTCCCTGCTGCACCGTCACTGTGTCGGTGCTGGCTGACACTGGTCCTTCACCACAGATAAGCTAACAAACACATTACTGGCTTCCAGCTTAACAGCTCTCTTCCACTCAGCCTAATGTCAAGGAACCGGTTTAATTAGCCATGCACTTGTCGCTTGAGTTCATGAAAGTGAGGTTTACAGGTTTTGCTGAGTCGCTGGGTCAGTTCTACATTAAACACACAACCTTCCTTAAATGTTAGATTATTTGTGGGGTTGGTGGTGAACTCAGTAACCTACTGGCGATACTGGGGTGCTCCTAAGTGCCCTTAAAGAGTTAGCTTCAGTCAGCATATAAAAATAGCCTCACCAGTTCATTGAGAGAGGATGTTGATGAAGAAACTGCTGAGTGTATAAATTCTTATTTTAACCATAACTTTAAACAGCTCGGCGACTGCTTTCTTTGATTTTTATGAATTAGTTTTTAAATAGCTGAACTTTTTATAAATATAGTGAAGTAAGATTTAAATTGATTAGAATTACCATTACATTTTCCATAGATGATTGAATTAATTTATTCCCTTAAATGAAGCTTCATACATCTTTTTAGTTTCCAGTCTATAGAAGCTTATACCCTCAAAAGCTGAAGTGATCCAAAAAAAACGAAAGAAAAAAACAATTCACAGGCAACGATTCAGCCCCTGCGCACCGTACAAAATATAAAATAAGAAAGGTCAACACCTCAGACAATCATACACATGTAACAAAACAACTGTAAATAGGAAATACTTCCTTTTATTCCATTCATTAAAGCCAAGTGTTTGTTCAGTGTAAATACATGAACACATAGCTCCTTAACTGGACAATTTTCAAACCATTACAAAACAGATAAATCATGAATTTAATCATTTTTTTTACACTCTGGTTTTGATCCTAGTTGGTTTCCACTCTAGTCTGTGTTAACATCTGACTCAGACACAATATCTACAGTTTTATAACCTTTAGCCTGAGGATGATTCAACCTAATGATTAGTTTTGAAGTCTGTTGTCTATCTACTCCACATCATTGGCTTTGAGATTATACTGATCATACACCAATGATACATTAATCCTTTGATTTAGCCTCATTGTTAATGGTAAATAAATGGCTTAAGTAGTGTTGTGCCTGTTAGTATTGCTTTGCCTTGTGACAGCAAATTCAGTTTTCAAACCAGCATGTGAGACTTTTGCACAAATGTCAGATATAATATTTGGGGTAATTTACTGCCACATGCAAACAAGTGACATCAGCTAAACATTTGCACACTCAACACACAAAGTGTAATTTGTGTTTAGATTCATTTTAATAGAAAGTATCAAGGAATCTCAAACGGACACTGAGGAGTCTCTTTGGATTGTAGAAATCAAATTCTGAGTTATTTTAACGTGTTGACTGACAGAGGTTGTTGGCTATGAAAATATTTGACTAGTTCTATATATTCTAATGCTATTGCTAGATAAATACTGCCTTTTTCTGCAGCTCTTTGTTGTTTTGGCTCAGTCATTTACCTATGCAGAGTAGAAGTGAATCACTAAGGAAGTTGTTTTAAACCTGAATGAAAACATGCAAGATCAGCATGAAATGCAACATTGCATACAATTATAAACGTCTGTGCAATATATAAACTCTGTTCTTCACATGTAAAGAAAAAAAAGAAAAAGAAACAACTCCTTGTAAGCAGCAAACAGGGTTTTGAAGATGTTGAACGCTCCACATTTTGTATTAAAACCTTGATGCCGTACTTTGTGGAATGTGTTGCAGTGCCTCGTGATGGATATTAGACCCACAGAGAAAATAGTCTGTTAAACGAATGACTAGTTCTTTATTTTGATTATATGAATGTGACTACTTTGTGTGTGTGTGTGTGTGTGTGTGTGTGTGTGTTCACAATTTGTTTATTTATTGAGTGACTGTATTTGTTACAGCTTCTGCTTTTTATTTTTGTGAAATCTCTGAATCTGGCATGGAAAAGGCATGACAGCTGTTAAGGCTATGAACAATAAAGGAAAAATATGGAAATTGCAAAGTAGCAAATTATTTCAACAGAGAATGAAAAGTGCAAGATGCATAAAACTGTTTAAGCTGAATTTGTTTGAATCAAAACAAACAAACAAAACCCTGAATGGACTGTGGTCAGTTCAGTCTTCACCACTCCCTCCACATGACCCTGAGGACCAACTCTTACATGCTTATTCTCACTGGGGACGACTCACATTTCAACATACTTCTATTTAAACGACCATTAGCGAAACTATTAACTGCTCATGTGTTCTCCAGAGTGTTTGAGATCAATGCTATATAAGGATGGGAAATGTAACATGTAACATTTGTTGTGCATCTTAAGTAGCTTGTTTGACTAATGCCTGATATCCAAAGAAGGAGAAGGAGCATCTGTGTGATGATTCATTTGCCTTGATCCTCAAAGACCTACAAAGCTCCTCCTGACCTCTACATATAAAGCAGGAGTCTTATGTTCATGTTTGCTGACTCCAGAGAGGACTGGAGGCAGCGAGGATCTTCAAGAGGATCTCCAAGGTGAGAAAATCTGAGAGTAAGTTGTACTTTTGATGCTACAGTGTGGACACAGATTGAAGGGTTGTTTCTGCGCTACTGATATTTACCAGCTCTGACTGCTGCAGATGTCCAAAGCAAAGGCGGCACCCCCTCCTGGGTGCACACTGAACATCAATGATCCTCAGGTCCAGGAGGCAGCTATCCGAATCCAAGCATCATATCGTGGACACAGGTACCAAAATCTCTGTTCTTACCCTTGACATTGAAGTGCCCGTTTTTTCTGCAGTTGTGTAGAGATAGATACTTAGTACAGATGCAAACACTTCTGCTTTTGTGCATGTTCAGACTATGCAACCATTCATGTATAAAATCCCTATGTGGTGAATTCTTATATTCCTGTGTTTGTCATATAGGTCACGTAAAGAGCTGCGAGAGAGAGGCCCCCCGAAGATCTTGCAGGAGCTCAAAGATGTGGTTCTTGTTGAGGGGAGTGCTGCAAAGCTGGAGTGCAGAGTCAGTGCTTTCCCAGATCCTTTCATCTTCTGGTACAAGGATGGCAAAGAGCTGAAGGATGGACCCAAGTACCGCTACGTGTTTGAAGACCCAGACTTTGTGGCGCTCGTGGTTCGAGATGGGGTTCTGGCTGATCTGGGAAAGTACACAGTCACCATTAAGAATCCATTTGGGCAGACATCGGGATCTGCTTGTATCCTAGTAGAGGGTGTGTATGGACTGTTCACTTTTGCTGGTATTTGTCATTGCGATGCTTTGCAGTGGGGGATGAACCTGAGATTTGTCAGCTTGTAAGAGATGATCTGAATTTTATCACACCACTTCAGTCACTTCAGTATTCTTGGAAAATATGCATTTGTTACTTTTGGGCCGAGCCAGTCCAGTTTGTTTTCCTGTTTTCAATCATTATGCTAAGCTAAGCTAACTAGCTCTTGGCTGTAGAAATTATTGATATTAGATATAAAAAGTATTGATCAGAGAGTATTTCCCTAAATATCCACTATTACAAAATGTTCCTACTTTTTAACACCTTATTTTCCTCAACATTGCAGTAAATCTTCAACATGCACACCAGAGGAGTTGGAAAACCCTAAATTATATGATTATAGTATATCTATATATCTATAACATCTCTGAGGCAATACCTAACAGTACTTGTGACATTAAGTATTTGCATTATGCTCTCTCAGTCCCTGCTAAGGTTTCTAAAGGCCCAGACAATAAGAAGGCCAAGAGAGGGACTACAGTCTTGCTCAAGGCTGAAATAAGAGGAGAACCTCCTCCAGATGTTGCCTGGCTCAAAGATGGAGATGACATTGAAGAAGACGACAGGTAGGAAATCAGGACCATATTCAATATTAATTTTTATCAGCTGTATTCATTAACCATACCTTTCTAGTCAATGCAGATGATACTGAAATACATTTTTCATGAGCACCATCAATAATGTGGTTAAAGGATTCAAATACTGAAGAGGTGAACAAATGCCAGAAGGACACAGATCTTACTGTGGTTGTCTTTCAGGGTGTTCTTTGACGTTGGAGACACCAACACAATCCTGACCATCAAAAATGCAAAGTTGTCTGATGCTGGAAAGTATGAGGTGTTTGTGGAGAACAATCTGGGAACAGATCAGTCCTTTGCTCGTGTGGACATCCTCTAACACAATGAGCTCATGTTCTCTTACAGTGCAATCCAGTGGACAATAAAGTGTGTCAACACTCAGCATTCACAGCAGTACATAACTTCAACCGTGCTCATAAAGAAAAGACTTTTTCTGATGGCTGGTTTGGGGCTGTTTTTATTATTATGGTGATGATAATTGATAGACTAATTATGACAGGACAAAACAGTTGTAGTCTAAGTGCATCTGGACTGGAGTGAGAACAAAAACTGCAGCTGAGAGGTGCTGGCAGCATCTAGTGGCGATCAGGGGGATTACATCTCCAGGTTATTGTCCAACTGTGATGATTGTTGTTTCATTTAAATGCAACAAAGACAACAGGTAGTTCAGTCCACAGCTGGTGTCCCACATAAACAACCCCTGTAAATCACACACAAAGATTAACATGCTTCTGTCAGACTCATTTAGAAATGAAACTACACAGGAAATCAAAAATTTTAAAAAATATTGGAGTTGCTCATTTTATTTTGAACTTTTCTTATCTTTCAAAGCCTGAGATTTATATTTTATTTTTATCTGTATACCTCCCAATATTCCCAAAAAGACTTTTGACATCTGATGCCAGTATTAACCAGCATAAACATCAGTTTGTGGATATAAGACTGACTCTGTTCTCTTGATCTCTGTCTCCAAAAAGCTTTCATAAAACGTATCACTGAGAACAGGTCAGACAGATCAGGTGCAGTGCAGCCATTAAAAACATACTATGAACACAACAGCCAGGGATCCCTCTTCAATGAGCTGTTTCACTTAAGATGAAGTTGTGGGCACTTTAAAGACTGTCCCTTACTTCCTCTTCCTCTGGCCGGTTTCAAGGCCCCCCTCCCCCTATGTCAAAGTGCAACATGAACAAACTACATAAAGACTGCACACAAGAAACGTCTCGTCATGTCTAACCTGACATATATTCACTGTGTACACAAAACTAAAGCTTCGGAGGTAATTTAGAACTTGTCCTTATAGAATCGACATGTTTAATAAAACTGAAAACAAACCATTATAAACTTATCCCACCGTTCCCACTACATTTCTCTCAGTAGTGTCAGTGGGGCTCCAGGAGCGTGCAGGCACCAGAGTAGTGCCAGAGTTTGTCAAAAGCTCTATATCCTGCATTGTGCCTTTAAGAATGGGGCTTCCTTGAAACCGTCAAGTTCCATGTTAGCATGGTCAAATTGATCAAGTTGTACATTGCAACTTTTGGAAATAACTTTTTTTTGTAGCCGTTAAACCTGTGGCTTTTCAGACCAGTCTGGACCAGGCGGCTTGATCTGCAGCTTTGTCTGCAGTTTGCAGCGGCTCTTGAACTTTCCGCTCAGTATGCGCGTTTGCAGACAGGGAGTGGCAAAATACATTTATTTTTTGCCATAACTCCTCCAACTAATTCCCCCCCGTCGCAGCCGTGCTTGTCCGTGAGTGACGGATCTAATGGACCATTCGCCGTCGATAATCACGCAAGTGAGCAGAGAGGAGGAGGAAAATGCCACTTCTCGTGAGGAAGGTGAGTTTGGGGGAAAGTTTTCTCAACTATTCAGCTGCGCATGACAAAGTGACCGGGAGCAGCAGACAGCGGTGTGGAGGGGGGAGAGGGGGGAGAGGAGGGGAGGGGGGGGGGGGCAGACACGGGGTCTCACAGGTCTGCGGTGTCCTCGGACCAGACTCCCGCCGGGTAACTTCACGAAAAGCTTCAAGTGCCGCAAACATTTCGAGTGGCTGTGAGGGAGCTCGCCGGTGCAGCCCTGTGGGTAGGCCACGGCCACGGCCACGGCCGCGGACAGCCGCTCTAACTTTATACTAATGGGTCCGTTACAGCAGGAGAGTGGGTTTATGAACGAGCCACGGGGGCAGAAAGGGACTGTCTCAAGTGTCTTTGTGCACGGGTTTAAGATCCAAGTGAGTTACAACATCAGGAATAAAGTGTGAGACCAAAGGGGGCGGGGTCAAAGCCACTGACAGGTCACTGTCATTGTGCTGGATGTTGAGCTGCTGCACATCATTTTGATCTCTCCACAACATCCGCAGAGTGAAGAGCTCACACTCTGGAGCCTGGCTCTACACTCTGCAGTTCACTGATGCAGTGGTGAAGTAGCTCTGTAGTGAAGGAGCTTCAGTACAGCTGTGTGCAGGGCAGGCCTCTGCAGGGACATGGTTTGTTGACATTTGTAGCAAAAAAGAAGTAAATACATACATAACACATGTTTTCTTATTTTAATACTCTTGTGTGTGGGAACTGTACTATGCCAGTGTTAGTGTTCCCACATCACGTCCTGCAGAAACTACTAAGAGTCTTTAAATTCTACATTTAGAATATTTCTCTCTGTGGTCGTCCTCCTGGCTGATCAGCTGAAGGGCCCAGGTCTTCAGCACACAGCCTGTTGATCAAGATAAAAAAAAAACCTCATTAAGTAGTTGATGGTGGATTAGAGGTCTGCATTGGATCAC
Source organism: Caranx ignobilis (assembly GCA_021432705.1). Lineage (NCBI taxonomy): Eukaryota > Metazoa > Chordata > Actinopteri > Carangiformes > Carangidae > Caranx > Caranx ignobilis. The sequence continues at coordinate 19,542,347 of MU269983.1, forward strand.
GGTCCTGCGTAGAGGCTGGCCTCTTTTCACTTTCACTTTTCTCTCCATCTGGCGTTTGCTTGTTTTCACTGGAATCACTTTTTCCCCGCTGTCCGTCCTGTGCTGCTCACTGTCGAATGTTTCCTCCACCGTGCCTAACAGTTTGCGGAGGGTGTTGTTAAGCACAGACCTCTGGATACAAGTGCATCTATATTAAGGAGCTCAAAAACACAGTCGGTCTGTTCTTCTCACAGAGGGACTTTTCTATGGAGCAGTGTTTGTAGAGCTGATCTGCACGCTCACAGCAAAAGCTTTGATGTTGTCAAGCAATGAAATAACTGCCTCGAATGAACACGACCTGCAGGAGGAAAAGACAGATTAATCACTTCCTCTTTCAGCAGCTTAAGATCCACTCCTCTCGTGGTCACATTTATCATCATCCCTAATTAATTCTCCAATAAGCAGCATCTTTAACCATCACATTTATACTGTAGTTTTCTGGGGGAAATGCATGGACATTTGAGAGGGCTGTTAAATACTGTGGCACACTGTATGTAGACTACTGTATTAGTCTAAATAAACCTGGATTTCTGATTCTGATACTTTTCTGAGGTGATTCAAAGAGTAAAAAAATATTTCGCACATGCTCCGATTTGTTTGACAGGTGCGTAGGAGAGGGACGAGTAGATCCACAAACGTATAAGACTCCTGCACACTGTGATACTTGCACAAAAAACTCTTCAGGGTTGCCTGAAGAGGATCACGGGACTGAAACATTGCAGCCATTGAATAGTTTTCTGTGCAAGTATCACAGTGTGCAGGAGTCTGTATATTTTAATCTTATTAGGTGACAAATGAGAAATAGTCTGGACAGCTCATAGGTAGCATCACCTCTCTCCCTGTGAGATACTGTAGTTGTATTGATAAAATTAATACATGCTACCAGTCTCTTGATTATATCATACTGCGTATAGATTCTACTTTAACCAAACCTAATTGTATAATGTTTAACCTGCTCAGAAGCAACCATCTTGGTGGTTGCAGGGTCATCTCATGGGCTGTCTGAGGACATGCTAATGCTTTCAGGGCAAGATATTTTCTGTTATTGTCTGTAGAGAACTGATTTATCCTGTAGGCTGCAGACGAGGCCACACAGCAACGATCCTTCAGTTTAACCACTTACTGTGGAAAATGTCCATAAAGTCTGTGATTAACACCTGGAGCACCGAGACATCCAGGACCAACAAGAGCTCTATTCACAAGCAGTCTGGAAATTTCATGACCGAAACACTGACAAAGGCATACCTGTCATGCCTGTTGAACTTTGAGCACAGAGACAACCGACTAACTCTCAGCTCAAACAGACGAGTCAATACTTTGATTATTGTCTCATCCTTTGACATCACCTTGACGTAGGCCTGGTGGTGGCTGTGTGGTGAGCATTGTCTCCTTACAGAGCTCAGCTGCCTGTGTTAGCTTTTATTTGTGTGCTTTGGCTTCCTCCCACACCAAAAGCATGAAGGTTAAGCATTAGGAATATGACTGCTATTGCTACTGACCAGGCTCTGGCCTCAGTATGACAGCTGGCTGCTGGTCGCCTGCTGTTAGCAAAAGTGCATGGAGGAGAAAATGAGGAAGAATAACATGCTTTATGACTAAACATATAAAGTTATTGCAGTATTTAAATGGTTGCAAATTTGAAATAAGAATCATAAATAATTTCACGTGTGTTTTTATTGTGTAAACACACATTTCAGTTATGGAAATGAAAACATATGCGTCTGTTAACTTAGTGTATATAACAGATTACATGTGGGAAAGTGGGATTGAGAAAGAATACCTGTTCAGTTGTCTATCACTGTGCAGTGGTTCTGCCGCCATCCCCTGTAAAACCGTGTCCAGCCAGGAGGTGGCAGTTCTGTCCAGGTTTCCAGTCCAGGCCAACTCCAGCCTGGTCTCCAGTTACATTCACTTGGCCAGGAGGTCATGAGTCCAAAAATATGGCAGTCTTCCAGAAGTGAGGGAGCAGAGAAAAAGGAAAGGGGGAGGTGTCTTCAGCACTTCTTTAGTTTCACGAGTTGCTGAAGCCAAATGGGGGCATCACGAATTCTGGAAAACTGTGAAACTTCCTGTCACAATGTTTTGCACAGTTCGTTTTTCTTTCACAGCTCGTTCCAGCTCACTAAACACATTCTGTGTTTGGTTTCATTATTTTATGTCCCTTCTGCAATACACACTTTTATGAGCATTTTTACACCGCCATTAATATACAGTAGTGTCCAACTAGGAGTCAAAATACTTTTATGATGCATTTGTTTTGTAAATAATGCAAGTTTTTTTTATTGCAAATTATGAAATCATCTTTGCAATTTGAATGAAAAGCTGAATCTTTGCTTCATGCACATGAATTGATAATCAAAATGTCCTCTTTTTACTGTAATGGCAGAAAGCACCCACGCTGGCCTGGACTCCGCCAGGGTCCAAAACCCAGTGACCCACTTTATCCCAGCATGATCTGACAATGTTCCAGAGAATGCTCGGCTTTCTCACTCTTCAAGTTTCCTCATAAATGCTCAATGTGGCTGAGTTCAGGTGACTGTGGTGGAGAGTCCAGACAGTCACGACAGCTTGGTCTACTTTGTCCTCAAGTCCTTCTTTGGAAAAGTGTGAGCTGTGTTTGGGGTCACTGGGGCCATTATTTTGCCACAGTATGAATTATTCTCTACAAAAGTGAAAACCAGAGTGTTGCATGTCTCTGAGGGAGGGAGCGGTGCTTCTCCTGGGTCAGGGTCTCTGTTTGGTGCAGGTGACCAACTCCCGAGTAGGTGAAAGACCCCCAGACTTGAATTTTCCCACTTTCCTACATCAGTTTGATACACAGTGGTATCAGCAGTCAATAATTTAGACCTTTCCAGTCATCTTCATGAAATGCTGGTGTTGCTAATCCCACCTGAGGCATTTGGTCCTGTTCTCTGCCCTGAGAGGTGACTCTCAAGACATCACAACCTTCCCTTGACACTACTTGTGCTTATCAGACTCTTGCATTTTTCAATTACCAAATACTGTGTGAGATAAAGTTGCTTTTCTATCTCTCAGGGAACTAAGCTTGATGAGTTGACCATCTGATGGTGACCTGATCTGATCACTTCTGATCTTTCTAATCATACTTTGAATGCAACTGGTCCAGTTTCTGTAAAGTGTTTAAGAGTTCCATACACTGCGGCCTCAGAAACCTTTAGTCTAACCATGATTTGATGCTTATAAAGCTTGTCTTTGCCGAGTGACTGTCTGCTTCACATATTTCTGATGAAGGTTTCCCACTATCACAATGCTACTTGGTGAGCAATGCTAATGGGGATCCATCTCATAAACAAATAAACTTATCTGCAGGAAACATAAGGCACAGCTTTATTAACAACAGGTGAGCACTGGCTGCAAGTTGAGTTGTTTAAATGAACCAGAGTACAAGCTTCAGTGGAAGAGATGTAGGAAATGTGACCTTTTACAGAAATGGGTAAAGTTGGTCAATGCTTGAAAGTGATCGCTGACCTAGAAGCAGTGCAGAATCTGTAATATTTGTTTCTTCATTTTACATTATACATCTCATGTTTTTAAATGTTTCTGAATCTTCAAGCCTTCAGATTTTCTCCACATTTATTCCTAAATGACATTGTAAATGTGGTCTCTGACCTTTAGACCCAACTATCTATATTCTTAGTTAATATTCCTTATTGCGACGATTCCCCATCTGCCCTCTTGAGTCAGCACAGGTAGGCTAAGAATAATAATTACCATAGTATTATGCTGGACAGCAAAGTGTTTATATGGTTAGCTCTATAAATGTGAATATAAATGATGTTGAGTGATCATGGTTCCACCTCGGGTTTAAAATTAGCACCCGCTGTTTGCCAAATGCACATAAAAAATATGTTTTGGCAAGTAAAATAATCAGGTCAGTCACCACTGGCAGGCCGCAGGAATATGCCGACTTCACTATATTACTTTCATCATAAATACCAAACAGTAAAACAGACATAGCTTACAACTCCAGCAGATCCACTGATTGCGTTTCGAATGTCCAAGTTGTCGCTCGCTGTCCAGCGTCATTCAACATTCTGAACCGGATCAAATTATTTATAATAAAGTGAGTGTTCAGTCAGTCGGTCAGTGGGTCAGTCAGTCAGAAGAAGTGGTCAGAAGTGATTGAAGTTAGCTTGTAATAACTTAACTGACGTCTTGGTGTAATTAATTAGCCAGTTGGAAAGCTGTTGTTGGGGCTTTTTCCACCATCTTAGCTGATGTTTCTTAGCTTTACTAGCGTTAGCAAACACCTAGCCACCGGCTCCGTCTGAAACTCCACTCTGACGTGCAATGAAGTCCAAAACAATTTGTGAGAGTTTTTTATTATGTCCAAAATCTTAGTATGAAACCAATAACACGTGATTTGCGTGACACGTGAGGAAGTATTACAGAATGCAAGCACGAGAAGATAGGTCTGGCTCTGTGAGACAAGTAGGGACAACTACACCATAATACAACACACTGGTGTTTCTTTTTCTTTTTGGATGCAGACTGGATGCTGCAGTGGCATTGTGCTCTGCTGTTTGTTTTTAATGTTCCTTTTGAAAGTATAGTGTATTATTAGGTGACTTACTGTTTGCTAAAATTGCTAAATTGCTAAGTTCCACTGTTAGCTACCAGCATCAGTGTTGGTTAAATGAATTGTGAATGGTCCCAACACTAACTGGTTTTTGACCTTGTGTTGTGAGCAGTTCAGTAGCTGGTAAAACCACATTTTGCCCAGAAAAGTTTCTTACCTTACCTGCCTTTGGAAGGTAGGTCAAAAAGTAATGCTAATGGCTCCACCATTGCTCAGGTGAATGCTACATGTATAAATTGACCTTTCTCCATTGGCTAATGCTCTTTGGAAAAGAATTAGCACAAAGCGTCTGTTAGGGAGCCGACAGTGTCGCCAACTTGGTAGAGCTTAGTCAGGCCCAAAAAGTCGTCCAGCCCGACTCAACCAGAGTCTATTCCAGCCCATTACATTGACACAGTGTGAATACAAACAACATGTGTCACGAGATTTTGAAGCAGTTGTTCAAAAAAAGCACCTAGCAACAAACCATAGACACTGCCCTCTTGAGAGAGAGGGGCGGAGCCTCAGTTTGTTGCCCAGATGGAGGCTGTGCACTTTGTAAGAGACAAAATAAGAAAGATATACTGTTGCCTCTAACTTTCTGTCTGCGTGATCATTTTACATGTAAATATAGCTTAAATCATAGCGCAGCTGGTGTCTTTAACTTTAGCGTGTATTGATTTTGTCAGGTGAGGTTGTGGTCATAAAGTCAGGACTTTAGCAGCAGAGCAGCAGCTTGGAGACTTCTGTTTCTATTGTCAGACCAGACAAATGTAAGTTAGAGAAGCTTTATTGGGGATTTGGCTGCATTACAACACTGTCTAAGTCTTGTTTGTAGTGACTCGCAACAGTCTGTAAAGTGAATACTTTCAAATGCAAAAATGTTTAAACCTTGAGCTGACCTGACCTAAGACCAGCTCGGCCACCACGAACCTGCCGTACTATTTGCTCTGCAGGGGTGTGAAGCAAGTTGTCAGATTGTAACAGAGTATCGGGTGTCAAAGTGGCGGAAAGTCGGTCGTGGGAGGCCTCATTCTTTCTGCGTCTGGATAGGAATAGAAGCAGCCAAGTACACAGGCATGCCTAGCCTGAAAGAGTCCCAGATAAGCCTACTTTCAGCTAAGCAGGCTAAAACATACTGCTGTGGCGTGAGGTCGTTGCTGCCCCTTGGAAATGCTGTAACCTCATTATCAGTGTCTGAGCCTTGGGGGGGAGGGAGGTGTGAGGAATGTTGCAGGACAGTTTGCTTCTTATTCATTCCCACCTCCTTATTATTTAACGTGGGGTTCATTAAACAAGTAGCCCAAAGGAAATTTAGCTAAAATCACCATGATGTGATCAATAATCAAAGATAACTGATTGTTTTAATCAGTCTCTCAGATCTTTACATGATATAACTCAGCTGGTTCTGGCTGCTTGTGTTTGCCTGATCTCCTCACTGCTGTTCAAAAATCTGGACACAGGACCTTGATCAATTGGTTGTCCTGAAATACAAGTGTCAGTGTCAGAGCTGAGGCTGTCCTTGGTCCAGCATGCCATGTACATGCCCCCCTGCAGGTCAGGATCTGACCCACAAACGTAACATGGGGCAGCCCAGAAAAAGAAAAACAAGTGTTGCGCAAACACACCGCTCGAGTAACATAAGCTAAAACTAATAGACAAGTCTTGATCTACATGTTAAAAAGAATATTATCCAGTCAGAAATCCCTTCAGTCAGAAATAGGCTTCACTCAGTGACTCTGTTGGTCTGATGGATGGTTGGTCGGCCCAACACGCTGGTCCTGACTATGTTTAGGTGGATTGCAAAGAAATCTGGTGCACACGTTCACGTCCTGCTCAGGATGACTTTAAACAACTTTGCTTTTACCAGCCACAACAGTGTGATGGGTATTGTTTTCACTTTGTGAGTCTCTACATGTGTGTCCCATCAGGTGTGTCCATGGAGACACTAACAAGAGATGGTGTTAACTACTTTTGCAGGTGTAGTAAGTTTGTGTGGGGACAGACTGCACAGCTTTGACACCATAATCATCTTCACTAGGGGTATAACAAATATTAATACACAAAAATATTGCATCTTATGACATGATACTGTATTGATTCTTTGAAGCACTGTGTTGATATTTCAGTAGAAGTTGATGTGGTGACAGTAGTTTAGTGTTGTATTATATGAATATGAATATGAATTACTTTAATCCCCAAAGGGAAATTCATTTGTCTGTCAGCTCATCAACCATTTACAGAAGAATGAAGAAGCCTGATGTCTGAAGGTACAAAGGATCTTCTATATTTCTCTGTCCTGCAGTGAAGAGAGAGGAGCCGTCCACCACCGCTCTTCTCTTGGTCCATCAAGGTGTTATGAAGAGGATGATCTGAGTTGTTCAGAATGGCCTCCACCAGCGTTTATCTCTCCACCACATCCTCAGTGAGTCCAGCCAGGAGACAAGACTGAAGTCAAGTGCCTCAGGATGTTTAGTCTGTATCCTAGCAACGACTTCATGGAGAACTTCACATGGAACTTCAGCTCAGCCATTGGTGGGATGTACACAAGTATTGTTTTGATTTGACAAAATGTCTGCTTCCTGAGTCTTCATCTATATCTCCAGCTTCTCATCATTCTTGTTGAGCAGAGAGTTGGCGGCAGACAGGACCTACAGTACATCTCCACTTCCAAGGCTTTAACCTCTGCGCCACCAGCACAGCAACCATGAAAGCACCTCCTCATCCAGCTGGAACAGGGTGGCATCCTCCAGACTTGCTCCAACCAATGAAAAATCCTAGTACAAGCGAGTACAATGATGTAGGATGTTGTAGGGACTGTGAAGTACAAACACAGGTGTAACTGTAACTGTTCTCAGTCCAATGCATAAAAATAGACTGTATTTAAATATAATAAAAATAAACCTTGAAAAATATCACAATATATCACCTTGCTTACAGTATTCCATCATCACCCCCTTTGTACTTTGTCCTCATGGGTTGGACTGTCAGCAAGTTGACAGGTGTAGCAGGTGGAATGGCCCATCACAAGAACAGTAGGTCTTTAGCTCCTTGAGCTTCCATCATGCCAAAATCTTCATTTGATGAGTGTTTGAGTTTCTGAGCAGGCATGTGCAAAACTCTTTGTCAGTCCAACTTTTGTGACACTGGTGTTAGCATGTAGCTTCAAGAGCCACTGAGCCTGATGGAAGGGGAGAAGGGGTAAGGTGAATGGGACAGTGTGGTTCAATCCCACAACATATATAACATAGCTGTTCAAATGAGGACTTTTTAGGACCACACTACAAATGAAGGGGTTTGACAAAGTTCCCAGAATACACTGGGTACACCAGCAACGTGGCTGCACAAGTAACCAAAGAGACAAATAAATATATCTTTCTCAAGAATTTTGCAATTTGGAGAACCACTTTATGTTACATTCACTCTTGTATCCATGTAGAGAAGTTACTAGGATGCTGTTTGATACCTTTGCTAATGTTGCATTGTGTATTACATGTCATCATGATGAAGATGAAGTAGATCTTAAAGTTGCTTTGGTATTATATTAAATCATGTTTATCATAATGTTCAGTGTTTCATGGGCTGCCCTTGTTTCTGGTTTCCACTGAAGTATTTCCCTCAAAGCTGCACTATGTAGCATTTGAACCTCCCTGTCACAGCTTCACTGGCCTGTAAGCTCCATTAGATACAATTCAAGTGATGCATTAAAACAACACTCCGTCACTGAGTGTTGTTTTGATATATCACTGAGAACGTGACTTCAAACAATGGGACACCCTGGCAGCCTGAGGGTTTATATCTGTTCTGGAGTGGTTCCAGTTTAGCTTCGCTGTATATTTCCTCTTACATGGACCTTATGCAAATACTATTATTATAGAAACCAAAAGCAAACCTAAATGTAATCCATTTAAATAACTTCAAGTTTGCACTTTGTGACCCTCTCTTATTTTGGACCCTATCTCATATTATCAGGAGCCAGAGCTGTCTGTCTGTGCAGCCTGGCATTCTGTTTATGTTGACATTTGTAATGTAGACATGATTGCTGGGAAGCTTTTGGAATGACACGATGTCACAGAGTATATGGTGTCAGTCGTTTATTAGGTTCATTTTTCTGTGCATGCACTGAGGCATTTCTGTGCAGTGTAAACACGCTGCTTAGCCATTTCCTGCCCTGGTTTGTGTGCAGCACAACCAGGTTTTTGTTTGTGACTGTTTATGGCCGTGTGTGAGTATGTGACACTATATATACACCCACACAGAGATTCTCATCACGAACCGCTGTCAGCAGCTGCTCTGCTTGGCTATTTTAAGTGTTCCGATGTGTAATGTGGTAATGCACTGGGCAGCGTGATGTTTTTTAACACTACAAGCTTCACCTGCCCAGTTCCCTCACGTGTTTGCACACAAAACCTTCATCTTGGGACCAAGGGAGGTATGTCCCAACAAGCTCGGCAGCCGGTAATGAGCGTTCTCTAGTGGCTTTGTCCACTTTAAACTCCAGCTGAATGAAGCAGTCAACAGGCCAAAGCCATAGGGAATGACACTTGAAAGTAGGTCACACATGTTCAGATGAGGAGAAGATGCCAAACAGAAAGGTCAATAAAAAGATTTTGTTTGTTTGTTTGTGTGTTTGACTTTGCCTGTTGTGCTAGGACAGTCACTGATAAAAGTTGAATGTTGGACTTGAGTTGTTTTCTTGTTTTATGTGTTTTGATTTTCTCCGCACATTTAAAGTCACCATATCATATCTGGTCAGAATAAATGGCACAAACAGACTAATTATGTACAGAGTAAATGTATTTGTCAGTAATAAGTGAATAGCTTAAGTGGAATTAAAGCAATTTAACAGATTCCTTTAATAAGAATTTTCTTAGGTTCCATATTACACAAAGGTTATTCAGTAACTGTGAAAGTCTGTATCTCAACAAATAAAAAAAGTCATTCAGTTCTGCAGCAAAGGCCTGAACAACTACTCTCAATATTGATTTATTGAATTAATCTGATGAATGTATTCTCTAGTGATTGATTGGTTGGTCTATAAAAGTGGTGCCCATCATTTCTTAAAGCCCATGGTGATGACATCAAGTTAGGCCTGTTGTGTCTCACTGATATTTCTACTGTATATCAAAAAAGAAGCGTACTCTAACATTGAACAGAGAAAAGCGACAAATCCCCAACATTTCCCTTCTAATGTCTTTTTGCTTACACTGGAAGTAAATTTATTCTAGATTAGTTCATTTACATTAGAACCTGAACTCAAATGATTGAACGGCCCTGACTGTGACAGACCAGTTTGATGATGTTTGATGATGATGATGATGATTCACTTACCGCTCCTCCATGTGTTGACTGCTCAGCAAGGTAGCCCATCAGAGCTTCTTGTGCAATCATCACACATTTACACCCAAAGCAGCTTGACAGGTCCATGATACAGTATGCCCCATACTGAGGCAACAGATTTAGTCTTGTGTGAGCGGCATGCTAATGTCTTAGCTGACAGCTCTGACTGCTCATCAGGGCTCAGTTTTTTCTTTCTTTTTAAATGCCGGCTCTCATCACTCTGACACCAGCTGATGGGATGTTTTCGACCACTTGTGTGTGCCAGTAGCTGTTGTTACATGTGTCAGTGATGTTAAGACAGAATGTAAGAGATACATGAAATACATTTTCTATGTGTCATTGTCGTGGTGTATATACAGTATATATATATATATATGCAACTAAATATTTGTATTTATTGAATCATTTATTTTTCATGCAGTGATTCATTTGTCTTTTGTCTCGGTTCATTTTGCAAAAACCTACCCTCAAATGGAAATTAAATGTAGTAATAAGTATTTCATTACAATTTCTATTAATAACAACTTCATTTTGTTATGTGTAGTAGGTAAGAATACATGTTACAGCTTTTACTGCAAGACACTGTTGTATCTATTCTTTGGTGTTTGTGTGGTGTGTAAAAACACTTTTGAGATTTTTTTTGTTTTGCAGGTTTATCACAAACACATGTACTTAGCAACTAGTTATTAATAGAAATACAGACAAATGATCTTACATGTGTTTGAATACAGTGTGTTCTCAGTGAGACTGTATGCGTCCTATAGAGGAACAAAAGTTGGCAAATCTCAAAACAAACACCAGATGAAACGAAACGCTTCCTCATCTGACTATTCTCGGGGATGAAATGGACACATATGCTTTCTTATGCAACATGTTTTAGCCTTTTGCCATGCAACTGAAATAGCTATGGCCAGGCACCACACAACATGACAGAACCTAGCAGGGGTCCTGCTGACACCACAGCGCTGCACAGATCAGATACACAGGGCAAGCATCGGCGCCAATACTTACATCACCAAGTGGATCAGGTCCCAGTCAGATGTCACAAGAACACAATTCATTGTCTTTCTTGGTTATGTTGCTTACATAGAGAACAACACCATTAACACCAAACACCAAATTGATGTAGAAAAGTAGAAGCACTTAAAAGTGTGTTGATGCCATGTTTGTGTTGGTGTAACACTAAACACCAACAGCCTGATGGTAGCTTACACACTGAAGAGTGATCATCAAGGTCTATAGATTTCTTTTAGAGAAGTGAAAAAGATTAAAGAGGATGTTGTACCAGTTTCAATCAGTACGATATGAGCATCACGTAACTTGTTTCCTTCTCACTGTTCTAGTTGCCAACGAAGTCTCTCCCTCACAGAAGCCTCGCAGCAGAGGCCTCTTCCAGAGTCTCTTGTGCTGTCTGTGCCGCAGAGAAACAGAGCCACAACCAGTAAAAAACAATGCCCCCTTACCGGTCGAAGAAAATGGAGCTCTGTCAAAAGTAAGTAAATCTTTCAACATCCTTCCTCACCCTCCCTCACTCTTCCCTGTGATCTCTGCTTTCCCTCACCTCCATCTCCATCGTTTTGAGCAGCATGTGGTCCGTGTGATTGACAGCTGCGTGATGCATGAAACACATGTTTTCTTGGCTCAAAGCTATTCATGTTTACTCGTCTTTCCTGTGCTGAGAGGCAGTGTACATCAGGTCTGCAAAGGACTCCGTGTTCAGACATATATCAAGATGGAGAAGAGTAGAAATGGCATAAATGCCACACAAGTTAAACTCTGATGGGTTCGCTATCGCAAAAGTCAGAACAGCCGTGCTGCCACAAGCAGGATGCATTAGTGGAGCAGTGGAGGCTCCCCTTTGGCTTACAACAGGAAACTACAGTACAATACAGATCTGGCATCAAGAGTGATTAAAGCAATTATAGAATTTACCATGAGAGAATGTCAGAGTGCAGGATGTTTGAATGTGAAGAAATGTGAATGATTAGGTGATGTTTACATATGCTAAGATTGTGGTTGATCCACCAATGAATGGCTTCTTCTTATTATCTGTGTATTAGTTTCTGGACAATTGATAATACCTGCTATGCTATAAATGAGTGTATTCTTGGAAAACAACTTGGCTTTTGGCACTGAAGGTCTGGAGATCAAGTGGTCAAGATGTTCTCAGGTGTCAGTTTCAGATTTATGCCTTAGTTCAGCCTTTTATAGAGATTTGATATTCCAGAAGTTATTTGTCACGTCTTTCCAGTCCCCCAAAATAAATTGCTTGGTCTCTGGCAAAGGGGGGTTGAGTCAAGTGCTAGTCTCAGTTTTGGTTGTGACAACCTGTCATGTCATCGTGCATGCTGCTCCTGTTGCTGTTACTCTCTCAGGCTGGCTCCGGTCTCAGTGACTCCCCCCACCAGCCGTGTGCATATCCACTCTGAATGGACGCTCCAGTTTGCTGCCACACTGGACTTAGACTCTTCATGTTCCTGAGAGACAGCAAGATCCTCACCTAATGCATGGAGCATAAACTTTGAGCTTACACAGTCCAGAGAGGCAATTTCACAATGTATTTGGAGAGCTCAGAACAAGCTAAAGTGTCTGGAGAAAGGGAGACTTCAGCTGAAGTCATGCTTGCAGAGCAAGCTGCAGATGTAACCAGCCTTTCAAAGGGAAGTGCTGGACTTGGTTTAAAGGTCCTCCTGGAATACACTGAGAAGTCTGTGAGCAGAGAAATGGACTCTTCTCTCCTGTGCATGCAGCACTGCAACATGAATAGAGACAAAACTGAAACCTGCACATATTGCAATGGACATGCTGAGAGCTTTGAGCAGTATTCAGCAAGCGACGGATTTTTTGAATCCAACCAGACCCTCGATGAGTGTGACGCTTTGGGGTTAAGCCAGCCATTTGACGAATGTGTTCAACACTGTGAGTGTTTTAAACCTTGCAAGTCCTCTGAGCTTAGTGCTAATCATAGCTTAGCTTCCAAATGTTGTCCTTGCTGTGAACACTGCGCAGAACACCTCCACTTATTTCAACAATGTAAGCCCTCTGGTCAACAGTTTGAAGCTTTTGACTTTGAGCCAGATGAATTGTCAATGAACTGTGGCAGTTTTGGATTGTCTGATTTCATACCAGAAAGCACAGACCACCTCAGTTTGCTCCAGCACTACGAGCCAGATGATCAGCAGTGTGACTCAGAAGCAGACACATCAACAGAGGAGTCTGAACAATGTGAAATGACTGGCTCCTCAGCTAACGTCTCTGACTCTGAAGAATCCCTGGACTTTGTCACTGGATTTAGTGAGTATGACGAAAATCAGACTCAAAGTGAGTGCCCAGATGGTGATGAGGATGAATATGATGAAGAGAGCTATTCCTCAGGAACAGAGGCCTGTGATGACGATTCTTGTGGACTTTCAGAGGATGTCAACACGCCTGTCAATTTTGATGACGGTGAACATATTAGCTTTGCAGGCGAATACTGTGAGAGTTACCTGGAGACTGAAGGAGACCCTGAGACAGCTAATGCGCTGGACGTGTCCACCGATCACTATGAGATATATGAGAACGATGATGATGCCGAAACAAGTGAAGAATATGAGACAAATCAACATGTTGAAACCTCTGACACCTCAGAGTTTTGCATTGAAGACGACGGTGCTTCAGATTGCTCCTCTGTTGAAACCAAGTCCTTTAAGACTTGTCCTGATGGTAGTATCCCCTCAGAGCCCTACACTGATTCGTCTGAGGAATCTGAAAAGGAAGCCCAGGAAGATTCAAGTGATGAACAGACACAGTGGGAGTCCTTTGAAGAAGATGAAGAAATAGAGCAAAGCCATATTGAGGAGAGCAATGAGAATAAAAAGAAAACACCCCTTAATGATGTTGTTGTTGAGGATTACTTTGATTTATTTGACAGAGCTGACTATTATGGACACTCATTTGCGCAAAAGCGAAGTTACATCTCCTGCTTTGATGGTGGAGACATAGACGAATGCCTGTATCTTCAAGAAGAGGCACAGAAACACAGAGCCAGTGATACCTGTACATTTGAAGAAGTCACTAAGGGAGATGATGTACAGGAAGCTGAAGTGTGTTTTGATTCATGCCCTGAAGAAGCATGTGAAGAGGCCGGTGACACGAGTCCAGGAGAGGATTGTGATCCTGAAGACTGGATCAATGGTGAAGAATCAGGTCTGGCAGAAGATAAAGTATGGGAGGATGTTGAATGTGAGGCCCATGCACTTTACACAGAGGATTATGAGGAAAGAGAGGAAGATGAGGACAGCTTTGATGGAAAGACTTCTGCGTCTGAGGACCAAGTGTCTGAGATCTGCAATGCAGAAGAAGCCGTGGTTTGTAGACCTCCTGCTAAAGAGGAGAGAATGTGTGCACCATGTGCTGAGGACATCTCTGTTGAAGGTGATGCTTATGAAGACGGGATCTATGATACCCACATAGATGAATCTCTCAGTGATAGCACCTCTACAACTGATCACACACAGCCAACTGTTCCCGATCTCAGCAAGGAAGAGCCCGAGTATAAAGACTGTTCAGAAATGGAGCCATATTGGTCACTTGTAGATAATGAAGATAATGAAGAGCCGTGTGAACCAGGTGTTGAGGATTATTATGCGTATCAGATTAAAAGTGTTCAGTCATCTGTTAAACAAGACCTCAATGGACTTGAGAGAGTATGTGATCAAATGATCAGTGGAGAACCTAATGAGGATGCTTCTAGTAAAGAGACTGAATCACAGGCCTCTGGATTTTGCCCAGTGGAGAGCAAATCAGTCAGATTCGGGATTACTGAAGTTATTGACCTTAGTGAGACCTTAGCCGGCAGCTTTACCGACGATGAAATGCACAATGAACAAGCTCCAGAGAGCGAAGATGACTGGGAAACAGAGATAAAACCTCCTGTAGATATAATTCACAGCGTTCTCTACGAACACGCCAAAACCAAGGGATCGGATGCACACACTCAGGAAAATGCCACTTCTGAGCAAAGCAGGGATTCAGAAGACGAGCAGAGTGATGATGAATCGTCCTGGGCTTGTGAATGCGAGCACTGCATTCCACCGATCGAGCAGGTATTATTAATCTTGCACCTTAACTGATCGGAAGGAGATTGATTGAGAGTTTTCCGAAGTGTGGGTGAAACCTTTAATTATTCCAGAATTTGCTCTCAACACCCCTGGTCTATTTATACATCATTAGGTCTGTACTGGCAGGGCATGAGTTACAGGATGTTTCAACTTGGCAGATTGTGTGGTATCTGTGTCAAACTCTCAGCGCTGCCATTATCCTCACGTGGCAGCTCACTCTACACAGACAAACACATGCACCAGTGTTAGAGGGAGCCAGTACGGTCATACTGGCTTGTTTTTAGAATCAGAATCACACTAACAAACACAGATCGCTGACCTCTTGTTGAGGGATGAGGCACGGTAAGATGGTATTAACAGGCTCCATCAACATAGCAGCAGCTGTAGCATCCCAGGTTTCCTATAACCCCTCACTGAAACACCACAACACAATCCAGTCTCTTAAGTGACAAGAAACACACAATGAGCTGTATATTCTCCATGACTTCTCAAGATGGTAATTTCTTAGGGACTGTTAACTGTAGCTGCTGCTCATGTTGTGGCGTTGAAAGCTAAAAGAGCTCCTTAGGGCAGGGCAACCCTTCCTGTACATGAGCTTTAGGTCCTAAACTGTCTGTTTGTCTTCAGGTCCCTGCAAAACCATTGCTCCCACGGATGAAATCGAATGACGCAGGGAAGATCTGTGTGGTCATTGATTTGGATGAAACATTAGTGCATAGTTCATTTAAGGTAAGTTGACCTGTGTGACCTACTTTCTCATAACTGTGTACAGTGTTGTGTGGAGACATCGTTGCATATTCTTACAGTCCTAATCAAACATGAGCAGACAGAAATGGGAGTGTTCTCCTTTCACACTATGTAAGGCCACGATGTGTAGAGAATGTGATCATAGTATGTGTTGTGCAGCATCTGAGGGGGAAGATCTTACCATTTATGAAGATGTGAATATTTTTCTTCTGGGAAAACTTGGATTTTATGTCATAAATACAGATAATTATCACATGTACAACAGATTGAGCTGGAAGAGCATTATTACAAACATTGTTCAATGCCACATCGCCACTTTGTATTGGTTCCATGTGGATTCCGCTCAGTTTGAACATGGCAAGCAAAAATGACACGTTGTTGATTCATTGGCCAGGAGCAGTAACCTCCTGGAGTTGTCATCATCAAATGACCAGGCAAGCTGTAGGGCCTGCAGGGAGGCACTACACCCAACCAAGAAGTAATCCAGCACTTGTGAAAACACAGAGTGCTGTCTTTTTGGTTTTACTGTGGTTTTTGTACAAATCAACAAGGTATTTTAACGTTCATTTTGTCGGTGGATTGATTTTGTGAAGAGCTAAAAAAACAGCTGTTCACTTGGTTCACTGAGGTTTTGCCTGCATTGTCAACCTAAGCAAATACCTTTCACCTATAATTAGTTTTTGTACCAAGATGCTCATGAAATATTTTGAGTATAAATCTGACTTTGATCTCACTTCCATCCAAACTAGTTCCCTTATCAACCTCTTTCATATGGGTTAAATGGCTTTTTTAGCTTTTTTTTTTTTTTTTTTTTTACATACTCTTTAGCACTTTAAATTAAATAAAGACACTCACTGAGTATTTTTCATTTGGCTTCTACATCGACTATCAAAGCAAACCATGTATTTGCCAAGCAAAAGTAGCCAAGTAGGATTTGCACAATATCAGGTTGCATATTTTAAGGCAGCATGTGACTTACTGTATTTTTATCTTAAAGGACTGGGCTCAGATGCCACTTTACATTAACTGTGTATTTTATTGGTTCTCTAGTTTCTCAATACAGAACCCATCTATATCGTGCATCCTTAAAATCCATGTGAGATAGGAATAAAATATTGAAATCTATTTTACAAGACTTAAAACTAACAACACAAAATTCATTATTATTGATCAATACTTTCCTTAAAAATGCTTGTGAATGCAATTCTAACTTACACTTTACATGTAAGTAATGTGTAATAAAAATTACAACAACACTGTTTAAACAGCATATTTACACAGCATCTCAGTTTAAATGATGATGCTTTCAGAAGCTCTATTGAGTTTGACATTGTTCCCAGGAATAGCAAACTTCCTTTTGTTTTGCTTGATACCTTTTATGGTAGCATTCAGTGAACAAAGTAATCAATGCCAAAAGTTGAGTCTCCTGTGTCACGACAAATTATGTAATGAATGCCATGTGGTGTTTAGTCCTTCTCAGGTCACAGACTGTCCTAAAGGATGTCACTGGATATTGCTGCGAGCTATGTGTAAACAGGGTCAGACTCTGTGAACTCCATGTTTAACACAAGGTAGATAATAAAACTCATTATTACCTTGACACAAATGCTAAAAATAGCATCAGGTAAGACAGGGTTGGTTCTGTGTGGAAGGCAATCAAAGCCAGCATGCTGCAGGACTCACATTTTAAGGTGCTCAAATGGGAAAGCTGTCAAAAATGAATGAAACATAATCTCTGACATCTCTGACTTTAATATCACAATCAAGTCATCTCATTGGAAAACTGCATCCAACCACACACAGTCTACATTCCGTCTTCCTTCAAGCCACATAAAACTGGTTTTAATTAACAATACAACCATCTAATGAAGAAGCAGACCCCAACCTCAGATGGTAGCATATATATTCATTTCAATCAAATATTCACATAGAAAATTGTTTAATTGTTTGTGAATTTAATGTTTGAAGAATTTAAATAGTTGAAAAGTTTAGAGATGATGGAAACATAGTTGAAAAAAGTTAGAGTCCAAAATGCAAACTACAGTATTATGTGGTTTTCTAGCCACAGGCTCATGAGTTATAAACAAGTCGAGGTCAAACTTAGTATATGGCTACACTATGGTAAACGTGCAAAATTGAGGTTGCAGTTGAAAAGTGTTGTCACACCACAGTAAAAAACTGACCTCATCCTGTCCTCTTCTCTCCTGTAGTTGGTGCATATGCAGTATTTTAGCAAGCTAAATATATTTTTTTGTTTCTGTTGTCAGACAATGGAACTAATTTGAAAAAGTGACAGAACGGTGGCCCATTAAGACTACAGGTTAACTTCTAAGTCATTTCCAAACTGCTGCAGAAATTCAAATTTTATAACCACAACGTTGTCTGAACCAAACATCATACAGATAAATTAAAGACCAAGCTCTAATTCTGGCTATATTTACTTGTAAAATGACCACTGTGGGATAAAGTTAGAAGAGAGAAGAGAATACTTTTCTCATTTGGCTTCTCACATGCAAGCGCACAGCCTCTGTCTGGGCAACAAACTGCTGCTCTGCCTCTCTGCCACTGAAAAGAGTAGACAGAGAAAGAGAGAGAGAGAGTGCAACACTGGTGACTTGCTTCTGCTCCAAAAAGTCACAGGATTTGTTGGTTGATGCTCTGTTAAGAGAACAAAAACTCTCTAAAACCGTGGTAAGGTGGCAACACTGCAGGTTGTGAATGCTCCCTGATAGGAACTGTTTTTGCCATTTTAGTTTGAAAGAGCGGTGGCCAATGGGGAATCTCCGTTACATGGCACTTGGCTGAACAATGTTAGAACTATGATCACTCACACACTCAGTCATGGACATTGGCGTTTTTATTGGTGGCCTAGTCAGGAACATTAATACAGTTGTGATGAGCATAATATTGGAGAGGAGAATAACTTGCATTAATGTTGATCTAACACATGCCACATAAAAACAGATTTTTTGGGGGGGGGGGGTTGTGCGTTGTAGTACTCAGTTACACTCAACTGTTGGAGAACTTTAAGTTATATGGTTTCTGCTTGCTGTTTATCTCGTGGTTAGGCATTTGAGGCCATGGTGTAATGCCTTATATAGGACAAGCTTGGGGTGATACTTACATTTGAGAAGCATATTTCAGGTGAGAACTGGCTAAATAAATCAGATATATTTACGAACCTTGTCACCTTCTTTAGCGTCTGTATTTCCATGATGGAAGTGACACGCGTCATATTATGAACAGTTAGGTGTCTGAGGTGGCGTCTGCATGTCTATTTGACACATATGCACCTCTGATTTACTGCCCTCACTCTCATTTCTAGAAAGTGTTGATTTTACTAGGAGATGATTAACACCTCTGCTTTTGTTTTCAACAGCCAGTGAACAATGCTGATTTTATCATTCCAGTGGAAATTGATGGAACAGTTCATCAGGTATGGACTTAAAGTGCTTATGCTATGACTTTACTGTCTTCCTCTGCTGCCCTGATCTGGTCTGTGGAGTGTGAAAGCATATGGCACCAGTTATGGATGGTGGCAGCTTGTAATCTTCCTGCTGAAACTCCCAAAGATTGTTTAGAAATTTGTGCAAGTAGGATTGATAACGGTGCACTGACTGTTATTGCACTGTATGCACCGCACACCAGGCGCCAAAAAATGGGCTCCTCTGGCCTGAAAACAAGTCTGGTTTACAAGCTTTCAGAATTAAACATTTAAAAAAACTGACATGAAGGAGCCTTGACAGTGCTGTAACCCACTCTGTTGATGGCTCCAAGCAGCAGGTGGCTATTTCAGTGGCCTGACGAAATGAGGAAGCCCTGGCAGGCTTCTCAGAAATCACTGGCCATCAATCTCAGTCCAAGGCGTGTGTTATGCCCCGCCCCCTGCTGCTGAGGGGGCAGATGGGATTGACTTTTTCCCTGCAGGTTGTAAATGGTAACTGCAATCTGTTGTGCCGGGCCTGTCAGAAGACAGAGGAGCTTTGAGGTCCACAGGGCCTGGGTCTGTTTCAAGTAATCCAGGATAGGCTTGTTAAAGTGGGGAAAGCCTATTCGGGATGACTTGGTTCAGAAACAAGGCTGCCAGCATCTTAGTGGAAGTAGCTGTAAAACTCTTACATGTGTTTTAATTTGACTATTCCAACTTTTTTTATGTAAATAATGTCATGATAATAATATAGCATTTCCAAGAAAGAGTTATTTTTTCCCTCTTAGTCCTTGAAGGTGTTGATCATCCTAATGACTGGAGCATGTGTTACACCAGCTGTGGATTTCACTCTCTGCCTTTTGTGCCTCCACACAGGTGTATGTCTTGAAGAGACCTCATGTTGATGAATTCCTCAAGAGGATGGGAGAAATGTTCGAGTGTGTTCTGTTCACCGCGAGCTTAGCCAAGGTCAGACCCCTGTTCTCAGTCTCGGTCATCATTTGTTGAAGTTTAACTGCATAGTACAGGATGGATAGTACATCACAGAGGAACATAAAATAGACTTATCTGTTCAGCTGTTGTTTCGTGACATTATGTTTAGAGTTACTGGTAGCTCAGTCTTTTTGCATGTGATTTACAGATGACCTTCTACATACACCCTCGCATATAAAGATATATTTATGATACCTGTCTGGCAGTAGCAGAGATATTTTAACCTCTAACATTTACTGCAAACCATGTTTAACCTCAGCCTTACCTTCACTTTCTGAAGCATATGGTCAGTCATTACTCACCGACACTCGCTCACATACACTCACATGCACTTTGCCTGATTATATTTTAGTTACTGTATTTGCCTGCAGCACCTGACAGTATCATGGGTACAGTGGAGATTTAGTGTCAGAAATCAAATGCTGCTCTTCTGCCTGGCATGTTTGAAAATGTCTAAGCTTAAATGATACAGACACATATCTGTGAAGTCTGACGCAAGATGGTTGTTGGTCTGTGTGGGCCATAGTGTCTAAGTTAAGTCTCACAAGTAAAAATATAAAAACAAGAGCTTTAAATGTTATTTTTACTTCAAGACTGTGTACATTTTTAAATAGGTATACAAGTCATAATGTTTGTATTTTATATGGTTATTTAGCTCTTAAAAAAACAGATGCAACTATGTTTAACAAAGTTATAGTTTTGCATATTGTTAGAAGCCTTACTCCTCTGTTTACCCTTCAAATGATAAGACAACAATTAAAACTCACTACATGTTTAGCCAGACATAATAGCAACAACCTAGTCAACATTAGAGGAACATTCAGCAGATAAGAAGCTGATATTTTTCTTAGGAGAAAAAATCTGTAAAAGGCTGAATATTCAGCACACGAACATAAATGTGATGCCAAACAAATATTGACGCTGCTTTGTGTCTCTGTGTCTCTTTGTTAATGACACCTGCAGCTTTTACTTGTACGTCAATGATGTGTTTACAACTTGGTTTTTATTGCCATCAAGTGGCCAAAAAAAACTGTAACTTAATCTCGAATCCAAAAATCTGTTCTGACCACTAACTTTAGATATCTGTTTGTTCAGTTGCTTTTAAGTGGAACGTGTTTGTTGTATGTTCAATGTATTCCACATTAACATAGCTCATCACATTTTCTCTTCTAGTACGCAGATCCTGTGTCTGACCTGTTGGACAAATGGGGGGCCTTCAGGAGCCGTCTCTTCCGGGAGTCCTGTGTCTTCCACAAAGGGAACTACGTTAAAGACCTGAGTCGTTTGGGAAGAGACCTCAACAAAGTCATCATCATCGACAACTCTCCAGCATCCTACATCTTCCATCCTGACAATGCAGTATGCCCTTCATGTTTCTGTCTCTGCAAAATATTGATCGATACATATTAAAACATATACAGTAGTAGTCTCTTAGGGCGCAATTGTACCATGCCCAAGCACATTTGCCCCCTAAAGTCCAGATTATTTGGCTGGTGTGAGTGCAAGTGTACCATGCTTGAGGCCGGTACACTTCCCCAGCCCGGTACGGTTGACGGAGGTGTGCTTGAGCACGGTACACTTGGTCACACATGCGCACAATCACGCAACGCGTGAAAATGTTGTTTTCGAGTTTGTTCTCCGTCACGCTTCTGCAACTGCACGGCAGTCACTTAACGATTACGTCACGCCATGCGTATGCTGTATATCAACGTGATGATGTATGTGTCGGAGGCAACCGTGCTTGAGCACACTCGGGCTCGGTGTAATGTGAGTGCGGGCCAGTGGGGGACAGGGGAGGGGGGGCTTTCGTGCTTCAGCATGGTACGGAACTACAGAACAATAATGTTAAAGCTCTTTTGATCACTGAAAAGGTCTAATTCCACCATGTCCTCTATTTTCAACCTTCAGGTTCCTGTAGCATCCTGGTTTGACGACATGTCAGACACCGAGCTCCTCGATCTCATCCCCTTCTTTGAGAGACTAAGCAAAGTGGATGACGTCTATGATATTCTCAAGGAGCAGAGGACTTCAAGTTAACAGAGGCAGGGCACTAGGATGAACGGAATCACCAGTGGCTGTTGTCATGGGGCCACGGAGGCTGGTGGGCCACGAGCTGCACACTGCTTCCCACTACAAGGACCATACTGCAAAAAATACCTGTTATTTGATCTCATAATCTATAACCTACATAAACAGTGAAATATGTCAATCATCCAATCTTGTAGCTGGGTTTGATGCTTCATTCAGCATTGGCACTGATTTAATCCCAGTGTCAGATATAATCAAATGAGATTAAATGACTTCTGTAGAAGTGTTTGTGCAGTGCAGCTAGTGTTGTTGGTGTCGTTATGCGACAGCAGTGACCTATGTAAGATTGCTGTAAACCTAGACTGTGTGAACAAATGTTCAGTGCCATTCTACAAATGAACCACATCAATCACTTTCATGTCAGTGCAATGTAGCATTTGGATCAGTATTTGAAGCTCTCACACAGAGTATTATACCAAGTCACTGAAGATGGTCCCTTAAATTCAATAAGCTTGATGCGTTTTGTTTGGTTTGTTTTTCTTTCTTTTTTTTTTTTTGGTTCTTTCTTTCTTTTTCTTTTGGCCAAATCTGTAATTATAAAAAGTCAATCATTAACTCTGGAGAACTTCAGCTCAAATTTCATAATTTCTTCTATTTTGTGACACATTTCACTACAGATTTCACATTTTGCCATGCTTCAAACACTGTGCACCTACTGTACATCTTTGGAAAACTACAGACAACATGTTAGTGGTCCAGAACTACACCATATGCTTTAGCTTTTAGCATTTAGATTGAGAAGGAACCTGAACAGAAACGTCATCCTGTAGTGTCCTGGATTCGACTGTAGTCCTCAACCTTGATGAAGTTTAATCACTATAGTCTAATATTACTAAACACACAGACATAATGATCATAATGTGAGTCTAAACTGTAAGAGTCAGAATTTATCAGAGAGTTAGTGATGAAGTAACAGACTGACTGCTCAGACCTGTCCTACACAGGCGTACCGCTGCAGAAATGGTGAGATTATTTTTGTACATACAATCATTTTGATTTTATTTTTAATGGTATTTTATCTAATGTTATTTTATCTTGAGTTTTTAGTTGAAGCGGCCACCACCGTGCGTGGCCCATCAGTAATGCAATACTCTTTATGTGTGCAGGAGGAGGTTGTGACCTGCTACCGCATCTCAGATAAGTTTGACCTTTTTATTTTGAAAGCACACGTCGATGCCTTCTGTCGGTAAACTTGAATTTGAGCTTTTTGTGTGTCGGACGTTAATGGAGTCAAGTGTCCTGCCTTATTGATCTGTATATTCAGTTTAATAGAGGAAACTTGTGCCAGACGTGTTGTAGCCCTGATTCTACTTTGCCTCAGTCTGGAGAGAGCGTGTACATTTGAATGTGTGTGCATATGTGTGGCTTTCAGTGTGACTGCGTCAGTGTGAGTAGAAACATTAGTCTGAAATTTTAAAGAAGACGTTTTGACTATACGTGAAAAACATAACCTGTATTGCAATAACTTTTTTTTTTTTTTTTTTTTTTTTACTGTATGCAACCAGATTATTAACATTTTGACTCAAGTAAAGAAACTGGTAAAGTGAGTTTGTAAATTGCTGCTGATAATAAGATTGAAAAAGAGAAACTAGAGATATTTCTACCTTGCATCAATAAAGCATGTTTTATTGAAACAGGTCATATTTCACTACAGCATTTTTTCCCCACATACCCAACGCTCAACACAACATGGCAGAGGTGGAAACAAGTCAAATGGAAAAATGGAATATGGAACAGATTTTCATATGAAAACAACTCTCATTCTCCAATATGTTTCAAATGTTCACTCAACAAGCATCTCAACAACTCAAGCATCAATCAAAATGATCAAGTAATTCTTGTAATTTCCTAAATTACCTGATTTTTGGCCCAATATATTTACATTACAAGCCACTTCCTGCAAGGCAGATTTTTTTTTCATTTAAACTTTTCATCAAAACATAAAAAAAAAAAAAAAAAATCATTTCTATACAATAGACAAATGATGAAAATAGACGTTAAATGTGAAATTGAATGAACTGTTGCTCAGATGATTTATTCTAAAAACTAAATTTGATGATGTGAATACAAGGGGGGAGTCAATTGGAACCTAATGTGTCTCTATCTGGTAAATAACCTGATGTGCTCTAGAAGCCAAAACAAATCTGAGTCACTGTCACAACAGCCACACAAAACCATGCTCTGATATATGGGAGAATACACTGGATGTAAATTGAGTTTATATTGTGTAAAACAATGCAGAATTACAAAAGAATGGGAAAAAGACTTTATAATGAGTACTGAGATCTTAACTTCCTGTGTTTATTCAACCATACACTTGTACTTTTTCCCTCTCTTGAAGCCTTAAGATTTTTTTTTTTTTTTTTTTTTTACAGAATTTAAAACCAGGCATCTATTTGCACAAATTACCATTCAGCTTCAACCCTCATAACACAGTTACAGTCAAAACACTCACACAGGACATTATTTACAGTCAAACTGCAATTTGATATGATAAAGGAACTGCTTTGAAATATTTTCTCACACACTATGATGAAAATCCACCAGAACCCTGTTTCAACCACCTTTATAGATTGTAAATATGTAAGCGATGATGACACAACTTAAAAAGCATCAATGTAACAATCAATCCGTGTCAATTAGGTGTTGACGGACTGGAGATGTCACTCAGGGATCACCTGTGAAAGTTGAGCAGAGAAGAAAATTAGACTGAGGGTCAGAGAGTGTTGGCCAACAAGTCTGGCCTTATTCTGTCAAAATGTTTCCCTGCATTGACCTTTAGTTTATACACTAGCAGGTTTTTTGTTAAAATAGGTTGTGGGTCATCCAAAATGATGTCTTTAAAAACAGCAATTTTGTCTCTTACTCAGCTATTTAAAAACAACAATTTTGTTTCTTAATCAGCTAATCGCTGTCAGATTTTTGGGTTTACAACCCTGAAAAATCTCTGTCTGTGTAGGACTTCACAGACTCTGTGGTGACTGAGCAAAACAGGACAAAGACCAGTATCTGGCCTTATTGTAGATCACTCACTCATATATTAAGAGCAAATCCATCTAATTTGTTGCTGTCCTCCCCAGCTGCAAGTCTGGTCTGTGACTTATGTGTCACCGTCCATCTTGAGTTGATGACCACATTGACTGGTTTTAATTTTCCTTAGCTCTGTTCAAGTTGAGCTTCCTCCTGCCCTTGGTTCACTGAATTTATGACGGGATTATCACCTAGGCCAGATGATTGAACGTAATACTCTTCCATTTAAAGCCAGTATAATAAAACTAAAAATAGTTTACTCTCCTGCACATTTAAATAGCACAAGAGGGTTCTGCGAGTATGCGCTCTGTATTCCTTGACCTACATCCTTGCAGATAGAGTGGGACCATAAACACCTTATATTATTTACAGAATGCAGCCCTGTCTGAGCCAAAACATTCACTGTAGTTATTGCTATGCACTGCATGTGCAGCGCCAAGTCATGCAATGCAGTTTAAAACACCACCTGGACAATTCAGCATCAGCCTGAAGGTTTTATGTATTTTTTTTTTCACTTGTTTATTTTTAGCCTTTTAAGCAGACTTTTTTGTAAATGAAATGTTAAATGAAAATCACTTCATGCTTAATTTATCTTATCACACACCATTTACTGTACATGCACTTGTGATATCTTTTTTTTTTTTTTTTCAGACATGAAGGGAAACTCAAAACTTACTTATTACTACCATCTAGTGCTTAATTTTGTAACTGCATCTAGATTCTACACAGCCAGACTTCTCCAGCTAATAGGCCTATCTTTTTGTTACATCTGATACATGACAGATGTTTATAAATGTTTAGACAGTCATAATTCATTGATGTGGACTCTTATCAACATAAAGAACATGTACATAATATTTATGCATGGACCATATGTATAACTTTAGCTGACCATATATCATAAAATCCAACTGAAATGTCAAGAAAACTGCAGTATATAATATCTTCTGTCACTTCCTCAGTACCTGAAGTTGGGCTCTGCTTTTTGTTTTCTCCAGGTTGAACTCCACCACTCCGCTCATGTCTGGGGAGGTTTCTCTGAGGGTCAGTCTGTGGACTGTGCCCATCTTCTCCAGACGCACTTGAGAGCTTGACTGTAAGGGTTCTCCATTGAGACTCCACGCAGGCGTTTTGAGGACAGGTGCTGACACCTCACATTCAAAGCAGGCTTCATTGGGGGCCTTGACCTCCACATCTTTCAGCTCTCTGACCATCGTCAAAGACTGGGCTGAGTCGGTGCACAGAGCAGAGGGAAAACTGTTAGATTTTACACAACTTTACTGAAAACACATTATTCTGCTAACATGCTATCTAGTTTGACAAAAAGTGGACTGGAGGCTTACACAGTTGTGTGAAATCTTGCATCAGTTGGTGAAAAACAGCCAGGCCTAGATGTTTAGTTTTTTTTTCTTACAGAAACATCCATTAAAGAGAAAATCTGTTGTTAAATTTTCATTCTTTAATGGGCAACACAACGTTTAAATTTTGTTTCTGTATAGTATTAGAAAATGAAGTTCTGAGAATCCTGATCAAACCCATTATCAAAGGGAATTAAGTGTAGTTCCAGTTATGTAGGCTATTCATAAACGCCACTATCTGGTATGAGTTTTGGTGATGATGTTAAAACATGTTAGCAGAAAACTAAAAAATAAATTTCTAAGTCCACAGACATGAGAGATTTGTTTTCGTGATTTCCATCTAGCGATTTAGCTAGCGAGTCGCCATTTTGGAATGACGTCACTGTCTACGTAACGGGGTTATTCGGTTCCGTTGGTTTGTGAAGACAGTGAGGCACCTCTGCACCTGGTACAATGTCAAGCTTGCCCCTAACAGGCCCAGCTGCGTGTGCTTTCGAGCCGATGCAGCGGCCGAACCATGCAGCGGTCCATGTACAGGTGGAAAAGGGGTGGGAGCAAATAACGAACGAGTACAGCGGCCACCAGCCAATCAGAAACACTGTTGTTGTGACGCAGCCCCAGGCGGTATAATCAACAGGCAGGTGTGCAGCGGTTCCTGGAGAGACTGTCAGCACTTCATTTATTCGTCTGATAAGTTGGTTTGTGCCAGAAGTAAATCATTTTCACTTAGGTTCCCGATTGATATGATCACATATCATTCTCTGGCCACGTCTGACGGCTTTAACGTCAAGACATGTGAAGCCAAAGCTAACTAAAAACTTTATTGTGCATGCAATACGTTGGATGAAACAACATGACAGCGAGGATCGTGATGGAAATGGGGATAATACCGGTGGATTATCTAACTGTTAGAGAGCTGGCTGACTGTTGCTGACTGACGGTTTTGTGACAGAAGGAGTCAAGGTAAGAGATACTTCCTGGAAGTCTTTCTTGGTGGTTTGCATCAGCTGTGGCCTGATGCTGAGGAGTCAAATGTGGAGCGGATTGAGTCATTTTGCCCTATTGTATCTAAAACACTGTGCACACCTTTAGAGGTAGACAGGTGCTTATGCGAAACGTTGTAACTCCTAATGAACCAGGGCAAGTGAAGATGGTGTGCGGGAGCTTCCTCTGATGCAGGCATGTCCAAACTATTCAGGAAAGGGCCATGTGGGTGCAGGTTTTTGTTCCAACCAATCGAGAGCACACAGATTGACCAATCAGCTGTCTGAAGACTGGGATCAGTTGATTAAATGAGCAGGTCTGGCGTGCTGCTGCTTGGTTGGAAAGAAAACCTGCAGCCACTCGGCCCTTTGTGGCATAGTTTGGACATGCCTGCTCTGATGCATATGCCAGCTTCAGAAACAAGGCAGGAGTGAAACAAAACAAGACATGTGTAAAATGCGAGTTGGCTTTGTGTAAATCATCCCATCCCATGTCATCCCAAGAGAACAAATTGCCTGTGCTCCTTATGTTTTGCCAGTAGATGGAGCTATGAGGTTACATATGATTATATTCTGTAGGTCTACTGCTGCCCCTGCACCAGCGTGGGAGAGGATACTGATACCACAAGTTGAGCTGCTGTGAAAAAGCAAGTATTGACAACATAAGTCTTTTTTTTTCTCACTACTACTGACACTAGTTCCAGGTCTACTGATGCCAAACAGAGTCAGTTGTGCAATATTATGCATACCCTCCCCAGAACAATGTCACTGTAGCAAAATTGCTTAGTTTTTGTCATTAGACTGCTACTGAGTGTCAGATTACATTGACATTTTCTATGATCTGACTCTGACATTACACTGTCTGTACTGCACAATAACCAGTGTAAATACAAATTTTGGTGTAAATTGAATAGCACTGATAATTAATCACAAACTCTCTTACCCTCCACTGTTAGCTTTGCAGAGCATGTATGCTCTCCAACCTGGACACTGTATGTACCCTCATCATCCAGCGCCACCTGCTGGATGATCAGTTTGCGATAACAGCCTTCACTGCAGATCTCAAAGCGCTCCGAGGGGAGTATGACATTGCAGCCTTTGTACCAGCGGATGCTACATCGAGGGTTAGACACGGTGCAGTCTAAGAGCACACGGGTCTTCTCAAGGGCGGTCTTATCCTGCAGAGGTTTTACAATGTTGACAGGAAGCTCTGGAAGGGGAAGACATTGCGGCTTAAATGCAGGACATACTTTGATGACACCAGAAATTAAACAGTTAATGACTTTAAGGACTCACTGAATGAGACATTGTATTTAAAATGCCCGTCTTTATGACCATAATGAATTTATAAGTACATAACATTAATGTACAGATCTGTATAGGCTTCATACAAACATGCACATGTTTGTATATCCATTATTATCATACCTTCCACCTCCAGGTAAGCAATGGATTCAACATGTCTGGCAACAAACTTGATCTCTCCAGAGTCCTCTGCTCGCACATTGCACATAAGAAGAAAATGTTTGGTCCCTGAAAAAAGAACAAAGTTAGTGAAAATGATAAATAATCAAGAAAATAACTGGCCCAGTTCTACACACTTGACTTCTCAATTTCTATCAGCATAATATTAAACAATCACCCTCCTGGCGGATCTTGATGGTGCTGGTGGGTTGTATCCTCTCCCCATTTTTGTACCATTCTCCTGGCACATCCTCCACTGAGATCTCACAAACAAACACGGCATTCTGATCTTCCTGTATGTCCAGATCCTCGAGGCCCTGCAGGATCAATAGCTCGCGCTCTGGAGAAAGAAGTAACATTTGCAACATATGTAAGATTTCACTTTGCAACTTGCAACTCTCAGCAAAATCAAGCTGAATAAAGAAAACAGACGTTTCTTACCCCCTTCTTAAAAACAGTGAGTCAAGGGAATTTGTGCATTTATTGTGCTCCAATATCTGTACTGTGGCCAAACTGATAATATTGTCTGTTAAGCCTGTCCACTATTGAGGTCATGGCTCTACGTACCACATTTGAACTCCCAATATTACCCACTGCCATTCTGTTTGCTGCAAATTGTCAGCAGATGGCAGTGTCATGTTATATTTGCGAAGCGGAGAGCCAGGTTCACATGCATGAGTATTTCCTGCTGTGATACTCCTGCTGTTGAGGAAGACAAAACTCCTCCCACCAGGGGGTGACAGAGAGATTTTTTTTGTCTGCCTTATATCCTCACAATAATTTGTCAACTTTTAAAAGTGTTCAAATGCACTTGTATTCCACAGAAAGCAAAATATTGCTGTTCAGTTTGGGTTTAAATGACCCTTTAATCAGCCCATGTTTGTACTACACAGCTGTAACACTAGTGGCACTTTGTGAGGAATATTATGATTACAGTGCATCATCATCATGTTATGTTTCCCAATCAACTTGTTAGTAGACTTTGATCAGAAAACAGCTGGTAGAGATTGTTTACTGGTGTTAGAGCCAAGAAAGTTTTGGCAGGGACAGTTGTTTTAGCTGTGTAATGATGCCCTGGACAAATCAAATGTAGGGAGGTCAATATGGCGTGACCACTGCTTCTTGGGTAACAGCTTAGAAGTGTTCTGGAAACAAGGGTCTATTAGACAAATGCGTAGGTTGGTTTGTAAAATCTCTGTCCAGCAGTGGTTATGAGTGAAAGAGATGAGGCCTGTAGTATATCACCTGCACATCTACTCAACACTTGTAGTACTCAGACAGCAGACCTTACCATAGACCTCCACAGTGCAGGATGTTGTAGCATCTCCAGCATCACAGGTGTACACACCAGAGTCACTGACATGACATTTCAGAATCTGAAGAAACCGTTTTCTTCCCATTGCATAAATACGCAAGTCCTTCCCTGGCTTCACCTCAGCCCCGTTCTGAAGAGGATAAAAAGAACATTTATATCATCTCAGGTGCAGTTTATCCAAATAAGTCAAAGTGGATGTCATGCATTGTCCACTCAGTTATGATTCTTTATTGTTCCACACTGATTAACACAGAATTGGTAGAAGACAACTCAGTAAAAGTTTTTTTTTTTTTTTTTTAAACTTATGTTTGGATTAAAAATTTGGTTCAAAGTTTGTGATTGATTGGGAAGGTAACCACCTTTTATTGCTTGGTTATGAAAGAAAAAGAAACATCCAACACTTGCCTTAATCCACTTTACATCAACATTGTGTCTTGACAGCTCACACTCAATAGAGATTACAGCTCCTTCAGAGAATTTCTGGTCCACCAGTTTTCTGAAAATAGTCACTGGGGGCTCTGGTGGTGAGAAAACATGCTTAGTTAAACCAAGACCATATTTCATTTTCTCCAAAATGCAGTTTGAGTAAAATGAGTAACCCGTTACAAGATGGGGTCTCAAATTTCAAATGATGCATTCAAACAAAAGTCAGGTGGATGTACAGTTTTCATCTGCTGTAATTTTTCCTCCCCTCCAACATGCTTTTAGGAGAAGGATGACAATGGAATAGATAATTCACAAAATCCACAACACTCTTTCTGTGTTAAAATTAGGGGTGAGCAATTTGGCCAAAAGATCAAGACTTTGTTGGTAGCATTATAATTTGAGCCCCAAGTGTGTCACACTCAGTTGAACTCATATGAGCACATACAGTGCACAACACATTCAGTTGCCTGGACACAGTGCCTGTTACTTCTTTTCAAGGTGAACTTACATATATTTGCATTTCTGCCCTGATTTTATTCTGAATATCCCAACTAGGTGTTGTGGGCTGTACCCCCTTTCCCACATTTAGTTAAATCATATTCCAAGAAATGTGAAAAGTTAAAGGGATAGTTTTTTTTTTTTTTTTTTTTTTTTAAGTAAGGTTGGGTGAGGTACAAATAGCCCTAATATCGGCAGTACACACCTCTCCGCTCTCCCCCAGTTAGCCATAGCAGCGCATAGCGCTGGACAGAGATACAGGCCATAAACGGCTGTGAACAGACAGTGTATCGTGCAGCTTTCCTGCGCTGAGGAATGGTGACAAAGTGATGTTTGTAAGTTCCAGATAAACTCCTTTTACTGCCCAGTTGTTGCACTCTTAAATATTTGTATACACTGACACTTGTGTACTAGTTTGAGGTGGGACTTCATGTTGTCACAGCTGTGTATCACCTACGTCTCTGTCCACCACTACGCACTGTCTACTGCAGAGATTCTACTTAGGGTGCCATTTATATCTCATACAGCCCCATTTTAAAGAACCTGAACTATTCCTTCAATATGGCTGAGCAACAAAGCGAGTTAGACATTGTACAAAATCACCTTTTTGCATCTGGCTGAGGAAATGTGAAGAGAGAATTCTGATTTGTCTAACCAGACTCCTAATAACGCATTTTATAAGCCTGTAAGAAAGAGTCTCTGAATTGCCATTTTAAACAGGAGGGATGGTTATAACAGTAAACACTGTTTATGCACATCATTTTTAGATGAACTGGCAAAAAAGTGAAATTAGTTAGTTTAAGTTTTCATCCAACTGTCATCCTCGGCATTTCAGCCCCTAGCTTAAAGGGATGATACACACTGAGTGACCGGGCATGGAGCGGATTATTTTACAGCGTGGGGTTAAACTTGCACCTGACAGAAGAGACAGAGCAGAGCTGCCGCTTTTCATTGGGTCATGCTAGGCTATTTTGTGTTTGCAACATGAGACCGGATAAAGACAACAGTAGCAGAGCCGTCACTCCATTCCATTATCATGCCTCCACTGGTTGGCATTTGGTCTAGTAGTCTGAGTGGACCACTTTAGCTACCAGTCTGGGGTCACAACAAAATTAGTACAGTAAAATGTTGTTTTGGTTGTACTGCAGTATACTGTACATGGTTTGTCAGCAGTGCACTAAAACATGCAAGTAATGAATTATTTGGAAGCATTAAACTGATCCAGTATATCACGTAATTTTAACTGGCTTTGTAATAAGATGAGTTGTCTTATCTGAAGGACCTACCCTTAACAACAAGCCTTGCAGATGTCTTCAGATTCTCTACGCTGAACATAAAGGTGCCAGTGTCTTCTACTGATAGGTTAGAGATGGTGAGGCTGTGAACTTGTCCTTTGGCACTCATACGGAAGTGGTTTGTCGGCTTAAGCTGGATTCCATTTCTTGTCCAAGTGCCTGGAACGTTGGGATGTGAGAGCTCCACTTCAAAGGAGGCCGTTTCTCTCTCTGTGGTTTTAATGTCAGTCAGCCCCCTCTTGATTGTGATTTTTCGAGCTGTAAATGGAAATGCAGAATGGTGTAACAGCAGACTTTCAAAGCCCGACAATGAGACACTGTTGGTTTTAATAGTGTCCGTGAGTAGTTTATGTGTTAGTGCTGTTCCATACCATGAGTTAATGAAAGTCAAACAAAAATGATCTTTGTAAGTTTTGCCCCAGTAACCTTTGTTTCTGTACCACATAAACACTGAGCACACATGACCATGTCCATTTTCTGTCACAGAGTGAGCTCGGAGTCTGTTGTGTGCAGCAGTCTGCAGTTAAACAATGCAAGCTGGCAAACACTGACCAGGCGATATTTTAGTCATTTGAGTACTGGGCTTTATACAAAAGCCAGCTTTGAAACTGCCAACATTTTTCACTTATTCTAACACAGACAAGCATTCCCTGTGGAAAAAAGAAGTGTTTATTTTGGAGACCTGATGACAACAACCTTAGTTTTGAAGGCCAGGGTGTAAATTTAGATGCAATGAGAGGAGATCCAAATTCATAGGAGGTGCCAACAGCAGCCCGAAGTCCTGACTTTCCCCTTCCCACCCACACTAGTGTTGAAAGAACAGCCTTTAATTCACCCACTGGCCTGTGGGTCATAGGACTACGAAATATAAGAAGCATGTA
Source organism: Caranx ignobilis (assembly GCA_021432705.1). Taxonomy (NCBI): domain Eukaryota; kingdom Metazoa; phylum Chordata; class Actinopteri; order Carangiformes; family Carangidae; genus Caranx; species Caranx ignobilis. The sequence continues at coordinate 19,575,912 of MU269983.1, forward strand.
AAAAGACAACACTCATAAGTATGTCTTAATCACGACAAGATTCTGGTTTTATAGAGTGACAAGTCTGATATTTGATGACATTTAAAGTTTTCTTGTTAAGAAAATATTTACTTTGTTTTTCAATCTTTGAATCATAAAGTTGTAACTTGTCATTTATCAAGCACTACCTGTAAACTGTAATCTGCTTTGCCTTTGTCATCGGTAGTGTAATCCTCAAGACGTCATTGATCCTTTGTGAATACAGAAACCCTGTGGGTGCCTGTCAGCTTGAGCTGCAAGGCTGTCACCTGTTGGTTGCCATCGTGTTCCAGTACGAGTGCCATCCCGTTCTCCCAGTCACTCAAATTACTCTTACTCAGTTAATTGAGCTTTGCCTTCACAAGAAGCACTGGTGGAGCATGTGCAAGAGGTGGAGCTGCCGGCAACGGCAGTAAACAAACAAGAACAGAGCATAGTGAGAACACGTGCACACTCACGTTCCACTGTTAGCTGGGCCTGCGTGCGGTCATGGAGCGTTTCACAGCTGTAGGTGCCCCGGTCACACATGGCCAGTTTGTGTACGGTGAGACTGTGTTTTCGGCCCTTGTGTTTCAGGGTGTACTTGGCTCCGGGGTGGATCAGCACCCCTTGCCTCATCCATTGCACCTCTCCTGAGTCCACACTCACCTCCACCTCTAGAATTGCCTCACTGTACTCTTCAGCTACAACTGGCGTCATTTTCTCGGTGAACAACACCTGTTGCTCTGAAAATGAATACAGGGAATTTATAGATAGCAGCATCCATGTCAAAGTTTTATGTGTTTTTATATGATCATGTTGTATAATTGAGTTCCTTGCACAACTACACTCTGAAGCAATGAAATGCAGCCAAGTCTGATTGCATGTTCAGGCGCAAAGTGAACAGCTCTGAGGAGCCTTGCCCCCTGCAGTGTCACATATGCCAAAACCACTGAGCCACTTGTCTCTGTCAGTTAGCAGAGGAATTCTAACAGGAGAAGCTGCTAAGCTCTGCCATGAAAGACGCCTCAAACAATTTCAATGTGTCTGAAAGGGTCATTATTTATCATAGATGCTTAGGTGGTACTCCAGGTACTCTTAGGTTTTCAAACTCCTGCTTTTGTCTTTTTGTGATGTTCACTATTGCTGAAAACTGGACATGGATAAAAAAGTATATGGTGATAACTACTGGAGAGATAAGAGGGTAGTGAACTGTTGCTAAATGCTGTAAATTCTGTGATTCATGAAGGCAAATATATATATAATCATAGTGTTAATGGATGGGGCAAGAACTCACCTTGAACCTGGAGTTCTGCCTCTGATACCAACCCTTCTGCATCAGCTGTCACTCTGCCGCTATCTGAAACCGTGCAGTTGTGGATGCAGAGCATGTGGCATAGTCCGTTGCTCGAAATGACAGTCCGCTCATTCGGAGGCACTGGCTTGCCATTTAAGCGCCACACCAACTGAGTGTCCACTGGTGAAACTACACACTTAAATACAGCGTCTTCTCCTTCACGGACTGTGATGCTACGAAGCTCCGCTATGAACTCAACAACACGAGGAGCTGAAGGCAAAGCATTAGATTTGTTCAGATAATTTATTCCACTCAACCACAATACATTATTGCTGTGGTTTAACTGTACTTACTTTCTACACTGACAGTGGCTGAGGTCCTGTCATCTGTGGATTCACAGGCATATTCTCCTGCATCTTCTTCAGCTATTTGGTGGATGGTGAAGCTTCTCTCTCGTCCTTGTGCTCGTATGGTGTGCCGACGGCTTGGAGAGATCTCCTTGCCATCCTTAAGCCACTGCACATCTCCTTTTGGCTTGTTGATCTCACATCTGAGTGTGAGGCTGCCGCCCTTCAGAGACACTGTATTCTCCAGGGGTTTGGTAAATTTCACCTTCATTTCTATAACAAGATTGAGAAATACAATACCAGAGAGACAATAGAGACAGTCGTAAAAGTAAATGTTTGCTGGGAAACAATGGTCACAATTCGAATAGGAGTGCCAAATTCTTACCTTTGACCAAAAGCCTGAAATACATTTCATCTGTGTTTATGTCGCAGACATATTCTCCAGAATCTGACAGCTGCAGGGGATTAATGGTGAGCTTGTGGGTATTACCCTCACTGGAAATGTGAATGTTGTCCTGGTTCAGTAGTTGGCCATCTTTGAGCCACCGAACATTAGCTCTGTCATGGCTCACAATGGCACACAGTGTGACACTCTCATTCTCGTAGGCTGTGATGTCAGTACTTGCGTCTTTATTCACAAACTTGGCTGGTGGCTCTGAGAAAAAATGAGATTTAAAAAGAAGTCGCCTGTGAATTTAGTTTGCATGGATACTAAGGTCATCACACAAAAACATGTTTCAGGGTCACTTAAATCTTACCTTGAACCTCAACAATTGTTATCAATTTGTCATCCATGGCGTCACAAATGTATTTTCCAGAGTCTGAGGGCTGAAGCCCAGAGAGAACGAGCTTTCTCACAACATCATGGCTGTCAATTTTTATGCGAGTATCTGGTTTCAGTATCTTGCCATTCCATAACCACTGAACAGTGGCATTTGGCCGAGACACCTCACACTCCAAAATAAGGTCATCTCCTGCTACCAGGATATGATGCTCTGGGTGGCCTGAGTTTCCAATGATCTGCACTGGAGGCTCTGAGCATAAACACAGTACCAGTTAATATCAGCGCGTCTTCCCATGTGCAGGAAGGATAGAAAGTATTTAAATTGCTAAATAAGATAGTTACCTTTGACAGTGATGTAGAAGACCATCTTATCATCTCCTGCATCACAAGTGTACTCTCCAGAATCTTGGAGCCCAGCATTTAGGACAACCAGTGATCGGAAAACACCTTGTTCCTCACTACAGTATCGTTCCGTGTCATCAATTAGCTGATTATCTTTGTACCAGTCAACTGACACATTGGATCTTGACAGTTCACAGACAAGAATGATGTCATCTGACACTAAGAACTGCTTTTCTGTTTTTGCGTCGGTTTTTCCAATAATTTTTACAGGTGACTCTGAAAATGAACAAGAAAATAATTTCTCTTTTTACAGTATTCATATGTTTTTTCATTGCATAGTACGGAACCCCAAGGGGTCTTTATTACTTCCTGAGGATCTGAGGCTCATGGATATTGTAATATCCTTGTGAAACAAAACATGGTTTCTCACGAACAAACCTAAACCTAGACTATGTTGGAGTGTTATTCCGTTTTCATGTCGTCCCATTTCAGCGGATATCTCCATTGCTATGGGATAATGTAGCAACCCTACAAGTACTAGGGTTGAACAATTAATCAAAATATTGTTGAAGTTACAATATGATGAAGTCTAAACAGCAAAATATGCCTTTTTTTTAGTAATCATGTAAGATGCAGCTCACAGAAATAATACTTTGTCTAAATACTACAACCTTCCTTCATTTTTATGAAGAAGAGGTGTGTGAGAGGTGCCAGTCAGTGCAGCAGTATTCAGAATTTAATATTTTACCTTTTGTGACTTTGAGGACTTTGCATCATAGCATTTTAAAATGTATATCATTTTGGAGTTATACCTTTTCAATAAAATAGCTTACCTTGCACATTAACATGGAAATCCATCACATCATCCTTTGCATCACAGATATATTGCCCAGCATCTTCCAGTGTCATCGAGTGAATGGTTAATTGACGCATAACACCATCCTCAAAGATAGTGATATTTCTGGAGTCTTCTACTTCTTCCCCATTTTTCTTCCAGGTGACCTCAGCATTTGATCTTGAAACTTCACAGTCTAGAACCAGAGTCTCTCCTGCCACTTTCTCTATCCTACTTGAAGTCTTCCTTGGCCGTAAGAAACGAACAGGAGGCTCTGAGTATTAAGAAGATTTCCTGTTATGAATGGATCAACACTGACAAAGCAACCCATTTTAGTGTGGAATTTCCTTACCTGCTATGTTTACAAAGAACGTCATGGAATCATCTGCTGTGTCACATACATATTCTGCTGAATCTTTGACAGTAGTTTCAGGTATAATCAGTCTTCTGTAGACACCATCCACCTCTAGAATAAGGTTTTCATTCTCCTCCACTTCGAGTCCATCTCGATACCACCGCACTACTGCATTGGGCCGTGAGATCTCACAGCTCAGTACCATTCTCTCAGAGGTTTGCTGGCACAGTTCCATCTGTGACTGGCTTGGGGACACAATTCGTACTGGAGGCTCTGGAGAAGGAGAATTTGACATGTGCCATATGTAGGAATGTATGCAGATATACCTGGAGGAATCAACTAACATTGACAATGTTAAAGGCAACAGTGTGCTTCAGCTGGACCACCATACCTCCACAACTTTACAGAGACAGAGGGATATTAATCAGTATATTATTGTATGATATTAGTATAATTCCTTTGCCTTTATTTATGTTCAGATTATTACTGTTAGTTGTAAGGACACTAATGCCTTGTGATCTACACAATTTGCTTTCTACTGTAATATTAAAGAGACATCTACACATACATACATGTACGTGATGTTGGGGATCTTACCTGTAATACTGAGGTGAAAGAATATTGAATCGTCTGCTGTATCACAGACGTATTCTCCAGAATCCTCGACTCGACTAGAAAGGATTTTCAGTCGTCGGTAAGGACCTTCAATCTTCAGCTTGATCTTCTCGCTCTCTTGCAGCTTTTGGCCATCTTTGTACCAGCCGACAACACCATTGGTACGAGACAGTTCACAACTCAGAATGATTTCATCAGGGACGTGGCGGTCAAGGTGGACATCCTCCTTCGGGTGGATTATCATCACTGGAGGTTCTTTGGAGGTAGAACACATGAAATCCACATACGATCTGAACATTTATCTTCACAATAACTAAGTAAAATTTGTATAGGTTTGTGCAGTTTTTGTGTATTTTGTGGAAGTTTTAGTGCAATGTTTATTACCTCGTATAGTAACCTTGAAGATCAAAACGTTGTCTCCTGCACGGCATGTGTATGTCCCTGTGTCGGACAGTTGGGCTGAATGTAGAGTCAGACTTCTTTTGGTGTCCTCTGCTTGTATTGCAACATTATCACTTGGTTGCATTTCAGCTCCATCTTTGTACCACTGGACAACACCATCAGGCCTCGATACTTCGCATGACAGAACAAGCTGTTCTTTTTCCACAACATTCTTGAAAAGGTCCTCCTCCGGGATATCAGCAAATGTTACCGGTGGGGCTGCAAAAAACAATACATACAGTAGAAGAGGTAAGTTGTTGCTAACAAGCAGACTTTATAGACTATGCTCATGCACTCAGTAGCTGTAAGATTGTGTTTTCACAGCTTAGACATGCTGATCTCAAGCTTTGCTATCTAGATGAGAACTCCTCGTAGACATCATAATCATCCATGGGTGTTAATCCGCTTTTGAAACGAACTGAAAAAGTTAATTAAAGCAGTGCACTCATGTATTGCAACTATGGGTATGTTGGGGAAAAATGGCAAACTGTCAAAATACATGCTATTTTTACAGACACTGGTCTTAGATATGAAGCATGTGCATTAAACACAACAAAATGTTAAAATGGGGACATTTAGAGGAATAATAGCTATGAGGAATGTGATGATAGAGCTTTGCTTCCTTTTTAGATATTAGAGATCATGAAGGTGGAGAAGACTCTACAGTGACAACATCTTGCCAAGAAAAGCTAAGCATATCACCTTTCACCTCCACATAGATACTGTTGAAATCTGAATCATCATCATCATCATCATCATCATCATCAGTTTTACAACTGTACACCTCAGAGTTTGAAGATGTGGCCGACTTCATGACCAGTGTCGTCTTATTGCCCTCTGATTCCATGTTTATTTCCAATTTTGTTCCAAGTTTTATTCCATCCTCACACTGGTAGGTCTGGCTTGCTGGGCCTGAAGTCTCACACTGCAGCTTGATCAGGCTGCTTGCTTCAATAGACTTGTTCGTCTCAGACTCTGGAACAGCTGAGAATCAAACTGGTGCTATAGCAACTTCAGTTCATTTAACAGTAACCAGATAGTAATCAGATTTACTATGTAACATACATGGATTTATAGGCTAAAGGCTGTAACATCTGATACAGGCTCCAAATTGAACAGATGGTGTAACAACTGCTTGGTTTGTGCCCACACAGGTTGAGATCACTCAGTTACTTTAAAGCCAATGGGATCAGTCAGTGACCCAGTGTTACGAGGAGTGAATCAGTCTAATTTCTGGCAAATGTGATTTGATTGGTTTCCTCTCGCTCTCTGCTGTTATGTCTGTATGTTTATGACATTGTAACTATAAATACACAGTGGAGCTATAAAGCCATTTCTGGCTAGTGGGTCTGCAGCTTCTGCATTTTATCCTTGATAAGTGTCATCAGAGTCACACAGCAACAAACACAACAGTCTGTTTTGCATCCTGCAGCAAATGGCAGAGACTGAAACAGTCAGACATTGCTGCTTCTGAGGGTAATGAGATTGCAGCAAACCTTAAAGGTGCATGTGTTGAAACCAAGACCAATCTGGAAAAACTTAAAGCACTCCATAGATCTAATGGGAACTGCAGCATCAGATGAAAAATGATCTGTGTTTGTTACAAGAGACACTTTTCACATTACAGATGATTATTTCATCCACTGTCAGCATAAAAATAGTGAGTGATTTTAAGGTGCCACCAGTCTCACAAAAAGACAAATAGTTAACCACTTGTAGTCTAAAAGGCATTTAACTTTCTTTTTGGGTGGGAATGACACCAGGCAGCATATCACAGCATATTGCAGCCGTTACTTGATTCATTATCTTTGTGTCATTTATGTATTTATCAAAGATCAAATTTAAGTAAATAGCGGTGTCTGTGATTACAGGACCATGGAGCAGTACATGACCGTGGCATATTCGTTATTGGGCTGCATGGAAACAAGTAACCATATCAGATTACACAAAATTACAGCTATTACTGAACTTTACCTGAACTTCATCAACCATCTATTCAACAAGCAACAAGCAGAAAAGAGTTTTCATGTATGTTCTTGGCTGTCTCACAGAATCTTTTGGACAACAACATTGCAACCATTAACTTGTAATCACAGCAAATTATTTCAAACCAATCTGTGAGAGAATTGTCCCCCTGAAACTGGTCCATGGTGCCATAAGGTTGGAAACCGATGTATTAGGTGTATATATATATATTCTCTAAAATCATAAAATGTACATAATTAATTATTAGTGCACATTATCTTCAATATTATACAATAAATTGTTGGAAGCCTAAGTTGTTGTAGTAGCCAAGCATTCATCGAAAGAAGTTAGTGATTCTGGCAAAACTCAAAATATTTAGATCACCTGCAACATCCACCTTGAATTCTATATGGTCATCTGCGGCCTCACAGCTGTACACCCCAGAGTCTGTGACTTCTGCTGATTGGATAACTAGCGCTCTCAGATTTTCATTTGTCTCGATTTCATATTCATTCTTTGGAGGTAGCTGTTCTCCATCCTTGTGCCAATACACCTGGGCAGTTGGCTCTGAGACTTCACACTGCAGCTTAATTGGGCAGCCTGCCTCAACAAATTTGTTTCTTGCAACCTCTGGAAGTGCTGAAAACCTTACAGGGGCAACTGTGGGATATCATAAAAGTAATGCAGAACACGGCTGTTAAGCTGTCAGAAAATCATTTATCAAGTACAGCTGTGCAAGTGAAACATTTTGAATAGCCCTGTTTTCATACTGTGTTACAAACTACTATGAGTCACATAAAGATTAATTGTGTACAGTTTAAGGTAATTAAGTAAAGGCTGAAATGTTTCTCTCACACCTGTAAACTCATTCATTCAAACTGCAGACAAGAAAATCACCTTCAACGTCCACTTGGAATGTCACAACATCCTCTGCAAGGCTACAGCTGTAGAGACCCGAGTCAGAGACCTTAGCTGAATGAATCATTAATTTTCTGAAGCTGCCGTCTCTTTTCATATCGAGGCCCGTTTTGCAAAAAATCTCCACCCCATCTTTAAACCAGGAAACCTGGGAAACAGGGTCTGAGACCTCACACGTGAGGATAATTGGACAACCAACTGCAATTGTCCTGTTTTTTTCTGACAGTGGGATTGGCATGATCTGTGGCGATCGGCCTAAGAGAAAGAAATAACAAAGGTTTGGATAAGAGGTCACTAACACTGGACAGAACACATGGTCCTGCCAGTTACACCATGTTCTTATGAACATTCAAAACCACTCACAGCACAGAATAAGATGGACGTGATATGTATAAGAAGGTAGTAAGGATAGAGATAAATCACCTTTTACGTCCACTTGGAATGTGATGGTGTCATCTGATGTTGAACATTCATAGGTGCCACCATGTATTTTTTCAGCTGAGCAGATGAGTAGCTTCCTTGTTAGACCATCAGACTGTATCTCCACATTGTTCTGCGGCAGGAGTTTCATCCCATCCTTGTACCAGTCAACATGAGCAGAAGGATCATGAGAGAGTTCACAGCTGAGAACGATGGGAGTGCCTTCTTGAACTGATTTGTTCTTGTCAGTTTCTTGAAGCTCTGAGAACTTCACAGGTTGTGCTATAAGTTTCAGATATTGCAAAAAGAGTGTCTTAATTAAATATCCAAGCTACTGTGTATTCAAATGCAAAGATTTCAAGATAGGAACTAAAAGCCAACCAAAGTAGACAGAGGGCAAAAACAAAGCACATAAGACAAAACAACAAAAATACAACAACCAATATTGCAAAGACATAAAAATGAGTGGAATAAAGAATTATCCACAGTAATAGTATACTGACAAAGAGAAACAGGTAAGACACACAGCATATTAACAAAAAGGGTGTTTATGGCAGTGATTCCCAACCTTTTCCAAGTTATGACCAACTTCAAAAAACTAGTAGACATATTGGTGGTCCACATCCAAACACGTAGCAATGTGGAGGACACGTTCTCAGAGCGTTTATTATTTTAATGATGACTGAACTAAAAGAAAGGGTAGCACAGAATGTATCCATTTATTGATGGACAAGAGATAATGTGACTCTTTTCTCTTAATTCTTCCTGTTGCTAATCAGCTTTTATACCCCTGTGTTTGCTATTGATGTAATGTTTTAGCATGCTGTCAGATTGAAATGGCAAACAAGTATAAAGGTCCAAATTATACCATTTTGCAAATGATTTGTTGGCCCACTTATGATATCTTTGTGGCCTGTCAGTGGGCTGCGGTCCACAGGCTGGGAACCACTGGTTAATGATAAGAGCAGCGTTCAGTTAGTGTGTTTGATGAAAAAGCACCTAATGTTATTGGACATGCATAACAGGTAGCTGCTTTATGAAGCTTGGTGTTTACTAACATGTTTAGAAAGAGGACATCCTATACGTTTACATTTTCTGTCATTATGTTTGTTGTATTCTCTAAACTGAAAGTAGCAAATTGAAATGCACTCAGTTTTAAGGATTTATTCATTAATTTGGAGACATCAGTATTATTAGAAGAAATCTGTTCCTTCTCTTATAACAAAGTAGATGACAAAGTTTGGGAAGTAGAAAAATTGACCTCTTTCAGTTAGGTGATGGGACAAGCGTGACTTAAAAAAGAGAACTGCTGTTACAGTTAGTTGGCAGTGCATGACACTGAAAGCACCACAGTTTCTGAGCATCACCTGTTACTTCCACAGCAAACTGGATGTCATCATCCTTTGACTCACAACGGTATATGCCAGTGTGAACCTGCTCGGCTGATGGGACAACTAGACTCCTCAAACTCCCTTCTGACTGGAAGTCTACTCCACTTTGAGGTAGGAGCTTTGTTCCATCCTTGTACCAACTGACTTGTCCAGAGGGATCTGATAGCTCACATTGGAGAGCAATAGGACAGCCTGCCACGACTGTCTTTTTCTGGTCAGCCTCAGATATGGCTGAGAACTTCAGAGTTGGCGCTACAGGATTGGATGTACAATAGAATTGGTCAATTATATGTACTGGGATCAACCAAGTGAAGCAAAGCACAATGCTGAAATTAAAGCTTCCAATTTCAAACCCTATCACCTGGGAATAACTTTTAAAGTAATCACTGACATTATTTTGTTAAGAAGCAGCATTTTTTTAATGAATGACCCATTGCATAACTGGTGGAAGAAAAAAAAAAAAAAAAAAAGAAGTTAGGGTCAAAGTATGAGACTGTGCCTCAACTGCTTGTTGACTAATGGAAGGGGAGACTCTACCAATAAATTAGACAAATTATTTGTTGGAAAGTGGACCACCAGTGTGTATGCTGGTGGCAGCTTAATTTCCACGTCCAGAATAGAACTAAAAAGCAACGCTTCTGCCATATTCTACCAAGACCAGCTGCTGAAAGCTTTAACTTATGTTGCTGCTGAGTTACAACAATACACTGATTTTGTGGTGTACAAACCACACATAAATGTAGGTCACCTGACTTAGCTTTACAGTAAGTTGTTATCATCCAAATGGCACCAAAGAGACAAAATGAATATTTATGTTTTTCATCTCTGTGGCAGCATGTTCGTCTATGTTCTGTCTCTTAAAACTACAAACCTGTCAACATAAAATCGATTATGTTCATCCAAGGTAATAACCTCACTTATAATCTGCTTGCATAACAGAAGGAAACAACTTTTGTCACCTTTAACATCCACATGAAACTCCATTGCATCATCTGTTGTCTTGCAGCTGTACATCCCTGCATCAGACACCATTGCTGACTGGAAAGCCAATGTTCTTATGGAACCCTCTGCCATCATCTCTTGCCCAGTTGCTTCATGCAGGTTTATTCCGTCCTTATACCAAGTAACTTGAGCGTTAGGATCAGATATCTCACATCGCAGTACTAGGGGTGCACCAACTTCGACAGACTTGTTCCTCTCAGCATCACAAAGCGTTGTAATTGTCACAGGCGGAGCTGGGGATGTTTGAGGTAACAGCAGGAGAAAATTGCATCACTATAACTGAATACAACATAGATTATGCTTTCAAACAACAGAAGAGCAAAATTTCAAATCAAGATTAGTCATGCCAATAAATCTTAATAGTTAAAATAAATCATTCTGAGAGATATGTCTTCATGTTATATTAGTACTCTAACAAGAGGTACCTTTGGTTAGACTTGATTTAACTAGGCATTCATGTTAGGATTTGAAGCTAATGTGTCTACTCTTCTGTCTATTTTTAATATTCCTCACAAATCACCCAAGCTCAGTTTTAAACTAGGTTTAGTAGGAACAAAATCAAGTAAATTGTCAAAATGTCAAGGATTGCAAAAAGCAATCTCTTCATTTTACACAATGTCAACATTGTGCCCGTCCATTTTTGTTTGATAATGCTAACCATTTAAATCACCTTCAACAGCCACCTTATTTGCAGTGACACTGTCACTCCAGTGACTGTCACATGTCCTTGATAGATAGATCTCTTCTGAGTGGGCCGTGGATGCCTGCTTCATATAGTTAGGCTCTGCACACTGAGTAGATGGTCTTTGCCCAGTGTGAACTGTGCTGTCTACTTGGTCTTCTGTGGCCTCCATGGTGTCGTGACATTCTGCTTGGACTGTTGTGGCCTGCGTGAACTGATACAGCACATCTGAATGGTTAGGCACTGCTTGTCCTGTGTGATAGAGGCCATCCATTCTCACATCTGCAAGCTGTCCTAAGTTGTAAAGCTCCCCTGGCTGGACAGGTTCTGCCTCTTTAGAGTTATACAAGTCCAATGATTGAGGAGACGTGGTGTCAGGGAAGTCACTGAGCTTCTCTGATTGGACAGTTGATGTCTGTAGGGGTCTGTTTAACTCCTCTAACTGGTCAGCTGCAGTCCATAAGGAGTCACAGGGCCCCTCTGAATCGACAGTTTCAGTTTGTGAGCAATCAAGAAGCTTCTCTGACAGGGTAGCTGACATCTGTATGGTGCTACAGAGCCCCTCTGATTCAGTTTGCAAGGATTTAAAAGGCTCCTCTGACTGGGCAGTTGAGGTGTATAAGGATGTAAAGGGCTCCTCTGATTGAGTAGTTCCAGTCTGCAATGATTTTAAGGGCCTTTCTGACTGGACAGTTGTGGTATATAGGGGTGTAAAAGGCTCCTCTGGCTGCATAGGTGCAGTTTTTGGGGAGTTACAGAGCTTGTCTGATTTCACTGTTGCAATTCTTAAGTGGTTAGTAAGGTGTTCTGACTGGGCAGTTGAAGTGTGCTGGGGTCTTCCTGGCACAGTTTGGACAGTTTCCAACTGTATAGAGCTATGTAGCTCTTCCTCCTCAACAGCTACAGTTTGTAAAATATTAGAAAACTCATCTGTCTTGATAGCTGTATGCAGGGAACTATCAAACTCTTCAGCTGGACCTTCTGCATGCGGTACAGAGTGAATGAATTCCTCACCTTGTGATTCTGTGGACTGTTTAGTATAATGGTGTGTGTTAGATTGGATAATTGTTGGCTTGGCAGAGTTACAGTGAACAGGAAGTTGTCCAGTTATTGTTCGTTGATTGTTGAGGAGCTCCTTTGGCTGTTTAGTTGTAATCCCATCAGTCGTATATGAATATGTTGACTGGGAAGTTGGCATTGGTCTGGAATGGTCTTCAATACCAGTATCTCCACTCTTGCCACCGAAGATGCCGGAATTGCATTGTGAAGACATGCAGAGAACAGGATAAGCCTCTTCAGTGGACTTGCTCTTCTCTTGGTCAGAAGAGAGCCTTGGCGATGCAGCTATAAGCATTGTGATGTACACAGAGAAAGGTTTTCAGTGGTTGATGGTGTCAATACTTCTTCTCATAACAGAATTTTACATCAGTGTGGGTTAGCATGGAGTTATGGGATAATCCATTGCAAAGACAAACAAGAAAGTCGACCAGGTTTGGTCTGAGATTGTGCTCCTATATTTCCCCTTTCAAATGACTCCTTGTATTGCCATGCCATCAATCTCTGCACTAACACCTTAAAAACCTACACAGTCTGTTAATTTTCTTCTCTTTGACAAGAGTTCGTTGTCATTGCAACGGGGAGAGGTTCAGGGCAGCAATGTGTATGAAAGGATCTCGTGATGAATAAGACATAAGATGGACTTAAGAGTTGTAAGCTGCTTGTTACAAGCAAAGATGGCTATTAAAATGAAGAATGAATGACAAACACAACATATACGTTAGTATGAGGAGCAGCTACTCAGCTACTGAACACCCACATGTTTCATTAAGAGCCAAAAACTGCAGAAAATGACATGAGACAAGGGATGATAATGTCACAAAAAGCAATTGTAAGAAGAAAATACAGGTGCCTCAGATGATTGAGCTAACAATGAAATACACCACTGTTGTTAGTGGCATTTATGTGCTGGGTTAACATGGATGACTGATGTTGAAATATATTAAATCACCTTTGACATCCACAGTGTATTGGGCAGATGCATCAGCTATCTCATCAATGTCATCACCATAGTGACACTGCTCTGCTGTTTGGACAAAGCCAAAGAGAAAACAATGAGCTGGGTGATAGCTTCATGTATGTAACTAAATTCTTGATTCTTATTGTGCAGGTACATTGTGGAACACCACCTTTCAAGTCCACATTTGACTGTGAATCATCACATGTTTCACAGCCAAACCTCTCATCACCAGACAAGTCATGTGATGGGAGGTTCAAGACTTGGCTGCTGCTCTGTGCCTGACAGTCAACCTCCATTTTTGGGTAGATCTGGGTTCCATCTTTGTACCAACAGGCTTTGGCAATTGGATCTGAAATTTCAAATTGCTGAACAATTGGGCAGTGCTCTTCTGCAGACTCGGTCTTCTCAACATCAGGATCAAGCAGATATGTCGGAGATGGCACTACAGACAATCATTGGGGGGATAATTTCAGTATACATTATCCTAGATTTTAGAAAAAGAATACTGACACATTCATCAGCTTTCTATTGTAACAACAAGAAGAGGACAGACTAAAAGCTACATGAAGAGTTAGTCATAACTAACATAGAAAACACATGTACAAAAAAAATCACCTTGATTTTTTACTATCAATTGAGCAACGTCATCTGCTGTTGCACAATAGTATGCTCCAGAGTTTGAAGGATGAGTTGGTTCAATAACAAGGGTCTTCTTGATGCCTTCCATTTCATAATCAGGCTCCCTATTAGAATCATGTTCTTTATCCCTCTGCCATGACACATGGACAGCAGGGTCTGAGGTTTCACATGTTGGTTCATTGGAGCAGGTTGCCTCAAGTGACTGCATCTCCACAACGTCTGGTGAGGGCGACACCGGCAACGTTGGAGCTAAAGATGATGATTCATATTATAATTGTGGACTTAACAGTGCATATCAAGACTCTAGAAAGGGGTTATAGATTCAGCTTTCCCAAACATGGGAACTAATCTGTTATATCTCAGACCAACAAATGCACATTTTCAAAGATTAAATAGATATTATCATTTTGTCAGTAGAGATTAATTTTACCAAACAAAAACCATTATAACTTCACACAGACCACTACTTTAACACAGACAGACGGATTTGCATTATAAATGTTAGTTGCATGTAGTCTCCAGGAAGCTCTAGTGTTTGCTTTAAGATTCAAAATTTTGATTAAAAAAAAAAAAAAAAAAAAAAAAAAAAATCACCTTTAATGTCCACAGTGAAGTGGATAGTGTCATCAGAAGTTTCACAGCTGTATAGCCCTGAGTGCAAGAGCTCAGCAGATGGGATAATGAGTCTTCTCAAAGTGCCATTACTCTGTATATCCCACCCACTCTGCGGGAAGAGCCTTACACCATCTTTATACCAGCAGACGGGCACAGTGGAGTCTGCAACCTCACATTCCAGCTCCAAAGCTTTGCCTGCTTCAAGTGACTTGGTTCTCTCAACGTCAAAGATAGTAGAGTACGTCACTGGTATAGCTAGCATTGGGAATTCAGGACAGCTAAATAAAATCAAGACTGTGGAAATGGATACCTTGCAAAAATGTAACTGCTGAGCAGAAGATGAAAGGGCTTTGGAGACATTCAATTCAGGGAGAGCCACAGCAGTCACAAAACAAATGACCATAAATAGTAATCACCTGGTGTGTTAACAGTTCTTTAAGCTTATGTGCATGAAACAGTCCTTCAAACAATTTAGAGTAGAAGCGGGATTATTAGTGGCATCTAGAAAGAGGAGGTGGGGTTACAATATAAACGCACAAGATAAAAATTGTAAAGTCACCTTTGATCTCCACTTGAAACTCCATGGTATCATCCTGTGTGGTGCATCTGTACACACCAGAGTGGCACAGCTCTGCAGACTGAACAACTAACGTCCTTGTGTTGCCCTCTGAGTGGATTTCTATCGCAGTGTTTGAAATGAGCTGCATGTCATCCTTGTACCAGCAAACGTGGGCCTCAGGATCCGACACAACACACTGGAGTACAATAGGGCAGCCTGCTTCGATCGACTTGGTCCTCATGTCCTCAGGAATTGCTGAGAACTTCACAGGTGGAGCTATAGATATGTTTAGATCTTATGTCAACCTCAGATCAACCTCATGCCAGCTCTTATTCATAATAATCTATTTACTGACAACTAAACTACTAACATGCCATAAAGCAATGTAAACAAGGTGCCAGCATAGCTGCACTTTTAATAAGAGTTAAGAGGAAAGGCAATAGAATTCAAGAATTCATGGGTGCCCTAGGAGTTAGTTGCTTTGCTAAGAAGGAGCTTGTTATTCTTTCACATTGCTTAAAGTAAAACAAATCACCTTTGATGTCCACATTGAATGTCATGGTGTCACCCTTTGTCTTGCAGTAGTATAACCCAGAGTGGGAATATTCTGCTGAATGCACAAGCAGTTTTCTTGCCAAGCCGTCAGTTAGAATATCTACTCCATTTTCATAGTGGAGCTTGGAGCCATCTTTGTACCAGTGCACCTGGGCAGAGGGATCTGAGAGCTCACATTGTAAAACAATGGGGCAGCCTATTTGGATGGTTTTGTTCCTCTCACCGTCTGGCAGTGCTGAAAACCTCACGGGTGGGGCTAGGGATATTTACATATTTTAATGGATAGTTGCAAAGATTATATGGTTCAATATGGCAGACTTTAAAAGAGGACTAAATGTGTTTGTTAAATAAAAAAAAGAACTGCTCAACGTGAAAATACAGATGGTTAGTCTCTGTAAAAAGACACCAATAAGAAATTCACTCCACTCACCCTCGACTTCCACATTAAACCTGATGACATCATCAATGGCATCACAGCAATACACCCCCGAATGTGAGAACTCTGCTGATTGGATGACGATTCTTCTCATGGTGCCCTCAGATTGTATATGAAGACCCTCCATTGTTTGTAATTCCACCCCATTTTTGTACCAGTGCACTGGAGCTGCAGGATCTGATAACTCGCAGTACAGCACGATGGGGTTACCAATTTCTACAAATTTGTTTCGATCCATTTCTGACAGTGGTGAAAACTTGACAAGAGGAGCTGCAAAAATCGAAAAGATAAAAAGAATTTTCACTGAGTCTTGTGTTGAAGAATAATGAAATCATAGATACAGCACATTAATGTCATCTTATATTGTTGGTGCCAGCTAGTGTCTTAAAATAAACACAAAGGCATACCAAATACTCAAGGAAACTAACAGTTATACTTGCATACCTTGGATGTATAGTGCTGCAGAATCCCGGATGCCATAGGCAATAAATGTAATCTCAGCTCCATTATCTGTATCGCGTACCCCCCGAATGCGAAGAGATTGGTGTGTTCGTGACCGGCGCATGGAAAAACGATCCTCCTCCTGGAGCTGCGTACCGTTTAAGAACCACGTGCCAATAACTGAGGCAGAGAGCTCAATGGAGAAGATACCATCTTGTCCCTCTGGCACCAAAGCATCCTGTAAGGGAGCTTGTATTCTGGCCACTGGAACTATATATAAAAACATAAAAACACACCAAAAATAAACCCAAACAATTTAGGGAAGTGTGTCCTCAACCATGTTGATGAGCGCAGTTGTTTGAGTATAACTGTACTTACCCAAGTGAACAGCCCTGGGGAACTCAACATTGTTGCTCTTTCCATATTTGTTTACACTGCAGATGCGAAACCGGTAATCTGCCTCACATGGTACACTATCACCAAGGATCTCCACTGAGGTAGCAGAGTCAGTAGTCAGGCACTGCAGCCACTCCTGTGAGCCAGTGCCCACTTCCTGTCGTTCAAGCACGTACCCAGATGGAGGGTTCTTCCGCGAGTCCTGAGCAGGAACCCATGACAGGAGAGCAGCATTGGCACGTTCTGTGTTGATCTGCACACCCACTGGACAGCTGGGAGGACAATGTCTGGCCGCTGAGTAGAAATAGAAATCCATCATTCATAAACATCCATTTATCCCATGGAATAAGTGATCCATGCTGATTGATTCCAAAAGCATTTAATCAATAGATTATGACCCCTACCTTTCACCCTTAGCTGAGAGGAAGTCTTGGATCTGCCTACAAGGAAAGTCACAAGGCCAGAATCTTGGGGCATCGTGTTGACAAAAACCAGAATGTGAGTTCGACCAAAGGACTTCAGAATGGTCTGATGGGTTTCTCGCAGCTCTATGCCATCTTTATACCAGTGTATGTCCATCTCCTCTTTTTCCACTTCAACACAAAAGGCAGCGTTTTCACCTTCCAAGACATCCACTTTTCTTGGAAGCTTCCGCAAAATTGTACCTGCAAGAAGACACGTCAGTGTTTCCTGAGCATAGATAAGCAGGACAAGCAGTGTTTTACTAATGAACAAAAGGCCATTGAATTCAGGTTTTAGGGCTCCCCTCATTATGAGAAAACTGAGGTACATAGGTCTGAGTCTTGTTACGGACCAGAACTACTGAACCAAAACAAGCAAAAATAGTTCTCTCTCTGCAGTGGTAGAAAAAGCATGTATGAAAACCAGTGCAACACAAAGAGTGGTCAAATTGACCTAACTTAACTTGAGTCATAACAGTTTTCATCTACAAGGGTTTACCTTTTTCTCTCTTGCTCCTATGGAGAGAGTTAGTGATATTGCTCAGTAAGAATGTGGTTCACAGCTGTATTCTGTCTTCACTAAGGTCAAGGGTTACAATAATCACAGCTTGAGTTTTTGAAAAATGACATCAGTTCCTCTAGATCAAATCTATAAATAAGGTATCACATAATCTGTATATATATAAAATATATAAAATCATGCTGTTGCTTCATCACGTGAAAAAAACATGCACATATTTTTTATCAGATAAAGTTGTAGTTGTTATTTGATCCAGATTTACCTTTTACGGCTACTTCCGCAATGCTCCTCCCCCCATCAGGCATTTCGCAGAGATAAATCCCATCATCATCAACTCCGATGTCACGGATAGTTAGTCGTCTTTTTGTTCCCCACTCCTCCATTCCATATTTGGCCCCTGGCTGCAGTCGTCTGTCCTCCAGATACCATGTGATGGGAACAGAGTCTTCTGGAACTTCACACTCAAGAACAGCCAAATCGCGTTCCCATACTTCCAGATCTATGAGAGGCTGCTTGAACCGCACAGGTGGTTCTGGGTCCAAGGAGGAAGAGCACCAGTCTGATTAGGCCAATATAACTTTTCATAATGTACTCAGAAACAAGCTTGAGATATTCACATTTACTTCCATCAGATGACTTTAGTAACATTTCATCAGTATAAATTCTTCAGGCAAGTTAACCCCCTATAAGTCATAGCACACCATCTATGTCCTTCTAGTAAACACTGTAAATTGAAATATATTTGGTAGCGAATTCCAGTGAAGCAAACAAGATGAGCAAAATCATGAGACAAGTGGGTTATTTAGTTGTGGAACTGGGAGGGGGGGGTGGTCATTAACACATCAGGGTGTTAGATAGGAAATAAACTGTTTGTAACTGACACCATCAGACAGTACCCGACAGTTGTAAACAAAAGAATTTAGACTATATTTAGTATTCTATGTGTATAGCTTGTTATTTACTTTATCTTATTGTTTTAACAAATCTAATAAAACACTCAACTGATCAAATACATTCACTGTCTTCCATTTAAATGAACTACAATCTATACTCCAGCCACCACTTACCATTAATCCTATCTCAGTCTTACTGTCTCTACCTCTCACTGATACAGTACAATACTTCATGTTGGTGCCATGAGTTTGGACTTCTCTGGGCCATGTGAGAAATATGATCCCCTTCCCAAAGATTTCGATCACATGGAAGCCTCCCTAGCCATTTCACAAGCTAAGTGACTTTGCAGACGTCTCAGTGCTGTTAAAGTCCACCTCAAGATCAGGTCAAATTTCAGATCATTAATACATTTCATTAATCCTCCAGTGGACCCAGGATCGGATTGCATTTAATGCATCTGATGTGAAAGACTTTGATTACTAATTATATTTGCAGCTTACAAGCCTGCTGACCATTTATGAATTTAACTGACTGATGACACACTATATATGTGACATTTACTTCACTAAGTTTGTTTTTTTAAAGCAACATCTTTTAACAAATGTAAGAATAGAACAAAATGTAATAGTAAGGTTTCTGTATAATGTTACAGATCAGTTAAGCATATTTTATCCAGTTTTATCTTAGACAGCATCATATACACTGTAAGACTTCTCAAAATCAAAACTTTTCATTTTGCCATGGCTCTCTGGACTCATCCCAATAAATGATCTCAGAGAACCTTTTTGGAGACATCTCACTGACATCATCGTAATATCAAATGAATAGAAATCTGATCCAAGAACACCCCGGACCCTCACTTACTCCTTTTACTCACTGAAAATACATCTCAGGCTACACCTGTGTCGGTACTCTCTCGTAAAAGTCATATAGGCTATACATTTCTTCAGCTGTAACAAAATAAAAACTTGAAAGCCAGTGAATGTGATCTTGACTTACCCTTCACGGAGAGGTGTACAGCACTTAGGGTTTGCCCTGCAGTGTTTGATGCAGCACAAACATAAACTCCATTATCCTTTTGCTTACAGTAGAGAACTTTAAGTGTGAAGTATCCTTCTCTGTCCTCATATAACAAATAACGCCTTCCAGACAATATCAGCCTGCCGTCTTTCCTCCAAATAATTTCTGGTTTAGGTTTACCAGTCACAAAGCAGCGGAATTTGGCATGTTTGCCCTCTGTCACTGCAAACATTTTTACTTTAGTTGACTTAGTCATGGTGTCGTCTTTGAGTCGGTTTGACACTTGCCTACCACTCCTCTGTTTTCCCTGGTGGGTTTTCCAGTGGCCATTTGTGTAGCCATTACGATTTCCATCATCCTCATGTCCTGGCCCTGCATCAACAAGCAAAACAGCCCCTGCCAATGCTTCTCCAAATTCATTTCTTGCTTTACACGTATACACACCACCATCTGGTGCACGAGTCTTAAAGATCTTGAGCTGGAACCATCCACCATCCTGGTAGCCCACACTGAAATGTGTACTTTCAAATATTTCGTTGAGTTTCCTGCCATCCTTTTCCCAGACAACCTCTGGTCTTGGATTACCCCAGAGCTTACATGAGAATACTGCATCTTCCCCACGTCCTGCGCGAGTTGAGAGTGGCTTGATGAGGAATCGTGGCTTGTTTTCCTCTCGTACCTCCATCTCTTGTGCCTCACCTTCTACCCTCAGTGTGGCTGCTGCATATGTTTCCCCAATGCTGTTCTTTGCTTTGCATATGTACTGGCCACTATCTTCTGTGGTCACAGCTGAAATGATCAGATTGTAAACATTTCCTTCCTCAAAGACCCTATATCGTCCGTGTGGATCAATCTTCTCATTGTTTCGCTCCCAGATAACTGCAGGCCTTGGGTCGCCACCAATTTGACACTTCAGGACTGCATCAGTCCCACTCTGCACCACCACAGGTCTTGGATAGGCCAAGAAACGTGGTGCACCACCAAACACATCCATTTCTGTGTCTTTGTGTCTTTGGCTTCACTTTAAGCAGTCCAGGATATCAAGTAGTAGTTCTGTATGTGGCTAAGATGGTCCAACTTCTGCACTGCACTGTTCTGAAAAGAGAAATAACAGACATTACTTCCACATCAAATAGCTTGTGTTTGAGATAATACATATATTGAAACTATCCATCTGCAAGACACATCATTCCATAACCATAATAACTCGAAAACATTGTGTGTATACATAAGATCCATATATTTTGGAAGGGAAAATAAAAATTCTATCGTTCATACGCTCAATTTCAACCCCTTCTACATGCACATGTATCAGCACAAATGGATGGTCTGATGAACTGAATTAGATCTGTCTGCATGAGAGAAAAACACGGGCTGACAGAGAGAGAACAGCCTAGTCCTATTGCAACAGCAGCCACAACACATAGCCAGTACAGCTGGTGCTGTATTTCAGTGGGAAAGTGCTTAATATAGCAAGCCCTAAATAAAGACCTGCAAGGGATTGTGTGTGTGTGTGTGTGTGTGTCAGGTATCACAAAGACAGCTCTGAAACCCGCGTGCTCACACAAACACCGGCTGAAATCATAGTCTGCCCACCCAAGAGACCTTGCAGTCAAAATATGCAGAGCCCCTATCACACCCTTTGTTGGCAGCTCTGACAGGGAATTCCTCCTTTTAAATGTCACTGTTAAAAATGATTTTCTTTTATATCTTTTAATACATTGGTTACACTATCCTAGAAATTTTGTTTATGCCAGCATTTGTTATTTCCTCTCTCCCATTGAAATTATATTCTCCTGTGGCCATTTGTGCAGTTTCATCTTTTCACTTTCTGTAAAAGTTCTCCCTAGTGAGCTGTTGAACTTAACACAATATATTAACCAACTTAATCCTCTTGAATAATATAAATGTTGATTATGCTAAGATAATGTTTTAAAAGCTGCCTAAACTGTTCACAGTGTCAAAGAGAATTTCTTTTGAGGGATAGACATTATTGGAACATTTAATAACAACTTATCCATACTATAAATAATAACAGTTTCTGGATGGATTTTAGTGGCTACTTTGAATAACAGTGTAGTCAAGCCTTATGTGAGATGGACATGTAAAATAGAATCAAGCCTTTATTTGATTCTGTTAATTTTGCTAAACATTTCACATGAAAAAGAATTTGTTCATGTTAATGTAAGAGACAGTTTAAAATAGCAGTTTTGTGGGGTCAGGGTTAGAAATGAACTAAATGTTAATTGGAAACAGTTTAGTATAATGTTTTAAAACATTACATCATAGTGTGTGTTTCCTTAATGTTAAAAGCTAAAAACTCTTTTACATCATGAGATGTTTTATTAACACAGTTTGGATATTGCGTTGAAAGTCTTCAGTATTCCCTGCGGAGGTTTAAAGAGAGGAGATTAACCCCTGTGTTTACTTGTCTGATTTAATTGGAATGACCTTTGCCCCTTGTGAAGCTGTGCTGTGTACCCCTCATATGACCTACCTCGCTTCAGTCGCCAGGAACGACCGTCAACATACATTCCGCACTTGCAATCTCTCTCTTCGAGTCGAGAAGCAATGCCACCCGTCTCCTGAAGGCTGAGTAATGTCCCAAGTTGACTTCAGATTCAGGCACATGCTCTCCTCAAACACCCCAAGGTCCACTCCAGCATGTCTGTCCAGTAGAAGGGATAGAGAACAGACTTCAGTATCCACACCAGCTTCCCGTTAAACAACTTCAGAGTGGTCCCCCAATCTCTGTGTCGTTCAGGCTGTAGACACCCCAAGTGTCATTGTTCATGGAATACCATTAAATGCTTTTGCAGCTGCTGCTGTCCCCTAAAAATACTGGCTGCCTCGATGACAGCAGTGAAGATAAGTCAGACACTTCCATTCACTTGCCAGCAGGGGCTAAAGATAGTTCAGGTGGCCAGTGTAGGGGGACTGCTTAGCTTACTTGAGGCTTTGTAAAATCTGAGGAGAGGGGCAAGATTTTTGTCTCTGATATTATAAAAAATGTTTTTCATTCACAAGTTACACACTGAGTGTATAGTGCAGCATGGGTCTGAATAAATACAACATTCTGATATAGATTTACCCTGACATATCATATCTCATATCCAGAAGTACTGCTACCTCAGTCAATGTTACAAAACCTGATTCTCTGCAATAATAAGGAATAATAATAATAAGCTTTCTAAACTTCCTAGGTTTTCCCATTTCACAACATAAGATAACAACAAAAACCTGAGTTTATTATACATGCTTGAATTGGGCCATCTCCTTGACTTGACACTTTCTATAGTCAGCATATCAGGGTGAATTGGGTGCGTGCCAGGGGGTTATCCCCTTCACTTTTCCTTAGCTGTGAATGCAGCTGCCCTTGCAGGCTGAGGCTTCCTAAGCTGTGTGAGAAGAGGGTGTTGCACCAGGAAATCGAATCTGTCTTTCTCTTTTTTTTTCAAATAGTAAAAGATCCAGTTCTATCTCTGACTCAACAACTGGGTTAAGAAGCTGGAGTTGTGTTGAGTCAGCTTGTGAACTTTACTGTAGAGTGGAGTGTTGCCTCTGCTCTGCCCATTATATGGTTCTTTCCCCGTAGCTGGGTCTCATGTGTCATGTAAATGGGGCTACAGTGAGGCCTATTTTGCTATTGTTCTTTTCTAGCATCTTGGCTACTATCTGACTGACAACCCAACATGTTTACATTTGAGTCTTTGGAGGGATTGGACAGATCAAAGTCTGTTCATGAGTGGGAGCACTACTGCAAAAGGAAAAGTTGTGCAAGGCTGTTGTTTATATGGAGGAAGAAGTTTGAAAGGCTTGAGTCAATAGGTTTGATGAATGAAATGAGAAAGAAAATCTATTTGAGCTCCAGTCTGTTGTTCATTTCAGTTTGTGGCTAGTAGTTAAAGCCTGCATTAACTGCTGGTGCTGCTGCTAGCTGTTGATGGTTGAGTTGCATGGTGGGTAATGTAGGCACCAGGGTTTCTTAAGGAAGAAAAATGCATGGAATGAAAAAGATTTTATCCCTGGCTCTGCTGCAACAATTTGGGCCATTTTGAAACCAAAAAAAAAAAAAAAAGACATGAAATGATCATTGTACATCACATGGCTGAAGACAGGGCCCAGGCAGAGACTTTAGTGTTGTCTATATTTCTGCTGGACAGGAACCCACAAATGAATATTAATGCACTCTTCACTAAAACCTACATACACACAAATTGAGTGAAATATATGCCAAGGAGATATGTGCAGCTGCATTTCTTGATCACCTACTCATAAATCACATTTGACATGCTCCATGTTTGTTTTGCTTCACATCCATGCCTTTTGCTGGAATGATGGATGGAATGTGCCCATCATCTGTCCAGGTGTCATACAATACACAACTACTCCCACTTTTATGCAGAAGTAGCACAATGGAGAACATATGCCTTTGTTTAGGGTCTCCCCTGAATGGCAGCAAATGAAAAGGACCTGTACTTGATGACAAGTGCACTGAAGCTCATGTCAGTTTAAGGGAAATATCCATAAATGTAGGTTGAAGGTGCTTGCATGTAATCCAGCACAGTTTAACAAAATTAAATATGGCCAGATTTTTGACTGATGGCTGGATAATATCATCAAACATGTTATGGGGTGAAACTGGTAAATACCTGAAATGGAGTTTCTTTGGAGGAGCAGCTGTTTTAGATTTCACATTTTTCTCATAACAAAATGTTTTTTGCCTCTTAGCCTCTCTGCACTGAAACTGAATTTTGATTTAACCAATTAGTTTGTCTGTTTTTACAGTACCAAACCCGGATTGATGCTACTGTACTCCATTCACTATCACCAGTTGACAATGACATTTCACCTTGTTTCTCTGTTCTTTGGTGTCAATAGGCAGTATCGCATTGTGTGCCTTGTAGAAATAAGGACTGGTGAGCACGTGGACTGGGTTTTTTTAAAGTGTGTGAGGCTGTTGTGTGATTCTGAGACTGGGCCTCAGCGTGGGCTGCAGTGTCTCTTCAGCTGTTTAGTGGCTCCAAAGCCCCACAGTCCTTCCTCCCCGATTTCAGCTGTTGGAAGTAATCTGATATAACTCAGATCCCTGTTGCTGGTTATGAAACGTTTTGTGCCTCCAACTGAGTACCAACTTAGGGTTGTTAGGTTATCTGAAATTCATTGTTCATGAATGGAGAAATGTTGTATCAGAACCAGAGCCAGGGTTTTAAAATACATACGTACTGATTGTCTTAACCTACCCATTGCTACATTGATATTTGTTGATCTGGGTCTAAGGTCAAGTTTCTGTTGAGGTTAATACTTTTCTGTAAAAGAAAAACTGAAAACATTGATGTTTTGTTAAAGCCCCTACAAGGAACTTTCATTTTGTCTTGATTTTGGCGACCCCTGTGGACAAAATCGTAAATAATCCCAATATCAGCAATAACAAAAATATAGCGGTGAAATTGAGCTCAGTGTCAGTGGTGGCTAGTGTAGTTTTCTCGGGGGGGGGGCTATATGTCCTCGCAAATGTGACTTCACGAAATTATTTCATTTATCTTACAATCGTCACCAACCTTTCAGTCAGCTGCACTTTAAATCAGACGGCTGTGACGGCGGCCCTGACCGCGGCCCCATGGCAGGAGGGTGGTGGTATGTAAATCCAGCTGCTTGTATTGACGAGGAGCTACTGCACATGTACAACTATGAGAGTCTATGGGCAAAGATTTTTGCGCCCCAAGGTGGAAAAACGTCACCAATCAGACAGCGTCGATGGACAAAACAACTTTACTCATCACTAACTATAAAATATTTATCTTGCACATCTAAAAAAATATATACATTTTTATTTTATTATTTCATTTTTATTTATTTATTTTTATGTCTTATCCAAGGTAAAGTGGTGAGTGGTGGGGCGGCGCCCGAGCGCCCTCTATTGGCCAGCTGCCACTGTTCTGAGTGCCATATATTGCTTCGTCGTCTGGTGGACCGACTCGTCCGCTGCCTCCCGAAAGTAAAGACTTACACTATTTAGAAATAGCTTATCTTCCCACCGATGGCCTCATTTGCTGTTGTAGGTCACACAGAGACATGAGCAGAAATGAGAGGCTTTTGCATATCTCGTTAAAAGTTCCTATAGGGGCTTTAATATTTACTTGTAGGTAAGTAAATGCAAAAAAAATGTCCTGCATCTGGAAAAAGTTTTCTGTCCTGATGTGTTTGCTCTTTCCTGAAATGCTCATTTGAATTAGAACAGTTCGGAGCTGGAGTGAAATTATGGAAAAACAAACCCGGGTCAATCTGCCAGCTAACATCACAAGCCCAGTAAATCACTAGACTAGAAAAGGGTGTGAAGCTTTTAAATCTGAACAGCGCTGACAGGATCGACAGAACAACCACCTGCTTACAAACACTGGTTCATCAACAGTGACTCTGTCTAGAAAGCGCAGTTAATTTTGGCCCACTCAGAACTATTTATCAGTAGAGTCTATTGCAGGTTGTGACCTTCTGTGAACAATAGCTGAGTCAGGGTGTTTATGTATTGATTACTGAGAAGTGCACCCTGACATGTGATTAGGTTTGTATGTGTTGTGCAGTGTGAAAGGTTAGCCGTATTGAAATGCTGCTGTGAATAGGACAACATTACTTCATGTCTGTGCTGTGTGTTCCTGGACAACTCAAGAGTATAGGGATATTCCTTCACTGCTGTGCTCATAAAATTGCTAAAACGATGTAGTGGACCTCCTGCCAAATAAGTAGCATTACCAGGCATCTATTTCAAAGTCAAAATAAAAGCTTGGAGGGCTAAAAGCAACCATAAATCTTAGCAAACTCTCAGTGCTTATCCCTTTAAGGGAAACTGCAAACACACCTCTATACTCAAAAGCCCTTTTGAAGTTAAAATCAAAACTACGTATTCTGTTTACGTCGTTCTTGAAGCCATGTCCTGCACATCACTGTGGAGTATCACTGTGGTCGGGTAGAACCGGCATTTTTATCCTTTATACCCTCAAACTACTGGCTGACATTTGTTATCGTTCTCTGAAGTTGACAAAACTTCCTGTGGTGGACTTTGTGTGGTGATAAAATTGAATGAGAAGGTATTTTTCACAATAGTGAAAAAGGGAGCAAGTGGTGAAAGTGACTATTACTGTCACACTTTACCTCTCTTCAGTGCTAATGAGTGAAACTGTGTTTTCAGGATGCACTATATCATTCCTCTTTGTGCGAGGACTGCGGCCCTGCTCTCTGTAAGGTTACACTGCAACACAGCATTTAACAGACAATTTTGCCTTTCTTTTCCCTGACACTGGAATGTGAGTAAAGCAGACATTCACAGAGCTGTGGACGTGTTCAGACAGTCGCCTGCAGGCCTGCAGATACACCGACTAATACAGCAGAGTGTTGTACGTAGTGCCACAGGACTGAACCCAGTGCCTTGTCCTATGATAACAAATGTGTTCAGAGAGGGTTAGGGGTTAGAGAGCAACACAAGGGCATCCAGCTCAGCTGATGAATTCACGTTTTACACAATTTATAAAAATGCAATGCAAATACACCAATAAATGTTTTTCTGCATTTTCACACTTGTATATTTATGAAACGAGTGATAGTTTGTCTGAAATGTACTGTAACTATGAAGTTTTGGAGGGTTTACATCCAGCAAGTCGTACAAAAGTAGATTCCAACACAGAGACAGAAAAAGGAAGATGAAAAACAAACAAAAGCAGTGCGTCACACGATATAAACGCCCGACCAAACACAGTGACAGTGTTTACTGTCAGTCAGCAGCAGTGCATCACTGAGTCAGATCTTGAAAAGAAAACCAACTTCACCCTCTGGTGGCCAACTTGTGTAAGTGCAACGTGCCACAGACCAGCTGGCCGCCTTCCTCTCAAAGGCAAATACCATGAATCATGGTTAGTTTAATATAACAGAGGGATGGTCAGAGATTTAAGTGGAAACAAGATACTCTGAACTTTGAACAGTCTTGATACAAGCTGTTGTTGGCTTACTTAGAAGTTTGTTAGGGTTTTGGATTCAAAAAATGTGAACCACAACAATTCATGTTAAATTTATGTTTAATATCAAGATCAACTGAGCTGATTCAGTTACTTTTTACTTTTAAGATCCCCCCCCCCCCAAAAAAAAAGGAAAAGAAAAGAAAAAGGTTTCTTCATTAGTTTCTTTGTCTTGAACCAAAGTAAACAAGCCTTCAGTGTGACTACATGTGGTCATTATGTTGCCAAGTCCAATCTTGTGAGCCCACTCCAGCCGGAGAAGGCAGTGACAGTGAACACTAAGCATGAGTGACAGCAGATTTTCCGGTGGAGATCTCAGGTTTACACAGTTGAAGCTGGAGTGTCTCATCCATTCACATTCACTGCAGGTGAAGTCAGCAGGGAGGCGTAAGGTTTGTCAGGCTTGTCAGAGCAGACACGAAATATTGCCACTGATAAAACAGGGGACAGGGGAAACAGTGGGCTGTTCAAAAAGCGAACAAAAGACAAAACTACAAACGTAAACATTTCCTGTTATAATAACATTTTTTTTTTTTTGACTGGTGATAATACTTGAGTGACACGTGTCCAGGGTCGTAAAACAGTGCTTGGAGGTTGAAATGCTGTTGAATGTGTTGCCTTTAGGACCTGGCGGAAGTCGCTGATGTGAGCTGGTGCAGGTCACCTCTCCCCCTCAGTCCGCTCCCAGCAAAGCGCTGCTCTCCATCAGCTGTTGGAGCGGCGCGCGGCAGCAGCAGCAGCAGCAGCAGCAGCAGCAGCAGCGGCAGTAGCAGCGGTGCTGGACCAAGAGAGCTGTGCACATTTCTCCAGCCCCTTACCCCCGTACAGTCCATGTAGCTTTACCGCTCCGCAGCAGGGAAAGAAGAAATGAAGATGAGGTACTTTTTTTTTTCTTCTTTTGCAATTTTGTTGAAACTTTTTTTGTAGCTGTAACTGAAGCGGTGAAGTTGTGAATGTGACTTCTTGCTGCCACCTCTGCAGGTGTTCTTCGTGGCTGGAGCGCCTTGTCTGCTGCGTCCTTATTCTTGTCAGCCCAGCGGCAGCGCAATGGCCAGGTAAGGGCGAACACTGACACATGATCGTGATGGGACTTCAGCATAGCCTACTTAACTGTGCTCACATTTATAACATGCACAGCCGTCTTCGGCTGGGTTGTGTGTGACAGTGCAACTTGTGCGCATTGCTAGCAGTGTGTGATGGCTCTTTCACCGTTAAACCTCTGCACGGTGTAAACGGTGGCATACAGTGGGCGATTTGCTTTGTGGGAACCTGCTGCCTAGTTTGGCACCAGCCTGACAGAGGAGTCATGGTAGCAACTGACCAGTTTGATTTTTGTATTACAGAATATATGACTAAAGGGATTCTGATTGTCCAAACTTCATCTCCTTTCTAAGTTTTTATACAATAAGAACTAATATCTTTTGAAAAAATGAGTGCAGAGTTTTGCATCGTCACATCTGACGGTTCATTTCTGCTGTGCTTTGAGGATGATGTCAGCTCACTGGTCTTTTCTTTGGCTTTGGTTCACTTCATGTTCCTTCCTCCTTAAGACTCTTTCGCAAGCTTTTATGTGCCACTTACTGACCAAGTAGCATGGCTGCTAAAAGCTGCGGTGACACATGGTTATGATTCAGTGATAGAGCATGGCAGTGTGTCTTTTCTCAGAGGGACAGAGAAGTTTTCAGACTGTTTACAGCTTTGTGCAGAAGGCCAAAGTCTGCGGCATTCAGAAACATATCTGACTGCAGCATGTAGTAACCGCACCTCACCTTTGAAAGAGGCTTCCTCTCCCTCCTGAGTACTGACCTGTTAACCTGAATGACTCAAGCACAACTGCTGACTTGTATCCTTCCAGATGTTTTAATGTCAGTGATTTTGAACAAGAGGCAAAGACAAAGAAGCATTTCTTTGTCACACAATACTAATGGTGTTAAAAGCCCATAGGATCCGCTCAGTGAAAGAACTCTCTTCTCCTGCTGAATAATTTATCTCTGAACCTCACTGATGTCCGACATTTAATTTAGTAAACGTACAGTTGAGGAACTGTGTAGCTGTCAGATGATAGGGAGAGGAAACTGAGAGGATGTCAATTAATATTTGATCATCCGTGATCACCAGCAGAGAGATGCAGCATTTTGGGAGCTTAGATGGACTTTTTTTTTTGTCCTGCCTTTTGTAACTAACACATCACATCCAGTATTAAAACAAGTTTGATCAAACATTGCTTGAGTGGTAAAACATTTGGAAGTTGCTCTTAAACAACATGACATTTCCACAGGAATGCTGTCCTGTCTGTGTGTGTCCGGGCTGAAAAGGCCTGCCACTCTGTCTCAAGACCGGTGCCTTTGGTCGCCTGCGACATGGTTGAATTAGGTCTGATTCATTCCCAGTCCCTGGCTGGGTCAGGAATCCCTATTGTCGTGTGATCTTTGACATGCACCCAGCATGGTTTTGCCTGAAGGGAGCTGGACAAGGTTGGGGGAGGGGAACGGCTGCAAGGGGACACCCCACTGAGCCATTTAGTGACTGAATTAGATGCCACATTAAAAATCACAGCTGGCTTGAGGGTTTCTTCTTTTCAGAGCAGCGAAATGTTAGCCAGAGGAACAGGAAAACCAAAGTGGTAAATGGGATAGACTCACAGTGCAAGGTATTGATAACCCTACCCACAGGCTTTATTTATTCTACATTTATTTTTTATATTTTTATAAAGATTGTCTCTCACCCTTTGACTGAAATGGCTCCTGTGAGTTTGTCTAAGTTTTGATGATACTGGTGTTTAATCTGTGATGGAACAGTTTGTCTGGAGTAGACCACCCTTTGACAAACATCTGTTGACGTGTCAGACACTGTATCACAGCAGAATTTGCAGGAAAACATCTGCTTCCATACAGATGTGTCCTGGAAATGACAATCTGAACTTTCTTGCTTTTTTTTTTTTTTTACACAGTTGCATGTTGCTGCAAGAATCAGTTTTGCTCTCTATCAGACAAACTATGTGTTTTACTGTTACTTTTAATATTTACTTTTTTCCCTGGCCTCTTTTTTTGTTTTAAGTTTTAAACTTGTGATCACACTATATAAAAGTAATCAGTTGTTAAGTTTTATGTAAAGTAGTGCCAAAGTATTTAATGGCTTTTATTAAAAAGATACATATTTTGATGGAAGATATGGACAATCCATCAGACAGAGGTACATATAAACTTTGCACACGAAAGATTCTTATAATGTGTATTTTATTACTCATTATACATATCCTTTACATTAGAGAAGACCTTGTATGTGTAATGGCATCTGTCTATACAGCACATATGTGTAAGAACAGTATATCCAGTTTAAAAACAAACTCATATTGATGAACTGTATGTGGTTCTTCACATTGTGTTATTTGCAAAATTAGAAACCCAGGTTGTGAGTGGAGGACATGAAGGAATGCTGATCCCCTAAAAAAACTCATTTGTCATTAACTCCAGACTTAATGTACACTAATCTGTGAAAGTCCACCACTTCAACAATAAAAGTCTGTTTCTCTGCTGTGCACAGCTTTTGGACTGGTGCCTCTGTTAGGATCATTGTAACTCTTAAATGAAATAAATGGAGCAACTGTGCAGAGATTCTGTTGACTCAGTGAACCTTGTGATGGGTAATCCCTGGATTTTCTAGTCTGTAAACCTATTTTTTCATAATGAACATCTTTGGAGGTTCCTCATATCAAGGTTTGGAAGTTCAGCCACTATCTAGAAAGGTCATTAAGCCCCTGAAGGGACATGGTTTCTATCTTTGACTGTGGAGCTTTGTTTGTGACTTTCAGTGCATGTGTATGTTAGTGTGGGGTCGTGGGTGGGGGTCAAAATGTCAAGTGGATGTCTGGATATCCCTCTCTGGCTTCTCTTTTTTTGGCTTTTATACAAGGAACTGCCTCTTTATGCATTTTTGCATACAGTATACATGTGCCACTGTAGCTGCTGTCAATCACTAAAACACATGTCAGGTGGAAGTAAACTGCTGATAAAATCAGTCAAAGGATTCAAGTGCCTCAGTAAATCTAAATATGCCCTCTGAAGACACATTTGATGCTTTGGAATGTTCAAAGGTTCCATCTGTAGCCTATATTCTGATGAAGACAGTCACAACAGTTCTCAGAAAGTTTTTTTCAAGCAGAGGGATCCAGACCTGGACCGCAAAGTGTATCTATATGAGAAACATACTTGCTAAAGAGGCTGAAAAGGAAATCTACACTTGGTGTCGTTTACTTTAATGTGTTTTTGTAAGAAAACCGTGGTGGTCACATCCTGCTTTGATTACTTAATTCAGCCCATCTGGAGCTCGCAGTGTATCTGAAGAGTTGCATATCTGTGTTGGACGTCGGAAACCGTGGCCCAGTTTGAGAATTACCTCTGTGTCACCAGACACGCTGTTTGAATTAGAGTGCATGTACATCTGAGAAACATGATAGTCAGTGTGACTGGTGCTTTTTTTTTCATATCATCTTTGCACTTTCTCTCTGCCAGGTGAATGTTTTGTATTTTTAAACCTCTGGGACATTCAGGCTCTTTATCACAATCATTCTTTTATATCTGTTAAAGTTTATTTGGAAGAAACCGCTACTAGACACACATACACAAAATAGTTTTACACACATCCCAGACACATGTTAACTTGTAACAATGACCTCTAAGACTTGTGACAGAACCCAAACCAGTTACCTGCTGCCTGTGTATATAAATGCCACCTAAAGAATGGGCTACATCCCTTTGATCCCACACCTACTCAGGTCGTAGTTGTTTCATTATGTGGTGAAGAAGGAAGGAGGTGGATTTGGCCTGAGTCCTAGAACAACCTCTATCTGGCAGACACCTGAACAAACTGAAGAAAAACATTAATGGCTTAATGGCAGACTTATCATAACATGACATGCTTTATCTTCACTTTGACAGATGGACAGTATGAATAGGACGGTAGCTGTTTGAACAAAACTGACCACATCTCAATGGAGTGACATGACATAGTAATCTGGTATTGATTATATAGGTACTGTAGGTTTGTCAGAATGGCCATGTTTGACAGAGCTTTACTCAGTGTATGTTTTCTATCTGCGATCCCCATTATCATTTCAGGACAGAGCATCCTTTTGAATGTTGCTGACAGCTGTTATCTGTATTTTTATGTGCTCCCTCCACTCAGTGTTTCAGGTGCGCTCTGCTGTTCTCTCATGATGTCCCTGATGTCAAAATGGCGGGTTGACAGAAGCAAAATACAGAGGGACAATGTAATTACTGCTTATGTTCCAAGAGAAGAGGATTTGTAGGGCCACTTGCTCTGTACACCCAACTATCTCCAGCACTAATGGCACACTGAGTGCCCTCTTACCTCTCAGCACCTCTTTTCTGTTTGCGGTGAAACCCTCACTTATTTGCTTGTCTTTCCCAGCCATAATCCAGGTAAGAGTTAGTTGAAGGTGTGAAGCCTTACTCTGTAAATAACAGGACTCTGCAGTATATGCAGGTTTTGCTTTAAAGATCTAAGTATAGAGGAGGATTTAAAGGCTTATACATTGCCTGCACTTTAAATAAAATAATACTGAGCCCCATCCATCTGAAAATGTGAAAATCTATTTATGTCAAATAATCAGTCCTCAACACTTGGACAAAGTAAAATGTCATTGCTTTGTATGCAGATTCAGTCTGTGGCATCATAAAACATAAGAGAGTTGTGCTGTAGCTGGAGAGCTTCATGTGTAGATTTTGGTTCCATTGACTTTACAGGAGTAAGGTACTGAACTTCTTCATGCACCAGACCTCATGATGAAATCTGTCACAGCTGAACATATAACTGTAGTAATGCAACAACAACAACAACAACAAAAAACACTGGTGAAAGTTGTTTTGCCTCTTTAGAAATCATGGCATTTTACTGTTACTCTGTGTGGTCAGTTTGTCAGCACTGTGGGCTGTCGCCTGGGTGAGCACCAGTTTCCATGGCCACCAGGTGCAGATTTTTCCACCACAAAGCCGTATTCGGCTGTAGCAAAGGAAACCGGATCTATCTACCTGGCACTTTGTCCCAGTCTCCAGCTTTAGGGAGTGTTCACTTGTCCTTACCAACAGCCTGCTAAACACAGGGAAGCATGAAACTAGAGACCCCCCCACACACACACACCTCCAGCTCCACCTCCACCCATTTACATTCTCTTGTCCTTAGAAATCTATACCATCAGCTTTTCAATCTCCATGCACCAGGTCTGGTTCAGAGTGACAAAGACCAAGCAGGCTGCTTCTTGTCTGTGTTGCCATCCCCTGACATTATTGTAGGTACCTTGCAGATTCATACCTGAGAAAATAAGCATATTTGAAGTGTCAAATGTGAACACTGTTAATACAAGCCTCAGCTACCACCCAATGCGTTTTTTTAAATGAATGAATAGACCATTCAGCATTTCATGAGGCCCCTCTCGGGAATGTCATTGTGCGTTTCGAACCTCACTTGCCGTTATATTCCTCTTTTTGCTCTCCATGTCTTCTTATCTTTCGATTGACTCTCATGATGTGCAGGCTGCTTTTCAAGGCATCCTTGAATTCCACTCATTCACCCGTCGTTCAAGAGCTGCCATGTCTGTAGGCACTTCTCTTTTTTTTACCCCCTAACAAATCTCACACCATGGGGGTGTGAACTGAGGAGAATCCCATGGGACGGGGAGATTACCATCAAGCCTTGAGCTCCTGTGACAAAAGAGGGATTTGCTGAGTCCTGTACCTCAGTCCTCCGCTCTCGTATGGTCTTGCGGAAAGTAGGACTTTGGGCGAGGTAAGGGATTCGATGACAAGGACTGTCTTCACTGTTCCTGTCAGATACTGAGAGCTGAACCTTCCAGGTGCACTCTCTGTTGGATATAATGTTGATAGTAAAATAAATAAAAATGTAGGGAAAGAAGTGGAGAAAGGAACAGGAGTTCTTGTTGTTTCCTATTGCGTCTCCCAATGTTTTTACTGCATCAGAACTTAAGTGCCTCACAACATCAATCAATCAATCAATCAATGTTGTGAAGAGTATCTCAGTAAAGACATCCCATTATCTGCTTTTTCATTATTCCTCCACAGTGTAGTGAGACAGAAGACTTAGGTCCTTGTTGTATCATGTGCTGAGCTTGGATCTTTACAAAGCGAACTGGAACTTCCATAACTTGGAAGCTGCTAATTGTTGTGTGAATCATGAGCTTGCAGACAATAAAGGGTGCCCTCTATTCAGTCAGTGGTTGTTATGGGCCAGGTGGCACAGTGCCATCCATTGAAAGGTCTAGAAAGGAGGAACATAGGCCAACCATGGGGATGTTAAATATTTAGAGGTCCAGTGAAAGATTTGCAGGGCTGTTCATCTACTGAGACAGTGGCATTAACAGTCAGGGAAATGAGCTGGAAAGTCTGCAGTCAAACTCTCTTCCTCATTGGACACTTGACCGGCTGAGACATCCTCTTCAAATACAGTTACTGCCATGCTCAACAGATCCCTGTGGTTTCACAACTCCACTTTATAACCTTATTATTTGGACTTGTTAATAGACTTGGCTGTGTAAAGTCTTTTTAACCTTGAGTTTCCTGCACTGAATGTATCTGCCTACATTCAAGTAAGAGGAAGAGGTAAATGTGCAAGAAACTGCAAAATTATTAAAAACACCAGTGTGTGTCCAGGCTGCACTAAGCTGTAGTCAACGATTTCTTCTCACATGGGACAGATATTGATGTGTTGTCTCTAAGTAAGCGCTTGCCTATGCAGAAGGCGTTTCAGCTGCATTTTCCAGTCTATGACTACAGATTTCTGTGAGGTTATATCATTCACAGATCAGATCAGAGGAGGAAGCTGGATTTGAGAAGACATTGCTTAACTTAATTTTATATTTTGATTTTAGCTATTATTTGTGTTTCTATACTACAGTTAGAAACTAAATGATTTCAGTTGTTGGTCTGCAGAGCTGGCAGAATCAATTCAGTTTGGACAAGAGACGTGGTAATTTTACAGGTACGACGTGTCTCTCTTAGGCAGACTTTAGGTCATACTTAGTGATTGTGGAGTCAGAATATTTTTCAGTTGGTTCACTAAGTTCATTTGTTTCACATCAGGTTGGTGCACCAGCTCACCAAAGCCCCATCACGTGGATTGTAATATGCCTTTGCTAGGCTTAAGCTGAAACAGAGGAAGACCATGACCTGTGGGCTTTTTCTGCTGAAGAACACATCGGGGGGAACAATGACTGCTAGCACCCTGGACCCTAGTCTGGCCTGTACTAATTGAGGGCCCTGATATTGTCTGGCTGATGAAAGCCCTCTTTGTCCCAGTTACTGCTCTTCATCTACTGTATCTTCCAGGCCTCTGATATACCCATAAGCATAACGTCATTCCCCTTCAGCTATTGTCTTTCATTCATTACAGGGGATTAAAATGTCAGTTGAAGGTGAAGCATAAGCTGGCCAGCGTTATTTGGTGTGGGGTGAAAGTGTTGTGCCACATAGCTAAAGGTTTGTGCCCCCATCAACACCCTATGTAAATGATGGGACTTTTTTTCTTGGGGACTGAAGGGAGTCATCTGAGGGAAAGGTCAAAGTTTACTTCTGTCATCAGTATATTTGAATTATATGTGATTAATGGTCAGTTGCCGGGTAAATGGCTACTAAAGGACTAGAGCTGAATGAAGACTGTCAGCTGTGAGCTCTTTTCAAATATAGTGGCAATTTTGAGCACCAATTGAACAAACTGTTTGACCACTGAAAATACATTTACATATTTAATAGTCCAGTTCAGGGTAGACAAGTGGGTGATCACACATACCTTACTTTTATCTCATTTGTTTGACATCATCAATCTGCTGATGTCAAGGGTCTGGGCCCGTGATTTCCCCCCAGTGCAAAGAGGAAGCTTTGTGACAAAAAAGAAGTGTTGTACTCCCCCTTTCATGGTAGGATTTACTGTCAAAGTGTTGATCTGCATTGACATGTTCTTGAAGTGCTTTGCAACGCTGAAACTCAACACTTGAGTGAGGCCTAGTGGGTTCAAAGAACCTGCAAAAGGACAAAGAGGCGGGACTGGCCAACAGAATGATCCAACAATCTGCTCCTTACACAAACTAGCTTGCGCAAAAACAAGCTCTGCCTATACATTCTTTCCACATGGAGCCCGCCTCTTCACCAGAGGATGTCATTTCCTTACGCATTCAGCAACAACAACAACATAAGTGGAAATTCATTCTTGGCTCATGAATGTTAAGAGAATATGCACATGAATTTGCACCTTTGCCAGAATTTTTAGCTGCTTCATAAATTTCAGACCAGTGTGGGCAGGTAGAATCTGTGCACTCAAAGTGAACATAAGGACATGATGGACCTTTAAAAAAACAGATGAGTGAAGGAGTTGTTGAAACAGCATAATGTATAAATGGAACATCTTCAAAGCTTCTTCTTTGCATTTACTTCCCACCCCCAGAAAAAATCAAATCTTTGAAGCTCAGAGGAAAGTTTCCTTTCTAAGTCAAGTTTCAAAGGTTTTTAAGTTTTAATAGTAGAATCTGACAATTTTGTCAAAACACTGTCTTTAACATGCTGTAAGTAGAGGACACCAGTGTTTGTAGCAGGAAAAGGTAGCGTTCTTACACTAATGAAAAGGGGGGGAATTCGAGGAGGTTTGAATTACAGACAGTTGCCCAGAAATGACTTCTCATTTCAGTTTTAAACTTGGCAGTATTAAGATAACACACAGTTGCCATAACACACTGTAGTTTATCCATCTCTACATAAACTAAGATTGACCATATACATTGCTCAGCAGCTTGTCGTGTAGCCAGTATGCACCATAGAGATATCAGCATCTGTCTGCATCAGGCACTGCCAAATGCAGCTTTAAAAGCACTGGATGTATAATGTAATTCCTGAATGCTAAATGAATAGCTTTGTTTACATTTTGACAAACCAGTAACTATTGTCAGCCCAAACCATTTAGACCCTTTGTGCCTGATAAAACTGGGAAAATCAGTGTCCAAGCAGCATGCTTTTCCCTTATTTCAGTGACTGCTGCTGCTACAATCATTGTCTATCTAAGAACATGCCAAGACACAGACTTTACAATTTGCAACTGATAAGACAGACTACCTTCTAAGGTTTTTGACGTTTTAGCCCATGTCTTTGTTCCTTCAGGATAACCCACAAGTGTCTGTGTTGCTGAACAGTTAATGGTTACTATGCAACATAACTTCGATGATGTGATTTCTAATGTGTTTCAATGCAAGAGCGTGTCTGTGTTGAAACACTGCATCAAGGTTGTTAGATGGTCAGTCAATAAATTGCCCTGTGTGACTGGCAGGAGAATCTAAAGAATGCTGATAGCCTGGGAAATTTGTCAGTGGACAGTCTACGCTCCAAAGAGGTGGGCCTCTATTTTATTAGATATGAGCATGTCTTGGAATGTGGCCATAATGTACCTTTTGACTCCTAGAGTCAGCAAGCATCAGCAAGTTTTCGAGCTCTCAAGTTCTTTGAGTTCCTTAGAAATACGTTCGATAGTGACAGTTTTTCATCAAAAATGCCATTTCATTTCCTCTGTCTGTTTCTGTTTTATATTATAGGGAGTTGTAGCATAGTACTTTAAACTGAGAAACACCATAGATTGGATCAGTCAAAAGGGGCCGTTAATGATAAGAATCCTTCACTGCCATTTTTTGTGTTTTGATACATGTTTGCAACAAAAGGTTTTCCTTTGGTTGAAAGGAGACAGTCCTGTTTGTAGCAGATAATTGATGCATAATCCAAACTCAGCACTTTCTGCAGCTGCTTCAAAGTAAGGGTTTGCAAATCTGATTATGGCATCTACAGACGCACGTTGTGATGTGCCAATTTTGTGTGAACTCATTTCCCAGTGTGAGTTTCAGGGTGTAAATTACACTTGAGGGCATTTATTCAGACAGACATTAAAGAGTGAGTGAGTAAGGCTACACAATTACCTGGGGAGACTTGCCCTGGGATTCTTTGATTTTATTTTGAGGTTTAATAATAGATGTGAATCGTATTTTTTTATTTGCTCTGCTGAATAACAAGAAAAGCAGAGAGAGAACATGAAAACCAACTTTCAAACCAATGTCAGATTACGACTGTTTGCAGATCTGCCAAACAAAACATATATAAATATATATGAACCACTCCTTCACTGGTATGTTCTTACTGTTTGAGCAAAATGGGCTACCAAGCTGTGGAAATGGGTCAAGTGGGCAGATTAGAGACCTCAGGCACACAGTGTGTGAACCCAATGGTCTGTGGTTTAGACTTGTTGTTCAGTCCTTCTTCTGGCAGCAGTTCCTGCTTCAACTTTGTGCACTTTTTTTTTCTTTCCAGTCACATGTTGCTCCCATCATTTATTACAATTCAGACTGGTCTTAGAAGGCTGTCTTGACTTCTTTGTGTCATCCATTAAGACTGTTGCTTTAGTTACTTAAATCTGGCGTGCCCTTGCGAGTTCACTGTCAAATGATCGAGACTTTCAGGTATTTGGTACAGGCAGTCAGAAAAGAATCTGTTTGATTTCACTGAAGGCATCTGACAGTTCATGAGGAAATCCTCTCAAGGAACCATATCACAACCTTTTTAAAATGCAATCTTGATCCACAATTACCATCTTTCAGGGTAAAGCCATGTAATAAGCTTGTTACTGCTTATTAGGGCTAAAGATCAATGCATTTCAAACCTTGGAAGTAAATAAGTCAGACTTGTCAGACACTGTTGTTTTTTCTTTGTGATTATTAGTTGTTAAACCTCATGAGCCAGGAATGTGGCAAAAATGTTGCTTGCATGATTTATCTCTGACACATGATCGTGGATTGACCCTAGATCAGATTCCTAGGCCGAGG
This sequence comes from Caranx ignobilis, assembly GCA_021432705.1. Classification (NCBI taxonomy): domain Eukaryota; kingdom Metazoa; phylum Chordata; class Actinopteri; order Carangiformes; family Carangidae; genus Caranx; species Caranx ignobilis. The sequence goes on from MU269983.1 coordinate 19,615,743, forward strand.
GTCCACCATAAGGAGCAGCAGGAATTGGTGCAGCATCAGTTTGGAGGGGCAGGTCCTACCTTGGTCCTTTTACAGGCTTCAACTTGTTCACAGCTTTAAAAAAGCCACTAAAAGGCTTCTGTATATGTTGAGCTGTTGAGGTGCTTTGCAGTTTGTGGTCTGCAGTCATACAGTTTTAAAGTTTCCCTCCAACAGTGAGATGATTTCATTTGAAGTGTGCCAGTATTGTAATTCATGTTTTTTTCACACTCATTATATTTAATGTGCGTAAATGCCATTTGCTAACAAGGATAGAGCTGGAAATGTACTTGGTGTTTTATAGTAAAGAGCAATCGGAGTTGATCTATTGAGCAATAAAGCCTAAAGTGGAGCCTCAGCCGAGGATGCATGGTGTTGCAGCACCTACTGTAAAGTTACAGTGTGTAATGGGGAGTGCTCTGTTGCAACTCTGCATTGATGGATGAGCTTTTCACCCCCAGTGCCACCACAGATTGCTCACCCTGAGGGCAAGTCAAACCTCTCAATTCACCACCTTCTAAAACCCCAGTCTCGCCTCAGGCTCTTGACTGACTCAGGACAGGACAGGACAAAAAACACTGGGCTACTGAGGTGTGTCTGAGAGTGGTAAGGGTGGGGGTGGGTGGGGGCACGGGTGGTCTTGTTTTAAGAGGTTGGCTGCTTTCCAAGACTTCAATACATCACTGGAAATTCACAAAGGGGTGAAAAGTACATTGGCAACAAACTACTCCTTGATAAACTCAGTGGAAAGCTGTGCTGATGGCAGACGATTTTTCACAGGACGAGGTTAAGGTGGATCTGGAGGTGCTGAGCAGGTTCAGCGTATTGTTTATAGTGTTTGAACTGTGTCAAGAGAAAAAAAAAGCTCTCAGGATGTGTTGGCTCACATTAGGTGTGTATTTGCATCCACTTCCTGCCCTTTACCTTCCATGTGCCTTTCCCTTCTGCCAATGCTCAGGTATTTGGACACATTCCGACCATGCTCAGCCCATACAGCCGAGCAGCGCTATTAGGTTACTGCAGCGTTACCTAATAGGTCTGATCTGGGCTCAGAAGTGGCATAGTTCTAAGACTGGCTTCCTTATTAAGTCGAGGAGGCAGAAAAGTCTGCACCTCTTACCTTTTACAGGTGAAGACGTCACAGCCAAGACCTCAAACCCACTGCATCTGCAAATTAAAAGCTTAAATTGTTGTTTCAGTGAAACTAGGGAGCTGTGTGATTTCCTTTCAAATAATAACCCAAAACATGAACGTAGATCCACTGACGTACAGAAGCCCAGAGTTCTCCCAGAGGTAATGCAATGCATGTGAAAGCTCATCACATACTAGCAGACCAATCATGATAGTTTCCAGGACTTTTATTATGAAAGGGGAGGCCAGAAATGTGTTTTTCATGCATCTTTGTCTGTTGTCATTTTGATTGTAATTCTCATTTTGCACTTGGGAATAAATCTTGAGCTTGAAACACATACAAACTGAAACAGAGAAGTCAAATCCAACTGACTGCTGCTTCACAAAGCATCACTGGTATTATCTCAAACATTTCAATGTCCTTCCTGTTACAATTTGTAGCTACTGCGGCGTAATTTTATTATATTTGTTGTATTTATTCTCCTGTTGAATGCTGCATTGTTTGTCAGAGAGAAGAAAACGAGGCCACACACACACATAACACACCCCCGCTCCTCCCAACTGCAGTTCACCTTCCTCTGCTGCCAGAAATGCCATTGTGTGAAAGCTTTATATGCGTGTGGATGCGTGTGTGTGTGTCTGTGTGTAGCTAGTGTGTGTGTTGGTTGGGTTAAGGATTTCTGACACCCACAATGAAATGCTCCCCTCCCTCATCCTATCCCTGAGTCTTGACTGCATTTTGTCTCTGCTCCCCATCTCTGTCTGACACACACACACAGTGAAGTCTCCTTGGTGAATAGTCACAGCTTGTGGGGAATGCCTCAGAAAAGACAATAGGCATGTATCCTTACTTAACGTCTCCCACCATGCAACTGGACTCTGAGATCTTGTCTGTGTTGAAAGTGCCCAGTCTGACTTGTTTTCTTCTTGTGACATGATTTCAGTGACTTACGTAGAACTGGGCTGCAGAGAGAGCATTTAAATGTTGCTGTTGCTAACACATTTGGGACACTGTTTGAAATTTCAGCCTGGACTACTTGGACATATGGCACCAAAATAAAGTAGACATGAAACTTTTTTGGGCCAACACCAAACAACATGTTCTGGATAAAAAAAGAAAAAAGGAATGCATCTGAATGCAAAGGTGGAGAGCCAGTGGAGAGGTGGGTGTTTGAGGTGTGGTGACTTTTCTCATCCTACTGTTGATATGACTGACTCATGTCTTCTAAACCTTTTGCTCGTCTATGTGTCAGTCATCATAAACCAAGACTCTCCAAGAGTCTCCGGCCATACTTGCGTATTGCAGAAATGAAAATGTTGACAATAGAGTATACAAGAAAAAGCCAGGGAAAAGTAATCACAGTTCATCCTGAGGGGGACATGGATGGCAGTCCTCCAGAAGATGTTGAGTTGTTTTGGTAAAAACCAATCAAGGAGTGTCTACGTGTCATTTCCAAAGATGTTGGTTTTTTGCCCTTTTAACTACAACACAACCCCAGAGATTTCACACTAGATCGGGGTAAGCAGCATTTCCAAAAATCTCTGTTTGGGTTCTCTAAATCTCCAGACAGGAGACAGGAGGCCAAAAAAGATAGCAAAAGAGATGTGTAAATGATGCGTAAGATGAGAACTTAGCGGTGTTGAAATAGCAAATAGCAATTGAGAACTGTGGTGGTGTGGATTAAGAGGACCATGGATATCTTAACCAAATGTCATGATAACTACAAATAGAAGAAAGAAAAATAACAATATGAGATCATTCTATTATAAATACTGTCAGTTAGATTACATGATGTTATCCACAGTACAGGCAACTGCGTACGCTTTAAAGGGACAGTACAGGCGATGCCTTCCTCTTGTGTAGCAGCTGAGGCTGAGGCAGTTTTCTCACTGTGGTGGCCCACAGCTGCTGGACGACACATTGCCGTGTGTGAGAGCAGCAGAATGTTGTAGTCGTGGGCTGAGCTTCGCCTACTCAGTTGGGTCAAATCTTTGATGTGTGGGGGATGAAAGGATGTAGGCTTCCCGTTTTTGTCTTTCGTCTAACAAGCACAGGCCATGGACATTTAAGTGTCCTCCACACCCCTGGAACCGTGCATTTTCTCCTAGAACCAGGTCATAAAAGTTAACTTGCAAAGGACAGAAAAGGGGACAAGTAAAGGGAGCAGGTATTCAGATGGCCAGACATGTACGCCCCACCCACACTTTAAAAGGTGTGTGGCAGCATTGTCTAAATGACACAATCTTTTAGGACTCCTTCCTGTTTTGTCTCTGTGGCCTTGTAAGTTTTTGGTGTTTGGTTTGTTTAGTGTAGTTTTTACAAGTTTTACTGTGCTTTTAGTGGCTTCAGGCCTGTGTTTAAGGTTAAAAATGTCCATTTCAAAAGTTGAGCTGGGTATAACATTTATATAGAGTTTTAGTGGCAGACTAAAACATACCTCAAACTGAAGATTTAGTCAGACTGTTATTGTTTTCTTTCTCCCATGATATATCTTCTGTACATAATTGGACAGGTAAAAAACAACTGCAGTGAAGTCAGCTTATTTTATATTCTCACTGCAAATCCTGAACAGTACAACCTAGGTTGTTTAGTCGGTCATGTCACCAGGTCTGGATCTGGACTGCAGCCAGCTTCACCTCCTGATTGCTGCTGGCCTTCCATCTGGTCTTAAATGAAAAATGTAAAGACAAAAAGTGAGTGAGATTGAGGACATGTGACTGACTCTGGTTGGTTGAGGCAAGTTAAAGACATTTACCCTCCAGCTATGTAAAAAAAAAAAAAGAAAAGAAAAGAAAAGAAAACTTCTCTTTCTACCTTGAATTGTATTAAAAATGAAAATCTGCTGCAAGTCTTGCACTGTCCTCCCAATATAAACTCACCACTGTGATACTCATAGATCTGAAGAGTCAACACCAAGAACAACAGAAAATAAGCTCCACTACTTTATACATGCACTTCTCTATATGCTCCCAAACCTCAAAATGACAATTTCCATCACTGTTATGTCTCTTCTTTACATGCAGAGAAGAAACTAATCTGCAGTTATCTGTTGCCATTGAGTGACATGACTAATGCAGAGTAATGACCAAATAAATCCCTGTAGGTCTGTTTAAATGATCAAGGCCCACAGTGATCCAGCTGCTGTAATATATGTTTGGAGGATCGCTCTATCTGCCTCTCCCTCCTCCTACACTGTCAACTGTATTTTTCCTGATGCTTCGTGAAAGTACGGATGTGAAGTAAATCACATGTGGTTTTAAAAACACCTCCATCATTTCCCACTCCCAAATCCCATAGAAATCATTTAGACGTGCTTTACCAGTTACGGATACTCGACTCTGTGACTCCCCCGTTTGCAGGGACTAATGTTACTTTCTGATATTCTCATCTTATGACTCAGGGTCACACTTTTTTTCAAATGGCCTCACATTTCATGCTTTTACAACCAAATAGAGATTGTGAGATGTGGTTGACTGGCTGAATTACTGTAACACTGTTTCATAGATTGACATTCATGTCAAAGGAATTTTTTTTTTTTTTTTTTTTTTTTTTCCGACTGATAATTGCACTGAGTCAGACTGTCCTGTCTCCAGGAGGCTGTAGGTGGTAGAAGTCCCCACCCTCTCACACTGACCACACAAAACCAGAGCCTTGGGGCGATACTTTTGGTGTGCCTGCCTGCCGCTCCCCTTTCACATGCAGCATTTTGGTATTGCAAAGCCTGAACCAACATGATTGGAATGCTTTTTCTTCCTCTTTTGTCCCTTTTTTGTAGAGAAGCTCTTTTGTTCTAATGGGATAATTTAACAAGGAATGTTTTCACTTTGGGCTTTTGAGTCGGAGGTGGGGGGGCTGTTTGGAGTTGTGAATGAAGATTGAAAAGATGGACATTGCAGCAAAAGCTTTGTTGGTCAGGGGAGCTCTGTGTCTCAGTCTGATCCCCAGCACTTTATTCTTTCCGTCTTTCATTGAAAAGGAAGAAACCATCCAAACAACGCTGTCCTTCCTTTGAGTGAAATCTTTACAGTGTGACATACTCCTACCCATTAGCCACACTCACTTTAACTCAGTGGACATACATACCATTAAAGGACCATTCCAGCAATTTTTCACATAACAGTCAGTTTGCTTCGTCTCATCGCTGAAGTTTTGAAAATCAGACAGATAGACATCATCTACCCAGATAACCCTAACCCTAACCCAGTATTAGATAAGTTAGTCAGTTAGTGATATAGCTGAGTGTCTTGGCTTTATCAAACTGGATATGCATAGTAATCAAATAGTAAATAGGACATAGACACGTGGTACAATGAAGAACAGCAGTAAGTTCCTTATATTTCAACACACACATTAGAAACTGCACTCCAAATAGGAAACTGTCTGGTTAACCCATCATCAAGCTTGAAAAAATATTTAGAAAAACATTAATTTAAAGATACCCCGTGAACCCATCCTCACACCTTTGTTTTTCTGAACTACACTGTAAATGCACAACCTTTAAAAAAGTACTCTACTTTTCCTCTTGGAGCAGGAAGTCTAAAGCTCACAATGCTCTCTTGTTGGTGACTTTGTTTTGTCTACTGGACTGAATGGTGTCTGATTAAGGGAGATGAGTCCTAATGTAACTGGGGGAATGTAAACGACTGCATTAGCTGACAGAATGAAACACAAGCCAGAGGAAGAAAAGCAGGGGAGGTCGTCTGCCTTGGTTCAGCAGGTGTGTTCCCAAATCTCTGAGATTACATGACCTTGTGATTTGAAATCAAGTTCACACAGCTGACTGGTCATTGTTCAGGATGCAGGCTCGCAGTGCCTTTGGAGGTTTGTTGTGTCCTTAAATTTGTATGTTTAGTGCACCAGCTCAAGGCTCTGGAGCTGATGTCCATGGTTATTGTGACATGGGATATCATGCTGTTTTCTGAGTCAGCAGTTCTCAGGTTGTATTACCACTTCCTTCACATGCTTGTATTGTCTTGTTCAGCACAAAAGGCTTTCATCTGCAAACAGTTTCTTTGCTTATAGTGGATTATGGAGATGCGAAGCCACAGAATTTCCTTTTTGTTTTTATCCCAGCTCTTCCCCCACCACTCACTCTCTAGACGGGATCTGCTGAACTAAGAGAACAGTTCCCTTTGAATCCCCCCCCCCCCCCCCTTTTTTTTTTGGGGGGGGGGGATAATTATGTACGTTGCCCATGCTTGTGAATATGCATGGTGCACCTCAGGGCACTGTGCTGAACTCAGGGCCCCTGCATGTGTTTCTGAAATATTCCCCTAAAGACACTGAGTCATATGGTGAGTATAGGACTCTTCATAGATAGATTAGAAGGAGGGTTACACCTCAGGCTGCTCTCAAGGTGTTTCCAGGAATCCTTAAGATGTTGTTTCTTTTATTCAGATGGTTACTAAAGTGTTCAGATTAGGAGTACATGATTGAATGACTCTGAGTTTTGTTTTAAACATCAGCAGGTACTAAACAGATAATATATGACACATATATAATATATTGTACATTAGTGACACAAACTTGGGAAAGCTGGGAACTGCCCTATACTACATTATGCCTTAATGTTGGTTTTAAAGGTTTCTGCTCAGACTCACTTGTTTGTTTGTCCGCAGGATACACAAAATGTGCTGAATTGATTTGCTTTGAATTTGGTGGAAGGATCGGAGCTCAGGACACTCGTCAGGGGATCATGTGTGGATCTTGAAGAGATCTATAGGTTTTAAGAATTTGGTGCAGATCCAGAAAATACGTTGGATCTGACTGAGGTGTGCAGGACTGGTTGGCCTTGGCAGAGGTTTTTTCTAGAGAGTGCAGTTGTAGATGTACTTTTTTTGTTTTTTTAATAGTCTGGGCTGTCATCAGAACACAGAGACTCTTTATCACCAGAGTGCCCCATTAGTTTGTTATGGTCATGTTCCTATTCTGTGTCAGTGCTGTAGTTAAGCTGTAGTTGTATTCTGATCTTTTCTTTGGCTGCAGGTGGGTTTTGATTACTTTACTTCCTGGTCATACATTTGTTATCACTGCTGCACTTGTGTGGGAAAGCACTGAAATAAATGACCAGAAGCTTATCACAGTACATGTGGCAATGACACAGCTTGTTGACTTGCACTTTTGTATCATTTATCTCATTTTATTTTATTGTAATGGACTATTTGAGGACGCTTAATGCTTGGTCGGCTGAGTAAGGCTTCTGGAAATGACTCCCTTTCAGTGGACCGGTCACAGAAGAATGCTCCTCTAACGGCCACAGTCCAGGGACCTTTTGATGTTTAAACACATGCTTCATTCATTTTGGGATTAAGAGGCCGAGGAAATGGCCTGGTTGATATGGCTGGAATTGCCCAATGATTTGTGGAGTCCAAGGCTTAATTCCTGCTCCTTTAGCTCCTTTTTACTGGGCTATGTAGTTAGATGCAAGTGCACAGATCCACCTAAACACACCACTTTACCCAGAAGTGTCATTTCATTACATTTAGAGATTGGAAACTTGTCCAGGGATGAAATCTTCTGCAGCAGCTTCACAAATGTTAAAGCTGAACAGGTTGCAGAGATAATGTGATGGTGGAGGGACCTTTGTGAGTGTAGCCTAAATATTTTTAAATGCACACGTAATTGAAAACCCTATTTACACGAAAGAACAGAGCCGGAGTCTGTCTGCTGATTGAGATGTCTGGATTTCCCCTCCATCTGTTAACATGTAGGAGAAATTTCCGATTTACCTCTGTTTATCCTGACTCATGCTCTTTAACCACATTGCAAAGTTTTACTCATTTTGGCATGAGTCAGTGAGCGGAAATAAACAGTCTGAGACACAGAGACTGAGATATAATCTTTAATGAGTTCAGAATGCTTTGTTTTGATTGTCCTGCCGTATCCATGACTGGTGAATTGGCTTAACACCATGAGAGGTAGTAGAACAACTTTCAGAGCATGAATCAGGTATGTTATACATGAGATAGTTTCATAAATGACACAAAAAAAGCCTGTAGTGTGAGGTGAGTATAAATAGCCTCACAGGGTGGTTCAGATCCCTGTAGGCAATTACAAAAAAAAACAAAAAACACACACACTCCTCTGAATTCATGTCTCAGCACATGACTGTCTCCATCCATTCCTGGCACAGTCATGATGGTTGGTCTGTACCAAAGCCAAGTTTACCAGCCTGTCTACCATGTCTGTTTCATTACATGGATGAGAGACATTAAAGAGGTCACTATTAAAAACCAGTCAAAGGCTTTTCAATGTGTGTGACAGGAAATTCTCAGATAATGTGGGTAAGAATTGTAACAAAAACCAAACATCTGATCCCACATAAAAGAGAAGCCAGCCACAACAGTGAGGCTTTTTTTATAGGTTATCATGCTGATGGTGTCTTTTATGGTGCATTAAACAAAACAAGACCAAACAAACCCACTGGTTTCTCCTACTCACATGATTTTAGTCTTTAAACTTTGATTTATTTATTTATTTTTTAATCTTTTCCCGCTTTTGTTTCTTTGTCTTGCTTGATTTACCTTAACAGAATGTGGCATCTGTTTTTAGTCATTTATTTTATTTTATTTTATTTTTTTCATTTGAAACCACAATTCGTGCTCAAATTCTGATTAAGATCAGCAACTCATGCAAAGAGGCAAGGCAGAAATGCTACACTTTACCTGAGGTACTAACCCTTTTGAGAATTGTATTAACATGAGAAAATGTTTTTCGTTTCTAAGCCTCTTATCTAAATTAAGAATTACTCTGACTTGATTTGACCTTTTTGGTTTGTTCCGTGTCACCATCTTCCTGGCGTAAAACTATCAACAGACATTCTCATAACCTACATTCGTCCTGCCTTTGCTAATGTGGGAAAGGATAATGGTAAAAACAACAAGCGCTCACGCAAAAATAAATATGTACACGAATGAATCCCCAGGGGATGAATACAGTTTGTATGTGAGTGCAGACATGTCACAGAGTAACAGACGTGGCCTTTTTGAGAGGAAAACAAAAAGGTCAAGAGATTGTTTAAAGGTGCCAGTTCTGTTTTCCATCTCCCTGCAGTCTCACACACACACACACACACACACACACACACACATGCCTCTCAAACAAGTATCTGGATAATTTGTTCTTTTTCTGCCCATCTGGTTATGGATCCTAATCCCAAAAGTCAACACTTCTAACTCCGGACTTCCGATCTCCACGCTGTTTCATCTTTGTGGGGAGTGAGAATGACAGCGTTGTCAACACCAGCTGGCCGAGCCCCCCCCCCCCCCCACACACACACACACACACACACTGTCGCTGATCAGGTGGCAACTGTCAGGATTCCTCTTCAATTAGTGATGAGCTGATGCTGTAAAACCTGAAATTATTCGCCTACTGATCTCCAGCCAGAGGTTTTTATATCTTTAGTAGTTGCATCGGCTCAGTTTTGCACCTTTTTGATTTTCTACTCGTTGATTTTCTTAAACATGGCTTTGCCTGGATTCTTGACGTTTTTTATGAGGTGACAAAATATGGCTCAGTATTTGGCCCCAAATTGGACCCCTTTGGCCTCTTTCATGTGTGTCAGACGTCTGGAGGAGGAAAAGTCCAGACTTGCTGTGGACTGTCCTGAGCGGCAGTTGCAGGGGAAACAGCTGGTATGTGCAATTTCTCTACTAACCTATGCACTTCCAGACTCGCCTCAGCAGTGGAAAGGAGGAGATATGAATGTTTTTCTCTCTCGTTTCTGCAGCAGGGAATTTAATTCTGCAGGGCTTCCTAAAAGATTTGCTAACAGGCTGCTTTTGATCAGCCAGAACACTGCTTACATTCTACATGTATGCTAGTGATAGGTGACCCTCTAACACTTGAACAGACAGATGCAAAGCCAAAATCACAGGTTAAACTGGAGTCAACAGGTTGAGCTATACTCATAACCTGCTAACAACCCTGACAGTCATTTATCATTAGTCAGTGAGCAGCTCCAGCAGGAGGTGAAGCACCTTGCTTAAGGACACCTTCATTCCCACCCCACCGTCCAGAGGTTTGTTCCCAGCTGGTCCCTGGAGTCAAGCTAGTGACCCTTCAGTCAAAAGGCCCAGTCCTGTGACCTGCAGCCACCTGGTGCCTGATAAATGACCCTGTTGTCTGAGCAGGAGAGGAGGTGTCCTGCAGTCACTGCTGGAATAAGATCGCCGCATGCAGCAATCATTCATCATTCAGATTATGATTATGATTACGAATTACTTTATTAATCCCCAAAGATATCTCACATGTCATGTTTTTTCTCCTTTGTCCTAAATGCTCATTTAAACTTGAATGGTTATACTTTATGTGGGTTGCCAGTCCCTAATATTCAGTAGTAAATATGTAGCTAACCTGACTGAGGCACTCTGTGACCCTCCAACCCTGCCCATATTAGACCAGCACTGTCTGGATTCCAGGTGTGGGAGAGTCCCTCTCCATTCTTTTCAGGTCTAGAAAGCAGGTAAATGATTTGTCAGAGTAAGATGACCCCTTTACTTCAGGTTCACCCAGAGACTCAGCAGGCTGTGTGCTGGGCTCTTTGTCTTCTCACACATCCATTTGATAGATTTTACTGTATCTGTGTAACTTTCTGTGTCTGTCTGCAGCACATTGTATTCATTTTATTGCCACTTGTGTTTTGTTGAAACTGTACAGAACAGTGATGAGAAGGATTTATAATAGAATGGGACGATTAATTAGTTACTTAAATCAAATTGAGCTGTGGAGTCACTGCTTTTTTTCAGTTTTTAGACATTTAAACTTGGTCTTCCCAGTCTTTTCTTTGAAGTTAGTAGGTTTCTGTAGTTACTTCCATGCCTGACACTGGCACATTAATTCACATCATTTTTAATTAATTAATTTACATGTCACAGATTGTGTCCCTGTTTTAAACCAGGTAGTCCTTTAGGGAGTTTGACATATTGACACAGTGAGGAACTTAAGCGTCACTATGAAGTTGTGAATACATAATAAATGAAGCGTCTGAAGTTTGATGTCAGTTGAGTTACTGAGTAACTGAGGCTGGTTGTTTACCATTCAAAAAAGGCACTTCAAAAGGAAATACATGTTGTGAATGAAGTTAAAGTAGGCATGCTAAATAAAAATACTGTGACTTCAAGAAATATCTCGTAGCATATATCTTGACTATAGTGTTGTGTGCTGTTGATAAGAGGATGTAGTCTCAACATGACACTTGGCTGGAAGGTATTGTAACTGAATATTAAGGGTCTGTTTCCTAAGATGACCTGGCTGGACTTTGTCATCCTGTTTGTCTGCCCCACCTGTCTCTCATTTGATATGTGTGTTTGCCATTTGTATGTGTGTTTGTGCAAGTGTATGCATGCTAATGACAGTCCTGTGACCTAAGTGCTTTGGACTGTAATGAGGTCAGTGTCCCATTGAACCCCCCTCTTATAAACCTCACAGTGGTTTGGTCTCCCTCTACTGAGGAAAACAGTGAATAGCACAGCGAACCAGCAGACATGGTTGTGTTCTTCTGTATATCTTTGTTAGTAAGTATAAGTACACAGAGATCATTTAGATATTTTGGTTGACAGAATATACACTGTTGTGAAGTTTTCACTTGACTGAAGGAGCAGTTTACTTTGTACTTGTAATCTTATCTATAGGTCTCCCTGCAAGTCGTCTCATGCATCCCTCGCTCTAACAGATCCAAAACCTTTAGGGGCTTAATCTCTGAGCTCCATCATCAGGAAACATAATATCTGTTAACACATGTTTGTGGTTTCTCTTTGCGCTGTGACATCAGCAGTGCAGGTGTGTTGATTTTTTTTTTTTTTTTTTTTTTTTTTTTTCAGAGCCTGGGCATCTGCATCAGTGTAGCTGGAGAAAATAAACACATTGTAATGAGTTTATTATTCTAGTGAGCATCCTATTAAACAGGGATAGAGAGGAATTGATCCCCTCCCTACAGCTGCATATAAACACAGAAAAGCGAATAACCGTGCAGCTTTTTGCAGCGAACAGGTTTTTTTGAAAGTATGAACTTGGATTTTTTTCCTCTTAATCTTCAGCACGTGCTTTATCTGCCATGAGGTGCTGTTCGCCGTTGACAGACCTTATAGACGCTGTGTTTGATTTTCCGCAGGTGTGGTTTTGTCAGAGAGCCCCACCTGTCAAGTGAAGTTTCCTTTTTCTCACTGGGTGGAGTAGCAGGGGTGTGAGACAGCAGTGTGTGACATTTGACTGAGCATACAGAAACTGTAACATCTGCTCATGTCCTATTTTTTCATGAGAAACAAATCAGTACTCAGAGCAAACTTTGTAAGAGGCAGCTTCATTGGTTGTATTTTAGAGGAGTTTACTATTTCCAAGGCGAGGCTGTGGGGTCATCTGTTCTGTGTTTAACTACCGCTACTGGACAGAAGAGGGAGCTGTTTCCCCACAGATGCACCTCACCTGTTTGGGTGGAGAATTGATCCCACAGGCAGAGGCAGAATCACATTTTCCTACTGCTACTTGTTATCTGTGTTGCATCTTTGTGTTCAGTATGTAGGTCTGTGGTGCACTGTTCTCCTCCAGGGTCCCACAGAACAGTGGAAATATTGTTCCACCTCCCCTTCATATCCTTTAATACATGGTAATCGACTCTACGAACCAGCCACACTATTTCTAAATGTCAGTGTGTAAAAAGACAATACTCATTTCCATGGTAAACACCTATCGGAGTAACGTGCTGTGCAGTTTCAGCTCGTCTCTCAACATATTGCAATCAGTGAAGTTTGGATTCAGCCAGAAGAATTGACGGGGTCTGTCATTAGCTGAGCAGCTCCCAGGCATTGTGGGCCGGTTACAGCTACACACATTTCCGGATGCTCTGACTTGACAGTGTGCTAATTAGTGGAGTCATTACAGGTACGAGAGTCCTCGAACAAGCGCTCGTGGAGTGGTGTTCTTTTAGAAAATGACTGCGAGGCAACTCACTTTCAAGTATTTGCTAATTTCCTGCATCACAGCTCTGTTAAGGTCATGCTGTGTTCCAAGTTGTAATGCCTAATGAGATAAGTGTTTTTATCTGTTTAATGTCCAGGTGACCAATTTCCTTAGTGAATGTGTGGTAACTACTTTTGTCTGTTTGACTGTGAGTGACAGAAGCAAAGTTCTTATAAAGAATTTGACATAATCTGTCTCACTGGTGGATGTGTAGTGGTGTAGTGCATTTCACTGGCTTTGATTCAATCTCAAACCAGGAAAGGAACCATCAGTCTGACTGAGCTGAATATAGTTGAATATATGGCCGATATATCTTCAGTATGAAACATTTAACTATCTTTGACCTGATAGTGTTTGCTGAGGTAGTTACATTTCTTTAATGTGATTAACACACACACACACACACACACACACACACACACACCTCTGTCCTATACTGTAACTGTTGTTTCAGCACCACAGGCTACATATTCTCCTGTTGTTATGGAATGTGTCTTATTCAGAGTGACAGCCAAGCTGTTTCTGCTTGCCTGAGCAGGACTGTGAGGAACCCTGCAGGGCTCCGTCTGATGGTCTGTCTCCGTGGAGGGATGCAGTCTAACAGTCTCTAGAGGGGCAACAAGTAACTTTTTTGTGCCCTCCAGCACACACAGTTTATATACAGTATCTGCAGGGGTTTCATCTGGTCCTGTTGGTAACTTGCCAGCTGGTCTTACTCTGAATGGACTTTGGGTCAGAGTCGGTGCTGAAGACAATGTTGTCTTTGCAACTAGACACTGATAGAGAATGACCAAGGATCTAATGTCTCTTTAAGAGCGAAACGATTCCTCGTAAATTCAGGCTTTGATTAATACTTTACGTGAACATCTAGAAACCACGACAGACAACGGCTCTGTTGTCTGTGACTGAGGCCCTGCAGGTCAGTCCTCAGCTCTTATCTTGCTGGATCAGTAGCCTTTGATACAGTGAACCACTGCATCCTGCTATCTACACTCTCCAACACGGACATCTCGAGCAAGGCGTTTTCTTGGTTTGAATCTTATCTCTATGGTTTCCCCTTCAGTGTGTCCAGCTCATTACAGATCAGAGAAAAGCGGCGAGAAAAGTCTCTCATCTGAGGAGGTGGAACCAGGCAATTTAGATTTTTTTCCCTCACATTTCTGCTGGAAAAATGAAAACATAAACCCATTAGCTCAACACCTCGCTACTTCGCGCTTCGGTTATCGCTGGTTCACTGCTTCGCGAGTCAAAAAATATTCAATTAAAATTAAAAATTATTTAAAATATTAAAATCAAAAAAAATCCAACGGATGCTTCCCGCACCACCGAGGAACGTTTCAGACAGCCAAGATTCAAGCCGATTGGCCAGCACCCCTTGAGATCTCGGATGCCGATTGGCCATTCATATCGCCCAAGCATCTTTCATACCCCGCTCTGCGTTCCTCTCTGCATCTCTCCAGTCTGTGTATAGATCGCGGTGAGAAGAGTTTGTGTCTCGCGGTGTGTTCTCGCGGTGTGTTTCAAGTTCAAAAGTTTGTGAAGCCCTTCGTCATGCCGCCCAAACGCTCTCTATCCTTTGGTGCATCTACCGAACCGAAGAAAAAGCGAAAATGCTAACAATTAATGAAAAGTGGCTTTTATGAAGGGCGTCGCTACTTCGCGGATTTTCACGTTTCGCGGGGTTCTGCCCCCATTAACCGCGATAACCGAGGTAATACTGTATAGGCTCTAATAGCTCCCAATACAAAGTGTAGAAATGGTCTCTCAGACTGACAATGCAGCAAAATTCATTGACAATTACCTAAAGTATAGAAAAAGTTGGTGTACAACAGCCAGGGAATCAAACCTGACTCAACGTTTGTCACAGTACAAAGCAGTGCACATGTGCTGAGTGACTTGGTGACAACATTGAAGCCCAGAGCTCACACTGCCTGCAGCTCTGCTAGACAGTGAATTCACACAACTTAAACAGTTTGTGATTTACATAAGTTATCTTGTCTGAGTCATTTTACACTGCAGGCAAAAATACGCAGTCACAACCTGCTGCTGCAGGGCGCTCCAACTCCACTCCTCTGATAAGTCTCTATTTGTGGGAAGTGGGAGCCCTTTAGCTCCTAATCTGATAGCTGTGACCCTCTGACCTCCATTCTATTAGCAACCCCCCCCCCCCCATGTCTCTCACATACTCTGTGACTTACATTCACTGGTTTGAGATCTTAAAGATGTGAGGAAAGATGTGATTTGAATTCTTCCATTCAGACATGTAATCTCTCCACTGTGGTGAGCCAGTATATGTTCCACAGCACTATCTGCTGCTGCCATGTTAAACAAACCCAGAGCCTTTAACACATGTCCCTGTTGATATAGATGGTTCCAGTTTTGTTTTCTAAGTCTCACATGAATGCAAAATAAAGTTTGCATTCTATACGACTGTAGCAACAACATTATGTTACCACAAACTGCTGATAGTGCCTTTAAAGAGAGTCTGGATTCACCACCGGCTTTAAATTTACTCCACAGCTGCTGTATAGTGTCTTTACTGTACAGTGATTCTCCACTGTGTTGAAACCTGTTGCTCAGGGATACAGGTTAGCTTCCTCTTTGTGAACATAGACATGCAGCATGTAGAGCGTGAGACAGAGACACAGTGGGAACATCACCAGGTGATGGTGTTCCAGGCATTTCCTCTTGCCTTTTTATTTCTGCAGTTAATTCAGCTTGAGACATGTTTACACTGTGGCTAGACTCTCTCATGCTGTATGGCTGCAGCCCAGGCAGGTGTGTGGCACAGCATGTGTGTGATGCATGTTCACTACAGTTTGTATATGTTTGACTCACTGTTTACACTGCTGCTCAGCTGTGACGTGCTGTGTGGCTGCAGCGACCCAGTTTGTTTGTGTGTGTGTGTGTCAGCCACATGTGAGTGTCTGTGGACATCCTAATTTGTGTGTGTCATATAAAACTCCCAGCTCTGAGGGCCTCGGAGCTTAATGCTTGTATAACCACTAAGACGACGGCTTGGCTATGACTCACAGCAAGAGGTCAATGACCCCCACTAGCTGAAATAACACCAGTGAAGGTGCAGGAATTGTTGGGAGGATGGGGGGGGGGGCTGCCAAAAGGCCCTCTAGCTGTTCCAAAGGCTACAAAGCACAGATCCTCACAGTTTTTGGATGGTCAACCTGTGTTGTAAAGTGTGTCCAGTTTCATGCCTCTCTGTTTGTGCAGCAGTTACACCTCATGTCAGAACGACACACTGTCTGCTGTGGCCTTGCAGCTAATTCCTCACGAGTGGCAAAGCCTTTAAATCGTATAAATACATAACTAATGCATGGACTGGATGTTTTGAGATCTTAAGCAATAGTTTAAGTGTTGGGTTAACATTTAGGTTGTAGGGAAGATTTATTTTAAATGCACATTCTCTGTCTGTGCAGCACCACCACAGAATATTGTGTTGCTTCTGAATGGCCTTGTATTCTTCAATTATTTACAAAAGCTATATTTAGCTATATTGAAATTGACACTCTGGATATGAAATCAGATACCTGACAGAACGCCGCTGTGCCATAAAATACCACCATGCTGTGACAGATAATTGGAGGCCCTTCCGCCCCTCGTGGATTATGTTCAGCAGGTTTTGTTGGTGTTGTAATTAGTCAATCATTCATCCTCCCATTGATGGTCTCAGCTCTCAGACTCATTCCTGTCTTAGGTTTCATGCTTTTGTCTGTGTATTGTGAGGACAGACACTGGGGAGGCCTGGAATTTCAGTTTAACCCCCTGCTCAAACATCTTAGGATTTCACAGGTCACAGGCATCATCACATTTATAAGGAGCTACACAATCTGCAGCGGTTTATTACTGAAAGGAAGCAGATACAATATATCAATGACTCAAATAAGTCAAAGACTAAATGGTAACTGCATGAATACATTCATTTTATGGTTTACTTTTAAATTCCACAGAGACCAAAGATGTTTTATTTCCAGATATATTATATTTTCAATGATATCATATCATAACTTTACATTTAGCACATTGTATGTTTATTTTTTCTAACTCTTTTATTATTGGCTTTATCCACTGCAATTATTTCTGTCACCACCCAGTGTAGTGGGGGTGATTTTTTCTTCACTTTGGGTGAGCTGACCCTTTAAACTGCTGGACATCCCTGCTGAGATTATGGTCCTCTGTCAGCGGGCAGCAGTTTGACAACAGGTGACCAGCATGTGACCTGGGTGAAGGGAAGTTCTTCAACGCTCGTAAAGGCAAATTTTAACTGCACCGCTGCATGAGTCAATGGTGAAGTAAAACAAAGATGGAAGGAAGGTGATGTTTAGCTGTCACAGACTGATTGCAGATGGATTCGTGTCATATGAGGTCTCCTCCAAGTGTGTCTAATATTAACACTGGTACCAAATATCATCACTAATGCATTTCTGACAACAAACAGCCGCCTGTTGTTTCTGTCGAATGTTAATGAGATTCCAGCGGCTGTGGCGTGTCTCCACAGAAAGTGTTTCTGACGTGTTTTTCAGTCATCTGATGCAACAGATACGCCTCCATTTTAATCTTTCTGTACACTAACAGCTCGAATTCCACTCACATTATACACATGTGCATCCTGACGCTTACTGTTGTGTACAACGGCCGCATGTTGTGTTCTGAAAACTGCCAAAATGTGGGTGAACCAAACTCAATTCTGTGTCCATTAATTGTAGAGTCACAGTCCTCCCACCCTTCCCTCAGGAGCTAATACAAATTACAAGGACTTTGCATTGTGCTTGACGATGAACCCAATTAGAAATTGTGCACTGACACACACAGACACACTGAGGTACAACAAAGAATGTACTGTTACTCTTCAATAGCTCAGATGTTTTACTGTGCTCTTACTGAAAGTGTTTTAACTTTCTACATCAGATGCTGGTTCGGCTGTGTCACTGAGGCACAGTGAACTGCCTGGATCATGTTAACAAGTATGAAACACATTTAGACAGACAGACTAATGAAGAAGGCAAACAGCCTCGTGGGTGACAAGAGGCCTCTTCTTTTAAACTGTTGCCATCTGGGTGATGATATTGTCTCCATCTGTTCACTGAGAACAGAACCAATTTCACTTGTTGCACAAACCATTAAGTTTCTAAACAAGCAACGCACTTCCAATTAATCAGGAAGTCCAGACGGTCTGGCCAGACTTCTCTGGTGCAAGGTGCAAGACACGAGTGTGTTCTTGCTAAAAAGGACATACAGTCTGCATGTGTGTGAGGGTATATGAGTGTGTCTGTAGTGACTGAATGCCTTGTGATTATGCTGCAAACCAAATTTCCCATGGTGTCAAATAAAGTAACTATCTATCTATGAATAGTCCATAGACACACACAGTGCTGCTCACGCTACATCTCGTGTGTAGACGCTGTTGATCCCACCAAGATGCATTTTTTGCATTTCATGAAATAATACACATTAGGAGAACATGCTTATCTGGCCTCTGGAAGTTGCATTCCCTTTTACAGGCTCCCTCTGTCTTTGAGTGCAAACCTTTCAACCTTTCCTACTGTAATTACCTGTCCCAATTACAAACACCAGTCTTGAAAACAGGAAATCTGTGTTGTCTTTATGACTCTGCCAGACTGTACTCTGTGCAGCTCACGGCAGACATGAAAAGGATGTTGAAAAGGAGGACACATACTTTTCACAAAGCTCATGATGTGTCCATATCTGCAGATTACCTCAGATTACCTCTGCTGAAAAAACTGTCACTCCAACGGGTGATGCACTGACTTCATGAAGTGCAATTTTGGCTTTTCCTTCGTAGGTTTTTTCCAAAATAAGCAGATCATTTCCTAGTTCTAAAGAGACTCTTGACAAGGTGACAGTGGGTATGCTTGGCCACCCAAGTCTGTTTGGCAAGTTTCCCACCCTTTTCAAGATCCTAAGAACACTCCTGAACTCCTGCAAACTCTAATCTTACTGTCATCTTTGGAGTGATGAGACTTTGACACTCTCTTACAGACTGTTTCTTTTGGTTTGGATTGAACATTTCTTTACTAATTTTGCTACTGTGACATTGTGCTGTAATCTTATACCAGCACAATAATACAATCAGCCTCCATTGGGGGAATTTTCTGATATTTATGGGTAATCATTACCTGTCACAAGACAGAGTTTATTGCCTCAGAGTTCATTAACAAAGTTCATACTCGAAACATTGTTTATTTTAGTTTACACACTAACAAAGTGGCAATTAGCAGTTACTTTGATCATTGAGCTTGTCTGACCTCAGGAAGCCTGGCTTGTCTGAGAGTCTATGAATGTTTTCATTTTTTTTCCCTGAAGTCATCATCCCTTTTTGTATTGCACTGCTTGAAAGTCACCCTGACAATGAATTATTTTCCCACAGGAAGATTTTTCTCATGTAACCTCCATGATTAAATTGTCTATTTTTGACAGTTGTAGAGTGAACAATTGCTTTGTAACACTCTCAAGAATGTTAACCCCCTCTTTCCCAGAGGGTTACCCATTCACTGTAGTCATGTTACAGCCACTCCCTAAGGAGTTTGCCACTGAAGTGAAAGATTTGAATTCTGTTGATTTACCTTACTGGAAAATACATTTTTCACACCCTCCGTTACTAGAAGAATAATTTTCCAGTATCAGTAAATATAGACAAGGGCACATAAACATAAAAGATAATCACAAGTCCCTGAGTCCTCTTTGCCCAAAAGCGAGCAGCCTTTCATATGACTAAACACAATATTTTCCTTTCATGAGAACTTTCATCAGGGAAGAAAGTGCATCTGGTCTGATTTGGTCTTGTGATGAATCAGTGAGCTACCTTCTTTTCTTGAATCTGTTACAGTCAACTACTAAACATATTATCTAGTCTTGCCTTTTATTAGATTCGTGCATAAAATACATATAAGTTAAAAAGTATACATCTCTTTGTTCACCCTCCCTCTTTGTTAGACCAAACAGACATTATCTTGCAGACTGGGGTCGTTTGGATCATCAGTGACTTCAGGCCATGTCAGAGAACTGAAGGATAAAGTTGTCAAGCTTCTGTCAAGACATTTCTGCATCTCAACATAAACATGTGGAAACCTCTATAATGTGCACTGAATAACCAGAGTTTCCTTCTTTCAGCGACTGAGGTTATTTGCACAAAACGCCTTTATTTTAACCCCTCGTGCTATTAGAGAGACACTTGCACAAACCTCCTGTTCCTTTTATCACTAATCTCCGATTAGCAGATGTCGAGGGTCTCTGTCAACTGATCCCATAGGCAGAGAAAAGAAACCAGTCTGGACAAGAAAATCAGGCCTGGATTACTGTGTAACCACAGAGCATTGAAGACAGGGGTCTAAACCAGATTTAGCAATACATGGCACCATGTGGAGCAGAGACAATGTATGCAGGGATATTAGTTAGTGGAAGAAGATAAACCGAATGCCTTCAATTTGGCACAGTTTCACCTGAATGATAAAAAAGGGTTTAGTTTACACTCTGTGGTTTTAAATTGTATCGTTTCGACATATGCATTACCATTATCCCATACAAGCATGACATTACTGTAATGAGATGCTGTTCCTCAGTTATTAAACATGCCCACAGCCAACGGCAGCCCCTCTGCTCAGTAATTGGTTGCACTTGTGCACTTGATTGGGATTAATTTTAATCCATTAGCAGGATTTAGCACAGTAAAGAAAACTTTTAGTCGTAAACTGAAATCAGAAGACCATGTGACCACAGCTGTTGCTCTGGCTGCATTTTCACACATTTTGAGGTCTTGAAATGCCAGATCTGTAGTTTTTTCTTATTATCATGTTTGGACAAAGAGAATAAGTCAAGGGGAACAAATTGCCCCTCTCTCTAAAACACTGAAAGCATCAGTATTGTACACTGAAAGGCAAGGCTGCCGTAATTCTAAGGTATCAGTCAGCAGGAGGGATCGCTTTTCACTGCTGTGACAAAGGGAGAAGGAGGAGGAAGGAGGAGTTAGGAGAGGAAATATTGGCAGGGCAGCCAATACGGAGCACACCTCCTGCTCTCCCCCTTTGACTGAGGCACTCCTCTTCACTTTTCCTCTCTGCCTAGTGGAGTGTGTGTAGGGACTGTGCTGGAGTAAAGTCTGTGTGAGGAGTGAAGTGGCTGTGTGGACATGCCATAGTCCACTCTTGGACCCTGATCAAGCAGCTGGACAAGGTCTAAACTTGACATACTGCCCAAGATGAGGACCCATGTTGGAGTTTTGTTTTTTTTGGTCCAGTGGGTGGCCTGCTCTGATGCTTGGTTCTGGTCCTGGACTGGTACCACTACTTTTCCCCCAACAGTGGAGCATGAGGGGTCTGGCAGCCCAGCTGGAAGTGGAGAACAACCAACAGAGGACAGGGTTGGAGCAGAGATCATTGATGAGAGACATGGGATCCATACAACTGTGCAGACTTGGGATGGGACTACTCCTCTACTGACCACTGTAGGGCCTACAACGCAAGCTGGGAATGACCGGGCACCAGAAAGGGGCACAATGGGGATTTCATCACGCATAAGTAAACCTGGTAATGGCACATCCTCAGTAAAGGGAAGGGCTCTGAAGCATTTGATCATTTAAAATTTACAGGAAACGCAGCAGAAGTTAGATCTAGCCTTCAGTCTGAATTGACAGACACTGGGTCAGGTCTGCGGTCCGACTCTGGATTTGATTCTGGGCTTGCAACAGGAACTGAAACTTTAGGGGAATCTGGCTTTGAAACACAAAGATTCTCTAAAGAAAACCTACAAGAAGCAACAAGGGACATTGATAACAGTTGGTTAGATAGTGAAGACAGTGTGGTGTCCCAGATAAATGAGTTTCGAAATAGTGACTTGATCATTCAGAACAGAACGGGTGAGAGACATAGTCTTGGTAGCACAGATTTAAATTCTTTTACTGAGATCCACAATGCCACTAGTAGAAATGGAAAACTTAACAATAACTTTGAGTTGACACAGGCTTCTCATGAAAACTCTACCCCAGGGGTTTTACCAACTCAAATTGAAGGCAAACTCTCTGAAGGGATTGCTCTGGTGTTTAAAGACAACCAGCAAGTTGAAGTTACTCAGTTACCAGCTGGTGAATCAACAGCTACTCAGGAAATACAACCCACAGAGGTTTTCCAGACTACCCAAGCTTCATTTGTTACTCAGGTGTTTCCTACAACCCAAACACCAATTACTACAGAGGAAGTATTAATCCATAAACCACAAACAGTTAGTAACAGACCAGACACCATGATACCCACAACCACTCAAGAGCCTGATTCTGCATCAACAACCAGAAAGACTGTGGCACCCAGCCAAATCAGTCACATCTTTGATGCCACACAAACATCAGTAAGTGAGGAAGAGCCTACCCAAGCAGCCTTATTTAGCCAGACTGTCTTAGATAGCCAGGTGGCAGCTGAAAGCCACACAGAAGTAGCTAAATCATCTCAGCCTGTAGAAACCCCACAGTGTTTGCTGCTAGATGCTGCTCTTCCTTTCTGTTCCACCGTGGTTGGGGAAAAATTTGTTGTGCCAAATTTTCTCAACCAGAGCAGTGTAGAGGAAGTCCAGGCGATCCTGAACCAGTGGGCATGGCTGTTGAGGTCACATTGCCACCATAGCTTGGAATGGTTTTTCTGCCTTCTCTTGGTACCAAAGTGTGGCCCTCCGGGGTCGCTGCCGGTGTTGCCTTGCCGGAGTTTCTGCGAAGTCTTGCGGGACAGTTGCTGGACACTCCTGGATGAGGGACACCTCCCTGTGGAGTGCTACACTCTACCAGACGATGAGGATGATGGGTATCAGTGCTTGTCAGTTAGTAACCGGAAAGGTAATCACTGGTTCAAACGAATCCTGGTTTTGGAATTCATTTTGAACCAGTTTTTAAAACCCCCACTTCCCAGTTTGTCTGGTGTTTGCACCCAGTCCCGTACCCATGTCCTGTACCCAGTGCCCACCCAATTAATTGTCACTTATCCCAGGTGGAAATGAGTTGGTGAGATTAACTATCTCCTGGTTCCCAGCAAACCGATTTTAAAGAAAAGCATGTTTGTTACCCTTGTTACCAAAAGGACGTTTTGAGTGCAACCTAACAAGCATGGTGCCTGTAAACTTTGCGGTGTTTAACCTTGTGCATGTATGTTTCCCTTCCCTTGCACGTGACTTTTACCTACCAAGCAGACACACACACATGCACACACACAATTCAGTGGATTTGTGCTTCATTACCAAGCCATCTATTCATGTATAGTTTATTAAGATGGACCTAACCTGGTCTTGTACATATGTTTACATCATGCCACTGAATTCAGTCAAGCAGAGTTTTGAATGAACATTGCCATGACATCAGGATCAGGAGAAAATTACTGTCTATGTCCAATGCTGTTAATCACATGATTACTCAGATGGAATAAAGTACTAATAGATATTCCCTGCCATAGGCAAGGATCTTTTTATCTTAATATTGAGGGAAAACACATCTGAAATTTCAGAGGACAGAGGTCCTTCTGTAAACAGTTTCTGCCTGAAGTATTGTAGATACTTTAGGATGTGGAACTGCACGTCTCTGTAGACCGTGAGTGGCTTGCAGACAGCTTGTTGTGCATTTGCCTGTCTACATACAGTATGGACAGTTTAGGTTTGTCGTGCATGAGGATCAGTCATGTTTGCATCAGTGATTGTCAGTGGGATGTCAGTATGTACAACTGCTCTAGTCAGTGCATTTCTGACAGCTTTAACGTAGCACATTTTAACAGGTTAAAATGTTATGGAAAGGAAATGAATGACAAAGCATGCGTTTCTGATCTGGAGTGATGTGCATAATGTGGACTGTTGCATTTCAATTCAGGGATGCAGCTGATGAACGCTTTGATCTTGTGCTTGTAATTACTGTGGCACAGAATAAATTAAATGAACATGGCATGTCAAATACCAGAGAAGTCCATTTGTTGTTTGAAACAGCAGTAAACTAATAGATTTATGATGTAATCCTAAACACAGTGCATTTCAATATCCTCACAAATACAAAATTTCGTCTCTGGTGGCTAAAACTTATGGAGAAAGTGACTCAGATGTTTATTGCTGCACATGAGTGCTGATTCATGTGAGAACATCCTGCATCATTAGTCCTATCCTTTATACTGGGCTACTCCTCTGCCCTGCACACTCACTTCATATCACTGAGAGTTCACTGCTGTGTCTTTTTACAGCGTCGCTATCTCTCTTACAGCTGGCTCTATTGACAGACATGAGTGGGGATGCGTTTGTGGTTCCAGGACAAAGTAACATCTGAGCCCAAATAGATTTGGACTGTTTTAGCTCTCTCTGTGCTGTCGTGCAAAGCAGCGGTGGGTTTTTCTACATCAGGAAGGTTAGAAGGACTCATTTTCATGGCAGAAAACATAGTGTTGATTTTTTACAGCCCATATAGCTTCATGTTGTAAACCACTCACATTTTTCAAATTGTTTGACACATGTGTAAGGAAAGATACGGATGTGTAGATGTGTATGGGCTTATACCCAGAAGACCTGACACTTCAAATACACCTTGGGCACAATGTGATCTTGTTATCAGCAGCCTGAATGTATAACCAGAGAGCATGCAGTGACTCTAGTGCATTCATAGACAGAAAGCTTTTGCATTCAGGACCATCTGGTACCACTGATTCAAACCTAACAAGCTTAAAAACCCACCAATGGACACTGCCATTATCAGTGCAGTAGAAGTGATCTGACAGCGTAAGTTAAGTCTCTGAGAGCCATTTGACCCCAGATCCTCAGGATAACTTCAGAGTGTGTTGTTGCCAGAGGGCCTTCTTATGCCAGTATCTCAGTGCAGGATCCTGTGATCATGCTGGTTAATTTGTAAATTTGTAAAAGTCTCTGACTGGTTGGTGAGATCTGGGTTTTAACAGAATCAAATCACGGCTGCAGTGTTGTATCACAGAGAGCTGTTAATGTTTACCCCGGAGCCAGAAATGCTTCATTAGCTCTGTAACTTTATTTTGGACTGTTTTCTATTGTGCCTACCAACTTACAAGTCTACTGACCTCCTTCAATTCACTGGTGAGAACTTGGAGCACAGTGTCTATCAAGGTTCAGATGCTTTTCACTATCTGCAGCCCTGTGGGCTTGATGTGTGGGAGGAGGGCATTAACACGCTGTTTTGGCTCTGGGCCTTTATACCACCCCACTCCTCCATCATTTAACTATGTCCTGTCATGAAAGAATGTCTTGTGATATATTTACATCTGAGTTGGTACTTTGGATGAATTTAAAGACAGGGGCCATCGGCATGGGGCAAGAAACACAAAGGAAGAAGAAATGTTTGAATGTAGCCCATAGATGTGTGTATGTGGGAGATTACTGTGGGAAGATTGCAGAGATATCGGTGTGTGCATAGGAACTTGTAAGAAGTCTGTCAGATGTGATCCTTTTACTACGGGGGGGCTACCCCTGTGGTAAGACAGGATTGTTAGGCCACAATAGACCTTTTAATGATGTTTTTCCATGGTTACCAGTCTCCTGCTTGAAAGATGAGCAGTCATTCATATCAGGGTCTAAAGGTCAACTGCAATTCATTTTGCTTGGTTCCTGATGGTAAAACTATATCCTGAATGAGAAACCCTGTTAGTCTCTGTCACTTTAGGTTGTTTAATTGAACTTGAATGAAGCCCCATCCCTGGCTCCCACATGTGGTGTTTCTGATACAATGAGAGGGATGTTTTCCTGTTTAAATACACACTGCTCCTCTGGTGGTATCATTGTGCATGTCATCTGTGTTTTGGGGCTTGTGCCCCCTTTTTGGTGGTCTGACACTGATTTGTAGCACCATGGCTCCATTGAGCAGAGATTGATATTGTATCTCATGACGGGAACAGCCCAAGCTGGCTCCGGCTCCTCTACGTGCTGCTTGCCAGGGAATCATTTTGACTTGGCTCTCAGGAGGGTTCCAATTATGGGCACAGTGTTGTCCAACCTCTCGGCTGCCAGAAACTCATTGCCCCCTCTGGTTTGTGTAGCGCCAGTACAAAACCTGGACTGTTGAGGCGGCATTGCTAAACAGAAATCACAGAACTGTTGTGAGACGGATAATGGCCTACTTGTGACACTCTTTAAAAAAATTTAGGAG
Organism: Caranx ignobilis; assembly: GCA_021432705.1. Lineage (NCBI taxonomy): Eukaryota > Metazoa > Chordata > Actinopteri > Carangiformes > Carangidae > Caranx > Caranx ignobilis. The sequence goes on from MU269983.1 coordinate 19,642,001, forward strand.
ACCCTGAAGGAGACGAATGACGTCTCAGCGTTTTGGAGGAGTTGAGTGTAAATCTGAGCATTTCCACTGTGCTTCTGTGAATGTCTATAAACTATTATTCTCCTCCAGAGCCCCCCCAAAGACACTTAGTGGTGTGTTGAGAGGGGTTTGTTTCCACCCTGTGTGTTGCTGAGAAGTTCTTCACTTCCAGGTAGAAGACTTGAACAGTATCATGTTACTCCTTCCCCCAAAGAGTAAAGTGCACAGCTTGTGGTAGAGCCATCTTCCTTTCTGTGGTTTGAGAATTACAGCTCAGTCTTCAGCCAACATAAAACCTCTTCCTGGACTGTGATGTGGTCTGTGTGGCTGATATCTTTTTCAGATCATTCTGCTACATCAGGTTAAAGATACGACGATCCACAGAATACACTTTGCAGGAAGAAAAGACCACTTATTCATTGTGTCGATACCTTTTATACCCAAAACATCCTTTTTTTTTTAGTTTAGTGACAATATCCTTCAGACACCTTGTAGTACATAGAGCCTGCCTTTGCCTATAGAGCTACCTGTATGTATAGTTTATGCAGTAGGTAAATTACACAGAACGATTGTGTGAGTATATCTCCTTGCACAGGACTGTATTTATCAAAGCTTACATCCTCTCAGGCAACAAAAAAGGCTTTTATGGGTAAACCCATTTGTCATGTCAAATCAAATTTCATACAGTATCTCATTTCCTCAGATAAAATCGATTCCACCAAGCAGGCTACTTGACATTGATTTAACATTCTAAGCAGTACAAATGACTCCCTTCAACTCTGTGTGCAGTCGGACAGTTTAAAACCACAAGATCAAACAGGGATTAAACAAGCAGAAAGCAAACACAAGCACTATATCATGTGGCCAAACTTAATTATCTTCCCTTTTAAATCAATGGCCTGACAAACACAACATACGCAGAGTATGCTGCAAATGCATTAGGATTGTCGACATGTTTTTTTTTTGTTACAATCATGGGACTGTAATTTTCAGGTCTCCAGAGGTGAACGCTACAAACACATGGTCAGACCACTGACCAGCAGAGTGAGGGGGAGAGATCATTGCCCTTGTCAGCGGGCCTCAAGGGATGTTTTAAATGGTGATAGAGCGTAGTCAGTCATGAAACCATAAAGTTTTCTCAGACAGCCCAGATGTCCGAATGCTTTCCCATGGATTAGCCAGGATCCTGTACTTCCCAGAGCTGTATATTCAGTTTCACACTGTACTGTATATACAGCTTTATCAACAGGGTATCCTTAAAGTCTGGTGCCCCATCCTGGAATGTTAGGGAACGAAAAAAGAGCCCCTGGTGTCCCTGGTCAGTAAATGGTCGTCTTGACAAGACTAACTAGCACCATAAACCCAGCGGTGTTCCATTCATCAACTCTTCTCTTCTATGCTCTACTGGCCTTGAAACTGTCATTGGATAACAAAAGCTATTTGGAAAACCCTGAATTGAGATTGCACTTAAAATGCTAATGGTGAACCCTGTGTGGACCCAACAATTTTTGATCTCTGGGAGGGAATGACTGGCCTTTTGCTAAAGCATTCCTCTGTAGGATCAATGCAGGTCAAACCTTTTCATCTGCTTTACATCCACCAATGGAAATGTCTCCAGGATCTTTTATTTCACATTGACATTTGGTGGAATTACATTAGAAAGTTTTTTTTTTTGTTTTTTTTTTTGTTTCTTCTTTTAGATTTGTGGCAAATAGTGCTATTTTTTCATTTGGAGTTAATGATAACTCTGGTTCTTCTTCTTCTTTTTTTCTTCTTTTGGTAAATTCTGAACATAGTCTGACAGAGTGAACATCTGGTCGGCGTGAGTGATGATCAATGTGGGAGATGATTTGCTAATGAAGGCTTTGGAAAGCTTGTGGCTTGTGCACACATGTTCTAGAGGAATGTTCGCTGGTAAATTTGGCAAATACATAAGAAAAACCAAAGTTTGAGAAAGAGGGTGGTGATGATACGGGAGGAGAGAGGAGCGTGAGGCTGAACCTTCAGTTTGCATTATAGAGGCATGCTGCACGCTGAGGGACAACTGCGCTCTGTTTGAGAGATGAGCCTCACATTCCAACTTATTATCAACCTTGAAGTTTAATCTGCACACAAATCCAATCATTTTTTATGAGCAGCTGCTAACTTATGCTTAACAAATTGCATGTTTCTTGAGAAATTAAACAAGGAAGTGAGCTGCAGCACGAGAGGCATTTTTTAAGCACAATCATTGTCATTCAGACCAAAAATAACTATCATGTTCTGTTTTTATTGGAAAAAAGTCACCATACATGCTCAGTTATGGAGTGTTTCTGTTTTAAAGGTGGCTCACATGTTGCCGTCAGCAGGGGGATTTACAAATTGAAATGGTGTGCTTTCCCACATGATGGATTTCATCACTGAATTACTACAAAGTTTTGCCTTTTTCAGCCCTGCTCTGGCAGAGGTTGTTTCAGAGGAGGGAGCCAGGTTCAGACATGTGAGCACAGGCCCGCTTGAAGAGACCCTTGAGGTTTCTCATTCTGACTTTATCAGAGTAAACATCTGGTCACCCTGGTGCAAATGACCATTTATTGTTCACTGCCATCCATGCAGGAGTTGAGGACCCACAGTGGTTCTGCACTCAGGGTTCCCTTGTCTGTTTGCCTCCATCGTAACATGCTGTTGTGTGTTTCTAATGGATATCTGACACTTGTCCTGCCTGAACTTGGCCCCTAGCTTGATAAAATATCCAGTATTGGATATGATCCTATTTTGAAAGTGAACTGAGGTGTATCATTTCGACAGTCACTCAAGTCAGAAAGACTTTCACATTCATATCACTCTTCTATGGGCTGTTCCAGATCCGCCTGGTTTTTTTGGCACGTAGATGCACAATGCTTGTGTGACCACTTGTTTCAAAATGTACAGTGATAAGTGAGCTAGTGATAAGTCTTATTTAAAAATGTCTGTTCCACTGGCACAGAGTGGAGCTGCATAAATAATAGTGGAATGCATTTTTATTGCTGCCTTGACTGGCCGCTCTGTTATCTCAGATTCATATTTGAGCATCTGTAGCTCTTAGACAGCCGAGGATATTTCAACTGGTGTTTGTGCTTGTGCAGCGGAAAGCAGGACCCCGGGTTCAGCTGAACACCTTGCGTGTTTAAGCTCTCAACAAAGCCAACTGCTGACCCCGCTGATCTCCAGCGGTTGAGGCAGTGGGGAGGCTTTGAACTGAGCAAAAGAGCTTGCACATTAGTCACCAGGTGGTAAACCAAAGCATTTCTTCAAAGCACCACAAAATACATCAAAACAGTGATTTCTGTGATTTTTCTTTTCACATGTGGAAACGTTATTTTCGGGCAGCAGAGAGATACGATAAAACAAAAGCTGTCTTCGCTGTGTGTGTGGATTGGCCTTTGTGTTGCTTGCATATCCGAAATGTTCCCCAATAATTATGCGCTGACCTCACCAGAGTCACCCAGGGTGATGGAGGAGTGAGTGCAGATATGCAGGAGGCCCAGCTGTTGGTCCCTCTGTGCCCCGGAGCACTGACATTCAGCAATGACTCACAAGTCGGAAGAGCTCTGCTTTTTTTCTGTATAGTGTCTTCAGGAATGCGACACACACACACACATCCATCTTCACCTTATTTCACACACAGTTGACAATGGTTGTGAGACAAAATGAAATTTTACCTGCATCATTTTTCTGTCTCTTCATGTAATTTGTAAAGAGCACATGCAGATCTTGAGTTTAATGCCCCTGGCGCATCAACAGTGAACACTTCATCAACTTTCAGCTCATGCACTGTCTCTCCTGGGACTTATCAGTTTAGGAATAAGAAGTTAGATATCTTTTGAATACAATGTCTGCTATAGCGATTTGCTTTTCTTAGACTCCAATGAAAAGTCCCTTACCTTCTTTGGGGATATGAACCCTTCCAATATTATGGTCTAGAAGCCAAAAAAATGGTTTGTTTGTTTGTGGTCCCCTGAGCAGAGTGGCTTTGCCAGTGCTTCTCGAAAGAGCTCGCAGTTTGTGGTTGGAAGGAGGTTGTGGTTGGTTTCCATTTTATTTATTGTGAGATTTAGAACAGTACAACTATGCAGTACAAGTGACAGTGGCTCTACCTGCATCAAACAGATTTTCACTTTGATCCAAGCACCAACAGCCTAATAGAGCCTGACCTAACATTACACCCTGCCCTGCTGCCCTCCCTTCTAACACACACTTATCTATGCCTGTTGTGCCCTAACGTCTTTTTCTCTGTCCCTATAGAAGACAGTGGAGTCTCCCTGATGCAGCTGATTGGCGATCCTCCACCCAACGAGATCACTCGTGTCGAGGGGCCTGACAACAGCCCCGCGTATGTCTTTGGCCCTGATGCCAACACTGGCCAGCTGGCCCTCGCTCACCTGCCGAGCCCATTCTACCGAGACTTCGCCCTCATCTTCAACCTGAAACCTACCTCTGACAGGGGTGGAGTCATCTTCTCTGTCACAGATGCCTCACAGCAGATCATGTATGTCGGTGTCAAATTGTCACCTGTCCAGGGTGGCAACCAGAATGTCATCCTGTACTACACGGAGCCCGACTCGCAGCAGTCGTACGAAGCAGCCAGGTTCCTCGTGCCCTCATTGAGGGACACATGGACCCGTTTCGCTATCGCTGTGAGGGATGACAAGGTGATGTTCTACCTCAACTGTGACACAGACCCACAGGTGATGCGCATCGAGAGGTCCCCGGATGAGATGGAGCTGGAGGCCGGTGCTGGGGTTTTCATTGGGCAGGCTGGAGGGGCTGATCCTGAGAAGTTCCTGGTGCGTACACAGGCTTTGTCTGTTTTGTGGGAAATAAATTATTCATCTAAGGGATACATGATATAGGAAGTTATACTTTATTCATTTTAAAAGGTTCAATAGTAGATTAAGAAGTATGCGTGTGATGTTTTGGCACTGACTAATTATGACATGGACTGCACTGATGTAATGGGTCTCCTGCTGCGAGAACCGTTTGAAAAGTGCAGTGCTGTGTTTTGGTTTTTCATAGTCAGGCATGTGAAACATCCTGGATGAATAACCCTCATATGACTTGATTGTCCAAATTGGCCGACTCCAAAAGCATAACATAAATGTCCACACTACCTCACCATCCTCGTTAGTATTGTCTGCAAATAATTGGAGAAGCTCACAGTTGGGATGTAATTAAGCGCAGTCATTTGACTGCAGTAAATCTCAGCACTTGATGGCAACAAATGTTGACCTTAGCTGTTAAAGGTTTATCTTAGTTCAGCCATGGCTACCTGCACAGAGGAAACAAGCAAGCAGAAATGTGCTGTCAGAGTTTACTGTTCATTCTGCCCCTATGCATGCAACTAATTATTATAATAGAGAAAGCTCCTAAGGTGTGAAGTCTGACACTTGATTGTATCAGTGACAAGAAGCAGTTTCTTCAGTTTTTACTGTCTGTTTCATGTCCTTAGAATTTGGAGAAATTAGACTTTTTTGACTCTTTACTAAATATTTTGACATTTATAATCCCTCAGTATAAAATATAGCTCATTACTTTGCTGGTTTTGAAGTCAGTCTTGAAAATACAACTCAAATCCCTTTGGAACAAGAACCTACTGTTTATTTAATTCATGACAATCTGTATTTATCTGAAATATAAATACTTTTTGTCTGAAATGAATGACCTTCACAACCTTAATAAGCCTGTATAACGGCCATATATTCAGTGGACATACACAGTATGCCAACATGGACTGAAGACCTTGGTGTCCTTCTCATTTTGAGTTAAATTTTAACATCATGGTGATTGTTTACCTCGTACTTAACACTATTCAGCATTTCTCCATATGGAGTCTTGCTGGCTCTATGCGCACCTTGAAAGAAACATTTGCACCAAGTAAATATGTTCAAATTCCAAACAAGTACTTTAAATCAGGCTCCAAACCCTTGAAGTTCAGCTTTTTTTATTATTATTATTATTTGTCCAGCTGAAACATCATCTTCTGCTTCCTCTCTGAGTTATAATGTTTTCATCTTTTTTATTGTTGTGTTTGAAGACCACTGCTTATTTTTGTTTAAAACCTTTATTTTCTTTCTTTTTTTGTTGCACAAACCCATCGAAGGTATTTCCTTGTGACTAAATGTTGTTTTATGAAGTGCTTACAGTATTTGAATTAAGGAACATAACCCTGTGTCTCCTTTCAGGACTTGTTAACCATGTGCTGTGTGTTGACCTTAGCGTGGCCTTAGGTTCCTGGGGTCTTGTGAATTTAATTTACCTAATCAGATTGAGACTTGGGAAGCATCTTTGACATCTAAATATTTACTTTATGTATTTATAAAATGAACATTCCAGTCTGAAATATTATTTGTTTAGATGTCCCTTTTTCTTATCACTGGCAAAAACATGCTGCAGTTATAGTTTAGCCTTGTTTTGACTAACTTCTATGATTTATAACAAAGAGCTAAAGCACATGTCAGCCAAACATTGTCCAAGTTACAAAAAGAGGCTATCAGTGCATCCATTAAAAGTCTGTGCAGAGACAGGGTTAAAATGTCAAAGAGGCTTTTTCCATTTATCTTCAAAGTTCTCTTAAAAAATCCATTTGACGCCAAGAGACATAAATGTGTCCCAGAGTGTCCACGTCAAATAACACAGTACCTCTACATACAGAGCTAATGGGCCTTTGATAGGCAGGAAGATAGCATGAATGCTATCAGTGAGCATCCTGTGTGGGAACATGTATCAGATGGTGTGTGTGGGGCAGAGATAGTGGCACTTCACAGACAGGGGTTAAAACTGGAGATATCAAGAGACCCTCTGATTTTGTGGAAAGGGGAAATTCCCTAAGAAATATTGCCAGACTCTTAACAGCAATTCCAGAGATAAACATCTATATTTATATGTTGAAAGCAGGGCGTCTTTTGTGTGTGTGTGAGAGAGAGTGAGAGAACAAGTGCTGTTCTGGCATTACTATACATAAATCATCAAAGATCAAAAGACCATGTCCTTATTTGTGCAACAGGGGGTCATCGGTGAGCTGAGGGTGGTGGGAGACCCCCGTGCTGCTGAGAGACACTGTGAAGAGGATGAGGATGACTCAGATGTGGTGAGTCACAATTGCATTTTGAAGATACTGTGCTACATGTGAGTGGAATGCTGTAATTGGAATGTAATAATGCTGTAATAATGCTGTAATAGTGGAGGAACAGAGATGCTGCTTGTTAGAAGAATAAAAAGGTATGTGATGAGAGAGATCAGTAATGAGGCATCGAACGCCACACACAACAGCAACATTGTGAGGAAGTGATGTCACTGTGTTAATCTGGTTCATCATGAGCTCCAGTCATAGCATGTTCTGCTAACCAGCATACACTAACATACACACTCCTGCTTAACCTATCATTATGTTTACTGTATGTTACACTAATTTGTGGGCTTACTGTGTACATCATTGTATTCTCCTGCTGTAGAGGAATGCTGGTCCTGGATGCTCTGGGGGTTTAGTCAGACATTAGACTCTGTCTCTGATCTTTTACCAGTACAAAACTATAAGATATAAACAAACTGTTCATGATGCTGTGTGAAAATAAAATAACTATCCTTAATTTTAACAGTTTGTTTTTTTTCCCCGTAGCTATAAAGCGAAGACTAACTTGTTCAACACTATAGCACTGCTGTGTCTTTCCTCCTATAAGACCTAGAGTGTCATTTTGTTTTGCTTGAGACATGATAATGTTTTAGCTCCAGAAGCTTCCTCAGCTCAATATTCTTTACATAGCCAATAAGTGCACATGCAATTAGAACTCACAGTAGGCTATTACTGTTTTCTTTTTTTTTTTTTTTTTGAGAAAAGAAGTGATCTGGAAACATGAAATAACCCACCTTAGCAACAGACACAAAAATTCAATTCAGTTTAGATTCATTGTCAAAGTAAAATCATTCCAGTGTGCTTTGAAAAGCAGGCAAAACAAGTATTTGAAATAGGGTAGGGCTGTCCTGAAGTATCACATAATGACACTTAACTGGACTGTGTTGATTTATTCCAACATTTATTACCAACAGTAAATCTGTAACAGATAAGAGTCTGAGAGGAGCCTCGTCGCTGCTGACCCTGACCACCCACACACAAACACAGGTGCCTCTCTGCGGCCCACCAGCAGCCTCAACTGTTATTTAGTAAAACATTGCCCTCACAGCTGCTTGCTCTGTGAGATCACCAAAACCTGGTCCTTACGTTCAAGACTTGACTGCTTGTTGTCATCAGATCCTTAGATGTCGTCTGGATTAGAAGGGAAATCACATTCACAGTGAAAATGGCAGGTTTCAGATTTCAGGATGTGCCTTTTATCTAAAACGATAACCTCTCTGTCTCATACACACACACACACAGCTGTTTGACAGTACAGAGGACACGTTCAAGATATTGAATTACTAAAAGGCCTTAAATCTAACAGTAGTGCTCTGTACAGCATATAAGCATTTCATGTAATGACATTAGCGCAGAGAGAACACTGACAGTTTGCTAAGTTCACCTTAATTACACCAGATAAAACAATTACTGAGGCAAAAGTGTTCTTTTCAAAAGTGGCGAGGCCAAGAAGGCGACATATAAACAGATTTACTGTAAGCAATAAAAGCAGCAGACGGTGAAAATAGCCACTAATACTGTCACACAGAGTGGAAATACCATTGAGATTATGTAATTAACACATTTGTATAGGGTTTATGATTTTTACCAAGAATTCAAGTAAAGAGTTCACGAACTGGCCCTCACAGTGGAAAGATGACGCACTCTCTTAAATGAATGTTTTCACTTACTGCTGGTTTGCCTGCACTGAATTAGACCAATGATATATAATGAATTTCCCTTTGGGGGTTAATAAAGTAATTCTTATTCGTAAACCAAGAAAAGTACTGTGTATTGTGGGCACAAAATGAAATGTTAAATGTATGCTTGGTTTCCTCAGGCCTCAGGTGAAGGAAGTGGCTATGAAGAAAGAAGACCATTAAGACCAGCCGAGGACAATCATAGATGGACGGTACAGAGCTGTTCATTACTTCATTTATTACTGAACTCTGTTGTCTGTCTGTCTTAACCATATTTACATGCACTTGCTTTGTCTCTTCTTATAATTTAAGCCTGACTAAACAATGTTTGATTCATAATGGTCCTACTTCTTGTAATTGTTGAAACATTGTAGGTGTATCTAACCTTTTCTTCTGTGGAATTGCACTTTAACTAAATGAGTTTAATGTTAAACCTTCTGACTCAAGACAGCATGAGAGGATAAAAAGGGGGGAGAATGAATGAATGAGTGAATGAATGGAGGAATCCCTGAAGAACCAGACATGTAGACCCAGCCAACAAAGATTATTAACAGCAGACTGTGCAGCTCTGCAAACTGAGTCATCCCATTGTTAGACACACCACGGGTGTCTCAAGTTACTGGGTGTGAGTGAGTGAACACTGGTCCCTCAAGAGAGATTAAAAACTGCTGAGTTGATGTCTGGAAATCAAGCTGCCTCTGTGTTCTACATTTGGATACAGAGATGTTTTTATTTTTTATTTTTTCTGACAAAAAGGGCTGCCTCGTATCAGACTGGAAAGGAAACAACCTTGATGAGTTAAGGTTAAGAGTGAAGGATTCATTCCTTTGTTGATAGCAGCCCATGTAGCAAGTGAGGCCAGTCAGAAGAGGTCTGAGCTTTGTTTGACTTTAGTGAAGTGCACAGGCTCAAACCACAGAGGATTTAGCTGCTGTTGTGTAAGGTGTGAGCTTTTATCAGACTTATTACCTGGATGAAGACCTAAACCAACCGATACCGCAAGAAAGATAGTTGTCTCTTCACCACCTTGCACACTTCCTCTGTTCAGCTCACCAACACGGTCCCCCTTTTACTTTGAGTCACCGTCTTCATCAATGCATCTTTTTGTATCTTTTTGCATCCTCCTTCATCTTGTCACTCTCTTTATCTCCCTCCCCTTTGTCCGTCAGTCTTCCTCCCCTCTCTGCTTTCTGTCTCTCACACACTCACGCACTCACACACACAATCAGATTCCACAGACACCCACTCACATCTTCAGATAGCCATGCACACTGAAAACAAACTCCAGTTGCGAGCTCCTCTCGGCACCACCGCCTCTGTGCATGCATGCGCTCCCGCTCACAATTATAGAGCAGAGTTGGAAAAACCAGATGTCAATTTGGACTGGATCGGATCCGTTCAAGCCCCAGCCCCAAGGCTTTGTTATTTTGACTGGTTTCTCCATCAGCTCTGCACAGGAACTGACAGAGGTGGAAAGAAAGTTGGAGAGGGAGACAGGGAGGGTGGGGTCAGGTACTACAAGTCGGAAGTGTCTTCATCACCACTGCCCCACTTAGTCTTGCCTTGATGCTCTGTGTGTTTTACAAGGGGCTTTTCCATCTGTTCAGCAGGCATTTACTACCATCATGTAATATGCAATGTAATCTAAAAGACAACAGCTGGCATCTAATGCCTACCTGCTGTTGTGTTCCATCTGATGTCTCGCCACACTGCGCTCTGCACAATTGTCCAACCTGTGTTATTAAGGCAAGTCCGGGCAAAGTCACGTCAGACAGGAGAGAGTTGTGGAAGTAAAACTTTCCATTTTGTCACACTGGAATTCATGTTGATAGATGGCAGAGCCAGTCAGTCATCCTTAACAGTGTCATTGCTGAAGTGTCGCCCTTCAGCATGAAGCCCAAACAGGAAACGTTTCAGACCGTGACACTAGCTTGATGTAGTGGGGAGCATTCTTTTCTGATGTGGCCAATTAGTGCACAAGGGACTGTGGAGCACATGGAATATATTTTCTGTGTTTTATGAAAAATATTGTGCCTCATCATGTAAACACATTTGAAGATTTCGTGGTACAGTTCTCTAAAAGCTCCACTATGGCTGCATTGAGAGTTAGTGCCCATATTTCCCTCCCATATGTCACATATTATATGACCGACAAATCAAAAAACAGAGCTGAGGCCGTCCAAAGAATACAATACAGTCATGAAAAAAAATACTGAATAATTATTAGCTACAACAGAATGGATGACTGAGCATTGTGCGTTTGTCTGATCCTCTTCATCTTCATAATAACAGCCTGGGGAAATGATGCTGTAGCTATGTTATGCTGTGTTTACTGGGAAGGCAACTTAGGGTGGAGAAACGTTAATGTTAGGTTTGTCATGCACTCGTGAGTTTTACAACACACATTTCCTAAAGTTGAGAGTGAAAAGCCTTGTTATTACTTTTTGTGTCAAACTTGTAGGTTGCTTTTAAATCTTGATGATTTATAGCAAAGGTTTTTGTTTTTTGAGTGGCGGGGGGGGGTGACACAGAGGTGATGGTTTCAGTTAAAATCACTTGTTTTTGACTTGTTTCCTCTGTGTCACACAAACCTTTGTTACTGCATTTTATAAACAGCTGGAGCGTTTTTCCTATTTCCTCGGGCCAACCGCAAAAATCTGCAAATTCCAATATGTTTCCTCTCCGTACTTCAAGGGACAGGCACTGAGAAAAAGAGCCACCCTCCTGCGTAGGTGGAATATGTTGATTTTCCAACAGAGCTGCATACCTGCTCTTAAAGTCTGAGGTGGGGGGGGGGGGTCGTGTGGTTCAAATCTATCAGCACTATGTTCTAAAGGGAGAGACGAGACCCTCCCACCGATCATCCCCAGCTATGATGGATAGGCAGAGGAGTGAACAAGCAGGGTATTCTTTATCACATTTATACATACATCAAGTAAGAAGAGCCAACAATGGCCTGGGCACATTCTTAACATAGTCAGTGCTGTGTAACACAGTGGGGAGAAGAGTTTCCCAGAAGAAACTGGTTAATGGTTAATGAACAACACTGGCTTCACTTTGCTCCTTCAGCTGCCCCCCTCCCCTACATTCATCATCCCACTCCTCTCCTGACACTCCACAGGTGACAGTTTGGAGGTGTATAACCGGTGAAGAATGAGCCACAGACAGGGGTGTTTGCATTATCTCCTCCCCCTTCTCTCTTTTTCCCCCCCATTAGCAGTTTGGGAAGCAGAAGAGACCCCCCCCCCCCATCATTCAAATACTCCAGTTGTTTCTCGTAGTCCTGCTGTGTTTTTGTGACAAAAGACTATTTGCACACTGAAAGCTGTCTTTCTTTTATCCTCAAAACTGACACACTTTACCAGGAAGGGCATGCAAGAACAGAAAAAGCATCACTACTAAACTGGTATTTAGTTGTTTGATGTGCAGTTGTTGATTTTAATCATTAGTAGTTGTAAAAACTGAGCACAAAGGAAAGGAAAATGAGATTTTCTGCAGAAAAAGGAGGTCTGCATATGCTTCTCTAAATTCACCCACTTGTATTTGCTCATTGGGTTTTTACTAGATCAGTTGTGCATGTTAAAAATGCGGTTAAGAGAGTTAAGAGACCCCACTCATCCACATAAGTACACAGAGACAATTGAATTTGTATTTTAAATAAGTTCAGCTATTGAACTCCAGGTGTCACTATGGCTCTGTGTGATGACAGGCTGGAGCTGCAGACTAGACTAGTGCGTTCTCTGACAGCCTTAACAAAAATGTTTTTCCTCAGTCCTTGGTTTGACATGCACATTGACTCATTTTTAAAATAGGTTTAGTGTAGCTGGGAAAGTTGGGGAGAGCGCTTTGGTGGCACAGTCTCTAAACATTAGTGGAGGCGAATGGTAACAGGACGGAAACATGAGTCATTTTTGTTGGGATTGATGTGAACAAGAGCAGCATTTTCCCACACAGTGACATTGTTTTTAGGGTTTTTTTTCTAACAGTGTAGGAGAGAGAACAGTGGAAACTGGGCAAACTCATAGATAAATGTCATAACTTGCCTTTTTAAATTCTGTATCTCTGTGTTGCATGATGGGTTTCCTGCAGACTACTCCTCCATCCTCTCGGCCCATTCAGCAGCCACCAGTGATCAAGAAAGAGGAGGTGTCTGTTACAAGAGAGACAGGTGAGTTTCGTCAACACTTCACACCGAGAACAGACTTGATTTTGTTTGTTTTTTAAATGTGAAACTTGCACAGTTGTGGCAGTAACAGCACCATGAGATGGAATACGGTATCTGTGTTTGAGTGATAACACAGATGCCTTTAGATCTCCCCCCTGGCTGTTTTGCAAATATATCATTCATACATTTTTCCAGTTCACGTTAAAAGATGGGAAATAGTTGTACCTCCACGAGCTGACATGTGACTTACTCACCTGCTGGGCATGGAGGAGAATGTTTCTACCAGCACATGGTGTTGCAGGGTTCACAGCCCTGAGCATGCACAGATGAACGAGTCAGAGGTTGCTCTAGATTCACAGGCACACCTCTCCATCTAGTGGACATGAAGTATACTGCAATATGTGGAGTAGTCAACCTGCATTGTTCTGTGTAAAATACATTCAGTTATATCATTTTCACATGATTTAACCTACACTAGCGATAAATGAGGGTATTTCTGCTGTTACTCTCTATTCTCTAACCCTCACATGGTGTTCTGTGTCAAAGCCGCAATGTAAAGAAGCTGAAACATCTCTGCTGGTGGTATTAGGAATTAGGTTTTTAGAGGCAGTCTGAAATGTTATCTTAATATATACTGCCAGCCAAAGTTTGGAACATTTACTTATTAACATAGGTTTTTCTTCCCTTCACTAGTTTCTACATGGAGGAACAATACTAAACAACTGTGAAATAGCACAAAGGGAATAGTGTAGTAAACATGTGAAGAAACAAAAGTTTATTTGTGTATTTTTGCCCTTTTAAGAGATTGTGGCTGTGTCCAAAATCACTCACTACTCCCTGTGTAATCCACTGTCATGGCTGAGTTAGTGACTGTGGACACAACCAATTTCAGACCTTCAGCTGTGTTGTGTTGTTGTAGTGTTCTTATTAAACAAATGGCCATCTTGGACAACTGTATTATGTAAAGAGCTGCATCTAAGAAAACTTAAGTGACAGCCCACCAATACTGTCATATATGACGTTCAGTAATTGTGGAAAACTACAAGAACTGGGTTATCTTAAAGTACACTTACAAAATCACTCACACACAGTGGTGAAACGAGGTCTAATGAGGACCGTCCCAGGAAAGGTCTCAACATTAACTGACCTGAGGAGTCTCTGTGAATCAGGCCCTCACAGTCGCTTACTGTAGAGGGACACCAAGAAGAAGAAGACAGAGGGAATGCACATTAGACCAGCGGAAACTGTTTTTTCTGAGACTGTATCACAGTACCTAGTTAAAGTACTTAAGTTACAACAGTAGTGATTACACACTAAAAAAGCAGCTTCCCTGATGTGCGGTCACTGACTGAGACTGTGTTCTGTTACTGACACTGATACTAAACACTGTTTAACGCTGTCTTTTGCCTTGTGTTCAGCAAGTGACTCCCACCACGTTTTTGTGGAGTCTGGACTTCCTGGGTCACCAGGTGGGTCAGGGGGAGTTAAAAACACAGAGACAGGCATCCAAATATCCTGCGTGCTTTTTTTCTCATTTCTGTTCTGTATTTATGTTCTGCCTGCCTCTTGTGTGTATGAGTGTGATTTCAAAAGCACACAAGCACAAGAGTGCATAAATTTATCTACTTTATAGGGTGGTGGACATGTTTGTATATACTGTAGGCTAGAGGAAAGTGAAAAATTGTGATGTTCAGGCTGTAATCCCCTGAAAACTCACAGAGAGTAAACAGTGGAGCTCAACCAGGGGAGGAAATGAGCAAGAGAGAGGAAATAGTTTTATTGGTTTTTGCTTTTCTCATGGATATTACAGGATGTAAAACTGTGTATGTTGCATGGACTTGGTGTCTGGTTTCAGTAAAAGAATGGACTGGAAATGTTACAACTAGCATTGGCCCCTGGAAGCTGCTAATGCTATGTGGCATTATTTCATTCAGATAGTTTTCTGTACTTGTGTATCAGCCAGAAGCATGACATTGTTTTTTTCTGCTGCTAAATTCTAATTTGCAACATTGCAACATCCTGCGCTGGATGTATTTTGCTGTGCATGTCAGCAGTGGTGGAGATGGATGATTTCTCCACAACTAAAGAAGTGAGCTGCATTTCATGTGGTGCCCATGGAAAGTGACACATTCAGTTGGAAGAGTGCAAAGTCAATTTGTGTCACAGCAGAAAATAAATATCAGGATGGTGGTGCATGAAGTTATGGGAAGGTGTACTCAATTACCACTGCGGCACCTTGACATGGTCTATAAATTGCAGATGTGTGGCTGGGATTTTTTGCTACATTGCGCAAGAAGTCATTTTCTCCCCCCTCTTGTCGGGGCAGGAAATGTCCTGTTTGTTGTTTGGGATGTGGGATACAGTCGTTCATCATTTCTGAAAGCTCTTTTCATGAGGGCATCAATGACTCTGTCCTCTGTCATTGTTTCCAGGGCCAGTTGGGTCTAAAGGAGAGAAGGGTGACCGAGGGGACAGAGGAGAGAAAGGAGACAGGGGTCCAATCGGGCCAAAGGGAGAAGCAGGCTATGGTTCCAGTTCACGGGGTGGAGCCCGCGGAGAGAAGGTTTGGGCTTTTTTTTTTTTTTAACTTTTATTTTTATCTTTTTTTTTCATGATATATATGTGCCAGACAAATTAGTGACATGTAGTTTTAAAGTTGGATTGGGTTGCATGGAGGATGGAGTGAACTATGATGAAATGTCCCAAAAGACCACTAGAGGGAGCCACCAGTCCTAATTTAGTTTCAGTCCAAGGACACATCATGTTTTACTACATAATGCACATAGGATAAAGGTGTGTGTGTTCATGCGTGAGTGTGACAGAGAGAGAGAGACAGAGAGAGAGAGAGAAAAACTAGGGAAAGAGAAAAAGTCATATATTTATTCCACGCACAAGTGAAACAAAAACAGTGTTGACTTGACAAAATACAAAATACAAAAATACAAAATGATAACTTGTGATGCTCAACTATATGATGATGATGATGATGATGATGATGATGATGATGATGACTTTGACAGGCTGGTGTTACAGGTGGGTTGCAGGTTTGATAGCAGATTTGTTAAATTAAAGATTGTAGAGTGTGCAGCTCTGTCACTCAGTATGAGGGAATTCAGGTGAGATGTGTTCTTTTTGTGTTTCTGGTCACTTCAGAAGGCCAGTGAAGTCTGCTGACACTGACCTGACTGTTTCTTCTCTTAATTGTCAGGGTGAACCAGGTGAGAAGGGAGCCAAGGTACGTTAAAGATCATCTCTCTTTTTTTAATGACTTTGATTTGGATGTGTTAGACTCAGTTTACAGGATGTTTACAGGTTACTCTTCATCAGTGGAAGCAGTGGACACAGCGTTATAGCTTGTCCTTACGGTGCTTGACCAGAACACCACCGTTAAAGCATTCATGCACTGAGTCCAGTGGTGTTCTTATCATTGTGATGTTTTCTGGGAAAGTCATGGCCTAGAAAACTGTGAACGGTGAAATGACAGATGTGAAAAAGCATCTGTCCAATCAAACCCTCAGTTCACTGTGATGTTTCTTCGTCTCCAGGGCAGCGCAGGCTTTGGCTACCAAGGATCTAAGGGTGAACCTGGTCCAGCTGGGCCTCCCGGTCCCCCTGGCCCTCCAGGGCCTGCAACTGAATTTTCAACTGGAGGTGACGGCTCAGTTGTTTCAAGGGTTCCTGGACCCCGAGGGCCACCTGGATTGCCAGGTGCACCAGGTGCTCAGGGACCACGAGGAGCTGATGGAGAGCCAGTTAGTAGACTGCAGATATATATTTCAACACTAAATACAGATGTACATGTTGAGCAACTGTTTCATACTTTGTTTTTTTTTATTCCTTTTAAAGTCTGAAATAGGGGTTAAAGGTCATATTATCCCTGTGCTGTCCTGTTTACTTGAGTTTGTCTTTCAATCTTGCAGGGTGATCCTGGTGAGGATGGAAAGACTGTAAGTGGCTATGTTTATTTTTTTTGCCTAGAGCAATACAAAAACAAATAATGGTGATGGGAGTTAAATTACAGACATTTTCATTGCTGACAGTCTCTGGTGCTCTGACCTGCTCTGTGTTCTCTTCAACACAGGGGCCTGAGGGACCTCCAGGCTTCCCAGGAACCCCAGGTGACCCCGGAACCAAAGGAGAGAAAGTAAGATGCCCAGATACAGAAACACAAATAGGGTCAAGTACAGTAAAATATCAGAAGAAAGAATTTGTGTTTAAATCTCTGTTGCAGAAATATCTTACCTTGATTTAATGAGTCTTATTTATACAGGGAGACCGTGGAGAGGGTCAGCCTGGCCCCAGGGGACCCCCAGGACCTCCTGGACCTCCTGGACCAGGTTATAGATCTGTGAGTTAATCTTGGCCTCAGTCACATACTTGACAACACCTAGACACACTTTGTCTCAGCAGGAAATGATTTGCTGAACAACACGACTCAAACGATTTTGTCTGATTCCAGACTTTTGTGGACATGGAGGGATCAGGGTTCCCTGATTTGGAATCTATCCGGGTGAGAAACACTCACAAGTTTGTTTGACATTTTTGTTTCTGAGCCTGATCAGATGATCTTATACTATGGGAAATCTTACTTTGGTATATGACCTATTTATACAGACGATATTTAGATATTTCATTTTCAAAGGTCAGTCAGTGCTGATCGCCCATTGTTAACAGTAAAACACCTAGCCCGCTAACTCCAAGGTAGGGGATGTGCAGGATAATAGATAGGGTGGGGGGTTCAATGGTCTGAAAGAAAACGTCATATGACCTCAAAATTTAGAGATTGGTAGTGACAAAGAGAAGACAGCATTGTGGGTGAAGAGTAGAGGCAAACAGGCAAAAGACGCATCAAAGCCTGAAATGGTGGTCAGTACCTTCAGAATAAAATCAGAACAGAACAGGATGCAGAGAAGAAGGAGAGGAAAATGTGTTTAATCTCTGCTTCTGGTCCATTCAGTCATAAACTACGGTAAATGTATTTGTTTTTACAAATTACATGTTACATAGTGTAAATGACACAACATGTTTTTCTTTAGGGACTGCCGGGGCCACCAGGTCCCCCTGGTCTACCCGGGCCTCCTGGTCCTTCTACGTCTGGTACAGCGTTTAGTTCTGGGGCATTTGGACCTCCAGGAAAAGACGGAGCACCCGGTCAACCTGTAAGTGTCAATATTCTCATCCCTAGATTTGACACTGTATTGCATGTTCTATCCAGATAACCAATTACTATATCTCTCATCTACATCTTTTGGCCTGCAGGGTTTGCCTGGTTTACCGGGCACTGATGGCCTCCCAGGAGCTCCTGGTCCAAAGGGAGAAAAGGTAATGTTCTTGTTTCCTTTCCAAAAACGCTACATATGTGTACTTATCCATTTGTAATTACCAGCTGAAGAAGTTTTATTTACTTTTCTTTATCACACAGGCTACAGTTGTGTTTATTCATATTGAATGATCACTGAAAAATAGTCACTTCAATTCTAATGGGCACAACCAGCCTGAGGACTGATGCTGTTTCGTCTCATTACTCTGTCACAACATTGGAAGCAGTGATGTGGCAGGAAAACCTGTTGCTGAGAGTTATGATCAGCTGCTTATTGATTCTTCCTGTGTGATGTGGTTGAACCCAGCACTAAATGAGCAGCAGCCACCAGTGAGCAGGTGGTGACATAACAAGAAAGTGTTTGTAGGAATTATTAGTAATCACTCCATGTTCCTACATACAAATTCAAAAGCAAGACTGCTCCGAGTCTTGTTGGGATGAATATGATATATTCTCAGTAGCACATGTCTCTGGAGAAGATATACAGAATTTATATTCACATGTCATTTTAATAAACATGCTCTTTTTTTCTACATTAGGGGGATTCAGGCGAGCTGGGTCTTCGAGGAGAGGTTGGACAGAAGGTGAGGATTTACAACTTTCATTTTTACTTTTCTCTCCTTCTTTTTACTCTGGAGTAGCTGCCACTTTACAGTGAGATCTACTCTCCACAACACAGCTGAATACAAGGTACCTTCTGGTGGTATAGACAGCTTCATTAGACATACTGTAAACCTGAGAGGGAACATGAATTCACATGCTGTGGGATACCAGACCTGTGCAGTGTGTCCACTTGATTACAAGAGCGACTTTTGAATTTCATTCAACTATTTCTAAAACTTTCCCTTTCATTTCTCCAGACAAGCTCCTACTTTTCTTTTCTCACCAATCTGCTGCCTCACTATTTATCCTCCTCCTCCTCCTCTCCTAAGCCTTCCCATCTGCAGGTACACGTCAGCCATCAAAGGGGATTTGTGTCTTCTACCAATATGCAAATGTTTGTCAAATATTGTCAGCTACAGACCTGACTTAAAGTTTAATCTGAGTGCTGGTTATGGTTTGATTTAACATTCATCTGGATTTGGTCCCAGAGGAATTAGCATGGCTGTTTGCGCACTTACCTTATCCAGTGTCCAGTTAAAGACAGCTATTACTAGTACTGGTAACTAAACACTGCATGACACAGGTGACGTTCAAATCATCAACACAACCTCAGCATGTTTAAATGCATTTCACTATAGATGAAACCTCTGGGTTTGTGTTTATTTTAGTTTTTATTGATGTATTCTGAACATTGATTTTTCTCCTGTCGCCATCCTGCAGGGAGCTCAAGGAGATCTTGGTTTACCAGGACCTCCAGGACAGCCTGGTCTGGCTGGTCTGCCAGGACCTATTGGCCCCAGTGGGCCACCTGGACCTCCCGGGCCTCCTGGACCAAGTTATCGGGTTGGATTTGTAAGTTGTCTTTGTGACTTACAGAAAAGTGCAGCTGTGCTCCAAATTCAGTGTGTTAAACATATTCATCAGTGAGTCTTGGCTTTCAAATTGCAAGAAAAAAAAATCACTTAAACATATTTCATCTTTGGTGTTTGTAGGATGACATGGAGGGATCTGGCGGAGTTTTAACCCATGGACTTCCTGGTGTCAGAGGACCAGAAGGACAACAGGTACTGTAGATATTTAAGACTAAAGATCCTGTGGGAGATCATATCAACCTCTCACCATTACAGGCAAAGTTCAAAATGACCAATACTGACATTCAATGAATATGATGAATGGTTATAGTCTCTATGTACCTGATCAGAGTGAGTCTCTTACCAGCAGCCTTAAAGGAATAGAAAATACCCAAAAAAGATAGGATCATTGTTTCCCATTTTCCCACTTGTTGAGTTGAAACGGTGTCTCATGGAAGCAGAGTGATGAATTTTGAAACAGTATTAAACATCTGTGTCATGAGCTCATCACCACAGCTGGCCTCACATTCATAGACAGCAGCAGATATTACATTTATAATTTAAATTTCATTTTAACTGAAAACGATCACTCACTTCAGTCTAGTCCAATCATATCTGTCTGTTCAGTCCTATCGGCCATTCACCTGATGACACATAAACCCAGGTCAGAGGTGACAGGTGTGGGCAGACCTGTTCAATTGACATGTATAAACATTGTACTGTGAACAAAGTTTAATCAAACAGGTTGTTTGGACTGGCAACCGCACAGTCTGAAAATGACCTGATTACACAGTGTCCTAAAGTGTCTATAAAAAAACATGACATGTATATTATCTCTAGTCAAATGTATAATGTAGTACTGTAGTTTACATAATATTTAACTTGTCACTGTTCAACAGTTTAAATGCATCAACACATACTCAAACCTGCAAATAACCAAGGTAACTGTTGTGTGTTTTCAGGGTCTTCCAGGACTTCCGGTAAGTAAACACAGAATTTTATGGTGAGGGGTTAAAGGTGAAAAGCAGTTTGGTGTGAATCTATACCATCAGTCAGACTAAAATGTCTGAAATACAAACTCACAGCAGCAGAAACAAAACCACTGTACATTTTTGTTTCAGTTTTGGTTTGGTCCACATCCATATTTGGACCATCTGGGTTTGGTGTTGATTTAGTACAAACTAATTGTCCACATTACTGGAAGTACTTACTGATAATCACTAGTAGTTACCTAGCTGTCATCCTTGCAGGCACATTTGCATATCTACATCTGAAGCTGGAAAACCTCTGGCTTGTCATTTAGTGCTGGATGATATAACAGTCCTGTGGTAAACAGAATGTAAAAAGCTTTGCTAAATGAATTGCTGGAGTAAAATTTATGTGTCTTCTTTCCATTGCAGTCTGTCCTGCTGTCAATGTGGTTTGGCAGTGTCTTTCTATTTGTGTCAGCGATGTGTGTTTTTTCATTTGTTTAACTTGAATGTACCTCTGCAGGGTAAACCTGGATTACCTGGTACACCAGGTCTGAAGGGCAGTGAAGGTCCTGTTGGAAAAGATGGGCGACCAGGGTTGGATGGATTCCCTGGACCTCAGGTAGATCTGTCTTACCTGCAGACAGGGCAGGATGTCATACTGAGGATAGAGAAGAGAAACAATCTACAACATCAAAACCTAACAAGACATGGGACAGAAATAGTTCACATTTTCAGATGTTGATGTTCATAGACCATCTAGCCCCATGGCCACGATAGGCAATTCCTTAGAATTAGTAGTACAAAATAATTAGGAAAATGTGCCAAACGTGCAGCCTTAATCATAAAGCATGAGCACAAGGCAGCAAGCAGTGTGAAAATTTAAATCCTTCAATTTATCATTGTGTCTCTTTTGTTTGTTTTCTTGTTCTTTCTTCTTGGATGTTACAGGGACCAAAGGGCGACAGAGGAGACAAAGGAGAGAGGGTGAATATCATTTCTAGCCCTAAATGTTTTAATTTATTTACACTATGAATCACTGTCAATGAGATCATTATAAAACACATAACTGTGATATGTTGAGCAGATTATATATTTTATATTCTATGTTAGATGAACTTTGGCTTTGGATGTATTTCACTGTGGTAAAGTTATTTCTGTTTTTGCTGGTTGGTGTGTGTGCACATTTTGTGGTATTAGGGTGAACCAGGTCGAGATGGAAGCGGACTCCCAGGTCCACCTGGCCCACCTGGTCCACCAGGACAAGTCATTTACTCCTCATCTGACAATGTAAGTAACACAAAGCAGACAGAGTGGTAGCAACATTCACAATACAGATTTTGTATCAAGCACTGAGATCAAAATCCTGATCATTTTTAATCATAATAACAATAACAGCTTGATTTCCTTCATCTTCCTTTGTTCTGTTTGTGTCCATGCAGTTCGACAGAGCGACTGGCAGTGTCGGGCCTCCAGTATGTATTCACATCTCACATCTTTAGCACAATTTCGGCTCTGTCTTTGCAGTTGAACGTAATCATGTGTGTAAAGTTTTACATAGAACTAGGACAACACTGATTGTGCCCTCATAAATTATAATTGTAGAGTAAATGATCAGCTGAGATATGACAGACAGACCAAGATTTACGCTGCATGGTGAATGGACAGTTTCTTACTTCTGCTTGTGTGTTGTTCAGTGTGTGATCCTGTTAAACTTTCTGAGAAGAATCAATTGTCATGATGCCTGAAGTTTATACTGCATGAACGCTGCTCACACACTTTAGAACAAGTTGAGACCAATAAAGTCCAGAATAAGTCAAGTAAACACAGGCCACCAAAGCTAACACATTTTTGTTTTCCTGTACAGGGCGGACCTGGTTTGCCTGGTCAAGCTGGATTCCCTGTAAGTTTCCTTGTCTTACATAATTTATCTGCCTTGCTCTTATTATGAGCAGAATGTGAAGTGTACCTACATACATAATTAAAGTGGTTCTCAGCAGGTGATTTCTCCTGCTACAGTTTTCTCTGTTCTACATTTGCTCTTCGTTTCAATTTAACATTTAATCTTGGTCACTGTAACTATTCCTCTTCTCTATAATGGTCCTGAGGCTTTGTCCTGGCATGTGACCATGACAAACTCAAACCAGAGTAAATCTAAAAAACTATCACTATCAGGTTTGAGCTACACAGACAACAGTGTGGGCCAATTCATTAAGTGGTTTTTATTTAATTACCAGTTTAAATTCTGTGGTGTGATTGGTGATGTTCTTGTTCACATTCCCTCTTTACACTGAGTCCACTCTTTCAAAAGGCCACAATGCTTCCAGATGATGTAACAGTACAATTTGGCATCTACAGACCTTGGCAAGCACTGACTGCTTCTCTACTATGTTTGTACCCTCCTGGCAGTGCAACCGGTCGAACTACCCCCAGCATTTCCTCTACTGATTTCTACATTCCATATCTAAACAATGATCCTCTCAGCAACTCAGCTGCACTGTACAAACACAGTCTAATAGGATGGATCATCATGTTGGCTTGAACTGATCTAAGTGAACAAAGATGGTCCAGCTGCCAAAGAACTGTCCACTTGTCAGCTTGTAAATGTCATTTTTTTTTATTTTGCAGGGTCCTGTTGGACCCAAGGGTGACAGAGGGGATCCTGGTCCTCCTGGCTATGGACTGAAGGTAAAGACTTGATTATTTATTTGGTGAAGCATTAATTAGCTGC
Source organism: Caranx ignobilis (assembly GCA_021432705.1). Classification (NCBI taxonomy): domain Eukaryota; kingdom Metazoa; phylum Chordata; class Actinopteri; order Carangiformes; family Carangidae; genus Caranx; species Caranx ignobilis. The sequence goes on from MU269983.1 coordinate 19,665,486, forward strand.
TCTTCATCACTGTGACATTTCTGTAATCGAGTCCTTGTTGTCTCACTCTGCTGCTCCATGTTCAGGGTGAGAAAGGTGAGCCAGGCTTAGTGATCGGACCTGATGGAAATCTTCTCTCTTTGGAAGGGTCTTTAGGTCTGAAGGTGAGTCTCACTGGTTCCAAAAACATACTGTCCATGTACATATTCATACTATATTGTGTGTCAGGTTACAGTTCTACTTGTGGCTGTACACACATTTGTGATGTTGAGACTAACTCTTGCTTGCTTATAGGGAGACAGAGGACCACCTGGGCCAGTTGGACCTCCTGTAAGTGTTTCAGCATTTCAATCTAAGATATTCAAGTTAATGGACCAAAGCTGTTTTAAATGAAAACTATACTTTTCCTGCTTCATTCCTCTGTCAGCTCATGCTCTCTTCTATTTCATGATTGATTGTTCTAGGGCCACTATGGGCCTCCTGGATTAAAGGGTGAAATTGGAATGCCTGGGCGACCTGTAAGTACATCAGCCAGTAAAGTGGAACATTTAACACATTTATGTACTTTTCTATAACATGAAATGTTTATCTCTCATATTGTCAGTGTGGATTCTTAAGTGTTGGCGATTGTATCGATTTCTAATGAAATATAAAACACAGCAAAGTGGAGGTGTCAGAACAAATCCACTGTGGATACCATACCCCTATGTAACATAGTGTATATCATTACAGTGCTATAACTACATTTAACCTCAATGTTTCAGTTTGTCCAATTGTGGGGAAAAAATAATCAATAAGTTTCTCCCTTCAGGGTCGCCCTGGTGTTAATGGCTACAAGGGTGAGAAAGGAGAGCCAGGAGGTGGTGCTGGCTATGGCTACCCAGTAAGTACAGTGTTTATTAGCTTATTTTATTTTGATGAACATCATTTAACAGGGAGGCCACACTGATATCTCTGTTTTCATGTGCTCCTCAATAGCTGCTCTTATTTTTAGGGCTGTATTTACCTTTATTTACCTAACACCTGTTTCTGTTGTAAGGTAAAAACAGAAGGGAGGTTTTCAGAAACACGACTGTTTAATTCAACAAATCTCAGCCCTTCTGCTCAGTATTTCCTGCTTTTCATAAAGTCAATGTATTTAAACGAGTTGCAATAAAAAAAAATCTAAACTTGCCACTGTGTTAAAGTTGTTGGTAGACATTAACATGTAACATTAACATCAGTGATTGTTCATGTCTGAATTAAGCTGTTTTTTTTTTTTTCTCAGACTTAGACCAATGTTTACATCAGTAATTGCAATCACTGTGTAGTTGTCAGAGAGAATAAACTAGTGAGTGACTCTGGTTATAGGTGATGTTTCCCCAGTGCCACAGACCAAAAGGTGACAAAGAGTGATTGACTTTGTTTCTCTTAGGGAGTCCCTGGCCCACCAGGACCACCTGGACCACCTGGACCCCCTGGACCAGCCATTCCTTTAGATCGCTTCAATGTGAGTGCATGAGAACCCTGCCATGCTGATATATATGTTTTTATGCATCAGTTAGTGGTACTGGTAGACTATATCACAAATTTCATACCTCTCATTTACTGTCTGCTGGCAGAGAGCTAAACCACAACTCTCTGCCAACCTGTCAGTCAGTCATTATCCTATCTGCTCTTTGATGATGCCTTGCTGGCTGGTGAAACTAGTGAGTCAGTGGCTTGTTACATAATGTAGCTGTAACTCTAGACAAACTCTCCTTTATTGTTGCTGCTCTCATTAATCATTTTTTTCTCTGTGTTCTTAGCGCTATGATGAAACGTCAAGGAATTACCCAGGTATGACCTCCCAACACACAGTTTGTTGTTTTAGCCCCATAATGCCGTAAGTCAGAGAAGGCTCAGAATGGAGAAGTTAAGTCAATGTGCCAGTGAGAGAGGAGAGGTTTAGAAAAAGGTTTAAAGTGCCTGCAGAGATAAACAGCTCCATCTTCATTTCAGTCTGATCCAGCTGCCTCAGCCTGGAGGGGATATACACTGTATTGTCAGGAGATTAAGCTGTCATGTCTTCCCATATCTGGAGAATGAACTAATAAAGCAGCTGGCATCACTATCAATGAATCAGGGTGTCAGAGTTTTGCAGCACTAATGTCATATATACCTGTGATACTGTGTCTAATGTTAAATATTGTATTTTGTTGCAGCAACCAAAGGGGAGAAAGGAGAGCGTGGTGACCAAGGACATCCAGGAATCCCAGGTAAGCCCTGGACTTTGCATAAAATACATAGGTAGTACCGTTATAACACACACATACATATACTGCACTGTGGGGCTGCTTTGAAATGAACCATTAGTACAAAATTACTAAAAATGATTTGTTTTTGTTTGTTTTCTAGGAACATCTGCTAATTTTGATATTTATGCACTCAAGGTACAGTAGTGTCTTACTGTCAGTTTAATAGAAATATGCTGGATGAACTTCAAGAAAAAGTCATCATGATGTTCAACTGTTCAACAGAATCAACTGAAGGGGGAGACTGGAGAGCCTGGTGTGAAGGGAGAAAAGGGAGAGCCTGGTGGTGGATATTACGACCCACGTTTTGGAGTTCAAGGCCAACCAGGGCCTCCTGGAAAACCAGGCCTACCTGTGAGTTTTCAAAATAAAATGTCTGTCATGAATGAATCACTTTGTCATTTGGTCAGTCAACACATTAAGTTGTGTTGTTACTTTCTCTTTAATGCAGGGTCCAAAGGGAGAGTCCATAATGGGCCCTGCTGGACCCCAGGGACCACCAGGACCACCAGGCATTGGTTACGATGGACGCCCGGGTCCTCCAGGTCCACCTGGACCTCCAGGACCTCCAGGCTCACAGCCTGGAGCTTATAGACCCAGTCACTGTAAGTCACAATTTTCTTTCTTATTTCTACATCACACGCTCCTGTAGGATGAATGAAATCCAGGTTGTAGTCTGTAAGAGTCAAGCTGTCCCTTCTGCAGCTAGAGTGGAGGTGACCTGAAGCTGCTACTATTGCTGCTGCACTTGTTCAATACGAGACAGTTAGATACCAACACTTGAGATAATGTACAGTTTTGCAAGTCAAATTATTAACGAGCTTTTGTTTTAATATGAAGCCGTCAGCGTCCCTGGACCTCCTGGCCCCCCTGGTCCCCCTGGGACTCCTGGTCTTTCCTCTGGTGTGAGTACCATCGATGCAACAACAGTCCTACTGACTTGAATCGGCTTGACTTGTTCATTTTATTCTTAACAAAGGTTAAATATCTGAATATTTTCTTTTCTGCAGGTCACAGTTCTGAGGTCATATGAGACGATGATCGCTACCGCCAGACGTCAGGCAGAGGGCAGCCTCATCTACATCATAGACAGAGCAGACCTCTACTTAAGAGTTCGTGATGGACTGAGACAAGTCATGGTACTGTGATCTACTTTTTACTGAAGGAGATGGAAATCTTTGAATTTTATCATAAAGCTGTTAAACTATACAACATAGAGACTTGACACAGACTTTAAAGCTGCTGCTGTAAATGTTTGGACATGAGGAAAAATGGATCAAGAGAAGTTTATTGCTGCCATATTCATAGTTTATGAAACTAGTGTGTCTAACATGTTAACAACTCGTACATCAGGGAGCTAATATTCCTTTTGTTGATGTGCAGAAATAAACATCCAAGTGAACTGCAACAATACATGTTTCAGCAGTTACACTATTTATTAATATTTGTGTGATTATAAAAGACATTTTCTTATGTCACAAGCTTTGCTTAACATTTGTATTTATTTAAATAGCATTATACTCAAATCAGAACATGGACTGATTGTGAATTGAAATGATAGTTTTTCTTTGCTTTGTGTCTCTTCCTCTCATAGCTCGGAGAGTACAGGCCCTTCTTCAGAGATCTGGTAAGTTTGACTCAACAAACAACATAAAATAAATAATATCTTATCTCTTGACCTTCTTTCACTGTCTGACTCATTTTAATTTTAAATCTTTTCATTTACAGGAGAATGAAGTGGCAGAGGTCCAGCCCCCACCTGTGATCGTGTACCCCCAGTCCCAGGACCAGTCCCACAACAACGGAGCTGGCCATTACTCCCAGGGAGGTACTGCCATACGTCCCATCGAGCCTCCTCCACAGCCACCTGCAGAGCCCAGATATCCACCACAGTATGACCCCAGATTCCCAGACCCCAGACACACGGGTCACACAGATGGAAGATTAGCCACCCCACAGACTGACAACAGACACCCTGTGACTCCACAGAGACGACCCAGCCCACCTGTTCCCCAGCCTGGTGGCCACAGCCACGTGGGCACATCAGCAACAGGGGTGAGTACAGCTGAAGCAGGAAAGCTCACCAGCATTAAAGGGGTGATGTCATCATGTTACTTTCATGCAGCATATTCTGGTGTGAAGCCTGAGCCTTAAATACTTACAGTAACATTTAATGGATGAGTGAGAAATCAGAGTTTAAGTTGTTGGTCCTTGGTGATGGGCTGTGGTGCAGAGCAGTGCCCTTTGACATTGTGATGATGAGGATGCAGATGTAGTGTGCCTACCTGTTAGACAAGATCATTATAAAGGTTCAGGGTCACTTACTGATGTGATGGAATTATACAAGTTAACTGAAGAAAGTCACACTAATGTGTAAAAGGAGTGGGTGACAGAAAGGCTGCTGTTCTAACATGAACATATCTTCAACAGCTACACCTCGTCGCCTTGAACACCCCTCAGACTGGTAACATGCGTGGAATTCGGGGGGCAGACTTCCTGTGCTTCCAGCAGGCCCGAGCTGTGGGCCTGAAGGGAACATTCAGAGCTTTCCTGTCCTCTAAGCTTCAAGACCTCTACACCATCGTCCGCAGGTCGGACAGGGACAGCTTCCCCATCTTGAACCTCAAGGTGAGAGGTGGCTGCAGGGCAAGTGGAGATACAACTAAAGGGACATCAGGCCTGACTGTGCTCATCTGCAACTCTACTGTTTTTTTTTTAAGTTTACTGGAAAGTTTTACATTCATGTCAATGACTTGAATTCTTTGGGAATGTTTCCATGTGTTTTCACTTTTGTCCACACCAGGAAGTGTTATTCAGGGAAAATACAATGTTCAGCTTTACTTTTTCCTCCTTTCAGGACCAAGTGTTGTTTAGCAGTTGGGAGTCGATCTTCGGTGACAATCCAAGCAAAATGAGAGAGAACGCACCAATCTACTCTTTTGATGGCAGAGATATCCTCAGGGACAGCGCATGGTGAGACTTTGAACACAAATCAATCCTGTGCAATAACATGTAGCTTAAGTTTCATTTGTTAATGTGCAGCTAATTTGTACATTCGGTTGCTTTTATATTTGCATCTGTGAAGCATGTATAGTCTGACCTGTGTGCTTGTGTTGTTTTTCTTTTTCTGTCTGCCACAGGCCAGAGAAAATGGTCTGGCACGGATCAAACAACAAAGGCCACCGGCAAACAGACCACTACTGTGAAACATGGCGAGCAGGCGACCGCGCTGTGACTGGTCTGGCATCATCACTACAGAGCGGCCACCTCCTGCAGCAAACCTCCAGCAGCTGCTCCGGCTCCTACATCGTCCTCTGCATCGAGAACGCCCTCATATCACACTCCAAAAAATAAATGCCGTCCATCCTTGTCCTTTTTTTTTTTTTTTTTTTTGTCTGGGCCCTAGTTAAACACAGTTTTAGTGTCCAAGCAGACATGTTGGTTAAAATTCCCTGATAACACGCCTTATGAACATGCGGTGTCTAGTGAACTGTCCCTGTGGCTCTTTGCCTGGCAGAGACGCTGTGCATTGTCTGCTCCTCCCCTCTACAAACGCCAAAGAGATGGGTTGAACAGAGGGGTGTTGGTCCTTTTTCTTGGGGGCATTGGCACATATTTTCTTCACGGGGTGGAACAACAGCAGAGAAGCTGAACGCAGCCTCGAAATGTATCAATTTTTTTAAAATTCTGTATATTACATGTTTGTTGTTTGTGATCTCTTTTTTGATGTTATTGTTTTCCCTTATGAACTGTTTTTAAAATGCTATATCCATCCTGTTATTTTTTATTTTTTTTTGTTAAATTTTAGGTATGGATCTTTTTTTTTTTTTTTATTTTATTTTTTTTTACGATTTCATTTTAGAGGGCTATGATGGGGCACAGCAAACCTTTAAGGTCTATTTTAAATTTAAAGAAGATAATAGATATTTATTTTTAAATGAAGTTATGTAAGGACAAAAAAATTAGGAAATAAAAAAAAAGCTAAATACCCTCATTTATATTCTACACAGCACAGAACATTTAAATCTTTTCTCAAAAGAGCTTCTGATCAAAAACTGTGCCTTATTACAAACCTGGACTGTTTCACACAATAAGCTAATGTAGTCTATCACGTCTTTTCTACACATTACTCTACAAATATGTAAATGTTACAGTGTTTTTTCCTTTCTTCCTGCAGGTGCTTTTACATCACCACAAATTTAAATGATCTTGTTGGACACAGACATATCTGTAATGAATAATCCCGCATTCAGAGGGCAAGATGAGCTTTTTGAATCTAAAATGATTATTTTTCCCCTTTTACCACTTTTTAAAAAAACAGAAAAAAACACAGAAAACCAGTGAGTAAGCTGGAAATGATTAGTTGGCTGCTAATCTTTGTTACAGTGATTGCTGTCACGGATGTTAAGGACCGTATGTTAAGGAGGCAGTTTTTTTTTTCTCAGTAGCCTTGTGATGAATTTCAGAGTCTAACCTGGCCTTAGTGCTACTGACGTCTTTACGGAACATGTGGGTGTCCACTTTTGTAACAAAACATGCTGTACTGTTTCTCCCAGGCACTGAATTAAAGTCTTTTCCAACCACAGCAGTAATGTGTACTGTACATCAGCCTATAAAGTGTGGTGAGTTATTCCATTCACTGAGCCACATGGATCCATCTCATGAGGATCTCTGATGCACTGTGACCTTGATACATTTCACTCAGTGGCCCTGGCCAGCATTTTTATGTGCTACTCGGAGAGGGATGCTCCTGTGTTGACTCCAGCACAAATCAGCCTCTCCACTGACAGCTCAGCCGTACGTCATCTGTTAAGCCTGTACTACACCCAGTAGATAATTCAATTCAAATCACTCAGTGATAAACTGATGATAACTGTGTCATAACAGCTGGACTGTAGCAACTACAGTGGGTGGGATTTCTGTCAAGTCCGTTTCTGGATGGTTGGGTCTGAAGCAGACTGTAAAGATGGGAATACCCTCTGTGACATCACTCACTGGTTTCTAAAGAGTGGTTTGAAGCTCAGAGTGAACCACTCCGCTGTTGCCATCTTGGCAGTGTTTGACTCTGCAGAACTCCTGGCTAATCCAAAGATGGAGGGGTGTGTGTAGAGCTGAGACCTCAGTGTATGTTGGTTTGTAGCAAGGTTACACTCACCCACCTGTCATTTAATCCTGCATGCCCCAATTGTGCAACATCAAGTAACTCAATCAATTTGGAGTGTGTTCTCTCAAGTGGCTATTTGAGAAACACCAGGTTTTGGTCCTTGTGGTTTGCCTTCATTTTTAAGCTTTTGCATGTTGGTTTGAAGACAGTAAATCTAAAACCAGACTCTGTCGCCCCAAACTTATCTCTGTTTGAGAACAACAGCTCCTCCAAGATACCTGAGCCACAACTATCACAAGGTTTTGAAATGGTATAAAAAAATGTGTTGAATGAAAAGTGTTGTTTGTGCTCTCCCGATCTTGGTACTTCTTTTCTGTATGTTGTAATTCCAGCAGCGCTGTAAAATCAGTGCTCTCCTAACTATGTAGGACAGTAATACAAACTTGCACAGACATATCAACATTGACATTTTTCTAAATGAAATTACCAGGCAATCATGAATATATAGGCTGTAGGGCTACAAGTAAAGTAGATTTTAAAAGAGAACTGAATTGGGTCACCAGTCATTGGCGATGGCTTATGAAATCCCCTTAAATCTCTTCTTTAAAGTAAGGAGGCGTTTCAAGATAATACTTGATTAAGAAGATTAATTTGAATTATTCAGAGTTGGCCTAATTTGCTATTACTCTAAAATGATATGCCCACCATAAGAGTCTCTTGGAGTTTCTTACCTGTAGGTCATGATGTTGGATAGTAGCTTATTTATCTCTCTATATGCAGAACCTTAATGTTACTGCAGATAGTGCTGGCAAGCTGTGACTCTGCCTGTGAGGTGGCACAATGATGATTAAATAATAAAGTAAATTACAGCTTTCAGCAGAATATCATGGTCCATCAGCCTAACACATGGATGTATTTCATTCCAATACATTTAGGTAAATAATATGTCTTCAAAGAGAAAGACACTCAAATATGCCCCCTCCACACTATGGGCTGACCCACTCATCCCTGCAGGATAGCATTCTCAAATTTGCATTTAATGTTATAGGCCACTTAGAGGGTTTTTCCTGGCTCAGGAACTGAGTTACTGAGGCAAATCTGCAGAGCAACCTTCTCTTGCCCTTGACAGATTGAGGTTCAGTCCTGGCAGGTTTTCTAAAACTAGAAGCTGAGGTGCTTGACTCTAAGGTTCAGTCACGTGGAGCAAAGTCATCATTTCAGCATTTGGAGATGTTTGTGTTCTCTCGGCAAATAGCCTGTTCTTGTTCACCAGATGGTGAACTGGCTTTTTATGGCTGATTCTTTACAATCAGCTGCTGTTCTGGCTGAAAACACTGGATAGGTGAAAGGGCTTTGTCACATTGTTTTCATGTAGTTTCATTTGTTATTATGAAAACATGTGGCTCTTGAATTCATAAAAAGTAGTCAGTTATCTTATCTTATCTTATCTTGGCATAAGTTATGTAATCCGCCTTCAAACTCCCATCGAGGTACCTATAGTTAATATCTGTAGTAGTTTATTTAATGTAAAATTGACAAACTACTTTCACAGGGAGTTCTGAAGACTTCGCACACATGCCATCCTTTTGACTCAAACGCATGACCTCACTGAGAGGTTAAGTATGCGGGGCGTCCTGCTCCATGCAACTGATGGTATCAGAGCCTGCTGGCCACCTTAGGACTGCAGCCTTCCCAGATGATGGTGGGTTCTTTATGTAGATGTCTACATAGAGGATGCCTTCAGACTGTATCTGCTTGAGAGACACGCATGGATGTTCATGGTGATATAAAGTAGGCTAAAACACTGTGCTAAAATCGTGTGAAATATTTAAGATTATGTTTACTCCATTGTTCATTTCTGTTGTAAAGATACTCTAATGTTCTGTTGAAGAAATGCAGGCAGCTGGGCCCCAGGAAAGACAGAACAATTAATTACTGTATTAATGAGGTATTTGCGTTATAGCATAAGCACCATGGGACTGTGGAGAATGTGTCCATGCCATAAATGAGCTCTAGCAGCTGCATAACATAGTTTTCCTCTTCTGTTATTTTAGCGCATCCAATTGACAAAAATAGAGTAAGGTAAACAGTGAATATCAAATGCCAAAATAAACCCGCTGCAGAAGTGCTTGGAGTTTCAAACTAAAAAAAAGTTGTTCTGAAGACAAAGTATTGAGAGCATCAGTCCAGGTACTGTAATACACGTCAGCAACAACAAGTACATATATAAAAAAAAAATATGACATTGCCCAAAACAGTTCCCAGAACAGGCTGCAGAGTTAACTGCTTTATTTCACCACATATCCCAAAAAGATTTCCCAAAAAAATCATAAACACAGCAGAAGTGAATTCACACTATGGAGCAAGCAAACACAACAGTGGTCCTCTAAACCTCTAGAGCAGGGGTGGGGAACCATGTGCCATGGAGAGCCATGTGTATGCAGGTTTTCCCTTCAACCAAAGACTTCAACAGGTGATTCCACTGATTAGCACACCTCTGTGGCTGAGGGTGTGTTAATTAGTGAAATCACCTGTTGAAGTCTTTGGTTGAAGTGAAAGCCTGCATACACATGGCTCTCCATGGCACATGGTTCCCCACCCCTGCTCTAGAGGTCAGCTGTTATCCCTTGCACAAATTCCGTCAACAGTCAACTTGGTTGATCTCCTTCATTTTATCTTTGTAATTTTACAGTTACTTTCTGTTATTCTAATTTCAGACTCATATGCTATAAACAGTGTGACCGAGAGACCATCCTGATTTTTCTTTTTTGGTGTCCTCAGTCATTTTAGATAATAATTATTTTCCTGTCGTTCCACGCCGTCCGGTAGGTGGCGGTAAGCGCCGAAAGGCTGGTTGCCAACTCAGAGGCAGAAGGAAAATCTTCTGCAAAGAAAATATTCACAAGATGGATTACTTTTCCGAGAAATCATTTTGATTATGAAATATTAAATAATGGAGGAACAGGGTTTCAGGCTGCTTCAAAGTAGTAGTTCATTATGCATGTAAAGTTTTTGTATTAGTTAGGTGACTGTAAACTTAACGGTTGAATTGCGGCGGATCTGAGCTATCGATGTGCAGCATGTCAGCGCTGACAGGATCTTTATGGCGGTGCTGGGCTGCTTTGTACAAACCGGCCACCTGTGGTCAGGTGGGTTTCAGCTGGCTTCGCCACTTCCGTTGTATTTTTGCTGCCAAATCAAGTGAGCAATGAGGCCATTACACCAGGCGGAGGCAGCAGTGCACCCAATCATGCCTACTCTGTTGGAACGAAAGAAGGAGAAATAACGACTCTGGACCCTGGACATGGGCAGAAGTCGCCCTTCACTACTTATCCGTGCATTTTACTTTGAAATAAATTGGCGCCAACTCGAGGCTCACGGGAGACAAGAGACGGGTCGATTCATTTCGTCGTCCACAACTTTGCTGAAGGACAAGGACACAGTAAGTGAACAGGTTTCTCGTCAAAGCTAGCGGTCAAACTGTGAAATGTACACCATGTGCGTCTCGCAACATGTTTATTTTTCTCAAAACGAGGCTGAAAGAAAACAAACAAAAATCTGCCCAAGTTTTAAGTGAGGATCAGTTTGGACGTAGCTGAACATGGAGGTCGGACTGTGCTGCTTCTCTGTTGGTTGTGTAATGACCACAGCTGCTGTGACACTACATTATCAAGTTAAAGTCACATTGACTTGAGGAACTGTCGACTCGAAGAAACGTTAATTTAGCTACAGCAGTGAATGATGAGTCTTTTAAGTTATAATTATAAATATTTCGGACAGACATTGGCAGTCTTAGCTAGCATCTTTTAGCAGTAAGTATGACAACAACATGACAAAAGTCAGGCAGCATGGGTTTACTTTGTCATGTAAGTTGAACGTGACCTAACTCATAGTTAATAGGCTGACACACTCAACATCATGGTGCTTTTAGAATTCACACCGTCAGATATAAATGTTTTTTTTTTTTTTTTACTGTGTAGTCCTTGTCACAGGGTTTCACTGCCGAGCTGTACAGTGCTAACCCTGCTGATGTGGTTCCATATTCTGTAGGGGAGAACGGGGCTGGTTATCACAAGGGTTGGTTGTCACACTCATCATAACTGGCTAACCAAAGTGGGCTGTCACACAATATTGGTATTGAAATGATCAAAATTGGGACCAGAGTTCACCTACATAGTCCTTTCTGAAGTGTGATACTCAGCCTTTAGTTGAGATGATTTTTTATTTTTCATGCCAATTTGTAAATTTTAGGCTCTTCATTATTTTTCTTCTGGGCTTTTACACACTGGGTTTGTAACAAAGAAACTCATACCATTAAAAAATAAAAATATGAAGGGAAAGCTATAGTTTTCATTGTCATTGTCATTGACAACTTTGAAAAAAAAAAAACTTTTAAAGCTGGGGTTGATAATCCTGTTAAGAAACACTTTTTGTTATACTGGGTGAAATGGTCCTTCTGCCTTCTGAGTAATCAATACATTATGTATTCAGAGAATGGAACGAAAACGATCGGTCCTCTGTGGCAGCTGCAGGACTGACACAACTCCGACCAATGCAAGCTCCTCGGTGCGAGGAGCAAAAACCAATCAGATACCTTCATGTCTAGTTCTGTATCCGCCCCCCTCGATCCCTGCCTCCTATGCGTGTGCACAATCTTCACGTGTCGCTGTTGCCGGAAGAAATCAGCGTACAGAGTTACAGCAGAACGGATTTCATGCTCATTTATGAGCAATGGCTGAGAAAATACAGCCCCAGTTACTACTTCCAGCGTTACTTGTAACGGCTCGCCCCGAGAAAAAGGCAAGGAAGAGAAAGCTGGAGGCTGAAAAGGCTGCTAACAAAAAGGCTCTGGATAAAGCCAGAGGTCAAACCAGAGTAAACATCGGTGTTGCTTTTGTGGAGACAACTGAGGGATTTGAAGTGATGCTGAGGTTGCTCTCTTTCTGTTGGACAGGTAATTATATGCTTTGCTTCGGGGAGGATTTGTTATTTTTATGAAATGTGTAACTTTTGCTAACGTAGCTACTTTTGTAGCTTGTAGTAGCTCTGTGGGTTTAAAACGGGTCGGTGACACTAGTATTGAATACATTATAGTACATATATATATTACTCCTCCTGCCGCTTCTCATTTTCGTGCGGTGCGCGTTCCAGTTTGTGGGGGCGTGGCTTGGACGAACACACTGACGGGGGGGGGGGGGGGGGGCTCAGAGGAGGTGCAATTTTCAAATCTTGCTAGCTCTCTTGCTAGCTCTCCAGGATTACCAACCCCAGCTTTAATTGCGAAAAATTTGTTAATAGCAAAAAATGGGGTTGGTTGTCACATCTTTGTCGGGGGTGGTTGTCACAACCAACCAACCTCAACCAACCTGTCACCAACCTCATGATGGGGTTAGTTGTTGCAATGTCTCAGATTGTCTTTGATGATTAATAAATTATTGTTAGAACAAGTTTAAAGAATGAACAGGATACCCATTGAAACCAGAGACTTTAAGCTTTCTTGTAAAGTTGGAATGACTACTCTAGGATGTTTTGATGAGGAGATATTCATGCAAGACTAAAAAGTGTGACAACCAGCCCCGTTCTCCCCTACAAGAGGCAGCATCTCTCTCATTTGTGCTGACTAGCTTGGACAAGAGAAATTGAATGTGCGAAGACTTCAGTACTTGACCTTTTATTTTACTAGAAAAATGTTTTAGGCCCACAGATTTTTATGAAATTGTTTAATGAAAGCTCACGTTGATTGAAAGCATGAGGGGCACTGATAGAGGGCAGGACAGATGACACTTAAGCATTATCCTGTGGTATTTACATTTTTGTTGATTGATTTTATACAGGTTTCTGTGATGGGACCTGGACATGAGTACGAGTTGCAGTGCTGATTATTGCTGATGAGGATACACCTGTGTCTCCAGATCTTCTCCACCTTGTCATGATGTGTGCTGCCATCATCAATGAGGTATTACAACGGACAAACTGCTGAACCTTCTACAAGCACTTTGCCTCTTGTTTGGGCTGGCATATGATTTCCACTTGGACTGTGGTATCCTAAAGCATTGAAAAACACTTTACAGTTCGTTCAGAGTGATGCTTGGCTTGGGACAGAACAAACTCCCACCAAAACTGCAAATGCTTGAAACTCCTGCTGAGCTGGACTATGAATAAGCATGAGAGAGGTGACATTTGGTGTCGAATATCATTTATTTATGACAATGAATTCAGTTGATTATATTCATTTTTATTGACCGATTCAAGGGCTGTTGGTTCTGCAGCAAGTTGGGTCTCTAATCTGTTAGTTAAGGAAAAAAAAATAAATCAAGTGATATCATAAATTTGAAATTTTGAACTGTGGCACTGGCTTCACAGTAGTTATTTATCTATTTTTTGGATTTATGGTAATTCACTTTATAGATTTTCATGATTGTTGACACAATGGAACTTTTTTTTTTTTTTTTTTAAAGAGGAACTATGTAAGTCAGGTGGTTTTTTGCTGTTTTGCTGACCCTCCTCCTGGCCATGTGCATTTGTTTTTAATGAAGCCGGCGAAAAAGCAATCTATGGAGCGGTGGATAACGTTATATAACATATACAATGTTATGATGTGTATATTTGTGTAGTCTTAACCGTCATAAACAAAAGATTACACGTTATGGAGCAAGTTTGTGTCGCGGTGCCGCAGAGACAAGAGCTGGGACACCAGGTCGGCGGCCAAGTGCTGCACTGATGTTGCAAGGTTGGTTTTCAGCCCAGAGATGCCAGGTGGAAGACAGAGAGCCTCCATTCTCCAAGTCGTTTACTGCATTTAACCATCACAATTACTCCAAAGCTGTTTAATTAAGATAAAAATGTAGCATAGCCACAGGAAAAATCCTGCATAGTTCCTTTTTAATTCCTACATAATGGATGTTTGATGCACTTAAGTTACAAAGTGCATCTTTTTAAGGTGGTTGGTTTGCATGGTTTTAACAAGCAAATCAACTGAGAAACTTTGCAGGGAGGCCAGAATAGTTAATGCAACCTAAATAAATGGCTTACTTGGAATATGCACAGGGTGAATTACACTTGCATTGGCTTAGCTGTTTGAAATAGTAATTCTGAATAGTCTATACTTATCAGTTTGCATGCAAGTGAAGTTAACTCATTGGAATTTTCAGTGTTGATCTATTTTGCCATATCTTGGCGAGTCTAGATGTAATATGAAACTAAATGCGTTATTCTGAGACATTGCATTTTTATACATTAGTTTAATGGGTAATGATAAATGGGCCTAAACACGAAGACACAAGGCAGAGAACACTGTATAAATGGTGCTGGGCTTGATCAAGTTTGACACTTGGGTAAAACTCAGAACTGCAGAAGTTGGTATGAGATATGTAGAGCCTGAAGACATCATCTTCAGTGCCATGTCATTTTGGTGTCAAGTGTATAACTGATAGGACAGAGGCCCACATTTATCCATTCGCCCACCCCATAATGAAAAAAAAAAAAAAAACTGCATTCCCTAAAAATAATCAGTATACGGTCTCACCCCACTCAATTTCATCAAATCTGACTCTTAAGCATCTCAGCCCACTGCGCGTCCTTGCGGGATCTATAAGGCTTATATTAATTGACTGGGGGAGCTCAGTGTCGCAGCAGGGTCCCTGTTAGAAAGAAAATAAACTAGCATAATAACTCCTGTCCAATTCCTCAGTGTCCCCAGTTGAGCAAATCTTCAGGAAAAAACATAACTCAGTGACTGGCACATTATCCATTTAAGTCTTCTTGACTGACTGAGCGTGGAGTGGGTGGGGGGTGGTTGGGATGTAACAACCCACAGCTGGCTTTGCTGCAAAGTGCTATCACACTGGCTGCCTGGGGAAAGCTATATTTAGTGGGCGCTAAGTAATAACTAAGTACAGCGGGATGATCCAGCGACAGTAATGATACAACAAGGTGACAACCAGATATTGGGGGGGACCTAATTACGATCAGGGTGGAAGCGAGAAGCCGCAGTTTATCTGATCTCTGGACTGTGTTAATTTGATGCTGGTGACTCACTGTCACATTAACCTAAATCTAACAATATCTTAAGGCTGCACCCATGGCGTTCTTACAGAGATGCTTTGTTTTGTGACCTTCTATTGTATTTTATCTGGGAGCGGCCACGCCTTATTTTACTGTGATTCCAACCTCAGGAAACTGCGTGTGTGTGTGAAATGTGTTAGTAAATGTCTTTCAGTATCTCACCATATTTAATACATTCGGCCTCCAGCTAGAACATGTTTCCCCGTCAAATTAAAGGGTAATAAGGAGGCCTAGAGCAACATTTGTGTAGTGACTGAAGTACTTAAGGTCTGCTGCAAGGCTCGTGCATTTCACTGACATTTAGATAGATAATGAGTAACAATCTCCCAGTCTTTTAAATCCCCCTGTGAATCTTCTGGCATTTAAGTCTATTTTTTTCCCCTCTTGTCTTTAAATATTTGATGAGGAGGATGTTATCTAGAGTGGATATTCCTAGCGTTGTAAAGATAGGCTTTGACCACCTGATCACACTCTACATCATATTCTCCTATTACAGGTATGTTGCATGTGTGTGCCCTTTTCACACCTTCACATTGAGTATAATTCACAATTCATGTAAAGCCACATTGTGTCAAAACAGTCTTTAGTGACAGGATGTTTTCTCCAGAGGTGGAAAGTTGGTGAGTTACCAAACTGGCCATTCTGATTTTCTGTCATGATTGCCTGTGTTCTGTAATTGATGCCCTTTAATTAATGCAGTCTGTGCCTGTGCATTTGGCTTAATGCATATTTTATGCATTTTTCTGGATGAAAATGTCACTCAGGAAAAATAATTCTTCAGCTCTTGCCAAAACTCTAAGCCAGAGTGTAACAGCTTCTTGGAAATCCAGTTAGTCTTTGTTACTGTTCATCAGTGAGCAAACTGAGTTGACCCAGCATTTATTAGGAGGTTTATGATTAACTACAAAACAAATGCTACAAACAAGCATCTGTTGATGTTTATTGCGCTTCGGTTTTTGTGACTCCTTCCTCACGAGAACCTCTGCCGTGGTGTAATTTAGAATTCACCCAGGTCAGGCCCACAGTGCTGGTTCACAGCTACCTCACCAGCCTTGCACAGCTCACTTGCTGTGGCCGTCAGTGCAGCTGGCTACATATTCAATATGACATCTCCTTCCATCTTCTAATGAATTTTTTATGTCTCTTCCTCTCCCACTCACACGCAGATGGGGCTCGTATCAGCCCCGTTCTCTAAAACTATGCTACTGTAAATGACAGAGTTACCTATAGAATCTGTGACCTTTCTGCCCTGTTATTGTTTATAGATGGATCTAACACAGGTTCTATACTGATTGGATTTATCGGCGGACGCTGTGGTGCACAGTGTCGGCACACTGATGTGGTAATTTGCAGTCATTGTGATGTTAAGATGCAAACTCATGTGTGGTAGGAAGCATGAAACAGTCCATGTCCACAAAATAAAGAAAATAAAGATCTGTCTGCATTTATATACCATTTACACAAAAACAGAGATGTTTTCCTCTCAGGCTTCTCGTATGCATCAGTATCTGGATGTCATTTAATGCTAAGCTGACAGTTTGAGGTTGCGCTTCTGCTCAGTGTATCTCACCGTGTTATAATGCAGGCAAGTATTGACAGCCTCATTGATTTTCTGAGTCCCTGCAAACCATCATTCAGAGTGGACAGATGTGAAGCTGTGCAGGTCCCAGACATGTAACAGTTTTGCTTTAATGAGAGATAGAAGGGAGAGTTGGCATCTGATCACCTGAACTGTAACTTCCTCTAAACCCTTCTGATAATGATCAGGTAGTTATATTTATATCTGGACAGGAGAGTCAGCAACAACAAGGAAAAAGTATGACACAGTCAGTGAATCAGCCAAATAATGGGAGAAACTATGTTTTCATCGATCAGTTAATCAGCGAATTAGCATCTGTTTTTTTTTTTTGTTTTTTTTTTACCTGGTTGTAGACTGAGTTTTGGCAACACAGCAAATGATTATATCCTGGGGACTGCTGAAATTGTAATGAACATTTTTCACAGCTGATGTTTTTCTACCACATAGGAGTAAAATTGAGTGGCAACAGGAAACAATGCAGCCTGCTATGATTTTGGGTGTGTAACTTTATTTGCTTTTCTGTTAGCTGTATGTTAATTTCGAATACTGTAATTAATGAATTAAACTACATGACTTGGCTAACACTGGATAAACCAATTACAAGTGATCAGTTAATTGAATGAATTAAACGAACATGCCCCATGAGTTTATGAGCAGCAGACCGGTGGTGCAGCTCCACAGAAAAGGACTGAGCTGCTCTCTGTGCGCAGTCACTATTCCATCAGTCCTACAGTTTATAATGTTTCCAGCCTCATGCAAGGAAAAAAAAGAAAAAAGAACAGCAGTTGTAACTGATGTTACCGTCTACACGGGCACGGAGAGAATGTTCAAGACATTTGTAAATGAAATTAGAACCTGCAGATGTATATTAATAATCATTAATAATCATCTCTTATTCATAAGGACAAAAAGATCTGCTGAATTAAGCAGAAAGCCAGTGAATGAGCCAAAGTAAGGTCGTTGTGATCTGTCAAGTCCATGAAACTGATTATGTTACTATCATGAAGCTGCATGAACACAGAAACAAATAACATTTGCTTCAGAGAGTAGAGACTTTCAGTTTCATCAGTTTACATTAAAGAGGAACTACACAAGTCTGGTTGCTTTTCCACTGTTTTGCTAATGTGCATTTGTTTTCAGTGAAGCCGGCATGGAGCAGTGCATAATGTTATTTATCATATATGTGTTACGATGTGTATATTTATAGTTTTATCTGTCATACACAAGAGATTACAAGTTACGGGTTGTGTTTGTGTCACGGTGCCGCCGAGACAAGAGCTGCGACACTGGGGTTGGAGGCTCTGATCTTGCAAAGTTGGTTTTCAGCCAAGAGATTCTAGGTGCAAGGAAGAGAGCCTTTATTCTTCGTGTAACAAGTTACAGGTCATTTATTTAACCATCACATTTACTGTTTACTTAAGGTAGAAATGGAGCATAGGTAATGTAAAAACCTGCATAGTTCCTCTTTAAACCTACAACACAGTATGCAAAGGCTGATGTGACCTGAACGCTTCCTGAAGCCTCTGTGTATATAAAGGACTATGGATATTGTCAGCCTTATAAAGTTTGAAGTTTGACAAGTAATCTTATTTCAATATTTCAGAAGACTCCCAAATTAGATACATGTTCTGTTCACTGCATTCAGACTTTATTTGTTTTACAGCCAGGAATAAGTAAAACCTAAAATATATAAATAATGAAATGAAGTAAAAAGGCATGCTAAAACCCAGCCTGCAAGCTCACATAAAATAATGCACATCACTCAACGTCACTCAATATTTACGAGGTGTGTTTTCCTGGAAGCTGCTGGCCAGCTGCCTTGGTCATCTTCAGCCCCCCCCCAAGTGAATCAGAGCCACTGAAGCGCCCACAGGTGTGAGTGCCATTTTGTTTATCTTTGTGTGCGCGTGTCAACCCTGAGACAGACTGTCGACCTGTCCAGGTTGCACTCCTGCCACTTCTTGCCACTTGTCCAGTGCATGCTCTGATAGGCTCCAGCCCCCCCTCCCGCTCCCCCCTCCTTGCCTCCCTGAACAGCAGTTTAGAGAATGGATGGATCATTTTCCTTGGTTAAACTTTCTTTTCACAGTGAAGCGAAGCTTTTGTTAAAGCTCTTGAACACTGAAGAAAACCCTCATCATCCCAGCAGTATGTCAGAACCCTGCATCCCTCAACAGCTGGCGGCCCCTGAGAATTCCCTCCATCCCTTCAGAAAATCTACCTTTCAGCAAGTGGCGGCGGCGGCTCCGTGTGCTGACAGGAAGAAAAAACCCTGCCTCCCTGCTTCTGTTTTTGATATAACATAATAACCAGTGTTTCCCTCACTTCCCCGTGCAGAACGAGCAGTGCAGTTGTGATGTGCTTTTCATTCCTGAACCTGACAGTTCACCATTGATCATTTATTAAGCTGGGAGCTTGCCAGAGCCATCGATTTGAGGGGGGGGGCAGTTTAAAATAGGACTTGTAGAAAGTGAGGTAAGCTCCTTAATGAACGTGCAAGCAACAGCTCCTGGTGAAATTTCACACTTGCTCTTTTTATCCACTCAGAGTTGTTGATGAGCAGTGTAGGAGAGTGTGAGTGTAAATTTGCTGTGCGTGGCACAGGGGAATTGATTATGGTGGGTGTTAGTGTGAGACCCCGTGGATGTGAACCACATGCCTGCGTGAGTCATCATGTGTCCAAGCCTTTGTGTTGTGATTAATTCTCAATCTCTAACTTCACTGACGGCTCTTTTTTTTTTTTTTTTTTTTCCCCAGACCGGCTGCCGAGCTTTTGCCAGGTCTGCAGAGAAGCGTGCAGTGATATTGTGCCGGGTTAAGTGGCCCAGAATCTAATCACTCTAATGTCTGTGGCAGCTCTAAATCACACTTGCTGGCTGGAGTGCAGCGCTCGCTCTGTCCTTCAAAAGGGAAGCTTTTCATGACTCCTTCCATACTGTAATTATTCCAACTGGATATGAGCTATTGCACTTATTGGCTAGGGCAAGGCACCGGCTGCCTCCGCTCCCATTGGCTGCCTGGACGCCCCTCTGCAGCCTCCCATTGGCTGCCTGGAGGAGAGTGGGAGGAGAGCTCACCCCCATCCTCTCCCTGTGGCAGAGTGTGTAAATGTAAAGACTCTTTCTCTGCCTATTATCTGAGTGACTCTGGGTTTTGGTGTCTGCCTCCGAGCGCGTGTGACAGTGTGTGTATGTTGGAGGGAGAAAAGAGATAAAGAGAGAGAGAGAAAGGGAGGGAGAGGCAAGCAGCGTTTCTTCTCCCCCCTTTAGCCTCCCCGTCTCCCTGCTCCCTGTCACTCCATCCTTCCTCCCCTCTCCTGGACCACCCTCCAGCCCTGCTTCGAGCCGGACCGAGACCCCCCTACCACCCAGACCACCCCGGGACCCTTTGACTCTCCTCACTTCTCCGTCCCACCAAACCACAAGCTCTGAGCAGGTAAGACTCCGCTGATTTCAGCACATGCTTTCAAAGTATTCCTGCCTCACTTAAACTGCTGCTCCTGTTTCTCTTTTTCTTTCCTCTCACTTGTCTCCGGCCTCTCCGCTTTCCTGTATGCATATTTCAAGTTTTCCCTGCAGCACTTCTGTCCCTCTCTGAAAAGTGACACAGTTGCAGCAGATGATATCAGTGAGGTCACTTGTATTTTTCTTCCTCCTCCTGATATTCTACCCTGATATCAACTTCCCCCTCCCCGCCTACCGTGTAATCTCCTCATCTTCTCTCCTCGTGTCTTCTGCAATCTCACACCCTCCAGCTTCCAGCGCGTGCAAATTCAGCCGGAAAGTGAATCAAGTCTTTTATTTTTAAGCCTGCCGCAAGCACGAGTTGACAAGGACAACACTCTGTATTTTGGTTCTGGAAAACTGCATCTCTAATTGATTTTTTAAAAGTGTTTATGTTAGTTAGGTGCAGGCTATTTATAGGTGCTGACGTGCCCGGCACACGTGCTTCCGCTAGGCCACTTCCCTAATGCCGGGACAGAACGCGGCACTGTCCACTGGCTCCAGAACGCATGACATTGCACAAAGTGTAATGACTTTACAAGGCAGTGACTTGCTTGATTGAATCGAGCAATCTCTCCAGCAGGCGAACTCCAATATTAACATGGCCCATAAAGCATTCCTGGCAACAGTAGTGGAGAAAAAAACTGCTTAGTTCTCCATCCGCACATCCTGTACTTTACCAGGAAGGGGAAGTGGAGTGTGTGTGTGTGTGTGTGCATGTGAGGGAGGGAGACAGAGATACTGCTAAAGTGCTTTAGACATCAATACTTCCAGCTCTGGGTTTTTTTAAAGCCACTCCATCATATCTGGAGATTGGATCTTACAACAATGTCAACAGCTGAGGAAATGCTTCACCTGCTGTGGTGCTTTGTTTCTTTGGAGGGGTTTTCTGAAGAGGTCGGTGCTTAAATATAACTGAAGATATAAAGATAGATCCAAATCTGAGGGTTTTTTTTAACCACATATTATTATTTATTCTTGTAAAGGCTTCAAATTGACTGCAAAGCTGCTCGTTAGTGTGGGTACTGTAGTTTGATCATCACATTTGAAAACACCACATCACAGGTCAGATCGCCTTCATTTACAAGTTTGTATTCTGTGGAAATATTGTCCTAATGCTGCCATATTTATGTGACTTTCAACTTTGAAAACTGTCTTTCTCTGTAGCAGGCAGTTTGACCTTCCTGTCTGTGATAATCATTTTCTAATTTGGACAAAAGCAGCATCTGTGACAAAGCCTTTTGGGAAATTGGGGTCTTCCCCACAGGGGGCTCTCAAGGGAGAGCAGCTTTTGCTGAAAGGCTTTTATTGTGATAGTTTGTGCTGAACAACTGCAGGAAAAAAAGAATCTGGACTCCCTGACACTGAAAATCTGACTGTGAGCACTTCTGCATATTTATGATGTTTTTGACCATAAATATGTCTGTGAAGAGGATATTTATGATGTTGTTGTCTGGCTTCACAGATTCACTCATGCAGCTGTTGGGCTGCTCCTTTATTAGGAAGTGTAAATTGAGTGTCTTTAACTTCTTGAAGAAACAGGCAGGTGTTTGTCTGCACTATCCCCCAGATTCTCATCTGGCTCTGGGCCAGATGCTGAAGCAAAGCCACAACTGCTCATTGACTTCACATCAGCCCAGATGCTAATTTTCATTTGTCTATCATAAGAATGAATGGAATTGCACTGCTCATTAGGAAAAATAAACTAATGATGGTGAATAATACTCAGTTGCATTACTCGTTGCATGCTGCATTTCCATGAATGAATGGGTGATGTAGGCTACAGGCTCAAAGATAAATAATTTCTTAGTCTCTGAAAAAGCTTCTCTCACACTAACACTTAAAAATTAATTCACGGGATCTCCACTGCTTCATGTCACAAACCTTAACCATCCTCTGAGATGGACTAATTTCTTTAAAATGCCCTAAGTAACACATGCCAGGTTAATGCAAGGATTGATGATGCAGTAAACTCACTGTAGAGGACTGTGGAGCCAAGAAGAAAATAAAATGGCTTGATTTCCTGCATATAATTCTTTTTTTTTTTTTCCTAGCCACATCAGCCAAGCAGCTCTTATGCAGCTATATTTAATGCACTTACTGCACGTCAACTTTTTCAGTGTAAGCTCTCATAAGAATGCATACGTGAAATCCCTTGTAGAATGAGATATTTATGAGCCTCTGTGATGTATTTGTGCAGTTGCATGCCTTCAAAAGCCACTGCTTTAAGCTTAAGTCGAGCTGCGCGCAGTTGATGCAGACAATGAGTGTGGCTCGCCATGTCAGGCCCGTTTTTACACCTTCACATCACATAATGACCCAGATGTCACTTCAGGACACTAGGTGCTGTGAAGGAATGGGGAATTGATTTCAGCAAAACACACAAATGAAGAGTTGAAGTGGCAACCGGTGAAATTTGAGTAGATGGGCCTTTGTTTTTCAGTGATGTCAGTGAGAGTTGATGGATTAGAGCTGATGGTGCACATGACTCACTGGTTGATCATGGGACACTTGTTCATAATTATTCCAGTATATCCTGTATAATTACATGTAGAAATTCATATATTCTTAACAAACATCGTTCTTGAAATGTTTCCACAACCAATATTTCATTTTGAGTAAGTGCCATAAAAAGAGGGGTTTCATGTACTCAGTATATTCAGTAAGCCTCACTTCCTTCTATGTAAAGCCAGTGCTCTGCAAGCAGCTGGCCCTTTGTGCCTTGGCTCAATCGAGCCGTTCCGGATCTCCTGCTGGCCTGGCTGAGTCCTGGGTAGGGACTGGCTCAGTGTGAAAAAGGCCACTGACACATGGCTGCCGTCTTGGTAGCGGTCACGCAGAGAGCGAGGGCAAATAGATGCAAACAAAAAGGCTGTAGAGGAATTACTGTGTTTGGTCTGTCGGCTGTTGACCTTAGAATTGATATGATAGTAAACTGACCCTGTAAACTGGAGGTGAAATAAGAATAACACATTTTTAGTGTACACCTTTGTCACATTCTTTTAATATAAAGTTAACAATAACAATTAAAACATTACTGTAACACCTATAGCATCATTAACAATGTAACTTTTATCTTTTAAGATCAGTTTTGACTCTTTCAATCTATACTTTCAGAAAATTTTGGGTCAAACATTTTAACTGTTTGTTTATAATTACTAAAGGGCTTTCATGTTCTGCACTTTTGTCTTTTCTTTGTTTTTTTTATTTGCTTTCCGGTTTTGGAGTTTTGGCAAATGAAACATATCAAACAGTGAAGTGATGTAGTTATCCTTCTAATAACCCTAGGTTCTGTAGAGGCCTCCTGTCTCTGAAATCTCTCATCACTTCAGACAGTTTAACACATCAAAGCACCGAGAGCCAGACTCAGTTGGATCAGAACGTTTTATGAACATTTCTGTAGCATCAGAAATTAGACAGATGTGTTTGCCCTCAGACTGTAAACATTTTCTCAACCCACTTAGTGTTTCAGACACGTTGCCTCCATCATACAAACAATGTACCATGATATTTTTTTTAGTGTGTAAAATGTGACAAAGACCCAGCACAAACCTGTTAAGAGCTGAATAACTGCCTTCTACTTATTTGCATGTGTCTTACAGCAGCATCTGACTGTATTTTACGCTCTGGTTCTGTCTGACCTGCAGTCAGCCAGTCATACACCTGTTCCTGATGATCTACACTCTGTTCTGAACTTGCCTTTTCTTTGCATGAGCACATGCCAGGATGTCACCAGGCAATTCAAATATATAGATCTATGACTCAAGCCTCTACAGAGCCTGATGTAAATGCTGCCATACGTCACACATCCTTCAACCCGATCAGTGTTTTCTTATCCTGTTTGGTAGAGCTCTGATCTGAGGTCAGTTCAGGCTCAACCTCACTTTGTCATTAACTCCATCGTTACCATTGTGGTTGTGATTGACTGTTGCCTCTTGAGTCATAAACCAGGCCGACCACCTTGTCATACCTCTTGGCCAGTGATGTTTTCATGTCTGTCTTGTGAGCGCAGTACCTCAGTGAGGGAATGAGGGAATTTCAGTGGACAGGAATGTAATCTGACAGTAGTCTGAGTGGAGGAGGCAGAGGTTTCACTGGTGATTCAAACTTTTTTGCAGTTTCTCGCCATGACTAAATGTTGCACTGACCTACATGAAGATGCATTTTTTAGGTTATATAATATTTTATATTTTGGCAAAACTGCCACTTTTTTCAAATGATAGGTTTGACAACAGCCAAATAACAGGATCACAATACAGAGAGCCAAACCAAACATAAAACCAACAATTAATTCCCTGTCTGTGTGGAGAGAGCCTGAAGGCCTGTTCCTTTCTTGTAATGAACGAGTCCTGTGTGGCTCATTCTGAGAGTAGTAGCTCCACATTAGGCAGACTGACATCACTGAGCGTGCCCAAGAAGTCGTGCAGTTGCATGTTTACACGATGTAAACTAGTTCCCCACAGCCACATCAGACTACTTGCAGTTCAAGCTCCTCAACATCTGTTGGCACTCAGTTTGTTTTAGCAGCCATTGTATGCATGTACAGTTAAGATGCAGGAATCAGACTCATGGTAGTTGATCAGACACTGACAGCAAACTGTGCAAACAATCCACTGGGCATTCCCGTGGCCTCTCTCTGTTCCCTGCCTCTTGCTCCCTCCTTCATACTCACTGGTTGATTGGTAAGCAGCTTTCTGTCACCGAGCCGGGCCGTAAACGTAAAACACAATCCATCCCACATCATAATTCATATCAGGATGCGAGGGTTGGGGGCGTGAGGCATTGCCAGAGGCTGAAATTGAACATGGCACCTTTTAAAATTTGAAGCTATTGGGGAGAATTATGATCAGTGAAAACTGAGGGCCTTTTTTGTCACCGTGCTAAGCCAGTGGCTGATGTAATTTAAGCTAGTGAAGGGTTGCAAGATCAATCAGGGAGGATGAAGACTTGGGAGGAGGGGAAAATGGAAGAGGCTGAGCATTAAGAAGGGAAAGGTGGAGCAGGAGTGGAGCTTTAGCCTTCCCTGCTGCTTTCCTAGCATCACCCCAGGTGGTCAAGTATGGTCATAAATAGGCAGCCTCTCTGCCCCCTGTGCTAGTGCTATTTTTATACTCGCTAATACATGGGGGTTTGGGGAACCAGCTCAAGAGGTGAGGGGACAAGGAAATGTTATTGTTGGCTCTGAGTTAACAGAGCTGTAGTGATTAAAGGACTGCACATACCCATGGAAGAGTGCTGTGGCAGACTTAGCCTCATGTTGTTATTTTTTATTGGATTAGAGCTTGAATGTGCTCATTTATGAGTCTGGCCTGGTTCCCATCTGACATGTTCTGAAGCATTTCTATATTGGTTCCATTTTCTGATAGTGACACCGTTTTGATACAGTGGAGCAGAATCAGAGGTCAAAGGTTCAGCTTCACCTCTGCGGAATCGTAATACATTTATTCGCTTCAATGTCGTTCACAGCTGATTTTCTTCTTTGTTTTGAAGACATGTTTGGTTTTAGTTACAGTGTGGAGTTCATCTTTTCTTGGTGAAATTGAAAGAAAGCTGTGACAGTTCTCCTCAGTAATTCTCTGTAGCCCGATGCTTGAAAATCCTTGTATGTGCTCATGGAAACAGACTGAAGGATGCGTCACCAGACGCAGGCAGCAGTTTGACATTTGATAAGCTCAGTGGATAGAAAGGTGCTCGGGCAGATCCAGACCATCACACTTGACCTCTGACGGAATGGGTTCTGTTTTTAACCCATGTCCAATCCATCTTTTTCTTTTCTTTTCATTCTAAATCACTGGAAAATCTTTAGCTTTAGTTGAAAATTTCGACAGTCACATACTGTAGTCCAGAGTATGACGGAGAAGCATTTTGCACACCTTGTTTCAGTCTCCATCACGTAATTAAATTAATTATTTAGAGGTCTGTGTGGGCCTGTTTTTCATTTTGTTTTTAATCCTGCTCCCACCCAGTGACTCAGATTTTCCAGCCTCTCCTGCAGAGACTCAGTCCTGTGTGGAAAGTTTGTGTGCACCACCCTGCAGGCAAAATATTTCACCTGTGAACCCACTAATCCGTCCTGCTCCTGTCTGGTGTCCAGTTAAACTACTGTTATTCTTCTGGTCTTTACAGTCTGAACTGAATGATAAAGCATTTTGACCCTGTGTAAACAAAGGGGCTTCAGTTAATGTCTGACATCTTTCGACTTTTGTTATCAGTGTGTGGTAGGAGCTCATCCAGACCGATGCAGTGAAGGAACTTGAACAGATAAACAGAAGAGGCTCAGGCTAACAGACGGACAGATGGACCGGCATGTTGGCAGATTTCAACAACGGGCAGCTACACAGGTAGCGGGTGCAGATGTCGACAGTGACGGGGCAGAACAAAGAGAAACACAGAAACATTAGTAGACGATGTGGCAGTGGGGGTAAATAGGAAACAGGTCAGGTGGAGGGTCTGGAAACAGGAAGAGTGGGACACTGATGGGTGGGTGAAGAATGGAAGGTGGCTGTAGTGGGGGGTAAATAAGGCAGGATGGGGTGGCAGAGTTGAATAGTGATATGTTCATAATCTAAAATGGACTGACAGTTGAGCAGACAGCAGGGTCTCACACTGTGCAGTGGGTCATGACTGAAAACACTTGGCTGGATTTTACAAAACAGCGAAGCTCCCAGTGAATGTGGAAAGTATTTGTAGCATGTGCAGAGGGTTGTTGCTCTGTGAGGTTGCTCCACTCGATCTGATGATTCACATGAAGTAAAGGTGTGCAGAAAAGTCATTGTGTCCCCTTAAAGAAGAAGAAGAAGAAGAAAAAAGAGACGTGTCTGCAGCTTACAGTGAAAATGCACGTCAGGTGATGTCAGGAGAAAGTGTAACAGATATTCTAAAGCTCATCTCTTAGCCCGGGCTCTTGGCACTCACCACTGCCTCTCAGCGGTTTTGCTTGATTAAAAAGCACCCAGGAGTTTGTAAGCGCGTGGTAGGTGCGAGCGCACACCCCGACAGCTTAACATACTGATTATTCAAGCCTCTTAGCCTAAGCCACGGCACTCGAATGATGAACGTCAACTCCCCTCTCTCTCCCTCACACAGTCTCGATTTCTCCCACTCTTTTATTCTTGGTTTGAAAGAGTGGAAAAGCCAGTGACAGCTTGCAGAAGGCAAACCTGTTGTCTGGGAAGCAGAGGGGATCAGTGACACAGTGATTCATACACTGCCGGGGCTTTATTTAGACATAATCCACCCAGCATAGGGTCCTCGCTTGCAACTTTTAGTCTGGAGCCGGGTAGCTGCAGCCAGGGTATTGTCCTTCACTGTGGTCCATGGGGAAAGTCCCTGCGCAGAGGTTTATGGCATTAGTGTTTACATTTGTGTCGTCCCAGGGGAGTTGAAGACAGATACAGAAACAGCACCATTTTACTAACACAGCAAATACCACATTTCTTGACATGGCTAGTGACCACTCAGTATGCTTCCATATGTGTGGTAACACTGGGGCATCCACATCACTGTCTGTCTTAATGTCCTGCAGTTAGAAAACATACTCTCTTCCATTTCAAGTTATACGGAAGCATGTCCATCTTTGTGACAATGATGACATGTCCTCAGTGATATCTGTTGTTTATTGTGGGGTTGCACTGCAGTGTAGGCCATCCCTCTTTGTATCTGGGCTGTGTGTGGAAGTACTCTCAGCTTGCTGGCCAGGCCTCGGATGCTACCGCCGAGTCACACCTGACCAACAGATTGGCCCCAGCTGGAGGCTGGAGGGAGGAGCACTGACACAGTGGATGCTTACCTAGTGATTCAGCTGCTAGTGTGGACATGTTCGGTGGAAGAGTGCAGGCCATCAAGATGTGTTTGAGTAGAAAAAAAATGTTGATAACAAATGGGCACTGCGGTTTCTAGAGTAAGAATACAGTGCTCTGTTCAGCTACGGACTGGGTGCACTAATGAGCACTTAGGTCCCTAGGAGGGTGTACGTGGGACAGACTCAAAATAATCCTTTATGGTGTTCATCGCCATAAAGGAACGTGTCAGCCTCTGCAATGATGTGTTCTTAATAGGGTTTGGACAACAGCACAGCTCTGTGGCACAGAGGAGGAAGATATATTACACTTTGGCTACAGAGGCAGCACCTATTGATCAATTCATTGTTGCCTTAACTCGATATTGAGCAAATATAATTAAAAAGTGTCGTCTTTGTCCCGCTCTTTGTTTGTTTTTAACAGTTCAACAGTTCAGACCCCACATCTCTGAAAGTATGTGCACGCCCTGCAAACTCTATTACCCCTCCAAAGAAGATAAAATATGTGAAATTATATTTGCATGGCTGTACAGGCAATAAAATATTTAACAGTCAATAAGATAAGACATGAAAAATTTCAACATCTCAGCAAATCTCATTACGAGACGATCAGACAAATGCTAAACTTAGCAGAAAACTTACTCAGCCCACTGTGGCAGGATGGGACAGCTATGGCCGGATCTCAGCACATTACTAAATTAAGATATAGATTTTTTATTTCCTGTTGTTATCAGACTTTTCCTGCATGGGCAATATGGTCTATTAAACCTGATGTGAACTTCTGAGCATGTGGTTTCATATTTCCACCAGCTCAGTCCTTCTCTCTTATTCCTCTCTTTCGGGGAAGGAAGAATGGTATAGAAGTTGCCTTCTATTTTCATGACACATTTAACCTCAACTGGGTGTGTTTGTGTGTGTGTGTGTGTGTGTGTGTGTGTGTGTGTATGTGTGTGTCTATATACAAAAAAAAAAAAAAAAAATATATATGTTTTTTTTCTTTTCTTTTCTTTTCTTTTTTGCGCTGCTCCTGAAGCATCTGCAGAAGAGGCTGCTAACTCAGCGAGAACGCAGCCGCGTGAGCTTAAGCAGATGTAGAAAATGAGGCGAAAGCTTCAGGAGCTTGAGAAAACACTTCCCCTGTTTGCTGCTGCTGCTGCTGCTGCTGCTGGTGTGCACTCAGCATCTTAGGTTGTGGGTTTGATGGGGCAGCAGACATGATGAAACGGGGCAAGTCTGGAAAAAAAAAAGGGGGGGGGGGGTAACAATCCCATTAGCTCAGGCTGTGATTTCCACCTCCCAATACCTAGCAGATAATTTATTAATCATTATAAATTTCCATCACATGTTAGTAGCATTTGGATGATGAGCATTATTTTGGTGCTTCCAGAGTATGTGAGGACTCTTGTTAAACTAACTGCCAAAAACATCACCTCACAAACATGCCCTCTTTTCTCTCTCTCTTCCTATTTCTTTCCACATTAGGAGAGAGGAAATGCTCTTAAACCATCCCTTCTTCCTCCATTATTCATTTAATGGAGTACTGAAACTGTGTCAGTGCAACTACTTAGATAATGTAGCAGGCCTCCTGTGCAACAGTGGCTTCCCCCCTCTCTTTTGCAATGCCCCCTTTGTTTTCTTGTTTGCACAACTTGACCTTGTCCCCCTTGTCTCCTCCTCTCATGCTCTGACATTTTGAGACACACTGTTTGTTTCAGATCAGTGCTAATCAATGAGAGCAATGACGACTAGAACTTAAAGTGCTGTCTCCTTGTTCTGAGCCTGAATCAGATGTAAAACAACTGACTTTTAATTGAGCAGGGGCACAACTCTTCCCCAACATCTCCACTGACCTTGTGACAAAGTGGAGCACAATAACTGGGAGAACATCTTCCTGATATTTATTTATTTATTTATTTATTTATTTTGGCATTCTGCGCCCCTCCTCACGAGCTGAGCCACAATCTGTTTCCCTGCAGGCGAATCAGAAGTGGAAGCAGATTATTTAACCAGCATGGTGTGATCTCCAGCACACCCAGATTTGATGGAACTTGATCCACTGGCTAATTCGCTTTCGTCGTTTCTGCAAGAGAGAGCCGTATGACATCATGGTTACCCCCCCTCCACCCTGTAATCATTTCACACACACACACACACACACACACACACACACAAGCATATTGCTCTTGTCACATGCAAATCCTGTGTACTTCAGATGTTGGGGGGAATTTTGCCGTGTTTATTATCAAGTGTTAAAATAATCTCTAGAGGGAAGCCCTTTGAATTATAAATATGCACATGTCACAGCTATACATGTCACTATACATCTCAGAAATATATTGTGTGTGTTCGTGTGTCTGAGGTGGAAAACTACAAAAACCACATTCAAATGTAGGAGGTTCTTAATTTTCCTTCCTCTTTGGGATTAAGTGGTTAAAGACTGGAACATCAAAGAGTTGCTGTGTTGTCTCTGTGTTGAGGATAGGCTCTGCTGAAGGTGTGAGGATGTCAAATGCTGCTTAACGACACAGGATATTAGACTTCCCCTGACAGATATGTATACGATACAGACACATGCACTAAACCCACATTTCATACACTATTCTGCTCTCTTTTAGCCAAACCTGTCCACACTGAGTTTGTTAAGACATTCACATGAACGTTAGCACGGACAGTGACACTCCGAGGTCACAGACATGTTGACCGAAGCAAATTGTATCTGCTCATGATTCTCTGTAACATCTGAACATTGATGCATTGAGCAGCTTGAAGGTCTTAGGGATTTGGGCAATTTTACCTTTGATGTGTTGCTCCATTCATCTGCATCTGCATCATGGTGCCACTGCTGTCAAAAAGGTCCTCTCAGACACTGACCTCATTAATGTGGCTAGATCAAACAGTCTGTATCAGATTTTATCAAACATTTAACAGCGGGGTTCTCAGACACGGGGTCAGAGCGCCACAGGGGGGGACGGACAATTTAGTGTGGTTAGCTTTTTTTTTTCACTATAATATGATTTAGTTTTAAAGTGCATCCTTGCTACATTTACGCTTGACATCCACACTGCC
Organism: Caranx ignobilis; assembly: GCA_021432705.1. NCBI lineage: Eukaryota > Metazoa > Chordata > Actinopteri > Carangiformes > Carangidae > Caranx > Caranx ignobilis. Next base: position 19,696,852 of record MU269983.1, read on the forward strand.
TGAGAGTTGTTGAGGACCTTAAATGGAAAATGCAGTCTGGACAAGCAGACACAGGCCTTTGGAAATGGTGGAAATGACACACAGCTCTGTCTTAATGCCACAGCTCACTGCAGCACAACCACCTGCAGAGGAGACTATCTGCTTCCTGTTTACACTGCCATAATTGCTCTGGATAGATATATGACCACTATTAGTGTTTATATCAGCAACTATTGTTGCTGATATTAAGTATGGGCATATACCAGACAAGATGGCAATACCCTCAATTATGCGGAACTTAAAATAAGTGAGTTGTAGATAACTCCACCCACCTGTACGGTTGTCATGAAGGAGGAAATTAGCTGTACATCACATGTACACAAGGCTGTGGTCTATCTTTATTTAAAATGTCAAGTGAGTGAAGTTTAGAAAGAATGAACAAAATGGTTGAGTATCACATCATCCTCTCTCTGTCCTGCTCCTGTGCTGCACCTGAGGGGGTGAGGCTGTGGGCTCGGCTTGTCGCAGTCAGCAGAGTTGGTGTGAGTGTGACACATTTTAGATTTGTTACAAACTAAGCTAACCGGACAGCACAGACGACACAGGCAGCTTTCTGTTTATCTGTTTGTAACAATTACCTGTTAGCAGTGGAGCTAGCTGCTGTGCTTGTGTGCATCAAGAGCTGATTCAGATGTCGCCTTGTACATGTTCACAGTTTTGCTGGTTGAACAGGTGTGTTGATGTTTGGAAATGTAGTAGGTAGAAAATAGGAGTCACACAAAGTGTTGTGGTGAGAAATAAGTCTGTAATTGTTTGTTCACTTGTTTCTTCACATTAAGCAGATTAAAGATACTGCACCAACTATGCCAAATATCTTTACAGTAGAAAAAAGAAGTGTACACAAATCATCCCTGTTACACAGTTTGACCACCAAGAAGCACTCACACACCTGTTTTGGGGCTCCCCTCAAAGTTAAGCTGATGTTGTCAAATTAAAAAAAAAAAAAAAAAAAAGTATCTGTGAGAAAAATCTGCTATGCTGAGGGGTCCCTGCAGTCACTACAGTGCAATGTGGACCGGTACAGTTTTGATTACATTAGAATGCTGCTGTCTGTAGTTTGTACAAAATAACAGATACAAGTTATTCTAGATGGGATGATACAGGATACATATTATAACGAGAGATAAAAATAAAGCATTGGCTTGTTTTACGGACTCATAGGAGGTAACCAACAAGTGTAAGTAGTGTAACAGCATGTTAGTCATACTGTAATTGTCAGTGAAGTGTCTATATGAAGCTGTAATCATAGCTATTAATGTAAAACACTGCTCCAACGTGTGCATCTGTTGTGTGTGTTAGGGCAAGAGGGGAACTGAATTCAACAACCTGGAAAAGAGGAAAGCTGTGTTTATTAAACATCATTAAATCTGTAACTTACCACCTTGGGGAGGAATCAGGCTCCAATTTCAAAACGTCTTCATAGAGGAGGGAAAGTCAGGTAATGCACCCTGTCAGAAAAAAATGACTGGTCAACAGTTCGTAACTGGTAATTTATCAGATTTATTAAAGCTGGCACTTTTCATCTGCAGAAAAATTGTAGCAGTAAGGGGAAACACAGCTGTGCCGTTTCCATGCACATAAGGGCCCATGTCTCATGATGCATGAAAAATATTTCGGCTGACTGTGTATTTATAGGGAATGGCTGCGCACTGAACAGCTTAATAAGGCACATTATAGAAATCCACTTGTGTTTAATCAGAAATGTAACTGAAGTATGAAGATTAGTACAGAGAGAAGGATGTTTGCTTCTTCCCCTCTTCAAATGTGTGCAGGACTTTTACAAATATGGCCATGATGGGGGAAAAACACTGACAGTATATCTAAATACACATTAAATTTGGCCTTTGTGTTCATTGAAAACAAGTATAACTACATAATATACCAGTGACTTTTACAATATGTACAAACAGGAATGTAGAAGCAACCTCCTCCCCCCACAGCCCATCACCTAAATGTGCAATTCAGCTCTTTACTACACTGAGGAGAAAAATGGAGCAGACTATAACACACATTTTCACAACAGTACTAGCAGTAGTGGACCTAAATTGTCCTAAATTGACCTGTCCTGTCTCATGCTTTGAGCTGCCTGTCTTTCCTGTGCTAACCGTCTCTCTTCTCTGTGTGGCTTGTCAGTCTTGGCTGAAGGAGTATTAGGATTATTCCCTTCCCAAATATGCAGTATAGAGTATGGAGATAGATAATCTTAACATTATGTACTGTCAGTGACACACTCTAGTGACCAAGCAGAATTTTCCTGTCTCAGACTTGTGAGACTAAGGTCTACTACACATGTACCAGGCTACTTTTGCAAACTGAGTTTTTCCCTCCTCCATTAAAAAAACAAACAAACAAAAAAAAAACAGCACTAGCACGTAAAAAAAAAAAAAGTCTCTGTCCATAAGTAAATGTAATGAAAGTGCTGTGCATTGGATGCCACACACAGATATCATTTTAACTTTTAAAAATGCATTGACCAGTCATAGCATAGCATAAGTACCAAAGCGTACCTCCGGTCTGATCTTTGTGTACTTTATCCATGACTACCATCATACTTTGTGTTGTAAAGGGCCGTTCAGATGTAGGGTCTTGCACGCACAAATCCATTACTTTCAATGTAGACACATGTCAAGTGCACTCAAAACCCAAAGCAATGGCGTAGCGGCGTGCATTTGGCGTGACACGCATGGAGCAAGCACACCAGCAGCAACATACTACCCGGTGCCCAGAGCTTGTCGGTGTCTCGGCAAGCAGCAACTCAATGGTCCAGCCCCCTGTGCAACCAAAACTCTGTTTTCCTTCTCCACACATAAACACAAAAACAGTGTTTTTAAAAGTATATTTTAAAAATATCTGTTTTTAAGGACCAGAAATGCTGTTCAGGTGAGGATGGTCAGCTCAAACGCATAGAAAAGTATGTGGCTTCAGCCATTTGTGCTTATGTGTGGACATGGTCTTACTGCATAGAGAGAATCCCACACTGATTAACAACGAGGACAAACTCTTGATGATCAGTAAGACAGCTTACATCGATCTGAGATGATGAGTCACTGTGTGATTTCCTCTGTTCCCTCCTAATGCTTAGGACACAGAGGCTAATGAAGCTATTTTCTAATACTGAAGTTCCCATACGTATCTGCACGTGTGCAACAATGCATGCAATATCATAAGTGAATTCCAACAGAGGACACTGAGCCAAGGACAGTGTGACAAGCTCCAGTCTCTGTCAACAGGACACCACCCCCAACACATGTAACAGAAACTAGCTCGCTAGCTTTGAGAGTCAGCTCCAGCCAATAGAAGGGACTAATGTAAAAGACAAATGCAAACAGACATCTGATCTTCCACAGGATAAAACACTGCTTTGAGATGAGGAGAGGTATCTGTTCCACCAAATCAATGACTATTTTTAACTTTAATTGGTTGAATACTTCTGACCTTACTGTTGTTGCTGTAGTTGTTAACTGGTTGAAAAGCGACTGCAGTTCTGCTGGGGCATCAGCATTCAGGGGTGGGTACAGATGGTAAACTATGAATAAACTCCACAAACGCTAGAAACAGAACGAATGACAGAACTAATTTCAGTCAGTAATGTGACCGTCTGGGTTGCAGTGCACATACCAAACTTGTGACTGTAAATCTAACAAACGCTCATAAAATTTATTTAGCTGGGCCGGATTGACTGCTGATCCAAGAATAGATTAGCAGTGAAACTTATTTACTGAACAAGTTGCATGTTGCGACTGATAACACAGAGCTCCTCAGTGCAGCTTGCAAACAGACTGTGGGTGGTACTGAACCATTTGCAAAGGATACTGTGCTCATTTTCAAAACACTAGATGGGAGGATTTTAATGTGTAAGGGTAAAAGTGTCTGACTGTTGCCTAAGACCAAGTATCTGTCCAGGTTTGTTTTTTCCCCACACTGTGTAGCACACTGGTAAGTGTACTGCACAAACCTGTGGGTGACTGTCTTTGACCTGACTTTATAAAAGTGATTGCAAAGAGTCAGGAGGTCAAAGGTTTAGAGAGAAAACAAACAATATGTATCATTAGTATTCATATATCCTCAGTGCTCTTTCACATTGATGTCACAAATTTGGGACTGAGTTGAATGACTAGTGTGAAATGTTATTTATAAGCCACAGCAACATAACAGCCCATAAAATTATGCTGACAGGCCTCAGTTTGCTCAGATGTTTATCTCTGCATCTGTCTCACAACTATATTTCTACTGCATGTGTGCATATATATAAAGATATAAATTACAGTTCTGAAGGAGCTCGCTGTAATTTCCTGTGGTGTTTTATCCTGAGGCTGTGACATGCTCTCACATCATTTACTGTTTCCATGAGTTGTGACTATCAAGGTAATGTAGGAAATGGTGAATAAAGCTCAGTGCACTGGAAGACAGTTGTTGACAGATTGATGTGCCATATGAACATGTTGTTGGCAGTGTGATGTAACTCTGATGCCAGGTTTGCGTGAGCGCCGTCGTCTCCCCTACTATGGTCACTCGTTCTGTCGTGTGTTTACGTTGTGTTTCCTGTACCTCTGTCTGCTCCTGTAGACCTTGTTGAGCTGATTTTTTTTAATCTGTTTTTTTTTTTTTTAAAGGAGCTGGGCATCAGAAGCAGCTTTTCTGAGGAGACCTCAGAGCTGTTTAGCAGTGTGAGCTTTACTGGTTTTAAGCTTTAAGAGAGTTTTATGGCCCTTTGTTTAAACAAATTTAAAGAGGTAATTGCTACTGTTCAGCTCACTATACATTGAGTTTTTTGTGTGTGCATACAGTTGACTGTTTGCTAAACCCTCTCTCTCCTAGTTACTGTTGCTATGTCTGTCAACCATGAGCCTCTGGCTGACTTCAATGTTCATAATGGGCTGATTTTAAAGTGATTAATTAGTAATGTAATGATTCATGTAGGAGGCATGGAAACAAAAGAGCAGCATAATAAACAATTCAGACTGTTATTGTTCTGTTAGATTGATTTTTGACTTGTAACTACCCAACTAATGTGGGTAGTTTGTGATTTTCTCTTTGGTCTCTCTGTGAGGTTACTGCTGTACTGTAGGTGAGACAGTTAGTCTGACACAGCTGATGTGTTCATCGTTATATTTTTGATTTGATTTTTAAAATCCAAAAACAATTCTCCATGCACTTTACATACAGAGGATTATCTAACTTCAGCATGTGAGGAATATAGCTCTGACAGACAATCACTGTTTGTCACTTTGTGTGCTTTTACATATTGATCCCAACTCTGACTGTGTCGATTTATTGGTTAGTGTTGGTTTCTTGCAGGGCTCCCGCTTTACTATGCTATAATGCAGTTGGTTTCACTGTTAGCCATGCTTGACTGGGCACAGGCTGGTGTATAGATTATTTTGTAGTGTTCACAGCACTGGTTAGTTTATATAGTATAATAATGTGAAAGTAAATGATCTCATTTAAGTATAATATGCTCAATATTGTAGTGATGATGATAAGAGTTTTGACGTGACAGCTTAGCCTACTCACACAGCATTCATTCATTTCTAAGGAATGCCACTTATCATTTTAAGGTCATGGGGGGCTTTTTCCAATCCCAGCTGACTTTGGTTGAGGTCAGGGTACACCCTGGACAGGTCACCAGTCTATCAGAGGCCTGACATATGGAGACAAACAGCCTCACACACTCACATTCACACCTACAGGCAATTTAGAGTCACCAGTTAATCTGACCTGCATGTTTAAGGATTGTGGGCGGAGGCTGGAAAACCTAGCGAGAACCCACATATGTGAAAATGAAAGGTCCCGGTCAGCTGCCAATTCACACAACATGCAGGCAGAAAAGGGTGGACACCACAATATACACATGGGACACACTCTGGGTCTTATCCACACTTGCACATAGCACCAGCAGACCCTCCAACACGGACAGCTCACTACCTGACGGCAGCTGTGATGAGCAGGCAGAAAGGCGAGCCTCTCTGGGCATAAATATGTCCAGTGACAAGATATACAACTGGCAATTCCATTTCCAGTTGAAGCCTCCACGATTGCTTTCTGCCCCTTCGCTGCAACTCATGCAGGCGTGCAGTTCACACACACAAAAACGTGGCCTTGGGCGCATGCACAGCACAAGCACCTAATACACACACAATGAGGCCGGGGGGGGTCCAAAGAAAGAATATCTAACAGAATGAAAATTACCTCTGAGCTTAAATGAGGAATATGCAAACACCGTACATCAATCATACATTAATGCTTGGTGCAGTGGAGCAGTTGAAGGTGTCGTGTAGGAGCATCTGGGCAGGCACTTTGTGGCCACTGAAGAGTTTATCACTACTAGTTAGAATATATTCAAACTCCTTCGACCAATAGGCCACTTTCTCTCCTTAACTGCTCACTTGATTAACACCTAGAGATCCTTTTGCATTTGATTCAGTTACAATTCAGTGTTGGAAATAAAGTGAGATCATGGTCACTATAAATATGGTTTTGTTTAGGTGACAGAAAGTTTTCAACTTGTGGTGCATTCATGAAAGAAATAATAATGAATGAGTGTACAGAGACAGCTTTGTACTAAAACACTTTGCATTGCATTAACCTGTATGAAAAATGAATATTGATTGGAAATAAATGTGAACAAGCTCAGTCAAGCTAAAAGCAAAAGCATGCTGTCAGCTTCAGTGTGCAGTATACAGTGCCGTAATACTCCATAAGAAATAAATAGATGAAATATAGGCAAAACAGATTTAAAGTAAATCTGTAGAGACAGAGTGAAATGAGGAGGAAGTAGAGATGGACTGGCTCAACACAAGCCAATAAAACTTTTCACTGTAAAATAGCAGCACGTTCATGAAACAGCTTCTTAAACCATCACTATCAAAAATCCATCACACCCCAACTTCCACCAGGACCACAGCTCAGACACTGAATGTATTTACAGACATCTTCTATCTCCACAAACTCGATGATGTGACCCAGCTGGTTCATCAAAGTTAAAGCTGTCTGTGGGGGCATGTGCTGTTCTGTACAGTAGTAACTGTGGAGCTGGCTAGATGCTCGTTTTCTCATGTTGTTCTTTTACAGCGTCAAAGAAGAAGAAAAAAAAAACACCTCTGAAGCAAAAATCCCTAAAACGCAGCAGTCAAGAAGGCTGATGCACACTCTCCAATAAACATAGCATGACTAATCCCTCCTCACAAATGACAAGGCCTAGTCATCTTAAACACAATGACTTCAAAGCAAAACCACTTGCCACAACTCAGACTGGAGTGATGGAGCTACATTTCTGTCAGTGGCACACAGGGTTAACTAAACAAGCAATTTCAGCACAGCAGCATTTGCTAAAAAGCTTGATGGGACCAGCTAAGCTCCTGTGATTGGCCTTTGTGTGTGAAAGTGACCACTTAAGTGCAGCACAGCCCCTCCTGAGTGTGTTTGTAGGCATAAGCATTTCCTCTGACTTTTTTTTTTTTTTTTTTTGCTGCCTGCTCACAAAGTGTGTTTGTGCGTCTTTGCGAGTGTGTTGGGGTTTGTGTGTGTGTGTGTGTGTGCTCTCTGGTGTGTTTGTGGTTGTTTTGCTGTGTGTGCATGTGTGTGCACAAGAGAGAGCGAGGGAGAGGACGTCTGTGTTTTTAAGTGTCCTGCTTCATGCTGGTGCTGGTGCTGGTGCTGGCGCTGTATGTTGCATCATTTCAAACAAGATTTTAATGGCCCACAAAAAAACTGAATCACTGCAGCGAAGCAGCTTTTGAAAGAGAGAATATTCAGTAAGAAACGTCGCTGACCCAAATACTGTTCACTTAGAAAATATTAGTCATCTCCATATAATGTGATGCATTATTATCTGGTTTTAAGTTTTATTTTAAGGTAATGCCCCGGAGGACAGTACTTATATACAATGTAGTCAAAGACACTCTGCTAGATGAACAGTGTAGGATAAGTTGCACTTTTAATACCTTTTAATGTAAAACTCAACAGATCAGTTTCTCTAAAGCCCTGCTAACACTACATGAGTTCAGCCTGATTTTGGCCCGACAGACACGTCGCAGACAAACGTTCATGGAACGTTCAAGCATGTTCCTCTGTAGCCATGATTGACAACGGCTTGTTCCGCCTCCCTGACTACCTCTGAACTTGAACACGTGGCAACACATGATCACTGGTTGGGGTTCTGGTCGGGGTGAAGCTTGTAGTGTGGTCATTCTCCTGACCAAGACACCGTAAGAATTCTGTGATCTACTATGATCATCTAATCTGATATATGACTATTGTCACTGACAAAAAACACTGTGTAGTGTAACCAGGGATTTAATGTACAAACAAGGTAATATGAGTTGTTTATGATCTAACGGGGGGGGGGGTTCTTTTGCTCAAACTGGTAACATGCTGAAAATTGAAGGCCAAAACCCCCTGTTACATCTTCACAAGAGGAGTTGAAAATGTCTGTAACACAGAGAGTTCACCAGAGGAGAGAAGGCCTCAATAAAAGGTCATGTCACCATAAATGAAACCTTGATTCCACCGTGTAGAAGAAAGCCAGAGTTGCTTCACTGGACATCCACTGAGCACTGTCAGACTGCAGCCCCTCACAGTCTCACTATCACTCAGACTTTTCATCTAGCACCATCATCAGGGCAAAGTTTGAATTGATCCAATACTTGTTTTTTTTTTCTTCCCTCTATGACACACTAACACACTAAACCAGGATGGCCAACATAGTGAGCATTTCGCCTGCTTATCATCAGCACGTCAGCAATTTTTAGCAAATTAGCATGCTGACAATAGCTTTGAGCTCAAGACACCACTCAGTAGAGCTTCAGGGCCTCAGGGAGTGTGTGTGTATGTATGGACAAATATGAACCTAAAGGATGAAAACTGTTTAGTGCCCTTTTTTGTTTTTTGTTTTTGGTTCACCCTCCTTTGCCAGTCAAACCAGTTTTATAATCCTTAATGGAGGTAATTACTTTCTTTTCTTTTCTTTTCTTTGGTCATGTTACCACTTTAAACAGTGGTATCATGTACAGTACTTACTGTAATAAGAGCTCACCTAAATATTCTCATTTATATCCTAGATGCACATTAGTTATAGCTTTCTACTTGCCAACAATAGCTTGCTGCAGCAAATGACTGCAGGCTTTAAGCATGTCCTCTGAATGACAGAGTGTCTGCTGGCAAATAGTGATAAATAAAGCAATGATATGCACGGGGGATTGCTGGGACGGCTTCCAGTGAAAGCTGCTCACCCAGCATGTACGCCCAATGAGTTTCACCATCTTCTCTCCCATAACTTATCCACGTTAGCCTCTGTGTCTCTGTGTGAGCGCTTTGCCTTCGCACCAGATCCACACAAAATGTAGGTTCTGTAGCTGGTTTTTCAATTAAGAATCAGACTTATTATTCATGTTATTCATATTGTTCATGTCACTAATGTGTGTTGTAAAAAGTGGGGTCATGTTTGGGGCAGCATTGCCTGACCTGTAGTTACATCTTAGCGGGCTCTTAATTTCCTCCTCCCTTACATGTGTTCAGCGCTGCCATCAACGGCCCATTATTATTTTAAATGAGTCCCATAGCAGAAACAAAACACAGTTGTAACATATTTAATTCATGAGACCTTGTTTTTACTCTGAACAAATACACGTTCACCAGCAGCTGCTGACAAACATGTGCATACAGTTATGTGTTTATGTACACTGGTAGAAACAATATGATCATTTTCTTTGTACACAAGCTGTTATTTTGCCTACGTGCTGTCCAGTATATGGCCGTCTGCTGCCTCCCCTTAACATATCTTATACTTTGCATGTGTGTATGTACTGCATGTGTGGGTGGAACTATATGTGTGTGTGTGTGTGTGTGTGTGTGTGTGTGTGTGAGAGAGAGAGATTGAGAAAGAGAGGAAAGCGTCTACCATCAGTGAAGGGCGAGTCCTTCAGAAGACGGGGTCACTGCTCTAATCTGAGGAGGTGATGATATTGTGAGGATATTTAATGAGAGGATAAGAGCAAAAGTGCAGGGGGGGTTGGGGGTGGCCAATGAGTATTAGCCTTTTTAGATATCATTAAACATTAATACTGTCAGGGGACCGGAGCACACTGGGGTCCTTTCCATTGACTTTCATGCTGCTTGCTAATAGAGTTTCACCTCTGGGGACCTCCACACACCCCCACCCACCCCTCAGTGCAGCACTAAAGCTAAGGAAAGATCAGATTGCCACCCCGCTTCTGAGGATGAGATTAGTGGGACTGTGTGTGTGTCTGTGTGAGGTTACACACTCTCTCTTGCTCTCTCTGTCTTTTGCTCCTGGCGTATGATATATGCAAAATATAACTATTCTAAAACTATTAAAATCCCTGTGGGGGCTTGAATACATTAACCCAACCCTTAATCCTGAGAAGCATTTCAAATATCTGTCTACAGGATGTTTTTTCCCTCTGTTTCCATTGTAATGATGGAATGAATTACTTATACTATTATTTCATGTTTTAACCTAAAATGACACCAGCTACACTTTCAAGCCTTTCTCATACTAGTTCTGTTGAACTGTGATTGTTACATCACTGAGGGACATCACTCATTTATTTTTATTGAATATTACACTTCACAAGAGCTGCAACTATTGTTTTTTTAATCATTAATTAATCCACAGATCATTATTTTTATTATTTTTTGATTAATTGTTAAAAATCCTCCTTATTAAAGATCCTTTATTTTATGAGGAAGTCTCATTGTGGTGGTTTACAAGAGAGACCTGGCCAGATAGAGATAGCAGCCATACAACTGTATTAAAATACAACATACAGAAACAAATTACTACATGACAACACTTTGAACTTAATGGCCTCCCAGGAAAAAGTTCCTCATTCTCTATAAAGCTTCTAAAATGTTCAGTCAGTATACATTTATCTAATGTCAAGTTGATGTCATGCATTTTCTTCCAAAACCTAAACATGTCCTGTTTTCTGATGATGATCAGCCAATCAGTTGATTCTTCACAGGTTGATAAAAAATATCAATACATGCAAAATGTATGAATTTGTATTTCTTCTCTTGTCATATCTATTACCTGTGCTAAATGCCATTAACCTCGATTCACCCCCAGCAGGTCATTAAATGGTGTTAGTCACATGAATCACCAACAGAGGGCAGTGATCCCCTGCTAAAGCAGCAAGGTTTGGCTGCACACACAGGAGCTTAAGTTGTGTGTGTGTGTGCGCGCACTTATTGTACAGCTGCTGAGAATGAATGAGTCCATGTGCTCACACTACTCAGACGAGTGTGAGCCGATGGCATACACTCACAGAGGGAGCCGTTACTGTCCTAAGCTTAAGTTACAATGAAACCAAATTTAATAAGCTGATCTCATTCACAGGGATCCCGTATGTGCCCTCTCCCTCCCTGGAGTGCCGTCTGCAAGCTCATCTGCACAATGTAAGAAACATTAGCACAACGTTTCCTCTGAAAAGTCATTTAGTCATTCATTAGTCACTTCAGACTTTCCTAGCTGTAATGTAATAGTTCATTTGAGCAGCAGAGGAGTGTGTGTGCTTTTAAACATCCACTGTTGCCTTTAAAGCTTTCTTTCTTTGTCATCTAACAGACCCACTGAATTAAAACTCCACAACTGATTTGAACTAAATACGCTTCTGCTGGCAAGGAGCGTCAAAGTAAGTGCTCCTACTGTATGCTTCACTTGTTATCCTCATCACAGTGTGCATCATAATCAGAGGTTTCACTTTTCATCAATCATTTTTTGTGGTTTTCACACTTGGCAGGAGCAGGCCTTGTAATGAACATATTTAAATATCCATTACCAGGCACATGATTCTCCTACACAGGTTAAGTAAGGCTCAGCTGCTAATTTCCATAGGCTAATTAGAATATACAATTATTTAGAGTGTGTAAATCCTAATGAATCATTACTAACACAGTACAGTACAATTATTCGGTGTTCTGTTTAATATGGATAGCTTTTGTTCAGAATATCTTTTTGTTGCTTAAGGCTGACATCTCTTCTATCAACCTTACTGACACAGTCTGAATAGTGTTGAGGAAATGTTAGTCTTAGCAGCAATGGGAGATGTAGCAGTAGCCCTGAAACCACCAGGGGTTGTATTCACAAAGATTCACAAAAAATTGGTAAGAGGAGAGAGGAACCTTAAAGAGGCCTAAGAGTTTCTTAAGCAGAGAAGGAAGTGGCAGAAAGACAGAGAGATGTTGTGCAAACACTGAATGACAGTGATTTAATGTAACACTCCAGATTAGACTGTGCAGGGATAATGTTTGGTGTCGACCAGATAAAAGATTAGTTTACTTCTCCCACCGTGCAATACCACAAAAATGGCAGAAATCAAGGTGATCACACCACTCTCAGCAACTTCCTGAATCACTCTTAAGCTAAAACTCCTTGCTAGGAATTCTTAGTCTAAGTTAGGAGCTCTCTGTGAGGACTCTAAGAATCGTTGTGAATTTGGCCCCAGAACTGCAGAAGCCCTCAAATAATGATTATTAATGAGAGTGATAGTAGTAATATTAAAAACTAGCAGTTCAGACAGAGGTAATCCTGTAACATGTTAAATACATAATTCACTGTGTTTAACATGAATTCTTGATCATTTTATCTTCAGTTCACCCAACTGATCTTATTAATAAATTATGTATTAATATACCATTTATTGTTCTGTGATATAATACTAATATATGAAATATTTATCTCACTGCAGGCCACATACATTTAGTTGCTTTCTTAGACATGAGACCCTTTATTTAACCTATATGTATTTCATATCATTAATTGGATCTTGTGCGATATACCCCCTTCCCCTTATATTCCCATTTTAACTAATGATATTGGTTTCATAGTCACTGCATATTCCCTCTATGTTGAATCTGAGTGTGTCCTTTCAACCCTGTCTGGGCAGCAGTTTCAAACGGAAGAGGTTATGATGAAGCCACTAGCTTTCCAGCACCAAACAGCCGACATTTCAAATTCATGAAGGAAAAATCAAACAGAGAACCCTCCAAGATAAACACCTTGATGTTTTTTTTTTGATTATTATTTCTGATAGATTTGTCAGAAGGCCAGCTCATGTAGCGGTGTGTCTGGAGTCTGTGTAAGTAGGTAATTGCTTGATGAGACAGAAGCCAAAACAACAGTGGGAGCCAGAGATACTTTGTGTGGTGGATAGAAATCAGCAACTGGGCAGTCAGAATACCTCTTCCTCCATCAGTTATCCATCAGGTCCCCATGTCTCAGCCCACACTGACATGTTTTCATGTCTTGATCATCAGGTGAATCAGCCAAACATCTGATCCCCATTCTGCTGGAAGGCTGCAAGCCACAGGTCACATGACCTGGAAGAAAAAACCAAGGAGACTTTTGGGATCCCTCTTCGGTCAGACACACTCCCTCCTACTTATTTCCTGTCTTTTATCCTCTGTGTTCAGATCTAACCTGACCTTAGTGTGACTTCTTGGATAAATAAAGCATAACCTAATGGGATAATTTCATATTTCTGGCCAATACAAATATTTATGTTTATGTAGAAGTGTATGTAGAATTTGCATGTATTATTTTTTTAATCTATATACTCAACAGATGATAACAACATGCTATGCAATATAAAATTTATCATATAGGTATTATGTGACCAAATATAAATGTTTGCCCGTTGTGTTGTCATGGAAATCACATGATTTTCATATCACATTTCTGTACCGCAGCATGGGCTGGCTATCAACCTGAAGGGAAGTCCAAAGGCTGATGAACTGATCTGTGTCTGAGACCACACTGCTCTGGTGTCCTGTATGCCCAGGGAACACAACATCCAGCACAAATCTGGTGAGTAACGACACTCATTTGATCTGTCAATGATAAATTGATGGGATTCACTCACATTCCATCACAGTGGAGTTTATGAAGGCAGGTGCCCTTGCTTTGAAGTTTATAATGGATGATGGTTGTGGGAGGCTGGGCCACTGACAATGACATGCGTCAGATGATTTTGAATTAGCTTTACGTTCTAATATGATTGTGTTTGCTTGGAAGGCAGGACGACAAACAAATTGCTTGCTGAGCATTTTTTTTCCAACCTCTCCCCCATCTTATATCCTGTCTGTCTGTGTCTCAACTTTCAGTCCCAGCTATGCATCAGTATTCATGGCTCCCTTTTTCCTGTTAAAACGCCTCCATTAAATTGTGTCATTATTAATCTTCAGAGCTGCGCTCTCATAGTGTCCCACAATGTTTATTATGAACTTAGGTCTATAAACAAACAGTGCATCACTGTAACAGCGTACGTGGATGTATACCCTCCTGTCATTTCAGATTTGCACATCGAAAATCGAATTCAATCGATAGAATCACGTCTGTCAGGACGTGAGCAGGAGAACCAGAAGCTCAGCCTAGTGCAACACAAACATATTTTGTCATGTGGAAAGACAGGGTTAAACTTTGTCCATCTTTGGCATATTAATTTGTCAGGTGTATTTTTCTTTGCATAGACACATGAAACACATTGTAACTGCAATGATATTTTTTAGTATGCCGTTATATACAAATTGAAGAAATATCAATTACTCTATAGTAGTGTCAGTTCAACTCCTCCTGTACGTGACTCTCGTGTTTTTCCAAAACTTCATTTTTACTGGGAAAACAATGATGACAAAGTAAAAGTTGGCATCTGGTGTCATTGCTGAGTCATGAAATCCCACCACTGCTGGCTGCTCAGTCAGCCAGACACCAGAGCTTAGAGTGATGCAGCAGCCCAGAGACACGCTGCCCTGCCTGTCTGCCTGTCAGGTGTCACGCTGCTCTCTTTTTCCATCACCTTCATCATATTTCATTTTGTGGTAAATGGTAATGGTAAATGGACTCACACTTATATAGTGATTTTCTCCTCTCTCAGACCACTCGAAGTGGTTTATGCTGTTTGTTGCATTCGTCCTTTCAGGCACACATTCACACAGCACTGTTCGCAGGTAGGCTTTTGGAAGCTAATAATTCACACATAGTCACACCCACACATCAGAGGGCAAGTTTGGGTTCACTGTCTTGCCCAAGGACACTTTGACATGGCTCTGCCACTTTATGAAGCTCAATAGTTGGCTACAATGTTGCTTTTTGAAATAGGAGGTAGCCATGAGCTCCTGGTTGGTTCATAGGCTCACGCACATGGAATACACTCCAGCCTTTGGTTTTATAAGTTATTCTAGTTTTATAATGTCACTGTGACATCTGTGAACAGTCACTGTGAAAGCACCTCTGCTGAGAGGAAGTCCACTTTACCAGGTGAAACTGTAAAATGTGAGGATTCCTCCAGGCAGATTTCACCCTTTGTTAGTGTAACATCTCCTGTCATCTTTCCAGTGATCAGGCGTTACCAAGAAAAGATAACACTGACAGGTTTGGAAATAGCACATCAATGTCACATCTTAAAATCAAAAACACACAAATAGCCTTGAGGAAAAAACACAGTAACACATGTGCTGTAACCTCTTTGATAAACAACTGTGATCACTATTTTGTAACACTGGTGAGAATGCTTAGGTGTCTGGTAATGGCCAAAAGCCAAAAGCACCAAAAGCAAGTCAGCTGATCCATGCCCATCTGGAGTCTGACCTCACAGACATCAACACTTTAAGTGCATTTGTGCTGCTCTTGTCAACTCTGGAGGTTTTAGTCTGAGGTACGTTCAGGCAAACATCCAACAAAATGTTCAAAACAGGAGGTTACTTCCAGCAAGTTCACTGCTGACTGAGTTTGCAATCTGAATTGTGATGTTTAATTTCAACTGAAGATACATAATGTTGTACCAGCGGAGGCCCACAGTGAAATAAAGAGTTAGATGTGTGCTCCAAGCTGCTCTTAACTCCCAGCTCATCTAACTAGAATTACCGTGGTATGCCTCCACCAGTGATCACTAACATCAAATCAGTTCATCCCTCACTCCCGAGTGGTTGTTTGTACCAAATTATGGTGGTTTGTCCAGTTTATAGATCTGAACACAGACACGAGGTGAGGAGAAGTGGTTTTATTGAAAATGAGGCTGGTGTAGGCTGGAGGCTGGTGGAAAGAGTCTGGCTGGTGGTGTGGCTTGAATGCACTGTGGTGGTGGTGTGGCTGGAGGGTTTTCTGGCGGGGTGGTGTGGCAGGAAGAGACTGGCTGGATCTGGTCCTAGGGCACAAGAAATACATGAAAGCAAAAAAAAAAAAAAAAAACTTTCAAAGAGCTAAAAGGGAGTGCTATGAAATCCTCTTCAAAGGGTAATGTGGCCAAGAGCCAGCCACCACAACAAGCTGCTGATGAATGGCCTGATGGCTCAGGCCAGAGATATTGCGTCTACCAGGCTAAAACCATCTGTTGTGAGGTCATCATGGTTGTGACCTTTTGGCTACCACAGTCTAATCAGTTCATCCTTCGGTCAGTTCATCCAGCAGAGGAACTGCAGTTTTTTGGAACCTCTGTGTTGGCATCATTTTTCAAGTCCAGAGGTTGTTACTTGGTTTTGCTTAGTAACTAATGATGCAGACCATGTTAAAATGTTTAATGTAACGTCCAGTTCTTTTAAAGTTTATGAGAAAGCTTCACTTCACCTTTAAACAAAAAACAAGTCAACTTTGGATTGAGGGATTTTATGAGGTGTCAAGGACACACATGTTGCATGTGCTGTGTTTGTGCTCTTGGAGGTTGTGTGTTTCAGCCTTATTTGGCAGGATAGGACAGCTTTGTGAGCTGTAATGACGCATGCAGCCTTGAAATCTGTATTTTCAAAGACTCAGCCCCTGACCTGGAACTCAGATTGTTTTTTACCCTCTCTGACTGGCTTACCTATGTGACTCAGATGTTGCCTGTTACCTCTGCTGGGATCAATCACCAGCAACACAGAGAGACCTGCTTACAGCAATGCACACATCCTTGAGCACAGCTCAGACACATTGTGCATCTGACCAGAATCTCTTTGTTTTTAGCAACTGCAGTCATGACTAAATTTCTCTGATAATATTGTTTCCTCTTTTTCTCATTCCCTCTGCTGCTGAATGTGGTTTCTTGCCGCAAGCAGATGGTGACACATGACAAAAGCCTCAGATATCATCTTAATTATACAAGAGGTTATAATAGGGCCCCTGAGCAGCGCTAGACGCAACGACTGGTGAGTAAACAACTATTGCTAATGCTGCCGTCGATGTAGTGTTGTAAAAACTTACTAATGGTTCCTTTAAAGGAATTACTTTGAAGAGTGGAGTTTTACCAATACACCCACTGATACAGTGTTGTTCACAAACCAGGTCTCCCACTAGAGCAGCCACACTCAATCATTGTCTTTCTCATGAGCAGTTTGCTATTCTTCCTCTGCTGATTTCCCAATATACATTCAACAAAAGAACAAATTAATCTGGAACAGACAAGCAGCTAAACACAGCAGTCTGTAATGTCCAAGGCATCTTACAGTGGAGCCTATATATGTGTTGCTGTGACTCCTATCACCAAGCCTCAACTCTCTTTTAGGGCTCATGTCGGCATTCAATCCAACATCACTGCCTCGTTTCAGAGTGAAAACATCAAGACAGTGAGGGGGAGGAAAGGAAATAAAAGTGCACAAGTTTCCTTTCAAGTTGTTTCTGGTCGGTCTGTCTGTCTGCCTGTTCGTATTCAAATCTTTGAACCAGCTCCTTTGAGCATGTTTGTACGTGCCTGTGCATACATGTATGTGTGTTTTGACTAATAATACTTGCGGCAAAGCTTAACGGACTGATCCTGAGAAAAAAGAAAATCTAAGTCGGCTGCTTCTACAGAGGACTGCTTTGAACTGATACGAATAAGTCAGCAGATCCTGGCTTCCTGTCATAACCCTATGGGCAAAAAAACAACAAAAAACAATAAAACACTGTCTCCATTACCTCATATGGCAGATTAACCAGACTCAAGCTCATCCAACATTTAATACACACATGCTTTTGTTTCACACACCACGTAAATTACACCAGTCACATTAATATCCTGATACACATCACATCAGGTGTTTCAATGGCAAAATAAAAATTGAGAAATGAACATAATTATCCAATTAACACCACCTGGAGTGTTTATATTAATTTCATATATTAAATCTTTATTTGCACCGATTAAAAAGACATTATTTTGCTTTGGACTCAATTACATCTGCTGATTTAGAGAGAAGTGGGATTTTATGGTTCTAAGTAAAATACTGTTTTTAGTGTAAATGCTGTAGGACAATCAATTACCACTGGTTTCATGTGAATGGTACTTTTTGTTCTTTCAATATTCAGACAAATGAGGATAATAGTAAGAGGACAGTCTCAGACAACATCACTAACTTTTGCACGTACAGACCTCTGTGGCTGAGGGGGCATATCGAATAATTCTGAACATGAACATTATATCTGATTAATATGAAGATTAGAATGAGTGCAGTGTATCAAACTAAAGAGCAGAGACATGTGCTGTGATGTGCACAAAAGCTGAAGCACCCACATTTATTCTAGGTGGCTCCACTGCTCATCCTCAGCTATTTCACGCTTCACTTTGATACACTTGCTGATTTTACGGGTTAACTGGCCACTAAAACTGCTGCGGTCATCAGGCGGTGCCATGGAAACCACTGGGGAATAACTGACAGACTGGAGCGTAGAGGAAGTGTTTGTGGATCCTGTTGAAAGTGGGAAGGCATACACAATCAGTGTCTTTCCAAGATTTCGACCACAGGAGCACCCCCACGCCACACACATGCTAACACACATAGTGCACTCAGTGGTAGCAGATAGAGCTCTTATGCAAGTTTATTGCATCTGTGCTGTCATTACTTTGGTTTTTAGGTTCAGTATTCCCCAACCAGCCAGGAGGTGCACTGAAGCTCTGCAGAAATGCACTGAAGTGAATTATTAACAAGTTGGCTAAATCTGATCCTGGAGACTCATTATTAAACTCTCAAATGTTGCAGGGGGTTTACCAGGTGCCAAATGCCAGCTAAACAGCTGCGTGTTCGCCTCTGTCTGACTGGCAAATCCATCAAGCCTTCTTAGTTCATGCATTGACTCTAAAGAGAGCAGCACAGGTTGGGTACTGCGTGAGATGTAGGACTGCGCAATAATTGTAAAAAAAAAAAAAAAAAAAAAAAAAAGTCACGATCTTGATTCACACTTACATGTGATCTCATTTCTAAATGTCAACAGTTCTTCTGCATTTTATCACAAAGAACAACTTTCCTTTACGAATTTCTCAAGCGCCCCCAAATGCCGCACTGTCGTTGCCGTCTCCTGTCTGTACGTCATGTGATTCAGAGGAAGCCCGCCAGCATTTGAGAGTTTTTCGAAAGAGACGGCAGCGTTGAGGGAGTGCGAGAGCAGCAACTCTCTCGACACGGTGACTTAACATCGCCGGAGGCAACGCCGTTAACGTTTGCCAAGCTGGGCTCCATGAGGCACAGCCATCTAGCATGGCTATTAGCACGCCTGCAGTTGCGGAGCAGCCAAGGTGTTCTGTGCGCCGAGATGGTAAACGCCGAACCAGAGTTTCCCTCTCACATTTGTTTTCACTGTGCTCCAAACACCGCACCGCTGACAGAGCGTCATGTTTCCATGACGGATGAGCCCTGACTGTTTCCCTGACTCCTGAAAATGAAACTCTTGAGAAGTAGCACTTCAAGAGCATGTTTTTTTGTAAGACTCTGCTGTGGTCTGTGTTTAAATATATTAAATAAATGTCTTGTAATAACACTTTTTTATATTTTCAAATTTCCAGTCAACTTTTAAAATTGATCTAATCCAGTGTGGTATGAAATCACACCTTCTAAATCCTGCTACTCTATTCATGGGCCCTGCCATCAGTCAGTTGCTGGCCTGTCAGGCCCCCATCACAAAAAACATGTTTGCCACCTGTCACTGGGCTTAACAAATAAATAATAAACATTTCCATTTGTAGATCCAGAGAATCGTGATTCATATTTTTTCCAGAATCGTGCAGCCCTAAATTATGGGATATTGTTCTGTATATCTTGATCACAGTGTCACATTTTGTCATTCTTGTGTATTTAGTGCTTAGTGTCCTATAAGCCCATGTGGGCTGGGCACGAAAAATTGTGCACGACACTGAAATAAAATCAAATCAGAATCAGTCATGTATGATGCAAACTTTAGGTGTAGAAGTGTTTGGTCTGTCACTGGTAACAATGGAGCTCCTGAGTTTTCTTTTGATTCAGTGACGTTGCTTCATAGACATCGCTCCATGCATCAGGGAATATGACTCAGAAAGTTTGGTTTCTGTTTTGGAAAGATATCATTAAACTGACACAAAACATTTCATGAGAGGACAAAACTCAACTGACATATGCTGTGAACATCTTGAACTAATAATGTGGCAAACTTTTCAATGAGCAGCTGTTCGTTCAGCATCTCATCAAGATTTAATTTGTTTACACCCACTCAAAAGGCCACTTTTGTCCTCGATCAGACTGAACTGCAACCCGCGCCGTGTCTTGCATCAGCAGCCGTCAAATGACGCCCATGGCCCAGACTGGATGTGTCATAACAGCAGAAGAAACAGTCGAGGTACAGAAGCTGGGGTGTGACAATTTGGGAGTGAATGGATGAAATTGTTGCTTTTCTAGAGAGCTGACAGTTGTTATTTCAGGTTGACATACATCAAAACGCAGCTGCTGGATGTGGATGTTTGGACTGCTGTCATAAGCTGGTGTGTCTTTGCTCTGCTGAAATATCTCACAGAGATGTGAGGACAGTGGTCCATGGCTTTGTGAAAACACAACTCATCAGTACTGGATAGGACTGTGTAGCTGTTGTCATATCAGGTATTTGAAGTGCGTCTCATTATGTGTTGCTGTTGGTAGCAACCACTAAACTGGACTAAACAGAACATCCCAACAGAATCCCACTATTACAACACAGGTAACCAGTGTTTTAGTAGAAACAAGTGAGAAAAGGCTCCCTCTGTACAGACTCATACTTAAAGTACTCTACAGCTCCTTCACTTTACGTGCTCTCAGCTTCAGCAAACTCAATTTGAGATATAATAACTGATAGTATATAAAAGTGCCAAGTGTTTAGTTTAACTTGAGTTGGTTGAACTCATTGAATTTGGTGTGGGCGCAATGTAATGCTTAAACACAGGGTCTAGTCCTCTAGTCCAAGAGGCTCTTGACCGAATATTTAGAATCGTTGTCCTGATCAGTGGTGAAATGTTGTCAGTTCCATCGGAGCCATACAGGCCAAAGCCAGAACAGATGCCCGACCAGCATCTTGGTTGATTGATGGGGTGGTGAAGCTTTGGATCACAACCTGTTTCTACACTTTCTTTGAGTTTTTTCTTTCTTTCTTTGCATTGGTCTATAAAGCTCTGTGCTAAACTCTACTGGTTTCTTCCTGTCTGTTTCTGTGAATTGCAGCCTGGCCTCTCTGTGTATGAGGTTAACCAGTTTTTACGTCTTCTGGTGAACCCTCCGAGGTTCTGGTCATGAAATTTTCTCTTGATCATTGATGAGAAAACATGTCCGCCTACATCCTGGAGAGTTCTTGACTTGCAGTGTGGTCATATAAATTCTGTTCTGCTCATCCACAAGGCCCAGGCTGCTCAGTCGACTATTTTCTGGTTTCTCTGAGTACACCTCCTTTTGTAGACTGTACCCAACTGTTGATTTTGGAAAATCAACCTAAACCTTTGGCTTCTCTCTGATGGCAGACTGGAGCCTCATTGTTATTTGTTTTGCTTGTATGTTCTCGGCTTTGCTCCTCATGTTGACATGCAACTTCAATCTGAACAGCAAATCTAAACTCGGAGTTAACTTTGTCAACTGTTTGGGATCTTTGATGTGTGAACCATCTCTGAAACAGCACAGAGCTGCCCAATAAACATTTAGTTGCTGAGTAAAAATTAGCTTAGGACAGTATCACATGCAGTTCTTTCAATTGATGATCATCAAAATTGAGAGTTGTCACTTTAATATATTCATTATTTTTGTATTTCAAATGGAAAATGCTGAAGCACAGAGCCTGAAGAAATTGTGTAATTGGTTAAATATATACAGTCAGGCTGGTGAGAGTCTTTGTTCTGGCAAATTATAATTACAGTCTTGACTGATTAAAAAAGTGCAGCTGTCATTTTGAGCAAAATCAACTTTTTTTTTTATTCGATGACGAGCTGTTTCTTTATCATCGCTTTTTTTTTTTTTCCCTGTCTGTCTTAAACTGTGACTGTCAGAGCCCAGCTATCACTCGGAGAGACAATGACTGGGTTTTGTTTCCTCCACATCAAATACATAACTGGGCAGAGCATGAGAGGGACTGAGCTGCTGCTGACAGGTTGGCCTCAGTCAGATGAAACAGCTGCACACTGGCCTGCTTCAATTAAACAAAAAGCCAGAGAGCAGCTGATCACCCTTCACAGTTTTACAGCTGCATGAAATCACCACATTTGATTATTCTGTACTTCATGCTGTTTTTTTTTTTTTTTTTTTTTTTTTTTCAGCACGGTGGCAAATTGAGACCAGCATAACAAGATAATCATTAAAATTAATGTCGGGCTTTATATATGCACTTGCCCAAAGTGATGAACTGAATTGAACATTTAAATCCAAACTCTTTCTCATGAACTGCCATGGAATTCAGCCTCCACAGAAAGTAAGTTTTGTTGCTTTCTTCTTTAACATCTGGAATGCTTTAATATTCACATAAAGCATAGGATGACAAACATGATTTGACATTCTGGATATTGAAGCCAGTTCAAACATTTACCTTCTGCTTAGAGATGCCGATTTAACTTTAAAAAGGATGCAGAACAGGGGAGATGCTGTCATTTACTTGGTCATTTACAAACTTTATCGCCAAAAGCAGCATTTTTCCTCTTTTTGATGTATCATTAGAAAGAAAAAAATATATTAAATCAGCATCTGCCACATGTAAGAAACCACTGACGTATTTTTTTTCTGGTAATATAACACAGGCAGCATGTTTAGGAGGACACTTAGTTCAAATAAGTTGATAGAGTACTACTAATAATATAATAAGTGCTACAGAATAAGGTGTTATGATTCAGCGGCCATTTTTCTATCTACATGTATATTGGTGCATTGTGACAAATCTCATATCAGTGTTTACTACGTGCCTCCTCTCTGAGGCTTTGCTCTGGACACCTGTGTCCAGCTGCATAGCATTCTGCTCTGACCCTGTTGTTGTAGATGATCCACGGCTGGTGTGTACATCTACTAGATCGAAAAACAATATGTGACCTCTGCTCCACTATCAATAAGCACTGTGTCTGCTTTTTTAAAATTATGAATAGTGCATCTCTTTTAATGTGAGCCTTCCCTTAAACACAAAGCAAGACAATTATATTATTACAGCACTGAAAACACAAATGCAAATGTTATTATTACTGTTTTACATTTAAAATGAGGGGCAGTCAAGGCTCTCTTGCTCTCTCTCTGTCCTCCAGATGATGACGCCATTTATCTATTAGCAATACGACAACAGTAAAACACAGACAATTGCCCATGCCTTATGAAATGAAAAACCAAAAGCTACCGTTACTGATTTTGCTCAAAAAGATTGGATTTTGCTTTTCCTGTGAAAATTAGACTGCCATCAGATGTTGCCTTTAATTTCCTAAAGGTCATCCATGATGGTGCTTACTGATGGAGAAAGAACAAATGAAATGGGTCCTTTCATTTTGCTCAGAAATGCAGGGCTCCACACTAACTTTTTGCATTGTTTGCACTGGTGCGCCTAACTTTTTTTTTTTTAGGTGCACCAGCACAAAATTTAGGTGCTCCCAAATTCGCCTTTAACGCCATAATGTCACCTTTTTATCGCTCTCCATAACTTTCATATAATGTAAATGATTTTTAAACAAGAATAAAGTGCAGAGAAATGCTTGTCTTTATTTGAAGCACGATTATATATAAATAGAAAAATAAAGTGTTCAAAGTGCTTCACTGAGCTGAAATTCTGGGCTTTTTCATTTGAGTCTCAGGGCTGGGCTGTATCTCAGACTTGCTTGTCTCCTCTGGTTCAGAGTCTGATGCTATTAGAGCCATGCAAGCCTGCAGGGGGCGTCATGTGAATTCGGGCCGTTTCTCTCTCTCTCTCTCTCTCTCTCTCTCTCTCTCTCTCTCTCTCTCTCTCTCTCTCTCTCCCTCCCTCCCTCATCTCTCCTCATCTCGCTCACATCCGCATGTAGAAGGCCACAGCTGGCCACACTGGTCTGTAACAGCTGTTTATGAAGCCATCAATATGAGCGCTATGGCGGTCTGAGGAATAAATACAGAAATCGAGTGTTTCATCGGCTTCAGCAACCATCAAACACATTAATAGGAAAAGTCGCGGACTGAGAGACCTGGAGTTTTATGTAAACAAAGTCGTCTAGCGTTAATGATAGCCTACTTCTAATTTGTGTTGGGCTCACCATGAAAATGCAGACCCGTGTCGGGCCGGGCAGAGAGGTGATGTGCTTGCAAAACAAATGTATGTTTTCACCTGGGCAGCGTCAGGTGCACCAGTGTGACCTAGAAAAATTATTAGTTGCACTCTTAAAAATTTTGGTCGCAATCTGGAGCCCTGAAATGGCTGAATTCATGTGAAACTCATGCAGCTAATCAGAATTCAGATTCTCACTAAAAACAACAGGATTGTGTGTTATATGTAATTGCTCTGGATTCCTAAAGTACACATGGAAAAGATATGTCTGACAATATCATTAGCTATACAGTTCTTCCCTTTGAGCCCACTTATGTTGTTGCCAGTAGGACCGTCACCAAAGCTTTCAGAACATTTTTATCAACACACAGTACATTGGGCTCTGCTGCTTAAGAGGTATGATCAGAGGAAACACATGCTAAAGAACTGGTTGAATGCCTGCCATGAAAGCACACTCACTCACACTACTGTTTCTATGTTATGATTCAGGATGTAGTAATTATATGGCTTGTGCAGGTGGGCTCCAATTAGAGAGCTCAGACTGTGCTGTGGGCACACTAAAGAAGGATGGTGCTTTCAGGGAAGTCGTTTTGTTTTGGCTCAACATGTGCTGTGATTGTCTTTGTTCCTCCTGCTGATATTATCTATTACAGAAGTCTCCCAACATGTTGACCACAAACTCCCAGTTCCTCGCTCCTTCATTAAGAGTAGCTTGCCATCAAGATTCAGAGTATAGTACACACAAAGTTGTTTTATGTGAAAGGCAGTATAGCATCTGGCTAATGTTGCATTTAGTGTAACTGCTGCCCACTGAAATTTAAATAAGTAAGTAAATCAATCAATAGGTAAAGAGTGTTAGATTATTGAGGTGATGATTAAGAGAATCGTGTCTGTGTTTAAATTTTGTGTCAATTTTGACACAGATTTCACACTGATCTGATGTCTGATGTTTTTGATACAAACTACGAGTTTTGCATATATGATTATTTGCACAAAAACTTTGCATGTCCAGCTTTGGTTTCAAGATGGTGTGTTCTGATACAGTATGTGAAAAACACTTATTACCATCAATATGAGACATGAGTGTCATTTTGAGACACTTTCATTTTGTCAAAGTAAGCTCTCAAGAGGAATAAAGGTTTGATTCCTCTGGTGTGCTATTGTTGAAAATTGGTGAAAAAGGTGTTTCATTGCAAATTGAATTAGATCCACTGCCTGAAGATCAGTGAACAATGTTCTATCTGGTGAGGGAATTGTCCAACTTCATTGTAGAGCTACGCATCTATGACACGCTCCTGTTCAGTGTTTGCTTCTTTTGTCTGGCTGTAGATACAGTGTATGTTTGAATGCTGTTTGTGACTGAAGCATGTCTACTCAGTCACTCTCCCCAAACCTGAACTTTAACAAGAATTAACACAGGTTTAGGAGAAAATGATATGTTTTAGATGAAGCTGACCTTTCTGGCCTCCCCTTCTGTTACTCACCTTCTTGTGATGGCTTTCAGAAGAATACCTGTATGTGAGATGGAATTATTTAGTGTAAAACAATCCACTGATATCTCACTGTGGTTATTACCTGACTTGGCCTTTTCATCTTCTCTCAAAAGATCAGGGTTTAGGTGGATATTGTACTGTATTAACCATAGAGGGAAGGATAATAGCTTAAACCTGAGAGGTCCTTGGAGTGGGGACCATGTAACTTGCAACAATATCAGGGATTTCTTGCGGGTTTCTGTGATTTTACACTGGGTTGAGCACAGTACTGAAATATTCAACACATTTTTTGCAACAGCATCAAAGTTATCTATTCTTATTGGCACCCAAACCAAAAGACAAGTAGTGTTACTGATATCCTTAAGTCAAAACGGCCACAGAGTATAACATATTTAAGTAGCTACAACAAGAACATCTTACATAAGTAAATGATTCACTGCCAAGAGAAGCAGTCACCACCACTACTAAAGGGTGGTGTTTTTGAGAGTAAATAAATAAATGAGCCACTTCTCTGCTTCTTAATTTACCAAACAGCTGCAGCCAGAAGTTTTTCTTAGAGGTTGCAGACAATTAATTATGCAACACCCGATATGATCATAAAAAGTAATTTCAGACTGCACAGGAGTAAAGGTTACAATTGCACTGCAGCAGACTATAATGTCATACACAATAATGTACTCACAGCATATATGTTTCAGACATTCAGACATGGTGAAAACAATTATCATTTAATCAGATCATTATCATATGTCGATTGACAACATACTCATACTCATTCAAGCAATTTATCGATCAAAACTAAACAAACACTCTGCTTGAGTCTGGAGGGAAATGAGAATATTCTGCATTTTCCAGTTTTATATGATTAGAGGATAAATACCTCATGGCTGTGTGGTGTTAAGTTATTCAAGCGAGCAATCAGAAAATGTTGCCCCGTGCTCTTGTAAATGGTTATGGATTTTTAAAACACTTTTGAATAATGATTTAATGATATTTCCTGACATTTATAGACTAAATGAATAAAGTAAATGATAATTTAGAGATTTAAAAAGGCACTATTCCTGAATAATATATCTGACTAATGTATCTAAAATGGTTGTGGGCAAATTTGATTAGCTCTGCTATCAAGTGTAAATCCCTAAGTTGGTCTGAAGAAAAAATAAAAATGAAGACTGTTAATTGGTTAATGTGCTTTCTGCAGTCCAGTGTGAGTGTGTAATAATAACAGTGTTCTTATTAAAGGAGGCACATCATGCCCCTTTTCCACAAATTGAAATAGTTCCCAGGTGTCTTAAAGACATGTCTGGGACATGCTTCGGTCAAAATACACCAAGGATCAAACATCACAGCTCTTTTCATCCACTCAAAACAGCCCTGTTCAGAACAGTCTGTTTCAGTGCCCTGTCCCTTTAAATGCAAATGAACCACTGTTAGCCCCGCCCCACCGCTTCTACCAGTACCAGGTAGGGATGCTATTATGCAAATTTGAACCGAGGGCCCAACCCGAGGGAACAGCTCGAAAAACCACATGGATTTCAACCTGTGGAGCAAATTACAGATTTTTTTTGTCAATTCTCACATTTTGGGGCCAGAAGGCAAGACACACACCCAGAGATATGTTAAAGAGCCTTTAAAAGTGATATCTCAATAATATGTCTCTTTTAAGGATACAAAAGCAAAACTTAGACATACAAAGGCAAAGTGAACTCAAATACAACATTCAGGAAAGAATCTTGAGGTGGCCATAGTGTTGTTGTACCATGTTGGTGAACTGAACGATCTGACAGAGACCAGAGTAAAGAGCCGAGGTTTAAATACCGCAGGTGCTTGTCAGCCTGATGAGGTGATGGGCAATGATTCCACAGAGGGAATCATTAATACCACATTACCCTATCACTCATATTCATTTCCTGATGTTTTACCCTAACTGACCCGATATCAGTTCTGTCCCAGTTAGGGACACGGCTTCAGTCCCTAACTGGATAAGCTGTCCCCAATTAACTGTCCTCAGTCTGAAATTGGTCCCCAAAGACACAGAAAACACACACTGACACACACACACACACACACACCTTGCCTTACATTCATTTCCTGGAGACTTACTCTACCTATTCTAAACTAACTGGCTCAGTCCATACCTGAACCCTGACCTTAGCCTCAGCTTAACCTTTAAAAATGTCTTCACTTTTTAAAATTGTATAATTTAGTTATTCACCTTTTGAACCCATTAGGAAGACAAGTCCCCATACTGTGACAGTGAAAGTAGATTTATGTCCCCACAACATGAGTGACACCTCTTGCTCTCTGTGTCTCTCTCATGCTTACCTACACACACAACAAATAAATCACTGTTTATATTGCGTACAGCGTCTCCGTCAATATGGCCACAGCACAGCACATATCTATGACTTACAGACATTGACAGGAGCGAGCCCCGTCAGAATGTGGAAAAATGAATAAAACAAACATAAAAAGCAGCACGATGAGATAAGACTAAGGTTTGCAAGTGTCGTTACTGACCTGGAAAGTAATTGCAAATGTGTTATCGATCAATCGAAAAAAATACACTGGGCACTGTCTGGGACAGAGTCCTTAGGGTAGGAAATGGAATCATTCAATTTCAGAGTTGGTTAGTGCTCATACTGTTTCCCTATTGCAATACAGTGGCATTAAATCGCAACTGCATGTATCAGTGTGAGCTCCATAGAGAACCAAGGCACCATAGACTTAGACTTAGACTTAGACAGACTTTATTGTCATTCAAGTATGCAGCAAGTGTATACAGAATGAAATTTTGTTGCATATGGCTCAGCACAGAGGTAGATATAAATATAAAGTGCACGTGAATATTACTTAAATAAAGTAGTATTATATAAATATTACTATACAGTGATGTACAAGAAATGTATGAAATTATGAAAATATGTACAAGTGTGCAGCAGGAATAAATACACCAGTAATTTACAATATACAGCAATACACCAGTAATCCAGGTATGCAGCAATGTACAGCAGTTGACCATTTAAGAGTTTAGCAGTGATGGCCCGGGGGAAAAAGCTGTTACAGAACCTGGTGGTCCTGCACCAGATGCTGCGAAGCCTCTTTCCAGAGGCCAGCAGGAAACCATAGAATGGTTCTGGGCTAGAACTTAAGGTTCATGAAGGTTAATGGTGATTGTTATTTATCATATTCATAGTACAAGGTTTATAAGACTGTTTCAGCAGGAATCACAAAGTAGCATCAAGCTAGCATGTTGGGCAGCTTCGCTGAAGTGTCACATGGCATATCAAGGCACCCACTTAAATTTTTCGCCATGACTAACCCCCTCCCTTCTCCCAGGACCCCGAGGGGCATGCTAATCTAGGGCACCCATCATATCTTCTGCCCATGTAAAGGAGAAGACTTTCCCATGCAGTGGTCAAAGCTACGATGAAACGGGTTAGACCTGCTCTGGACAGGGGAGTATTTCCACGCCGACTGTGACGTCATGAGCTGTGATGCATCAGCTCACGTGACTCCATGTCTTGGCCAATGGATCGCCAGTTGTGCATCTTGTCTTCGTGATATGAGGATATAATTTTTCAATTCCATTTGCTAATCTTTTGTTAAGATCTGAGGAGTGCTGGTTAACAGTTTGGACCTGTCGAAGGTAAATACTTTCTAAATAATTATAGATGATGCCAAAAATGAGTTTTGAATTCTGTGGGTCATGATTCTCCGATAGTAAAGGTCTTATTCCAGGTCCCTTCTGCTTGCCGGCTGTTTGTATGTTCATGCAGAGTGACATCTGGTTGGGAAGAAATAATCAGTGCTGACAATAAATTTAAAGTTTTCCGGTGAATCGCCCTGATTGGATGAGGTGTTGTGTCTGATTAATAATAGATATCACAGCTTTGTTATTGACCTGCTGTTTGTTGTCTGTCCGTACCTAGAGGGAGTCCTTTTGAATTTTTGAATCTGCTTTGCTACCATGAAACTCTGTCTTAACAAAATATTAATTAACTGCTTCATTTGTATCATATAGGCAGGTGTGTATTGAGTTTTCAACGGTGGGTGTGTGATGCACAGTCACACATAATGTGACTGTCAATTTAAGTTCATGATGCCACTGCAGTTTTGAAGCATTTCTATTTTTACAAAAGCAGGGAACACAGCTAACCATCAGCTTTGTCTGTGTCTGAGTTTGTAACTGCGAGCGATTACTGACAGCATGTAGAATATGAGCATTGTATTTTGTTTTTGGACAGCGTGAAGACAAAAAGGAAACTGTCAGATAGCATTATTAGCACCCATGTACACACACACACACACACACACACACAATTTAACTATATTAGCCCTCCGAGCTAATGCTAGGTGGCAGAGGAACAATGCAAGAGGCCGTCAGCTTTAGACTGAGATCTCAACCAGGCCGACTGATTTGAGATGACAGGTCTACAGCCTGCTTTTGGGGCAAATGGGAGGGTCTGGCAGGATAGACACTGCAGGCAGACCCTAACTGCTGTAAAATAAGTCCTCTCAGCACATGGGCGCAGATAGATTCAACCTTCCTTTTCTGCTTTCCAACTACATTTCCGAAAATCAGGTTGTCAGAGGCTCGGAAACCATTTTGAAATCTGTGAAAAGTGCCCTCCAACAGGGGGAAGCTGCTAATAGGCCCCAGTAGCTGCCAGGTGATGTTTAACCCAAACAAAAGGATGACTCCTCTTGTCCAAGGTTATCATCTCAAAGATATTCTTGGCAAGCAAATGCACTTAATTGGTCCTCTGCTATATTTAGAAGCTCAGCGTGCTCTGCTGATCAGGAGGCAGAAAAAGCCAAGAGATTTACCACCGTCATAACCGCTCATTTGTGCAGGTCAGGCATACGCAAGATATGATCTAATAAAGAGGCACGGTAAGAAAGTGTTACTTAAAGACAGTGTTACTGTTTCACTCATAGTGAGAGAAAGTGGAGGTTTTCGTTTTATGAATCCATACATATGAACTCAATCGTGTAATAATACATCAGTGAATAAGAGGGATAATGCTGTTGCATGTGTGCAATGATGTGCAGCATTAAACAGAGCATGAAGGGCGGTTGGACAGACGGCGTATTCACAGGAGAACATTCACAAACAGATAATGTTCTAATAGAAACAATACAGTCTATCGTGTGATGGTGCATATTTTATATTCCTGTTGCATTTTTCTTGGGTCAACAAAACACAACATGTAGGCTGTTTTATTTGTGTGGCTTTTGTCACCTGGGGTTTTCTTTATACCTGTATTCCTATTCCTGCCTGACATCAAGGCTTATGCTACTGCAGTTTTATCTCCGATGCATGTCAAAGGATAATTACATCCCCAAAGTCCTGGTTGTCCTTGGAAACACTATGAATGGACACAGTGAGTGATAAATTGAACATTCAGTATTCCCTATATCTCTGTCTTTATATACATATGCATATACATATATACAGTGATCTTTTTCCATACAAATAATTTGAGCCCATTCCCTCACCTCTTTCCTTAAAATATTCCTTAAGCAATGAATCACTGGTTATACATGTTCCATGATTCATCACCATTTAAATCTTTGGGTATAAATAAGCAATGCAGCACCATATTGTATACGGTCTGATGAGCCTTATAGTTGAAAATTTTGGTTGTCTATCAGCTATCAAAGACAAAACACTGCTTCACCTGCCTGCCTGGGATAATGCCAGATATTAAGTAATAATTTGCTCCTGAAAGTATAGCTGTTGTTTACTGAAGCAATGGGGGAAAAAATGAATAAATACTAATCACATGTGAAATGCCAATTTGTCATCCTCCTGTGCAATTAGACACCACAATACAACCAACGGGACAGTTTAGAATAATGTGTGTGTAGGTGATCCAAATTTGTCCTTCTTGATCTCTTAGTTGTGTCTGTATTTTGTGGACACCTTAGCTTTTTAGCTGGGGGTTAGAAACTCACATTGAATATTAAGTGTCAGCCTTGTGACAGTTAGCCAATGGCTTTACCATCAAAACTAGAACAGACCTACCAGCACTGCTATAACCAATCAGTATGTCATATTGTGTACTTATAGTTTAATGGGACTATGTGCCCAACTATTTCTTAGCCATGTCCGAGAACTTTAATGTTCTCACCACTGTGAGGTTCCAGGCAATCAGTTGAGATTCCAGGAAGTTACAGCTTACTGCTCTTAAAATATTGCACTAAAGTCCTATGCAAAAGTCTCAGGCAGTTTAGATTCTTATCCATTACGTATCAGAGATGCATCTGATCAGCTGCAAATTCATTCTGCAGCATGGCAGCATCCCCAAAGTTTGGGGATGCTGCTGCAGAACTGGTTTGGGGCCCAAATATACACATATATACAGCCAGAGAAGGAACCATCTTCAGTGCCAGGAAGTGCAGCAGGCTCTTAAAAGTATGTACACATATCAAATTTACACATATGAAATTAATCTACAACATTCTTAACCCATACAAATATGTGTACAAATATGTACAGTATGAAAATGGAAAGATTCTCATGTTATAGTGATAAATTCAGCAAAGGTTGTTAATATATTTAGATATTAGGGTGCAGTGTGTAAAATGAATGAGAAATTAAAAGGAAAACAAATATAAGCATATCAGATCTGTACATGGATCTTGTTAAGAAACACGCATGTGTAAATGAAATATAATGCATATTGTTAAAAAAGATATGGTTGCAACATATTATGCCTTATTCTAATTCATATGTCCACAGCCAAGTTTTACTATGGGCATTTCACATGCCATAAACTTGTTTATCATAATCAAATATTGCATTGCAGAATAGGACAGATGGTCTGACCCCCAAAGTGCCTTGATCTCCACTTCATGTAATCATGCGGGATCTTATGAGAAGACAGAAGACACTTGAGACGGCCTAAACAAACACACAACAACAACAGCAACACAGAAAGGCAAACACATGAGTAAAATCACACTCACTCTCACAAAATGTCATACACCAACAGATGCTGCAGTAATGAGCAATTTAAATATATTTACAATACATACAGATTAAAGAGTCAGCCTTTGCTCTCCTGAGCAAACAAACCAGATTCTCTGCAGGAGAAAATAAACGGGTTTCCAGAGTCCTGAATTTGTCGGGTTTATGACTGTGATCATGGGTTAGTTTCTCCAGCGGGAGAAGAGTGGGCATCTGTGATCTTCACACCATTATCAGCATTAAAAGTAGTTACATGTTGTTTGAAGATTGAGCCTGTGATAAGGAATCTCCCCTCTGGATTTTTGGTACGGCCATGTTCACTTGATTTTAGCACGAAAAACTGCACATAGCTATATATCTTACATAATCTTCAGTATTTACCAGTTGGTCCCAAAGTAAAAACTCAAATGAAGCTCAACAGAGGAGGGAGGATTAACAGTGTATAAATGCCATAAAAAGGAGAGGAATGATATTACTAATTCAACAAACACTCCCTCAACATGCTAAGATCAATATCAAGATCTTCCAGCAAAGTCAACACTAATATTAGAGCAATTTTTCAGTTTTGTGAAGTGATCAGTGCAGGTCCATGGGTGGATGGGATGAACTATGTCATGTGACACATGAGCTTGTGAGTGCCTGAGGATTGCACATACCAATATCTGCCACCTCATTTGATCCCAAAGCAAGTCCAACACATTAGTATATGTAAATGTATTTTTGTTGTTTTGATTTGTACTTTTACAAGTCACCACATTAAGTTTATTTTCCACTGCTCTCTAGGTTTTGCTTAATGGTTTGTGAAAAGATAACATCAGCAAGAGGTGCAAAAAGGTCTAAAGTCGCATTCACACCAGCCTTGTTTAGTCCGGTTGAACCGAACCCTGGAGTTTTAACCCCCTTGGTGCGGTTCTTTTGGGTTGGTGTGAACGCTGGCCTCGAACTCCAGTGCAGACCAAACAACCGCTCTCTGGTCCACCTCAAAGGGGTGGTCTCGGTCCATTATCAAGGGAACTCTAGAGCAGTTTATTTCTGGTGTGGACCCCATCCGCACCAATCACAGGAAGCACACCGTTTTACACATCATTTCACTCACTGAGTCAAGGAGATGCATGGAGTCTGTAACCAAGAGCTGCTGTTATGACGAGCCAACTGTTTTATTTTACATGTTCACTCACCTCACTGGTGTGGCAAAAGAAAAAAAGTTGTGGTATAGGGATGCACATTACAGTTTAACCATTAATGAAATTTGGCCGAATACTATCGAGTATTTATTTATTTATTTTAATTAGCTCCTTATGTCATCAACTCATCACGGCTAGCAACACGTTCAGACTTCCACTCACAGCAAAAAGTTACACAGGAGGACTAGGGTAGGCTAATGCAGCTGACTGGATTGCAGCGGAGCTTCTCAGAGGAGCGCTCTGTTGTTCCTAGGCTCTCATCACTCTCCGATTGTCTGATCTTCTTGGTTCAATGACAGTGTCATCTCAGATTTTCTCTTGTGATATGACCATCTGATTTTAGAGCGGTTTAATACATTATTTAATGGCTGCAGTCTCACCAGCCGTTCATATCCACAGCGCGAAGTCTGCTGATAGCATATACAGTCTAGATTGGCACCAACATGAAAAGAAGCCGACAATGCTCCATGATGTAATTGCGAGGAGATCACATTATTGTCTAGTCAATGAAACTGTATGACCAATAACTGAACAGCATTAAATGTCAGTCAAACATGGAGGAGCTCCAGTCAGACAAAGTAGTAGTAGTAGTATTTGAACATTTTGCACAACTGGTTTTAGCAGGAAGTGAAAGTTAAATGTTAAAATACTACTTCTACTACTACTACTACTTTGTCTGACCGGAGCTCCTCCATGTTTGACTGACACTTGTATAGACATTTATAAGGAATCAGAAAAGCACATCCACAGTGGTGAGAGAGTCACTCAGATACTTAGAGCACTGCAGGAGATCATTAGAGCAGCTGAATACTGACCCTCACTCTTCGCTGGAGTCAGATGGAAGCTGTAACATATTTCCTGCTAAAACAGGGAGCAGTGACACAGCTGCTTCCTCTGTCTTGATCCTCATGTTTTGCCTAGGTTCAAGCAGACAGCAAATAATCAATCAACCCCTGTTTTTATGGACGCAATGCAACAATGGTAAACCAGTGTTGTGACCTGTAAGTGTTAATGTCAGACAGCAGGTGGCTTTGAGATGCAACTGTGGCAGTGATGATCAAAAACGGCCTGCAGCGCTCATTTTCTAATTAGTTTTTATAGCCAGGCTACATGTTCTTCAAGAGCTGAAAGCAAGCCGTTTACACAGCCTGCAAATGATCACAAGTCACACAGTGAAAAGATGCAGCCTAATCACCCCGGTGAGTGTGTGAGAGTAAGAAGGAGACACGTCTACATTTTACGAGTATGTCAGCAGCTTACTGTACATGTGGGCAGTAGCCTCCATATCATTACAGTTGTATAAACCTCAGGGGTTGAAAGAATACTGGAAAAATGAACCCTAGCAATTCAGGTTTGATTGCTTCTCTTTGTTCAGATCTGAATTTTTCATCTACAGTACAATGTGTATTGAAGCTTTTGAGTCAACTGTAATGTTTTAAGATGAGTCCTTTTGTCCCATGACATGCCCTGAGGAAATTAATCCAAAATTGACACACATTAGAAATCTGTTCAAGGTCGCTCTGACCTCACTTAACTCCTCTTTTGCCATAGCTAACAAAAACCATGTGCTAGTTATGACACAATTGAGGTCAATCAGGATAAACGTAAGTAACAGCCTTTTATATGGCCAAATGTCAGCCTCATTGTGTCATTACAATGTTTTGCAAAATGTGATTATTCAACACTGTATTGCAGGACAATTTGATCACATGACCTCACATCCTGCAACTTAGCTGGGAGCCACAAGTAGCTAATTCTATATACATCTGTACTGTGGTCAATGAGAGTGAGGATGCATCTTTTCAATATCAGGCATGTTCATTTTCTGAATTTGAAAATGTTATTAAATACCTGTGGTGAATCAAGTTTTTTCAAATTGGTGAAAGTCAAAATGATCAATTAGTAATTTATGGAGTAAAATTCAGCTGCCATAATTTCAGAAACCTGATCTTCAAAGTGAAATATTTCACTAATAAATTCAGGGGGATTTAAAGGTCAACACTAAATATTCAGTGGTGATTAAGTTTCAAAACTTACTATTCAGTTGCTGATCAAAATTCAAATCTGTCGAGTGTTTGGTGGCAACTGTGTCAGCAACATGAAGAATCTAATACTTTTCTTTCTAATTGGATAGTATTTTGATTTCTCATGACTTGAAAGCATGATCGCAGGGACTGCAGCTTTTATTTTACGGAGGAGGCAAGGGTTTTATTTATTTTTTCTTCCTTGAATGGCCACGAAATAACACTATAGCCTCGGGTTATTTCTGACTGAAAATTAGAATTTGTTTGAAGACCAAACAAGCCACCAGAACATCCCAACTTTAGTCTACAGAGGAAGGGATTGGAGAGAGTACCTGAGGCCATTTCACATCTGGTGAAAACTGAAGGATAATGTTGTGCAGGTAATGATAATAGGGTGAGGGCAGCGGGATGCAGATCTGTTGATGACTTGAAATTAACATTTTGTTTGTGTTAAATGGCGATAGCTATAGGGTTAGAGAGCAACACCAAAGAGGAAGCTCAGTTCAGTTCGAGCCAGTGGGGCAAATCAGGTACATCAGAGTGACCATAATTCATGAGTGAGTAAAGATCAGTCCTACCTTAGAAACCACGCAAAAACTCCTTCATTCTGTACAGTCTCAGGTGATTTCTGTGTAACATGCTGTACATACTGTACTGTAGGCTATCAAACTGCAGTTAGCGATTTGCCTCATCAACAAGAGACCACAGACCCCAATGTGTTAAATATGTACACATTGTTTTCAATAATATGTTTCCACATTTTGATTGTAAATGTTTATTTGTTAAATGTTGTAACTGTATATGTAAACTATGTTGCAGTTCTTGTTCATGTTATGAACCTATGCAGTCCTAATGTGAAAATCTATTCATCCCAGTCTTATTTCCTCAAAAAAGCTACTTTTACTTCCTTTGACACTGCCAGACTGACTGTCTGGTTTTCCTTTGCTATGGTAGGCAGAGAGAATGACTGTAATTTGAGTGACTGTAATGACGGTGCTGCAGGAAAATCTTAAGGCTTGACTCAAGGAAAAGAGCCTTTTACCGGTGAAGGCCACTAAGTGTTCTGCATCCTGTGTTCCGTCTCCATCCTGCACCTTAATGTGAGTTATTGCAAGGAGAAATGAATGTTCAGAAGTTTGGCTGATACATTCACTAACATTCAGTTTAATCTGTGGTACTTTCCCTCCTCAAATGGTGTTGTGGCGGTCAGAATGTTCACTTGAAATTTCTCTAATTGATGTTCTTGTTGTGATGTGTTCATGTGTCCAATTAAAAATGAGACTTTTTTTCTAAAGTATTGAAATTTTGAGACAGCAAGTGAATTGAATTACACTTGTCATTATCAGCAGGTTTCATTCATAGGGGAAAGATTGTGTGGGGACGTCAATGCATCAGATACTGTAGTGTTTTATTTTTGGCCTAACTTTGAGGCTGACGTGTCAGCAGCAGGATGAGATGTTATGTGTTCTGACCTATTAAAGCTCCTAAAGTACAAGTGACCACAAGTCAATCAGTATAAGCACTGGGTGGCACAGTGGTGCAGTGGTTAGCACTATC
Source organism: Caranx ignobilis (assembly GCA_021432705.1). Taxonomy (NCBI): domain Eukaryota; kingdom Metazoa; phylum Chordata; class Actinopteri; order Carangiformes; family Carangidae; genus Caranx; species Caranx ignobilis. The sequence continues at coordinate 19,734,555 of MU269983.1, forward strand.
GCCTCCCGCTGAACCCAGCGGCCGGCTGAGGCCCTTCTGTGTGGAGTTTGCATGCGTGGGTTCTCTCTGGGTACTCCAGCTTCCTCCCACAGACCAAAGACATGCAGGTTAGGTTAATTGGTGACTCTAAATTGCCCATAGGTGTGAATGGTTGTCTGTATATGTCAGCTCTGGAATAGACTGGTGACCTGTCCAGGGTGTACCTCTCGCCCAAAGGCAGCTGAGAAGTGGTAATGAGTGGTAAGTGCTATAGAAAATGAATGAATATAAGCACTTATAGCAGCTTTCATTTTATTACATGTACAAAGACATGGAAAATACATGCTGTCACAAGCTAATGAACAGTCACAGTATGCATTCATTAAAGAGCCATCATTTGAAATGCCTGAAAGGCTCATGTGGTGTTGAAGTAACATGTGGTAAAATTAGAAACTAATCATTTCGTGAATCTCACATCTTGAATATGGATGAGGCAACCTGCATTGGAATTTAAAACCTGAATGCAAAAGCACTGACGTTTGCATCATCCAGGATGTTCTGTCTGTTTAAATATGTAAATAAAAAATATGTAGGTGTATGTATAAGTGTGTGTTTTAATAGGATGCTTTGTTTTGGCAGGTGACTGGCTGGCTGGAATACCACCTTACTCATTCTCCCTCTGAGGGCATCCCATCCCAGGACCGGTCTAACCCCCCCTCCTCCAGCATGGAACCCAACAAAGTCCAGTCAGAGGGTGGTCTCAATGTCACCCTCACCATCCGCCTCCTCATGCATGGAAAAGTAGGCAGGAGTCTTATACTGGCTATGGGGATGGGTGAAAAATAAAATATGGGGACTTTGAGTTGTTAAAGATTTTTCAAACAACCTACTGGTCTTGCTAATAAAACATAGAGTTTTTAGTTCTTTAAATGCTCTGATCAGTGATGTCTTCCAATCTTTCCCAACCTCTGGCCAACTTACATACCATGGTGTGATACCATGTAACAATACGGAGGTTAATAACACTTTCAGTGATAATGACTGGAGTGAAAGCAGGGGCAGCTTGGTTTTGTTTTTTGTTAGATAGCAAATCCCTTGCCATTTCGCCATTTGTCTCCTAACTCTCTATCCTTATTTAGTCTTCCTGTTACTATCCAGCAATCTATTTTAAAGATCCAGTGTTTGTGATGGATATTATAAATCTCTTAGATTGCAAACTCTGGCCTGTAACAACATAAAAGCACTGGTTTATCACAATGGCAGGTCTCAGTACTACAAAATGTTGTTCTGCCTTGTTGGCTCACAGGTTGGGAACCACTGGCTTAGACTCTATGAATGCAAATTTTCATAGAGAAGCTTTCTACTCTTCCTACAATGACTTATTAAGTGGTAGTCCCAGTATTCAGCTTTCCTATGTCCCTTCAGTGGAGCCCTTCACTGAAGGGAAAGGTTACACAGAGCCTTTAGAAATATAAACTTCACATCCAGACCTAAGGAGTAACAGAGGTCTGCCATGCAATTTCTGTTCTCAACTGTACTCTGTGTGTTCGGTTGGACCTCAGAGTGTTGTTCACATTTCCCATGGTGTCATCTGTAACCTTTAAGTAGCCACCTTCATCTTGGTCATGTATTTTTTTTCTGTCACTTATGTGTACTTTTCTCTCCCTCATCTCAACCCCATATTCTTTCAGAGGACGTCACAGTTGGTGTGTTCATGGTCGGCCTACTTGTATGAGGCAGCTCATGCGTGCCTGGTTCATGTGGCTTTTGCTTTCTCGCCCCTCCTGCAGCACAGTGCTTAAGCCGTGATCCACAAATTTTGCAGTAACCTACAGTTGCACACATCTGGCTTCACTGAAGGCCGTGGAGTTTGATAAAGGGCAAAGTATGTGTAAAAAGGTTATGTAACAGTAGATCTGTTTCAATGCCATGGTCTTCAGAGAGGTGTCTTGGCGGTCAGACAGTTGGAGAACCAGCCCTGCACATCACTGGCCATATTGGTGGGATGTGCGCCATCCCGGTTGGAGCCAACATCTTCCCTTTGTTTTATGTGCCAGGCAGTCGGCAGTTCAAGAATTTACCCACTGCATGGCTGCTCATACAGGAGCCCCAGACTCTGGTGACCAGGAGATAGTTTGAATAACCCTGCAGCCAAACAGGGACCCGACAGACCTCACAGCCTGCCAGAAGATGGCGTGCAACTGCCACGGGGGAGGTGCTTTGGCAGCATGACCCACATCTGTCTTATACAGCAGAAGCTCAGCGGATATTGGGTGAGCGTGGTGCTGGTGCCAGTACCTAGCCAGCACCAAGCCTTTGTCCTTCACCCCAGTGTTATTAGTGTCTTCTCTCCCCTGGATTTATATTAGCAGAGCACCTATGTAAAATATACAACCACACCAACTACACCCTGTGTAATATTAGAAAAATGTACTTTACTGTAAACTCTACCATCTAAATAATAGCATTCTTTTTAAATGTAAAATTAGGTATTTGATCCTATAAATAATTAAAAACAAGTTAGACTGACTACTTGGGCTCCAAAGTGAAACCTAAATGCCACAACCTTGGTTGCACCTGTGATTCAGCCCGCGTTGTGTCTAATGCAACACATGTGCTCCACATGGTGAGGTGGTGACCTGCCTGAGCAAGGAGGAAACCAGACTGGGACTTCAGAGATATAAAGGAGAGAAGGTACACCAGGATCAGTGAGCTACTGAACATGTGCTGACACCAGTTTGCTTCAGAAAGAAGAGCAGGAAGAACCATACTACTAAAAACAAAAGGCACAGTGGCCATCCTCAAAAAATGATGCCACATATGGTTGACTTTTTACTCAACCTTTATTGAAAAGGAGACACACAACTGCTTCTTATTTAGCCCAAGGATTATCTCTGGAAACTGGTGTTTCAGCTGCTGATCAGTCAGTGTGAAGGACGCTGCATGACGTCAACCGCCGGCGGACGACGTCCAAGAAGAAAACCGTTGCTCACAAAATGGTTCAACGCTGCAAGATTAAACTTTTTCATGTTTGAAAAGAAGCCTGGTGAAGGTTGGCAGCACAATCAGTGGTCAGAAGAAGCCAAACACGATCAGATGGTCCAGCATGTTTGGCACAGACCCGGCTGGCATCACCACCGCGACTGCAGAGTGGCGGCGGTGACACATGGAGGTGGGAGTGAGCTGATATGTGGCTGCATGAGTGCAAAAGGTGCAGGAGAGATGGTATTTATAGATGGTCTACAAACACTGAATGAAAGGATGACTCCCTGTCTCATGACGCATGGCAGGAGAGGACGCTTCAAACATGACAGTGTCAAGACACAAGAGTGTTCTTTTATATATGTATAACAGGACAGCAGAACATCTCTGCACTGACTTGTGTCTCCAGGAGGATTGAACCTGTCATCAACATAAAGGCCGACATATTTTAAAGTACTATAATCTGACTGATGAAGAGAGTTTGGCTTTTGATGCAGCTGATAGTTAAATGTTTTTGTTTTGTTGTAGATGTTTGTAAAGGAATTGTCTTTCAGTTTCATGGTTTCCTGTGAGCATAGCTACAGCAGTGAACAGTACATCTGATTGGATTCACTAAAGTTTAGTCTCAGTCTGTCAGATGTTACTGATGCCTGATTGTTTAAGACCTGGATTCAAGAACAGTTTGGAACAACAAAATGTTTCTGTGGTGTGACTGATGGATATATACGCTGGTGGTTAGGGGAGAAACCTGCCTCTGAACAGCAACTGGCCCCCAGCTTAAACCCTCACAGTCACCAAACAGACGTCAGGGAGTGTTGATGCTGGCAGCCAGCTCTGCCCCTCTCTGCCCTCTCCCCCACTGGACCACACCAAGCTCATGAAGAGTGATTACATGCATATGAAAAGCATAGCCCCACGACAGCACCATGTAGCTGTGTGTCCTCTGCATGTCCGTGTATTTTTTTACACCTTGTCCTGGAAAAAAAGGAACATGCTGTGCATTTATCCAGGAGCTTCTCTAAGGTGATTGTTTTCTCTTTTTCATTTTCTATTGCAGGAGGTTGGAAGTATAATTGGAAAGGTATGTATGTTTTTTAAAGCTCCCATATGGTTCTGCCCATACTGATACTGATACTATGCTTTTTGATCACTGATGTATATATATTTTTCCAGAAAGGAGAGACAGTAAAAAAGATGCGAGAAGAGGTGAGTCTCAGTTGTGAGTTGACTTTATATCAAAACACAAACAAGTAATGAATAGTATATATCATGAGATAAACAACAGACTTGTGACACTTTGGAATTAATGTGGCTTTGATTTTATGACTGAGTAGATTATTCAGATTTGTTTCTGGTGTATTCCAGGATCAAGGTCTCACACCATCTTTATTGACATCATCTGTGTGTCTCTTTTTTTCCAGAGTGGAGCACGGATCAATATTTCCGAAGGCAACTGTCCAGAGAGGATCGTCACCATCACTGGACCAACAGACACCATCTTCAAGGCTTTTGCCATGATTGCCTACAAATTCGAGGAGGTATGTTTAGCAGCAGCATTTCTTTTCTGTATCATGTAAAATATGCATGGTGCAGTACAATGTACTTTAACAAACTGTAGCTCATGAGACTCATGCACTGATGTAGTCCAGTAGGATTTTGCCTTCTTCCAGTCTGGAGCTTGTGCACGCAAAGGCTCCAGACTGCCAGGGGTTTATTTGTGTCATTTCAGATTAGTATTAACTGTCATTTCCAGCAGTTATTCTGCAAGCACTGCCATCCCTGTGCACAAAATAGCTGACACCAAGACCAGTGTGTGTATTAACAGACCCCAACTTAGTTTGTATAGTATTTCCAGTTGTGATAAACATTGCACTAGATTTTTCTCATAAAGCACAGATATGTATTAGAAATACAGTCTATCATTCATGGTGACAGAAATGTACATCATATGCTTTCAGATTTCTCTACTCTCTCTAGTACTTTATTCCCGTAATATGTGTATTATACTTGAGTTTTTTTTCTTTTTCTTTTACATAGACTTTTACTGTACTTCATTTAAAATATAACATCATTAGCAGCCTACTTTTGGCTGAACTGCATTATTTGGTACATTTATGAGGTTATTATAAAGTTCACCTTCAGCCAGTGGAGGAGATTTTCTTTTATTTTGAAAAGGTGATGATGTACACTATGTTCATGACAATCACAATCAAACCCACCTTTTTTTTTTTTTTTTTTTTACCACAACCAAACTTTAAAAGGCAGTATGACATCAGCAATCTACTGAATGCTAATAAAATTGGGTTTCATGGCTGCTCCTGTAGCTCTTTATTCTGCAGGTTCTACAAAGCCAGTGGGTTCTCATTAGGTCATTAGTTTCTGTAAACACACTCTTAAACAAAACAATGATGTGGTGCCATAACCTGTAAGAGGAGACTCACTGCTGTGTCCTCTGTGACCGGCTTGACCATGGAGCTCGTTATTTACAACGAAACCTGCTGCTCTCCACAGTCACATTGAGAAAATATTATCCTTGCAAAATAAACATTACATGTTTTCATTTTCTCAGGACATAATAAATTCCATGAGCAACAGCCCAGCAACCAGCAAGCCCCCTGTCACCTTAAGGCTTGTAGTGCCAGCCAGCCAGTGTGGCTCCCTCATAGGAAAAGGAGGCTCCAAAATAAAAGAAATGAGAGAGGTATGATATGGATATTTTCTACTGTGCAGGTGTGAGACTCTGGCTTATTTCCATTTCCACCTTGTTTCTTAATGCAAGACAAACAACACATTGTGTAGCCAAAAATATTTTGGCTGCACAACATGCTGTGTTTGCCCATCCACCTCTGGGTGACAACACCTTGACCTTTTTCTTTGCCAGTTTAGACAATCAGGGCGGACTAACAGGCTCTACTCAATAAAGGATATTTATATGTGGGTCTTCAGCTATGTGACTTGATGAATGGAAGGGTGACATGTTTGGAGGGCTGCAGTAGCGGTACAACTACAGAGTGTGACCTAGCCTTTGTGTGTGTCACACAGGTGTTGCCTGACAGGCTCTAAACCAGCTGAAGGGTGCCGAGTCAGGCACTTGCCCCAGTTATGAAAGGTGCAAGGCACAAAACACACGTGGGGATCAATAGACTAAATAGATGGATGGCAGCATCTCAAAACTAAAGCCCCAGTCAGACTACATTTATTTCTGAGCAGTGGGGTGATTTTAACACCGTTGCTGGTCAATGACTTTGATCTCATGCAGAGCATATATTACAGCTACAATAACTGACTGTTTGGTGAGGTTGCTGATCTTCCAGTAACTTCAACCCACCTTGTTCTTGATTTTTAACTGGACATGAGGTTTTCTGTTTTTGTCAGCTTGGTGTTAACTTTCATTTTTGGGTGAGAGCGGAGGTGGGGTCACAAATGTTGATGCTACTGTATGACTGCTGCTACTATTTTGGAACCACCATGATGACAGAATATTAAAGCTATCAGCAGAGCAAGACCCCATAAATGTGCTGTTGTAATGTCAGCAGGAAGGCATCTGTGTTCCATTTTGAGAGAGGTTTTGTCTTACCCTGTATATGCTCCTTTAGATGTATGCCAGATTAAAGGTCGCGTGTAGTGGGGCTTCACCTTGATGTGAACTCAACGCTGAACAAGCATTGCGCATTCCTGCACTCTGGAGGCGTGGCTTTGGAGAGAAGTCTGAGGAAAGGGGCTTGGGCTTTTGAATTGTGTATTTTCAAAATGTGACCTGCTCGAACCATTTTTCCAGGATCTCCTACCCCACCTTTAAGTATGAGCAGGTCTTGTTTGCAGTCTGTCCATGGATACACAAACAACGATTGCTAAAATACTCTCACAAAGAAGAAAACTTAAAAGCCTGATGATTCTGAGCTCAAATGCTGCTTTTTTCTATGATTTCTAGGCACATTTATGTAATTTTACTTGGGATGAACATCAGAGATAATGATACCCTTGGGAAGTGTAAATCACAATGAATGATAGTGACAGATAATGACCTCAGGGGGAATACAGTTTTTGAGTCAAATTTACCTCTCACATCATCTTTGCCTCATGTTACTCCCTCTGTGCCTCCCATGCCTCTATCGTCTTTGTCCTGGTGAAAGTCTCACACCACATCCAGTAATTCACCAATGGCTAAAATGCAGTCATGAACAATTTGTTAAATTACTGAGGAGCCCACTGAATTTTTCATTCCCCACTTTCCCCCTGCGCTTTTAATCCTGTCCAAATGGGGCTTAAGAGTCTAGAGCCATGCTAGTGGCTCTGTGATGCTGTACTTAAGTGCAGATGTGATTTGTGCTTTACTTTTTAACTTCCACTGTCAGCATACTAACATAGTCTGTTGGCCAATTTAAAAAAGTAACTGCACTCAGTCTAATAATCCTATTTGTGCCGCCAACAAGTGCTGACAACATGCTTCTTCCACACTCAGTGCTGCAGTAATACAGGGTCGTACAAAGTTATGTCAAAGTTAGGTGTGGTCTCAAGTACAATGATAATACTCCATGAGGCTCAAGAGGCTCAACTACTCTAGGCACCATATGTATCTGTACCAAATTTCATGGTAATCCATCCAATAGTTGTTGACATTTCACGGAAAAACAAGCAGAAAATGTTTGACAAAGCTGTCAAAGCTATTGATGGTGAAAAGACAAGGCCTCGCCAAAGTTTCTAATGATTCATCTGGGAGTCTGGACGTCTGTACAAAAGTTCATGGAGAGCAATCAAACAATTGCTGGGATATTGGAGCGAGTGGTGGACTGACCAACTGACATTGAGCGTAATCTGTTGAAAAGCTGCACTTCTGAAAGAGGAGAGTGTCTCATTGCTTCCCTCAGGTTCATGTCAGCAGATTAAGTCTGGAAAAGAAGAGGAATATCTGGTGCTAAAAGCAGAGGCCTGTTGCTCTGATCCTCAGGTCAGCACAATGCTGTGCTCTTACAGTAGATGGACCATCACAAGCAGCTTGTCATGGTGGTATTCTCTCAGATGGGGGTAGAGCCTGAAAAAGAAAGAATTGGCTGATCAAGGGGTACTTTTCTGTTTTCATTTTGTCCATTTCAGACCACTGTGCAGCCATGTATGAGTTCAAATTGAATCCTGTCAACATTGTCAAGTCTTTTAAAAGTCCCTCACTCTATTCTAGTCCACAGGGGCCCAGGTTCAGGTGGCAGGGGACATGCTGCCCAACTCCACCGAACGTGCAGTGACAATCTCCGGGACCCCAGAAGCCATCATCCAGTGTGTCAAACAGATCTGTGTGGTTATGCTGGAGGTGGAGTATGACAAGACTCATTAATGCTGTTTGATTTTTAGTGGTAATGAGACCAAGACAACCAGCAGTGAACCAACAGTTAGAGGTTGTGAGGGCTGCTCTGTATTTCTGGCTAGAAACTCATGAACCCATGCACTTTTAGTGATATTTCACTCCATTGTCAGGAAAACACCTTTTCCAAGGAACTAAATGTTTTATATTTTCTTCACTAAAAATAAAAAAGTACAAGTTAGTCTGTACCTGGGCCAGAAAGACCAGGCAATTGATGTCCATAAATGTCAAGCTGACATGCAGCCTGGCTGTTTACCTAAGCCCTAAAAGGGAAATTTGTGTCCTGCTGTTGACTCTCCGTTTTGTTGCTGATGACTAAAATGATCACTTTTCCAGTTTAGAGGACAGAGTTGTAATAACCATTTGGCAATTTTTGCATAAAGCTTTGTGACCAAACTGTCAGTAAAGTGTCTGTCAAGATTCTCAGTCCAACAAAAGTTGAATCGAGGGCAACAGGTATTGATTGTACTTGAGGGCGTCTCACCTCTCATCTGAGAGGCTCCTTCAATTTTCTCTCATCAGGAGCCTGGCCTGTTTGTGGTACATTGAGAACACCATTGCTGTGTCTTCATATTGTATTTGAAGCACATACCACACATAAATGGATACTCCTCCCACTACAGCACAGCAGCTACAGAGGAAATCTGATTAAGCCCTCCACACTGTCTTGAACAGCCTTGTTTCTGCAGCACAGCATGAATCAATAACTCTGTGTCATTACGGTCTGCTAGCACACTGGAACTCCTCAGCTTCCTCGCTGAAACCACCTGCCTGCTGCCTCAAAAAGAAAAGCTCATACATTTGCAAAAGAAATACAGCCATGGCAACACATTTTATCTGTGATCATCATGCTTCACTCATTCTAGGTATTAGTTTTCTATTGATTCATATTTTATCTTTTAAAATCATTTTAACTATACAGTATTTTTTAAGTAAAGACAAAGGTTTTGGAATAATTTAGCGATGAGAGGATGACACTCTCATACTGCAGTTGTCTATTAGATATCATGCTATAGCCACACTTTAGATAACCTATAAGTGTTACCACTGGAAACAGGGGGAGCATGGCTCTGTCATGTCAACAGGAAAAATAATCCACCCACCTCTAAACCTAATGCATCAGCACAGTTACTGGACAATAAGCACCAAAAGTAGCTTGAGAAATGGACTGTTTGAGGATAAATCTTTTATAGGTTTTGTTAACTCAGAGCCAGGCTAGCTGATAGATGATACCTGATAGCTGATAGCTCCCCTTTAGCCCCTATAGCTCCCCTTTAACCCTATTTCAAAGCTAAACAATTAGGCTGCTGGCTGTAGCTTTGGAGCCTATTTCATGAGATATAAGAGCAACATTGATTTTTTTTTCCATGTAACTCTCATTTATCAAAGGTTAGAGACAGGCTTGCTGCTACCTCCTCTTTTATTGTCTTTATGCTAAGCTAAGCTAACTTGCTTAGCGTACAGTCTTTTAGAGTGTTCCTCTTTTCCAAATACAACAGGACCACAGCCTGCTTCACACTGACTCATTTTGTCTCTCTTGTCTCTCTCCTAGTCCCCACCAAAAGGTGCCACCATCCCTTATCGCCCAAAGCCGGCCTCCACCCCGGTCATTTTTTCTGGTGGCCAGGTAAGAGCAGAGCTAGCTTTAGTGTATTAGACTGTGCCTAGAGCCAACCTGACACTTTTGCTGCAGCATCAGCCACTTTCTGTTTCTGCAAGCTTTTTACTGTCATACACACCTGCATGACTCTACAACTTTTTTATACAACTGACTCTGCCATCACTGGATAAATTACAGCATTCTTTGATTTTTTGAGACACTAAAATAACGTGTCTTTACATTTTCTTACATTTTCTATGATACTGTCCATCGCAGTAGCATTGTGGCATCATCGCACTGCCACAAACAGTCTCAGGGAAGTCAGGTGGGGATCATTTGGTGTGTCCCTGTCTTCTACCAGCAGGCAGTGTTGGTGAACAAACAGAGCAGAGTGTGTGTGTGTGTGTGTGTGTGTGTGTGTGTGTGTGTTGGGGGAGCACCAATGACATTACCTGCAGTAAAAATGCAGGACAAATGCTAATGTCCTTTCATCTAATGTAGATAATCAAGTTGCAGCTCTGGCCTAAAATCTTTTGAATGTATTTAAAAATTTAACAATATGAGAGATAAATATGAGAATCATAGCCCAACTGTTTGTGAAGACTCCAATTTCCAAGCTTATCTTTTGTCTCAAAATTATACCCAGTGGATATTTTATGGAACATAAAACACAATTGCAGCCAGTTTTGGAAAAGAATAAATACATCAAGAAAGGCTGTACCACATTTCAGAACAAACGCCTGCATAAACATGTGTAAAGCTTATAATGATCAGTTTTGTTGAGACAGTGAACAGTGCGGTTATTTTTGATGTGTTTGTGTTTTTCAATGCTGTCACTATGGATTGCATCACATTGAGCAGATGCTCCTGTTGTGCTGTTAACTCAAGTCATTTGCAATCAGATGTGATGCATGTACACAAAATTTTCTGTTTAACTCCACTTGACACAAATGTTGTCTTTAATGTGACCTCAATCGATTATTTTTTAGAGATGTGAATTAAAGATTAAACATACAATTTAAAGATGAGGAATCACGACATGGCCTAGTGATAATTGCTAAGCAGAAATGGAGGCAATTTATGCATATCTTGAGTCCTGTGCACTGATGGAACATACTCCCATTGCACTTTAATAAGAATGCCATATTAATGTTGGATAGGTCCTCGCTTCCCTCTCAAATTTTTCCTAAATGTTAACATGATCACCTCACATCATTTTTGCAGATTTACCTCCTCCTGACTTCTGCTTTGCAGTTGTGATGGTCCATTATCCTACTGGAAGTAGCCAGTAGAAGGAGGTAAACTGTGGGACACAGCATTGGAAGCATTCTAGACACTGTTGACTTTCAGACAAACCAGCATGTCAGGCACTAACAATCACACCAAGTCAATGAAATCACATTTTCTCCTCATTCGGATGTTTGATGTGAGCATTAGCTGAAGCTCTTTACCTGAATCTGCAGGATTTTATAAATTGCACTGCAACCACATGACAGACAGAGAGGATAATTGAATGAATAAGCTGGTGTTCTGGTGTTCCTGATAAAGGTGCTCTGTGAGTTTACTGAGATCTTGCTTGCAATTCATGGAATTGGTCGTTTTTGCATTGATTAATCAAGCACTGAATTTAAAGATTTAAAGATTTTAAAGACCAGCTCTTCATGTTTCTCCTTTAACTGTGGTAATAATAAGTGTGACTGTCATGCACTGTTATTAAAAATGACAATAAACTTGCAATCAGCGTGCTTTTTATGCTTAATAGGATTTCTACAGACTTAGCTGGTACAAGCTGATTTATTCATCATGTGATGCTATTTACCCATATAAAATGTTGAAATCTGCTATTTTTTATATTTCTATTTTTCCAGGCCTACACAATTCAGGGACAATACGCCATACCACACCCAGATGTGAGTTCTTAATTTCTTCTTAATTTAATCCAATACTTATACCAGTATCTGAAGTATGTAACCAAAACTGGTTGCAGCCAGCACCTGAAGTTATTAAGAAGCAAGTCATAAATCAAAACTTCCAAAATCACTGTCCTTATACTTTAAGGTTGGGTGCAGCTCAACCACTGGAACGACCCCTTGCCCTGATCTGGTTGATGACAAAACAGCAACTTCTGGCAATAATGACAGAGGCCATGTCAGCAACGGCAGCTTTTGAAGTAGACACCCCCTTAATTCCAGCAGACCATATAGTCTCCATTAATAATCTGCCTTCATCTGTCCTTGTCATGTGAGCATCTCAGAAGCTACCTTCTGTCAGATTCACTAATTCAGAGTTGGGCAGTGATTGATGCCAGTGGAGGTGGTGGTTGACGGTACAATCATTCAAGAGCAGGCCTGACACCCTCTTCCACCCTCATTAAAACTCCTCTTAAAAGGAGAAGAAGGTTTAAAAGCATCCGTCTTCCCCTCATCCCTGATGGAAATGATACACAGCAGGGGGTTGACACTCTGTTACCATGTCAGGGGGTAAGTGGCTGCTCTGACAGGCATGTAAAACCAAAGGTTTCTCCAGGTTTTAGTTGTAAGTGCCAACAAGAAGGACACATCGTAATCAAAAGGGGGCAAATGGGAATGAAATTATTCCCTGCATTTGGTTTATGCACTGATGAGCTGAGTTGTCTCTCTGTATTTTGTAAATTAAAAAAAAATGCAGAATGTGAAAGTGACAAGGAAATAGGTAAATAAAGAATCAAATCACCCAGCATGTCTACAACTCCATTACAGACATTCACCCTCTTTCCGTATCTCTTTTTCTCTTACTTTTTTGTCCTCCACCACCCTGTGTCATGGCCTCCTTCTCCTCACTGTTTCTTCACTCTAGTTTTGGTTGGCTTCATTTCTCGGTGTGTCCTGTGTATCAGTAACCTCTTAGTTCTACTTTCCCTCCTAACCCTTCAGCAGTTGACCAAGCTCCACCAGTTGGCTATGCAGCAAACCCCCTTTACCCCTCTCGGACAGACCACCCCTGCTTTCCCTGGTACGTACCCACGAGGCCCTTTAGATACTTCCTTCTCTTTGCATCCAGAGAAATATTTTTTCTCTTTCCCTACCTTGCACCTTATCTCTCTCTTTTGGCACAGCATGACTTGGCCCCCGTGGTTTCTCTCCTCCTTTGATTTTTTTTCATGTATATTTTCTCTTGGCTCCGTCTGATAATATGCCAGTGAAAAAAGTGAAAAACTGAAAAAGAACTGACACTGGGCTACACTTAAAAACTGTTTATTCAAAATTTCATTATCACTTGGCAACTGGATGTATTATTCTTCTCACACATATGTAGGTAGTTTTATTTTCCACAAAAGATGAAAATCACCAGTGAGAGAGGCTGGCCACACCGCAATGTAATAACCAATGGAATATCTCCCATAACCGACTAGACCTTGGTACATACAATATATATTGTCTGTCTATCATATCCTGCATAGACACTCGCACAGAAAAAAAAAAAACCTCATGAATAAACACAGTCTGTTTTCATCTAAAAGAATGTTTCCATTTCTATTACTACATGGAAAGATTTACTGAATCGACCAGGATTTTCACACACAAAAAAAGTACTCCATTATACTATTGTGTCGTAGCTGCGTTTGTCACATTTTATTAGCAATTTTTTTTGGGGGGGAAATACACCTCATGACTTTGCTGTCAAGAAGTAAATGGGGAGATGAATAGGCCTCCAACTGTAATGCTTCATTTCAGCTAACAGTAAGTTAGCTTGGCCTAGCAAAAAATAAGTAAGAAAATGGAAATAAGGGAAAAATAGCCTGGAGACAGTATGGAGACAGCTTAGCCCTGCTTTCTTCATGGATTTTCCTTGGACAGAGGCAGACCAGCTGTTCTCTTCTATCTCCTGTTCTTTGTAGCAGGCTAAGCTAACCATTTCCTGGTTGCATTCTACATTTAATCTAAGGACAGTAAGATCTGTAACAATACTCTCATGTAACTGTTGGCAAACAAGGGAATAAACGTATTTCTCATGATGACAGAGTATTCGTTGAAAAGGTTTCAGTTAAAGAGATTGTTTAAAGTTGAATCTCCTTTCTTATGTCATTGCTGCCTGACTCAGGTTTGGATGCCAGTCCACCAGCCAGCACCCACGAACTCACCATTCCTAATGATGTGAGTAAAGTTAGACAGGGTTGAAACGATACATGTATTTTTCAAAATCCTATACTTATGATGGTATATTATATATGAATTCAACTTGCGTTGAGAGGTTTTTACAGGGTAAATTGTGGCTTTAATTTTGATATTTTCATGTGGAGCATTAAGGTTTTCTTATCCTTACAAACTTGAAACTAAAATGAACTTCCAACTTAGATTCGTATTGTTGGCTCAGCGGAGGACCACTCAATCACCGGATTTACTGACCATGCTCATCATTTATCAAACTTAATTTTCTGAGTAATGGGATTTAAACTATATACCCAGACCATTTCATAACCCATTAAACTTCCTTTTTAACATCAAATGCAGTGAGTGTGAATGTAATGAGACAACACTGAGGTCTCTTTGCTTCCTGTTCAAAGATTTCTGCCTTTTTTTTTTTCCTTAGCTAATAGGCTGCATTATTGGACGCCAAGGAACCAAAATAAATGAGATTCGACAGATGTCTGGGGCGCAGATCAAAATTGCAAATGCCATGGAGGGCTCATCTGAGCGTCAGATCACCATCACAGGGACCCCTGCAAACATCAGCTTGGCCCAGTATCTCATCAATGCAAGGTAACCTTTTATCTCTAACTGCTGGGCTCCAGCTCAATCTAAAACATACAGTAAAAGCAACACCCAATGACCATGTTCATAGCGAGGATCCAAGAAAACAGTTATCTTTGACACTCATGTCGTTTGGAAAGAAGAAAAGTGTCTCACCAGTTAAGTTTTGACATTCGCGACACTGATACTTTGATGAGTTGCTAGAAAATGCACGATATCTGTCAGGTTTTGACAAGTGTCAGATGAGCCCATGAATAATGTGGCTATTCATTTTTTTCCCCTGGTACTTCTTTTCCACTTTTGTCCCTTATTTCCACCCAAGTGTAGACATTAAAATGCATTACGTTTCTGCAAGCATGGTCTTTGAGCATGAGTGGCTCATGGGAACTTTGCCAAGTTTAGAGACAAATAAACTGTGTCTTTGAACAGAACCTGCAGATTAGTAAATTGGATGGTCGATAAATGAATCATCAAATTTTCAACACCCACCTCAGTTGATGAGCTGATTGTTCACAATGAATTTGTAAAACACAACAAAAAAGATCAACAGTATTATCAATGCGTCTCAGATAAGCCTTTTATTCTCATGAACAAAAAGCAACTGATATCTGTTAAACTAAACTTTTCATTTGAATTTTCTTGCCATGTTTTTGATCCTTGTCTCTTTCTCTCCTTCATTCAATGAAAGTGAATGAGAGTAAATACAAATGTAGCCATGCTCACATCATATCTGCACCTCAAGGAGAAATGTCATTAACATTACAGCAGGAGAATCTACGTATATGCTCACAAACAGGATTTAATGTCTTTCACCTCTTACGGGGATTTCGCAAAACAATCCACCACAAAAAAACAACAACTAATGTCTATTGCTTTCCCACAATTCCGATGGCAGGTTCAGGGACGTGGCTGCCATGTGGAATGACCCGTCATCCATGACAACATCCTGAAGTCACCCCAAATCTGGTTCTCTTTTCAGAAGCTAACACCAAATCCACCAATCTTCACAATTAGCCACTATGTATTATCCCATGGAACTTCCCCTAGAGTCCCTTGGTTGTGCATAACACTTTAGCATTAGCCTGCAGGAGACCTGTAGTATCAGTCAGATTAACAACAGTGGGATTTGTTTAAAATTGATGTTGCGAGTGTATTGTTAAAAAAAATAAAAATAAAATAAAAAAAGACAAAACTAGTTTCACATTTTGGGAAATATGCTTATTAAGATTTGTATTTATTGCATTGCTCTATTTCTTGTTTCTTCATTTATATGCTGAAAGTTGAATAAAAAGGTTAATAGCACTCTCATCTAGTTATCTACAAAGCTAGGTTCAAGAGATGGTTACTTTGGCTCAGCAAAGGCTTGAAACAGTGGGTAATAATTTGTTGGGGTCTGTGCAAAGGCACTAAAGCCCCAGCACCAGCATCTATAAAGCTCCAAGGTGGCACAACTGTCAGAGAACAACAAACTGTGTCCCAAATACAGGGGCCACAGCCTTTGATCAGAAATGCCAAACCAAAATGAGATGAGACTTCCACTGTGTCCCCCCTTGCCACTAAAGCGCCACTCCCATGTCCTTACAACTTTGACAGGACAAAACTTTAACAGGAACTTGAAGTTTTAAAGCCCACACCAAACACGTACCCTTACAAGCTGTTTATTATTTTCATTGTGCACCTGCAATGACTCTTGGGACCTCCATGGACCGGGAAAAGGAGGCTGCATTGAAAGAGCATTTGAAATGATACAGCCTGGCTGCAACACTGTGATGCAATTGGTCTTTAAATGCTGCCTCTGCATTGCAGGATGAGGCCCCTGACCTGGGACACATAAACCCCTGGTAAAACCATGAATTGTAACTTTGCTTTAGTTTCTATATAAATCAAACAGACACACCCTAAAATGCCAGTAAGTGCAGATTTTGAAACTTTTGGACCAAACCAAACTAGCCATCTCTTCCTGTTTCTCCTCTTTATGCTGGGCTAAAATTAGCTAACCTAACCACCTTCTGGCTGGATCGCACAGACTTGAGGATGGTATTGATCTTTGCTGACATCTTAGCTAATAAATGTACTTCCCAAAATATTGAACTAGTCCTTTAAGTATTTATTTAGCATGCTTCATTCCAAGAATAATATGGTATTTCTTTCTGTCATTGCTATATTAGATAAATTTGCTTATCAAGTCCTATTGTGTCATTGTATAGAAAGAATAAAAATAATAAAAAATGGAAAATTAAAAAAAAAGCAAAGAAAAAGACAGAACGCAACTGCCACTGAGCAATGCTGTTAGAAGGAGGAGTGATGTGATGCCTCTGTCAGGGAATAGCCTCCAACAGTTTCTACACTGGATATTTCATGACACCATCATGTTTTTATTTTTCAGTCCACTGCATGGCTTCATGACGGGGTTAGTACTGCATGATTATTTTTTTTAACCATATTTTTAGAAGCTGAGCTGTTTCGTGTGAACGGATACGATGAAAATATATCTGTCAAGTCTGCGTAGAAATGGTCCCAGCTAATTCAAGCACAAAGCCAGCCATTGCAGCAAACTTTCACTTTCAAAGCGAAAGTTCTTCTTTCACAGTTGTTTTATTTTCTCTGTCTATCTTTCCCTCCCCACTCTCCTCCCCCTGCTCCTCCTCCACCCCGTCTTCCCCTGAACTGTTCTAGGCTGACGTCTGAAGTCACTGGAATGGGCACACTCTAATTTCTACCCATCTTCCCTCAGTGCATCACATGACCCTTATGAGCTTATGGCGTTGCACCTAGTTTATTTATTTATCTCTGTATTGGACAGTCCTGATATTTAAGTGACTTTAACTTTTATAATTTCTAGTATTTACTGTAAACATGTGTATCTGCACTGTCACTAGGATTCTTCACACCTATCTGAAACCGTGTCGTCTCTGTTTCTGAAAGGTCACTTTACTTTTTTGACACTCTAGTACCTTTCACGGCATCTCATGCACTGCACTGCTTTGTTTTACCTCATGGTTTAAAGCATCAATCTACTTTGATTTTTATGTTCTGTGGGCACCTGAAAATAAATGCGAAGTAAATCTAGACGACGGAACAATTTAAAGCCAGTGTTGTCCCTCCTACACACCACATTGACACATTTTGTACTCCAGATGCTTTTTTCTCATTTATTTTACACTGATTTCATGATTGATGAAATGAGTGTCTTACTGCGTACCTGTGTGCCTGTCCTAGTGCTGTATGTACACCATAGATTTATCTGCATGATGCACAAAACCTACCATATTTCAAATTCATTTAAAATTCAACCATATAGACACAAGGACTGAATGAGGCAGGGAATGGAACAAGCCATGAATGGTCTATTTATCTGTATGTGTCACTTTGACTCCGGTTTGAAAGTACCTCATAGGTATAGACCAGTATATATTTATTCTAATGCAGGAACTATATCAGTCTCCCCGAGTTTCATCTGAGCCCTGACAAAAAGGTTAGATGTGAAAATGAAAATAAGTCAAATAAATGACTACAGCGACGAGTGAAATTCAAATGCATGTTATATAGATGCACCCAATTTTATTCGAATATATTCCACAAACGTGTACTCATGTTATTCATTCATCGCATAGAAACACAGTATAAGAGGCATGAGTCATTTGGAAAGGTCTGGAATTTATCTAATGTATATTTGCACTCACATGTTGCTAGTTACGTCTTCAGTGTGTGTCAAAAGGGCTTCCAAGCTCCTGGGAAGCAAGACTCTCATTAGTCAATCATGTCTGTTTTTCAGCTCCTGCCTGCCATGGTCTGGTAGACAACTCAGATAGAGAAAAAACGTAGTGCGTGTCTGGTTAGCATGTATGAAACATTGGCATGTATAAAACATATCTTTTGACGTACTGTATGCATCTACAATGAATTAGTCACTGGTTTTGCAGGCAGTACATATAAATGTATGTATGGCTCTCTCTGTAAACTACTCGCCATCTACTGTAAGACAGTATCTCAGCAGTTACACACACAGGTTGCACATCTGCTCCACACAACTAGAGGCCCAGTTGATCAAACTAAAGCTGAATGTATTTAAATATATGGTTTAACTGCTAACTTACATGGCATACATACAGGATTACACCTTAAATGGTGTCTTTTTTTTTTTTTTTTTTTTTAATCCACGTACTTATAATAATAATATAATAAGTACAGTATAATATGATGCAGAATGATATATAATGTAAAGAAGTTTTGAGTATATAAGGTTTGACAGGTTTACTCAAACTGGAGTCTGACATTTAAAATTCAAATCTACACTTACATACACTAGATACATACAATGGTATGTAATCTGATTATTTTAGATTATGTTGAATATAAAACTCAAAACAACTCTCCCACAGTGTCTGCAAACATATATGAATGGATTGCCTTACTAGTAGCTGTAGCTGTCACTTCAAAATGTAGGTTATGAAATAAAGAAAAAAAAATCTATTTAACTTTACAGTAACACACGACTCTCCAGCAAGTTAATCTGTTTTAAACCATTTTAAGCCATTTTTACAGCCTCCTGTACATTAGACTCTGGTCCACATATACATTGCAAATGTAAATCTGTACATTAGCGTATTAGCATATATGTTTCTGTTGAGTAGATTTAAGACTGGCTGATTGAGGTTAACAAGACTTTTAAGGTGTCATTTAAAAGCTTTCCATTATCTTCCAGAAACTGATCGCTTAAGTCGTTTGAAAATATCTTCTTACCTTTGAATACTTGTGTTTGTAGGTTTAACATTTTAACACCCACAGGCCCAGCAAGCAACATGACCCACAGGCCAATGGGTGTTAAGGGGTTAAGGTGTCTGCTGGGGCCAACAGACCAGCCAAGATATGGTCATGCTACTTCACAGTGTGACCAGTTTGCAAACATCTCAGTTGCCTTTCTGATTGTCATACTTCTATCATTCATATTTATGGCATTGCTCATGTTCTCATTGACCTGCAATGCTGTGTAAGCCAAACAACTTTTGTTGCTTCTTTCATTTTAACAATACATTAACTTTTTTCTTTTCTTTCTTTTTTTGTTTTTACTGTGCTAGAGCAGCAAAAAAATAAAGGTTAGCACTGAGGTGATA
The DNA here is from genome assembly GCA_021432705.1 of Caranx ignobilis. Lineage (NCBI taxonomy): Eukaryota > Metazoa > Chordata > Actinopteri > Carangiformes > Carangidae > Caranx > Caranx ignobilis. The sequence goes on from MU269983.1 coordinate 19,754,316, forward strand.
TAAATAATGCTGTTTGAAGAAATGTGTCAGACCATGTTTATGTTTGATCATTTGCTTCATGAAGGTTTGTATTGGATTTATTATTTATTGAGGTTGATTCTGAAATGTTTTGTAAAAAGAAGAGAATAAAGTTTGTGTTTTTTCCCTTGACTGGACATCACTGTCATCTTCTTTAGGTTTTGTATTATTACAATTGATTGCAGCATTTCCACAATATTGTAATATTTATTAAGCTAGTGGCACCACTAACCTGTCTCATGGAATAACCAGATGATTTTTTTTTTTTTTTTTTTTTTTTTTTTAAGATATTTAGATACAAAAGTTTCAGTTTCACAATATTTTATTTAAAAATGAAAATAAAAGATTAATCAAATGTTACGGTGAAATGTGTATTTTTCCAAAAAGCTAAATTTAATGGAATCAAACTTCACTGTGCTCCTTCTGCCAAGAGAGGGCAGAAAGTTTCTGAAGAGTTGTTTTGATGTTCAGAGTGCGCTGCTTCACCTCAAACACAAAGAGAGCTTGTTGCATAACTTTCACTTTTCAAGCAAGTTCTCTCAAAATCTTAGATTCCTGACTCTATCTAATTGCTTTTCCAAAAAACAGCTATTCTAAAAAAAAATTGTGTGTGTGTGTGTGTGTGGGGGGGGGGGGGGGGGGGCAAGACTTCATTGCAAATTGGTTTGAAGGGATATTCCAGTGTAAATTTAACCCATGATCTATCGCACCATGACAGTGAGTAAAACACCCCGTAGAGTTGCCGACTGCAACCTTCTCTAGTTGTAGTGACTTCAGCAAAGACCGCACGATAGCACAATACTGTGTCTTTGTAGCCAAGAGCCAACCGCGAACAAAAAAGCCACTCATAGCCACAGATAATGCTCAGGACAGCACCAAACTTCGTCAACAGTACAAATAGGGTCACAGCACATAAAACGAGGCATCAAAGATCTGCTAGCTTTGCCTGGTTTCTATAGAAAAGAGACTTAAACAGAACTCACCACCTTGCCTCCAGCCAGACTTCATTTTTGAGGTGGTTTCATGACCTCTCTTTGCCCTCAAGGTCAACTTTGACTTATTTGTAGTGCAACACCATCCATCAGTATCAAGAGTGTGGTGAAAGAGCTGATGAGGAAAAATAGAGGAATGTACACTACATGTAGCCCTTATGTTGAAAGCAGAAGTGCTAGCTTTGGTTTTGGCACTGAATGCAGCATCAGCATGAGTGAAATACAATGGAACTTGCTAATAGGAAGTGCTCAGGCTGCTGCCTAGTGAGCCAGAAGGAGGCTCTGCGTTGCTGTTGAACATCAGCCAGGGAAACTGGGCCATAATTTTGTTTTATTGTTTACTACAGCCACCACAGGGAGAGTCACATTTAGTGACAAGAGAGTAACTTTGTCTTACTCAAGGACATCCCAGCAGGATGGCATACACACCTTGTTATGTTAAAGGCTTTTTTTTATTATTATTATGAATTGCCCCTCATCCACAATTTAGATTTCAAATAAGAGCAAAATAAGACTTCACGAGGTCAGTTAGTTAATGTTTCTGCTCAACTTAATGACCATAACATGGAGGAAATAGCTGCAATAAATCCCTGAAATGGACGTCACAGATAGGCTTTATGGCAGTTAAGAAGCAGCTAACTGATTTTCATTTCCATCAAATAATCTGTGATTGAATCATCCACACAAAGGCAGTGGATTCCCACTGTGTTAAATGCTCACAGCCATTCACTGCATTAAAAGTGTCTGGAAAAGGTAGTTTTCCTGTAATCCCATGAGGCTTTTCTCAGTATTACTGCCACACTTTGAAAGGTTTTTAGTTTGTTATCTGTCAGTGCTGCTAACCAGCCACTGTTGAGTCCCAAAAGTTTGTTTGGATGTGTTTTATTTGCACAATCTTAGAATCTATAACAACAGACACAAACATGCAGGGGGTCTGCAGAATCCAGGAACACCTTTATCATATGATGCAATCAGCTGCAGTGTCCCTGCAAATTACTGCATTCATGTGCACCTACATGAAGCTCCCAAGGTAGCAGTTATATAGTATTAGGTTGTTTTAATGTGTTTGTGTATGTGATGTTTGTATGCTCCTATATTTTAACGAGCTGCTGGATCTATCTATCTATCTATCTATCTATCTATCTATCTATCTATCTATCTATCTATCTATCTATCTATCTGTCTATCTGTCTGTCTGTCTGTCTGTCTATCTATCTATCTGTCTGCCTGGTCTGTGTCTAGTAGCTAAATAATTTTTCCATTTTTCCAGCATTGCTTTTCCCTTTCCTGACCACAGTTTTGATGTAAAGCAAGATAAAAAAAAAATCCATCACTGTAAGTGTTGAATCCATCTAAATGAGTCGGTTCTGTTAACTGGACACAGCTATGTTGTGGTCTTATATTCAGTTTGTGCATGCGCACAAGAGATCGAGCCACGGGGGATGTCTGTGGCCAGAGGCATGATGCGAATTAACATTGTCCCTCTTTGGGGGGTGACCAGAGGTCACCTTGTGTACAGCTCAAGTACGAGTCCTCACCTAATCTTTCATGGCTGTTAAATATGCCTAGTTTCAAGCAGCTCTTGATTATGCACTCCCAAAGTCCCTGATTACATCTAGCACATTAAACAAGTCCAAATAAGGAGCAGTAATCCCCGTGCTTAACCTTGGCCGAAAAATAGGAAATGCCCATCTATAGGTACTGGGCTCATTGTGATTCCACAATTATTCAGTGACTTCATAATGACTCTTGTCATTTCCAGGAAGAACGACTCTGAGACATTTATTAGAACTGTCCTATTGAATTTGGCTTTGTCAAGACATTGAATTGGGTTCTTAAAGTTAATTAAGTCAGTCACTATACAGAAATAATAATAAAATGTTATTCTTTTTTGTGAACTTTTTTTATTGGAGTTTATTTGACCTGAGGAAAGAGAAATTAAAACCCTATCTGCAAAATGTCAAGGAGGATTTTGACTATAATAATGAAATTAAGACAGAGGCATAGTGTCTAAAATCGTCAGGACCTAGCTGGTTGTTTTAGTGTGTAGCTGAAATACTTTAAGTTACTATTACTGGCAGTGCATTATAGCTGAAAAGCATTAAATGTATTGTGTTGTAGTTTTATTGCAAAATTAGTGGTCACCAGTTGAGTTTCCCTTCTGGCTGTTAATCTTTCAAAATTCATTTGCCTCTTTGTTGCTATGTAAACTGATTCTTTCCGATCATTTTATGTAAATCAAGTACAATTACTACAAGCAGAAATCAGAGTGCGGTCACAGGTTTTGTTACAATCATAACATCAGGATTTTAGCAGTAACTTGCAAATAGTTCAGACATTTCACACACAGTTTCATACGCGTTCCTTTGTCTGACAACAGAAACAGTAGAACATTTACATGAACTGCTATACTCAAACACAAATTCAAACACAGCATAGTGACAACACAGAGTGGATGACAGAGGCAAACGAATGACAAAATGAAAAGAATGTTAATGCAAGTCTGTTGAGTCATGTATTATAGGTGTTGACCTCATGTTGTTAGAAAATGATTGGGGTTTCAAAGAGTATTAAATCTAAAGCTTTGTATGTCTTTTACCGTCCAGTTTAATGAGCTGACTAGTCATATTATTTACTGACTTATTTGATACACTTCACTACATTTTGCCAGTTCTGTACCAGTAGTCCAGAAACCAAGAATCAACTGTGACTCCAAACATAAATAATGCAGAGAGACTAATCATGGGGAATTATTTTAGACTTTAATATATTCTATAATTAACAGCTTATGTGACACAATCCGCTTTGCTTTGGTGTATCTGGTAGTGGATGAAGAGAAAACCTTCCCTCCCTGGCTGAGGTTTAGCAGCTCAAAATGAAATCAGATGATCTAGTGTTTAGTTGGACTGAGAACATCAGTTGTCTGAAGCATATTGCTTAAGACAAATTCATTTAGTCACTGCTGACAGGCTACAGATAAACACTCAAAACCTCTGTCTACTTAAATCAATACCAAAGCAGAAATAAGCCTTTGTAAGTTCTGTGTTCGATGCTACTTTGCTGTTAGAGAAGGCTTTCATGAATGAATAAGTACTGTATAACTGAAGTGTTATGTAAGTTTTGAAAATTAGATTAATTATAACATCTGTGAGCCGTGACAGTGAACCAGGTTTTGTGATAGTTACCATAACTAATCGCTTGAGCACCATTTTATCGGACCATTCACTATCTTTGATCAGTTTCACATAATAATAGGTTTATCACCAAGTTAGCAGGTTTGAATGTTTCAGTGATAGTCAAAGATTCCATTAATGTTGGTATTTTATTTTAAGTGTTGATCCATAAGTCGAAGTATGTGCATCCTCTCTCACTCTCACCAAACTGTATAAGGTTGGATGGAGGGTCCAGGTGGGCGGGGTTGAGGCCATAGCTAATAGTGGTGATTGCTTTGTTGTGACATCACAAAGTTACTGAAGTCCTGACAGCTCATTAAATGTCAGTTTCTGAAAACAAGTTGTGTATGTTTCACTTTGACTGGACTGAGCACTTTGCCAGTGTTGCTATAGAACCAGGGCCTGCTTTATAATCAAAGAAGACATGTCATCTAACTTTACCATATGGGCGCTTTAAATGCTAATGTACTCATCATACGACTTCTTACTGAACATTTATTGTTATATAAAGTGAAGGGAAAAAAGACATCTTGTTTCCTAAACATGCCGTAGTGTGCTATGAGAGTGAGTGCAGTTTATGTTGCTCATTTAGAAGATCTCAGGGTCAGACTATAGAGTGGCTCCTCTCACGAGAATGTTTCTTTATCACATTACATATTTTTCTCTGACATTTGCCTTCTGTCTCCTTAAAGAGTTGCAGAGCTCTATGTAGTCTCAGAGCCAGTTGCAATGCATGCTTGGTTGGAAATGAATCCCAGCCTTGGGTTTAAAGGATTTAAAAAAAGGTTTTATGTTTCATAAGTCTGTCTGTATGGAATGTAATTAAGTAATTTCCCTTATGAATCATTCATGATCTTAAATGGGGCTTTGAGGCTAAAGCAATCTGTCTGTTTACATTTTGTTTTCACTGGGCATACACAGAGTAGGCTAGATATAATTTTAATTGTTGATTTGTATTTTATATTTATTTAACATGATACCATCATCAAATAATTATCACCTGTAGTATCTTCATCAGAGCTAGTTTGTTAGTAAGTGATGTTCACCCTCAGTGCTCAGTTTAAGTATAGCAGTTTATCTGACACAAATAATTTGCCATCATGCAGGCTGCTCTTCTGTGTTCAAAGACACTAAATTAACCTTGACATCGAGGTGTGAGTCATTTTGATAAGCGACACTTTCAGCCCACACAAATGATGCTCATTTTTCTGGGACTGACTGGGCATCCTGGTGTCTGTGCCACCCCAAGCTTCTGTTGCTCTCCTGCTCCATATCTACTGAAACAGTCCATTTTAAAGTTAGTTTAAAGTAATCTTTACATTCTTTAGGCACATCTGTAAAAAAGCCAATCTTACCAACAGGCTTAAAACCTGGTGGTTTTCTGAAATTATCCTGCTGTCGCATGCAAAAGAGAAAACAAGCGACATCCTTTGCACTTAAATTCATGTAATCAATGAAAAAAAAAAAAGTAATTTAAAGAGGAACTATGCAAGTCTGGTCACTTCTCCTCTGTTTTGCTAACCCTCCTCTAGGCCATGTGTTTTTGTTTTTAACGAAACCGCCGGGCGAAAAAACAATCCATGGAGGCATGGACAATGTTATATAACATATACAATGATACAATGTGTATATTTGTGTAATCTTAACTGTCATAAATGAAAGATTATAGGTTACAGAGCGTGTTTGTGTTGCAGTGCCACAGAGACAAGAGCTGGGAGGAGGTGGAGGTCAAATACTGCTGTTGTTGCAAGGTTGGGTTTCAGCCCAGAGACTCCAGGTGGAAGGCAGAGAGCCTCCATTCTCCCCATCACATTACAAGTCATGTATTTAACCATCACAATTAGTCCGAAGCTGTTTAATTGAGGTAAACATGTAGCATAGCTACAGGAAGATCCTGCATAATTCCTCTTTAAAAGATTCAGTACAGAAAGTCACCACTGACTTTTGAAGGACTTTAAGAATGACTGCAATCCACAGTAATGAGCTGTAGTTGATACTGCAGATGCATATAAATATGAGTGCAGGAACCTCCATCAGGTTTTGCAGTAGGAGAAAGACAAGGGCCGGTTTGTTGTACCGCTATTTGGATAGGTGTAACAAATAACTGCTGTTAGTCATTGTTTACCCAGCTGTAGCCACATAGTGGTTTGAAATTAGCATAGATGAAATGCCTCCTATTTTACCAAAGGAGCTACACCCTAATTTAACACAAGTTACATAATTCTAACTCCATAGACTTGATCCAAAAGTGTACTTTGTTACCTGCATGGACACCAGTGTTTTTGCTGCAAAGGTTCTTCACACTGCACTGCAGTTTCACATACGAGGTCAGGGGGGAGGTGTTTGTGCATGAAATTGATCTCATGATTCTGAGGTCATCTCTTATTGCTGAAGGTGCCACTGTTCCAGCCATCCTTTTTTTTTACAACCAGTCCCTGTCTCCTCCATGGAGTGTGGAAATGAAGTTTTATGTCAATACCAACAACAAACAAACAGAACCTGTCCTTTAATTCTCGACTTTCTTTTTCTTTCTATGAAAGAAGAGTCTTGAAGTTGTTTTCTTGATGGTGTTTGTCACAGGGAAGATGCAGAAGATCTCATGCTCCAAGCTGCACAGCCCACTGATCGTGTAATGAAAGGACTGACTGGAGAAAATGAAACTTTTCACTTGCAAAGTATTTATAACTGGTAAGACAGAGAGCCAAATGATGGCACAATGTTTTAGAGCAACACTGAAAAAATCATCCCACTCATCTGAATGAAACTACATTTTCAAAGGTACTAAGGAACAAAACAATCCAGGCAGGTTCAGGCCTTTTTGTTCCCTTTAAATAGTGCACATTTATAATATGATTTGATAGAATGAAAAATATAATGTCATATTTTACTGCAAACTTCTTACCTAACCTTATAATTATTCTGTTCAACATGTGACAACACAATGAAAAACCTTTTTTTCCCTCTTTATGACAAAGACATGGTCTAAGTGAATGGTATGTGTTAAAAACATCACAGTCACATCAACAAATCAGAAGGGTCTCATGAATCTATGAAAGGTGATACCGCTGTTATCTTGACATCAAACTATTAAACTCATCATGAATACTTAGTCCAGCTCCCTGAGGTGTGCATGCAGAGCTGTAAACAGCTTGTCCTTCAGTAGACCGTCAGCTTAATTTGAACAACATTCACAACCATTCATGTGGAAAAAATGTTGAAAAACAAGAATAGAAATCGGGGTCAGTTCTCCCTGGTGAAAACAAACTTTTACTGAGATTACTGCTATGAAATTAAAAAAAAAAAAAAAAAAAAAACCTCACACAGTGGCAGTAGACAGACACAGGCAGGAACTCACTTGCCAAATACTGCAATATTATACAAGAAGAATAACATTTGGAATCACATTAAGGCCATGTACCTCATTGTGCAAATGAAGACTGACCAGAGGTGTTCAGGTCATAGCTATTGTGCTCATAGATGTTTAAAGGAAGTAGTAGTGCATCAACCCATCTCATCATGATCCATCCCAGAATCATACTGCATTATATTATCATTATAATTCCTCATAGATTAATTAGTTCACCACTTGTTATGGTTCGTAAACTTAAGCTAACATGTGTCCACAGCTTGATGAAACACACTTGGAGCACTGCGGAGAGTTGCTACCAGACTCTGCAGAGCCTGGACTGATCTCTGGAGACAACAACCTGACCTTGGATGGGATACTGCAGAGAGATGAAGAGATGGAGGGAAGAGAGAGAGATGGGTGATGAAATGCAGCAAAGGTTTCTGGCCAGACGTGACAGTCACTTCTGTCATATCAAGTAAGTTTGATGTAGGCCAGTGTATACTGAAAACTAAAATGCAAAATCATCAGTAAAAAGCTGATCTGCCCGGTTGAGTGCAAGTGATTCATATGTAGCTTACTAAGTGACACTAGTTCACTGTCCCACTACAAACTAATAATAATTTCTGGTTAATACAAGAGATCTCTGTTGTGAGAAAAACACACATTATTTTGTGGAGATACTGGCTGAAATTCAATTTTAATTAACTTCATCTGAGATTTGTATTTTGGACATATAACAGGATAATATGCATCCCAAATTTCTATGATGATGTATATTTTGGTCACTGATCCTATAGCTGTAGATGGGAGGGTTGATATGTTTTTATGCCAAAACATTGGTCATTAACAATGAAACATGACTTTCCATGTTCATCAGGAATCCCCTCAGTGTAACAGATCTAAGCCCTTCAGTTCATTACAGGCCTCATTCTGTGTGAAATGATATTCCTGTGATTAAAGCAAGGTTTAAATGTTTACATGTGTATTTAATATATGTTCTTAAGATAAACTTGGAAAAATGGTGGATCTAATGTAAGTTAGGTTATTAAAATATTTGCATGGTGTGGTTTAGGAGTCAAATCATTAAAACATTTAAATGAAGCATCATGCCAGTTTGGTCAGAGTGGACCTCTGTTCTCTCTCACCTCTCAATCTGGTCCACATAATCAGCTGACTTCAGGTGTTCGGCAACCATTTAGATCTCACCACAGTCTCCCCCATCCAGTCAAGTTGTCCCTCATACTTTGCCATAATCTGTTCTCCTCAGTTGTGCTGGCAGCTGTCAGTTCAGAGCATTTGCTGCAACCTCCCTCCAACTCTTTCACCTCCGCTCTTAATAACCAGCAAGGCTGAGCTCATCATCACACTCATGACAACCAGCTCTCCACCTTGTCTTCTAGTCCTCCACACTCCTTTGTCACATAAATGACATCATGATGAGGTAAAATCACAAAAGCTTCTCGGTTCTCTTCTCTTGTCTTCTCTTCTCTTTACTTTATTCATTAAAACAAATTGAAGCCAGGTTGTTGCAGAAAGTCAATGTCAGACTGTACTGTACATGTAGTGCATAAAGTGTCCGCTGTATGTGACTGAATGATCTATGTCCTGTTCACACATTCAGCATCATTCATACAGTCGTTTACCACCTCATGATAAACTGTGCTCTGCTGATTTACTTCATGTTATTTACCAGCTCAGTGTGTGTTTTATTACAAGTCGTCCTGTCACACAAACAACTGTAAATGTATCACAGCAGCTATTCAGCATCATCTCCTTCCCTGTGGTTGCTGCTGACCACTTTCTCTCTGCTACCAGCCCTGGGCACTGCTACAGTAAGTATACATTATTGTGATGAATTGTTTCAAATGCAAGGCTGCACTCATCAGTACTTTGGCCCTCTTTAAAAAGAGCAGCGCTGTTAAGTAAGATGTGGGACTAAACTGCATCAAATGTAACTCAGAAGGCTTAAAATGTCTTTTAATATTACAAGCTATTTTTACGTCATCCCATCATATCATGTAGAAGTGATTCATAAATCAGGAAGCGACAGGAGGCTGAACCAATGGGAGCAGCTGACATTAGTTTATACCAAAGGATTGGAGATTCATTAAGGAGAAGTGAAAGGAGGAAAAGAGGAAAGGCCTTCTGGACCTGCCGGACCTTTCCTTTTTTTACCTGCTGAGTAAATTCGACCATGCCTCTATAACATGTACACACACACACACACACACACACACACACACACACACACACACTCAGTGCTTTATCTTCAGTGTCACAACCAACTAGTCATACATCAGCGGGCCATCTCCCCTGGCACTGAGTAGAGTTGGATGAATGTGTTTTGTGTTTGGAACTGTTATTGGTCCTCCCAGGGGCAATTACAGGCAGAGACCAGTCAAATTTGTCCTAAAGTGTGCATAATATAAATAGATGGTGATCATTAAAAACATTCCACCAAGGTGTTAATCATGGGAAAATGTGACAAAACAAAACAAAAAAAAAGTCATCTTATTCTCAGTATGCTCACTAACCATCTCCATCCACTCAAAAGAGATTTAGGAAAAAAAACAAAAAACAAAACATATGATAGCAGAGAAAAATCCTGACAAAGGAGAAATTCTACTGTGGCTACATCAACTACGATAAATTGATATGGAGGTAAACCTAGAGCTATTGTTCATCCGGATGAATAGCCACTTACTCACAGCCCCTCCACTTCCAGAACTCCTCTGCTTGGTCCTTTAAATTGATGGAGGAGGGTTAGTGCAAGTCGCTGATGTGGGAAACCTGCTCCATCCCTCTGTCAGCAAATGGATGGCATTTCTACTGCTCCTGTAACAGCTGTGCTCCAAATTCCTGACCTTGGCTTTCTTTTCTCTGACTGTCACAGTCCCACCATTTTTTGACTTACTAAGTGTGTGCTTGGGCAGAATGAAGCGATCCCCATTGTGACCCTTTATAAAGCCTGACAAAGGGTAAAGATTTGTATGTGAATGTCCAGATGCATTTGTGAGAGAATCATCAAGCTCAGCAGATATAAGTTCAGATAAAATTCTCCTCCAGCTGCTTTTGTTGTCTCGAACTTGTGCGTTTGTATTCAAATTAAAAATATTCATGCTCTTTCGTTTCTAATTTATGGCCACTGGAGCCTCCCCAGATAGGAAAATAAATCCGGGCCAGATGCTTGTTTTCCTCTGGCCCAGTATACGCCCGGTTCCACAGCCTGAATCTGGCCCATTTACAGCATAATATTCTTAATTGTCTGGAGCAGCTCTGGTGTGTGCATGCAAAATCAGCCAATACCGGAGGATAACAGCCGGAATCTGGAAGGGAGATTTGGAAGTATATGGGCCAGGCACAGGTCTGGCCAATGACTGTAGTATATCCTGAGCCAGAAGTTTCATTTTGCTGTCTGGGCCCCTTATTGGGACTAAGTGAATGACTGATCAGTGATGGTTAGGGCTTCTGTGTGGTCATAAAGGAAGAAACAGACGGTGCTATGCACTAATCAGACAGTAAATTCTGAATGTAAGTTGTTTAACTATAATAAAATGGCCCTCTATGCTGCCTACCATTATGATGACTCCCAGTTCAGCTTGCCCACACTCTGTGGGTGTTGCTGGTCTGGGCAGCACCTCAAGTGCTTTTACAGCATTTCCTAACTTGCAAAGTCCTCATTTATGGACCATATGGGTTTTAGTCTTTTTTTTTTTTTAAGCTGCATTTATGTTTTATTATGATGCCTCACTGCTTGAACCATAACAGGTGCTCACAGTCTCATAACTCCACTGGTGCCAGACTACCTGAGTACAGACATTATGCATCGTCTGTTTGAGAGGCAGCCAATTTAACATAGCTTGAACATCACATGAATCTATAGGAAACTTCATTACGAAAACAAGAAAACCATTTTCCACACTGCATGGCACTAAGGCCTTACCTCTGCTGTACCGAGCAGAAAGGTAAATAAAAATTAAAAATTCACACCCTCTTATCTAAACACAAAACTTCATCCTTCAGGCAAGCCATTAACGGCTCAAGCAATTGAGGCAGCTTACCTCTCTTTCACTGTGGTGAGATAATTCATTTAGGTTCCAGCATGAAGCTGAATACAAAGAAAAACACACTAGAAATTGCATGAAAAATGACAATGTTACGCATTATCCGATCTATGCTTAATGTTTATACACACATTACACATGCAGTGCTTTCGGTATCTGGATTTCGCCGATAAATTTAGATTCAGAAAATATTTGTGGTCAATTTGTAGAGTTCTTCAAACTTTATGACAGAGTCCATGTTAAGTATTTGAAGGACTACCGTCACTCTTTTATGAGCCTCCACTTTTTCTTTTATATCAGCCTATTGAGCTAATAAAATTTTCCAGATGAAAACTGTAAATCATGGATCTGCTGGAACCTGACCCGAAGCCTGTCTGCTCTGAACACAAAGTGTAGTCCAGTGTCCTTGGCCTGATGAAGTTTATCCAAAGAGACCGGCTGAATACACCAATTCTTTGAAAGACAGACAGAGTGGTTATTTAAAAATATATATTTTCTTCACAAATCTAGTCTTTCTAATGACAAATTTATTTTGCTAAAAAGAGCCCATCACGACGAATGTGATGAATAGGATGATATGATAAACTAGAATATGATGACTTATCATGCATTATTACATGCAGGTCATTACCCCTGCATTAAGCTCATTTTTGGCCACTTAAGGGCAGAGCGACTATCTGAAAACTCAACATCGACTATTACCACATGAATGGTGCCAGGGCAAACCTGTTGGCAAACATTTGCTTATTAACCCATCCAGCAGACAATCATCCAAAGCTTGATTTCTGGACAACTTCTCCACCATCTCCTGACTCAACCAAGACAATAAGACAAAAAACAGTGAGCTGAAAGACACTAAAACATTGGTTTGTAACTCCATTTGTCCCACTTCAGATTGTCCATTGTTATCCGAATGATTGCTGCTTGTTGCTAATGCCTGCGCCAAACCATCTTTCCAGTGATTTCACTGTCACAGACAAATCAAACCTGTTTGATATGGTTTCATGTTTTTAGTCTTGCCTCATCTAAATAGAGAAGTTCGGGAACACACTTGTCTGAGCTGTTAAAAACAAATGCAAGGAAAGTGTAACTGCAAACAAGGGAAAACAATTTCAAAATCAAAAACAAAACAAAAAAGCCCAAACACAGTCATTTTAGAGAGAAAACATGAGAATGCGATGAAATATGTCATGTTAATTTTCACCAGAAGCATGATATGTTGTAAGATTTCAAAGGAATCTACCACTGACCTTTCAAGACATACAGTCCAATGTGAGACTAAATACTGATACAACACATGTTTGTCTTTGGCTGTGAAAAGGTGGCAGACTTCAGACTTGTCAGAGTCTCACAGTGTGTGGTAGGCATGAGAGGTGATTACTTTGTCCAAGCAATTTGCTATCCAGTAAATGAAGCCTACTTAGCCCGCAGACTTTGCTACTACTACACTTATCCACGGCAGTACAATTCATTATGCCAGCCAGCACTCTGTGGGTTTAAGAAGGAGCTGACCACATTAAAAAAAAAAAAAGCTTGCATTCCTCCATAGCTCAAATGACACCTGGAACACTGGGACTAGCTGACCTACATTTGAATCACATGGGGGTAGCGCAAATGGAATTGAAGTCACCACTTAAACTCGCTTTTTCAAACTCATATTTGCAGAGAATTCTTTTTATCAAGGTTATCTGAAAGAATAATACAGCACCATGTGTTTTTATAACCTGCAACTGTGAGATTTTGACCTTGATGAAGATGTTTTAGAACATATAGGCATGTGTATAGTGTAAGTTAACTGCCTCTGCACTGTTTAAAATGAACACAATGAATGCATGGAAGCAAACAAACAAAAAAACACTGCTAAATGCTCCATTAGATATGCTGCCATGTATCTACAGTCAATCTGTAAAGGTAAAGGGATCTGACCTTATTTACCAAATTGATACAAATTGTACTCATTGTGATCGTCACTGATGCAGAAAGATCTGCCAGGAAAACATTTGTCCCTTTAATAATAAAATAATAAAAACAGCATAACAATCTCTTGAAGGGACTTGGGGCAGGATCAAGAAATGAGACTCAATACTGACACGACAGCCATTGTGGGTAATTGTGTTTTGATTGACGTGACGCTGCTGATAAAACTTTCATTTTCTTCTTTGTGGGACTTTTCAGTGGACTTTGTGTTGTGGTGGGTTGTTTGTTTAACGTAGCAGAGTCCATTACTACCACGCATTCAGCGTCATCTGACGTCACGTCCACTGAACTGCGCGGGAAATTCGGGCCCAGAATTGCAGTCCATTATGCAGCACACAGCCTGTTCAAGGCAATGGAGAGATACGTGGGTGGGCTCATTCTTTTTGGTTGTGAACACCTCATCATCCAGTAGCATTAAAAAGACTTAAAATGCATGTTTGTCACAAATCCTGCCCCAAGTCCCTTTAAATGACATACCATTCTCACCAGACTGTTCACACTTGCTGTTAGAAGACGCATGGTGCAGTATGCAGCACATAATCTCAAAATACAGTGAGCGCAGCCTGTTTTGCACTTGTTCTGGGCATCGGTAATTACCACCAGAACACACTGACACAGACCTTGAAGCTGACACCCTGATCCACTGCTGGGCAGCCTTAATCCCCAACATCCTGACTCTTTGACTGTCAGTTTGATACAGCTCTTAGGGTCATTAAAATAATCAATGCAACACACTCCAGTCTGACAAGGCCTCCAGGTGAGTTGGTGTACTGTATATGAGAATCAGTTCCAAATATCATTTTACCCTTTAATTATCAGTGCTTTGTTTTTTCTTTTTTTTGTTTGTTTGTTTCTTATTTGGAGAGTTAATGAATTTTATTGTACTTAATTAAAACAACGTTTGCAGAGAGGAGCCTTCAAGTACTAAGAGCAATCATCCAGGTGCAGAGCTGTTTTCAATTAGGACCTAATAACCATTTTAAAAGTTATTACTTGATGGCTTGTCCTGTGTTTCTGTTTAGGAGTCATTTTCAGAGTCAATGTCTCATTCACTGGGGTAATTGTCTTAGAGGAGAGAGAGGGGCAGAGCAGAGGGGAGGCGCAGGCAGGGAGTTAGACAGACAGACGGGCGGGGGGGGGGGGGGGCTGGAGGACGAGCAGAGCTGCCGGCAGAGCAGCAGTCCAATCCAAGCGCAGCCGGGACTCCTTCTGGCGCCATGCGCGCGCGGTTCGGAGAGGTAGGGCGCGTGACGATCCGGACGGATGCGGCTCCTCGAGCTCCTGGCAGGGCACAGCACCTCGTCAGCATCCTCAACAAGTGCGACCGGAGTGTTTCATAAGCAGAAAAAGCACAGCCACGTCGGGAGATATGAAGCGTTTCACCTGGAGAACCATTAACTTCGGAACTTTACCACCGTGCTGCGGTTTCATCTGTAACGGGGACGCGTGGAAGTAGCTGCTCTTTTCACGAAGTGGTCGTTTTGTAGTTTTCATTCATTTATTTATCTTTTACAAAGGCTCCTTCTTCGACTCACGATACACAGGTGAAAACTACAGCTGCACTCTACCGACCATCACCAGCTTCTTCCAGGCTGAGGCTGGGTGGAAAAAAAACAACAAAAAAAAACAGCTATGAATTCATGTGAAGAGGAAACTCTTTCCTGGTGAGTACCTTTACAAACTATACACTGGTGTATGACCTTATTAACCCACATAGAGCTCACATCTTTGTTTTAACCTCATTTGATTGAAACCCGCAATATTACCAAACATTAACATTATTACATTTTAATAAGACCACACACGCACACACACACACACACACACACACACACACATATATATATATATATATATATATATATATATGTATATATATTTTTTTTTTTCATTTTATATATTTAAAGGTTCATTAATAAAATGAAATGGTGTTGTAATATGATAATGTTGTAATAATGTTATGATTTCACTCAAAGAAGGGTGTTTTATGGTGTTTAGGGTGTGTGTGTGTGTGTGTGTGTGTAGGTGCCATATCTTGCCCACACCTCCTGCTGAGCTCAGACTGATCAGAACGTGAGAGCCTTATTTAAGACTAGTGTGTGTGTGCGTGTGTGTGTGTGTGTGTGTGTGTATATGAGAGAGAGAGAGAGAGAGAGAGAGAGAGAGAGAGAGAGGCCTTTAGCTATGAAGCCCTTGCCAAAGACAGAAAGTGAGAAAAACAGTGACTCCAGGGGCTGATGACCGCGAGCACAGCGTGGGGTTCACTGTGTGAGCATCGTCGTAGCCCACCAGAGGGTGCGCAGTAGTAACGTGATGATCCTCCTGCAGGACAGAGTAATTTTAGAGCCCACAGCTGTTATTGTCATGTGTGCCTATGAATGAGACACAGAAGTCCTTGAAATGAGGAGAGAGAAAAATCCTCTGTGGAAGATGAGCTATTTTTACTTTTTGGGGGGGTCTATTGTCCAGTAATGAAATAATGTGATTGGTATTGATATGGACTACAGTGCTCAGTCATCAGAGAAGAATTTCATGTAATGTTTATTGTAGACATTGTAAACATAAGCTTTAACAAATTGAATGAGAAAATGCCCATAATTATGTCTTGTGCTTTATGAGATTTGCTAAAGTGGAATGGATTGTTCTAATTACATTATGCATTTCTAAGCATTGGGGGTAAAAGTCATTCAGCCCACTCAGCTCATTCTGGAAACTGTACAAGAAGATTTATATGAGCAAGTGTTACTGTATGGTTGAGTTTGCTTCCTCACATGTACTTTGCCAGAAATTACTGCCATCTGTTGCCATCTCACCGCATTTAAGGAGAGACAATTTGTTTGAATAACACTACTTTCTTTGACTCTTTCAGTGCCCAATGTAACATATCGATTCCCGAGTCACTTGGCCCGCTCCAGGCTCTCTGAAGCTTTCAACGACCTGACAATAAACCTGAGATCACAGCTCCCTGCTGGAACTGGAATATGCTCAGGGTGTGGCTCAATATTTGGATGAGCTCTTTTGAAATCTTCTTCAAAAGATTATATGCAACTCTATCAAATCAATTCTGAAGGATTATCTCATGATAAACCCACACGTTTGTGTGTATTATCTGAAAATTTTGGCATGTTGAGAGCTAATGACACTATTTAACGCCACAGAACAGATGAAACTATGATTGCTTTTGCCTGACAGGACTCATTGGAGGTCGCTGCTGAATATGCAGGACTTTGCAGGGTCTGACATGCCCAAGAAATCCCCAATCTCTGACAACTTTGCCCTCATTCGGGGTTTGCTCTTTGGATTATTCATTGCAAGTGCTCCAGTGCTAGCTTGTCCCTCAAGTTGTCACTGCATAGAGAAGAGTGGCATGACAGTGGTCCAGTGTATGTCCCGCAACTTGGAGAAGATCCCGTCAGATCTTCCAAGAGATACTGTTGTCTTACTTCTGGCATCCAACCACATCACACACATCCCCAACCATGCCTTCAGAGAACTGCACTACCTTCAGGAGGTGGACTTGTCGAACAATGACATTGAGACGATGGACGTCGGGGCTTTTCAAGGTGTCTCTGACAGCCTCCTCGTGCTGGATCTATCAAACAATCGCATCCAAAGTGTCCCCAAAGAGGCTTTCGCCCGCCTTCGAGCAAAAATCAGCCTCTCAAACAATCCGTGGCACTGTGAGTGTACGCTGCAGGAGGTCCTGAGGGAGCTGCGGCTGGACCCTGAGACGGTGAATGAGGTGATCTGCCACACAGCAGTGCAGGAAGAATATGCAGGCAAGCCGGTAATCCAGGTGCTGGACTCAGGGATCAACTTCTGCAACTTTCACCACAAGACCACCGATGTAGCCATGTTTGTCACCATGTTCGGATGGTTCACCATGGTGATCGCGTATGTCATCTACTACGTGAGACACAATCAAGAGGACGCTCGAAGGCACCTGGAGTACCTCAAGTCTCTGCCCAGCAGCTCTCAGATCAGCAAGGACTTTGATACCATCAGCACTGTTCTCTAGCAGGAGGCGTCATGTTGTGTGTGTGTGTGTTGTGCGTCTGTAAATATGTGAGTAAATGTGTGGAAATGTACAAATGACTAAAAAGCTGTTGCAACACATAATCACAAATGTTTTTCAGAACATAATTTTAGGTCCTCAGTGACCAAAACAGGCCCGGCCTCATAAATAGGATCTTTTGACTCATTTTAAATTATTATTATTATTGTTTTTTTTAATTGTAATAAAAATGAGCAATTCTGCCTGTACAGCCAGGAAAGGCAGCAGTGTCAACAACAGTAATAGCACAAAATAAACAAACTGCTCCTAAAACCTACATTTCCATGAGGGATGACAGATCTAGACTGCAGAGATAAATGTCCCCACTCCTGTGTCGATCCACGGTGTGATTGAATTTGGACTGAGATGAAGGAGGAGATCGTCTGTGATTTCCACTTACTTTGTATTGATTGATTTATGGTCTCAATGTTGCTCACACAAGACTTTTTAACTACTCATGCTGACATCAAATCGGCTCAAGTGTTAACGTTTGGTTTGCATAAGAGATGCAGAAAAGCCCTGCTGCCAATATAACTGCCACCCACAGCATCATGCCATGATAATGAAAAAATGAACTCGGACAAGGAACGTTGCCATATTGCATCTTTTTTTTCTTTTTGCACATCATCATAAGAAAGACTGCCTCTTTTATAACCAAGTGATATGATGCCATTCAAGTCTCTTGGTGAAATGTTTTTCACAGAGGGTGACAGACTGGGATATAACCTCTGGAAAATGTGTAGTGTCTCATCACAGCTTCCGTTTGTGAGCTATGTGATAACTTTCTAATGCTGCACAGGGTAGTAGAAGGCTGGAGTTTGCAACTGTAGTCTCCTGTGAATTTCACAATTATTTAAACAGTGATCACAGAAACATAGCCCCCCCTGTTTTCAGCTCAATGTTTCATTACACTGAGACAAGGTGATTATAGCACATGCCAAAAAACTATAGAATTTAGTGAGTCCAGCTCTATGGATGAATGTATTGTGAATCACCACCTCTTTTTTCTTTGGTGGTTATTGGTGGACCACTGCAGCGAAATCACAAATGGCTTAACGTAACATGCCATCATCATTCCATCTATTGATCTGATTGTAGCATAAAACATCTTGTTTGGACACATTTCTTACTTTGGTTAGGAGGTATTTGTGTCCAAGTGCCTACTCTCTGGGAACTCTACACCATAGCACTGTGCACTAAGTTGGACAACTCGAGTGTTAAATTCTCTCCCTGTCCACCCTCGCCAATGCAGAACTCAGATTTAGCTACAACCTCTGCCCAGCCAGTCTCTGTGTGTGAAGCTGAGTAACGAAGGTGTCACAGCCCAATTATCCAGATGTGTGGATTTTTCCAACACAAAGGACGAGAAAGTTTGCTAGATGACAATGACAGAAAAGTTAACAAAGGAAGCTTTTCTGTGATTGACGGCTTACTGAACCTGTCCTCACATGGCGATTCCCACTCATCTAGCAGATCCAGCAGGTTAAAACAAACACAATAAAATACAATTGTTATTTGCAACTAATACTTGACCTACCATAGGAGGAGACTTGTTTTTAATTTCAGTTTCTGTCTCGTCATCTGACAAAGTAATCTTTTGATACTACTGTAGATTTCTTGGTTACAGAAGTGTCTGTCTGTGAGGTCTTGACTTGTCATATAACAATGTTTGTGCCGGCCAATGTGTACGCCCACTTTTAAGGAATGCACATGTCATCTGTGTTGTTATGTAAAGTATGTCTTTAGCTGAAACATCATGTGCGTTTGACTGTCTTGAACAACATGTAACTGTGGTGTCTTTTCTTGATCTAAAGAAGAACGGTTCTCTGAGCTCTTTTTGTTTTTCTTCTGTGATGGGAATGAAAGGGCTCCAAAAATTTTGTGATAATAATGTGATGATCAATTTTTCTATCTGTGTTAGCAGGTACTGTGTTTGTTTTACTCTCTCGATTTCAATGGACACCTTACCAGCATTTGAAGATTAAAATTCTTTTCCAAGACAGTTCGATCTCCTCACTGTCTTTTATTTTTCGTTCCATGTGATAAATGTCCACACATCCACCTTTCATCATCACAACAGTGTTTCAGTTAGAGCTCAGCATTTCCTTCCCAGTTAATTAATTTACACTCCATGGGTTCAATAAACAACGTAGCAGCAGAAAAGGGAATGTGTCTATGATATTTTGTACAAGCAGCAATATTTTCATCTTCCTTTGCTGTAAAATGTCACATAAGGGGAAAAGAACAGTGATAGATGGTATGAGCACAAAGTAAGAAAACATGCAGTTTAATTTATTGCAGTGATTAAAAACAGTCAAGGATTTGTGGCTCTTTTTTTTGTTGTTGTGGTTTCATGATGGACCAGACTCAGCATTACCATGATGAATAATAGATTTTTAATCTTCCAAGCAACTGCACCTGCAGCGTAGTTCGCCAGAGAAGACTGTCCTCTTATCTGTGAGTGTAGCAGGTTTTTTTTTTTTTTTAGTTTCTCTAGATTGGAAATGTCCAGCATTGTAATGTGTGGCTATTTTCTCTAGGTGTTGTGGTAGGACGGAACTTATTTTCTTTGATGTGTAGTTTCTGGCAGTGATTTTAAGATGCAAATGCTGGCAGAATCTTCTCTCTAACTCTCATTAGTCTGCAGACACCTGCAGACATCTTAATTTATGTTCAGCTAGAAATTTGCAGAAGCCGAGACAAATATTTAAAGTCTATTTATTATTTATATTATTTTACCCAGCTCATCTTCAACCATGCATGTACCTGGCTGCATCCACTGCACTCTGAGAATAGAGGGTGAGATGGTTCTGACATGAGCCAACTCAGAAAGGAGCCACTGGACCTTCCACAGAGAGCACAAAGAGTCACTGACAGCTTTGAGGAGCAGGAAATTGATGTGAATCATTTCCAAATTCCTTCACAGTCATCAGAATTCGATGCAGTCGAAAGGGAGAGTTTGGAACAATGAGTTAGTGCAGCACGATCATCAAAACACTAAATATGACTGGGAGAATCATATCTGTAAAAGAAAGATATTCAGAATTTATATATATATACATATATAATATGTATATAAAATCCTGTGCATGGCTCCTACAGAATGATCTGGGTTGGTCACTGCAAATAAACAGCTGGTTAATGGATAACACATGTTTTAAATGTCATCTGAAAGAAATTCATTACATCAAATCCCTATTGAGTCTCACTGATGCGCCGAGCTGCCCAGTGACCCGAGGCTCAGCCTCTCAGTGACCCAGAGACTCTTCTGCTGCTCAGTCTCATGATTGATCCCCAGCCACCCGCTGTCTGGACCCTGAGTCGGGGTCCCAGACATCAGGAGTCCTAGCTGGATTCCTGTTTGTTTCGTGTGTCATCAGTAGAGCAGCTGATATCTGTTACCCTCCTGTGTTGGGAGTCTCGCCTGGTCCTGTGTTGGCCTGAGGTCTCCACCTGATCCAACCTCCAGACCTCTTTCATGCACAATGCAAGACATGATCTGGGTTTGTAAAGAGATGTCTGGAATCTGTCCTGCGGGAGGAGGTGCTGTCACAGTCTCCAGCCTCTTCCTGCAGCCCTAGCTTACTTCTCCTGAGCTGCACAATGTTTTCTCCTTCATCTCCCCAGCTCTGCCACCAGCTGGCTCTGGAATTCTTTCCTGTCTGCTGTTCAATATTTGCATTCACCTGAGGTTTCCTCCCCGCTCACACACCTGATCCCAGTCACCTTATCCTCAAAGCCTGCATTTAAACCTTCTTCTGTTTATATATCAATTTTTCCCCCCTTTTACTTATTGTCTGCATGCCCCCCCACCCCACACACACACACACACACACACACACACACACCTGTACTGATCCTCACCCCAAATCATCCCAGGAAGGGAATAGAGATATCACACTTGGATAGCTTTTTTAAGTGCCATTCATCTTTTCCTCTGCTGTCCATAGCCCTCACCCCTCTCTGGGCTGATTTACCTTGCATATATATTCCATATATATAGCCTCTGTGGAGAGTGAAATTGTTATCTTGTGATGATTAACACATAGAACGAGGCACTTCTATGGAATGTGACCCATTTGTTCGGCTTCCTGTGTTTGTTCATCTTGTCCGTTTGCCCTTTACACCATCTGTTGACTGAAATACCATCAACATTTTAATTTAAGACCCTGACTCTTCTTCTGATGAGCAGGAGAGGAAGTGAATGTCCTTCCTCCTTGTTACAGCACCTTTACCTGACATAGGAAAGAAAGAAAGAAAGAAAGAAAGAAAAGAAGTTCTTAAAAACCCAATGACTGCCCATATCAAGCCATATTCACAGGCCAAGTTGTTATACAGTATAGTCAGAATCCATTGAAGAGCATATAATGTTAAATTCTTTTAGTAATGTGAGCACAAGAACAAAAATGTATTAATATATGTTGAAATATAATTCTTTAAGGAAGACCACCTACACTTGGTACTTCTAAAGGTGAACATCAGTAGTGGAAACACTGAAGTGTCAACATCTCTTCAACATTATAAAGCTCACTGTTTATCATTCTCTCTGTCTCTCCCTCTCTCTCTGTCCCTGCTTCTTCTAAACAGCTGAGTGGCCTTTTTCGATAAACCAGCTGATCACGTTGTTGCTGTCAACCTTTAAATCTGTTCTCCACTTTCTGCTGTCAGCTGTCATTTCAGTGGGACCTTCCCCCACACCATTCACCCTCAGGCTTCAATATCCACAGCTCAGGTCAAGGTCATCGGAGTCCGTCACATCCAGATCTTCAGCCTTCTTGTCTTCCCACCACCACCAGTAGACGGTGGAGGCTTTCCACCTCTGTGCACATCCTCCCTCTCACCTATCATGATTGGCTCTAATCAACAAAGACTCACATCTTTGACTTTTGTTCTCTTGTTTTTGGACACGGCAGTAAAATATTTATTTGCTCACTCAGAATGAAGTCCCTCCTGATTGGAATTTCATCGGCATCACCGGCGCCTCGTCCTTATGGCTGTAATCTGAAATGCACCACAGTCTGATCCACACCTGCTGTTCATTATTTCAGGTGAAATTAGTCTCAGTACGACCTCTCTTTGTTGATCTCTTTCGATCACCTTCTGTCAGTTCTACCTCCGCACAAATCCGGCACCTGGATCAAAAGTCACTCTCCAGTTGTCAGCTGCTGTGTTTCACGGTCAAAATATTTTTCAGTTTCTGTCAGACAGAAATTGAACTCTGGCCAAATCCCTGAGAGAAGTTTCTTTGTTTAGTCTGTCTTTTTGTAATGACACAGAGTAGAAAGAAAGAAAAAAAGAATTCAAGATAATAAAAAATGTCAGCCATTACAAGAAATTATTAGTTTCTTGAATCTCAAATCCTCATGTAATTTCACCTACTGACAGTACATATTGTGTTTTCCATCAACATCTTTGAGGAGTGAACATCATTTATCACTGGCCGGGATTTTAATGGGTTCAATTTATGTAAAATATGACAAGATTTCTAAAGTGTGTTTCATGGGAAACAATTTTTAGTCTTATCTTGTTTTGAACAACATGTCTCTGGTGACATTTTAGATAAGGAAAACACACTGGCTGTAATGAATGAAAACCCTAATAAGATCTCCATGTAGGCTACAAAACACCGAAAGGACTCTCAACATGATTTGAATTAAGATTGACGACCCCAATTTACAACAACCGTAAAAATACAATTTGCAATAAAGACCCAAAAAGGCAGTTTCAGCTTTATAAGGGGTTCATGCCGCAAAAACAAAGTAGTTAAAACGATTGTTGTAGGGTCTGAAATCAGGTGTTCCATTTGACAACATTTTGAAGGGAACATCATAAAAATATCACTCCTCATACTCAAAGACTCTTTTATTGGATGTTTTTTCTTTCTTCCTCCTTTGCTTGAAAACAAAGTTAAAGGAGATATTCGTAACATTTGACACTGCTACATTGCTAACATTTGCACTCCGAGCTACAGTATACTGACCAGCCTAGAGGAAATGCTGCAGGTTCAGCATCTAACTCCATTCTTTTACCATGATCTTATCTCCAGGAACATCCACATCCTCTTGTCTTTTCTGCTACTCAATTTGGCATGTTAACCAGCTAGCCTTGGCCTGTCCTGCTGCCTTACAACAGCAACTCACTGCGACTTGCTCTTCACTCATTGTGGAGATGAGATGCTAGGAATGTTTCTGTGTTATATAACCTTTTCATTTTGTAAACATATTGATAGCGGAAGCTCTTGTCGAACAACAGTCACCACCACCACTGCTTTTTTTTTTTTTTTTTTTTACAGCCACTTTAAGAATAGCAGAAAAGCTTAACAATGAGCTGAACAGAAAGGTTTTATGATAATTCTAAATCATTTAACATAAGTTTCAAGTGATTCCCTTCATGGTGACATACACTGACTTGAGCCATTAATATTACAAAACTATAGATCCAAGCAGTTTTTAATTGTGATCCAAGATTATCTCAGCAATGCGTGTTGATTTGGGATCGCCACTGGCCGGGATTTTCCGCTGACACTTCTACAAGAACGCTGTCTAACTTTGTCCACAATGGCAGTCTGTGGAGCCAAATGTTACAGTGGCCTTAAATGACAGCAGGCCTATTTATAGTATGACGGGTTGGGTCATCCTGAATCATTCTTAGCTGTAACCACATCTGCAGTTCACCACTTGCAAGTCTCATGGAGCTGGACAGTTTGGGCCATTTGGAGGGCATGGGTAGCAGGTGGCAGAGAGGCTGCCAAAGGTCACAGTTTGATTCACTGAAATGGTGAGTGCGCCTGGCTGTATCAAAGTGACCTTGAGCATGGCAATAAGGAGCCACATGCCAAAAACTTTCAAACTTCAGAGATATTGACGTTCTTCCTCACTTCAGACATCTTCAGAGCTAGGATTTTAGTAACAGACATGAAGCTGAATCACCACTTGTAGTTGCCAAATTGCAGTTTGAAAAAGGATTTAGTGTATCTCAAGGAACCAAAGTACACTTGGCATTTTAAATGCTTCTCATCTTCAATGTGGAAAATTTCTTTAGTAATTTCTTTTTTTTTCTCCATAGGACCAATGGTGGCTTGCACTTTTTATCTCATATTTCAGTAAAAAGATTCACCTGTTTCCTGCGAACATCTGACTTTGTACATAATTGAGTACTGCAGCCGTGTATTGCTACATTCAATCAAATAATGCAACATATAAAGATAAAAGTTGTATTAAACACAATACTGTTTTGTTGGGTTTTTTCCCCAAAAGTGAAGCACTGGAGGATTCATTGATCTTTTCTTTTATTAAAACCTTTATGACCACCACACCTATCAGCATGTTACCTGAGAGGGAGTCCTGAACTTGGAGTTATTATATTGTTTTCAATAATCTCATTTAGATGAGAAAGCACTTCATTTTCCCACAGGATCAGCAGCAGTTCATCATTATGCTCCTCAGAAAAACCCCAGTCATCATCTCAACTCCACAGGTGTAAGAAACTGTTATTTAACCCTCTGTAATATTTCCACCGCACTGCTGCTTTGTTTCCAGCTCAGGTTCAGACAGTCATCCTCACTCATCATCAGTTCCACCTGCATGCATGGCTATTTAAGACTAAGAGGCTGGCCTAATACAATTCTTCTGATTTGATTAATCCTGACTTTATGAGAAGTGATAGTCCTATTTGTGAGTAGGAATGAGTTTTGAGTAGTGAATAGAGTATGCGTTTCCAGCTGCATGAAGGGCATGTCTGACATGTGAACCTCCACAGAAAAAGAAAAACAAAACTAAGGACAATAAAGGTTAGCACAAAACATTTTCTTTTGTAGTCTCAAAGGGTGAAATCAGTGGCTCCAAACAGTCACTTTCTCCCAGCAGAGATTAATGGCCGGCAATTAAGTGCGTATAAATGTTATCCATACATGGCAGCGGATTTTGGAGGGCATAGGACTTAAATCAATACCTGAGTTTCAATAACATGATGTCAGAAGCTGACAAGCAGTGCAGCGTAGTAAATCAGATTTTCAGTGTAGCCAATAAAGGAGGTGACCTGCTTCAGAGCAAAGCTTAGTTAATGGATTTTTAAAATGGGGGCATGCAGAGCTGTGGTGGATACCATGCCAGTACACATGTGGTGTGATCAAAGTACAGGGTGCAGTGACTGAAGGAGCATCAATCACTGTAGCACAGCAACCCTTTGACCTTTAAAGTATGTTTGTATAAATTTAATTTACACCAGAACATACATAGAAGATGAAAAAAAAATGCACTTGTTGCAACAACCAGCAGCATTTTGTTCCAATACATACAACAATTCCAATACAAATGTAATATTCTATTTGTGTTGTACAGGAGAGGCTGGGGAAAACACTGGGTGAGAAACGAGATGAAATAAGAGGATGACTCACATTCTCATGGGTATATATGTCCTGCAAACACTCACAATAAAACAAGCAAATACAGAGATGTGCTACAAGATGCACAGATGATAACATGAGTATTTCCAGAAGATACAGCCAATGGTTTTAATTTCATAAGCCACAAGGCACTGAACAAGCAAATCTTGGAAACGCTTCTGTTAATGTCTGTGCTACTTGTAGCATGGTGATTCATTGATTTGCATGTGGTTTCAGTGTGTTGAGCTCTTCAGGCCACCATGGGATCATCACTGAATGTAAATACTCTACATTAAAGGGATATTCCGGCATAAATGTATCACTGAAGGCATTAGTGTTTCTGTCTTCCCTATCTGTTTCTAACAATAACTAGTGTGTGTTAATGGGAAAATGAGCTGAGTTGAGTTGCTGAAACTATCACACTCAACAAGCAATTTCCTACAACTCAAGTGAGTTCTGTTTATGTCTCTTTCCTATAGAAACATCTGCAAAACTTGCAGATGAGTGATGCCTCGTTTTATGTGCTGGGACCCTATTTCTACTGTTGATGAAGTTTGGTGCTGTTCTGAGCATTATCTGTGGCTATGAGTGGCTCTTTTGACCGAGGTTAGCTCATGGAGAAATAGACAGCAGTATTTTTGCTATGGTGCGATCTTTGCTGAAGTTGAAGTTGCTAGAGAAGTTTGTGGTCGGCAAACTTGATCTCTTGAGGGGGTGTGTTAGACCATGGGTTACATTTACACTGGAATATCCCTTTAAATGGCTATTAATGGCAACTTTATAGTTCATTGATTAAAAATGTTCTTGTGCATATATATAGAGTTAGGGATATATATATATATGTGTGTGTGTTTGTGTATGTGTATACATGTATATAACACAGAACCAGTCATTTCTGATGCAAAATACTCAACACCCTTTAAACACAGTTGGCCACATCTCTTGCAAAAGAGGGCTTAAATGTTTTGTTGTATTATCACTGACCTTATTGTTAGAGAAAAGCTATTCCTTGACTAAACTAGGGATAAGGGTAGAGACCGCTAACTAAAAAAAAAAAAAAAAGCTGAGTGTTCAGCATTCAGAATATTATTGCATCAATTTTTAAGTGATTATGTGTTTTTGGCAGGTGTTTTATTTGCTAAAATGTTTGTCTTGGGGCACATAAACAGAATAGTTTGGCAGACAAGATTTGGGCTGACAGATAAGATTGCACCTTACCCAGATTCTGGGTTGCTCTGGGCACACTCTTATTATTCTTGGGATGACATTGCACCATCTCATCCATGACACAGGAATGTATCTCTCTCCTCAATTATGTATTTCTGTCCAGCCCAAGGCTGTTTGTGGACAGCTTTGGCTTGGACTGGCTCTATGTCTCAGACATGCATCCCCACCGTAAGAGCTCAGGATATTGACTTATAACTATGGCCTTCATTGTGGTAGGAAGTACCTTCACTGTAGCAGTAAAACACTACTGTAATAAGACACAGAGAGAGATGGAGAGGAGCTGCATTTGTGACCAGTTCCCTTTCACTTTAATTTGAATCATACCTTCCAGTAATAAGGAACAAATCGTGCTGTTTTTGTATATATGACCACAACCTGGCAACAACTTTGGAATAGGTTGCCCTAGGATATATGCTTATAAAGCTTTTAACTGATACCTCATTTGTATTTGTTACCTTTATTTGTTATTGCTTTCATATTTTAAATTATTTCCTGGTTTGTTGATTTGACCATCGGGGCTAAAATGCGCTGGTCTTTTCTGGAGTTTGCTGCTGGTGTGGACCCTCTGAGTGCACTTCAGTTTTGATAGAACAAAGTTATATGAAAGAAAAATAGAAGAAAAAGAATACAGTGTAATGTGGTGATAGTATTATCATTTGTTGGTCTGCCAGTGAATGAGCTGAAAATGAGATCATATATAGCAGCTTTTCAGTTTTCAACTGGCCACTCCATGGCTTCACTCATTTATAGATTCATGATTTCTGTTACCATGTCGTATGTTTCAAGTGGAACAGGATACAGGATGTTTCAAGGATCACAAAGCTCTCTGATATCAAGTGTCATAGGTCCCCATCAGGGCCTATCTTTCATGTACAGGACATAAAAACATGGTCAATAATAGGACTGTAATTTATTGTGCATCAGACTATAATTTGAATGTGACTCAGGATGCAACTGAATTGATTGTGTAATAAAAGGTCTCCAGACCTATCTCATGCAACAATCAGTGTCTATCTCCGTGGTATTGTCCTTGTGTAAAGCATTTGCAATGACCAGCTAGGGAGCTGTTCGACTAAATCACAGAAAAGCAAAGTGAAGCTCAGCAGCAGTGGAAAACATTGTGTTCCGTCTAACCAAGGCCTGGGAGACTCATCTGCTTGGTTTAGAGGTAA
This sequence comes from Caranx ignobilis, assembly GCA_021432705.1. Taxonomy (NCBI): domain Eukaryota; kingdom Metazoa; phylum Chordata; class Actinopteri; order Carangiformes; family Carangidae; genus Caranx; species Caranx ignobilis. Next base: position 19,782,725 of record MU269983.1, read on the forward strand.
CAAATCAGAAGTGGAGAGGTGGTGAACCCACAGAGGAAAAATGGACTGAGTGCTGTTGACGCTTGTTTGATGTTAGATGCTGTCATTTTGTGTCATTTAGCTTTAACTGTATAGATACAATAAAGTACACCAGATGCTCTGTATAATACATTTAATGATGTATGAAACTCAGCTCTTATCCAGCATCTATCTGCTGCAGCTTTAAGTATACACTTCAACAAGAGGCATTTTTCCAGCGTTTTTCAGACTTAATTCTTGTTGAGATCATCATCTGTCAAACAGTCATAACTCATCACTGATTATTTTCTCCATGGTCCATTTCTTGCTGTAATAACATCAGGAGACACGGTGAACTCATTTTCACTCATCATGAATTTATCTCCGCAGTAGTGAATCAACAATACTTCACCAACTCCTGCAGGTCATCCTGCATGGGCTATCAGTGCTTTTATTCCTAATCAAGTCTCAAAGACAATAAAGATGGACATCACCAATAGGTTTCTGTAGAACAGTTTGAAGCTCAGAGTGAGCTGCTCCGCCATCTTGGCAGTGCCCTACTGCGGCTAAGAGGAGGGGTGTATGTGCAGCTGAGACTGGTGTATGCTGGTTTGTGGAAGGAGTACACACAGCCATGCAGAACTATAAGAACCTTTAACCTTTAACATGGGCGTCTATGGAAATGTATTTATGTTTAAATGAAACTCTAGTGGACATTTGAGGAACCGCACACTACAAACACCGTAAAATAAAAGATTATCAAGGATTTGTCATGTTGTATTTGAGCAAAGGTTCAGTATTCACTAAAATGACCTGGGATGACTAATGAAACTATTAACGATTAATGAAATTGAATAAAGTTATTTGTCCAGTGCATTTTGTAAGAAACATATCTGTGACCCTCTTGGCAACTCTGCCAAAGTAAATGTAGCAGTTCATTCATTTAAAAAAAAAAAAAACAACCCAATTCTACTGTTCCACTTTTAATTTCTAGGATATTCTTAAATTCTATAGGAGCAGGGTTGAAATAAAATATGTAAGGTGTGCGATGCAATGGTATATTTTGGGGAGAAATCAAACGATTATCAGAGTGGCAGCAGAATCAGATTAGATGTCTCACCAGACATATCTGACATCTGAAACTATCTGCATGGTTGGATATCACTGTTGGAGAGTGAGAAAATATGATAGTGTTTATTTTTATTTATTTATTTTATATATTTATTTATTTATTGGGAATTTCAGCAAAGTGTATAAACATTTCACAAATGATTTCATTGCCAGCATGTATTGTGCAATCTGCACATGTGGTCCCCACTCACAGTGGCATTAACTTGGTGGAGGAACAAACCTGAACCAGACAGTGTTCCGTGTTATAACCAAGTTTCCATTAGATTGCAATCTATCCAAACAGCTGTTGGCCTTGTGGATTCAAAGGCACCGTGCCTGGCTTGCATCACACCACTGTTCATCAAATTAAGGCCACGGCAACACTGCCATCCCAGCCTCCACCACCATTATGGACAAACTCTTTTAGAAGTAGATCATAGTCAAAGCAGCGTCTGGAAATTACATTTCAGGGGAAGCCAGGTCATCTGGTGTCTGTGATGTCCGTTCTCAGCCGAGCATAATTTTTCACACTAAGACCAACCAGAGACAGTCTTTGTGAGAGCGCATTGATTAGAGCGCTCGCTCCACTGCTCTTCAATACAGCTTATGATTTTAAACATGTGATTGCGGCGCTGAATTATCCTGTGTCTGTATGCAAACTGACAAATGGATGAAGGCTGTAGAAAATAGCATGAGGTTTACTGAGACTGCTCTGTGCATCAGACCATGTGGGTGCACAGCACTAGATAAGATAATGTCCTTCTCACTGAAATGGTGTTAATTATGTGAGAAGGGGTTCTGTTTGAATCGCTTCAATTTGGGTTCTGCAGCTTTCCACCAGTTTTTTTTTTTTTTTTTTTTAGTTTTAGCCCTGTTGTCCTTGTGACAATGTCTGCCTAACTATTTTTGCTAACCTTAACCCTAGCCCAACACCAGACAAAGTTTTTACTCATTTAGTGAAATGTCTCCGTAGCTACTTAATGGACCAGCAGAAGACATCCATAGTTCCCAGAGGATGAATGTTAATCCCCTGAGTGGGCTGTATGCTGTATCCTGTTAAGGGATGTCCAAATTGATCATCCAATGCTTGTTATTGGACATTTTATTGAGATAGGTGGTAGCTGTGGTTAATAGTCTGGTGTCTATGGCTGAGGGAATCACTGTGCAATCCCACCTCGGTCACTGTGCACGCACACAACATGTCAGCTGTTTGGAGCTGATATACCATTGTCATCTGCAATGCATGCCATCCTACACCTTGAGGAAGTGCATTGAACATGCAGAGATCCTTTTCTTGATCTTAGCAAATACTATTTCTTTTATTTACAGGTCTTTCAGATGTTTGTTTTAGCATATTTTGTTACATGCATTTCAATTTCAATACTGTGTCTGACTTAAAGAGGCCAGACAACTTAACACAATTCATTGAATAGATTTCCAGTGTACTTGAAAAATGTCAAACTAACACAGGAAACATAACATTTAGGAGAAAATAGCAGTTTAAATTTGTGTTTTTTAGCTAGGGCACAGCCATCTTGTTGTTCAACAGCCAGTGACGTCACTGGATTTGTTGCCTCCACTGGCAGACTGCGACAGACAGTGAAAGTTTAGGATAGCCACACAGAGACAGTGAAAATGAAGGCAACCAACCCAGTGACATCACAGGCTGTCGAACAACAAGGTGGCTCAGCCTAGCTAAAAAACCAATGCAAAACGCCAAACTAAACCTCCATTTTCTCCTAAATGATTGCGTTTCATGTGTTAGTGTGACAATTTTTAAGTATACTGGAAATCCATTTAATGAATTATGTGAAGTTGTCTGAGTGTTCCATGTCCTCTTTAAAATAATTTTCTTCTTTAGTTCGCAAAATGCAACTGAGATAATGTTCTCAGAGAGATATATTGCCTTTCATTTATTAGACTATTTGCTCCGAATAGACCTAATATTTTTTCACTGTGTTATTGTGTATAATTCACATAAACGTCTACATATATTGTAATTTAGTCATCCTTACTAATAGAAGTTACTTTCTATATTTATTTTACCAGGTTATGTTGCCACCAGGAGGTCCTGTGCAAAGCTAGCTGACCGACCAAGATGCTCATAAAAATATGACTGGTGCATTCCTTGTTCTATTTTGTGCTAATTGGCAAATGTTAGCATGCTATGAAGGCAATCATAACATATGTCATGTCCTAGATCAGGCACTTTAGTCAGGAGACTCACATGCACTGCACTGTACACAATATGTTCAGTGGCACAGTTAGTGAATTCTGGCTGGATAGTGTCCTAAATCAAACATTTATTGAAACATGTGACTACAGTCATGGCCCACCTGCCAGCTTCTTTGACTGGAAAATGAATGTTTTGCTTTGCTGTGTGTGCCCCGTGTTATGTGACATGAAAATTAAGCTGCCATCAGCACCACCAATATGTCCTCCCTCCTCAGTCAGCATTTTCACATGACTGTGAAGACATGTTGATGTTAGCTCCTCTTCTGCTACACGGCCAAGACGGTAACAACTGGGGGTGACAGGTGTCCGTTGTTTTACACTCAGCCTCTTGGCAGCACTTGTCAGTGTGATGGAAGTATGTGTAATAAAACACCTGCAGTGAAACTCATGATGCACTGGCTGTCTGCCTTTTCTCCCTCTCCCTGCTCCGTCCATTGTGATGCCTTTTGATTGGTTTCTTACTATCAACTGAAGAAATCACCATGCACCTGAGAGCGTCACACATATCTTCACTTTATTGAACCAGCTAGTTGTAGAAGAGGACAACAGTCCCCAGAGAAAAATAATAATGATTTGGTCTTCCTGCTTCTCAGTGACTGGTGATTACTCCTAAGTGTTGCTGTGACAGCGGTATTGATTTACCCTGATATTCATCATCCAATCACCTCTGAGCTTCATGCGAGCCAGACCCGCTCAACTGCTTTAAGGATGTTAACAAAGCTGGGAGAGGAGCTATTTTTAGATGTCCTGCTTGCACAGCCAAAGGGCACCTACAGTAAAGGACATACAGCACAATTTTAAGACTTTTTTTTCTTGTGTGTCTCTGTTTTACTACTTTTGCATTTTCATTCTATAAAACTCACTCTCAAGCTTTCTTCATAAAAAAAAAAAAAAAACATCTTAAAAACTGACATATTTCAACATAATTGTTCTATAATAGCACTTTCCTGGGAGATATTTTAAAGCAACAGGACGGTGCAAAGCAGAACATTGAAAGGAAAATGCTTTCAATGCAAATAACATTATTGTCATAACATCCTGCACTAACACCACACAATAGCCAGCAGAAAATTGAAGGCACAATCTGCAAGCTGATCACATGCAATATTTGTCATACATGGTAGCAGCAAACGAGCATGGCGACAATAACCCATGGTGTATTCGTGAGGCTTTGACTGCAAATGGACTCGTCCCTGACTGGATTCTCAGCTCTGGAGAAGATGATGCTCACCAGATGCTTGAAATCTATTGCCTGGAAGGAGTGCTCTTGAAATACTGATTTGGTGAGAGAGGAGGCTGCCATCTATAATCTCCGCTTCAGCATCATGTCTAGCAGCAGCTCTTCAACGGTAGGTACTGAATACAGATGCGTGCAGCTGTTCCTGTAATCATGTATGGAGACAAGTTCAAAAGTTCTGTTCTGTACTTCTATATAAGCTTTCACACTGATCACAGTTCTGGGTAAAATGTGTTGCAGAATAAGTTGTGATGTGTCATGATATTGTGTTGTATTCTTTTATTCCAACAACACAGCTTAGAAAGGCTGTATGTGAGGTGGCAATATGTCAGAAAATCCAAAGACAAGACAACTGTACCATGCTAATTTGTGCAATTAGAAATTAAAACTTGTGAAGATTTCAAGTTTTGTCAGGAATCCCAAAGACCTAAAAACCATTAATGATTAAAAATCATTGGTATTCACTGTCAAATGTTTTGTTTTAGTTGTTGTTTTTTTTTTAATCAGGGATACATGAATTCTGCTTTGACTCCTGTGTATGAATAGGCAACTGCTGGTTAACATCAGGTTTATAAGGTCACGACAAGGTTGGATGTTAGACAGTCTATTGACAGCTGCCCTGAAGCAGTAGCGATCTTCACCACTTGCAGACTATTACAGTTGGCAATGGAGAGATCCAACATACAATACAAACATCACATAGGTGATGTTTTTGAGCAATAACAATAGACTGTATGGTGTTTTTATGGGAGGATCAAGGACATTTATAGTCATCATTGGAAAAATATGCCCACATTAGATGGCATTATTGAGCTGTTTTCCCATTGGGGGGCCCAAATATTTGTCTGGTCTGCCTCTCCTGATGATGGACCTCTGCCCTAAATTGGAAAATAGCTGATACTTCTTTAACATGAGGAGAGAAAATCTGAGTCTGATGCGTGTACCATCTACACTGAGGAACTGGAACAAACGGCCCTTTGATGATATTTCTGTTATTTGTTGGAGCTGTCACATGTCACACATTGATTTAATATGACTCCATGTGAGCCCCAGCAGGCCTTAAAACACCTCCACTCGGTTTACAATCTAATTAAAGCATGTGATGCACAGCAAAGAGCTCATCAGTTTGGAACAGTTGTCTCCGGTGGAGCACCTGCAGCTGACCTGTTTCCCTGCTCCAATTGGCTCTTCGCCTATTATTTCAAAAGACTGAAACCAAAAGATCTGTGTCACAACCAAACTGACGTGGTGTTTCCTGATAGAAGTAAGATCAATCTTATTATGTACACGGGGGGATTCGTGGAGCCATGAAATGATAAACAGAGACATGAGACACAGGTGCCAACTTCTGACCAATAAAGAACTGAGGCAGGAAAGGGGAGATATGTCTGTTCTGCCTTGTTCCCTCTGGGTAGATGAGCTGCTTGTATTACCTGCATATGTCAGCCACTGGCCCCTGTTGTGTCTGTGGAGATTGTTCTGCAGTGAGTGGAATTAATCACTCCTACTGTACCTAACGTGGCGTCTATTTTGGGGCAAGAGAACAAGAAAAGCAGAGACCCTGCAGTGACTCATTTTCTTAGTTTCACTCACTTTTGTTATTGTTTGAAAAAAAAAAGAAAAAAAAGAGAAATGAAATAAAGAGAGCACAGGGAACTTTCCAGCTCGTCTCACCACCTTAATAAGTTTATACTGCTGCCATGAGAAAACATCTATTTTGTATCCAGTTATAGAAAAGTACAAGAGCTTGTGGATTACTGGGATGCTATAAAATGTGTGGGCAAACAGAGTACAAACACGTGACAAATCTGTTTCCAAATAAGGTGAACATATTACAGTAAATGCTGTGAACTATGACTCACAAACAAAATCTGGGAAACTAATTGTATCTTTTGTACCTGACCTGGAAAAATACACAGACACCTGGCCTGGTTACTGAATAGAGTTGATGCTATAAACAGTCCAGTCCCTAAGTGGAATTATTAACAGTAGTGGTGCTGCTTCTCTGTCTGTCTCTCTGTCTGAATGAACAAGGGACACAATGCCAACAACGTCACTTCATCAGACTCTATTAAGGTGCTGTCTTCTTACATCGTCTATTTAATTTGATACAACCCAAATTAAGTGATGAAAAATGGTGCACTTGCTCTTTTCCAATAGAGATTTAATTCAGCATTGTAGAATGTTAATGTACCAGCAAATGACAGGATTGGGAAAATGGCAATAAAACACTACTGATTGCAATCATTGCCTTGATAAAAAATAATGCATCCTGTACAGTTCAAGGGCGGAAAGCATTGAAACTCTGATGCAGCGAAGTGAAACACAAGGTTGTGGAAGTCACGGCATTGAAAGGTATTCTATTAAAGTTCATCTCACCTCTGTACTAACGTTTCATTGCTCAGGTTTCCTAACCTTGAGAGTGCTTAAAGTTTGGATGTTTTCAAGTCAATCTTAATACAACTCTCACATACAGATGTTTACTTTCAAAGAGTCACTGATTTTGTAATCATTCCTTCACTCCATATTGGCCTTTAAGATATCCCTTTGTTGTGTACTTCAGTGGCCCTCTTTTGGAGTTAACAAATTCAAGTGAGCATTTTCAAGAGATCCAAATTTCCCTCTCAGTGTTTTTTTTGCTGAGCCATGGCAGAAGTATACTTCCTGATATATGCATGTACGGTAGGTTTGTTGCCAGGACCACAAATTGGCAATTAAACTACACACCCTGAAGCCGCATATTAGCTTAAGCTGATCTTGCAAATTCTTTTTTTTTTTTTTTTTTTTTTTGCAGGGAATGAGGACAGTGGATTTTGTCACCTATCTCTTACAGCATAGTTATAGAAGGAATCACTTAAAGGTTCTTCATGCACTGTATTAAAAGGACTTGGGTGTAGCTGCTACACCTTTGCCTCATTCGTATTTGCTGATCTATGGATATGCAGCTTAGCCCGAACTCTATCCACACCCACCCCTCAGCTGCTCGCCTGCGGCTCTGACTCCGCTCATCAAAGACTCAAACCTTTGTAGGTTTTCTCCTTTGAAACTGACTCCAAAGACAAAGGCAGAGGGGAAGTGGAGTGAATTGCACAGGGTCACCTACAAGTCGAGACATCAAAATGGTTATGTGTTTTTATACAGTCTTAAAGTTAGATGAGGTTGCCCTGGATTGCCACCTCTGACTCAGCCAGCTCAGTAAACTTAACTTGTATTAGACCAGTAATTAATGAACCCTATAGTTTTTTTCTGCCATGATGAAAAGCTACACCCAACAAGTTGATTTGATTGGTTATGTGTGTTGATGGTACACTAGGTCTATGTTGAATTACTCAGCCACAGCCCTGACTGCATGATTCACAGACGATATGTCATCTGCTTTATATATATTATTACATGAGAGGCTGCTTAGGAAATAATTCATATTTGCTCTCTCACCACTATATACACACACACACCACTATACTCACTATACTCTCTTACACACAATATTATACTCATACACACACACCAATATACACACACACACACACACACCACTATATTTGTTCACACACACCACTATACTCATACACAAACACACCACTATACTCTTTCACACATACTACTATAGTGATGTGTATGTGTGTGTGTGTGTATGAGTATAATAGTGTGTGAGAGTATAACAGTGTGTGTAAGAGAGTAGAGTAGTGTGTGTGTATGAGTATAATAGTGTGTGTAAGAGAGTATTGTGTGTGTATGAGTAGTGTGTGTAAGAGAGTAGTGTGCATGTATGAGTATAATAGACTTGCGGCTGGAGCACAGACCCAACTTGTTACTCGGTGTCACGGTGCGTTAGACCATGGTTTAAACCTATGCCGGAATATCCCTTTAAGAGTCAGCAAAATACCTTACTCTTAATATCTCAGAATATATTGTGTAGCACATCTTTAAGTGAGCATGCTTTATAAACAACTAAAGATAATATTATTATAGTAGTTCCCATGGTAAAAGTTTAAACTTATTACAACGTATACAGAACTATGAAAAAAAATAATTTTTGGTATGTCGGTAGACCTACTGAAGAAATTTTGTACTTGGCTGTTTCTGTTTGTAACTGTGAGTCACACGTTACCAACTCATTGTTTAATACACTGGATTTTCAGTTTCATGAGTTCTCCCATACTAATCAGTTAGTCATACTGTAATAAGGCCCGGTCCCATTTCTCTTCCCTTAACACTAGCACTTGGTTTCGAGTAGCCTCCAAAGGGAGATACCCTTTGATGAAGTAAGAAGTGTAGAGATCTTACCCTATGAAGTGGGACACCACTTAACATAGCCGATGTGTTCACCTAAGTCACGTGTAGTGAAGACACAGGAGCGACAACCTGTAGTGGATTTTCAATCACGTTTGAAAATGCCGGCTCCAGTGGTTGTGTTGCCTGTTTTGTTGGCTTTGATGATCTGTCTTTGTTTGATGAACCAACAAAGAAGAAATGCAGAAAACAGAAGATGCCATTGCTGCTTTTCATCTTGCACCTGGCTTCCCTCTGATTTAAGGGGTGGTTTAAAGGCTCAAAAAGCACTTCCCTTTGCTCTCTATAGAGGTTAAAAAATGGTTAAAATGGGAGAGGGCCTAAATATGGAGTTCCTCAAGGGTCTATTCTTGTGCTGCTTTTGTTCTCCTTTTATGTGCTTCCCTTGGGTGAGTTCATCTTCAGACACTAATGTTTCTTCTCATTGCTATGTGAATGATATACAGCCCTATTGTGGCCCAAGACCTCAGCTTTCCATACAGTTCCTTAGAAGACTGCCTAACTGACATATAAAATATTACCCCAAAAGAAACACTGCCATCTACTGTTTACAAGTAATCTTGGTGTGCTATTTAACAGCAATTTTGGTTTTGAGCAACACATCACTAAGCTCATCCAATCACGTTTTTATCATCTCAGAATATGGCAAAAAAAATGTGACCATTTTGAATTCTAGAGATGCGGAAACCATTATACATGCTTTTATCGCCTCACGCTGTGAGGACAATTATTTCAAGAAGAGACTTCTAATAACCAAAAAGCTCTGAATTGATTGCAGTCAGTACAAAGGTCAGCAGCTAGGCTTTTAACCGGAACCAAGAAGTACGATCTCATCTCACCTGTTTTAGTGTCTCTAAACCAGCTCCCTGTTTTATCTGAGCTGCAGGTTTTCTCTGTTTCTCTGTTATTTACTTGCTTGTTTGTTTTTACATAGCTCTGCTGGTTTTATTGTCCTCCCTAGTGGGTTTTATTTTCTTGTTTTGTAGTAGTAGTAGTAGTGTAGTGTTTTGCAGTGGTGTTACTAGACTGTCTCACCACAAGGCTCCTTCCTTGACAGTCACAGCTCCAACAGGTAGACCTTTATGGTGCAATTTATTCAAAGATTTAATTTGTGTGCCACTAATGAAAAATTGTACTGCACCAAACAACAACATAGCCTGAGGATTACACTTTTAAATGTAAGCACTGAGTTCTGCCTGGGTTCAACAGCTGATGACAGATCTGTTAAAACCAAGGACCTTAAAATTAGATTTTGTAAAGAAAAAAAAAAAAGGTTGTCAAGGTAACAAGGTGACAAGAGCAGCACTTTATGAGGAATTGGTCAGGTCAGATACTGCTGTTGATACAAAGTGTAATCCTCCATAGACCAAACCATATCAAGTCATTTTGTTGTTTTTGGTCTATGGTGGCTACACCATGTTTTTATAAACCACCCCTGACAAAGGCTGTGACCTCTGAATTACAACACAGCTGAAGAGTGTAGCTGGAAAAGACCATGATGACACTATTAAATAAATGGACAGGTCAGCTTATCAACACAGACGTTTCTTTTGGGATTTTCTCAGTTACATTTAAGCACAACACCACTGTTTGTAAAGTGTGCAGGAAAAAAAAAACTGTTCGTACAAAAGATGGATACACAACTTATTTCATCACCTTAGCCACTTATAAATATTTGATTCAGGTTTTATGAAGCAAAAGAATTGATATATAAACTTGAGGTGTAGCTCCTCTGTCCTCAAACAATTCAGACAACCCCAGTCTAAGCAAAAAGAAAGGGGGTGGGTGAGGGCTGACTTTCACCAACACCGCCCTCCAGTCTCGGAACCAAAGTCAGTGCATATGAATTATTAGTTGTTACTTCTTTTCCTGTTCTTTCTCTTTTATATGATGTAATAAGAGTGAAAAAAACAACCAAAAGAAGCCAAATTAATAAAGTCTGCACACCTTTCTTCTTGTCTTTCAGACATATCCACAGATAAAGGGCGAACACCTTCAGCTAAACCTTTCTAAGGCTCTGAGTCATCTGTGCCAGTCTGTTTGTCATCACAAAATCAATATCAAAGTTGCCTCTTCGTCATACCCGAACGAAGGTTGTGAAACAGGTGTCATGTGTGATAACCAGCTATTCTCTGACCATGCTGTATCCTACTCCCAGTCTGCTCAATACAATATCAGGAAAGTTTTGTTTTATTGGAGTGAGTATCTCATCCAACAGTTGGTCCAGATCGTGGTTATCTCTTAGCTTGACTGCTGCAGTGCACTCCTGGCAGGCCTCGATGTATGCATGGTTGAAACTCTTACAAATGGCCCAGAATGCAGCAGCATGTCTGGTCCTCAATCAGCCAAAAATGGCATATGGCACTCTACGATTCATTGACCTACAGTGGCCACCCTGTGGTTGCTGGAATCAAAACAAAGTGGCTTCTGGGTCTACACCCATAAATTCAGTCATACAGGTCCACCCCAATTCTCAGCCACTGTATTCCTCTCTGTTTCCAAGAATCTCTTGAAAACTCATCTCTGCAGAGAGTCCTATCTCCTCTATAACACCCTGAACTACCACTTGCTTCAGACTTTGAGCAAACGTCTTTACCTGACACACCTACCCTCACTCCTGCTATATAGATGTTGTACTGTGTACTGCTCTACTGTATCAGTGTGCAGACAAGGTTTCAACACAGCACCACCATAGAGCAGATGGCAGCTCCAGATGATGTTGAATAAGTTTGACTTAAAAAATTCTGAATATTGAACTGACTACACATTTTAAACCCATTAATGGACATATTCCACCCACCCAACAAGACCTCCACTCACCCTGGTGTTTTACTCTCAGACAGGAGCATGACCTTTTAGGATCATGATGTGAAATAATCACTTGTTTAGTTAGAATAATAGGAATAATAATAAAATAATAATAAATAAATATGTCAAGAATCCTTATGTGAAGTAAGAATCATCTAGAAACAGCAGAGTTAATTATTGTTTATGGTGTTGATCCTTTCTACAGGGATTCATCCATGTTCATGTCCAATTCACTTTGACTGTGCTTTAAAATTCCCTATGGCCTATATAAAGATTGTTTTTTAAAGAGTACACTTGCATTTTAAGGATCTAATGATTCATTAATTGATAATTAAATAATTTTTTGGTGCAGGCACGATACTATCATTGTAAAATGATTCCACCTGTTTTTTTTTTTTTTTTTTGTTTGTTTTTTGTTTTTGTTTTTTTTTTAATCTTCCCTAAAGGAAATAGGCTGTCAGCCTTGGCTCAGAACTAGTGATGCTTTTAGTAAGCCTGTTCCTTCTCAGACTTTAATGAGTCAATCAATCAAATTAGTACTGAGGAGAATGTCAGAGGGCAATGAGCATGATGGTGATATTAAAACTTTAAAGCCTTGAGACTGCAAAGGGGTCTTGGAAACATATCTGCCTGAAAAGAAAAGAAAAAAGTGATAGTGATAGCACCTTAATCTTCCTCATGCCTGCACCAAATCACACAGGGAGCCAGGTCAAGACTTTATACAGCAAAGAAAGGGATGAGTAGGAAGAAGATCAGCTCACATGTAGACGTTATTAATGTGGACACAAACCATTTAATAACACTGTGACAATTATGGTACAGCTTCATTGTGGACTATTGAAATATCACAGGAAAATCAATAGCCAGTTGCCTGTGGAGAATTTCCTAATAATCATCTGTTGGCCATAGCCAGAATAACCCTCCTTTGATCAAATTATGTCATTGTTGCATTTTCAGCTTCATAACAAGATACTGTCACTGTTTTTGACAATGTTCTGTTGGTAGATGGGATGGTGTCCAGTATGTTTTGACTAAATATTTTGTCTATTCACTATCCACTCATGTAAAATAGCCTTTCAATCTGAAAGGTTGAAAGAACTGCAGTCATATAAACAAACTGAACAAATGTGTTGGAGGACATCCATGAAGTAAAAATTGTCATGCATATGAAATCCAACCTGATGGTGGAACTGCAGGAAATCTCATAATCAACAGATGAATCTTTGTGTGGATCTCTACAGGCAATGGTGTATGTGGGAAGCCAGTAAAGCAGACATCTCCAAACCAACTCCACAAAGGGCCGAGTGGCTGCAGGTTTTTGTTCCAACCAAGCAGCAGCACACCAGACTTGACTCAGTTAATAAACTGATATCAGTCTTCAGACAGCTGAGTGGTCAATCTGTGTGCTCTTGATTGGTTGGAACAAAAACCTACAGCCACACCGGCCCTTTGTGGAATAGTTTGGAGATGCCTGCATGCAAGAATCTCAGGCTGTGTAGAAAGAGCAGGGAAGCATCACATAAGACTCCAATGGGCTTTCAGACTCTGCTCTAAGAAACTGCTGAACAGGGATGTAGAGAATGATGCTATTTTGGAGACGAGGCTAAGAAATGATTGGTTTAAAAATAATTTCTAAATACTGCATTTATCCATCCTCTAAACCACTTATCCTGTTCAGGGTCAGGTGGGGCTGGATGTCATCGACTATATCAAAGCACCACACAAGAGTCAGACGAGTACTCTCATTCACGCAATGGGCAATTTAGAGCTGCCAGTTTGTCTTAGTCTGCATGTTTGGACCAGAGGCTTAACAAATGTTTTTTTAATAGTCCAGACCTGATTCAGAACCTGGTTGTTTTAGGTGTGATCATGTGTGATCATGCCACACCACATGGTTTGGGTTGGGTAAAAGGATAGTGTATGCTTTAATACACACACACAGACAGTCACAAACACACACACGCACGTGCACACACACACATACACGCACGTGCACACACACACACATACACACATACACACACACATACTCCAAAACCTTTTGTATGCTTGTAGCACTTCATTAAAAATCATTTCCTCTGAACATAATCCAGTCAGAGATTATGTTTCCTGCAAAACATATTTGCTGTTGCAGTTAAACTGTAAATAATCTCTAGGGGACATTCATTGTGTTTTGGTCTTAAATTGGCACTGTGGCTCCTGAGAATAATAATTAAACAAATCCAGACTTTCATTTACCTTTTTTATGTTTTCTTCTCATCAGCCAAACTTTTCCTGGACTATCAGGTAGTGTACAATTGGCTTGTTTAAGCTTCCCAAACTTTACCTCAGCTCTCTGCCATTTGGCAGTTTTAAGTGGGCACTTACACATAGTATGCTGTTGTTCTCATGTGATTTTATGTGTTGGGAGGCTGCCTGTGGATTTATGTAACAGTTGGTGAGAGGCATCAACTACAAGGAGCAAAGAGCTGCAAAAATGAGCTAAAAGCTCCAAATTAAGCATTGGCCTTGACTGTTAATTCTCAGCAGGATCGGCAGAACCAGAAACCCTCTCACATAACAGGGAGCCATTTCACACAGTGTTAAAAATATCACTATGATTGCCCTGTGTTTTATGTATATATTGTTGCCACTATTACTAATATTGTTGATTTTCCACCCCAGTTATTTATATGTAGTTGTGTGTGAAATCAGTAGCACAGGCTGCTGTTATTACTATTAAGTGTAAGTTTATGGTTTTGAAAAATGTTTATCAAATGCACTAGAAATGTAATGTGTTTCATGACCAGCACATCTACTGTGTAATATTCCCCAAATGTGCAAAAGCCAGTCAGAGTTAAGGAAGACGCCAGGCTTACCCTTTTATTGAATTTGGACTCTGAACCAGTGTTACAGAAGATATTGTTACATCTGTCAAACATGAAACTGTACATATGTGTGTAAGTGTGGAGAATGATGAACCACGGTTGGTAACCTTCCATATTTATGAGTAAGTGACATTGGGCTGTCATTGTATTCTGTTTCTAATAGCCACGAACTGACAAATATTCAAAAAGACACAAGCGAAAACAACTGCCTTGGCAGAGGTCACATGTTTTTGAAAACTAGATCATGTCTTGATAGAATATAATAAGTGGGGAAGCAGGCCATGGTTCCTTCTCGAAACCTTTATGGAAATGAGGCAGCTGTCCTTATAATGCAATTGAACGTCCCAGGATCCCAGGATGTCAGCTCTGTTAGCATGTCGCTGCATCATAACAGTGAGGAGCACTATGACTGATGCCCTACACACCAACTCTTATCAGTCATTCAGAAAACATATCTGCTCTAAACCCTGTTATTTTGGTTGCTGAACAGGGGGCCAGTGTTGGCGCTAATGTTAATGGACTGGTGGAGCCGCAGCAGAGCCAAAGCTTGGATAAATGGCATCGATTAACTCCCTATTCTACTCGTCCTCATATTCCCCCCCTAATCTCCAAATGCAGTTAATTTCAGAGAACAAAAAGTGTGAAAGAGATTTAGCATTCACCTCTTCTGAAGGGAAAAAAAGGGTTGTTTAACAAACAATCGAAAAGCATTTCAATCAGCAAAGGCCTTTTGGGGGATGGGCCTCATGTCTCAGGATGGGTGAGTCTTTATACACAAAGCTTCCTCTGAAGCCCTGTGCAAATTTGATCACTTCTGAGGGCTGCAGTGAAGCTAATGTGAGAAGGGATGCTGAGTATCCGTAATGAAGTTTGTGCACCGAATTCATGATGTTCCGCAGAGAAGAAACGCCCAGTTGGTCCACTGTTGTTTAAAGTCAGCACAATCAACTTACATTAACTCAGTTAAGCTAGCTGACATCACACTGCACCCACCATGCACAATGTTGCCTTCTTCATCCATCTGAAGGAGACCTCCGTGTCTGCCTCCCTCTGGCTTAATAAGTCACGTCATATCAAGAAGTAATGATGGTTGCTGTTGGAGGAGCTCAGTTTTTCTCATAAGCAAGTTACATATAGTTATCACACCATGCATGTGGCCATCACATCACCTCACATTTCATCTTTGGTTACCGTGACAGACTACCAACTCTGCCGAAGAAAAGTTTCTTCTTTTACAGACCAATTATTTTACACTGACGTGGGTCTGACATAAACAGATTAAAAAAAAAAAAAAAAAGACACGAGTCTACAGCTATGCTACCATGTCTCTGAGGCTGTACCTATCACAGTTATCATTATAATTTATAGATTCTGACGTATAAATTGCACCATCATGTTGACATCAAAATCATAATTAGGACTTGGACATTTTTCAGAGGACTTTCCTGAAAGCCGTGGTAAATCTGATTTGGTTTCATTAGAAAGTGCCTGAAAATCAAACAAGTACACATGCCTCATGCCAGCCAAACTTTCTCACTTAAGGTAACTGATGCTGACAATATGTCAGTGTTAGTTACCACTATTAGTTGCCAGCATTTCTTTTGTTTTGGGATATTCTGCTCAGAGTGCCAGTAGAGAGAGAAATGAGAAGAAGAATTATCTGCAGCTAGACATGAACCAGACACGCTGCAGTTCATGGTGGAGGACTTCACCACTGTTTCCTGGAAACTGTTAATATGCTACTAAACTGTGCTGACATGTAGTTTAGCAGGATCATGTTCAGCTTTTCTCACTGACCGTAGTGTAGGTTTTTTTACTACCGCCCTGCTCTCGGTGGTGGAAAGTGTGAAGAGTGTATGGCGGGTTTTACAAAGTGCAGGACTTTGATTTTCACATCCAGACTCATGGGGTGTGTTTAAGCACGTTTACATAGGAAGGAAAAAGACTGTGCTCTCAGATAAATGCTACTTAACTTACTGTAACCTGACCACAGTGTCTCTCTCTCACTTCAACCAAGAGCTACCAGCAGGGATGTTACCCATGGCACCTTAAGCTCTGAGGGGGGTGTCATTGTGTTAACCCTTAATTTGTTGTATCACATTCACATGACCAGTGACGCCTATAACTTCATATCACACACAATTGCAATTGCATGGTCTTGAGCTGTCCAGGGAACCTGACTACTGACCGTTCCCTTTTCAACCGTTGATCCCATATGAGCAACAGCAATGCTTTATTGCAAAGCTTTATTCCATCCTTATGGTCCCACTTTAATTTTGTCTCCAAAACCTCAGGGCATCAAAAAGTCACTGGGATGCATTGTGAAGGAACTGCAGTCTATAGTAGATGTGAAGAGATTTCTGAATTATAAAACACTTTGGTCTGGTATGGTGCAAAACAAAAGGTCAGCAGGTCAAAAAATTCAATGTGATTTATCCTCTGCCATTATTTAATATACTATCCAATATCCCTGTTCTCTTTATGTCTTGCATTTGAATTCACAATGCCGTAGTGAGATGTATCCTAAGCTTTGGTATTAAGTTTCTTACTCTATCAGCTAGTAGATATTTTAAATGGAAACTAGATTGAAAGTTTTAATAGCTCTGAAAACTCATGTGAAGTAGCAGAGAAAGGATCTGAATTCTGCATTTAAGTCAGTGCAGTTTAATAGATTCCTGATGTAATGTTCTGCAATGTCTCCCCCAGTGCTCATGAAGTAACATAACAAACTTTTTAAACTTTTCTGGGGTCTTTATTATCTTCCAACCAAATTCCATGGCATGTCAGTGTTCCTCAAGGTCTCGCTGATGTCATCATTATTAATGGCAAGTCATGCACCTGTCTCTCTAGGCAAGGGCTCGCTCACCGTGCGACATTGTCTGTCACTTTGTCATGTTTCCTGTCTTACATGCTCACGTCAATTCGTCGCCTCTGGTCCCTCTCTGGTATTTTGAAGAGGAGCACAGCTGCAGAGCCTCTCATTTAATCTGTTCAATTAACAGTAGTAGTTTGAAGTGTTTTAAGACATTTACTTTTAAAGTCATTAAAAGCTGAGAAATTAATGTATATAAAATAATAAGCTCAGGTTGTAGGTTGTGTGATACCTTGTTGCCAAATAAGGCATCCAAACCTTTTCTCACCTGAATGTGCTTAATAGCACTAAATTAAGTTTAATCTTTATATTGCTTTGAAAACTGACATGTTGATTGTTTCAAGTCAACAAAATGTCAGATTTCATCTACCATCTGTCTTTTCATCAGTGTGTTAAGCTCTGACACAGAGTTTTGATCATTAATGGCTCAGCTGGCATGGATCGCTGTGCTCACTTTTGTGTAAGAGGAGGAAAATATTGATCTTGTTGAGCTTATGTCCTTTCCCATTGAAAGACACCATTAGACGATACATAACAGAGACCTGACCTGTATTGAGTGTTGCTCTATTTAAGCTTGAGCGCACTGTTAAACAATATGTAGATATTGATTAATATTTGATTTATTTGTTTTCATGCCAGCAGTTTTCAATATTCCAGCCTGTTTATGACAAAGTTGGTATTTCACAGGTGTTTATTTTGATTTTTATTATAGAAATGGAAAATATGCACAAAGAAAAAGTTGACCGGAGTGAACAAAAAAAAAAAGAAAAGAAAAAGGAAAAGAAAAACTATTTCCACATGGTGGAACAGACTCTTCTCTTTGCATTATTAATAGAATGTAATAAAGTCTGCAGCATTGTGTGCAGAAAAACAAAGAGAAACTCCAGCTACATGGCGATTAGATTAATAGAAGAAAGCAGTCAGGGATGGAGCAGAAAGCAAGCACACATTTCCAGAGCAAAAGGGAGCAGATTTCCAAAATAGTCCCCGTAGATGCAGCTGTTTAGGTGGAGAAATGAACCATTACTATATCTAATTTGTGCAAATTGATCCTGGAGACTCAGGCTGTCATCAATCCTGCTGCTTGTGTGTTTAGACTCCGATTTATGCTTTGTCAGACGGGAATAGAGCTGGGAGGACAAATGTGTCAGCTCACTGCCTCTCTGAGGCCCCTGTCACTGAAGAGCTATGATGGTGGAGAAGCCAGAAAGGATTCACTCAAGCTTTTGGTGACAGAAAAGCTCCGTGGGCAAATATCACAGAGGGAACCAACCCTCAGGCACGACTTCAGAGATATAATAAAGTGAAACAGTGTATAACCCCTATCTGTGTAAAATGACCATGTTTCATTTTTCAGATAAAATTATTGGCTGAGAGGAAATGTCTCAGTTCTAATAAAGATAAGTAGAGCTTGTTTTATCAGTAGGGGGCACTAACCACTCCACATACATGGCTAAGCAGATCCCACTCTCCCTACACACCTTGTTTGTAATTCTGAATGAGATTCATGAGAGTCTGATCAATATGTCAACAGGGTTGAGAGGTCATCCACCAGGTTATCTATCTGATGATGTAAGTACATAACACAGTTTTATACTTTTACAGTCAGGTGCTAAATAATCAATGTATGTACACTGAGTTAACAAATTAAAGGAAAACCCTGAATAAATTAAAGGAAAAACTTGAATGTATTAATGGAAAAAAGCTGATGAATGCAGATGCCAGATGAAGGGTCACTGGTGAACACTTGATGGGTATGTTCCTGGAATGATGGATAGCACAGTGCTCTCCATCATTGTGTGAGAATATTTGTTGGAAGATTGTTGTGCATCCCTCCGGCAGTTTGGTTAATGATCATCACCACTGTGTAGAAGAACTTGGTTCAAGGATGTTTATTTCTGAGCTCCTATGAATATTGAAGGTCACATTAAAACAAAAGGGAAGAAAATTGAGGGTAAAAAAAAGTAGAGAAAGTCCAAGGGAGTTGTGCCAATAATACAAGAAAGCATGAGATACAGTAGTGGATATGTGTCCATTCTCTGCTCTGTTCTTTTATTCTTTAATCATTTAGCTCACCACAGAGAGAACTAAAAAGCCCTGACTAAGAAAATACATTTCCCACCAAAGTTAATGTATAAGCAGAGGCCTGGGGTAGAATGAATGTTTAATGGATGCATTTCTTAGACTTGGAAAGTCCCGCAAACATAGAAATATCTTCAGGATAACTAACTGCCACATCATTACGTAATATCAGAACAGCTGTCACTGTCACTGCTGCTGTGTTATCAGTGTCACTGTTAGTGCAGCTACCCTCCCACCACTACTATCACTACCACAGCTGCAACTCCTGACATCTTCATCACCATTGCTGTCAGACCCTTACAGGTTATGTCACATCCCTCAGGGGCAGATTCACTTTAAACACCGGCTCTTTGTCATTACATTCATCAGTTATGTGAACACAGACGGAATTATTAATGGCTCAGTGTTTCTGCTGGTATTGTTACTAATACATATTATATTATATTATCCCCATCTAGTGGTAAAAATAAGTTGATGCAAGTGCGTTTGCATAATCAACTCCATTCAGTGTACAGTCAAACTGTGCGTATGAAAGAATGAGCTGACTGCTGCTCACATGGGAGAGGAGAAATATACATTTGGGAGCTATCGTACCATAAAGCCAATTCACTGTGCACTGAGGACTACAAAATACTAGAGTGGCTTTTCAAAGTAAAGGTCATTGTCCTACTTTATTTTATTTTAAAAATCTGAAAAAAATGGAAAAAATGATAGATAGATAGATAGATAGATAGATAGATAGATAGATAGATAGATAGATAGATGGGCCTCACAAGCAGCTTAAAGGGGAGGAGTTAGTTGCGCTGTTTTGAAGAGCGGCTGACAGGAGACAAGTTGGGATGGCGGTGGATGGAGCGTCTCCGCTCTCGCAGAAGTTGTAGATGAAACGTGTGATCGATCAGCATCTCCTCCAAAGTCATGCGCCTGTTGATCAGTCTGATATCTGCGCTGAGTTTGTTCGAGAGCGGCGGAGCGGCTGCACAGTTCACTCCGGCTGTGGGACACTCTCTGCATATCGATGACGGGAACTTTTCAAACCGGGACCACATGAGACAAGAGCCCTTTCAGTACCACCAGCAAGTGCTGGATCCCCTGCCAGGTTTGTGTAGATCCACTGTTCCACAGGGACACTCAAAGCTCAGTAAAAGTAGTCAGGGTTTAAACTGTGTGTTAATAGAGTCTGTAAAGTGTAAAACAAACCACATCATATCTGGAGATTAAATGTTCATGTTGACATTTTGACATTACTTGTTATTTCTAGCAACCATCGTACTAAATGGCTTTTTGTAGCAGATTATAGACTAAGATGTGCAGATTTAGTCGTGCTGGACCATCTGTATGAGGATTTGTTCACAAATCTGCTGATCTATTCATGAGTGATGAGTGATGAGGGAGCTCGCTGCCGTCACCTCCTGAGTAACGCTTTCTCCATCTGTCTCTTTTCACTGCATCACCGCCAGCGAGCCTCTCGTTTATCATGTTATGTCTGCACCATTTACAATATTCCAACAAAAGGTCAACACTTTCATGTGAGTGGAGAGCTGGTCAGAAAAGTGTGTTAAAACCACATGTGAGGGCCAAAACAATGGGACTCACACTGACTTATGGCCTCCTTCATTTCTCTCCTCCTGGCTGTTTTGAGACGTACAACCATCTTCTTGTTTACAGTGCAGAGGATCTGAATGCATTGACCCTGTTCACTCATCAACTGATTCATGACTAATTCATGTTCCTGTAGGAGTGCATTACCATCCGTCATCACATGATCCCTCAGCCTGTGTTCGCCATTTAATACTTGGAACTGTACCCAAGCATTCTGTTGTGTCTTGTACCACCCCCTCCCCTCCCCTCCCCTCCTGTCCTCTCCTCCCCCCACCCTGGCCCCCTCCTGCTGACTTGCATGTCCTGCCAAACCTTCAGTACAGGCTCTTCTCTCAGAGGAATGACTGCCCACTTGTTTGTTCTATTAAATGATATGAAAAAGATACAAATGTACAACAAGCACCTTCTCTCTTGAGCTGGATCGACACTTCTCCTCATGCTGAGATTAACATCTTCATTGTTCCCTTTATAAATAGCAGAGCAACAGATGCAAAGATCTAATCACCCCCCCCCTCCAGAGAGGATTCTGAGTTTGACATCAGGACCGGTGTGTGTGTTAGAGCATCCGCCCCTCACCATCCTCTCCCTCCAGATCACCCTTTGTCTCAAATCACAGCTCATTTGTATTTTTGCTGACTTGGAGCTGGTATGGCCTAAATATTAAAGGATGCACTTTTTTTCCATCAGTGGAATGTATGGCCTACTTCCAACACACACACACACACACACACACAAGAAGCATGTTTGTGGGCAGAGTGGGGAGGCACGAGGGGGGTCACCAGGGATAAGTCCCTGTTGGACCATCTGTTTATCCTGCCTGGTGGTCTCACAGAAATGACCAGTCAACATGTTTTTGTTCCTTCCTCATGGGTTTAATCAGAGTATGTGGTGGTGAAAGGATGGTGGTGTGTGTGTATGTGAGTTTGATATGACAGCAACTGGTAATTTAACTGCTTTTAGCAACAGGCACGATGTTCTAATTCTACTATATGTTGTGTTGTTTAATTAATTAATATTGATTGTAATATACACACATTGGAACTGAATACTTTCACCAAAGGGACAAATTCTTTCTCTTGGGCTCCAGTACTCTCATGTATTAAAGTCGCAGCCATGTCACACACCATGGGGGATCTATTCCTCATCTTGCTCTGTGGCCTCAGACAGCCCATTTCAATATACTTCATAACCCTCTTTGCGGTGTGGTTCAGTTGGCCAAATGGGGAGATTACAGTAATCTGGCACGGCACACCTCCACTTCAGATTTAGTGACTCCCTTCTGTTCTGTTTGGCCACCAAAGCAGAGCACACAGAAAGAGGAGGCTGCCTCTCCCAAAACAAGCATCCTCTTGTCCATCTGCACTGGCGTACAGTCTGCCTCTCAGTGGGTTTAACTCTAACGCAGCCAAATGTAGACATTTGTTTCATACTGGGGCAGGAAAATGGCAGCACCCCTGGCAGCTCCAGTCATTTGTCTGCCTACGATCAAAGGGAATTGTTAGGGGGTTAGGATATGGATTGATCTGGTTATCTAGCTTTGGCACTCGCTGAAATGGTGTGAAAGCTGATAGCACGAGGCATGGCTGCATGAGTTTTCAGCAGAGCTTTGGCAGATCGTTCAGTAGCAGGATTATATGCAATCAAACCAGTAGCTACTGTCAGTGTTGAGTTGTCACCATTAGAGAGAGATGCTTATGACATCATAGCTGGGGAGATTGCTGCTATAGCAGAGCAGCAGCAAGTAGGTACTGATGAAAAAATCCAAGAAGGAGCCTTTTATGGGCTCCTAGCACCAAATAACGATGATATACTGAATCTGCGGAGGGCTGATGATGAGACAGCTGCTGAGATTTATGTCTCCCAAAACTTACTTTCCAGGCCAGATTCTGGAGAAACAGTAGAGAGAAAATTTATGGCAAGCCAGAAGGTGAAGGAAGGCTACCTCAATGCTGCCCAGTGCTCACAGAGGTTTGCAGCTGTACAAGTGTTGGCACTGAATTTCTTAAAAGCACTGGTCAGTTTTTCTTATGGAGACTTCACAAAATTTCACATTATTTCACATTAACTTTTTTGGACCAAAAGTTGACCAAAGTTGTTATGAACACATTAGCACACAGTTATCTGTGAACAGTAAGACTGTGTCCTTGACACCAAAACAATCAGCTTTAAGATGCCAGCATGCACAGAGCTGTTGATTATTACCTGTGAGTTTATCACTTTGAGTGGCACCTCTAACCTTACACATACTCGTCCAATCCATTGGTCATATACACAAATATTGACTAGCGCAGCCTGAATGTACTGGGTGTCCCTTAGGCATTGATTCTAGGCAGCGTCTGCTTATCTGCATGGTTAACATTTAGTCATACTGAGTGGGCAAGAAGTGATGTATTGGTGAACATGCCTTCATTGTTATTCAACACTGTGCCGCTCAGAAATAAAGTCTTGTCGTCATGAAATTTGTATTTGTTGGTGCACAGTGTGAAAGAGGCTAATAGGGTTTGTGGATAATGTGTCACACTATCAGTGGGTCCTGAATGAGATTCTCTGGGAGCCACTTGACAACATGCAATGATTAGAGCTCCCTCATGAGAATAACTTTATTGGAAATATGTACTGTACTTAGCTGCCTGCTTTGCTGATGTTGCATAATGTTGTCTTAAAGGCTTACTCTGTTGTTCTTGTTGCCTGATTTTACCATTTGTATTTGTGTCCACCTCTTTTGAAATCTGCAGGGATTAATTGACTGATATCCTCGAGGGAGTCTGTAAATGAGTTTTCCTGCTGTGTTGTCAGTGAGGCTGGCTAGCCTGCTAGGTTAATTGGAACTGCAGCCAACTCCAATCTGTTAAAGCCCTAAGGGGGGAATTGTTGTACTGCATAAAATGTGCTGGACAAAATAATAGGAAAACGTTTAAGTGTGTTACGTCAGGTAATCCACAGAGGTGCAATTGTGAGACTGTAATTTATGGTGTTTTCATTTTATTGGAAGTTTTGACCACATGTGAAGCTGTAAACTGTTGAAGCAACAACTGTACCAGTTTCTTTCTTTTCCCCACAGGTTCTTCCTTTAACCTGAAGGTCCAGGTCAGTGACGTGCTGAGTCGTCAGCCCCTGAGCCAAGCCATGGTAGATGTTTACATCAACTACACCAAGACCAACAGCTCTGTTACTGGGGAGGAAGGTGCTGTTTTACTTGATGTACCTTACCACACTGGGCTGCCTATCACAATCGTGGTCAGCAAGGACGGCTACATAAACACACTGCTACCCTGTACAACCAGCAGAATGCCAAGTAAGATGTGTTGATGTCTGTATGTAGAAGTTGATTAGCTACATCTCCACAGTTTAAGACCTTAATCAAATGTATAAATGTTACAAAGGCAGTGTTGTTTTTATATGTAGCACTGGATCCCATTTTATCTATATCAGTTACATACTACAGTATGTGTGTGTTTCTGAGACTGTGTGAGTGAATTGCCCACAGTCTAGAGAGGGACAGATAGCACTGTGTTTTTTTCCTGCTTGGGGCACTTCTCATATCATATGAAAGAAGTGATTTAAAGAAAAGTGGTTGAAATATTGAGGGAAATCTCCTCTGTTGTCCTGACCAGGCCAAATCTTTGCTCCACTGCACTTGACATTTAATTGGACAGCAGCAGTGGACAGCACCCAGGAAAATCTCATCTGGGACCTTCCTATAGTCCACATGTGGCGTGTGGGTGTTCCTCTGTCTCTGGTGCTCATTTGTCATCTGAGGAGCTGTAATACAAAAAACAGAATCTTGAAATTTGAGTGATTGTTTTTGAGGTGAATGCTCCCCCCCCCTTGTCTTCATGTAAGGTTCAGTATGTGACTTTATATAACATGTTGTCACACTGCCATCTTGTGGTGAAATTGTTGATTTGTTTTTTTTGCATTTCCTCTCTCTGGTGCAGTATTTTCCTCAGTGACCATGACACTACTTAGTTTCAATCAAGGAAACATCTGGCTCTTTGAAGATTCTGTCCTCATCACTGGGAAAACATCTGGTACTGTATCCAGGAACCTTTACTGCTTATTCTCACTGTCTGTTTGAGAGTACAATCATTCATTGACGGTTTCACATTATATCAGACAGAGATAGTGGTAATAAAAGACACAGACACAATATTTGACATGTTAGTCTAGATATAAGTGTAAATATATTTCTTTCATTTCTAGATGCTTCATCACCGCCTGTTGTCCAGTTTCCCAAGAGTCTGCTGAATCTGACAGACAGCACTAATCTCACCTCTGTCAGAGCTTACCTGACCATCCCCAGGCTGTCATCAGAGGATGACAGCCTGCTCAATACCCTGGGCATCATGAGCAGTAAATCAGGTGTGTTTAAGTGCGAGTGTGTGAGTGTGTTAGTGTGTGTGTACCTTCAAATTGGGTAAAGTACAGTTCTAAAAAGAGTGTGAATGACTAAAGTACAATTGATTAAAGTATTTCAAAATATGTTGTCTGTGCTGACATCTGGTGGTTGTTGTAATATAAAAAAGACCCCCCCCCCCAGTATTACATTTTATTTCTTAGATTTTTGTATTATGTTGTTGGATTTTGTTGCATCCTCTCTCAGTCTCTCTTGACAGAGGTGAAATCAGCGTCACTCCTTTAGTAGGAGTCTAGACACTTTGTCACTAGTAGCAGTCGATAGTGTCAATCAAAGTGTCTCAGTTGAACTGGTGCCACTTTGCCAAAAGTGCTTTTACATGACTTCCATGGTGGGAAAGATAAAAGTGAGGAAGTGAATTTACCCAGTGGCACATTTTGATCCAGTTCCCCCTTTAGCATTGTCTCATTTCTTTTCAAGGGTATGTGAGCGTGGAGTTGAGCCTGGTGGCGGCTGTCAGCGTGCGCCTTTTCTCGGCAGACTCAGAGTTACATGTGAGTGGGCCCATACAGATCAGCCTCAACATCCCTGACAGCTGTGGACTTCACATTTCAAACGTGGTTCCAGCATGGTTCTTTAACCGGACCACTGGTGAGTAGAAGTCATGATGATACAAGCACGAATGAATGAATTTCCAAAGAATCAAAGGAGCAAGTGACTTTATGACATCCACTGGACTGACAGATGGTTGTTTTGGGTTGTAGGGAAAAAAAATCTTAAATATAACCACTTGTTAACAGAACAGAATGTAAGGGGCTTATATAATTATAATTTCATAACATCAGTAAGAAGACTGAAACTTTCAGTCCTGAGGAGGACTCAGGATAAAAAGCTGGTTTAACCATGCTCTCTTGTTAATTCTGTGATGACAACTTAGCAGTGTTTTCTTACTTAATTAATCGTCTTACTATTTAAAGTAACACTGTTGCCTTTAGACAAGTAATGCAGTAGCAGCACAAGAAGCCCCACTCTCTTTGATCAGCCCTGTTCTACTTCTTCATTGGCAAATAATGTTCCTAAGTGTAGTACATAAAAATGAATCCAGTACTTTACTTTTATCTGCATATTTTCCTTCATGTGTGTAATTCAATGTTCTTTTTAAAAAAAAAAAACATGTTTAAACATAATCTGTCACTTTGAGAGTGATGGACTTTGCTTAGAAAAGTCACTCCAGTTTCAGAATTTGCATTATTTTACCCCCCCCCCCCCCCAAAAAAAAAGAAAAAAAAAAGTAAAAATTCCAGTACAAGAGTTGTAAAAGCCAGAAAATTGTTCTGTTATTGTTTGTTTGACTTAGGTGGCTGGATGAGAAAAGGACTAGGAAAGGTGGTCTCAGTCGATGGAAAACTCAGGTGGAAATTCACAGCTCCTCATCTGGGCTACTGGGTTGCAGCACCTCTGTCACATACCAGAGGTAAGTACTTATGATGATGCTAAAATACCATACACAGTGGTCTGTTTTTTCTCTGTTCATTTGATACTGTACCAACTGTGAAATAGGACTTGTTTTTAGATGGATGTATATGTATTGGATAAATGGGTAGTTCTCATTGTGGCAGTTGAATTTTTCTAACTTTGGAGGGGAACAGAAAGATCTGTGACTCTAATCTATTGAAAGAGAGCAGGAACTCGCCTTGGTTTGTGAAAAAAGGGATTTGTTACATGTCAACCATTTTGTGCAGGTTTCTTTGGACTTGACATTCCCATTGACCTCCTCTTACACCATTCATCTTTCCTGATGGTCCTGCTCGGAGGACTGCTTGTTGTTATCATTTGTCTTCTGGTTGGATTATTGTGTTATCGCAGGTAACAAAGACTCTTATGTCCCACTCTTTTATACATCTGAGAAGTTCTGATGATGCTGATTGCCGAGTATAATGTTAAGATGCACATGCTGATTTTGTAGCACAAAAATCGCTTTGTCCTTTCTTAGCTTTTCAATATATCTTCAGATTGAGGTTAGATTATACACTTTATCTGTTGGGGCTGGAGAATGTAGCCGTAATTAGAACTACAGTAAATAACATTTTATAGAAAGAGTACCAAACACTGATGAAAGGGAGAACTTTGCACCTTCTCTGCTGCTGATATTTGCTCCAAACACTGACTCACCACATGGCCAATTATACTACATCTGTACTGCAGTAAAGCCTCCTCATAGCACACAAGTCCAAGCAGAAGTGGTGTGTTTATTATTACTGGCAAAGTCCTGTAGGCCTGATTGAGAATGTGGTGTGACACATTTTTTCTGCCATGACTCTGAAGGACATTGAAATGCATCACAACTGTGGTAAGAGCGCTGAAGCTGCTCTCCACGGAGCCACTTTTCAAACCTCAAGGCCATGATTGTTTTATCATTTTCATTTCAATGTTGCTTTAAAAAAAGACCTCACTGCCAGTAAAACACTGAGCTGTTACACACAACAAATCATTATTGATGTCTAATAGTAAGTTATGTCTTTATAAGATCTGGCTTGTCACTGAATAACCAGTGTTTCCAGAATGGGTTCATAGACAAATGGTTCCATTTCTTTGACTGTGGTTAATGTTCTGTCTTGTCTGCAGACGTCCCCTCAGTGAAACTGAAGCCAAGATGATCTTACCAGTGATGAGGAAAGACCAAAGCACCTCTACATGTGATGATGAAGTCTTTGACATATATTCAAGGGACGCCTCTCATCCACAGGATGGGCTGAACCAGTCATTCACAGAAAAGGGGAACAATCAGCGCAGTTGCTCTGCCAATTCAATGCATGATATTATTACCAATCCAATGCTGTGGCCATTGCTTTGGAGTGTGCTGAACTTGACCTGAACACTGAATCTAGTGACGGGACTTGTGTGTTCAGAGACCAGATGAGAGTTCCATCATCTCTGACTGAGAATTTGTTTTTCTACAATCAGCCTGTTGCCATCCTTCACGCACCAGCCTTCTTCCATTTGGAGGAACAAGCTGAGCAGCTGCAGTGGAGCAAGTCAGCTACTCTGCCCCGTGCAGGGGCTTCAAACAGTGCTGCCAGCGAGCCACAGAGCAAAGACAGCTTCACCCAGACACTGCAAAAAGGTCAGTCTGTGACACAGAGCCAGGCGGTAGAAACTGAAGACCAGCTTGGAGCTCTAGAGGGTTCTCAGGCAGGAACCTCCACCAACACATCTAGGGGTCCCTTCAGCCTCCCAGAGTCTGTGTCAGTCCCAGGAACATTAAATAAAATCAGGGACAGCAGGCACTCGGTACACGCCTTAGGAGAATTTTCTAAAATGCCCTCCCCCCAGCCTCCCCGGGCCTGGTTTGTGTCTCTGGAGGGCAAACCTGCAGCTGAGATCCATTACTCTGTGTCTGACCAGCAGAGGAGACGAAGACCAGTGGAGAGTCGAGACACCAGTTTAGATTCAGGGGTGGACATGAGCGAACTGAACCAGTCGTCTGGACGGAGGGCTGTGACACTGGAGCGCAACGCTACATTTGTCAAAAGCACATCCAGCAGTAAACATACACCTTCACAGTAAAAACTTCAAATGGCCTCCATGCCTGCAGCCCTGTTCACGACAAATGACTTCTTCACCATACTGATGAAATATTTACATAATAATTTATGTGTAAGGCTTCATTTCCCTCCAACTACTGCACATGTAGAAGTGAACATGTGAAAGATGTTGCACAGTAACTGTGGATTCTGTAATGTTCAACTTTAAACATCCCATAGTCCACCTTCTTTTTAACAAACCATCTGTGACCCTCTGCCTCATATGTATCAAACCCTATTCCCTCGAGATTAATGGACAATGGATGTCTTAACTTTAAAATGTCTGAATGGTTATGTCAGATTCATAATGTATTTGTTATATACTTAAAGTGTGTTTGTGCATGTTTTGGTGTATGTTGCCATGAAGTGAATCATTTCATTATATTTTAATTTAAATAAACGAATAAAAATTAAAACTTTTCTTGTTTAAAATCCTAATTTTTTGTCATTTTTGCCATTATTGTATTTAATTCTATTATTATTATTATTATTATTAGCACTAGTAGTAGAAGTAGTAGTAGTAGCATTTTATCCTTTTATATTTTGTAACATGTTAAAAATTGAACCTGATTTGGTGACACTGACACTGCAGGTTGGGAATTCAAGTCTATCACTGCCTTACATGAAGGAAGATTAGAATGTATCTATATATGTAACTATATGTAAATATTGTATATCTGTGTTCAGAGTTCAAATAGTTCACATTTTTTTGTAGTTTCACATTCTTTACTGACCATCAAAAGCAGATATGCTCCTCTTCACTGAGTAATTACTGGTGGGCTACTGCAACATGTAGACATACAGTGGTTATATTCAGAGTAGCCTGTAGTCTAATCATTTATAGTGCTAGTGCTGTGTTTCACATCCTGCTGTGTTGAGGGTGTGGTCCAAACTGGTACCGTGCCCGATCACATACAAGTCATACAGGAAGAGAAGCAGGAAGTTTTAGTTTATGTGTTTCTCAACGCCGCAGAAGCTGAGAGCTCGTTTTGGTTTCTGTTTGAAAAGACACTGGAACTTTTTACCTGCTGTTTTATCAACCTGCAACGGGTCAGACCAAATAAAGGTTGGTTTATTCTGTCATTCTGTGTAGTTTACCTAATGATATGCATGTGTTGTTGTTGTCAGTTGTACTGTACATACAGTATCCTTTAAAACGTTTTAGTCACTAAAGAAAAGTTCAACTTAGGGGAGTGGATGCCTGTTTAAGCCTGTAGCAACTGATGACTCAGAAGTGCTCATTCAATTTTATCATGTAGCTAAAACGCACATACAACTTTACATAGAAAGCACTGGGTGAATGTTTTAACTTAATGGTATCACAGGAAGGAAACAACAAATCATCAGGGGACAATCCTTCTTGCTCTGTTCTGACAAAGTGTCTTACTTTGATGTAGAACACTGTCTCTCTGATTCCAGGCCATGGACAAGCTGAAGTCAGAGCAGGAGAGACTGTGTATGTGGCTCTCAGATGACCCTGACCACATCATTTCACAGTGTGAGGATATCCTGTTAATGAAGGATTTTCGTGAAATAAAAAAGCAACGTGATCCACCAGAGAAGGTGAAAGTGCTTCTGCAAATAATGATTGCAAAGGGAAAAGAGGCCTGCCAGAGCTTCCTTGACATCCTGGAGAAGCAACAAGAACATTACAAGCAACTGAAGCAACTATTCAGCCCTGAAGTTCGAGGTAGAGATCAATCTGTGAAAACCTGAAGTGTGTAAAGCAGCACCACAGGAGTTCTGATCTATATCTTTATCTTTCCAGGGTCACACACTCCTACAGTGGTTGCTGATGGTACAAGTGTGGTTACTACCAGAGAAATAAGTAAAATAACAGCTAAGTCTCTTTCAATGAGGGTTGAACCAGTGAATAACCCAGGAGCTAGTACCTCTGGTAAGCATTATTACTTCTCAGCTATTCCCCGTACAATGAAAGTTAGGCAGCATTTTTGTCTTTATTCCCATTTCAACCCATTTTCATGTATATACAAGATGTGATGATGATGATGATGGACACTAAGGGCACAAATCAGATTTTCATCCTCATGTCGGCTCGCAAAGCCAGAAGCAACACTTGCAACGCCAGTGATTTTCTGTGTTTTTTTATTTGCCTGGCGCGAGTGTTGCTGCGAAATTGGAGACATATAAAGTGAGTGGACGTCCACTGTCATGCCATTCATGTTACAGTGTGATGTAGAGATAATTGAATCTGAGAAACTGAAGTCTTTAAAAAGTCTTTTTTTGAACTCATAAAAAAGAGATCTTGTCTGTAAAGAAACCTTAAACCTATTATAGATGTGTTTAATTTGTGCTTCTTGAACAGATCATTTTGATATCTATTTTAAATATTTTCTTTTCTTGTTCAGGGACTGTCGCTGGATGGGCTCCTCAAGCACAGTACTCTGCATTTAATGGCAGTGTAATATGTGCTGATAAAATAACTGATGTTACTATAGACGGTGATATAGATTTGTCAGTGTCAATGCAAACATCACAGGTGCGTGTAGGTAAGATGTGCCAACTTTTTACTGATGATGTGTAAAATGTTTGTACATATACTTCAGTGTCTCATTCATACATCAGAGCATTTAGCAGACACATTTCTGAAAAATGACATTGCTTTCTTCTCAGGTGCAGTAGATGAGATGCCGTCCTCCTCTCAGGTACAACACACACATTAACAATGACAGAAAGCCTTTGACAGTAGAATTCACATTGTTTATTTGGTTTTCAATAATTATCCAGGCTGGGACAAACTGAAGGACGTCTCTAAAGTTTAAAGTCTGACAATAAAAATCAGCCCAGATACTTAAAAGGACTTTATTGTCCTTCATATCAGAGCAATACTTTGCCCTGGCTGGTATCGCGCAGTGAAAACACAACATGTCATTTTTTATGACCTCAGTTTTTGTTTTTGAGAAAAGGAGCGGAGGAGGAGTGGAGGTTTATTATTTCATCTCTGGATAGAAGCAGGCTTGTCCTTACTTTATCCTGTGATTTGCAAAGCTAAGCTAACTGTCACCTGGTTCTAAAATGACAGTGGTATAATTCTTCTCACCTAACACTGGCATGTTTGAGGGCAAAAGACAGCCACTGGGTAAATGAGGTCACCCCATAAACATAAAGACTGTGGTTTGGGAGGTTGGGGTTGAGAGGTTTATCATCATCTTGCACATCAGAAAAGATCGCATAAGAAAGAAATCCTTGAAACTTCAACCCTCTCAGCGAAATTTGCAAATCTCAAAGAGATCGCTTTTCAAATCATTACAGAAGAACACACATTTGCTGCTGAATTTTAACTTCTGCTTAAGTGAAATCAGTCAGGTTAAATGGGGGTGATTAGTATGAAAACAAGAGCTAATAAGTAAGGTAATCAATTGGGAAGTGAGGTAAATCAAATATGACAGAGAGAAAAGTCATCAATTCAGGTTTGATTAACAAAACCCATTGTCTTTCATGTAGGACACTGCTGTGAGAATTATCAAACAGCACAAAGTGGAACTCATCGCCTGCCTGGGGGCGGATCACTCCTTCATTCTGCAGCACATGCACGCTAGTGACATCGTCACAGACAGGGAGTATAATAAACTGAAGGACTCCAACACACGTGAAACAGCTGTCATAGAACTGATTGATCATGTCATTTCCAAAGGTCAAAACTTCTGCTCTCGTTTCATTCAAGTTCTGAAAAAGCCAGAAATTCTTCATACGTATCCACAGCTTGAGGAGATGACAAAAAACTGGTGTTAAGAATCTTACATTATCTAACTTACATTTGTTTTGCAGCACACACGTTTTTGCTGATAAATGTGCATTGATGGATCAAATGTATGGTTATTAAACTTTAAGTACAGGATTGAATTATCCTAAATGAACAGAGTACCACACAGTGTCAAGTCCAGAATCAGGTTGTTGCAGATAATGTACCAAACCACCAGAGGTCACAATAATGCAAGTTTTGTTTTGTTTTTTTTGAGTTTGGTACTGAAACCTGTAGTGTAGTAATGGATCCACTTAATAGCAGCTCGCCTACATCAGCATTGTGATTCAGGTTTTAAACCTTATTTACAGATACCTGACATTTGACAGAAGACAGACATGTGAGTGCATAAGAAATAGTCTTCATCCCTGACCACACATGAAAGTTTATGCAGGCTTTCACCCAAAAAGTCAATGTGAGGAACGTTTGAGACTCAGTCTCTGTACCCCTGCGTTCTTCCACTTTTGCTGTTGTACACCATGCAAGGGGTAAACAACAATGTGCTCTTAGTAATTCTGTTTTAGCACTGCTAGATTATATTTATATATTTACTTGCTAGATTAAAATTAAGGTGATATGTTAAAATTTTCCTGCATCATTAAAGTGTAGGCTGGAGTTGTGTGGTCATAATTGATTGAGGATTTTGTCATTGATTTCTACCTCTATCTCTGTTTTCTGGTTGTAATGTGCTGTACTTGCCACTGCTGTACTCCACGGTGGAGAACTTGAGTTGTATGGTTGTAATGGACTAAGGATTTTGTCATTTACCTCTTACTGTCAGAAATAAACAGAGATTGCCTCCATGACGTGCGGGCTTTGTCATAACACAACGCAGACAATGCTGGATTTCACTGGTTACACCATCATCTTTCCTTCTCATTGCTTTTTCCCATGAATTAAAAAAACAAACAAAAAAAAAAAAAAAACTTGTTTATGTGACATGGTGGGCAAAAAAAGTTACCACCACCTTTAACTGATCCCAGATCAGGGTGTGTAGGGTTAACCATGCCAGAGTACTCAACCTCCCAATACAATGAACAGACGCAGACAAGATCGCATCCAGCTGCCTCCCTCTGCTGCGTTGGTACAAAGATACACTGTGGAGTGTCTCTCTGGCCATCGACACAGGCCTGTGTCACCTGGCTCAGGCCCAGTCAACTGTGAATGTGTGGAGTACAAGTGTAGAAGGAAGGTGGCTGGAGAATCCGTTTGGAATGGAAACAGTCTGACGCACATGGTAGATCATAAAACAGCAGCAGGATTAGCACTGGTCTATGGGGGACAGGGAATGACAAACGCTCCAACACCTCATGTGAACTGGGTACTTTCCTCTCTACCATATATTACTCTTCATTTTCATGGACCGTATCTTTTGAGATTTGGCTCGTATGTTTTTTTTCCACGTTGTTTTTAGTTATTTTAGTGTACTGCATTCTCCTTCTGAGCAGTATGTGGGAGTGGTGTAAGGCTTCCTGTAGTTGTCTGCAAGATTGACTAATTGATATATATATATATATTTTTTTTTACATTTGTTGGAACATAAACATTTCAAGTGATGTTTTCCCAGACCCTCCCAGGATGGAGAATATCATCACATAATGATGGCGTCCTGCTGATGAACTGGAGGTTTTGATAATAATAACATTGGAAATTCAAATAGCATTCTTGGTTCCTGCGTGTTCCTGCTTTTTCTTGTAAGCAAATCCTTGCAAAATAACATCAGTTGAAACACAAGTAGAAATAACTCATACTTGGATGCGGTCACACTGGCATTTTCTTGCCTGACGCTCATGAAGTGTGATGGCACAAAACATCAGACTACATTTGCATGCCCTATTGTTCTACTTTTCTCCTGCCGTCCCAACACAGGGGACATTTTTCACATGCCATTGCACTGCCAAACTTTTGAAACGTGAACCTCCACCATGCCAGACAGTGAATGCAACTTGGTGGTGAAAAGGGGGTATCTATTACACAGGCAAGGAGCCAGCTCATCTGTATTTGTTTTAACAGCAGGCTATTAGCAGGCGTGCTTGTCTTGTCTATTTTACAAGGGTTTCCAGTCATGTCAAAAGTCCTCAGTTGATAGAGACAGAGAGGTGTGGCCTTTCATTTTATTCAGACTGTACAGCATCAAGATTGAAGTACACAAGCTGCTCTGACATGCACAGAAAACATGGGAGGATGTTTTTGTTTTGTGATCTTAAGTAACACAAACTATACTGTCTAATACTAAAGATTTTTGGTGTAGGTTGGTTTAAAGGGGGGTGGGGTCAAATAAATGTCAGTGTTGTGTTTACAGCTTGTTGTGACCAAAAATGATTTGTTATTGTGGGTCTATTGTCACCACTACATACCAATGCTCAATCCAAACCTTAACCACAAGCTAAGATTAATAGTAAACCCAGTCCCATAAGAGTGCTTTCCAGGCTGACACACATGAATTTTTTAAAAATAAAATAAAAATAAATTCTACTCTTTTTTATTAAGTTTTCTGGCCTGGAAGTTAGCAGAACAACAGCAACGTCTCAAGTACTGGTCCTGATTCATAATCACAGCACATCAGGGTATTACCATCTAACTCAAGGGTGTCAAACTCATTTTAGTCAGGGGCCTCATACAGCACAATTTGATCTCAAGTGGGCTGGACCAGAGAACTCTAGATTTTTTCCTTTGATTTAGGGCAAAGAAGTTTTACAGCTAATGAACTGTACTTTATGAACAACCTGAAATTTCATGACAAAAATATTTGCAATTTAAAAAATGTAGAAATGTTAAATAAAAATGTAATGTCTTATGTCTTCTGTGTAATTTTCACACTTGGAAAATTCATTCAACAGGTCAGATTGGAGTCTCTGGTGGGCTGGTTTTGGGCCACTTGCTGCACCTTGGACATCCCTGATATGACTCCTAATTAAACATTGTCTATCAAGAATAGTTTGTGTGATTTTTTTTTTTTTTTTTTTTGCATTTGATGATTATTGTTATTATTATTGATAGTAAAATTAACCAAGTTCCCTATTCTTCCTTAGACACCCAGACCCAAACTAAGTGTTTGCTACTGTTTGCACTGTAGTGCTTAGCAAATATGAATCAAACAGGACTTTATAGCACTGTTGGGGACAATTTTCAGTCATAGAGCAATGCAAATGTGTGGTTATATTGTACAGAGGGTTTAACTGACTGTAATGATTCAGGTAACAATTGTTAGCAGAGTTAATTTATTTTTGATTAAAGAATATCACCGGCCTTACGCTGAGAGTTACTTGCCTTCACACAGTATGAATTCATTCAGATATTTGTGACCCATTCCATTCCCCTGCATGCACACCAACTCCTGCCAACTCAAAATAGCACCAGTTGCTGTAAATGGGTTCAAAAATAGCCTCAAGTTGAAAAGAGGTAGACATGGATACCCTGAGAGATTGTTCAGTCTCAAGTGTCACCTTACTTCCTATGTTTTGTTTGTGTTGCACATGGATACAGTATGTACCTATGAAATTCCCAGGCATGTAGGTTCTTATTTTCATCATCTTCACAGCTGACCTGAGTTCACACTTATAAACTACACTGCTTTTTACACTTTTACTACCGTTTAAGAATGAGGGAGTTTCTTTGTAATATTTAATTGTGAGGGCGTACCACTTATATCTAAAATGCCTTTATTCTGACATGCTGCTCTTTTGGTGAAAGAGTGAAGGCAGGCAGAAACACAGGTGATGCATGACTGATTATTGAATGATGGAATTAAGATGCAATACTTTGCATATAAAGTTTACTGTAACTTGCAGCTTCTCTTGTAGTGAATCATCTGAAGCACTGAAAACTTTAACTTGCTGTGGACACTGTAAGGTTAAAGGGATCGCTCTAAGTGATGCTCAACGATGCCTAAACATCTGTACCAAATTTCATGGCAGTCCAACAAATATTTGTTACAGCATTTCATTCTGAACCAAAGTGGTGGACCGAATGACCAGCTAAAACTTCCATCCAAAACAGTCACTAAAGCCTTGTACAACATGACAGAACATCTATATTAATGAAGTAACAATGGACTCCACAGTCCCAACTTCCATTTGTGCCAAATTCAAAAGACAAAGGGATTCTGATTGTTCTGCTGTGAACAATAGAAAATAGGACATGTGCTCCCCAGATTGGGTGGATCAAAGATGGCTGTTTGATCATTTTAAAGCCCCCAAAAACTGCCAAATTGATTTATGATGGTGGATTCGCTGTTTCAGCCTTTTATAGCCATCTGAATTCATACAGACTTTCACCCTTGCATGGATAGAAGGCCAGTGTACCTTATAAAGTTTAGCTGAAACAGTTTGCATTATTTATTTGGTTTGGGGTGCAAATGCAGAGCAGCTGTTTCTCATGCTGTTCTGGGTCCTGTGTATGTCACAAGAAGTGCTTGGTGAGGATACTCGATTTCACTCTGTCTGTGGTCTGTTGTGGTTAAATGCTTCACAGACCTTCGGTTATGTGAGATTAGCTTTGAAGATTTGGATGTTTCTCGACATTCACTTGTTTTTCATGTTCCGCTTCATTTCAGACACACATTTGACAGATGGTTGCTGCTTTTGTGTCTGTAGGTATGTGCATGTGTACGTGTGTGATTGTACTTGATAGTATTTGAATATTAAAGGAAGATTCTGGTTTTATTTCAGATGTACTTCTCAGTACAGTGTAGGCTAATGTTTTAGCATCCTCTGGTTTCAGCCTTCAACGTCACTGACTTTGGTTCCCTCTCACAGCTCTTGGCAAATTCATTATATATCCAGCACAACCAGTAGACAATGCAACTGGCTATTAATCACACATGTTCCACAAAAGTTACTGGAACCCAAAAACAAAAAAAGGATTGTTCCCCCCAAAAAATGACTCCAAATGGATGCTAATGTTGCACATGTGTAGACAATGGGTGTGTGTGATGGTGATTACCACTGTATTCCGTCAGAGCTGCATTTACAGTACAACACAAGAGGTTATAATACACCCCCCTATGCAGCGCTATGTCTTCAGGGCAGAATGGAGGATTACTGGTAGGTGACAAGATGGGCAGATGGGTGGGAGTGAAAACACAATTAGTAAAGCCGAGGACGCACAAGTTTATGTTACTAGTTTTCTCATGACCATCTGACCACAAAGGTCTCTCATCTGTTTGGTAATCCAAGTGCATCATCAATGCCTTTCAACCAAGGAGATTGGTGCTTCAGCTGTGCAAATAAAAGGAAGCAGGCTCCATGCTGGCCTAATGTGTTTGAGTTGCCGTATGTTTGTGGTCTGACACCTGTATGAAGTGAGATAAGGGTCAGAAAAGCAATTTAATCACAGGGAACACTGCTTGGTTCCTGGATGTGAACTCTGAACATCTTCTTGTGATTCATTTTTTTAATGATAGAGGGAAATGATGTGGCACCGATGATGAAAGCTTAAATAAAATTGCTTGGACATTTAACAGTCTTTTCAAGGCGAGCCAGCTCTTGGTTCATCTGCAGAACAATAAGCAGCCAGGCAGTGTTTGACTTTGAAAATAATGAAATAAATCATTCCTCCTAGCTACAGCGATAGGGCTGAATTGTAAATTGGTGGCTGCACACAGATGATTGTGTGTACGTGCAGATGTGGCTCAAAATGGGATAATGTGCGACTGAGGCAAAGTTTCAAATGTCAGTTCAATTGAGCCATATAATGTAGTTAGGGGTTACACTGAGAGGTCAGGGAGATAAGGCTATCTATAGCAGCATCTGGAAAATATGAAAAGGGTAAATCCTTTGGTAACCTCATTTTACCCTTTTGTACAGTAGAGTGTTGACTCTTGGAGGCACTGTTAAAGGGGCCTGGCAAGGCATGAATGTTTTTTAATAACTAACCGGACAATCAGAAGAACATGCACATGCTTGTTTCCCATCATTTACATCACCCTCTGATAAACCATGAGGTACTGTGTGCAGATTGTGGTGACTCATACAGTCACATAGGTCTCCAGTCACTAAAACAAACAAAAAAAAAACTATGTCAAATGATCCCAGCTTGTGAACCTCACGATTATTTATGTTGTATTCTTAATTTCCTGAACTGACCCAGGTTATTCTGACAAATGTTTCAAGGCCTCTTTTCTTTGAGGACATCGTTGCTGTGTAATTATCTAAGAACCTGAGAGATGCCGGCAGGAAAGAGAAATAAGCACAGATAGGTAGAGGACTGCAAAACTGTTATTACACAAATAACAGTAAATGAATATTTCATTTTCCAGTTAAAGGAAAACATTACTCTGGTTCCCATCTGAGACATTAAACAGTGAGTGCTGACAGATCAACAGGTTAGAAGGCCAAGGGGATGTTTCAATAACTGCATCCCTTGTGCATTCCTGACGCAACA
Organism: Caranx ignobilis; assembly: GCA_021432705.1. NCBI lineage: Eukaryota > Metazoa > Chordata > Actinopteri > Carangiformes > Carangidae > Caranx > Caranx ignobilis. The sequence continues at coordinate 19,821,916 of MU269983.1, forward strand.
AAAACTCTGCAGAGATAGTTTGGACCAGAACACAAAACTACTAACAATGCGATAAAGTGCCGTTTCAGATTTTTACAGTTTAATACAGATGATAATTGGGCTGCACGATTCTGCAAAAAATGTGAATTTTTGCTTAGAATTGAGATAACGATTTTCTGGCATGACGTTTTCCCCAAATTGAAGTGTTTATTATTTGTTTGTTAAGCCCAGTGGCAGGTGGCAAGCCTGTTTTTTGTGATGGAGGACTGACACAGGCCAGCAACTGACTGATGGCAGCGCCCATAGGATTTAGATTTCATACCACATTGCATTAGATCAATTTTAAAAGTTGACTGAAATTTGAAAATATAATCAAGTGTTATTATAAGTAGGAGTGTGACGAGATCACGTGCCACAATATTTCTCGTTTAAGTGAAAAGCTGTCTTGCGGGCACAGGGCAGAAGCCTATCAGACTGTGAGCTATCCAAACTTCTATTTGTGACATGTGAGGAGCAGTAATGTGTGTTTATGTGGCAGCATTTTGTAGTGGTGCAACGGATCATTGTTGATCCGTGATCCGTTCAGATCGCTCTCCACGGATCGGTACGCAAGTGGTCCGTGGGATCAGTTGAAAATTGTGCGTGTCGTGTGATAACATTGGTGCACTGCCCCGGCTGAATAAACAAGCAATAAGTCAGTCAGTCTCTGTTTGCATGCTTTTTTTGCACTGTGTATTGACAGAGTTGATTTGCAGGTATTGTTTGCACTTAAAAAAAGAAACTTTATTTTATTCTAACTTTTATCATTTTTAGTTTTAGTTTCAATGTGTGGAAAGAAGTTCAGCAGTTAAAAGCTCATGCTTAGGTCATGCATGTAAAGTTATAAAGCATTTCAAAATGCACCTGCATTGTTTTGTGACTCAGTTACACAAAAAAGTCTGTTTGTCCAGTCATATATTTTGTCATTGTAGTTTTCTTAAAAGTAATGGTCAAATAGGGTCTCGTCTTGTAAGCTTATATTATAAGACACACGGACCATTAAAAATGCCAATTCACCTGTATGTATCAAATATTGTGCTGGTCACAGTGCACCTACAACAAGTTGAAATATTTCCATGTATGGTCCACTCTGGGTCACATTAGAAGGCAAATTAAAGCAAAGGAAAAATGTTTCGGGTGGTTTTCCTGTTCTCAAATGTAAAAATGTGTCACATTGGACCCCTAACATTATTTAAGGGTTAAATAATGTGCTACTTCAACATTTTTCATTTTGCTCCTAAAGTAAACTAACAAATGTTAGCGTCGAGCTCTGTATTAGCAATGTACAACTATTTATGTTATAGACCCTATACTGAGGGAAATTTAGGTTCTCAGGAAAATCGCTGCTTATCAGTTAATCATTAATTGATTCAATTCAACCAACTAACAATTAATGAATTAATAATTTGCATCCCTACAGGGGAACTTAAGTATGTTTACTCCGCTGTGCACATTCAATCATCATTTTCAAGACAGTGACCCCTGCTTCATACTTTTTTTTTTTAGTTGTTGATGATGCCTGGGAACCGGAAAGGCTGTTGACAGCTAACATCCATTCTTAAGAACACAGGGGAAGTAAAAAGAACAGTGCTGGCCCACAAAGCAGCATCTGGAGGCAAATCCTAATCAACATGTATGCACTGACTGACCTTCAAATATATACATGTGTGTGTGTGTGTGTGTGTGTGTGTGTGTGTGATATTATTGTAGGTAGATAGATAGATGGATACATAGATAGATAGTAGGGGTGGAGCCGAACCCGAATGTGGTATTCGGAAAGGTACAAATAACGTGTTTTTTTTACAAATACTTATTTTGAACAAATACTTTTAAAATTATTTTGTATTCGAGAACAAGAAAAACATCAAATCACAAAGCTGCGTTTCCTCGTGACCACAGTGAATATTTGTGCTCCTGGCCAGAAGCTTGAGTGACGCTCAGGAGTCAGAGAGAGTGAACAAGAGTCTGACTGACACAGGCTGATCAACACAGCCACAGAGGAGGCCCTGTCTGGACCAAACAGGACTTAACTGCATCACTTTTTTTGTTGAATAGATTTTTTTTTAACTGAACTGGGTTGCGGAGGCAGATTATAACTTTTGAGAAGTGGAGTTTCACTGGGAGATTACTCTGTTACGTTACATTACATGACTGAATGAGACGTCTGCAGTTGGGTTCTCCATGTTAGCATTCACCTGTTAGCTTGGTCATCATAGATAGATAGATAGATAGATAGACAGATAGATAGTAAAAGCACTTGTCAGGAGACCCTCAGTGTAGTATTTAATGTTTCACTTGACAAACATACTTGGAGATGACATGCCTGTCTAAAGAAAAAGCAGAGGCCTCATCTTGAATTAAGAGCACAAGCAGGAAAAGTGAATTTAACTTGCTAGGATGGAGACAATAACAACACTTGACATGATCCCTTGAGGGAGATGAATGAGGTGGATAAAAGTTAAGAGAAAAAAAAGGAAGTGTGTACTTTTTAATATTCTCTTCTCAAACATTTAGCTCCCCAAAGACAAGAGGTGATGTGCAGTGTTGGCCTGGATACAGTGCTCATTTCACAATCTGACTCCCCCTCTCCTGTCTGGTATCATCACTGAAACACTTGGTGTAGAAATGGTTGCTCTTATGTAAGTCTAATGTTAGCCAATGGTGCATGTTCATAAAGCATGTCACCCTCCCAGTGATCTCATTCAGCCCTGCTCAGGGTCAGACTGACCGTCGGGCACACAGTGGGCCCTCACAAAAACCTATGAAGTGTTAAACTGACCCTGCCCGCTTATTAAGTCCAAGGTTGAATCTCTGCAGTCCAAACCTGGTGCAACCAGCCCTCCCCTCAATACAAAATGAATACAGTCAGCTGTCCTCTTTCGCAAAACAAGAACTTTGGTGAAATTACGGAGCCTTTCAAATGGAAAATATACAGTAACAGCAATAGGTGAGGCACCACAACACAGTAGAGAATTTTGCAACCTCAGATTTTCTTCTCTCGCCTGCCTCTGTCACCTCCCTCCTCCCCTTGCCTGTGACAATGCCATCTCCCAGACTGAACTGCACTGTTATCTCTAGGCAGCAGGCGGTTGTTTGAGAGGAAGAAGAAAAAAAAAGAGAGAGATACACTCTGAGTATGAGCAAAGCTCAAGTTGAGCATTTTTACTGCCCCTTGGCTCTTTTTGTTTCCCTGCCAAAGCCAATTTTATTTTGGAATGGCCACCACTGTCTTGCAGGAGCCCCCGTGGATCTGGGACATAATGCAGCAATCAGCAAGATGAAGAGATATTTAGCTTTGTCACAAAAGGCCGTCTGAATTAAACAAAGCAGAAAATACCAGAGCTGAAACCTCTTTCAATTCCATGTGCGTTGCACGCTGTTAATCCGCCATGTTCACATTCATCAACACAACTGCCACTTGTAGACATGAGCTCCATATAAATGACTCAGCTGTGATATTGTAATTGTTGGATTTGCATCAGCTGTCTTCCACATTAAATCCTCTGACTGATGAAAATCCACTAATGATGATTTTAAGATCATTTTACATCATTTGTTCTGACCTGGATTCTCCATGAGGCCATGCCTCAGTGTGCAACTGCTGCAGCACTGCGTCTTCATGAGAGCCGCAAGTATAATCCACAAGCTCTGTGTCACATCATCTGTGGAAGATGCCTGCAGTTATTGCACTTAAAGATCTTTATGTTGCCTGATATTTTACACCTTTCCCATTTGAAAATAAATTTGTGGTTTAGAGAACCAAAAACCATCTCAGTGTAGAGTTTATCTCTTCTCTCAGGCTTCACTCTAGAGCTCTCATAACGATAGGACAGTGCCAGCCAATCAGAGAGAGGCTCGGAGCCTTTGTTCTGCTAGGTTGACTGTTCTATAAGTGATTCAATAAAAACAAACCTGATTTCAGTTCGGTTCACTTCAACTATCAGAGCCACCAAACAGAAAAGGACAAGAGAAGCTCATGACAGACACATAGCTTTGAGGGGCCGCTGCAGGTCTGGAGTAAACTATGATATTTGGTACATAAGGGTGCATTTGTCATTTAGAATATCAACTTTTCCGCATATAAGAAAAAAAGCCACACCATGAAAACATACAGTGGATGTAAATGCAGAAGCGTTGCAACAGGGCAGGCAACCCAGGCAATTGCCTAGGGGCCCGAGCTGGAAGGGGGCCCGCTGAGACAGCTAACATTGGACCATATCAATGACAACATGATGTTGCCAATGGCTGTGTACACACATAGTATGCACTGCATACAGTAAGTTAGTGCTACCAAAGGCAACCAATGTTAATTTCTCCCATTAGCAATAGAATAATGCATTTGTTGGCCCCTCTTGCCTGGGCCCTTCAGAGTGTCTACAAACGCCCCTGTAGCCTAACTGTAACAGTTTCAAACCAAAGTCAACAAAATTTGAAAGCCAGAGGTCAGAGACAGGATGCCGGGCAGCGTAGCAGACAATAGGAGCTCAAAACAGCTGGAGCCAGTTCAACCGGGGGGAGTGCTAGGTTGCATATAGGACTGGGCAGTTAATGAAAAATAATCGAAATCGAGACATCACTGTCAACGACAGTGATGATGTAATCGGTCATTAATCGTAATCGAGGCAGAAAGTTCAATTACTCGTGATTTTGATGTTTGCCATGATCGCCCAGCCCTGGTTACACACACACACACACAAGACTGACTGGATGATGAAACACAGGTAACAAACAAGATAGAAAACTGGCAAGAAATAGCCTACGAAGGCGGGTGCGACGTGGCGGCTCCTTCACGGAGGCAGCGTGGAGAGACACGCACGCACACCACACTCGCTTCTATGTTCAGTCACGCTAACAAACACCTTTCCCTCCACAGATGTTGCGCGACCAAGGATGCACACCTGGTAGCCCGACTTTCATCCATGCAAACATTTGAACTGATGTCCACTTACCTGCATTCCAGCGGCTCACCTGTTGTTTGTGCGGTCGGACCATAGACTGTATGGGTCGACAGACTGAGAAAAAGCACTTCCTGTGATGTAAGGTCATCTCGACATCTCGCGTTTAATTCTTTTTCTTTTCAAAGATGCACCCTGTGCTTCATGCACATTGATATTTAATCTAAGAGTGCATGTCTGAGCAGCAGATCTCCTCAGGCGCAGATTGGCCAAAAGTTTTAGTTTTTGTCTAAAAACAAAAAAACAAAAAAACAATTCCCTTAGACACTATTATGGGAGTACCGCCTCAATACATAAGTACAACTCATTAGCAACTCTCCAGAGCAAGACAAATAAACAGTGTCATTGTGGTTTACATACTTTCATCTGACTGACTCTTTGTTGATTTCTGTTTATTCCACACGTAAAACAGCTTCCACTGTTTGTAAGTATTGTGAAATATGGTAGTCACATCCCCTCATGTAAGCAGTTAGTAACCCTCCTTAATATGAAGCGGTACCCTTTGCCCTTAATATTGTGCAGGCCACTCAGAGCCTGTAGTGTAATACATTCCCTCCTCAACCCCCCTCCAAAAAAACCCAAAGGCCTCACAGGAAGCAGCAGGACAAAGGTTCAGGCAACACATGTGAGCAGGTCATCGGTTGTCCTGGAGTCCACCTGTGCTCCAGGCTGTCGAGGCTCCACACACTGACATTTACGCTTCGCTCTGTTTATTTGTTTTCCATTTTTAGAAAATGGGTGAGCATGGTCTAAAACCTGATATATCATTACTTGCAGTACTAATGTTATCCTGCTATACTATACACTAACATGGCATGAGACTCACAGTGCAGAAGCTTTCTCTCCTGACAAAAGAGAGAAAGGGGAAAAGGAAAAAAAAAGTCATGTCATGTCTTCTCATAACCCTAATGGCTTCTGATGTTTCAGCCAACTGCATGTATTATTCATGGTATGTCCCTTTATGGCTTTGCCTTTCCCCATGAAATGCATCCTTTTTTTTTTTTTTTTTTTTTTTTTCCATCTGTGAGAATTTTCTGGGATAACATCTGGCTTTCATTTTATGTGAGTCCAAGACAGGTCCTGCTTCCTTTTTCTGAAGGGTAAATTCCCATGAGGATGATAGAACCGTCTGGTTTCTATGAAATGTTGTGGGAATAAGTTATGTGTCCAACATACACAGTAACACTGAGTATTTTTACATAGTGATATCATACAAGAGATGTCTCAACTGATTCCATCAAATATCCAGTCACTGTGCAGTTGAGGGTCTCTGCATATGCTGATCTGAAAGGATGAGTTTGCAAGAAAGTGAATAAATGAATTTTTCTGGAGAGCTAGATGAAAGAGCTCAGCTGACACCACTGACATGTCTAGGCTAAATATGGTAAATTGGAACCAGAAGCCAATTAGCTTAGCTTAGCTTAGCACAAAACCTTGAAACAATGGGGAACAGCTGCTCCACCCAAAGGACAGTAAATCAGCACTTCTGCATTTCTAAAGCTCCTCTCATACAACTGTACATTATATTGTGTTAAATCTGTACCAAAAAACAAACAAACAAAAAACTATGAAAGTATTGTACAAAAGGTAATGTTTCAGAGTGTATCCAGGAGGCTAGCTAACAAACAGCCAGTGTTAGTTGGAAAACTCTGTTGTTCACTCTCAGGAGGAGAGAGCATTTTAATATTTCACTGCAAATAATGGCAACACTAAGTCCTAGAATTGTTATTGATCTAAATTTTAATTTGACTTTAGATGCTTTTAGGAAGGAGGAAGTAGGAGATTGAATCATAAACCTCAGGGCTAATATGCTGGGGTGATTATGAGGGATCTGCTGTTGAGCTGTAATGGGCTAATGCGTTTAATATTTCATGTAATTGAAGAAAAACCACATATGTCTGTTCTCCAGCCTGTCTGACAAAATATTACCTTGCCAGTCAGTCAGCAGACAGAGGGGAGGACCAACACTTTCTTCTTCTATTGACTGTTTTCCCTTTCTCCAGTCTCCTGACTGATGGCATCTGTGATGTACGTCCACAGTGTGGTTTTGATTAGCCATCTTCAAAGTGAAAACATGCTGGAGTTCAGTCTGGTGAGCTGACACTGCCTTACTGGCATCCCCAGAAAAAAAAAAAAAACTTTGACCATTTCCTTCTCTTTGTCTCCATTTCCTGTGTTCTCAAAAGCACTGAGTGTGGGTCTTCTGTACCTCCAAACCCATTTCCCATTTTAAGTCCCCCCCCACACACACACACACACGCACACACACTTTTGCTGAAGGAGAGGATAAAAACAGAACAGTAAGGACTTCCACACTTTCTATTTCTATTGTTCTGTCTTGTTTTCTCTTTTGCCTGGTCAGAGACAGACCAGGTTATTCATAATGCAGGCTGCACCCTGCACTCACCTACCTTTGTCTGCTCTGTCTTTAGGATAAGATATCAGAGGGATCAGACATGTTCAAATGGGTTAGTAAAACTAGGAAAGACTCTTTTTGCAATTAATACTGTGAAGACCTGGAGAAAATTCAGTTGAAATGTTGCTGGGGATTTTAAGTGATATTGTATTTTGCCAATGAGTGTCTGAACATAATGTTTCATAATCCCACATGGATATTTTTGGCAGAAAAGCTTCTTGCGTGCTCAGCCGATCAGTGGAAACACGTTTCTTCTGAGCATGGCCACAGTAACTGTTGATGTTTTCAGTCATGTTTCCCTCCAGGACCAAAATGTTATATTTTAGGTTTTCCGTTTTCTGTTCCCAAATTTTCCCATTAACATCTGTGTGTTTGGAGCGAAAACTGAACACACCTGTTGGTGTCCAATGTGAATCTAAGGAAGCTGCAGATAACACGTATAATGAGAGAGACGGTGGCTTCCTCTTTGATGTTTCCTAAAACCCTGGAAGACTCTTCCTCTGGGAAAATCGCTGTCTATTTTTGACACCTTGTGTCATCAAAACATAATAAAATCAGAGCAGGCTGAGCGAGACAAGTGCCAGTTTGGCTTTGTGAGATAAATGCAGATGGACAAATGGAAGCTGCAGCACTGTGCCTGAAAAGTGCACTCAGTATGTTCTGTTTCATTTGATCATTTTTAAGTCTGAGCTCTAGTACAACAATTTTGCCCAGTTGCTGTGCTCCAAAGGTAAATTGTAATTTCCTATCATCTTCTATACTCACTGCAGTCAACCAAAATGTATGTACTTTCTCACACGAAGTGAATAATGTTTGCATATCAGAACTATGCCTGCACTTTACACTGCATTTGAATGAATATCCTGCACAATTTCATTTAAATTATTGATATATTCATATTCCATACTTTTATTAGTTAAAACGTGATTTCTGTGTACATCTTCATGCATTGTCACTTTCGGTTCAAAGCAACTGTGTCACAACAATGTTATGCAACATTGCTCAGCTTAAAAGAATCCATTCATTATTTGAGATGTTAAAATTAGTTGTGATGGCTCAACAAACCAGTAACAGCTGTAAGAATAGCTGGAGCTCTTCACAATACAGTTTTGACACGTGTCTTAAATCACTATGAGAGGTCACTGCATGAGAAGTGTGATGAGCCAAGCACAAACATCTGGGGGCCTCACAGCTCTGGGGTCAGAGGTCACAGAGTCTACAGGCCAGCTCAAAGCTGTGTGAAGTTCGGCTGTCTCAAGACCACAAAGAGGATACAATACATAGATTATAGATGTGGGTGGAGGGGCATCGTTTAGGTAGGTGGGCAGAGCAGGTGCCTGTTATGTAGAGGCTATAGTCCTCGATGCAGTGACCCTGGTTCGATTCCCCGGTGGCCCTTTGCTGCATGTCATTCACCACTTCTCTGTCTCCCAATTTCCCATCTCTCTACAGATATCCTGTCAATAAAAGGCCTAAAAGACCAAAAAAATAAAGATCTGGCAGTAAACACTGAGCACCCACATACAATTCCATGGAGATCTGGGCAGTGTTTGTCAATAGCACAATCAAAATCAAAATGGGGAAGGTTTAATGAGGCCTTAAAGAAAGCGGAGGGGCTCTGACAGTGAAGCTTTTGGGGCCAGACAGTCCCTGCAAGTTGGTGGGTACATATTTTCTACCAACCTGAAATTTTCCAGTGGGTCTGAATGGGGAAAAGAAAATGTACTTTCAATGCCAGAGATTCCACAGAATCAGTAAAAATGAGAAATAAAATATTGAATTCTGAATCTCCCAGACCATTGGTGGAGGGCTGCAAAGATTGCAGTGGGATGATTGAGACTCCTGTGGTTCAGCCTCAAAGTATTTTGCACAAGCAGACATGAGACAGATAAGCAATGGGTCGCAGCTGCAGAAAGTATGTTGCACAACCAGTGTCAAACTGTGTCTTTATTACCCATGAGACAAACACAAATTTGTAGCTTATACTTAAGGCATCAGTTTTCATTCAGACACTGCTTACGCTAAACGAGCATTGATGGCAACAGTGCAGAGGTCACAGTAACAACTGAGGGGAATCCAGATCGTGATCAAAACAACCAAAAGGAAGACGGTCATCTGAGAGTCAAGGTTCAGACAGACAGACGGGGAAATGGGTAGGGCAATAGATGAGGGAGTTCACGCTGTGGGTACACACCCAGCAGACAGCAGACGTCAGTGTGACATCAGAAAGATGCTGGACTCTATCAGCGTTAAATTCTGGTTGGAAATTAAAATTGAGTTGATGTTAAAACCCAACCCTCATTAGCGTTGTGGTGTTTAACAGGCACTGGGATTGAGCAGAAGGTCACTGCTTCATGTGTTAAGATGTTGTTGGCACAAGATGCTTGGCAGATGTTGGATTTTGGTTACTTAACAACACAACAAGTTGAGCTCAACAAAATATAAATGTCAGCTGTCATCACTATTCTACAATAAATCAACCTTGGCACTGGACATTGTCCTTGACACTGAGTTTTGATACTGGTTGTCACAGCCTATATTCAATATAAACCTTAAGTATTTAACTAACGCCATGTATTTAATCAGCCTTAATCCACAACACATTTTGTTTTTCACCGGTTGTCATTGGTCCTTACATCATAGACATGGCAGATGTAGAAATGGTGAGTGTGTTGACATTGTGAGTCTCGAGACAGAAGATTAGGGGAAATCATTAGAGTCTAAGCCACTACCACTCAGTCACTACTTTTATGCTTTGCCAGAAAATAAAAATGAGAGCTGTGAGACATGGAATGAGAAATGTGAGAACCATTAACCACAATGAACAGCCTACATCTTTAACTGGTGACTAATTCTTTTTTTATGGACTGGTTTCAAGGTAAAAAGGAAAGATGCAGAAAGTTGTTGAGTGAATTCAGACGAGGACAGCACTCAGCTCAGAGCTTGTCTGGACACAGACTGTACGTTATGCAATACCTCTCTCACAGGAAGACGCTTAATGTCTCGTCGAGTGGGAATTCCTGTACGAGAAAGATGACCTTAACAAATGGTCTGCTATCCCTCTGTTGGCGCTTTTCTCCACCATCTCTTCTTTTTACATTGACACATAACTTTGGCGTATGTTGCAGCTGTGGCACGAATGCATTTCCCACATCTGTGTGCTGTTACACACACATTAACTGGATTAACACTGACCCACTTTCCCTCATATAAAACATCTCAGAGGAATTTTAACACAGACACACCTAATCAACCAGGCAGGTAAACACACACACACACACACACACACACACACACAAAAAAAAAAAAAAAAAAATCATAAAGAACTGTTATTTTCTGTTCTCACTGTTCTCACTGGAAACTGGTCTATCACAGGGCCAATGTATACAGACATAGAGACAGATTGCATTACATATGGGAAATTTAGGGTCACCAGTCAACCTGGTGTGCCTGTGTTTGGACTGTGCAGAAAGCTGGAGAGCAAGCAGCAAGAACATGCAAACCATTCAGGAGCCTAAAAGGGTATTTATGAATCACCACTAGCACCATCACTATGTGCTGGCCCACACAAGGTTCACTCCAGATCCCCTGGCTTGTATCACTTATGGTTTGCCCATTGGAACAGGAAGCACATGGATTAACCCAATGACAGGAAGATACCAGTATTTTGTTTTCGTGTTGAATGGAGAAGGGATCTCTTTATCTGTGATCTGTTTTTGCCAATGCAATAAATGCTTCACAATTTAAACAATTTAGATATTTACAATAGTTTCACTGTTCGCTATGTGACACAACAAGCCGAGGTTTTGGCTCTGGCTAATTTTGACCTCAGTGAAACTTTCCCTTCTCTCTGTATCTCTTGTTTTGTTGTAGCTCCACCTTATCCTTCCTGTTCGTCCTACCAAGCACCTTGAGGACACATAATGTTCTCATCTTCACTCACCACACCCTCATTTCACAGCCAAAGAGTTTTCATATTTCAAGAGCTTTTGTACAATTCAGATTTTCAATGGTAGGAACCTAATATGAAAAAACTCTCTCTCTCAATCACACGCACACACACACACACACACACACACACACACACACACACACACACAGTGCACACTTAAATATGTAACTTGAAGCCAGTAAGACTCCTGCACACTATCTTCCATAGTGCTGATTTATTTATTGATTATAATATTTCTGTTTGTCAGGCTTTGGTCAAGTGTATGGTCAACACCACAACACATCCATATAAACTCCACCTCAAGAGAGCAAGAGAGGATTCATAAAGAGACAGTGACTCCACCCCTTAGCAAAAAGTAGTTTATTCAAGTGTACTACCAGTATACTTATTTTATACTAAAACTGAGGCAGTATACTTGAAGTTTACTTTTTCTATACTATATTTTATATACTTGAGAAAAGTACAGTAGAGTATACTTGGTTTATACTGAAAAGTATAAAGAAAAGTCTAAGATTAAGTACATTAATACTAAGCCTTGCACTTATGCTTTAATACTAAAGCTTATACTTTTTACTTCTTTCTGCCACAAAGCACTAATACTTAGTATAACTTGATCCAAGTACAGAACAAGGTCAAGTCATTGACTCGTGCTATTTAATTTAGCAGAATAAAAATGTTTTTCACTATGTCATGGTCTGTGTCTTTTCGTCCGCTGTTATGTTCCTGTTTCCTGTTTTATTTTGAAGTTCAATGTCTTGTCTTCCTGTGTGCTCCCTGCTTGTGATTACCCCCATGTGTTTCACCTGTCATGATTGCACCACCTGTGTCTTCCCTTGTGTATTTAACCTCAGTTGTCTTTGTCGGATCGTCTGTGTTGCTACCATGTGTCATCTGTCTTCTCGTCTTCCTGCCCTGAGTTTTTGCTTTTAGAAAATAAGCTTGTTTGAATAAATCCCTCCATACCCCGTCTGTGTCTGAGTCCACATTTTGGGTCCATCTACAAACCTCCTTCTTCACAGACTACACACATTTGCTTTGAGGTATTACCCCTGTTATAAACTTACATGTTCAAGATCACATAGTGCTGGAGTTTAAAGGTTTACAGTAAATAGATCTTTATGTACCTTAAAAACATACACAAATACAGAGAAACACTTGACTTGACTTTACTGATCAAGTCCTAGTCCCTTTCATAAGGGTTTGGCAATGGTGTTATGTACACAGCGTCAAGTGTTTCAACAACACATTTTGTTTTGGTCATGTCAGGTCAGACAGCATTAACAGTTTCAGCTCTTTTAACCTCATATATCAAAAGTATTTTGTACATTGATTTGTGAGTCTTCTATCGAGTTATTTATTTTTTGTTCCAAAGATGTGCACTTTTCTTTTACTTTTTTTTTTTTTTAAGAGAAAGGACTTCAGTTGTGAGTTGGAGACCAAACCATTTTGTTTACAGTTTTACAAGCAAATGCACAGTTTTTCCTTTGCCATTTTTGAAAAAGAAGGACTTGATTTCATAGAGGCACTTTGTTTTTGAAATGCACATCTTTAATGATTTAAGCGGGTATTTGCAAATACACTGTATAGTATGTTTTAAATTTTATAAAAACATATCAAACTTGTTCTTAACATTCTGTCTTGTGATTTTGTAAATACATTGGAGTCTAGTGTACGGACAGTATGAGTTAACTTTAAGAACACTTTAAGTATATAGTATATTTCAAGTATATAAATAGTATGCTACAAGTAATATGCTAAGCAAACTTACAAGTGTACTTAAAGTATAACAACAAGTAAACTAATAAAATAGCAAAAAATAGTATTTTTATTTTTAGTAATTCTAAGTTCATAAAAGTATACTGAAAGTATAATTCAATGAACTAAAATGTGGACAAGAAGTATATACCTAGTAAACTAGTAGTATATAGATGAATATACTTGTTGTGTACTTGAATGTGTACTTTTATAAAGTTAAAATTACCTTATAAAGTATACTTTAAGTATACTTTAATAAACTTAAAATGTTCCAATTTAGTCCGAAGAAGTATTAAATTAGTATGCTTTCTAGTACACTACAAGTACATGGTCCGTAGTATACTTGCTAGACTTACACTCATACTCAAGCATACTTGAGTATGAGTGTGCATATGAGGCAAACAGACACTGAGGACAAAGACAACGCCCATGGACACAATGTTATTCAAGGGCACGGTCATAAATATCTCAGAGAAATAACTCTTCAGACATATCTCCTTTGTCTATAGGTATGTCTTCTGTATCTGGTGCTCACAGTGAATCTGTTTAGATGTTGTAGATTAAAAGATTTATTTCCTCAAAACACACTGATCTCAATCTTCAAACTTTTCTTTTTGTCCTGTGAAGAATTCTTCAATGAATACGTAGGTTATTGTAGAATTCCAGAGCAAGAGTTCATGAAAATACTTTTAATGTTGTTCTTCATAACCTCAACTTCATAACCTATTACTCATCTTATTGATTTTTTCATCTTAAGATAACATGATAAAACCTGCTGATCCAAACCTTCCTAGATGTTGCCAGAATACAAGGTTGTACCCAGTCATCTGAATGGATATTTGGGGCATCTCCTATCTGGATCGATGGAAGTGCTCTGATTCAGACCATGTACTTGGGGTTGGACAGAGTAAAAAGTTGTGATCAATAAATATTTCAGCAGAAAGCAGGAAAATTTGCAGTTTGTGTTCGATTTCTTGTTCAACCCATAATTCTCCGATTTCCATTGACACAGAACCTTGAGAGGACGCCGGGAGAAAGACCATCATTTAGGATTTATGGAGTACTGAGACAGTAAGTCAGATTTATCCACTTTTCTGTTTCCACTGTTCTACTGTACAAATGTGACAAGAATGACAACAGCATCAAGGACCCACTGCTATTTGAACCTCAGATTATGATTTATTTTCTAGTGCAACTTGAAGTTAAAAAACACAGGCTGTGCTGAGTGACATAAGATATATATATATATATATATATATTTGTATATATATATATATATAAAATAGGCAGTGCACCATTAAAATTAAAAGTCTGCAAGTCATTAAAATGACTTGCAGAACAGGGGCAACATGAAATCATGTTAAATGGGACTACACATTGACAATTATACTACACGAGAATGGAACAAATAGACAATTATACTAATATAATATTTTGAAATGTTATGGTGATATGTAGCACATACAAACTTTGGTCAAATTAAAACTCATGCACAAATTAAAAATACATTAAACTTAGCATTTAGACGATGTTGTCATGCAAACAAATACACATTCACTAAGTTTAACCTAAATATCCACAACCATCCAACAACCATGAGACTGCATGATGTGCGAGTGGGAGACCCACACCGAGCACATCATTTCTTAAATTAAATACACTTATCACGGCTGTCAAATCAAGAGTGCGACTATATCATAATCACGGATGCAGGAAACAGATTGTGACACGGACAATGAAGCTGAGTGGAAATCTTATCATTGCCATCATTTGGGACAGAAAAAGGCATGAATAGGCTCATTGTCTTGTGCCCCATTCTACCGCCTTGACCTCTATTTGTATTAGCATTATCTGATTTGCATTTGTTAACATTACTATAGTAAATATTTTTCTTATTAGCTATACATAACACAAATATGTGGATGAAAAAGAGGTGGTCTACACAGAAATATCACCCAAATATTAGGGAGCATTCTGGCATCTTTCAGTCCTTTGTTTCATCCTTTGGTTTGTCTTGATGCTCCATGACAGTGTGACATATGTACATTAGAGTGAGAAAAAAAAGTATAACATTACATCAAAAAATATTCAGTTGTCATGACAGGAAAGGGCTGCATGATTAATCTTAATCTCATCGTCATTGCGATGTCAACATGCACGATAAACACATCACAAAAGTTGCCTGAAATGCAAGTACGTTTTTTTTACAGGTGCACCTCATACCTGTAAACTGAGCCACACGTAACAACAACAGCGGACATTCATCGGGTCTGGTCCCTTGGATACCGCACCTGAAACATGTCCAAGTGGCATTTTGTAGCATTTTTGTACTTCTTGTGTTTAGTTGACTTATAATGTTTGGAGTTTGTTTACAGCACACAAGCTTTCCCCTCTTCTTCTTTGTTTGGGGTGTATTTGTGTGGCAGTGTGTCAGTGCCACTACAGGCCTAGTGTATGTACTACAGTGTATTGAGTCATTTTCAGAAAGACACAGGAACTGTATGGTTACACCTGAATATTTGTTAATTTATCACAGGTCATATCATCGCGATCATAGCGATATTGAACAGTGTCATCACACATCGGATATTTTGCTGATATCGTGCAGGCCTAGTCTAAGCCGTTTTTAGCAAAAGCAGGCAACTCATCTATGTCTGCTGTGAAGTTACAGACATTTTAACAAGTGTCTGTAGGGACTGACTTACTCTTTGAGACAGTGGTAGTGATAGTAGTGCAAGTCTACTGACTTCATTTTTGCCTCGGGCACAGGTTGCTAGTTGGCTGCATGGCTGTTTACAGAGAAAAGATCAGACAACTACTGTAACTGGACCTACTGTAAGCTCTTTTCTTAGTGCTTAACAGCAGACAAAGTTAGTAGCAAGGTGATGTAGAGTTAGCAAGGTAAAATATTTTGTACAGGGTTGGTGGAGACAAAAGAGATAAAAAGTACTACTAGTTAATAATTCTAGATGAATTCTATTATTGCTCCATGTCTGCCGAATGTATCAATAAGTAACAGATTTGTGTGTTTATAGCCACTGCTAGCTCCACAGAAGTGGCCAGAAACAGTCAAGTTGATGTATATTTGAGTCAACACAACAAAAAAATAGCAAGGAAAGAGCTTGTGCACGATTAACATCAGGATTAGCATCATTCAGCCTAAAGCCGACTTTCACCAGAACATACCATGGGAATTGTGATGTGTGGTTTGTGTGGTCAGTCTAGACGACCTCAGCTAGGGGACTGCTACTGATCACTATAACAAATGAATGTTTTTACAAATGAAAATATAGAAACATATGAGTAAATAGACTGAATATTAATGTGCACTCTATTTGGGTGCCCCCTGATGGCTACGTAGCTCTAAGCAGCTGCTTAATTCCTCAGTGCCCCAGGCCAGCTGTGTAGTCAAAGAACTTCCCTTTTAAGTTAAACAGCAGTGTAATACGAGGAGGCAGATGGTTAAACTCCAGATGAGCCTGACTGTAGCCTCAGGTCCTCCGAGAGTTTTTTATTAGTTTTCTGGCTGGAGATTAAAGACAAATGATCTGGCCTTTCCCATTAGGGCTTGTCAACCTTAAAACAACTTGCAAGAGAAGTTCAGTCAGACTAAATTTGTTAGTGTGCCCTTGATTTATTAGGTTTTAGTTTTATGATGTGTGTGGTTTTGTCATATCCTTTCTAATTTAGCTTTTTTGTTTTGTTTTGTTTTCTGACCTTGTCTTTATTGTTTTAGTGTGTTTAATTTCCTACTGTTTGTGAAGACCAGTGTCTGTTTGGTAAAGTGCTATGAAAGTGGAGACTATCATGATGACTAAGTCTGTGATTATAAGTTGCAAATGCATGCAAATATTCATAAAACACAGCATTAGTAAGCCACTGGAGAAGCAATGTTTCAGGAGGGAGCGGCAGCAAAACAGTTGAACTGTTTCATGTAAATGACAAACAGCTTATTGTTCCTCGTGTCAAAATATTAATGGTCTAATATGCATCATTTGCATCATGTCATGGATACCAATGCTTGAAGCAAGAGACACAGTGGCTGCTTACAAAGCATTGAAATCAACGAAAGTCAGTGTTTACCAATCATGACATGTTGATTGCCCATGTCAAAGACCAAAACTCAAGTGGTCTGACTCTCTTTATGCACATGGGCATTCAATGTGCATGAGCACTGAGTGGAGGTGGCTGGACTATTCCTGAAACCCATCAAAACCTGTGTGTTGAGCACTTGAAATCGTGGGTGTTCGCTGTTGCCTTTTTTCCATAATGTAGAAGAGTGAGAGCAAATTCTATTTTCTATGAGTTGACTGTCACTTGAAGTGGGCTCACAGGTCGTGTTAGTCATCCCGATGATGAGTCATTCATGCTGCAGTGCTGGAACAAACGGGACAAGATCTCTGCGTCAGAGTTTATTTCTGCAAACACTACAGTATCAAGTTTTGATGTCGTCTAACATTCAGGGGCTTGAAAAGATACAGTCTGTGCAATGGAATCATTTGGCTGACATTCCATATGTGACAAACTTTGAAAGAAAAATCCAAAGCTCAGTGTTACATTACCATTTTTTTTTTTTTTTTTGGAGCTTTCAATCATACCACATGGTCTTCACCGGAGATGGTATAGATTTGCCATGGATCTGTATAGTAACTGCTGAGATACAGGCTCAGTGTCTGCTTTGGTTTCATCTATAGCCCCTTTGGAATCATATCAGCAGCCTCTATTCACTGAGGACAGTGTGATGCAGTTAAAGGCTTCAGAAAGTGGACCTTCAGCTGGACTTGTGTCAAACCACAGCAACTACAATGAACTTCTATGCATGACAAGCTTCATTTTTGATGTAATCTAATAACCAGTATTGATTACTTTCAGTCATAGTTTGTGCATTTGTCAACCCCAGACTCATACAGAAAAAAAAATGTGTTCTTATAATCAAATTTCAAATGAAATGTTTCAGACTGTTGTTCCATGAAGGTAAGAGCACTTAGGACCAGAGCTGCTTTGGCAATAAGAATTAATCAAGTCCACAATACGTTTCAAAAGTCAATACAGGGATATAACAGGTTATGTTGAGTTGCTGATAACTGAAAATATATTTATAAATATATATACATATATAATATATGTATTTGTCCAATTATGTAAAAAAAAAGCGAGTCAAAAGCTTAAAACAGAGTTGGTGTTAGATATATCTACTTGTAACTCCACAGTTCTGGCCATTAACAGATAAAATATGGATGATTGTTTGTTGACGCTTTTAGTCACAGATGTGACCGTAAGCATAAGCTTGTTTCCAAAATGCCTGAGTTCAACTTCTTGTCTGAGGTATTAAGCAACACTGTAATTATTTATTTAGTCTTTCACTGAAGTCACCATTAATTCAATATAACTTCCTTAACGGCATTCAATTATGGGCAAAGGGCAGATGAGGGAGAGGAGTTTTTGTACACAACCTATCCTGTGTTTACAGAAATTGCCTCCCGGGGGGATGTGCAGGAGATTAAACCAAAGGAAGATTTAGTTTGTTTAGACAAGGGATAGGGAAAGGCATTGGAACACACTAAACAAGTAGTTACGTCCATAAATGACATTTAAACCCTGAGTCATTTTCATCTTTATATTGTGTGTTGATTTCAATGATTTGTCAATCATTTCACCCCAAAATAAATTACAAGTTTAAATGTCCCATAAAGCCTCAATAGATTGTTTGTATAACAGTTAACCACATGTTTCTTACTGTAACCAAGTCAACAGAGGTGGTTTAACCATAACAAAGGATTTATTTGCACCTCTCCAATCCTTTACTATAGCTTTGTAACATTATTACAGGATTGCACTTGAATAGCAGCATTTTTTCTTTTTTAAACAACTCTTGGTGGCATCAGCAGTTTTGGACCAATGTGGTTGTCCAGGTTGGAGGACCTGTTGATGTGAAAGCATTGCTGGTATATTGGAGATTTGCTCAGCCTGAAGCTGTTCACATTATGACTGTGTTTGCCAAGCTGTAGGTCAGACAGTGTGTCATGGAAATAAATAACAGAGGAAGTTAAGACACTACAGCTGTAGATGTAAATGTTTGTTTATTGTTTCTGGTCTTCCTCGATCTTGGCATTAATTTCTTGTGAAATGCTGCAGAGTTCTGCTCTGGCCTAAAAGAAAAAAAAAAAAATAAAAAATCACTGTCTGGTGAAAGTGATTGAAGCTCACAGACCACCCCCTTAGAGGGTTGATGAGAAAACATTTCCTGAATGGGTCAGATTGTAAAGGCTGGGAACCAGTGGAATATGATGAGGGGATGTCAGGAACACTCAAGAAAAGCACAAGTTAAGTTCAATGGGTTCTGTCCTTCACATGCACAACGGTTTGTGGTAATGTTTGGCTTTTTGATGTGATGTTTGGCTTTTGAATGTCATTTATGGACGTAACGACTTGTTTTTTTGATGTCACTGTAGCTTATGACACATGCACTGTAACATAGATAACAGTTAATAATACACCTTTAGAAATGGTGGGTTTTTCTGTTACTTTCAGATACAGTGCTTATATCATGGTGTGCATGAGGGAGATGTAATGTGTACCCTTTACTGCAATGTCTACACTGTCCTCTCATTGTCTTGATTGGGAAATTTCCAGTTAGGCCCTTGCGCACATCCAGTGGGGGTTGTGCACGTGATCTCTTGGATGGGGCACTGTTTGGACTTTAAGTTCCTCTGTCCAGTCATATTTTACTCGGACATCAGACATTTAGGACTCTAATTTTGTCCCAGGCGCAGGCAAGGTGCAGGGTGGTGATCCTCCGCACAGTGCGCACACGTCACCACAGTGTCTTTTTTTGTGGAAAAAGATGTTTGCCTTACTGTAATCCCAACCTCAATGCCACCAAAGCCCTTGTTGCTAATGGCTGAGAGGATGGAGGATGCAATGTCCTCCACCGAGCTCAGTGGCATGCTGGTCTTAGTATTGGACTGAGGGTGGCAACAATGGCCTGATTTATTATCTATTCAGAAGTCCTATCTATTCTGAAGTCCTGCAGAGCCAACCTGCAACAGAACCAGAACCCTCCTGGAGCAGTAACTCCATGCATACTCGCTCCCGTGCCTCTCCACGCCTGATCTCTGAAGCAGTGTCGGACAATCAAGAAAGGATAGCTGACACCCTTGATAAGACTGCCTCAACACTCGCAACCATATCCAGTACATTAATGGGAATTTAAATAATCACAACAATAAAAGATGTGCACGGAAACCTGCCAGTCCTCATTTTTGAAGTGATACACTACTGATACACAAATCAGACTGTTAGATTCAAATTGTAATATTAATGCAACTATTCACAGACGGGCAATTAATTGCACCCAAACTTGAACAGCAAGCCTGCAGTCTGGCCCCATCATTGCATCAGGACATACATCTTCATGGTGTAGTGGCTCAGGGGGGAAGTGGCACACCACACTTCATAGCAATGTTGTTTAGGACACAGTAGTGATGACAATGGCAGTTTTTTTGAGTATACTGAATTATTAGAATCAGTTCATTAAAAAGATTTGTTCAAAAAATCCATTTACTGAATCTTTCAGTGCTTGGCTCAAAAAATTCAATCATGTTTGAATCGCTGCGACTGAAGTCGGACATCATATGTTCGCCTCACACACTTCTAGTCTGTACCCCATCACACACTAACAGATTTCTGTGCCACCTTGCCATGCTGACTGTCCCCAGCTAGTGCCGACTGGTACACAGGGGTGGTCCTGGCTAGTTTTAGGCCCTGGGTGAACCACCCCTCGGGGCCCCCCCGCCACCAAAAGAAAAAAAAGAAAGCGCAAACCCCACCAACATACAGACAGAACAATGATATTATATTATTATTATTTTATTATATATATAACCTTGAATACAAAAAGGGAACAAGAACGGAGAAAAACAAGAACGGAGAAAAAGAGTAAAGAGAAAAGAAAAAAAAAAGATAAATACATGAACTAGGCCACAGTATGTAAACACCAATGTAAATTGCACAAGCCTTCATCACATAAATACAAAGGAACAAAATGAAATGAAATGCATAAAAAATACCATTTGACACATGGATAAACATAGATCATTTGAATATTTGAGTCTGGGGATCTAATAATCTTTGAAAAATCCCTGAAGAAAGCTCAATAAATACATAAATAAAAAGGCTACTCTATGGAACAAAAAAAAAAAAAAAAAAAAAAAAAAAAGGGATCATCAGTCTATCCCTCGCTCGCCCTCCCTCCCCTTGCTTTTCCTCTGAGACTCTGATACAACCTCTGCAGTCGCAAGATGATCCCCCGTCCCCCGCCCCCGTTCTGACACACACAACCTGTAGCCTACATGACTCTCAGCAGCAAGTTGTCGTGAGAATAGGGCGCCCCAGCTCCACTCCACTAACTTGACATGGAAAAAATGAGCAATGGTCGAGAAAACTGGGGAGTTTTTTTTTTTTTTTTTTTTGAGGGCGCTTGTGCATCCCCACATAGATTGCGCCCTGGGCAGTCACCCACATTGCCCATGGCAAAAACCGGCCCTGGGTACAGACTAGGACTGACTGTGAATTGTGGGTAAAATCAGGCAAAAAATCGTGTAGTGTGTCCCCAGCTTAACACATAAGAATGCCACTCAAATACTGCCTCTGTCTGTAGACTCTGCACCTGTGCATCTTCTGGTTTAGTGCAGAGCGTCAGCACTCGTCAGCATGACTCATATGAATAATTGAAGATAACAACAAGCAGGTTGGAACAAATTGATTTTGCTATTTCTGAGAAGCTGATAATTTACCGAGAGCTATTTCCTTCAGTTATGTTCACCATACCGCTCTGTGGTGGGTGGACTTTCAAGACATGAACGTCAAACAACTTAATACCATCAAGCGACTTTGAGTATTTTGAAAAGCGCTTTATAAATAAAATGTATTATTTGTTATGACGATCTAGTCTATAAAGTCTTTCTGACCAAAGAGGCAACTGCATATTCTAATACTGTGTAGTGCTGTTGACAATAATATGGAGATCACAGGGTACAAACTATAGGAACATTTTTATAAAAAGGTAACTTGCATGTTTTGCTTTTCTTAATGTGTTTTTTCCCTCAAGCTGCCACTGGACTACACCCTTTACCGTGGTATGGGTGTCATTTGGGTGGAGAAACATCTATCTTTGCCACTACAAGCAAAGAAAAGCATACATACTTCAAAGTCAGTGCTTTCTCACAATCGCAGGAAGACTCCTTAGTGGTCTGCCCCTCTCAATGGTGAACAACCTGAGCAGACATTTCCTCGTGTGATAGCAGAGCTCCACTCCACAGTTTGTCTTGTTAGCAGATGCCCTGAACAGTCGGCTCCACAAACAAGCCACCTCTTTCCCTTTTCTCCAATTTACAGAAGCGAGCTGTGTAAACTGTTGAACATTCCAGCAGCACTTGCTGAATGACATACTTTACACGGGGGGGGGGGGGGGGGTTGTTTTGTTTTGTCTTCTTGACGCAAGAGGAAGAAATAGCTAAAAACAAATTAAGGATAGGTCACACTAAGTGATGCCCTCAGTAATACATGCATACAATATGATTTACCACTTGCATAATATCAACCATACCGGTCAATCCTATGGCTGTGTCCAAACTGAGGAGCCTGCACAGCAGTGATTCTGACTGTCTGTTTTGAAGGCTCTTAAAATGCAGCTGATAAATGTGGCCGTCTTCTCCCAAGATAAAATGTGTGTTTGGTAATTAAAGCAAACAATGTTGTCAGAGAGCCAGAAAACATTACACCTACACCTTCAAATAGAAGCCCTGGGTTAATGGACAGCAAATCGTACAACTGCTAAAAAAAAACAAAGGGTCTTAAAACATAGGGTTGTTAAAAACAAAAAAACAAAACAAAACACAAAAACAGACAAACAACAAACAAAGCTATGTGTTGTAAGTATTGCTTGGTGACAGGAGCAAATCTTCAAGATTGTCTCTTTCCAGTTTGGCCTTTGATTCCCACACACCATACCCATAGACTGTATTCTCCAAAGGAAGCAGCTATTTGGTAGATTGGTGTTGCTACATGAAAAGCCTGCAGGCCACCAAAAGAATTGATATTCAACCATATATGCCAACCTGCTGGTGTCCCTAGATAAACCAAGCAGAGTTTAGTAGAGCACCACATCTATTAGGATACATCCTCCTGGAATCATGAACCTCTGGACCAAGTTCATGCCAATTTATCAAATGGTTGCCGAGGTGTAAACAATTTGTCTTGACAGATAAAAAGTCACAAAAGCACTCTGAGAATCTTTAATGTACATGATTTCATGTCAGGCTATCTTTCCAACTACAGCACACCAGCAATTGGGCACAAACAGCAGCTTTGGAGGTCATTTTGCTTCAGTGGAACCAGTGCTGATACAGTTGGTGTCAGCTGAGCTGCTGATCTCTTCCGGGTTCCAGGAGATATATTTAAAGAGTTAAATCCCCAAACCTCTCGTGTCAAATCCAAGGGCACAGGAAGTATGACTGTTATAGCACACAGTGAGAGTATGTGTGTTTCCATGGACACAAATGCAACAAACACACATTAACTGCAAAATCACAGCATGCAGATCTGTAGGAGTGAAATGTGTCAGATCCTTTTCAGTGTGGGTTGCACAGACTTGCAACATATACACTCTTAACAACATGTACCCACAACACTGCATTCATACAAAATAAACACACTCCGGTGTTTCTCTCACACTCACACACACACAAAAGCACATAGCTCTCATTACACACACGTAAAAAGAGCCGTCACCCTCACTCTCAGCGGTGTCTGTGCCCCTGTTACAACACACCTGTCATCAAACTATCCAGCATCAGCTGCCAAACAAATTTTGGCTGATGGACATTAGCTACTTCGTGGAAGCATTTCAAACTGGATATAGATTCACAGACACAGTATAAAGCTGCCAATTATTGACAGATTTTTTTTGTATGGCTCTATATATAGATGAAAATTGAAAGCATACTAATCATATTACAATGGTATTTGTGTGCATGGCTACCAAATTCATCAACTGTCAGATCTGCTGTTGATGGTTTACAGTTGCACACCAGCATGCGTGCAACTAATTTATCAGCAGGTTGATTGGTGTGTATACTTCTACTGTCTGTTTTTTGCATCTGGTTAACCAGAATAAAGTTGATTTTTCCAGTGATCACTGTACTGTATGCATGAGGCTCCACTACTGCACCAACACCACCCTCCAGAAAAATAATAAGCTCTCTGCTGCATGTTTGGTCACCTACTGTCCCTCTCAGTCAACCAATCCTCCTCTGACAAAAGAATCTGGGTCAAATTACTTCTCACCAACCAAAGTCCTCTCAGTAACAGGTCCTCTTCTTTCCTCACTGCTCTTCTCTATCTACAGGGTCACATTAGCTCACTCTGACCTGCAGCAGCCATTAGACCTGAGGACACAGGGCTTTTTCCACTCTACCTTTACTGTGACTCTGTGCCACGACCTAAGAGTTACGTCTCAATAAATTAGAAATAACTATCTGTATTTCTACACTAAATTTTATGCAATTGTCTATAATTAAGGGCTAAAGTAAGGCTTCTTAGTGAGAGAGAAAAAAGTAATAAAAAGCGACCCCACAACAGAGTTTCACATCTCATAAACAAAAATCCCCTTGGTGTTTCCCCAGGTATTTACAAAGCCCTGCAGGCAGCCATGCAAGCAATAGGAAGACATGGTGATTGCCTCATCCTCACACAGCCAAGGGAAAAGCCACAGCTCGACTCTCATATATCTGCACCTGTCCATACTGTGATCCTTAGGGAGGGCCCCTGCTGGGAAGTCACAGGCTATAAAGAGCAGTTTGTGGGGGGTCAGAAAATGATGAGGAGATAAACTGGAAGCAGAGAAAGCAAGCTGGGAGTCAGGCAAAATTTCCTGTTATGTTATGCTGTTCTGGTAATGAATTGCCCAGATAGCCTCTTTTTTTTGGTTTTAATCCATCTTTTACTGTGGTGAACACCAGCTGCTTTGGATTGATGCATGTGTTTTTTGTTTTTTTTTGTTTTTTTTTGTGGGGGTGGGGTGGGGGGTTGGTTTGGTGGGATAAACATTTTTGTGGTTTAGGCAAAATCATCTACATAAAAAAAATGACCAAAGCACTGACACCTAAACCCAAAGCAAATATTCCCATGCAAAAACCCTGCTTTACCCATGCTTTAACCAGTGGGAATCCACTGGCAGATTACGAAAATACCTTGGGTTTGGACATTAGGTCAAGAGTGTTGCTTGATTGTAGTCAATGACATGTTTCATAAACATCAGGACAAGGTACAATTAATGTGTACAATGTGTACAATTAATGGCAGTCTCACAGCCAGACTGTTACATCACAAACCAAAATGAACTGCAATAACCCAAACTGACCTAACAGATCTTAAAGGTCTAGTGTGTAAAATCGGGGGGGGGGGCGTTCAGTTTATACATTTATACATTTTATTTTATAGCGATTAAACACTTATACAAATATATTATTAGGATATTCTGATTTTGCCAATAAACCTTGCCAAATATTACACACTGGACCTTCAAAGCCCAAACAAAGGGTCTGCAGTTCACTCCTAGTTTGGTCAAAAGAATAGATTAGCACATAAAAATATACAAGCACAAGTAGAGATGAGCCCATGCCTCAGTCTCACAAACAACAGCTTCTGGCCAGACAAAGTCATGTAATGGCCCTCAAAAGGCCATTACATGAAGAATAATGCTGCCCTTCCATACCAATGGGAAACACTCCAATGAGCTACAATCACATCAGTCCAGTGCTCATCTCCCTATTGACTCCACATTAGTTTTCAAATTGATTTAAACAAAAAAGTCATGTTGACTTTGAATGCATCAAATCCACTACATCTCAGATTGTATGACATATCCCCACCAAGGCTAAGTTTTTTTTTTAGTAATTGCTGACCAAAACAGAGCAGGCAGATGGAAGGTTGTGGACAAGCAGGGGGATCATAGAACCAGCACAGTAGGCTAGCAGCCAGGAGCACTCACAGTGATGAGGTGTTTTAGGCACTGAGCTGTCGACGTCACAGAAACAGGGGCTCTCCAAACAGCCACAGGGAGACAAAAACCAGGAGGACAGCTGAAACTTGAGGTCAGGAACAGAAGGCCATTGGGTTTGCTGGGGCAGAGACTCGAAGACATACTCTAGGACATGGCGAGGCAAAACCAGGGAAGCAGTCCGGGGAATGACTGGGAGGTCTGGAAGGTCTGACATAGGTGTTGAGACAATCTGACCAAGAGTCTGTGGACTGGGACTGTTTATATGCTGGCTTGATTAGAGATGAGGTGCAGGTGGGAACAAACATGTGAAAATGATGAGGCTGAGGAGGTGTGGCAGGATGGAGAGTGGAGGCGGGGCAAATGGAGTTTGTACGGCAGCAGGAAGCAACAGGCAGAGCAGACTGTGACAGTCAGAGCCCCCACACTCTACAGACCAGAATCACACCCTCTAACTGACAAACTCCTTTTAAATCTCCTCTCTTTGCTCTCTTTGTGTCATCTTTTGGTGTGTTTAATTTATTTTTCATGTTTTATTATGCATTTACTTATTTATTGTTTCATCCCTATTATCCTCCCACATTGTATTGTCAGATCTTTGAAGGACCTGAATGAAGCTGGCAGGCAAACAGAAGTTTGCACTGCCCTGCTGGTCTGTTGCCACTATGAACCCAACCAGGATCAATGATTTAAAAGTCTGCATGAATGAATGAATGAATGAACATGGGGAAGGCTGAATAGAGAAGGAAACAGAAAAGACAAAGCAACTGTAAAATATTTCACTGCATTGTCAGAGTATGGATTAATGCTGACTCAACAAAACACTGTACGTGTGACTTCATGTGTTTGACACTCAGTAAAGTGCTTAGCTTCACCAAGGTGAAACAATCCTGTGCATGTTTTGTTGTCTATAGTTTAATTATTTATTATCTTTACATCTCACCCTGCTGTGTGTGCGATCATCTGGATCTGCACAAAAACTGCACAAAATTACTTTCTAGCTAACTAAACTCAATCACTCAAAATGTAACATCCTTCATGGAGGAAATAAAAGTGTGTTGTGAGGTGGGAGCTGACTAAAGTGTTGGTCTGTAAAACACAGCAAGGGAAAGTTGATGAATTTCTTTGACCTCCCTCTGAACGTCCACGTAAACATGTGAAGAACAAGATGATCTTGATAAAAACCCAATCCATGGAGTAACAATTAGGCTTGGTTCCCTGACTCTAATCTGCTTTGTTCTCAGGGTACATTCTTTAAAATCCTGCTTGTCTGCTCGGACATGGCAATTTCCAAGATTCCCCAAAGGTAAACAGTCTCGCTCAGCGTCTTTCTGGTGAAGCTGGCTGTACTTCTACATATAAACAACAGCAGCTATCAGTTCAAGACAGACTAAATGTTTTCATTAAGATGTGGGCCTCCCCTCGTCCCCATTTCCTCTGCTGTCATGGAGGGGTAAGCTACAGGATGACGGTGATTAGATAGCAACGAGCACACACATTGGCGCCTTCTTATCCTTTCTTGGTGTGGTGCAGTGAAAGGTTTGGACTACACTGTCATGTTGTAATCAATCAAACTTGTCACTTATCACTGCACCACTGAGTGAGTGAGGAACTTCCATCCTCAGTACGTAGCTCAGGCAGTTGTGCTGTAACCACGCAGTGTGAGGAATGCAACAGCCCCAGTGGCTACAGTGCATTAGAGTCTAATTAAGTCGGCCTGCTGGCAGCTGCACAAGTCTCATCTTTCCCTTGTAAAGCATTCCTCCTGATTTCTGTTGAGCCATTTTCAGAACAACTTTTTCAGTCTGGATCTACTTGACTCACCGAGGATCCTGAAAATTCAGTCTGAATCGATGATCATCTGTTGTCAAATGAAAATATCTGGTTGTGAGGAAAATAGGTCAAGAGAGACAATCTGCATATCTTTGCTGTATCTCCCTTGATGAGTTGACAGCATCACATAAATAGACTATAAGGTGTAATGTGACAAGAATGCGTCTCAGCAAAGCAGCAGTGATGCATACTGCATTAGAGTCAGGCAAATTATACAATCACAAAGGAGGGGGCATGGCATTTGGGGACGGAAGGGAAGCCAGCACAGTGCAAGTGTGTGCTTCAGTGAACTGAAGTGTTACAGACTTTACAGTATCTTGCATGGAAGCTGCAGTGGAGTAGAAAGTACAATATTTATTTCTGAAATGTAGTGGAATTAAATATAAATGATGTGGAACAATGAAGTAGCACAAACTGGAAACACTAAAATAAATACTGGAGTAAAGTGCAAGCACCTCCATGTATGGAGTAAAGTTGTTGCATTGATATTACTCTTCTTTTATCTTGTATTGTTTAATTAATCAGCAAAACTACTGAAAAGCACACTTTGCATAAGAGGCTAAAATCAGAAAGTTAAAAGGCTAATTGTGCCCCACAGACACACAAAAGACCATGTTCAGCTTCGGCATATTAAACTCTATGGTGCCAAGTCCAATACAAAAAAATATTCTCCATTGTATCAGTGCTCATGGCTGAGCATGTCTTATTGACACACCAACATACAGTGCCTTGACTTAAGTCCAATCTTCATTGTCCTCTGGCTCTTGAAGGAAATATCTGTCTCTAGCAGTTAATTGCTTCACTGTTTCCACCAGCTAGTTGCTATCTTCTGTCTTGACCATCAGCAGGGAGTGTTCAAACGGTTTTTATAGGGCCTACTGAGGCTGAAAATGAGACAGAGCAGAGATCAGAGCAGTGTGAGCGAACCAAAAAAGTCAAGCTAACCCACTAGATAATGAGCTGAAACTCACTATTGAGCCACTGGGCTGCAGAGTCAGGTGATAATTCTCTGTTCATCGGTTCACCACCAGCCTCTTTCACAGTGCCCCATTGTTTCCATATTGAAATATTGATTATAGCTACTTCAATTATATGCAGCAGTGATTTCAGATGAGCAGGGTGCATGTTGGAATTTTTTTAAAGGAGCACCATAAAATACAGAACAAGTCATGTTTAACTCTATAGCACATGGTGGAATATGCGTATCTGGTTCTGCAATTCAGTCTAAAAAATGTTTATCTGCTCATAAAAAATCCTACCTGTAAATAAGAGAACAACGTAGTATCTCCTGTGTTGCACTTTGTGCAGTGAACAAATGTATCACTGCTTTTGAGGCTAAGTGCAGGCGACAGCGCCCTAAAGCAGCTTCTCCTCGCTATTTACCAGCCAGTTGTGTGCAGCCTTACTTATTCAGGTCACGTAAGAGGGAGACAAGTCACCAGCAGCAGAGAAAAAGACATGAGTGCCTGTTCACATAGAACTAGTGGAAATGTGTGCCTTAATCTTTGTCATCACTAAATGAAAGCTTTCATTTTTAAAGGCTTTTCTAAGGTGACATGTTGTGACTTATAACTAAGCTTCTCCTACCACACGCTGGGTCCTAAGAAATTCCGTATGTCAGCTCAGGCTGGTTGGAGGCAGTGGAGCGGCAGTAAATGAGCAGTACATGGAGTTATAATTGGACAAAGTAGTGCACAGTGCAGGCTGGTGGTGGAAGCATGTCTTTATCCTTGTGTTGTTCCACAGTTAGAGTTGTGAATGAACTTTTGAACTTCTCTGAGTGCGGCTTGAAATGACAGTATGAATGCATTCTTGTGGTGAGATAACCCGACCTTAAATAGGAGCTCTGCTTTTGATGTTGTGGTGGACTTCTTTTGTTTCAAAGCAGACAATGAGAGAAAACAACCATCACAACAAATCATCAGGTCTTTTTGTGAATGAGCACAGAGTTTGTGATGGCTTCAGTGATCTGCTGCTGGTGCATAATCTTAGCATCTCCGCACTGACGTACTCTCTACACTTATAAACTAATAAACACTCCAGTAAGACAGAATTCTTGAAATCTACGTTCATAATGCATCATTTGAGAGCTTCTTATGACACTAACTGTACTACTGGTGTATTGTAAACTTTGTAATTAGAATTAAAATAGCATACATCGAGAAAATTCTGTGAGGCACTGCTCTCTATATGCTGCAGTTATTCAAGATAGTGATGGGTGATGAAGACAAAACTGTTAAGTTCATCACATAAATCACATGGGAGACTTAACCCAGACAGTAAAAAAGAAAAGTATTCACTAAATCTCACATGCAGCATTTATCTCATGTTGTGATGGGATTTTAGTCTAGTCTTTCATTTATTTACGTGAGCAAGGAAATGCTGCACTTTGTCATGATCCAAATATACAGCAACATGGTTCACAATAATAACAAATTATCACCCATCAACAACATAGTCTTTAAAATGTCAAGGTATGATGGGTTTCTCACTGTAGAACTGAAAAGTTCAATAAAAGACTGACTGACATAAAGACAAAGCTTGTTTGTTCCTTCTGTGGAGACTCTTGCCAACATAGCACACGTTCCTCATTCCAACACCACTGAGCTACAGGTGTCAAATCACTTCCACAAGTTACAATCTCATGTAATGACATAATAAAAAAGAGACATTGTATGTAAATATATAATGTATATGTATAAGTATATATATATGTTTTTTTTTGTTTGTTTTTTTTTACATCCAGAGAGTAAAAACACCACGAGTTACATTCAAACAGCAGAGTGGAGTCAATGTGTCAAGACTACCAAATTTAAATACAGTACAGTATGAACAAAAACTTCAGACAATGTCCTTAATGCTTAAATCAGGCTTTACAACATTACACTAAAGTGTCACTGGGCTCTTCACAAACCCTTTGGAGAATCACACGTGAAAATGATTCACATATTATTAATACACATAACGTAAAAGTACACAGGAGTTACTACATTTGCCAAAACTCTCCACACATTGTGGTGACATGACCGTGGCTTCAATAATTATCACGATGCATCACTGCACAGCAAATGACATTGATTTATGAAGACTTCGTAGTGCTGTCGTTGCACATTAATCACTTGCTGCAAAGCAGTACTTGACAGCCTGTGGACCTGAGCTGCTGATCCATGATAACTATAAACTGTATTTGTGATCGTGCAGCTTGATACTGAATACAGTGAATCAAATGACTGGCAGCAAAGATTTATACCTGTTCTGTGCAGAATCAAGTGCTATAAGTTCTCACTGCTGATTTATAGATTGTTGAGAAAAGGAATATATACAGAAGTTATCATGAAAAAATGAATCTATTTAATAACTGTCTGATTTTAGTCTGTATCTGAAACCACCAAGTACATGTACATATTTGTTTTTTAGTTCTTGCAAATGACATAGCAAAGAACACATGCCCATTGTGAGTCTTTACATAACCAGACTTACACTACATTTGTTTCATGAAACATATTTATGTCTGAGTGGTTACAACATGGCATAAGCAACTCACGTAGTGATACTTTTCTTTCTTCACTTTCAAATACAGGCAAAATAGAAAGATGACAAAATATAGATGAAGACAGACAATACAGACAGACAAATACAGTAGCTCGTTGAAAGCTCTCAGCAACCCCCGACCTGTTTCCCACCCCTCCCTTTTTGAAAAACACAAGTAGAACAAACAGATTCTTTATCAGTGTCCAACATACTGTCGCATAAGACAGTCGCTTCATGGTTGAATGCTCTCGAGTATGACCTACTCATAAATACTGTATATATAAATCATGCGCACACACACATTCGCACACTCACACCTTCAGAAATGCTAGATTTACAAAAGTATTTACATCAGCTGATAGTGACTCATGTTCCCAGCATTGTGGACAATGTGTTAAGGATGTTTGTAAGGAAGAAAAAAAAAATGGTGAAATGACAACATGACTGTGGAGAAGTTGATTGACCAGGTCTGGATAGAGCCTACTTTAGCTAAATGCTTTACAGATTAAAAGGTTTTTGCAGAATGTTTTGCACAGCTTATTGTCAGACATGATAATCACATAATAAGGCTGCATTCAGACTAATATTAGCACTGCGTGAAAAACTGCAGCTGTCATTCATTTGAATAAGGTCACAGCATTGTCGTGAGGGGGCTGCCCAAGTAGAGCACTGGTGGTTAAGGGAAAAAAGAAAAATAATAATAATAATAATGTGCCATTTTTTGTGCCTTTCTGCCTCCCACTGTTACACAATGATAAGAAGTTGGTTCATTGAGATGAACAATTGGTGGCAGCAACTTTACAGTAGTTTTCATTAGACTATTGCCAAGGAGGAAGAGGGCACAACAAGATGACACAATGAAAAGACATCAGTCCAAACTCAAATAAATAAAGTTTATATGAAAAGAAGTGACAGTCTCCTCAGCAACACTGGAGTGGAAGCCCCATTGCTTCAGATTACGTCATGTTATAGATATGTAATTTACTCACTAATCAGGGTTCCATTGCAGTTTACTTTTATTGATATACCAACATTTCCAAACCAATGATAAAGACTATTTTCTAAATATTGTTTTATTTTCACCTTGTTTTATGTTC
Source organism: Caranx ignobilis (assembly GCA_021432705.1). Lineage (NCBI taxonomy): Eukaryota > Metazoa > Chordata > Actinopteri > Carangiformes > Carangidae > Caranx > Caranx ignobilis. Next base: position 19,854,533 of record MU269983.1, read on the forward strand.
AAAATGAAAATGATCATTCATTGTATACATACTGGTCTTTAAGGATCCTTTACTGGCGAGCTACACTGTAAAAAACTGAGGAATAAAATCACCTTCAGGCTAACCCTTTCCCCAAACATATTCTCTTGAGTGCGAAATTTGATTGAAACAACATATATACATGTGACAATCTAGCATAAACATACACCATTGATTCCACCAGTCATTGTTAGTTATGACTAGAAGAGAACTATGGTTTTGCCCCTTGTTTAAGCATGAAGAAACTGATTCAAAGCTTGCATGAGCAAGAGGAAAATAGTACAGCAAAGTTCATTGTCTCACAAGTACCAGAATCAACAGGTCCTCACTCAAGAAGCCCCCTGCACTTATTTCCTTCAACACAGCTCTGCTTTTGGTCTGAAGACCCAGTCATGTGTACATCTCAGCTATATTGAAGTAATTTGAGAGGAATAAGGCTAAAGACAGCAGTGAATGGGAATGTGATGTGTTTATGTTTTAAAGAGCCAGGCCTTCAAACTTAACTGTTACATTCAAGTATAATGAGCAGACATGGAGCATGTGCGATTTCATGATGGCTTCTTGGTGATATTGTTGTTTTGACAAGTCACATTACAAACCTACCATGTAGTTTAAAGGATACACATGTCAGTAAGGATCACTTACAGTAAACACAAGCTCAAACATTAGCATTAGCATTAGCAACAATAAATTTCTAAAATGAAGCGTGCAAGCTAACCGTATGACTCATACCACCATCTGCATTAACTCCACACACAGAAACAAACACTGAAACAAACAAGAAATGCTTTTTAGGTCTATGTGAAGCTGGCAACAAGTCATACTGGTGTTAAACTGACAGATTTAGAGAAAATGTAACGCTAACTTTAATAAATACTGAGTGGTATTTATTCTACTATCAATTAATAAACAAGAATATATTCAGATAAATTAAGTTTAACATATAGAAAGATATGACATAGCATTAATATATTATTATGCACCTGTTATATGTCCTGACTCTGTTCTGATTCTGTAATGACAATAAAAAAATAAATGAAGCAGGCAGGATCTCTTGTTTTGGCACAAATCATGTCGAAAGATTTTTTTTTTTTTTTTTTTTTTACAGTGTAACCAAAGGCTTTTTGTGCACGCCATGACTCCAGAATATAAGTCAAGCAGTTAATAATCAGCTGTTTAAAAACCATTTTGTCTGGCATAAAGATTGTGACAATACTGTGATTATCAGAATAGTCCAAGTGAAGCAGTTCAGTTGCAAATTGTAGACAAAAGACAGCACAGCAACAGTTGTACGGAGCTCACTTTACAGTACTGGGTATGTGATCTAGAGGTGACAATTTCCTTTAGATGTAGGTGACAGGCTGGGGTATATAGGCCTTTTCCTCTTGTTTCATCTGACATTGTGTTTAGGAAGAGGCGAGTTTACCTAGTTGCCACAGAATCCAAACATGCTGCAGTTTTTCGGGCTGGGCTGGGATAAATAGAGTTTGACAGCAGTTTTGCTGTCAGGCGAAAGGGTTGTCTGATTTTAAGATGGCGGCGTCAGCATCGTGGTAGCCCTTGCCATTCATGTGTTCTGTGTGGCTGTCGATGCTGTAGCAGCCCTGTACTTCTGTGATGGAGGAAGCCGTGTAGGAGGCTGAGCGCAGGGCGTCTGAGTTATTTCCTACACCACTGCCAAACTGGATATGATACTGGTTCCAGTGCCTCCTCAGAACTGCTTGGACCTGACCAGAGAAACCACATTTCTGATATTAGTAGGATTACATAGGAATCACTAGTTACAATACTACCACAATTTGTGCCTTAAAAATAGAGTTCTGTAAGATACAGAGTTTTTCTTTTTCTTTTTTCCATCAGTAAAATGAGATCATGTCTGGGACGGGATCAAACTTAGCTTAAAAATAAATAAAGGCAGTTGGACTTAAAAAGAGATTTCTCCATCAACACCTTTAAGGTCTATTAAATGGTGGATCACTTTGTTCAAGCTTTACACAAACAGGAATGTAAAAAAAACAAAACAAACCCACTGTGGTTTTAGAGGGATTTGGGTCGTGTATCTATTTCTTCACAGTTATTTCACCCGCCCAATACATCTGTGTAGTGTCTTGGCTGGTTGCCTGACAACTTTAGTGTGATATCAGGAAAACATGAACTCAGTGGTGAACAACAGCCAAGTGAAATGTTGAGCTTTGGCCAGGGCCAGGTTAGCCGTTCCCCCTGTTTCCAGTCTTAATGCTAAACTAAGCTAAAAGCAGCATGTCTCCAGTACTGTAATTAACACACAGACTTGAGAAGGTGTAATATATACAGTGTAACATCAGTCTTATACTGTAGCCAGTGTGTCATAGCATGGGGCATCAAGCTAAAATCAGGCAGTTCTCTTAATAACAAGCTCACTGGCTTTATGTGCTGAGAGTAACAATTTACAATAAATATTCATTTATACTGAAATCACAAATTAAGAGATTGTACATATGATGATGATGATAACTGATATCTTCTCACATAACTCTTAGAAAGAGGCATTAAGTGTACATCTAAAATGTGTCCCTTAATTGTTCTCAGTCAGCTATAATCACATGTTCAAGATTGAGCATGTATAAAGAAAGACTTTTCCCGTTGTCTGGGGTTTCATACACAAATAATTTCCTCTTAACTCATTTTCTTCTCAGCTTTTTCTCCCAGCTAGTTACTCTGTGATCTTACAAAAGATTCACTTTAGGCTAAATGCAAGCTATTTTGTATGCAGATCAATCACCTGCATAATTGATACAAATCAGTGTATAGACAATGGCAGCTTGCCAACAGGAAATAATCTTTGCCCCCTGTAAAGTCCTGGAGGAATGGGCCTGTCAAGACAGCAGCCTACCCCACCATCCTGCTCCAATGGTAATCAGAGGAAGCTGCTTCGCCTACAAAGGGGGAATGTGGGCGTATGTGTATATGCATGTCTAAAAATAACACAGAGAGGGCATGACCCATCTTACTTCTCCATTGAAAAAGCAGAAGATGGTGGCCACCAGCAGACCCTGGAATGAAAAAAAAAAAATCATAAAAAAAAGAAAGATAATATGTTCCTTAGTAAGTGGTCTTAAGTGTCAATACTCAGCTGTTGTAGATTATATCTTAAGGTCTGAGATGATGAAGCTGGAAATACTAAAGGTCAAACTGAATAAATTTTAAGAGCTGATTCAGCCTGTTCCTCAAAACATTCTTCCTTCACCACCACAGGATGATCAGATAACACCTTGCTAACCTCCAGCTGATTTTAGCTCCTTTCAGCTCAGATAATTCATGCCTTCCTTCCTGCTGCTCTTGTGGGCTATAATATAAAGAGAGCCTAAGCAGAGGCTGATGTCTGGCTTCCACTGAAACCTCAGAAAACATGTCCAGGCTACAGTTCATTTGGTAGATGTTGCTGCACTGGTCGAGGGAGACACAAACATGTAAGCAAGTTTCACGATCAATGATCTACATATTACGAAGATAATGGCACACAGGTGCATTGGAATATATGCAACAACAGTAAACGTTAAATAGCATCCTAAAAATATACACTTGGGTATCAACATCATAACATGATGTAAAACTATTTATGTATTTAATCATATACATGTTTAAATGTACTGAGAAGCTGGTATCCATTAATTAGTCACCATCTAAATACAGTGTGTAGTTTAGGTATGGTTTTACCTGGAAGAAAAATCATCATTTATGACATCATCTTACCTGGTAATGCATTAGTATGTGCATGATGTAGTCATATATTTCTGAAGAGACCCGTCCCTCTGGCTTGTAGGGAAGCAGGACGTACTGAATTCCCAGGAGAGGAACCAGAATAAGGGTGGCTCTGACTGCTTTCATGTAGAGACTTGACTCTGCCTGATGGGTCACCTTCAGCTTGGTGATGAGCACTCGCACAATGTTCAGTAGAAAGAATAAATTGACCTGGGGAGATAGCAGCAGAGAGAACATGAATACAAAAACAATTTCATGTAAATGTAAAAAACAAACAAACAAACAAAACAAAAAACAAGCATGACACTATGTAAAGCAGGATGATAAAAGATGGTATGGTATTTTTACAATTACAACAAACTGAATATTTCAGTCACATAATCCCTAATACTTAATGTAACAACAAACAAAAAAGGGCACATAATTCAGACTCTACACAGGCCTCTGTGATTAAGATTTAAACCAAAAATCCATGATGAGCAAAACTAAACCAAGGCTTTTATGTGTATGAAACCTTAGCAAACCATTGTAAATTGTTGCTTGAGGTTGAATCATTTAGTCCTAAGAGAGTCTTGAGGGACCAGATTTCTTTGAAGCATGCCTGCCTGTGCTGATTAGGTGAATTCCTAGAATGAAACATGGGCCTGGGGGACCTGGGCAGATACTCAGAGGGGCAGATGCATTGATTTCACAAGATAAACACAATTATGCATGCTATGAAACTGTGTCCTGCTTTCAGGCCCCCCACAGTGTCCACTCAGGAGAAGACAAAAGCAGCTTATTGCTGCTTATTGCACAATAAAAACAGTGCACCAAGTTAGATATGGAACAAATCAGCTGGTTTATCTTAGCAAATCAATACTGCTGTGATTTACATTGCTGTAATTGGTTCTTACCAAAAGAGCAGCACAAATGGGACCATGGATGATGTAGAGTAGTGATGTATTGGAGCTGATCCAACAGCTACAGTGAAGCAGAGGACAAAAGAGAGTTTACACAACAGTGTCAATGAATCACATGACAGCTGACCCATGATGCAGATCAATGGGCGTCCTGAGAAATTAATCTGCATGAACAGCTTGAGACTATTCATGAGAGAAGCTGTCTGCCAGGTTGGATGTGTTGTGCAAGATGGACATAAACAAGCAGCAGACTTTTTTTTCTTTACTTTTTCTTTTCAGTTTTTACACAGTCCTTACCATATTTAGGCTTAGTTTACTGAAATCTATTTCAGAAGTGGATGGTACAAATATGTCTTCTGTATAAACTGGGGGTAAACTGCACCCATAATCTTGTTGAATAAACCAAGATTATAATTTTGCCAAAAGGACCATAATTTGGGAAAAACTGAATAAACTAATCTTAATGTCACATTAGCAAACATGCTAAGATAAGAAACTTAAAAGTGGCTTCAGCTGGAACACACTGTGAATAAACTGTTATTGTCCAATTAACAAACAAGCCAAGCTACGGAAAGATAACCCTTTTTTCTTGAACAAATTGACATGGATTTTACAAGCAAGCAAATCTAAGAAGCTAACAGAGCTTTTTTAAGGACAAATGAGCTAATGCAATCAAGTGCTTACTTGTCATTGTAGTAGTAACTTCGAGCAATGGCATGTATGCAGGCCGGAATGAGAGGAAAGCCTACAAATAAATAAATAAATACAAAAATAAAAAAGACATATAAACAGCCATAATACAAGGCATACAATTTTGCAACCTTAAAATGTTACATAGCTCTGATCATTCAGTTTCATTTTATATGATAATATTAGTTTATTAAAATGAAGAAACATGGTACACATAGCTGGACATTATCTCCTACATACCCCAGCCTAGAAGATAGTACCACATGAGATGCTGCTTCTCGGCAAACACAGCCACCACGATGAGAGTGTGCAGGTATATGCCCTCACACAGCATCCAGAAATAATTGCAGCCAAACAGGTACAGATGAATGAACATGGACACTTTACAGCTTGTCTGAGGAAGAAACATATGCACATGATGAATGTGGATAGTGACTTTGAAACTTTGCAGCAATTTATTTTCTTTCTTTCTTTCTTTCTTTCTTGAATAACAAGTGCAGATTCTGGAACAGCAACATGATTAAATGATGAACAGTAATGTATGGTGTGATTATAAAATGATCTATTAATGATGATGGTAATAACAAAACTACACAGAAATACATGAACTCACTGGATTCTTCTGCACCAGCTCCTGATTGTTTGCCACTGCTGTCAACCAGATGATGGTGATCACAGAGTTGAGAACAAACGACAGGAAGAGGTTTTTGTGAAGCGTGATCCTTTGGCAACTTAAACTCCTGCAAGGAGAGAAACACAACATTACACAACCATGCTAGTGAGCTATGGATGGGGAGATGATAATGTCTATAAATTATGTTCAGATGATGTTCGTTTGCTCACTTGAAATGGAAGAATATTGCAAGGGAGATGAAAAGAGAGATCAATGACAGCCCATGACCAATGAGGGCTAGGTAGAGAAGATTCATTGCAGTCTGGAAGGAAACAAAAGAAAAGAAATGAGATTATCTGGATTTCCAACTCCTGTTATGAGACAATATATCACTTTATTTTTACAAAGATGTTTCAATACAGCTAATTGTTTCCATAAATAGACTCATATCCTCATTTCCTGTTACCGTAAATCACTAAATGTTAAGATGACATCACATCATGGAAAAGCTTATTCCCAGTTAAGTCTCAAGTGGAAAAATATTATTTAAATGATATGCTCTAATTGTTTTGTGTGGTCCCCAGTTGATGCTGGAATTCCAGTAACCCTGCAACCTCTGATCCAGCATCCATCCCAGTGGCAAACCTTTCCCACTGCCCCTTCTGAGTCTGTTTATATACGGTCATATAAGGTCAAAGCTAGACACAACCCAGTTCTTCATTTTTCCCCCCTACATAACTGTATATATGTATATATGTTCTTTAAATGTCACACTGTGGAGTGACCCACCACTCTGCCTTCATTGGTGTGTTCGTTGCAGCGGGTGTAGTTGGTCCATGTGCGATTGCTCTCAGGATGCAGGAACCAATGACCACTGTGAGTGCAAATCTTCGTAACCATCTCTGCAAGTAAAAGTGATACATATAGTAGATATGATACAGAAAACCTCACTCATACATAGGAAGCACTATTGAAGCCATGAGCTCTAAGAATATTTCAGGCTTTATTGGCATCAGTTATTTGTAGCAAAAAACATGGGCCCAGACATGCAATTTGGGGTGTCCCTTTTCTTTGTCAGGTTGAATGAATCACAAAAACAGGCTAAACAGGAGGATATGAAGGGACACCCCATCAATATTATACATGAGAAGCAGTTTATTAGTCATAGGAGTGGATCAACTACTCAGCCTGTAGTATATATACTATATCTTTAGAAGAGAAGAGCTTTAACACTGATGATACCATGGAAATGATCTGAGTTTCAGAGTTGGTAGTTGGAGTTGGGAGTTGGTCTCTATAGTGCTGCCTCTGTCTTTTGCTTAACTAATGAACTGACTATAGATCTCACCAGAGGGATCAAAATCCTGGAAGTAGTCCGGGCAGTGCTGCTCTGAGATAACTCCAGCCTTAGTGTCGTCCCAACACAGCCACCCATCCCAAGTACGATTGCACATGGGCTCTAAAATCAAACAGAAGGTTAGGGGTCACCCTTACACTGATCAAGTGATGTCTGGCATTTTCCAATTAATGACAAAAAGTATAAATTTTAACAGTTCATTGTTTAAGTGCGATGGATCATTTTTGAAGGCCATATTATCATATTTGTCATTGAATACAAATCAAAGAAAGTTTTTTATACTACTGAGCATTAAATATACAAAAACACTAACAACATAGACTTCTATCAGAAGTGTTTCTCAGTTATTTCTCACTGTCATTCAATACAGACACCTCTGATGTTCCGAAACCCCACAGCACCTACCTTGTCTGCCATGGGTGTTATCCTTCAATATCTTTTGATAGCACTCAAATTGCGCAGTCACTATCTTGTTCCTGGTCACTCCCACGTCATGGTAGACATTGGTTGGATGCTGGTGTTGGGTTTCATTGACCTCCAAGCTTGCCTTCACAAAAAACTGCAAGGAAGGAGAGAAAAGATGATATATATATATATATATATATATATATATATATATATATATGTGTGTGTGTGTGTGTGTGTGTGTGTGTGTGCGTGTGTGTACATACATGTATTTGTATGTATATGTATATTTATGTTGTATATGTATATGTTTATATTCTCTATGTTTTACATCTAAGTTACCAAAGATGAATGAGGATGCCACAGATTCTTTTATGTGTGTACTTTTGGCCTAATAAAAATGGGTAAAAAAGTAATGACATTTGTACTTTTAATGTGATGTATTTTACTTTACAATATTTAAAGCCTAAACTGCTACAGACTAAAAATAGAAGTCAGGATTATCTGTGTGAGAATGTAGCAAATATAAAATAAGCAGCTGCAGCAGAGGAAAAAGCTGGTGATTTAAAGCACCTCCCACTGACCATGAGAAGTGTGCCAAATCAAACACACTTGCCATGTTGCATGACCAACAGGTGCATTCTGGACCTGGCAAAATATTTAAAGCTAAAATGCTGATGGTGAATATTTCACTCAGTCTTGCACAATGACACAAGCAGAGCAGATTGTTATGTTTAACAGCGAGACTGTGCCTGAGTGGAGAAGTTGGAGCAGGTTGTGGAAGATTTTGCACCGCATGGGTGACATTAATACAGATGAAAGTAACAAAGGACACATTGTTGCAACAACCTCTTAGTTGCCAACCAACACAGAGTTTTGTCTGTGTTTATCAGCTGCTGTGGAGTTTATGAAGTGACAGCTGTTTGATTCATGAAGCTTAACATTGCTAAATAAAGTCTTTGGACATGCTGTGTGGTGTGATAATTACAAGTTATACACACAGGCTGCAAAGTGCCTCACTGGAGTTTATCCATAGCTTTTGTGTGGTTTTCATCTGGTGACTGGTGTAAATGCATAATACTTTCATCATTTATTGTTGTTAATTGTAATTTCTTTTCTACTTGAGGAAAAAAAATAAAACAGTGACTTTTAGTTGAGTGCAATCTCCCAGTGCAGCGTCTAGCTCTGGTGAGAACAGACAGAAAAGAATCTCTGCAATATCTTAAGTGCAAGCTTGTGTCTGACTTCAATTTTTATTCTGACTCAGTGGGGATGTGTTAAAATAAGACAGTCCTCACATCCCACTTGAGTGCCTGGAAAGGGAGTCTAACATACACAAGCTTCCATTAAATCCATTTGTGCTCCATGGAAAATATGACATCTATGTAGAGCCATTGCCAACCAGATGTGTCCAGCTTTTTACTGCACAGCAGATACCAACCTGAAGGAGCTTTGTTATCCCTTAGAAATCACCCAGCATACACTGACAAAAACTGCAAATATGTCTAAACCAGTCGAGCTGGTCATAGCTAGTGGCAGAAAACTACAATATGTACCATGTACTGGTAAATTATTGTGAGCTGTGACATGACAGCTGACTTCCAAAAAAACAAAAAAAGAAAATCTGCCAGGTTTTCACAGAAATCACATGCACCATCAACCATGCTTGATTTCTCCACACATTCAGGTATTCCATTTTGCCATTGTGTCTGAAAGTTGTCCTACCTTTGTAAGATTACACAGCAGGACAAGGACCACCAGCCATCTCTGCCCCATGCTGTCCATCTTCCTTTTGGCCATGTCAGAGCTTGGTGATGATTTCCCTGCTGCAGATCTGGAATGGAGAACATAGTGAAATAAATTTATTTGGGAAAATAACAATGCAGTTCTTTATGTCTCTCTTATCTGTTGATTATTGTTTACAAGTGACTTCAGTGTCCTGAAATGACGCTGCTGTGAAATGTAGACTTAATAGCCCACATGCAAAGACTTACTTACAACAACTTGCACAGATTTTTGGTCGGTCGAATTGACAGGTCCATCTCTCACTGGACTAACACATTTTAAAAGCAGTATATTCAATTTAAGCAACCTTCAGTGCCAAAACATATACTGAATTACTGAATGAGTACACATGATGGACAACACATAGACATAATGTGAGAGTCATGTCACTAAGCAACTGTACAACAGCATCTTAAACTCAACCAAGAGGTTTTGACATTAATTTTCCATTTTCGGGCGGTTTATTTATTTTGTTTTATAATTATTCTACCACATGGGCATAGGAAGCAAAAAAAAAAAAAAAAAGTGGGTGGGTCCTCCTCTGGAAAATTTTTACTCTAGAATAACTTTTAGATGCCATTTTTGCCTTTCAATTGACATTCAATTAAGCTCAATGCTCCAGAAAAATTTAAAAATGCCTTCAAAAGCCAGGCGAACAAATTTTGAAAAACAGGGATGCACAGGGATGTTGCTACAGCTGTGCTGAGCTGGAGAGCACAGCGCCATGCTTTTGTTTTTATAGTGCACCGTCCTTACAGGTGATGCACATGCAGATGTCCGAAATATACTATATGCTACAGTGCAGCAGGTGGGAGCAGCAAAAACACGGCATGGAGTTTGACTTTTACAGACTCTGAATAAGCAAGTCCAGTGAAATGGATCTGAGAGGTGTCAGAGAGCAAGAGCGTGGATACCGAGGTCTGATGTGGAGATGGTTAATCAGCACATTCTTCAGTGGAATGGGTTAAACTGACAGCGCTCTTAAAGTCCCACTGTGTGAAACAGAGAGATGCCTTGAATTAAGATGGTAAAAATGAGTGGGTCCAATATTATTGGTCCTGAAAATGGGCGGGACTTGTCTCACCCACATATAATGGGTCAAATGTAAAATTGTCTTTATGGGAACATCAACAAAAAGTAAACAATTATCAGATGCAATTACTCTGTCATCAACTATAAGGTCAGTTTGGAAGTGAATGTACCTCCAGAGAGCACTGAATTTGGCTGAATGCAGAAAATAAAACACAGCTAACAAAATGTCTTCCAAGAAGGATCTGGTTCATTGTTAGAGGTCATGTAAGCACAGCTGAAACCCATGGCCTCAGTGCTGCTGTGCAATTTGGGAACCACATCTCCTTTGCACTCGTCCAGAAATTCTTAAATGTGACAGTAGTTTTATATTAGCCAATGTGTGTGTTAGACAATTTCATTTTTAAAGGGTGACGATGGTTTCTCATCACAGCAGAATCCCAGAAAGTTGTTTGCGGCAAAGCTGCGGGCCACTGGGGTTTCACATCACGGCTGCTGCATAGCAGATGAGACAAAATTCAAATGGAGACATCCCCCAGGTTGTACAAATCTGCTTTTCAAAACAGGGGCTGTGCCAGTGCTCAGAAAGCTTTACTTCAAGCCTCTCTGCCTCCTCTGATATTTCATTATCAAAGAGGCCCTCTGTGCTCTTAATAGTCAAACATGCGATGCCCAAGTGATGGCTCTCTTCCTGCTTTTTTCTGCTTTTTATCTGTCATTAGTGCCATAAATTAAATATCACATCAGCCCAGAGTTCCATACTGTCACCTGGTGATGTAAATCACTGGGCTAGGTTCATGTGGCAGCGTTGCTTTAGGCATGAAACTGTAACAAGAAGCTGAGGAATAAAAAGAATCAGGAGGGATGAGAGAGAACCTGAGTCCTGGACGGTACACCGCATGCCGGAGTGGGTTACATCTCGTTCAAAAGCAAAATCTAATAACATTGTTCATACCCCAAAGGAACTGGGTCACCACTTGTATTTGTAACAGATGATGAAGGCTAATTAAATGTGCTTGAATAGAACAGCTAAACCAATAATGCAACAGCGAGGTAGGAAAAAAAAAGAATATGAAGAAAATACTTACAAGACACAGGGCCTTTAATTTTAGGCACACAAGTATTGTGTGATTGATTGTATGATGGTACACTCGTAATGCAATGTTTTAGGGCTCATCAGTTTGAACCACAGCATTTGTGACAGCTGGAGAGAAAGTGACTGAGACTCAGACTTCATGATGAGATCTACATGATGGCATATTTTTTTTATGTTATGCTGTATGTTGTATGTATTTTGAAATATGCCATGAAAGAAACTTCGCATTGAGCTCAGAGTGCAGAGCTAGAACTGCTTCATGTCATACATGCTAATGCAACTGTAAAAGAGAGGGACCTATTGATGGTCCAGGACACTTAAAACTCCTTTCTTCATAACTGCGATAAAGTGGAATTTCTATTGTGATGTAATTGGTCCAACATGCCATACGTATTCACCTCTAAGTTTAAAGCTTCCATGTTGTATACAGTTAGATGCCCATGTATTTTATTTTATTTTTTTATATTATACATCAGGTCTAAGTCCGCAACCAGTATTGTGAAATTATCAAAGCCTCAGTCACAGCCTGTACTCAAAACTGAGGCTTAAAATGAGCCATCAGGAATTCTGTCACTTTGTGATGTCACAACTATACAGTCACTGCTTTCAATGAGTTGTTTTCAATTTATCACTGTAAACTGTCAGCCAATCAGACGAGGGGCCTGGGACTGGTTTAAATCAAGTGTTGTTTTTTTTGTTTTTCTTTGTTTGTTTGTTTTTTTCTTAATATTGAATTGTCCATTTGTGATCATTTCACATTGTAATAATGTTCCTGATCCCCTCATAATCTGCTGGTGTACACCTGTCCCTGACTGATTGAAGCAGCTTCAACCTCAAAGCAAGCTTGAAAACAAAGGATCCTCAAAATGAATGAGTAGGTAAAGCAGGAGGCACCAGTCAGAATATCACTGAGGGATTTGACCTATTTGGTTCCCACAAGCCTCCCTGTAGCTCAGTCACCAGAAGGATTGGCCCAGTGCCTCCACAAGTCTGTTCCGAGTTAACGCAGCACTACACTGGGGAGAGGAAGGGAGGAGGAGGGGCTCTCTGAAAGTGGGGCCTGTAAAATATTATGATGATGTGCAAATTAGAAACAGGCAGGAAAAGATCAGCTGCTCTGTCACACGTGCATGAAAGCAAACAGAATAATGCACACACGCACACACACAAACACACATGCACACAGCTCTACTTTGCCAAGTTCCCCGGGTGTTTCTTGGCAAGAGCTGTGCTTCATACATTAGCAGAGTGATACAGGGGATATATCTTGTCAGAGAGCTGCCTATCTGAGATCGAGAACAGACGGTAGAGAATGCTTTCACAATAGTGCCTTGAACGCAGCCTTTAGCCACAGTAGTTGTGATGTCTCTTATGTCTCTCATCCTGTTTTTTTTGGCTGTTGCTTCTTTTTTAGGGGCCATATAGTGCAGTTTTGCAAAGTGCCCCTGCCGGGAATGTCCAACAAGGATTTTTGATCATTTTTACTTTAATAAAGTATTTATAATGGAGAAACTCTGCTGTCAAGTTGCAAGCAACCTAATACAGTCAAGCCTTGTTTTGAATGATACAGTCACTTTTATGAGTGACATGAAAAGATGAAGAATACTTGGCCATATTTGTCTTTTGTCAGTCCTTATTAAAAACCAAATGATAGAAGGCATTACACAGACAGTACAGTGTTTTAATTCTGTGTCCCAAACCTAACTTGCTTTCTTCTTGGTACGTTAACTGATGGTGAGATATCCAGGTAGGTTCCATTCATACTTTCATCTTAAACTGTGTTTTGAGATGAAAACATAGTTATGTGGATGAAGCCTGCGTCCAGTTTACCTTGATATGCTACAAATGAGGAGCAGCAGGGGTAGTTCAAATGCAGAAAGTAACACTACAACATCTAATAGCAAACACAAAAACAACAACAACAATTTGGTCACGTTGCATTCACCACTGGTGAACTGGTGACTGATAAGATCCAGGCAGAGGACAAACAAACTAAGTCAACGTGATTGTTGCCCACTCAGACTCAAACACGGCCCTAGAGCTAAAAAAAAAAAAAAAACAGTAGTTTATCCAAAAGTCTCAGTTTGAGGGGATGAAAAGCGTGGGCAGTGGGAACCAGCTCATGCATTTTGAAATTTTGATTAAAATGTAGCAGTGTGGACGTAGCCTTTTTACACTTGTGATGTTTCTTCCCTTAAAGCTTTGTTTAGATGTGTTCAGGCACCAGGGGGTAAACAAAACTCTGAAATCAGCTCACAGAGTTCAAACTGCTCCTCACAATAACTTGTTGCTTATGCTTGATCACGCACTTGCCAATTTCAACACCGTCATACAAACTGGATTTACATTCCTGCCTGAAGTTCAAACTTCGCTAGTTGTGTTTCCATCGACTCCTTAGAAAAGTATTTTTAGGACTTATGTAAACTAGTAATGAACAATTTGTATATGTTTATTATGAATGTTTTGTCAAAAGGCAACAATTTGCAGATATGTTTAGTGGTAAAGTTATGTAGCCTGGATGCAATAGGGACTGTTAGCTAGGTGGAGTATTTCACCGTTTTCCAAACTCCAAAAATAGACAAGTCAAGCTTTTTTCAGTGATGATGAAAATAAGCTAATGTAAAATGTGTTTGTTTGTGTTGTTTTCATCTGCAGATGAAATTTCAAATTGCATTGTCACTTTTGTCAAAAGACAAGAAGTAATCATAGATGTAAAGTCTCTTTTACATTCTGCTCTGCTGCCCTTGAATGTGTGGCTGCAGTCTATGGGGAGGTCACTGATCTTCATTTCTACCACTGAATGTTATATACAGAGAACTATTTGTATAGCTCTGGTTCTAAGTCATGTTAAATTCTGGAGAACCCATGTAAGTCACAGCCCACAGCAAAATCGTCCACGCACGTAGTGTCACTGACCTGCACATATTGGCAGTAACATGAAACAAGACAGAAAGGAAGCAAATATAAATAACTGATAAACTGTCTACTTCATTCATAGATCAAACAAATACATTTCTTGCTAATTGCAGACAAAAAGTGTGAGAGCAACTGTCACAGATGTGCAACACTTGATTATTGATTTGTTTGGGTCAACTTAAACCAACCACAGACCGGTGCACACTGTGGGTGGTCCGCTATTATCTGTAGTACCTCAGAGTGCTCCACACAAGTGGTTAGTCATGTACACTTTGCACAAGAGCTGACATCACCTATTACATCCGCCAGCATGCAGAGGTACCTAGAAAAAAAACAGCCTATGCATAACAGCTGTGGTCTTCACAGCGCTGTGCCAGAGTTCCGTCTGTACTTATCAACTCCCACTGTCCCTGCGGAGAGGTTGTGCTGAGCTGTAAACATCCTTTTGCCCTCACAGGATGTTTGGCGCCCCATACCACAAGTTCCACTCTGTGGCATTCGGATGTCCATTAGGCTGGTGCAGCCCTATAACATCATTACTGCCTTGTTCTATAGCAGGATGCAGGATTAACTGATTAAGTCTTCACATGCACAAGCACAACAATCAATATGCGAGACGTGCACTTGTTTTGCAGTGTCTTTTTTAACTATTCATGTTCTACAGCATTTGCAGACACGATCCCGATTCCTCAAGGAGGGTTTAAACAATGCAGTTTTTCTTATAGGGTCATAATACACACTTAGACTATGTATGGTTTATAATGTAATGGGAGCAGAGCACTTTTATCTACTTTATCTATTCATCTACTTATTTTGAGGGTACTCTGAACATTCATTAAATCATCCCCCATTCCTAGCAAATATGATCTAGAATAATAGCCTGCTTTCTCATGGTTCAATAACATGTGGTGGAGGGAGAAACACATAGCGTGCAGCCAGTTGGAGTGATTGTGTTATCAAATCTAAACACAAGACTGGTCTCGGATTCACTGATAAGTATCTTTTGTTTGGTGATATAGACCTGAGACATGCAGGCATGAGACACAGCACAGTTGTGCCTCCTGAACCTGACGTCACATGACTCTTTTAGGTTATAGGAGTCAGGCAACCTCTGGTGCAGGGTCATGTCATATAAATGTAGCCGTGAGCTCTGCTATTGGTGTGTAGATTCATTTATGAAGATGTGCAAAAGACTATTTAAAATCAATCATTAACTTTTAATTCCAAACCATCTCTTGATGTCAAACTAGACTGAATTTTGGTTAATTTAAGCTGAACCTCTGCAATCTAATTGTAAAATTCATTATGTTGTTGACATTGCTCTTAATTATGATGAACCTATTGTCACAATGAAGCAGGAAACAGTCTGCATTTGCAATTTCTATTTCATTTCTTAACTATCCATCAGCCTGACATACTAGATTGAACACTAGCATCAGTGGGTGAGTGAATGAATGGTATGGTCACTATCTCACCACAGTACCAAGCCTGGTCACACTATATACCTTTAATGAAACTGCTGAGAAATGTTACATAACAACTTAGCCAAGGAACACTTTCCTATGTCAGAAAAAAACCGATCAGCTGGAGAAAATGTGCTGATTGAAGCATTTTCACCACCCCTTTGGCAGCATCACAGCACTCCCAGTGAGATATTTCAACATACTCTGTATACACTACGTGTGTTGTGTTCCATCTATGAATTTCTGAGTACAAAGTCATTTCCAAACTAACTCACACTGGAAACAGACAGACTGTTTCCAAACCTCTGAAAAACACGACTTGTGATAAGTATATTATGAAATGCGAACATAATAACACTGGTCCACTCTTACTCAGCATGCACTGTATTACGAGGTGTTTCATTAGACGCTGAAGAGCCCAGTGTGGTTTTTCATGCAGCATGTGCAACACATGGCCCAGGTCCATGTCTTTATCAGCTGTGCTTCTGTAATCTTAACATCAAACACGTTTGCTGGGAAACAGCTGAGGGAGCACAGGTGTTAGTGCAGCTCGTCGCTCCACACAATACAAAACATAACACCCTGCATCCAGTCAACTGGCTGCACATACATGTCCACATCACAGCAGTGGATTTGCTCAGGAATAATTCCAGTGTATTCTGAGGCTTGGCTTCTTATGATCTTTTAAATGTATTTTCTTTCACGTGTACATAAACATAGTAACCCTATAAGAGAAAATATATCATAGAGATATATGACGATTTTATTTAAAATCAGCAAATGAAGCCATCGGTGGGAAGATAAGCTATTTCTAAATAGTGGGGAGGCAGTGGATGTGTTGGTCCACCCAATGACAAAACAATGTACGGCACTCAGACCGGAGGAGACAGCACATTTGACGAGGCTATAAATTAGCATTGAGTTGTTGCTACGCTAGCAAGTATAAACCGAGCTCAATTTCAGTGCTATATTATCGTCATGGCTGATATTGGGACAGGATCCGCAAAAAGAATCTTAGCGCTTTTGTCCACAGGGTTCGCCAAAATCAACACAAAATGAAAGTTCTTTGTAGGGACTGACAAAATTAAAAGTCTTTTATCTATTTATTTATAGTAGAAAATAAATCTTTGATAACCATCCAAGTCCAACTCCTCTAAGACCTTCCAGTCTTAATGAGCAAGACACTTAGACCTTTGGAAAGTCTTTTCCCATGAATCCAAAAATGTCAGAATTAAACTTGAATCATCTCAGTCAGTGATGTTACCAAGCCCAGGATGTGAGAGAAAAAAACTCATGCAAGCCTCGAAGTTGCCAAGGGCATCGCCAGATGTCAGGGAAAACAATAACAATCCAACACAGATGTGAAGGAGGAGTTGGCTTTGTTGCATGAAAAGACCTCCTCAACTCTCAGTCCACCCACCTCGACTGATGCAATGTTCTTTGCATTAACATGGCAACAGGGAGCTCATCTTCTTCCACTGGTACTGCAGTACACAGATGCCTGAGAATTCATGTCATTGCACTTACGTACTCTTTGCCATCATGCCAGCCTTGTCGGGGCAAGCACATGGTTTTACTTAATGACCGAGAAGAAGGAAACACTTCAGTCTAATACTAATGGTGCTCATGGGGAAAACCCGGCTCCACAGTCATTCAGGACCTGGAGGCTGTGTGGTCGAAGGACACATGACACAGCCGAGCTGCCCATGGAATTATAAATACTGAAAGACTCTGTCGAAATTGATCTTCATCTTGAGACCGAGCTTAGTACCAGTGCAAGAATTTGAAGTAAATGCATCATTTATAGGCAGGAATGAAGTCTGTAGTTAGGCAGAATCATACGCTATCAGTGTTGCATCTGCTAAAAAGGTGGATTATGAATACTACAGCAATTTTCCTCTTTCTTCTTCTACTGTACCTTTGGATGTGAGTGGTTGTCTTTGCAATGGTTTTAACTTTAATATAACACCACAGTGTTTTGTGTTGTCACATTTACTTTAACCCAAAAACATGTTGATTTGCACTTGCACCGCTAGTTTCCGGAAAAATGGGATTCATTCGGGGTTTGTTTTTTGTCACCTTTACAAAGCCTGGTATTCCCCCTCCCTTTGAACCTGTTTCAGTCTCTAAGGCTGGGAACACACTGGATGCGTGGCATATGGAATCTCTCCTCATTACAGATTCATTTTTGACAGGAAACATCAGTCAAGTGCCATCTTCACTGGCAGCTGCTACAATGTTGATGTCTGTGACACATTCAGATTCAGCCTAGACATATAGAACATAGCTGATGTCATATTCACATCATATCATCAGCATTACACAAAACCGACACCACTGCGTTCTGTTTTTCTTTTTGCTGGGAGCAGCACTGAGCTGCTATGAAAGATTCACAAGATACTGAATCTCTACATCATGTGATCCATCAGCACCCTAATCCATTAATATGTGCACCGAAATGAAAATCATCACATTCCACAGCCACCACACTCATGCCACACATGCAGTGTGTTCCTGCCCTGACCACTGAGAAAATATCTGTCATTTTTAAACATGAAATTGTGCAGAAATGTAATATCACAACAATAGTGACCAAAATTATTACCATTACCAGCTGGTTACGGTCATCACTTTGTCTGAATCTGCTTCTGCCAGACTGTTTGTAAGACTCGTAAGACTTGTATTTTGCTGATTCATGTCATTTAGTTAATATCTTGGCAGCTGAATACAGATTTACAGATTAGTCCATGAGGAGTTCCTGCCAAGTTTGGTGGTAATTAGGGCAAAACAGTATAATAACAGAGAAGTGTTGCTGAAAACCCGTCATTGATAAACTGGGTGCTCTAAATAGCTGGCACTATGAAGTTTGCTCCACAATGTGTTTTCACATCCCTTTTGTCGCATACTGTATAATTTAGCAAAATGAGCAAAAAGATAATTGAACTGCAATTCGAGGCATCCATGGGAAAAAAAATCTGTAACACAGATGAATCTTACTGTGCTGACAGGCTACTGCGAGCTTCTCATACACCACAAAGCAGGCCATAAAATCCCAATGATGTCAAATATTCAGAGCCTGAAATCTTCAGAAAGTATGTGAGTCACACAAAAATCCACAGTTGCTTCATGTTTCCATGGGAACGGTCGAAAACCTGCCAAACACAGCAGCATCATCACAGAGGAACAGTGGGCATCTCACAGACAGAGAGATGTATTTTTTCAGGATGACCGCTTAACATCACAAAGCCCTGCTCTCCACACTGGTCAGAGTCCGACACCTGCAGTGAGGAGGACTGCTGCTTCATGACCCTCCTATCATCAACACGAATGAAATAAAGACTATAAAGACTATGGATTACTCCATCTGTTTTTCATCCCATACATTCTCCTCCTTACTTGTAGGTACAGTTTTTGACAAGCCTTAAATGAAGACTTGAAACTAGGGCTGCACAATTAATCTTATTTTCATTGTCATTGCGATGTCAACATGCACGATAAACACATCGCAAAGGTTGCCTGAAATTTGATGAGTAAATTACAGGTGCACCTGTAACCTGAGCTACACTGCTAGACATAAGGTAACGTAACAACAATAACAACAGCGGACTTTTGGCAGATAGCTCGGATACCGCACCTGAAATGTGTCCACGTGGCATCTTCTTGTGACTTATAATGTTTGGAGTTTGTTTACAGCTTCAAGTTTTCCACTCTTCTTCTCTGTTTTTGGTGTATTTGTGTACAGTGTTAAAGTGTGACTACAGGCGGACACAGGGACTGTATGGGTCAGGGCCGGTTTTTGCTATGGGCAATGTGGGCGACTGCCCAGGGCGCAACCTACATGGGGGCGCACAAGCGCCCTCGAAAAAAAACAAATAAAAACCCATTTTTCTCGACCATTGCTCATTTTTTCCATGTCAAGTTAGTGGAGTGGAGCTGGGGCGCCCTATTCTCACAACAACTTGCTGCTGAGAGTCATGTAGGCTACAGGTTGTGTGTGTCAGAACGGGGGCGGGGGACGGGGATCATCTTGCAACTGCAGAGGTTGTATCAGAGTCTCAGAGGAAAAGCAAGGGGAGGGGGGTGAGCGAGGGATAGATTGATGATCCCAGGTCCCTTTTTTTTTTTTTTGCTCCAGGAGTAGCCTTTTTGTTTATTTATGTATTTATTGAGCTTCCTTCAGGGATTTTTCAAGGATTATTAGATCCCCAGACTCAAATATTCATCCTAACCCTCACCCAGGGTGTAAAAGTAGCCAGGACCGCCTCTGGTATCGGTAATATGCACACCTGGATATTGGCTTAATTATCACAAGTCATATCATCATCATGATATTGAACAGTGTCATCGCACATTGAACATTTTGCTGATATCATGCAAGCCTACTTGAAACCAATCTAACGATAGTATGATTAAAAAAAAACAAACAATGAATGTACATGAGAAGACTTCTCTCCCTCACCTTCACACACCCATGTGGACCTAGGTGATGAGACAGATCGAGGTGAAATGGGGAGAAAATGATGAAAACAATTTTGGAGTGAGGTCATGCTGATTGTTTGAGCCTAGAGCTGAAGATAATGTTGGAGAGATGCAGGTTCATCTCAGGTACATCTCAGCAGATGTTTTACAGGAGGAGAAAATACAGATTTTTAAGTATAAATACTCAAACTAATAACTTTCTGACATGAATTTGGCAAATATCAACAGATAAATGAGCCATTAACTAAAGGTGGGAAAATACATTTTTCATTTCATGGGGTCTTTCAGAAAGCAATGAAAATGAACTTCATCTAGATGAGCTACGGCAGTCAACTGCTGCTTACACACTGATCTACATACTTTAAGTTGTACTTTTAACACTACAAGCCACTTAGCTGATGTACTCTTCACCAAAGCCTGGTGCATAACTCTATGTGAGTGGTGCAAAATATTTCCAAAATGTCAAACATGTCCGTTAAAACAAGACACCAAACACTGATGAACAAGCTGCCATCATTTGCTGAGAGGATAGCATTACAGCTCCCACTGGAATATGAAATGTCACCATGCCAAACCATCATTATTCAAACATGACACAAACATCACAAACACTGTGACTGTCTTCACATCTAAAAGGTGTCACC
The DNA here is from genome assembly GCA_021432705.1 of Caranx ignobilis. Taxonomy (NCBI): domain Eukaryota; kingdom Metazoa; phylum Chordata; class Actinopteri; order Carangiformes; family Carangidae; genus Caranx; species Caranx ignobilis. The sequence goes on from MU269983.1 coordinate 19,875,671, forward strand.
AGAGGAAATGATGCCATTCTGGAGGCATGGAGTCTACGCAAAGGAAAAAATAGCATAAATGCTCAGTTAAAAATAAACCGCGCTCTCCACCGTGCATTGCACCTGCATAGCTGCTGGTAATTCTCCTTGTCTTAATGTTCTGATGTAGCTCGAGGGCTTCCAGGTTGTGTTTAAAACAGTCTAGGCTGCCGAGCATGTGTTCTCTGTTTAACCTGAGGCATACAGTACAGTCTGGTGGGAAACAGTGGCTAATTCTACCAATTCTTTCCACTACATAGAGCCACATTTTCACAGGTCACTAGAGTTTCTCTGTCAAGTGCTTTAAATGCACTGACAGGCTGGAAGCTTCACACAAAGCTTCCTTAGCTGAGTCTTTTCCTCTCTGTGTGATATTTCTGCATCATATCCTGGCTGTTTTCGTCTCATGCCTGTGTTTGTTGCGGCGATTAGCAGTCATTCAACTGGCATTCAGCCGAAAGGGGATTTTCTGGCCAGAATCTGCCCTGTGAGTTTAAATGAGTGTTTACATGCCGTGTGTGGTTTTATCTGGGGGATATGAAAATGGTGTTTCATGGCTCTGAATTGCATCAGTAATGCTCCAGTTCTGTTACCTGTTTTTTTTTCTAGTTGTGTGTGGAAACATTATGAACCTTCAAAGACTACAAGTTAGTCAAGGACCATTCACTAGTACTCCCTGTGTTCAGTGTCATTCTATCTGAACATTACCAAAGCTCCATGTCGCACTCACATTCTGCGTTGGTAAAAGGGACACTCCAATTCCCAAGGTAAGACTTGCTATAGACAAAAAAATGAACATGGATGAGCAGCAAGTGGTATGAAAGCCATATAGTGCCACTACTGCACTGCATGCTTATGAGTGGAAAAATAAAATAAAAATGAATGTTTGTGCAGAGGGATGTTTGGGAAAAAAAAAAAAATCGATAATCACATCTTCCTAAGCTTTTGTTGAAGTCTGTCAACATCAGCAGTGACCACAGGGTCTTCCAGCACTGGTGTGTGTGTGGTTCCCTACTGGTATTGCCACGACAGAAATAACCCTGGAGCTCGGTCAAATTCACAGCTGTTTTAAGATGCCCCTAAGGAAGCCAAGGAAAATCCTCCATGTGTCTGCTGTGGGCCCTAGACTTGACCTCCAAGGGAGCTATTCACGTCACTACTAGCAGGCTCAAGTTGCTCCGTATGCCAATGAGTTCGTGTTACAAAAACATTTAACTGCTTACATGTGTGAGCTGCTATTAAAATAAGACATTAAAGCAGACAATCATTTATTAACTTGCAGAATACTTTCTGATTATTTGCTATATTTGACCATATTACTTGTGCAACCGCTCACAGCAGCAGGAGTTTCTGTAGCGAATGAGCAAAATGGCTGAAACAAGACAGAGCTTCCAGGTGGGATTATAGCTAGGAATGTAAAACAGCTTTTTACTGAAGAGAACAGTGGGGCCACTTAGATATGAGGGGAAAAAAGCCTCACGTAATTATCAAACGTTATGGGATTCTAAAGTGATAAGGGGCACATGTACAGTCAAAAGTTATCATGGAGAGTCTACGAGGCCTGTATATGTAAATATTACTAACGCTCTGTTTACTGCAGCAGCTGGAGGAGGTGTGTCAGTGTAAACTGACAGCAGCCAGCACGATCAGCACCAACATGGGAACTATAAAAAAAGTAGGGAAAGTTGCACTCTGGCCTAGATGTCATTAACAGACAGTGTTTTAGTGTCTGAAACTAAATGAATCTAGATATTATGTGTTGCTGGAGTTCTTAAATGGAAAATACAGCTTTCTGCTTTAGGGGGTCTGGTTTAATAAAAAAAAAAAATACATCCAGTATACATACAGATCATGCTACGACTGTCATAATGATCACTATAAACAACATGGACAATAACACACTGTGTTTTTAAAAAGGGAACTACACAAATTGGGACTTTTATTAACCTTGGAAACCAATTAGCTGCACTAATACGGAGAGGATTTTTGGCACAGCTCATGGCAGCCCATGGGTTTAACAATAATAATAGTCACATTTTCACAGTAGAGTAAGTTAGCTAATTGGAGATCCAACAGAAATGTTTGCAGCGGACATTTGCTCAGAGCAGCAGAAAATGCAGAGTGGGAGGTGGGTCCAAAGCAGTTGTGCTGGCTGGAGAGAGGGATCTGTTCAAAACCAGACATCTCTGCTCTTACTGTTACAAATGATTCATTAATGCACTGTGCTGTAAACCCCCCAAGAGTAGAGTATGGTAATTCTGTGTAATGGGACAGTAAGACCTTAGACAGCTAGATGATTGTGGTTCAATACTCTTTTGTGACTAATGATTACACAGTACTGCATGTTCACCAGGACAAACAGACACACACACAGAGCTTCCCAGGGACTATTCCCTCTATTCCATATGCCAGAGGCCCCCTCCCACACAGTAAATCAGGAAGCTTGTGTCACTGACGGTTTGTTTAGCTCACACAAACATGGAACACCCTTAGAAACCGCACAGCCTCTTTCCACTGTCCTCTATCCTCTGCTGCAGCTCACACTCCCAACCTCTGCATGCAGACAGAGCTCCTCAGACGCTGCTTCTGAAGACATGAAGCCACGAGGAGTGTCATTGGGCACCGGGTGCACTGAAATTAAAAACTGCAAGGAGAAAAAAAAACTGACCCTTCATAATGCATGAGTGGAAAAATTAACCTCGAAAGGTTTCACATCCGCGAAATTGAATCCAGAACCAGAGGGGAGCACTGGGACCGGTGCACATGTACATCATTGTGCTTTTGTGTAATACGATAACCTCTGCCTGAGGTAAGCAGAAAGGAAAAAAAAAATGTATACTTGGGTTGTTGATTTGATCTGTGCTGAAATACAATAAAGGTTCAGCTTGAATGCATTTGCAGGACAACCTGAGATGCTAGAAGTTTATGAAATTGGTTGAAGGCATTGCCAGAGTGAGAGTGTCCACGAAAGACAGAGAACACAGCAATCAATAAGAAGCTGGGTGCAGAGGCCCAGTGTGGCATGCTGATTTATGAGGGGTTAAGTTTCATGAGCATCGTCATTACTCTTGTCGCTGCGAATCTGGTGGTCTTTGCACTCATCAGAGTGTGTTGCCAGGAAGCTAGTGGCTCATGATACCTTTGGTTTAACTCACATATATTGGCCTTCACTATCACCACAGCCATTTTAATATGACACCAGCTGCTCCTACATAGAAGGTAGAAAGGAAGTTACCCCTGAGCTGATCCTACAACGACTCCACTGAACTGTTTCAGCTGTGAGGTTCCCTGCTGCAACCTTTTAAAAGCAGTTGGGAACGAACCCACCATACCATGGTGATAGCAAGGGCTTTGGGAGCTATGCCACCATCACCTCTGTCTCAGCTGTTTAATAACTGTTTTTACTCAGTCACTGAACCCTCAGCATGACAGTTAAGGGGTTTGAATGCCATGGTTGCATGACATTCCTGATCAGCTCGTGTATTTAGTCTGGTCCTGGGCACTTGGAAGATATCAGAGCTACAAAGCCTCACAGACTCTTTTGACAGTGCTGCCAATTGGCAGCTTTGATGTGTTCGCTGACAAAAGTGTCCCAAGAGCCGACGTGCATGAACAGCGTAATAAGAACACAGTTTTATCAGGGTGACGATGTGGTATAATCATTTGCATCTTTGCGTCCTGTGATCAAAAGTTTGCAAAATGTTTCTATTTAGCTCCATGAACCATCAGGGGTCAATACACTGACATTGCATGGGGAACATTAGAGCTGTTTAGCAGCAACTTAGGGATCAAAAAACACAATTTAGGTTGACACGATGACAATCTGAGAGGCCACAATGAGATCAACGTAAGCAAAGAAGAGCATGTGAGGAAGACAATCTGCCTAAGTTACAGTTTCAGTTTCTGATGATTTTTGTGTGTGCAAGCTGACGTAATGTGTGTCAGCAGCATTTGTAAAGGTAAATGATGTGGGTCAATTTTCCTTATGTTGCCAAGCAACAATCAACCAAATCTGATCATACCACAACCTTATTTCTGTTCATTTTTTGGACAGGTTGCTTTGCACAGATATTGTGGAAGGCCATTGTAAAATGTGTACAAAGTTGTGTTTGAATGAAGTTGTTGGACATTTAACAATTTGGAAAGAAAGAAAGAAAGAAAGAAAACAGCACATAATGTGCAGGCCTGGCTACATTTTTTTTTCTTTCTTCCTTTTTTTTACAGTCAGGTCTTTTCTTGAGAATTTCTTCTCACTGGTATCAAAATGTTGAACCAACTGTGATCAATAGACTCTGGAAACACTTGAGCACTGAGTAACACTTTCGACAGAAATGTCCAGAAACTCTGCTGTGAGTAACCTGGGAGTTACCTCTGCTCTGTCACTCCAGCAGAGTACTCAACGACCATCGTCATCATCCCCTCCTCTTACACATCATCATCACCACCACCACCACCACCATCATCATCATCATCACCATCATCATCACCATCCCTTTCGCTTTTACCGTCCAGCCCACAAACTTCCAGCATGTCCAAATCTGCTGCTTATGTAACCATGCAGATGGTTTAGCAACCAGTGACCACCGCTTACATCAAAGCCTCTGCGCTGAATGGAGCTGAATCACTGCTGATTTCCAGTCCAATCAATCTGACATAGGCTCAGGGCTTTTCATCCCTTCGTGTATAGTGGCTATTCAATCTATAGAATGGATGTCAGCTCTGGTAGACTGAGCAACCCATGGATGTATAGTCAACCGGACGAATGAGCCACGCATGCACGCTGATGATACAATCGATCATACTCTAAATCAACAGTGATAATATGCGATCATCTGTGCGTTTAAAAGCTCTGCTGCAGTTTGAACACCCATTAAAGCCTTTTTTACGCATTTCAATAAAGGGAGAGTAACCCTCCGTGCATCACTCGGTCGTGAGTAAACCCTGCAGAAATTGCGCCATCCTTTAACATATCATGAGAATAATAATATATGGGATCTAAATGTCCACGCAGCACAAAGATTGCGCTCTCGTATTATATATTAACAGAGGGACAATGCAGATTAAATGGACCCAGTCACGGATGCTCACACTGGTGATGAGACGTTAATGGATTGAGGATATAAGAGCAGATTCTGCGGATGTACATTCCACGGCTCGGTAATCCACGCAGATTCAGAGGTAATGACCTCGATACACACACACACACACACACACACACACACACACTGCACGATGATCAACAAAATGCACCGTCAACTCTCAACTGCTTATCTCCGACACTGCTGCGGCTCGCACTGCCCGAGACGGCATGGCAGTAAACACAACACAACCGCACACAGCGCACCGCACCGCACACTCAATCCACACTCCACACATCGTGCCAGCGCGTCCTACCGGAGGATAAGCTCCAACAGCAGCGCCGCCGGTTGAACTGGAATAAACTCTCAAGGCAATCCCCAAAGTGTCTTCAGTCCTCGGCTTCGGCTTGAAGCACCACACAGCGCAGGTCCCCGCCGCTCAATGAGCGCAGCTCAAAGTGCTGTCAAGTTGATGTAGGCAACCCACTACTTCCTGTTACATCACACCGTAGCCTACAACTGAGGACCTGGGAGCCGTGGCCGCTTCCACGCAGCGCTTTGCCTCTCAGAACTCCCACACTCTGATACACACTTGTACACTTTGTGTTGTGTTCTGTATGTGCTGCACGGCGGTAAATCCGCTGTCCCCTCTCCTCAGACAGGAGTCGCTGCACCTTGAGCATTGCCTCGCTCATTGGGACATCAAGAGGAAAGAGTTTAATGTGGTTGCTTTCTGGCTGTTGGGCCAGACAACATAATAATCAAATAATGGAGTCTGGGGAAACACTGAACCCCCACAAAAAATAATTGACAAAATGAATGAGAAGTGTCTAATTGTGGGCATTTACCATTCATTTTCAGCATTGTGCTCCTATATGAATGCCAATACAACACACAGCTCAGTTTGGGTCTCCACCACTTTCTGTGGAAATATCTGGTTCTTCAATATCCCAAAGCTCATTCAACACTTTTCCATCTTTGTTTGTGTGATTTATTAACCAACATGCAGATCTGCCCTTTTTTCTCTGCTGTTTCAACTTAACTTTTTTAATCACTAAAGTCAATCTGCTACCCAAAATGGGGGCAAGCCTGACAATCCTGAGTGGTAGTGGCAGGACAAAGATCGACACTGATAAGTTTCAGTGGCTTTACATTTACCTTCAATGTACCGTCTATAACATTGGTAGAATCGTCATTTTGTACCAGTTCAATAACACAAACAGTCATAAAGGAGAGATGTCTGTTTATGTGTGTTTGCCAGCCCCCAATTCTCCTTTCTGTTTGTCTGGGCTGCTTTATTGAATCACTCCCTAACTGCACAAAATAGCACAAAAGTCTGATGGGGAATCATAACAGATAAAACTTATAGAGAGGAAGTCAAGCAACAGTGGAAATTTATTATATAAAATCTGCCAGAAAACAAGACCGTAAAGAAAATACTGTTGACACTGCTGAGAATTTACCTTACACAACACTGCCCCCTTGTGTCGTTCCTTAACATCAGCAAAACCACAACAGTGATTTATAAATCTGCATAACATTGATTAAAACAGAGAGAAAAAAAAGTCTCATGCTTGATTGGACAAATAGAAAGCAGTCACTACCTCGTTCACATTGATTTATCACTGTGAGCACATGGTGTTTTTGATTAATGTGTTTGCATGAGGACATTCTTGTTGTCATTGATCCTGGAACAAGGATTGTCCACCACTTTAATCTGCTAATGCTGTTCCACACATTGACAAACAACAGTGAAGCTTTACCAAAACCACTAATGCACAAAAGCATCAGTTACTGTATATTCACAGGTAGTATGATATAAAAGCAGTCCTTTTGTTGTTGAACAAACATCATACTAGGTTTTTTGGTGATTTTCTTAAGGTTACAGCAAAATCTTTATGGTATATCAGTACGTTATTACAGAGATTTGAACTGTATCGAAAATAACTCATTATGCAAATCACTACTGCTATATATTAGACATTAGCAAAACAGATAGTATGTTCTTTGTCAATTACATATGTGATATAATGTGGATAAGGATTCAGTCACTACAGGGTTACTTCAGGTACACTAGAAGCTGTTTTTACACGAGAGCTGCTGCACTACAAAACAACAGTATGAGTAAAGCTAAGAAGATAATATGGACATAAATACAAGTGACTTCACAGTGCAGCAGTACCGGATGTAATGCAGAACCAGGTGTTCAGACTCCACGAAGAACAATGTTGTCTAAGTTTTTCTTCCTTATCCTGATCATCTTCATCCCATGAGCTGCAGCACAACAGAGCAACAAAGACACCACATGAAATGCATGGTTTTCATAAAGATGACAAACCACAAATCAAATCTCACAATGAGAAACAATTACAGTCTTTGAAGATGATCATATTTTCACAGAACTTTCCTAAAATATCAACATGCATTTTAGAAGGATCTCTTTAAATAATTGTACCGCTTTTGCTCCTAATGCACTTCCTATAGCAGTGTTTCCGTGATGTGAAATTATTCCCATTTCCTCCACATCCACTGTAGTGAAACACTTGGCATCTCCTGGTCTTGGGGTTGTAGGCAAATCGTTTCTCTGCACCGTCACATGTTCCCCTGTCCATAGGACTGAAACACCCGTCCTTTGGTTCAAACTCTGAAAATGACAGAAAGGGGCAGAAAATATTAAAGCTTTAAACTGGACCTACAACTAATGATAGTTTAGATTGTCAGACAGTCAGCATTTAGTCAGGACCCAAAATGACCTATAATCATCGTGTATGTCTTCCTTCAGATTATATACCAAGAGATAAGTAGATAACTTGTTTCCATTTTAGTTTGGTAGCAGGGTCAGGAGGAGGCCAGGGGATGCAAAGGATGCTTATTAGCATTTCATCAACATCTTCTTGGCTTTAAACTCCATGAGGGTTCATACATTCATAAATTAAGCTTCAGTCTGACTGGACTTTGTCCAGTGTCTGCAGGCGCTCAGACTTTAATTGACAGATCTTAAAAGTAAGAGCTGTTATAATGGCTCCCCACAGGCCTGTGTAAGATAACCCCTTTATTCAGTAGCTTTCCTCCTGATGAGACACAGACATATTCCTGCTGTAGCTGAGCTGGTTAGCAACCATGAGTGTTCTTTCATACAAGTGATTCACATTGATTTTCATCAAAATCAGTCATTATGGATTCAAATGTCCCACATCATCAATACTTAATTTGTTGGAGTCAACTAGGGTCAATTAAAAACAGGAGAAAATCCGAGGAATTGATTATTTGTGAAATTCACATTGGGGTGATGCCGTTCTGTTGTAAATAGTTGTGAACAACCTACATGTTACACAATACTTATAATAATAATAATAATAGATTGAATTTGTAGTGCACTTTTCATCAAGTGATCTCAAAGTACTACACAGCAAAAAAATAAAAAATAAAAAAAAATAAATAAATAAACATATAAATAAATAAATAAAAATAAAAATAAAAATAAAAATAAAAATAAAAATAAAAATAAAATAAAGTAAAATCAGCAATCATAGGCTTCAAGTCCTATATATTAGGGGACTGTATCATCCCAGGACCCTAATATATAGGACTTCATTTTATTATCAGAAAGAAGGTTGAGGTTCTAAATTAATACTGCAGAAGTGTAAAAGCCTCTGTCTAAGAGAAAGGCACACAGCGTGTACTCAGAAGCTGTTTTGTATTCAGAACATAACGACCACTGCTCTCAGTCCTGCCCCAAACCCTGCCCACCTAGACCCACAGTCTAACCTTGCTAGATTTGGTTTTTCTGCCTGTTTACCTGGAATCTGCTCTTGTTTTATTAGATCTGTAAGAAATCAGAAGAGAGCCTCCTCTCCTCTGATTGGCTGACCTGTTGTTCCCAGAGCTCCAGAGAGAAGCCTGAGACAGGATGGGTTTGGGGTTTTAAGAAGCAAAAATGATGATTCCACGCTGATCAGCCTTAACATTAAAACATTAAGTATTGTTGTGGTTGATTGGTGTTAATCTGTGGTCTGTTTTAAAAGTTCATTCTGAATCATTGGCAATTTTCCATGGTTTCATGGCTTGTTATTAATGTTCCATGTAGATTATTAGCTGCATCAGACAACCATAGTACAAACATTAGTAGCAGTAGTGGTCAAAGCAGTAGTAGAGCTGCTTTAGTTTGGGGTTATTCACATTCATCTATTTACACTCAGGGTTCTCCCATTGTCTGTGAGTGCACATCACCATATCACCACAAGATGTCAGTCTTTGGTTTCACCATGGCATCTGCTCTGTAGACTGACCTCAAGATTGATGCTGCTTCTCAAGATAACTCAGTTTTCAGCTTTTGTGACTCTGAAATTCAAATTCTGTTTTTCAGCTCAGTGATGAAAAACAAACTTCACCTAATATTACTGGCATGGATCAGTATCAGTTATTATCAGTTGTTAGTTCTCTAAATTTGTCTGATTGAAGATCTGAGTCATTTGTTGTTCGCTGTTTGAAAATCATAACAACATTGTTTCTGTGCTATCTTTGAGAAATACACACACCCTCAGTGAATAAATAAAGATTAAAGATTGATGTGGCAGAGCTTGTGGGGTCAGCTGAATCTTTCTCTCTTGATATTTTCTGACAAGAGTTAAATTGGACTTTTTAAAATATAACTCTTGGAGAGAGTAAAGGGAAACGGGCCTCGCCTCAGCCGTCCAACTACAGCACAAAGGAGCCTTGGAACACAACAAACATGATGTACGTTCCCTCACTGCTGATACACAAAAAATTAGTAGGTGGGAATATGTGACAAATGGGTTGAGAGAGACACTGATGCACTTTGTTTCTGCCCATTGCCTTTTTTGACAGAATCAATTTTGTAAGCTACCTACCATCTATGCATCACTGCACACTGACTTTTTTTTCCCTCAATTTTTTTTTACAGACAAGATTATTGGCAGCTCACACTCGTTTAATAAATGAACTGAATCTACTCACACTGAGGTTTCAGTATAGTTCAGAATTCAGCGTCTGTTTCATTGATTTAATTTAGCTTTACATCAGTTAACTTTACATCTGTGTCATACTTCTGGTGCTCAGTTTTTTGTAATAAACTCCAATACACTGCACACAGTGATTGGCTGTGTCTTATCATAGGTCTAAAAAACAGCCCTCTCATGGTTTGGTCTCATGGTTTGGTCACCTCATGTGAATCTAACTGTGGAAGGCAGGTCAATTCATTAACTGAATATAGGTAGCTATACTGAGCGAGTGTGTGGTTATGTCTGTGTGGTGGCTCAGCCTCTGACTGACCAGAAATCTCACCAAAACTCTTGGGTTTTTGTTTTAGCTGAAACATTTTTCAACCACATAGAGGTGTCCTCATTTTAGATTGAACCAACATGAGTGATCCACATGCATTTGTGGTGACTAGATATGCGATTAGGTGGTGAACTACCTTAAGAGTCTAAATTTCTTACCTGTTATCTCTTGTTTAGAATCGTTGAGTTGCACTTGCGGCTCGCTTACGGTCAGTTCCTCTGAGAAACAAACACATCAACACATCGGTCAGTTACTGGATTGTGCAGCATGTTGGGATAAAGCTTTTTCCCTTCCTTCCCAGAGGAAGATGAGAAGACCTCTGTCATGTGAGTACGGAACAGGGACACCATGATGTGGAAATTTTCCCGTTGGGTAATAACCTCCTGTAGTGTTTGAGATTACACCGAGTATTTTTTACACAAAAAGATGTGTCTGCTCAGTACTGTAGATTAGAAGTGTCACCTCCAGATGCTGTCAGCTTCATCAGATAAAGTTTTCAGATTGCCTCATGAATGTTATCAGGTTCCCTTTTTGGCGCTGGATTTGAATCCATAATACTGCCAAATAGGTGCTTTTGCTTTTGGCTTTGACACAAACTCTCTGCTATTGCCTTGTCAGTCAACTCTCCTTACTGCAACTGCGAGCCTGCTGAACCCAGCTTAAAAATCTTTGGGATCATGGATGAGAAACTTAGTTCGAGTAACTGCATCAAACCCATCACTGAATATGAATTTTGGCATCTTAAAAAATATAGTACTGGTAAAAGACCTTGTGTCTAACCAAGACTCATGGAAACTTATTCATGGCTTTATCCACTTTCAGAGTCGATTTTTGGAATGCTCTCCTTGCTGGTTAAGCAAACACAGTCATTAGACAGCTACAGCTTATTCAGATGCTGCTGTTCTTTTTTTTAAACTTCAATTAAGAAAAAAAGTGTTTATTACTCCAGTCACATTCAAACTTATTGTCTTTAACTTAAGTTTTAAGTTTTACTCATTACTCTCTTGGCCCTAACTATATGTCTGTTTGTGTTTGTGTATCAGCCTAATCAGTCTCTAAGATCTGCAGGAGCTGGTCAAACAATTATTTGTCCAAATAATCCTCCACTGAGTTGTGTTCTGCCCACCTCTCATCGAGTCAAGTCATAAATAGCAAACATGTTGGATATGAAGGAAACACCTGCAGTTGCCAATGAGAGCATGCAGGCTGGGAAGTGCCATCTACTGGAATGTTTACTTATTCCACACTGCAGTGTGTGAGCTGCACTTCTACAGTATCATCTTTCACCCATAATGTTTTTCTCTTGTATGTCTTTCGCTGCATAATAGGTCCCACACCAGCAAAGCCAACTGACAGCGTCGATCACCCTCCACATTTGTTTTTCTCCTCTTTCTCGTCTTTCCTTTTGTGCAGACTTTCTGACTACCTGGTGAGCTGTTTCACTCTCTTCCAGTCATGCTACACTAGGCTAATCACCTCCGGCTCAAACTTAACACACAGACATGAGTCATATCTATCTTTTTATTTCACTCTTGACACGAGAGAGGATAACTGAAGAATGTTGTTGTTTTCTTTTGCTTAGGTGTAAGAAAGTGACATTTAAGTCATGCCAGTTGCTGTGTCAGACGAAAACAATAAGAAACACATAGCTAATGTATTTGACTTGAGGTACAGTGAGGTACATTCAGTCTTACCAGTCAGTATGGTCGGCTGCACAACCTCAAATCTTTCTGCAGACTGTGTGTAGACCTCTGGAGCCTTAGTGGGTTTCGCTTTATGGACAAAAATGAGAAAGAATAAAAAAGAATAACATCTGAGAAGGTACCTCGACAACATGATTGTTTTACAAGGTTTTTGCACAACTTAGATTTAGAAAAAAGCTTATCGCATTCCAGTGATCTGTGATAATTAAAGGTAGCCTAATTTCATTAGTAACAGCTTAGACAGCGTGTTAGTCTGAAAGTGAGTCAATAATACATATTACACACACAAAAGAAATACACAATGAAACAATAAAAAAGTCAAATCACACAATCTTTTCCAATTGATTTTTCTACAACATCACTGTCGGCAAAATTGGTCACAGTTGGGCAACTTGCTTGTTATTCTCTCAGAAAATTTCAATATCTAAATGACTTCTAAGCTGTGCCTAAGTCGAGCATAATTGAGTCTGCTTTGGATGACTTTAAGCGATTTAAATGCTAAATCAAGGGGGAATGTGATTTCATGGTCAGCAAAAAAATCATCAGAAAGTTAATTTGCCAAGGTAGAACTATTTTGATTATGTCACTGCTCTGAAATGAGTTTTCATTTGTTGTGCGGCAACTGTGATCTGTTGTGACTCGGCTGTCTGTTAAACCAGAGGTATACAAATGACACTCTGCACTGCAAAGTGCTGCGAGATAAGGGCTGTTTAGTCAAATTACAGACATTACAGTGATGAGATATGAGTGGGATCAACTGTAATTACAAATGTAGTCTCAGGTTATTGTGCGGTACATCCACCACCCTGATAAAGCTTCTATGGAAGTTTTCTCCCCCACTGAACCATGTTGTATTTCCAGGAGTGGGTGGTGGTGATAATGGTGGCTTGCCAGCAGCACCAACCCATAATTGTGCTCCCAAAACAAAGTTATTATACAAATTGATCAGTGCTACTTCATCCTCCCATAACTATAGCATCACATTCATGCATGAGCACGACTTCGACTCAGTTTGTTGCCTGCTGCTTTCTCCACATGCATTACTTTCCGCACATTTGCATCTGCTTTTTTCATCCATCTATTATTTGGTAACACTCCAAAAATGAGGAACAGCTGCACACGATAACCCTCTAGATTTTAATATGTGGCTTTGAACCAAACAATGCTGCTTCCATGGCTGGGCACTAGCCAGCTTTTCCAGGAAAAGTACAGTACTTAAACCTGGGCTTACCTGGGTTCTGACATTTTGCCTGGCACTGCTCCATGCTCCTGAAGTTGTTGGCATTGCCGAAGCAGCCACCATAAAAGAAAGCCTGGCACTGCTGAGTCCTGGTGTCAAAGAAGTAGCGCTTCACCAGCCCTCGACAGGGACCTGGAGCCTCTGCGAGATGACATGGGTTCTTGTCCTCTACCAAAGGAAGAGAAATATATATACATGAGACCAACAAAATATTCCATTACAACATTTAATTACTGTGTCTGTTGCTTAATGATGAATAGAAAGTGTGTGTTTCTTTATAGTGCATGACGGTCAGCAGTTTTCACTCCATACTCCACTTTGGTCTGAAATGTAAAATTTATGACTTTAACTGTGCAGTTATTGAACATAAAAATCCAGCTTTCTTTAAAGGAGACACATCATGCCCCTTTTCCACAAATTGAAATAGTTCCCAGGTGTCTTAAAGTCATGTCTGTGACATGCTTCGGTCAAAATACACCAAGGATCAAACATCACAGCTCTTTTCATCTGCTCAAAACAGCCCTCTTCAGAACAGTCTGTTTCAGTGCCCTGTCCCTTTAAATGCAAATAAACCACTGCTAGCCCCGCCCCACCCCTTCTACCAGTACCAGGTAGGGGTGCTATTATGCAAATTTGAAAACTAATTACATCATTATCAGACAACCGAGGGAACAGCTCAAAAACCACATGGATTTCAACCTGTGGAGCAGATTACAGACTTTTTTGTCAATTCTCACACTTTGGGGCCAGAAGGCAAGACAAACACCCAAATATATGTTAAAGAGCCTTTAAAAAGTGTTATTTCCATTATATGTCCCCTTTAATGGTGTGCTTGTTTGACTAAGACAGAAAGACAGAGTCATAGAGCATCAAAATGACGTCCACAGCTGGGTGATTTTTCCCGCGTCTTGGTTAAAGCATGTGTGCTTCAGGGCTGTTCAGACGTAGCGTCTTTTGCGTGCTTTCAATGTAGATGTGCATCATGCGAGGCCTTGGCTGTGTGCATTCAGTGCGACGCGCTTGTTTCTTCGTGCACGTCTCGCACAGCTCCAAGGACCTGCTTCTCCTGCCATGGTGTTGTGTCCAGATCCCGGTTCCTACTGTTCCTACTCTCCTCCTGTTTTAGTCGTCATGCAAACACGACGCTCTGCCAGTGGTGCTACGTTTAGACCAGAGTGAACACGAACATGTATTAACTGACAGAAAGAAGTGGCAGGTAGGAAAGTGAAGTTTTGGTCAATGAGAGAGGGAGAGAGAGTGTGAAAGACACATGACATGAACAGAACAGGAGAGACCTTTACCTAGTGCTCCACAAGATGACCAGGCGTATTTTGATTTTAGAAATGGTCACGTTCTGTTATGGTATTTTTGTTTTGATGATCTGATTGTATAGTTCTTGAATAGTGCGCTATAAACATGCGCTAAAAACATTTGCCCCTTAGCAAATTTTTGACTGCCCCCTTAGTTTCTTCATTCTGGCGCTGGGCCTGCATTGAATAGTGTTACTTTTCAGTTGGCCTCCTCATTTTTCCTCCCTCTCTCCATGTAGTTGAGAACAGAGCTTAAATGACTGTGTGATCAACTAAAATGTAAACAAAATGCAGGAAGAAAAGGGTGTACTTCTCCGCCCCGATGGGCATTTAAATTTAAATTTTGAAATGTGTTGCAATTGCAAAGCCAGATGTAGATTTTTTGCTCAGATACAGTGTGCTGCCTTGAGCAGTGAATGACAGATTTGAAAGGGAACGCAGAGCACGATCCAGTCCATTGAAACACATTTGAAAAATAAAAACAAAGGCAAGGATGATGTTTCTATTTGAAGCCTGTGCAGCAGGAGGAGCAATAAATGAACTGCAGTCCATCGCCCTCGCAATCACCATCCCCTTCACTCAGAGTTAGTCTTCTTTCTGTTTCCAGAGGTCACGTGACATTTCCACCCCAGTCAGGTTTTCAGACCCCCGGCTCCCCCCCTGCCAAAATTCCACTTTCAGCAAGAAATACCCTATATTGCCTTGTCCCCAGTGAACCGTATCTGTTCCTCTGCCATGTCTGTACTTTCTCTCCTGTCAAGTCTTCTCTACCTGTTAGCTCAGCTCCCACCCCCTCTGTTTCACTTCTCAACATTTATCGCATATTTTATCACCCCCGGGTCTCGGAGCATTGGGATCTGGGCCCCATGCTTCTAAGTGACAACTGATGCTGAGCCTACATTCTGCACCTTTCACTGTCATAGCTGTGGAACAGCATGGATTTGTTTCCTGTTTGTCAACCTTTAGTCTAACCTCTGTGTTTCTGAAATATATTTCAATTTTAAAAGGTATTTGTACATAAGCTTAGAATGCAATGTATACAATGAAATGTATTAATTTGAAGAGCATTGCCTTCTGTGTTGTGGAGTTTTTTTTTTTTATTTGAGTACACACAAAAAAAAAGAAATTAGAAGCTAGTGACAAGCTCATACTTGACTTGAGTCTGTGATACAATCAACCACAATGCTGTGTGATGCATCACTTCCAGTGGACCGCCTCAGTTTCAGGCACACTTTATTGGCATTGCCAACCAGCACAGGTGCAATCTGACAAGCTGTGACAAGCTTAGAGTGTGTGTCCAATTTTTGCATATGAACTGGGCTGAATGGATCCCACAAAGACGGATAATTTACATTGTGTATGACAAATATTACTGTTTAAATTCCAGATACTGAATGTGTGGTCCAAAAAGTTATTGAGGCAGTGAGATGAAAACCTCACTGAGCCACCAGTGGATTAGTCGGTACAAACCCATGCTGTGAACCAACACTTTGATCAAACCCACTAAACTTTATTTTAATTTCTAATGGAGATCCAGAGTTTCCAAAATAACTAATATGGTAGCCTGTATTTTGGGGTGAACTGACTCAAAAGATACACAGTGCATAGAAAAAATAAAAATCATTTCACGGGCTGGTGCAGCCATGAAGTCTGGGGTTTGAATAGAATTTTAACTTTTATAGAGAGTTGAGGCAGGATGATACATACTTCAGCTATAACATCACAGTTCACATTCCATACATGGTAAAAGTATAACCGCTATAAGCAATGCAAACAAAGGGTTAATATTCCAGTACAGACTGCATAAATGTAAAACAACAATGTATAATCTAAGTTAGGGATGCATAGTGCTGGTTTAAATGGGTTATTGCTTCATCACAAATCTGGCAAAACAGCTATTCCTTGTCTAATAAGAGGACAGGTCATATATTTTAAGTAGCACTTTGTTGGACAAACTGAATATTGGAAATGAGCTACGAAGTTCCTCCTGAATCAGCCCCAGAGGGTTTTGGCTGCTGCTCAAAGAGAATTCAACACAGCAAAGAAGTCTTAAAGATTTTTTTTTTTTTAACAAAATTCTTTCTAAGTTCTTTCTTTTGATGAGATTTTAAATCCAAATACCTAGTTGTGTCAGTTGTGTTTGAGGCTACACTTCATGTTTTCTATAAACAAACAGAGTAAACTACGAGACAGCAATCAGTACTGTAGTTACCAAAGCTAACATGCAGAGCGGATGAGCCAGCAAACCAGGTGTAGACAACACCACACTGCTTCTAACACAGCTCGCATCACACCAACAACTCTTGACAAATTAAGTAAACCAAACATCCATGTGAATGCACTGTCATTCAAATGTATCAGTCGACATAGTGACACTAGTGATTGCTTAGCTCAGCTTACTACTCTTGAGCATCTCTACAACATAATCACCCTGGCAAATCTCATGCACTCATGATAACGTCTCCAGTCTGTGGCTTACAGTCCTGATCAGTCCTATTCAGACCTGCACATCATGGCAGTGAGGGTAGAGTATCCTGCTCCTTCCCCTGGTAATCCTTAAAACTGCACTATCCATTAGCATGTACCAGATTTACCACACCAGCATTAAACTAAGTAAAGTGGTAAAGTAGTTTTAAACTGTATTCCTTCTTCTAAGAGACATTCAGCCATCTTGGGCTTACAATAAGATGAAGACAATAAGCTGACCGGACTGTGTGACTTGCTGGTTAACAAGCTGACAAAACAAAATCAGTCACACTTGAAGGAGGCCAAATCAGAAATCTCTAGCGACAATTGATTTGTGTGTAAAAAAAAAAAAAAAAAATGCTGCCACTAAGTGTTTGCACCCACTGCGTCCCTGCACCCGAGGGCTTCTGAGATAAGAGGACGTCTTGCACCAGTTCCATATTCTGTTTGTTTTATCGGTTAAGTCTTTTCATAAGCACACTCAACTCAGGGCTGGCCATGATTAAAATGCTATCATTGTAACATCTAAATACATTTTATGAGGTGACTTTGACTTAAAAGCATGGGAACAGAGATGTGTCAGAGGCTAGTCAAGCACTCTCTCAAGAGCAATGCAGTGATGAATAATTCAGAAACAAAATTCTCTATTAAAGTCCTGAAGGTGGAACAGGTGATTTGTGTTTTGAGGAGAATTATGGGTCAGCCTCTTTTCTCTAGGTGTGAATCATATGGTCCACCATTTCACAGGGTTGTGGCTGCTCTCCGAAGAGACCCTCAGTTTTTTAGAAAACAGTCCAATCTTTCTGATGTGTGCAGATTTATTCTTATTTGTGACTGAAGAAAAAGAAAACCATATTCTCATGTTTGCTTTCATACATCAGGCCTGTTGAGTGTCATACCTTGAAAGATGAGAGCAATGAGATTTTTCAGCAAGTGCACAATGAATCTATTGAAGACAAACAATGTTTAGACTACACTCTGTATCACCCCGTGCCTGCCTTATCTTTGCACAGCTGCCTTCCTCACAGCTTCATCTCTACGTTTGCTTTTCTTCAATATACATTATTTCAACATATTTTGAAAGGTTTTTAGGTATTCTGACTCTGAATGTGCTGACACAGCCCATTGATGACAAAAAGACACCCAAAGTAATGGAGTAGAAATCGGAACAAAATAAATTAACCCAGGCATAAGAACAGCAGCGGCCACTGGATGGTGACAGACATAATCCAATCCCACAGAAAGACACTGACCTCAGCAGCAATGTCAGCCAAACAATGTTCCAAACAATTACTATTGCAATGTTATTGTTTGCATATTGTAAAGTGCTACATAAATCTAGTTTGTTGGATTTAAGCCGCAATGTCACTGGGAGTTACAGGTCCACACTTTGAAGGCTGAGCTCTCAGGGAGGAAATGTGTGTGTGTTATCTCAGCAGAGAAATTAGATGTCAGAAATCATCTGCATAAATGGTAAATGGAATCATACTCATGTGTAATAGGACTGCTACTAACAATCATTTTCTAGATTAAACCTGATAACAATATGTCTATTATATATTGGAAAACAGAGAACACTGCCATGGCTATTTGCTGATGTACATGTTTTTTACAGTATGTTATTTTGACCCATTAATAGCTGTAAAGTAGAAAATATACATACATGCATACATACACACATGCATACATACATGCATACATGCATACATGCATACATACATACATACACACATACATGCATACATACATACATACATGCATACATACATGCATACATACATACATACATACATACATACATGCATACATACATACATACATAAATCAACATCCAGTAACATCATATTGTGCTGCTTTTAGTTTTTCCACCAACTTCCATCTCTCCTTTTTTTGGTTTTGTTTTGTTTTACTTTTTTGTTTTAACCAATGTCAATGTCTGTGCTCACTGACTGAGTATAAGCCCCGAGTCAAGGACAAAAAGTTTATCTATCACAGAGAAACACTGAGTTTGTGTCTCTGACCTCTTCAAGCAGAGCTATAAAAAGGAACCCAGACCAAAAGAAGAGTTTAGGGCATAATGGCTATGAGTCATTGTGGTTTCAGTAAAACATTGGGGTTAGAAAGTGAAAGCCATGGCTAAGCTGCAAAGACAAAAAAAAAAAGGAAAAAAAAAAAGAGATCCCAGACAGACAGTAAGCCAGAATGTTCCTCCTACTGGTTTGTGACCTTTACAAGAACAGTCTTGTTAAGCTGCCCATAGCTTCTGTGTTACCACTTGTAAGAAACATGAGAAGACACAGCTAACTGATCGCTGAGTAATTTAAAGATGAATGTGCCTACCTCTTGTACTGTTCATGACAGTTTTAATATCTCCTGTACAGATTGGGTGAAATGACAGGCAGTGTGCAGAAATCACATTAACCCATGGGGGCAGGGTAAGATAGAAGTGTTGTGACATTTTCAAATGTGAGCTGTTAAATACAATTCCTCCTGGAGAAGTCTAACCTCAACACTTGCTAAAAACACCGAAGCATGTGAACCATGGAATTAAGGCTAAGATTTCATGAACATATTCTTTCCAAGCAACATTAAACATTACAGTGTAAAAGCAGGATTTGGAACAGTAACACTAGCTTGCTACAGCATACTAAAAACTTTCATGGGTGGCTTTAATCAGTCGTAATTTAGTTTCATTTTAAATTAATTTACAAATGCTTTGGACTTAATATGCCAGACAGGATCAATATGACATTAATTTAGCTGCAGGCAATTCAATTTTATTAGGTATTAATGGCTTCATTTGTTTGCAGTGATCAAAGTCATGTCTGCTGTTTGTAGAATTATACCCATGTCTCTATTCTGTATTGAACTCTGAATATGAAGCACAGTATTTCACTTCTTTTCACTGGCACTGCAGCTTTAAGGTGGAAAAATGTACTGCACATTTTAACATGTACTGCAGCTTGAACTTAGCGCTCTATGACATTTACACTGAATAATATTCAAACCCTGGGCTTAGCAGTTTTAAGGTTGCATCACTGAGCTAAATGTTAAATATTCTAATGATGCTGTGAAAAATCTATAGCCATCTGTTTCCTCACACTGCAGTCTGACATGTTTGGTATCTTCAGAAACTTTTAGAGCACAGCCTTAATCAGTCGGTCAGTGTGTACTTTTAAACTTTTCTAACAAGCAATGGTACCATATACAGCTTTAGAGAGACACAAAACTTTACAAAAGTTGAAATCTTATATCTTTTTTTCCAGCTCTGAGCAGCTCTCCCCATTCCTTTGCACATGACATTCAGCAACAACAGCTGCACAACACATGCAAATGCATAGTGATTGGTTTTCCAACAGTTTCCTACAAGTTATGCAAGAACTGTCCCTGCCACTATATTCAGAAATGTAAACCAAGAAACCAGGGAAAACCACTATACACACAACGTCTAGGACTATGGGGACAGTGCTTACCTACAGTGTTGTAAACAGAGATATCCAGCCATGAGCAGCTATTGTTGGGCTCTCTGCATCTCTGCTGGAGAGACAGCGAGTCTCGTGGAGCTTCAACCGCCACTAGAAGCGCATTTTTGGCCCTATGGGAGTGCTCGTGTTTGGGTACCTGTGTTGTGGCTGGGTTAGCATCATTTCTAAGATCCTTTTCCAGTGTGCTTGGGTCTGTGCCTGTTTATCACAGTTAAGTTAACATGCTGTTCTCAGGCCCGAAATATCTCACTCTGAATATAGCACAGTCATCTACAACCCTGTGTGCTGTGTTTACCTCCACGGAGGAGAAATACTGTATATCTGGTGCTTGTGAAGGCAGCTACTTCACCATTTGAACAGTCACTTATGGAAATCTAAAATTGAACTCACTTCCATGAATATTTTGGTATTAACTAGCTTCAAAGGTGAAAACTTACTTTCTAAAAAAAGAGTAAGTACGAGCTGGTCAGCTCTGGTGTGGTAACTGTGGTAAACGCAAATCTGCACTGAATAAGTATGTCATATGCAACTGGGAACAGTTTATTTCTTCTATCATAGTTTTGACTTTGGCTATTAAACCAAAGTTGCCATGCTGCACAGGATAAATAGATACACTCATGGAAGTGTGATTCAATTTAGATAAAAGCTAATACTTGAAGGTGTTACGCTATGGTAACATGCATTTTTTTGGTCCAATAAAAACCAATAATAGTGCCCTTTAAATGTCATGCTTATAGCTGCTATGTCCTTTTCTTTACCATGAAAAAGAAGCATGTTTTGTACACAGTGAGACTTTGCACGCAGACCAATGTTAACAGCTGTCCCTGTGCTGACATGCCACCTTCAGATTTCCTTCCCAGCAGTTTTATCAAATGTAGGCTTTGGATCAGCTGAGGCTGAAAATGCGGCATTCACCAGATTTGTCTTTCCAGCCAGACTTGTTTCTATGATGATTGTGCGTCTCTATATACAACCATGACTGCAGGATATAAATTCATTTATGATCCTTTTATCTGATAGTTTAATGCATCCTGTGCCATGCGATATGAGGGTGAGGGTTACTGCCAGTGGCAAAAAAAGTGTCAAACCACACCACAGACTAACACTCCATCTAAATACTTTGTTAGATTTGTCACAACCATGCATGCACAATCATATTTCATTTTGTGTAGACAAGTCAGGGCAGTGAAGGTGAAGTAAGAGATTCTAAACTTGTGCACATGCACACACTAGCTTCCTGTTCTGTGTGTGTACGGGAAAAAGAAAGATATAGTAAATCTGAAACACATGAACAGATAATGCCTGGTTGAAAATGACTACCTTTTTCTCCCTGCTTGACTCAGTGGAGTTTCAATAGAGTAGATCTGGCAAGTACAGTACATGCAGTAATATCTTCCAGCTGCACCATGATGACATATAACATATTAATTAACCATTCAGGGTAGTTTGTTTCTTTTGCAGGAACGCCCTGATCATATTCTTAAAGCTAAACATATTCACATCTGCGAGCATTCCAATACAACCACTGTCTGGGCTGATGGTCAATGAGCAATTCCACTGGAGCGGGTTGAGTTATGGGCCTTGTTCAAGGGCACTGAATGGTTGAGGAACCATTCAGTGCCAGTTAAAGGAAGAAAAAAATAAATATGAAGTGATCAAGCAAAGGTCAAAGAGCCCCTTTCCAGTGGTGGGGACTGTACAGTCAGACTAGCAAAGAGATTCAGTCCTGGATTCAGTCACTTTGATTGGCCCGCATCCTGAATGACAGGCACACAGAGATGGCAACAAGACTGTAGCTTGTTAAAATAAAAATAAAATAAAAAAAAACAACAACCTTAAGGGCCAGTAAGTCAGCATATTTTGTCCTACGTGCTAGTGTTTTGATAGCTAACACCAACTAATAAGGCAAGGGGGTGCCGGTGTCACATTATGAGGTCCACCAACATTCAGTGGTTTGTCAAGATACATTACTCACAAAAGGTTAGGGATGTTCAACTTTTGGGTGAAATGTATGGAGGATGTTCCATAAATGTTCATGCTCCCATGAAATTATGCCACGAAAGTACGGCATCTAAGTAGAAGTGTCAAATGGTAAATTCTTCACCTCAAACAATTTATTGAAACCAAAGCTAACAACATGTCCATGTGTCAATAAGCTGTCATGCGGAACAAAGGACGTCCACTTCTCAGCCTCTCTGTGACTCTTCCAGTCTCTGTGTCTCTGTTCAACCTGCTGATGACACTCTGTGACCCTCTAAGCTCAGTGGACACTTCCCTCTGACAACATCCTGTCTGAAGCCTCCACATGTCCAGGTACTGTTGATGGATAGTTAGGTGTGGGCTTGGTGTCATGATGAAGAGGACAGTTTCAATACAAACTGTCATTGAACCAGAACTTTCAGTGGTGGGTTCACGGATCAGACACTAGGTGTGATTTTGCAGTTAATCACCTTGTTAGAGAAAAACATGTTATGTTATAGCCTAAGTAGCTACTGAAACATTCAGCACTTGGAGAAGAAGGTCAGAGAAGGTCAAATTAAGTTCACCTGCAAAGGTTATAGTTTATTTTACTGTAGGCGCATTCTGAAATTTGGTCCAAAAGCTGAATATCCCAAACGTTCTGTCAGTAGTGTATGTTGTTGGTATAGCTGTAGCAGGTATAATGTTAGGTGAAGCAGGTATAATGTTAGCTGTAGCAGCAGCACCTCTTGCCCCTTTTTACTTAGATGTGTTGTGGATGTGTTGTGTGTATAAAGTACAGTATACGTCATTAATTTGTTGATCTTTTGTTTCTCAAGGATATTTTGCTTCAACTATGAAAAATATTAGCCACTTTTGTGCCATATAAAATGCCCCTGATTTTATCATTGTGTCATTGCCTTAACAATGAATGTACCATGAACTGAAGGGCAGAGTTTCAAAAGAGGCAATGATGGGCGGTGTGTGTTTATTCTGCTGCTGACTTTGGATATCCACAGTTTTTTTCAGCAGAGCTTACACCACCTGTTTCTGACGGCTGTTGACAGCATTATATACTGCACACAGCTGTTACGCAAGAGAAAAAGGTGTTTTCTCTGTCTTTCTCACGTGTCCTTTTGTGGACATCCAGTTTTTTTTGTTCTTTTGTTTTTGTTCACTCAATGCCAAACTCACCTGGAGAGCTTTTGAACGAAGACAACTAGTTTTACAGTGGATAAACTAAACTTCCAGGTGTGAAATGTCTTCAAATTTGATATGATATGATACACACTGTTACACACTTTACATCGTCAAGACTGCACTTTCTTGTTGCAGGTTTAACGCAGCAAAGATCAATGAATGCATCTGTCTTTTCTTACACAAATAACAGTTCTATTTCTCCATCAGCTGTTAGTCATCAACTCTTTATAAAATATGACATTTAATACTATGTGTCATACAGTTTTGTAAATTGGCTTCCGTATGTGTGTGTGTGTGTGTGTGTGTCCCTTTACCCCACTCACGGCACAGCAAAAGAAGAAGAAGAAGAAAAAAGAACTTTCCATACAACATGCTTGAACTTGTGGCATTCAGCTCAGTTCTGCATGAAGGAGAAGGGATGATGATCTTGAGTAAATCTTTCCATTTATCAACAAGAAAGTGGAATGGAAATAGCACATGTTCACATCCCTGCCTCTTTTATAATCTACTGATCTCTGACAGTTGGTGTAAAGTTGTTGCTGCATATCTGACTTTGATTTGGAGTAACTGACATCAGTGTTTTTAACCCAACAAATTGGCAAAACAGATTCATCACTAAGGTAACTCTGACATATGGAAGGATATTCCAAATGCAGTCTAATCTGTGCGTGTGGCAGGGGTATGAACCAGTGCTGTAGAGTGGTGTGGGAGAAAATAAACAGCCTCAATGTTGTCATCTGCATTTGGAACTCATCACTTACCTGGGAACACTGCCACACAGGAGCTGTTCTCTCCTCCCATCCACAATCCAGTGGGGAAAACTATTCATAGCTACATTATTTATTTTACTCTAATTGCACTAAAAAAAAAAAAAAAAAGAACATCCGCTAATCAGGACCTTTTACAGCAGGTCTTAGCTGAATACTCTCTCTCTGTATTATTCAAGCAGCACAAACATACAGAATACCTGCACACACTACCAATGTAAACACAGGCAGCCATCCTTGTATTATGTTTACTGTGTTAACTTGACTTTTAGCCTCCTCCCACCTCAGTTCTATGTTTGCATACTTGGGTCATGAAATATTTTACAGTGATAGCTCTTATCTAATCTAACGCAATAAAACATTATATTGCCTGTACTTGAAGTGATTGCCACCTGTTTGCTGATGATGACCATATGCTGATGCAAGTGGTTTCTGTTTCACCCTAAAGACTAAAACCACGTCACCAGTTGTGTTGGCAACCTTAAAGGGTTAGTTCAACATTTTGGCAAATTTGCCCACTGCCATAATCCCAATAGGTTCTTTTATTTGTCACTGCGAGCTGTTTTGAGTTTGGGGGGGGGTGCGAGGCAAAACGCTCTTGTACACAAGTTGTGACCTGCACATTCATCACACTATGAAATGATAACATATAATTATTTAACATTATGACACATGAAGCAAATGCTCTATTTAGATCCGGCTATGCATTTGCCTCGGAAAAAAACTCTGTCTCATAATGCTACATTATTATTTCATAGCATGATGAATGTGAAGGTCACAACTTGCCCACCAGAGCGTTTTGGAGCTGTTGGATTGTGTATTTGTGGAGAACCAGACGTTCCATGAGCCTCCTTAGCATAAGCTGAGCGACTCGCATCTCTCCCCCGCCGATCTCAAAACAGCTCGCAGTGACAAATAAAAGGAACCTATAGGGATTATGGCAGTGTGCGAATTTGCCAAAATGTTGAACTATCCCTTCAATAGCTCTCTTCAGATAACACCTCTGTCTTTTCTTCCACTCTTCAGTTCTACTGTCAGCTCTTCAACAGAGCTGAAACCCATTGCTTACATTTTAAAGCTTAATCCTCAGGCTCTGTCAGCACCACTGCTTCCTGAATGAGCTTTGGGATGAGTTGGGTCATGACAGATGCACCCATCTGAGCCTTCATTACATAAAAAGGGAAGGCCATATTTGAAGAAGCCAAAATGGGACCAGTTGTGGATTGTGTCATGAGACTAGCCTTCAAAAACATCCTTCAAAAAAATGAGGCCCTGAGTCAGGACACAGCTTGTGAGTTTGCAGTGGTCATCTTATTGTATATATGGCTGTATATAACTTTATCTATATCTAACTACATGGTCACCCAACTTCTAAAGCTCACCAGATAACAAGGTCACTCTCATGGCCACAGGCATCCAGAGTCTCTCAAGTTTGCTGCATTTATAAGCATTTTATTTAAAATGAGAGAGTTACGAACATTTAAACTCAACTTTTACTCAAGTGACATTGCACACACTGCCCCACTCCTACACAGAGGAATTGAGAAACCCTACTATTCAGAGTTTGATCACTTATTATTATACATGATCAATCAATTCACCTTAAGTTTGTTATCAATTCAGTTTGTGTAGCACATACATTATACAGTACTGACTGCCTCTCTTAAAAGTGCCCATTTCATTTATTTACCAGATGCCTTCGGGAAAGCTGCTGAGAATTAATGTTCTGGCAATGTTCCATTTCAGCTGCATACCAACAAAATGACTTTGTAATAGGATTTTATGCCCAAGGTGGCAACAAAGTCTAATGAGGAACAGTTCTCAAAAACAAAACTGAACCTTTGCAAACAACAGCGTTACAATGCAAAGCTATAATACATCATTGTCTGGTGTAATGTGCGAATAGAAATTGTTCTTTCGTATCCCTCTGTATCACCATTGCTAAAGCTAAGTAAAGACAGTTGAAGAGCTGTGTATCTTTGTCAGACTTACCTGAGACTACACACATTTCCTCACAAGCTTCCAAGGTCTCAAAGTTGTTGGCGTTTCCTCCACAGCCTCCGTACTCAAACAGCTCACAGCTTCCCGTGTCGACATTGAAGAAAAATCTATCCTTAATGGCCTTGCAAGGCCCTTGCTCGTCCTTTAAGGCGCACAGCTCATTGAAGATTAAGTGCTCGGGTGGTGCTCCATCTGCTGAGGTGGGGTAGAAAGACAACTTTTAGTACTGTGCATCCTGTGGCGCTGCGTGCTGAGGAATTTCTTCCAACTGGTCGGGAGAGAAATTAGGTCATAGCATCAAACTCTAACCCCGGGCTTTCAGATAAGGTAAAGTTGCATGCTAGTGTAATTTCAAAAAGGCCTCATATAAATGGTTTGACAGCTTACTGTCTTTATACTGGGTGTCAGCGGGAGGCTGTGTGGAGGATTGTTAACAGCAGAGAGTGATGAGCTGTGTGGGCTGTCTGTTGAATAATTAAAAATATGCAAACGCTGTAAAAGTCACAAATGCCACTCAAACACTATGTTTTGTATTTTATATAATGCACCCTCTGGTTCAGGCACAGATCCACAGGTGGTTTTTGTTCCACCTGCTCTGAGAGCACCTAAATCTCCCAAGTACATAAAGCAGGCAGGTGGTAGCTGGCAAGAGGAAAACTGAGCGAAAGCAGTGGAAATTTCATCGCAGCACATCAGCGGTTTGCAGTTGCACTGCAGCAGATCAGGCAAACTGAGAGACACGCTCATCTGAGTGCGTTTTAATAATCTGCACTTTTGTGAGTGAGCATGTTTCATAACTGAGAGTATGGCGAATATTGTGTCGGACAGAGACTGAGGTCACACTATTCAGAACTGTTAAGATCAGATACTGTTTTGAACAGTTAACTCTGCACAGTCATACTTCCTCACGTTCATTATCATTCACGAGGACTGGGTCTGTCAGAGCCAGGAAAGAGGTGACATGAAACCCTCTGAGCTCTGCTAACCACTGTTGTCAATGTTAATTCACTATCTCAGTGTGCTGCTGGGAAATGGCTGTCTCTGCCCCTCATCCCTGCTGTTTTTGGGTCAGGTCTCTGTTATGTCTGGCTGTAGCCATGCAGTTACTTCAAAAACCCACTGAGAAGATGGGGGACGTCTGTCCAAAGCCATTTACAGATAGTCAGAGCTTAATTGACAGTATTCAAAGATGTCTTTCTGCCATGCACATGCTAATATTCAATAACCTCAGGGGTGCTGTCCCTTTTCAAAGTGTTTTTTTCCACACACTTCTCATCTATAGATTGTAATTCTTCTCTCTTCTGTTACTTTTAAAACCAGATCATGTTGAGTGTTGTGTGAATCATATTTTTATGTCACTTGTGTGTAAATGAAGAGAGAATGTATTGCAGTCAGACTACAACTATTAACACAGATGTAATTGTACATGTTACACACATGCTACATATGTGACTGCTGTGCAGCTTGACTGTCATCACATCCACCAATACCTATGTGCAGTTTCTGGAGCTAGTGTAATACAGCCTGGCTAATGTATCTGTCTAGTCCCAGCACTTTGTGTTTAGTTCTATCATTCAGCTGATACTGGAGGTAGTTTAATCATCATTCGATTCGATTTTTTCTCTCTCAGACAGCATTGAAAACAAACATTATATTCCCTTTTCAGTTAGGTACAAAGTTCCATCAAAACACAGCCTGTAATGGGAACCACCCTGCCCTGTCCTATCAGCACAGCAGTCAGCAAACAGTCCCTCTGCCAGACAAGGTAATGAGGGCAGCAGCTCAGCACTACACCCCGCCCTCCTCCTTCAACCCATCCAATTCTAATTTATAACCAGGGATTGGGGGACACAAATCAAATACTCTCAATCTCCTTGCCTCCATTCGACCTGTACCATTGTGACAGCATGTGGGAGTTGGTGTGAGGGCAGTGAAGGCTTCCCTGCAAAGCCTTGTGGTGTTTTTTTTTTTTTTTCCTTTTTTCTTTTTATATTTACATTCTTGTTGTGGCTGATAAGCAGTCTGGGTCATCCAGCGTGGGAGGAATTAACACAACACTGGTGATGTGTGTGTCTGTCAGGTACCCAGTCCCCTTTGGCCATTTAAAACACCTCACTGCAGCATATTTCACCCCTTTGTCAATAGACCATCATTACCATGTGGTGTTTTCACCATATTTATTTGTAACCTGAGCATTTGGTGATGGTGTAAAGGTGTTTTTTTTTTTTTACTCTGGCCTGTGCACAAATTCATAATATTCATAAATATTTATTATAACAAATGAATGCTTCAAGCTACCATGGCTGCAACAGAACTATTCCTTCTGGAGAAGAAAAAAACACAAGAGATGTGGTGCAGACCGGTCTTTGTGAAAGACAGTCTCCTCCAAATAACAATGTTCAATAAGACCGCCCAAGGAGAAGGGAGGAAAACTGCATCTTCCTATTGATTTCTGCTGCTCTTGTCTGAGACAGACCAAAGTACAATAAGCAGTGTGTTCTTCAATCACTCATGTCCAATATCCACACAGAGCTATTGTGGGGTAGGCCAAAAGAAACAGAGCAGAAGACAATGTTGAGAGGCAAATTAAAACATTTTCTCTGCAAGAAAACCAGTAAGGCTCCTTTTAGAACAGAGACATGCAAACACATGTTTCGACACAGCCAGATGTATTTAAATAAAGAGGCCCCACAGTGCAGCAAGAACTCTGGACCGTCACAAGCTCAGATGTATTTGGGTAATTGCTCGCACCCATGCAGGACTGTGAGGATAAAGTGGAGAAGTCACAGCAAATTCCTATATTGCACTTTCTTGATGTCGCCCACACAATCTCCTGCACCTTTTTACCAGCATCATTTCACACAGTAACATTAACTGTACCTCTCTGAATTACATTATACAGTACACTGCATGAGTTTACCAGTAAAACGCCTTGTCAGTTTATGTATTATGTTTCTAATGCCATTATACAGACCATTATAATGTACCATTATACAGACACACAGTAGCTTGTTATGACTTGTAGTGATCAGTGAGTCAATACCTCCACACTGAGCAGACATGTACAGTATGGCATCAAATGAAGAAAGATCATCAAAACCCGTGCAACATCCAACACAACCACTGGAGCTGGCATTTGCAAACCAGAATGAAACCAACTACAGTTTGTGGGTCCTATGTCATCGCTTTGTGTGACGCAGGTGTACGGCGGCTATGGTAAGTGGTGTCCCATTTCGTGGGGTAAGATCTCTAACACTACCCACTTCATCGTCAAGGGGTATCTCCCGTTTGGAGGTCACTCAAAGCCAAGTGCTAGTGTTGGTAGAGCAGGTGCCCCATATGCAGAGGCTACAGTCCTCGCTGCAGTTGGCCCCGGTTTGAATCCCACATCGGGTTGCCCTTTACTGCATGTCATTCCCCCTCTCTCTGCCTCCCCATGTCCTGTCTCTCTCATACTGTGCTATCAAATAAAGGCAACCCCCCCCCCCAAAAAAATATACTTTAGTGTTAAGGTGGGAGAAATGGGACTGGGCCTTATACCGTTGCCTTTGTAGGGAGGTTTTCAATGCCAAAAACCAACTGAGTGTTGAATGTTGTAACACAGGCATCAACATCAATTGGGATTTGATGACTGGAGTTAATGTGAGAAGAAATATCAGCAAAGTTTCTGTTAAAATGATGGGATCAGTGCTGATGTCATTGTAGATTATACTAAATTCACCATGTAAGCTTTTGTTGTAGAATATGCAAGTACTTGTTTATGTGACTGCCTTTAATTTCTTCCTGCTGGCTACAAAAAATGGCCATTATTTGATCAGAATTTACCACAGCTGCTTCAGTGATTACACACTAAAACAACAGGGATGAACAACACAAGCCATTAGTTAGTTTTACTGCTTTGGTTTGTTTCTAAAACTCTTGCAGCCAAACTTTCTGCATGAGGACTTAAGAAAGCAAAAGTACAAGTATATATTTTTGTTCAAACAAATAATTAATTCATTATGACCATGAGTTTGCAGTTTGCACTGGAAATTAATTATTGAAGAGAGGGGGATTTGCACCCCATTTGCATCAGGCTCTTAATGTAAACAACCTTTATGACAAATCCACAAATCCACCCAAAGCTCCAGATCAGTCGTGAGGAATCCTCCACAGTGTTTAACACATACCAAGTAAATATACTCTGACTCAGACAATGCATTAGCCAAACTCCGGGATGCCGACGAACAAATGAGCCAGTTCCTTGAAATATGGATCTTGTTGAACAGGGAAACAGATTTTAGACACGTCAGATTTACGCTGGCGTCTGTTCAATAACAGGCTCAGCTTGACCAAGATTTTTACACTCTCTCTCTCACACACACATACACTTGGATAAAGATCTGAGTTGCTCAACATGTGCACTACGCCAAGCACCTCTGTAATTCCCAATATGGGCAGGTTGAGCCTCTTGGAGGCCCAGTCCCAGCTTGTGTAGTGTACCAGAGGATTATCCTGTACCTTCATTTCTGGGTCGTCTAGTAAAGAGGGCTTAAACACCAATTGTGCAGCTGCCACAGAGCAGTCCTTTATTGATAAGTTAGTAGAAGACAAAATGATTGGGTAGGATAGGGTCAAAAATGACCTATTTGAGGTCAGACATACAGCAGAGCTCCCAGTGGTTTTGTTATCTAATGACATCTGCTGCCAAATTCAACAAATGGCAACACTGCATTTTAATAAAGACTCATGATTTAAGTGCAAAACAACACTTTTATAATCTAAGTATTATTCATAGATGCTTCCCTGCAGAGCTGAAGAACTTATTGTGTCTGATTATGTACTAATGCAAAGCAGCATAATTACAGTAATTAAAATAATGGTGGGGTGGAAGTCATGGTGTTTGAATGGCTTAGAGGGGCTTTCATTTTCTTTCATGAAAGTTAAAAGATGATATAAAATGTCATTCCCTCATCAAAAGACCAATGAGAAAGTCCAGTCCAGAATTAAATCAATATATTAATATATGACTGCAGGTATTTGAAATGGTGAAGACATGAGAAACACCAGGGAAGGAGGCAGAGCAGAAAACAATGAGCAGCAGCCCCCTCCTCTGTACCAGCCCCCGCATCAGGCCTAACAGCTGGAGAGGCTGCCTCTCCAGGGAGGACACAGCCATAACAAAAACCGACACGATCCATCTCCAGCCCTGATGAACAGATGCCTGCTCCACATGAAAGATGTCATGAGATCCGATACGTTGGTATCAAATTTCTGAAAATTTCAGCAAGCACAGGTGCAGCAACAGGTCTGTCACAACCAAGACTGATGTACAGGCATGGTTTGTATGTGACAGTCTTACATACACTGCCCTCTCTGCTCTCCTGTCATCGGCTGTGTAGCATCACCTGTCAAATCTCGCCTCTATCCTGTCTGCCCAATCACAGCACACTTTAAGACCTGTTCTCTCTTTCCTGCTGTCAGCTGTCATCTCAGAGTGCTGCTACCCCCCTCCACCCCATTCACCATCAGCTTCACACCACTGCCCTGCTTGTGCCCTTGTGCCTTTCCTGGGCCTCCCGTTCATTTCCTGACCACCACCAGCGTATGGGCCTGGGAAAGGGGAATTTTCTTTGTACACATTGAGTCTTTCCTGGCAGAAATAATATAGATGACCAAAACGCAGAGTGAAAGCAGTGTGTCAGAGTATTTCAAATGAAAGAAGGAAACACCTCAAATTTATCCGAGCAGCTCAAAAACAAACATCTGGATCTATACACAGAATTAAAGATGTTATGTGACTGTGCCGGTTTTCAGAAAAAACCCAAAATGCAGGTTGAGCAAAGAAAGGACTTTTTGACTTAGGGGAAAGATAAAGAACTCAGCAGCACACACAGGCAACATGGAGCATGAAGGCAAACAAAGGACAATGAGAGAACACTGAGGAAAAATACAAGAGGTAGAAACAACACACAAGTGGGGCAGTCAAACACAGGTAAGCCACATGTGGTAATCACAGGAGGGAGGGAGCAGGAAGACAAGACACGGAACTTCAAAATAAAAGAGGAACAAGAGGCAAACCATAACATGTTGCCTAAATGGTTATGTGCAGACATGACTCCACACATTGGCCTAACATTCACGAAGCTAGTTTGTTAGCTTGTTTAGGTTAACATAGCAACAACTGATTTGTCCCCACTGCTCAGTCACCACGTATAATACTGAATGAAAATTTTCACACTATTAGTCAGTCAATTTGTTATTCATTTGTGTGTGTGGACACACTGGGTGAAGCAGCCTCTTTTTTTTCAGTGGTGTTAGTCAGTGGAATTATGTCAGGGCTGTTCAGTTATGACGTCACTGATATCGTAAAAAAACCATCTGATGTGAACAGTACTTCAAGATAAACTAATATGAGCCCATTTATCACTGTATGCCCTGCATGGATATCAATAGTCAAGTTAGTCACTGCAGCTGGAACATTCATTTCTTTAGTGACTCACTCTGCTAAATGGTTAATGAAGCAAAGAGTACAAATTCCATTAAATAAGAGCAATGAAAGATTGCAACATTTGGCCAAAGCAATATGTGTGTGCTTTGTTGAAGAAAGCAACAGGGTGCATCCACAGTGCCAGTGTAGATAGGCCCACAATGCACTGCAAGAATGGCTGTCAGTGCTTATCAGAGCCAAGCCCTGATGCCAGTGGACAAAAGGCTGAGGGTGAATCACTGTCTCTAAGTTTTACAGCTGACCTCAGAGAAAATGAGGCTACTCTCAATGTATTGTATGCGACTGTGTCTGTGCGTTTGACATGACATGTATTTTATTTTCTCTTTTTATAGGTTTCAAGGATTGACTCTATATATTTTCAAGAGTTTAGAACAAGCTTCAGGTACATCAGGGTACTGGCCTTAGGAAGACAACTTCTCTTTTTCAAGAAAAAGCCATGCTGCACTTAATTTAAACACTAGACAGATACAACAGACAGGGTGTACATTTCAAGTTCAAATCTCTTGTGCTTCAAAATGAGCCTATAACCAAAGAGTGCTGCATTATGCGGTATTTATAGCCTTAATGCTGCTATGGGTGACCAGTTTCAATCTGTACAGCTACTGCTGCATCAAAACTACTACACTTAATCAGCAGCAAAAGTGATCAGCAAGTTTGATGCCACATGCCTGGCAACTTCTTAACACAACCGATATTCCCCAGCAAATATCTGGACATCTTCTCTGTCAACCAACCAAGTCCTAGAGAGAAGAAGAAGAGAAAGGATCATGGCTACATCACTTGGTATTCTGTGAGCTATGCAAGGACAATGTTTGTCCCTGCCTCTCAAACAATACAGAAGGCAGCTGCTCTCAGCCCCCGGGTGATATGATTTGGTTATATGTTAAAATAAATCATTATTTGAACAGCAACTCAAAGAATGTCTTCCTCTTTTGACGTAACATGCATATTAAGAGAACTGGCAACTCTAAAGTGGCCATGGGGGAGAATGTGTTTGTGTGATGTCATTTGTCTCTACATGTCAGTCCTAACAGACTTGCAACCTGTCCCTACACAACACCTGTTTCAAGCTCTGAAAGGTTGTAAAGGATGCTCAAACAGAATGGACACATTTGATATACATATATTATTTTACAGAATCAAAATGTCAATTTGTAGGGTCATCATCAAACGATCACAGAAAGTCAACATCTGTCAACCAAGTTAACAAAGAAAGCTGAACACAAATTTAACTGCTGCTTTTAAAAAGGTGTCTCTTTTATGAGAAGAGGCTCTCAAAATAAGTTGAAATAAAAGGAGATTAGGTATCATTTTACAAGTCTTAAATTGCGTGTGACAATAGCTACTCAATGTGCATGCCCCTAAGGCTACTGATAGGAAAAAAAGTAGTAGAGCAGATCAATAATAGTGAATCTGAGTGTGGGGCAACTGGGATGAAACAGTAACAGTGATTCCCACAGATCATCTCAGATGCAGCTCATTAAAGCAATAGACTCTGGCCTCTGTGCAGCTCCAGTGAAATGGCCTCATCCCTGCGGCAATCCTTCAGACAGTGGGAGCGCACTTCCTATGGCACTGCATGCTGGGAGATCAAAGAGGGCTTCAAGCACGTTCCAAAGCACTTTCCCCATCAGATCAAAGGAGTCCCACTGAAACACGGACACGTTTGTGCCTCCAGTAGGAATCTGTTGCCATTTCTACAAACAATAAAAGCTCTCTAAGCCTTCATTGTGTGGTTGGGAAACATCCTGGGGGCTACCCTACAGCCTGAGAGAGTAGAGAACCTACTCATGTTTGATCAGCAACAGTCCTGGTCCTTTACAAATCAGTACACTGAACATGACACAGACTGGCACATTCTACTTGTGGAGAAACAGTCACAATCTTATTAAAAGATCATAATTGTACCACATGGTCAAAAAAGCCAAATATGCATTTTATCTGGTGTTGCTTTCTGCTGTTGCTTCCTCCTTCTCTCTAACAAGATTCACTGCAGGGAAACCTTCTTAATTATCTAAAAGGCTTGTGAGAGCCATGCATTTTTAATCAGAGCCTGTGTGTTGGTATGGCAGGTGGCAAGGGAGGAGGGATGCAATGAGCAAGTTAATTGTCATTCCACAACTAGAAAGCTTTTGTTGGCCCATTTGTCCGTGCCAGGGCAGATTAAGCATTCATCTCTGCTTGCCTTTTCCACCCACACCCACTGTTCTGTTCTGCTCTTTCAGACGGATAAAGATACAACTTTCTGTCTTTCTGCTGTTTTTCACTGCCTCAATTCTTTCCCCTCTGTCCAGCAAGTGCAACTTTCCTCAGACGTCAGCTCAACAGTGGAAGCTTCCACTCCTCCCACCTCCCTATTATCTCTTCATGCTGATAGCTAAGTTGAGCTCCAACCTGTTTCCCACTAGGTCTTGATAACAAAACAACAGTGGGAACGAGAAATCCGTCTCGCACCAGTGATTCTGCCAAATCCACGCTCTGACATTTACAAAAGTACAAGCGCCGCCGAACCAAGCAATCCCGCTCAATGCCAATTAGAGACTGTCTCGACTGGTTCTGGGCCAATCAATTGGACAAAGTGTGTTTCCCATGCTGCACTCTGATGGGCATGTGCATGTGAGTACGCAGGTTGGTGACAGGAGATCCTCAAAGCATTCACGACTTTGCAACCCATCAAGCATGCAGATTTAGGAGGAAAAAAAAAGATCAGGAAATGGACGTTTCTCAGTCCAGGAGCAGCATATGGCAAACAGCAATGTGGACATATGATGTGTAGACACTGAGTGAACTTGCCATAAGCTGCACGGGCCTGTAGGGGAGACAGTACAATGGCAACCATCTGCCAAACGGAGGAAGTACAAAACAAGTGAATTATTCATCACACCTCTCACAAATAACAACCAAATGATTCACAACTATGGAGGTGTTCAAACCAGTTACAGAAAATGTTCAAACATGAACAAAAAAAATCAAAGGCTTCCACTACAAAGAGCATGTGATTAGATGGTGTGTTTGAAGTGAAACACAGGCTCCGGCCAACTTTAATTAAGAAAATCCTTATATTAACATGAAATCCAACTACATCATCATGTCTACAAGTCTAATCTCTGCAGACAAAGGACAGTAACAACTGGAGAACACTGTATAACGCTTGAGGCTTGAATTATACTGATTAGAAATAATATATGTAGTTTCAGTGCTAGAAATTGTCTCCTGTGACTTTTTGTTCTAAATAGCAGGGGATTTTTGGGATTCAAAATAATTAATGGCATATTTAGCAATATAGGCCAGTTAGTTCTCTTATCACACATAAGCCAGACCTATTTTTAATCACTAAAAGTAGTGCAAAAGTGGTAGAGGAGCAATAAGAAGAGAGAAATACATCCACAGTAGGATTCAGTCCCTGGCCAGCTGGGCTACATTGAACAAGGAAAGAATTTTTAACAACTATTTTAAACACAAGCAATATAATCTGTGGCAGTTTCGGTAATGTTTAAGTCACTCCATTATTTCCTCTGGTAATAGCAGCAATAAAAAAGACAAAAATATGACCTGGCATCTGGCCTATCACATCATTTGTCTAAGAAATCGTCTCACAAAACTGGAGGATCAGCCAAGCCTGCACTTGTTCCACCCTCATGTATCAGTTTACGTTTGTGGCATGAAGAGCTTCCAGACTGGTCATGCCCACATTGAATCAGGGATCAGATGCAACCATGGGGGCATGCTGGGCTTTTTGGCAGCGAAGAGTGCAAGGTAGGAAAATAGCCATATAGCAACAAGTCACATCTCACATCTGCCTTGTGTTCAAAGATCCTGTGAGGCATGTGTTTACAAAAATATCATATACAGTATATTACAAAAAGTGTTCTTGAAAACATGCCCATATGGAATGTACTGACACCAATGGTTTTAAAGTGTGTCTTCTATGGAACAACACCACAGCAAAGGACATTACTGCTTTTGTAAAGAAATTTGTTATGTTTTCTCCATTACCGAATCTTTAATGTAATTTAAATGACTTCCTACTCAGGCCATTGGAGCAAGTCAGCTGGTGAACTTTGAGTGAAACACAACAGGACTGACTTTACAGTGAAAACATTACCTTTGTAAAGTGACAGTCTGATTCTGACACTCTGTCATTGTCCCCTGAGGAAACTTGTAATGAGTCTCATTTAATTGTAGATGAGCTCTAATTAGAATAAGTAGGTGGCATACAACATTAACCAATTACCAAGATGACAAATAAGTACATGTAACTATATAGACATGCATCTGCACACCACACAGACCCGTTAGCAATCCATTCGCAAACACAAGTGCATTCTTAAGTGCCACTGAAACTTGAAGACATAATGCAACATC
Organism: Caranx ignobilis; assembly: GCA_021432705.1. Lineage (NCBI taxonomy): Eukaryota > Metazoa > Chordata > Actinopteri > Carangiformes > Carangidae > Caranx > Caranx ignobilis. Next base: position 19,913,054 of record MU269983.1, read on the forward strand.
CCCCGCGGCCACATTATCTTCTGATTTAATGCAGCTTGACTATGTAAGTGTACTGTTTAAAGCTAAAACTGAGGAAGCCTTAATGTTTTGCTAGAAGGTGAAAGAGTGTTCATAAAGCACCTGGATAATGGCTGGTTGAGCTGTGTCCCTGACAATTTTATGCAACATGTTGATAAAATACAGTTCTGCTTAATGTCTTCAGTATCCATAATCTGCCAATCATGACAGCAAGTCTAATAGGTATTATATGGTATGCACTGTATTACCCCACAGCTCATCTGTTTGTGTCAGAGAGAGCAAGGCACAGGTGTGTAGGAATATAGCAGTTTAACAGTTGAGAAATGTTGTTTCACAGGCAGGGGGTTTTTTGATGCAGTGGAAATATTGCATATTCAGCGTGGACAGGGTTTTGTGGATGTCTCAGTTCACTTGCTGGTGCTCCCAGTTGCTTGTCCAAACTGGGAATGTGCCAATTCAAATCTACTGCAGCTAATACACTGGCTACTGATAAGCCCAATATCAAATCCCCTGACCTAACCTTTCCCTTTAAGATCCTTCATCTGATTAAAATATATAGTTGGAAACAAAAGGTAAAAAAAAAAAAATAAATAAAAAAAAAAAACTTTAAAAAATGTGTTTATTGTGTGCTGTTTGCCAAACAGGAATATTCAATTTGCTGAGGATATTAGAAAAGGGCAACACTATACTCAATAATTCCCTCACAGATCCACACCACAGCTTCCTGAACAACAGTCCCTGAGAGCACTGAGCACTTCATAATAACAACCTGCACAACACAGTGACAAGTTAAAAATATTCATCTTCACTATTCTACATAGAGTGAAGCAGGCAGGGTTTGAATCATGTGGAGGTCCCACCGACCAAGAACCATTATAATATTTTGTGTTACATTCAAGTTCTAAATAAACACATACTATTTTTAACCTCGTCACAGAGTTGTATTTTTAGTACAAACCATGAACTCACTGTAAAAGTGTAGCAGACTGTTATACTCTTGGGTGATTATTATTTGTCATGGCTCTTGAGCTGCTTTCATGTGGAGTTGTGTGCACCCTCGTGTAATTATTCTGCTCAGATTTGGTGTCAAGTCGTCTCAACAACCTGCTGGAGAAGCACTTCCTTACAACTTTCTCTCCACCCCTCAATATCCTCCCAATAAAATTTGCCCATGCATTGACGAATGTGGCTCCATCAGCCCCCACTGTCCCCTAAGCGAAGTGATCTATCCAAAAGCCGCAATGTAATTTGAACACTGGAAGCCGTCATTTGTCAAACTCTGAATGGACCTTAAAGACTGTCAAGACCGCAGCCATGAATGTTTGTGTCTCAGACTCCTCTGGTTTGATGGGGATCTGATTACACAACTGAATCAATGGGACAGACAGAAAGCGAGAGCAGGAGGCTCATTCCCCGACTGTGCAAATGTCATTCTCAACCGATTGTACTGTAGATGCACTCCAGATTAGATGAGAGGATCGATGTGGCGGCCCTTTTCTGCAGAGCGGGTCATCATTTAGACAGTACAAATGAGAAAAAAGGGGAATGCTTTTTTTATTGGCAATAGGTGAGTGTCACAGAGACTGAAAGTTTAGTCTGAAAGCACGTTTTCTTTTTCTGTGAAGGATGAACCCTGCTGCTGCCGCTGCAGCTGCTGCTGCTGTGATCATGTCCAAGCAGCTGATGATTCTTTACGAAAGTTCATCTGAGTCCACACTTTGTTTTTGTTCTGTCTCCAAATCAGCAGCATCTATTTCTGTCCTTTCTGACATGGTCACTGTGATCCTGTCATTATTGCAGACTCATCAATTGTTGATTTACTCTTCAAACAAGACTGTGTGTTCAGACATAAACGAATTTTAGAGACAGCACAATGGCAAACAAAGTCAAAAGAAAAGACACGATTGGATTAGAAAGGGGATCACCAAAGTCGTTGGGATTCATCCTCCGGTAATTGTACCGGTCTGTGTAAATGCGACCTGTTGATGTTGAGATATTACATAAGATCGGTGAGACCTTCAGAGCTGCTTCTGGTGCTATAGGTCAGGTGAGGACATTACCAAAGTTAGAGGGATTCATTCTCTGGAGCAAATCGGAAAAAACACCTGGACATCCCGACAATGCTTTCGTCTACTGAGCGTTCGTTGTACTTACAATGTCATGTACTAACACTCTGTACTTGTACACAGTGTTGTCTCAAATCGAATACTGTCGTTGTACACTTACATAATGATTGCAACAGTTGACTCATCTTCTTTTCTGGACCGCTCTTGTCTCCCGTCAACACATCTACCTTCTTGTTTTGTTTGTAATTTCAATTAGCGATAATGATTGCCTTACTTGTACTTTTTTTTGGCTTGTGTGGGTCATCTGTTTAATGCGAGGTGGAGATTATGCTGCTGCCACAGCATCAGCTGGCTCCTCTTACTGGCGGAAAACATTGGCCTGTCAGTATGTTGATTTTCATATATATTCCGCTACGTAGCCACGACGGCAACTAATGAGGGTGGGAAGTGTTCAACGTTCCACACTCAACTTTTTGATCATTATGAGTGCACCATCCGGGTGTTTACAGCTCACTTCATTTTGACATACTTATCAGTGTGAATGCACTTACACTCAAAATAGTTAGTGTAGGTATGGAAGTATTCGAATTGAGACATCATCATCACATCACAGCATCAGAGAGGCCCATATCCAACTGTTATTATCTCTTAATATGGATCACAAAGAGGTCAAACTACATGTTATAGGAAGGTTCCATAGTTTTATTGCACAAGGTTGTGAGTCATCAGCCAGTTGCACCATTTCCATCTGAAAATGCTAGGAAACAAAGAAATAGCCAGTTGGATGATAAGTTTTTTCATGTGTTTCTTTCTTTTTTCTTTTTTTCACACATTGACTCGTGCCAAGGTTGTCAGGTTAATCTGTTCAAAGGTCTCATGTTCTGACGAAAGTAAGATAGCTGAACATGTTTAGTCAGAAGAAAAAACAAACAAACAAAAAAACATGTGGTGTACTACGGAATAGTTATGCCACATGCACTGGACCTTCACTGAACCCAACACTGCTCTGCACCTCGCTGTGTCCCCAAAGCTTCAAGTTTTGTGACTGAAAGTAAAGAAAGACAGATCTGAAGACATCCCCCATCGACATTCAGCCATAATGCAGCAGAATTTGTTAGTCTCTTCACCTAAAAAGATGCTGTTACTCTAATCCAGCCTTATTTTGTCATTTCCTTCACATTACATTTAGTCATTTAGAGCAGTCAGCCCCGTGAGCTTTTGAAAAGCTCAATTTCAATGAGAGACGATATCAAGCAGTCGAAAACAAGGCATGCAGCATCCACTCCCACCTTGTCTAGGCTGGCACAGAGCGAAGACGAATCATCTCTTGTCCTACTTTAGCAAGTCCAGACTTAGTCCACCTCTCTCTCTTTTATTTCCTAAACCCTTTGTACACTCTGGTCTCATCGGTAGCTGTGGTTGAGTGAAAAGCTTTCAATTAGTCTGCACAGCATCTTGTGAGGTGAGGCAGGTTTTTTTCTACTATATCATTTCAGGGAAAAAAATAATAATTCTATATGCTGAATTCATATAAAAGAACATTTAATCTTTTTTTTTTTTGCCCAATCAATCTAAATTCAATAACTCACACTGTATGTCAGGAAGACAAAAATTAAAAAAAAAAAAAAAAAAATAGGCTGGACTCATCCTTGAGATGGTGAGACACAACACTGGGCATGAAGGTCGTTGGTCAGGAAGGTGACCAGTTACCCAGAGGTCATTGCATCAGGGCTGGAGGGACAATCCTCCTGAACTCTACACTAAGGCTTTATCACTAACTGGTTAGACTAAAGTCCTTAAAGACCTGAAACTGGGATGATGGTCCATGTTTCAGCATGACATTGACCTGAAGCATACAGCCAACACAATGCTGTAGTCATGAGTGGACTGGCCCAAGTCCAGACATAACCCTGCAGAGATTTCTGAGGAGACACCTGAAGATGGCAGCTCACAGATGCTTCCCATGCAATCTGATGGAGCTCAGAACATGTGCCCAATTCCAGGTGTGCAGAACTTGTAGAGACTTGCCCAAGAAACCTTGAAGTGCTTCTACAAAGTGCCTGTATACTTTTTTGTAAATTAGATATTTCAGTGTTTGAATTTGAATAAACTTGCAAACATTTCTAAAAACATGTTTGCATGTTGCGATGATGGGATATTGATTATTATATGGTGTGAAAACAATTGGAACTTTATCCATTTTCAGATAAGTCAACAACAGTAATGCAGAAAAAGTGAGGGGGTCTGAAAACAACTCTATGTTGGAACTTCATGTTTCCATGTGGACATCTGTACATTGCTCATTTCCAGTGTGACTAATAACAACTGTTATCTCCAACAAGTTCAGTGTCCTATAAGACACAACACTTCCTGAAACTCCCCCCCACTAAATAAACCCCCTCACAATGATCGGCACTGCGACTCATGCAGGAAACACTAACATAGCCTTATCCATCTGCAGATGGCCAGTTGAACTGTGCTGCTGAAACTTTCCAGGCTTGGAAAAGATACGACTATCTTAAAACAAAGCAAAGGGAGTGAGTCATGAGGGCATGAACACCACAGAACTAATTGGTTTCCTTGTTGGTGTCATTCACCCTTGCTACAAAATATGAAATGTTCATCCAATTATGTGTCAGCCTTTAAGAGATTATAGCTTCCTGTAAGCTACAGACTAATAATGAATCCCCAGCTACAGACTCTGCTGTCCACACACTGCCACACACACTTGCAGTGTCAAAACTGGACCATGCCTGTGTGTCTCTATTTCTGTCCCTGTTTTTTTTCTTTTTCTTATTTGGCCACATTAAGATGATATCTCAGACCCAGCCAAAAGGAAAACACAGTGTGTAGTGTTTCCATCACGAAACATTGGCAATAATAGGAGACTTACAGTAGTTTTATTTAAAGATCCTAACATTAATATTGTATGTCACCTTTGTTGAAGGTGAGACATGGCATGTAGGCCTGTAACAAACAGTTCTTTCCAATATAAATATAGTTATTATCATTAATTAGAGCTGCACAATTCAAAATAACAATACGACCAAGTGCAACCTCCAGATCACAGGAGCTGTAATTATTGTTTTTGATGAAGGTAAAACAGGTCACAGCACTCAGTGAATAAAGCACTGCGGTGATAGAAAAATGTCCCTAGTCTAAATGGAAGAAAAGAACATGTCTGGTACAATCCCCAACAAAATTAAAAATTGTCATTTTCTATTTTTTCCTTTTTTTTCTGTAAAACTAAAATCGCAATTATTTGTGAAACTGTAATTACAATTTCTGCCAAAGTAATTGCATTACTGTTATTACTGCTATCATTATGTATATGATTAATCAGTTGATCATTCAAACAATGGCTGAAGTCTGTTGATTAACCACCAAACAGTCAGTTAAGTTCAGTTCAGTTGACAATGATAGAAAACACTCAGGATCAGCAATGGAATCATTTTAACATGATAAGTGACTTATAATTGATCCACTATCCACAAAGTTGCTGAAAATTTGTTGTTGCACCAACTGATTCAAGGGGACATATGCCCCTTTTCCACAAATTAAAATAGTTCCCAGGTGTCTTAAAGACATGTCTGTGACAGACTTTGGTCAAAATACCCCAAGGATCAAACATCACAACACTTTCATCTGCTCAAAATAGCCCTGTTCAGAACAGTCTGTTTCAGTATCCTGTCCCTTTAAATGCAAGTGAACCACTGCTAGTCCCGCCCCACCCTTTCTACCAGTACCAGGTAGGTGTGGTATTATGCAAATTCGAAAACTAATGACATCATTATCTGACAACTGAGGGAACAGCTCGAAAAAATACATGGATTTCAACCTGTGGAACAAATTACAGATTTTTTTGTCAATTCTCACATTTTGGGGCCAGAAGGCAAGACACACATATACAATATATGTTCAGCCTTCAGAAAGTGGTATTTACATGATATGTCCCCTGTAAGTCAGTGTGATGTGACGATGACGAGTGTCTTTAAAAACTTGCACATGTGTAACTTTCAACTTCAACCTATAAACTTCATCTCAGGTCAGTGGAAGCCCTACATGTCAATAGAGTGTTGATTGCTCTGACACCACAGGATTCCAGCTGTAACATAACAGTGCGACACTTGTTTTTGTCCACTTAGTGCAATGTATCTATGAGGTGATGCGTGTGAGCTCAGCTATCTTCTCCTGCTAGAGAGCGAATAAGATGGCAAAGCAATTTCTCACTTGTTGGTTTTGGAAACAAGTGAGCTTTCACACTCCCCTGCTGTAACTGCAGAAAGAAGAAAGAGAGGATAGAAAAAAACGCTAACCTAACTATCTTATCAAGTCAGTGGGGAAATGGCTGAGGAGACAGTATCTGCTCTCTAAATACAGAGCCAAGTGAGTATCCTTTTTCCAATTCCTACAGGTGACACACGGATGAACTTGTGGCCAGGGCTCAGCACATTTATCATCTCTCCAGCTGTGTTAAGCTGAAGTTGACAGCCACTTTCTCTCACACATATCTATAGCAACCACTGAGTTTTCTTATTTTCTCTGAGTTTTAAAGTTTTGATGCTCAGAAGCAATTTCCCTGGAGTAAAGTTTCCTGCTTAAGGATCTGTGCTCTACACAACATGAATGAAATGACTGAAATGTGCCTCTGTTAATTGTTTACTCTATATTGTTCTGAGAACCACTTGGAGTGAACTGAACACAGTTTCTCCTCTGTGTTCTTGCCTTTGTTCCATTCCTCCTACTCACGCCTGAGAAATCACACTCATCTTGTTCCCTATAGCATTCTTGCTCGTCATGTTGTACACCAAGTATCTTTTATCTTATATTCTGCAGCAGATGCATCAGCAAGAACTTTTGAACTCTAAGAGGAACAAAAATCGCAAATTGTCTCCAATCTATTGCATAATTGAAGTGTCATAATGAGTTCACGACTCCCACTCAGCTGTGAAGCATCTATATCCTATTGTGTATTAATATGCAGCAGTCATATTATATATTAATTAAGCAGGGATACAGGCACACTAGCTAGTGAAGTGGTATAAGAAAAAGCAACATGATAATAGACAACCACTGCACTGGCTGGAGGCTTCACCTTCAATGGGACTGAACCCTCTGACCCTGTGAGAAGTACAGTACGCGACAGTGATGCTGTGTTTGGAGCAAGCTGGGAATGTCAGAACTAGGTCACATGCACCAATAGGATTCCATCAAGCCTGCTTTTCCATTTCCAAGCAATGTCACCTTTGGAGACTTATGCTGACATCCAAGGCAGCAATGATCAAGAAGCTGAACAATGCATTACAGCACAGATTATGAATTCCTTGCTGTCATTATGACTCGTCCAGCTAACTTCCTCTACTGATAACAACAGTATTGAGTAATCCACACACGGCCTACTTTCAACACCACAAAACAAAACAAACACTATAAGGACTACAGGTTTGGGCTGATGTTAGCTGAAAATGTCTTGCATTATTTCCATATACAGAATATATCAAATGTTTGCTTTGATGAGACTGCTGAGTATTGCTATGATGATGTAAGTTGTAATAAATAAACTCATATTTATTACAACTAATGATTGAGTGAAGCTGAATGAAAAACAAAGGTCATCAGAAAAAAAAAATCAAAACTAACTTCCTGTAGCATTTGGTAACTAATCATGGTACATCTGTATGGTGATATTAAGCCTAGCTGGGACCTTTTTCAAGGAAATGTCTTCATGCTTTATCTACAGAAATGAAATGCAAAGCTGTTTGTGAGTGTTTTGGTTCAAGTGCAAGTCAAGTGTCACCTCTTTAGATGAAGCCTAAGTTCAGTTTCAAGTGTCTATCAAGTGTGTAGAGGGCTTTCCTATGTCCAATCTCAAGTCTTCAAGTTCACTCTACACTGTACTCAGGAACCAGCTGCAAGTAATGAATCAAAGTGTCTAAGTGTTAATTCCTAGGCACGTAGAGTAGTAAAGGGAACACTGAAGGCAAATATTTAAGTAGCTGTATTGAATGATTGCCTGCAATAGTTCAGTGAGAGCTTAAATGAAACAGAAGAGCAGTGTTTTGCAGGAGGTCTGAAAGCAAAGGCAGTTCACCTGTTGATATGAGAACACAGCTATGAAGTAAACAAAATTTTGTCTTTCTTGATGCTCTTATGCAAGAAAAAACATATTTCAAGATCAACTGTTGCACCAGAACATTAGATCCCTCTGAATAAATAGCATGCCACTCATCACACACTGACACTTACGGGTGGCTTTACAATATCTACTAGGGATGTACCAACGCATCGGCTGAACATCGGTATCAGCCCATATTTGCCCCATCGGCCATTGGAAAATACTGATGGCAGTGGCCGATGTTTATCTGTTATGTGGCATATTGTGCTGACTCAGAGGAGAAGCCTGGGGGAGGACGTGACTCTGCTGAGACGCCAAACCCAGGGCTTTCCAATAAGGCACAGATTCGCCAGCCATAGTAATTAAGTAGCCAGCGGGGGGGGGGGGCTTTACGCCATGCTGTTCATATTATTACTATTGGCCTCAGTGTGCCTGCAGGCTATATTAATTTCTCAGACATTTGCTCTATTATTATTACTATCACCATCAATATCTACTCTATATGTTATTATCATCATTATTATTATTGTTACAACACATTGCATCTTGTTTTATTCATTAGTGTAACTAATGAAGTGTATGAAAATACACTCTCACATGTCACGGCTGGTGCTAATTGAACACTTGAAGAGAAGACTGGATTACTGGTAGAACATTGGGCTGAACGATGCGATGCGGTTAGGCTTTCTTTTGGCGTCTCTTTTTTTAATACGCACTGATTGAACTGATGATATTTTGCAGCGGATAGCCTGAGTAAGTAAGGACATACCATTTTTATAGTATAAAAAGAAGCATCTGGTGAGCTCTGCTTCTGTCGCCTCCAACGCCGCAGATGAGTTTCTCTCATTTGTGAGCAATGAAGGTGGCGGTGATTACAGTAATTTGAGGTTATTATCAGTACAAGCAGAGTGAATCACAACATTAATGAGCGAGGTTCAGTTTGACACTATTGTCAGTCAGTTAGGAAAACATTTAATTTTATTAAAATCAAAAAATAATATTTATAGACTATAAAAATAATAGTCATTAGAGTCGCCGGCTGGACTAGCCAGCGCTTGTGGAAAGCCCTGCAGACAGTGCATGTACGTTCAATTTTTTAAAGTTAAGTGAAGATTTCTTTGTTCCCTTTACACAAAAGAGGAATAAACAACAGAGAAAAAACACTGGTACCAGTATTAGCCATCGACCAAACTGTTACTTTAAACATCAGTGTCAGCCCAGAATTTCACAATCGGTATGTCCCTAATAACTACCACCACTAACCCATTTTGCCCCACTGGCAACAATTGTTGCCGAAGTGTATCACTGTCATTTTCGACTCACAATAAAAAATCTCAAAGGTACTAATGCAACTTTTTCCACTTATATGCTAGTAGACAACTTAGACAAAGGTTTTGATTTTTAAAAAATCGTTTCCAAGTGCTTCCTATCGCATGACATCATCTGCTTCCTGCTCCTTCCAGCTGAAGACATGGCGGATGCAAATCTTCCTGGAAAGAGGTAATTTTCATAAATTTCTTATGATTTTCCCCCCAAACATATTTATAGTTATTTAATCATTCAAGTCTCTAGAGTAACCCTCCCCCAAAAAATTGTACCTAGGAAAAATATTTTTTTGTTCATGGGCTTATTTCTGTGAGTGGCAACAAAAGTTGCCAGTGGGCACATAGCGTGTTGCTAACTAAAGGAAAACACTGTCTGCAGGATTGCTCCTAATTTACTTATTTAAAATTGTAGAATGATGTACAATGGCTCATTTTAGTCCTCTTCGAAAACTCTTCCTAGCTAAATAAATTCACAGGTATTCAAGGCCTGTGTGTATAGGATTTTTAGGATTTTTATACATTACCATACATCATTTTCTTGCTAGCTAACGTTAGCTTGTGTTTTTCACTGCGGAAAAAAATGTTGATGTGTAGTTGGAGGTGCACTTTTCTTGACACACAAGTACTTACCATAACCAATGCCCACACCTATAATGCCCCCCCCACACACACACAACACACAATAATTTCTTGCTAGCTAACGTTAGCTTGTGTTTCTCAGTGAGGAAAAAAATGTTGATGTGCAGTTGGAGGTGCACTTTTCTTGACACACAAGTACTTACCATAATCAATGCCCACACCTATAATGCCCCCCCCACACACACACACAAATCCCCCTTTTCCCTCTGGTATGCTATGTATGTAAGCATTTTTCATAAAATAACATAGGTCAAAATAAAAATCAATCATGTATGTTGTCCTTTCCTTAGGTACACCGCAGCAGAGGTCCTCGCCATGCTGCAGGACTCTGAAACTGTGGCGGACATCACAGTTGTGCCTGAGTCAGAAATGCACGCACATGACACAGACTGTGACAGTGACCAATCTGATGACGAGGCCACTGGTGACCATAACCGCCTCCCATCGAGATTATTAAAAGGTGAAGGCTTTCTACCTAATTCAGACATGCAACTGCCATATCCCCCTGATGATGATCCTGGGTGCTCATCCTCAGTGAGTCAGACAGAGACTAGAAAGGTCAGTTGCACAAATGAAAAGGTGACCAGTCAGATCGTTGGGCCCATGCTCCACAAAACTAAGAACCAAGACAGGAAATTCAAAAAATCAAGATTGCGGCCAAAGCACCAGCACAAGCCAACAAAAAATATCAGATCCCTCGCTATGTCCCCAAAGAACATGATCCTGGCTTCACATCAGATGATCCAGTGGATATCTTCCTCACATTCTATCCCAAGTCCCTCAGAGATGCCACACTGGAAATGTCCAATCTCTACGCCGAACAAAAAGGGAAAACACTCAACCTGACTGAGGATGAACTTCTGACATTCTATGGTATTCTGTTGATCAGTGGATACAACACAGTCCCAAGGCGGCGTCTTCTCTGGTCAGATGATTGTGATGTCAGCAACACTGCTGTAAAAGATGCCATGCAGAGGAACAGGTTTGATGAGATTATGTCTTCTGTTCATTTAGTAGACAACATGAAGATCACAGCTGACCCGTTTTCAAGGTGCGTCCTTTTTAAGCATCTGAATGACATCAACAGTGCAATCCCGATAGCAGAGCATGTGGCAGTAGATGAGATGATGATTGAGTATTCTGGAAGGCATGGGTGCAAACAGTTTATTAGAGGGAAGCCTATTGGGTATAAAATATGGAGCTTAGCATCCTCCTCCAGGTTTGTCCATCAGATGGAGCCATATGTAGGAAGCCACACACATCTGGTGGAAACTGGACTTGGTCAGGGTCCAAGTGTGGTTCTTGGCTTGGCAGAGAAAGCTGAAGTGCCACCTGGAGTCAAGTTTTACCACGACAACCTCTTCACAACCCTGTCCCTGGTGGATGAGATGACCCTGAGAGCTATGGCAGCTGTGGCACAATGCGAGAAACTCAGCTCCATAACGTTCCCTTCACAGCACCCCAGACCTTCAAGAAGACACCCAGAGGAGATGCTGAGTATCTGGTTGAGGCAGAGAAGCTGATTGTAAGGTGGAATGACAACAGCGTCGTCACTGTGGTGTCGAACATGGAGAGGGAATTCACCGAAACTGAGGCGAAGAGATGGAACAAACAGAAGCGGACCATGGACAAGGTCAGACAGCCCAAGTGTATCCAGGATTACAACACACACAGGGAGGAGCGGACCTGCATGACCAGTTTGTCAGCCGCTACAGAGTCAACATCCGGTCCAAGAAGTGGTGGTGGCCATGCTTCAGCTGGGCCCTGAACAGTGCCATGGTGAACAGCTGGTGCTATTACAGGTACACAAGGCTGTATGTTATTTAGTGATATCACAGTCGAGTTTGTGATGTTTGACTCGAGGTCGACAAGAGCAACAGTGATGATATCCAGACCAACATCACAAACTCAAGTGTGATATTGCTTTTACAGAACATTCTACATATGGGGCATGACGCTGTAGAAAGGATGATACTGATGATTCATCAATAGCATCTTATGCAAACAAAAACATGGCACAGTCATGCATCTATCATGCATGTTTTGTCATTCATTTAGGTCCTGGAAAGGCGGGCAGAAGGATCTCCTCTCCTTCCAGAGGCTGGTAGCCCAGACCCTCCTCCTGCGCCATGGAACAAAGCCAAGTAGGCAGGGCAGAAGATCTTCAATGGCGGTGGAGATAACTGATGCCACCAGGTTTGACAGTTTCAACCACTGGCCCTGCAACACTGGTAGCAGGTACAAGAGATGCAAGAACTGTGGTGGACGCACATCGTTTGCGTGTGGAAAGTGTGATGTTCCACTACATGTGGAGTGCTTCAAGAAGTACCACAGTAGAACATGCATGAAAGATGATGGAATGTATGGGAAAAATATGTATATGTTTTTAGAGGTTCTAAGAAAAAAACTGTTTGTTGAGGTTTTGAGTATAAAAAATTGAGAATAAAGAAACCAATTCAAATTGTTTGTTGTTTTGAATTTTATACAGGGGGAACCTGAGACTCCACCTTTTTATTATTATTTGTTATGACTATATTATTATTTTGTTATTATATTATTATTATTATTATTATTATTTCTTTTAGGTGACATTTGACCTAGTGACAAGCTGTGTGACTACTGGCAACAATTGTTGCCAGTCATAAAAATGCTATTTTCTTCAAAACAAAGTACAAAATGGAAAAAATAAATACATAACATGATTCAGAGGGACTCAACTGATAAAATGATATGCCTTACAACTCTGAAAAAAATCTGGGCACAAACGGGCTAACTGCAGTATTCATCTTAAACCAAGGCTCCATTATAACAGAGAGAGGAAGAATGGCATTTCTGTTCTGCATGAATGTAGTTATCTCACTTTAAATGTCATAGAAATATGTCAGAAATGCTGCTCTGTGTTTTCTTAGAATGTTAGATTGAATGTCACTCTAACCTCGAGTAATTCTGTGTTGTGGTTGTGTTTGAGAAAGGGAAGCAAGTGTTGATTTGATTGATTGAACTGATTTTGAAAGATGTGGTCTTTCAACATATTTGGGCATTGAAAAGTGAACCACTGAACTAATAATGGTTCAGTTAAAACAGCCATAATTTCATGTTAGAACAGTTGCATTATTTTTCAATGTTATTGATTGATATAAATGTTTTGAGATGAAATGTTCTTCCACAGAGCAGTTGACATATATGGTGTATTTGGTCCTTTAAAATGGATATTTTTGTTTTCTGTGCAGTAGATTTTTTCAAAAGGCCATGTTGGCATTTACATGTGGAGAAGGAAAGCTGAGTTCTTGGATGCACAGGGGGCTGCACTGGGGGAGTGACCTGTTTCTAACCGAGACACCGACAAGCTCTGAGCACCAGGTAACATGTTGCTGTTGGAGGGGCAGGTCGGCAGTGCTGATTGGTTCATTCTTATCACGACATGACATACGGTGCGTTCGCTGCACACATGTCACTTGGTGCACGTCCACATTGATTTTAATGGATTAGTGCACGCAAACGATGCTACATCTGAACAGCCAAACACAAAACACGTATGACGGTAGTCATGGGTACAGTCCACAAAGATCAGACCAGAAGTACGGTTTGTTATTTCTATGCTATGCTATGATTGGTCAATGTGTTTTTAAAAGTTAAAATTATATCTCTGCCTGCTGTGTGGCATCCAATGCACAGCATTTTTATTGCGTTTACATATGAAGAGGATTTTTTTTTTTTTTTTTTATGTGATGGTGTGGATGTGATTTTTTTTTTTTTAATGGAGGAGGGAAAAACTCATTTTGCAAAACTACCCAGGTACGCATGGAGTAGACCTTAAACTGACCCCCAGCTGACAAGATTGTCACTCATTCTGTCAATGTGTTTAATAGATGAAAATAAATTTGTAATTGTGAAAATAAACAAGTCTCCTTTTTCCTTTCATACGCCCAACATCACTCAAAGGGACACCTGTGGGGTCCCACTTTGAGAACCACTATCATAGAGCACTTTGCAGTCTCCTGCACCAGTCCCTTTAGTCTGGTGCCAGAAGCTGCAGCTGTGTGTATGAAACTGTTGAGATGCTCTGAATATCCAATTTATGTTATTAATTATTCATGGCAGACCTCCAAGAGTCACTGCTTCACACCATATAGCAATTTTGATATTTGTAGGTCAACAAGTCTAGTCCCACAGCAGTTGAATCCAAGTGAAGTCTGCAGTTTTTGTTAAATGGATTTGCAGCTAGTCAGGCATCAAAAAACACAATCAAATATTCAAATGTGTTGGCATGACAAACAAAAACTCTGAATTTGCTTTTAAAAAAACTGTTAATTAAGACTGGAGCAAAACAACAAGAATCAACAAATATCATACACCACAGGCTGAGAGTGAACACAAATACACAGTGGGAGTTGGTACATTTATGTGCAAACGGGAAACATACAGAGAATTATGAACTGCATGATTCAGGGAAAATGACATGCAGCTACGTTCATTAGGTATCTATGCTCTAGTCCTGGAGTGGCCCCTGGATAGAGCTACTGCTCTGCTGCTGTGAATTGCTTCTGGGTGATACTCATGCTAGTCCAGAAAACATTAGGCTAGCCCTGATAAATGGAAGGCAGAGAAGTGTGTATACTTTGCAGTTATAGGTGTATTCATCTAATGGTGAGAGGGTTTTCAGTGACAGTTTAGGTCAGTACTTTTCTGAAGTCTACCGCTTATTGCAAACGCTAATTAAGACGGAACATGCTTCCCAGTTTCCTCTCTTTCTATGGCCCAAGGCTTGCTAATAAAAGGACTACTTCAAACAGCAAGTGAGCATCTAATTAAATTTCTCCACAAATTAATGAGACACAATGTTTACGCCTCCACAAGACAATTAGGGAAGCGACCAGAACTGTGCACCAGTGATACTGATGTTAAGTTTCAAAGAGGCTCAGTGAGTCCCTCACTGCTGTAGCTCTCCAGAGCACCTCGATGATATGCAAATAATAACAGCGCCTAATGTTCCCCTATGAGCAAAACCTTGTTGAAGGCCAGTGTAGTGTAAACGTCCCACACTGCGTCACTGTATTTATCTAAAGCTTGTTTTCTCTTATCTCTGATGGGTGACAAAGATAATTGCATAATGTTAATGTGTTTTTGTAATACCGCCCACAGGCTCAGTTTTTCTTTGGATCAGCACATTTTGTCCTCATGTGCTTTCAGGTTCAAACAATAAACCTGCATTATTTGCAAATGTTAAACCATCAATAAATGTCAGCTGATGACTCATGGGTATATCTGCTCATGGGTATATCTTTCTGATGAAAGATGTCAAATGCTTGTTCACAAAAAAAAGGTACGGTGGCCCTCAGAGTTCTGTGCACTGCAACTTGAGAAACCAGATGCAAACCCAAACACGCTGCAATATCTCTGTCAATCTGATGACACATGCATTTCAAAAAAATCACAACACATGCAGACGAACACAACAAATCACAGCATTGCCCCACATGGAGTAGGGGTGTGGGGTAAGTTCCAGCCAGGTTCATCACCCATCATCCTGGAAACACTTGTTCTGTACAGTAGGAGTGCACTTGAGAGAACCTGCAAAATGCAGCAAGAAAGGCCCTTTGGAATCAGTCTTAGACCCTTCTTGCTGAGAGGTGACAGTAAACCACTGTTCCAGTGTGGCACCTGCCAAACCAGGTTTGGAGAAACAGTGTCTGCATTACACAGGATCTCACCAGAGAGCACTACTTGTGTTTCAAGCTTTGCCCTACTCAGTATGCATCAGAAAGAAGAAAACAACTGAAGAAAGCAAAACAAATGAACAATGTACAGAATCTAAATCAGTCATCCAGCAGGAAACACCCACATAATCATATATTAGATAATATCTTATTATCAACAATGAGCAGGAGCTAAGTGCAATATGACTTGCAGTCTAGGTTTCTTTCGACAAGTTAGACGCAGCTTTTACTCTAGTGTAAAATATTGCCTCTCCTCTACCTGTTAAATGTTTAACTCTGACAAAGTATCACAGGTCCTGAACACATAAACAAATCACAGCCACTTGTGCCACTCCTTTTAACTGTGGCTCGAGCCTGAAGTTGAATAGAGAAAAAAAAAAAAAAGAGTCATGTCATGTTGTTATCAGTATTTTTCTACACTTAGAAACACAGAGAACATAACACATGTTTTCATATCCTCCCACTTTGATTCTTGAGATCATGCCTTGTGGAGCTGTGGGGCAGCTCCAAACTGTTGATACAGAGCAGAGTAAACAGTTTGACACAGTACAGCAACACTGGCTTCACCGCACTGGCTCACAATATCTTTCTGAATTCAATTCCAAACACTGCTGCAAATACACACACTTGATCCAGGAGGTGTATAACTAAACTTCTTAGCTTCTTGTAAACTACCCCATGAACTATTATTATCATAATCATCATCACCATCATAATTCTCTGTGGTGATTATTTTGTGATGTTTTGATTATTAGCACAATTATTAATAAGGAAAGGAACCGTGGATGGTCCATGACCTTTAGACAGACTGTTACAGATCTGCAGTGCACGGGTCCTTGAACACATCATGAGTCAAACATAATGCACAAAGTGGGAAGATCCAGTGGACTACACTGGCCCACGGCCAAATGTAACCCCAGGGCCCAATTAGAGTTTAAAGTTTAAGTGGCCCTGGCTGAGGTGACAATAAGCATGAAGGGCAGTCCAACCATTGTTAGCAGGCTACTTAGTTAATGTACTTGCTGTGTTCACTGTTATACAACAGGAATTTTGACACAAAAAGGCTTGTGAGATAAAGTTTTGAAAATGTGAACTCCTATCAAGACACATATCTGAACCATTGTTTACATTACAAATTCTGTATTAAAGAGTGTAAATGCTTCACACCACAAAGCAGCTGTGAACACACAGACAGGAGAGGAGTGAACACTACAGTGAAAGCTGCAGTTCATTGGCAGACCTCCTCCAGCTCTCTATGTGACCTAACACTATTAGAACGACCTTTCTGTTCTTTCCTCTTAGATACATTGTTTTCATCAGTGAAGTCAGAGCAGCTCAGTGTTTGCCCTCAGAGATGCATGCAGGGAGTGAGGAGAGGTATTACAGCTTTTCTTCCACTGTGGACCAGAGCTGCCTCTGCCAGGACCTTTGCAGCTCACTGCCTGTGTGACACCCAATCCCAGCAGCCTCATTATCGCCTGCAGGCTGTGGTTACTACATGACAGGGCAGGAGGAGGTGCCAGGAGGTTCAGGCGTGGGTCGTGGCCGGTATGAGAAATGCTGTCGATTTGTACTTTGGCCCTGTATGACCACATCTCTCACCCACAGTAACCAGGACAAGAACAGCCCCAACAGAGCAAAACAAAGACTAGTACATCAGCTGTGGTGGTGGTGGTGTTGACACAGAGAGGGGTTTCAGTAAAATGACTGGTTAAAGTAAGAGAGCTTGTAGTATCAGTCTGTGGGATGTTACACATAATCATCACACACTGAGCGAAACTGAAAGACCTAGTTGTCACTTTGTTATTTTATGACTTCAGTCAATTTAACGAGTCTCCCTGAGGCGCAATTATTCCGCTTGAAAAACTGCTGACTATAATAACTTACTGTGAAAATAAGCCAAACTATAGGCCGAAGAAAATCCTACATTCAAACAGCAAACAACAAATAAACCGAGGATTTCATCTCTAACAGCGTGTACATGTACAAAGGCTGGACTCAGTTCACTTTTACGCACGAGTTTCGGGGGAAAACTTTGCTCCCCTGCCGACGCACACCGGTTAGGACGGAGCGTCAGAGCGCACACTCAAAACAACATCACACACACATTCTTTATTCGTTCATCTTACCGTGTATGTGTCTCCTGCCAGAGCCGAAACGGGCGACGCAGGAGAGAGAGACGGCGCACCAGAGCCACCACATGTGTGACAGAGCCATGCTGCTGAACGGAGGGATGGTCCGCGCTCAGTGTCAAGTTAAGAGTGAAACTTCATCAAGTTGAAGGGCTGAAGTCATTCGTCCGTGCGCGCGTGCGTGCGTGTGTACGTGTGCGTGTGGGGGGGGCTACGTACTTCCGTTTGATAAGACTGCAATGAAATTGAAATTCGCAGTAATTTCCTGCAGAAACAGGAGTCTGAGTCAGAATGTTCACTATGGAATTCAACGGAAACAGAGAAAGAGATAAATACTGCACACAAGCGACGTAATATTTCATCACTATCTTATTATTTTGCTATATATGAAGTTTGGCATATTATTATTATTATACAATAACATGTAAAATGTTTACAACAGAGTATACAGCTAACTGAACTTGTGTTTAGGAGGCACACAACCTCTCTCTCTCTCTCTCTCTCTATCTTTCTGTTGGGAGCTGATGAACTGTAGCAGGTGAGCTCCAGGTTGCATCTTTTCGACCTCCTGACAACACTTCAATCCACAGCAATTCATCTCACGGTGATGAGAATTTTTCATCTGAACCCCATTACCCAGCCCCAGCTGTCTGTTTCATTCAGGAAACTTGTACCTGAGTAATGGGCTTTGGAGAGGGTTTGAAACGCCTCTCAGCGCCTCCAGGCCTCATCCTGGTGACACACAATGTAATTTAGCTTCATGTTGGCACATACATACTGGAATTATAGTCTGCCAGCACCTTTGCACTGCACACTTTCATAACTTGAATGATTTCATTACATTGAGTTAAATACCATATTGAATTTATGTACAACACACTTTGTTCAAAGCAGAAGGCTGCACCGCTGCCAAGGCTGAGATTTGATACGCAGTTGGGGGTCACACAGAATAAAGAAATCCATGCTTTCACTGTCATGTGTGGGAGTTATGAGTTTTTCCTCTCCAAGTTCTAGTCAGAGTTTAGAAATAGCTGTCACCTGTTGAAGAGCATGTAAAGCCCTCTTATTCAAACCAGTGTTTTCAGGATTTATAAATAAAATTTACTCGTCAGTTAAGATGACAACAAGGTTTTGGGGGTGCTCGGTGGTCAGGTAGTTAAGAGCATGTCCCACGTGGCAAACACCCAGTGGAGCGATCGCCAGATCAGTTCCCGCCTGTGCTGATCAGTACTGCGTGTCCTTCCCCCAGTCTCTCTCCCCACTTCCCCCACTTGTTTGGGCAACCACAGTAACAACTGTGGCACAAATTATACCTCAGTGTTTATACATTTTGTAATGAATAACTGTGCACAGATATTGTAGTGGAGGTTCTGGTCCTGACCAGAACAAGTTATTGTTATTGTGTTGCTACCAGAAAGTGATGAGAGGAGCCGTGGCTAACTGGAGACAGATGTGGGTGAGAAAAGGAACCAAGTTGGTGCTGAACTTGTAACATAGGACTGTGTAACATAGGCCCTATTTGTTAGATTTTCTTAACTTTGGACAGAGCTTGGGTAGTTACCCCAGTTTCCAAGATGGTTTTAATGACAGCCTAATCACAATTAAGAGTCATGGCATGAAAGTATTTATTGTATACTGTAAATTCAAGTAAATATCTCCTAAGGATTTGGGTTTTCAATAATCATGGCTGTTATTTTCATTATCTTGATCACTTGAATCATGTTCATATTCCTTAAAGTGCTGCCAAAGAAAGACAAAGATATTGTTGGCCACACATGGTCTTTTGGGCTGCTCAGACAAGCTGTCCCGGTTCAGTTCCCCAGAACAGCTGGGAAAATCTGTGCAGGAAAGGGTAATATTTGTTTCCACTCCCACGAGGGATGCTGAGGTGCCATCTAGCCAGTCTCCTCAACCACAACTGCTCTCTTGGAGCTCATAAACCACCAGGAGCAGTAGACGGTGGTCAGTTCCCAGGAGGAATGACTGTGTGGAACTTTATGAGTATGATGCAGAGCAGGAAAAGGGCGAAGATGCTCAGTCCACTCTCCTTTGGCAAATAAAGTTTAGCAATAAAATGATACAATGTGTGATATCTCTCTAAATGTCTATAACATAATTGAGTGTGTTACGCTCGCGTGGATGTTATGAGTCAGTTAATTAACTCTAACCTCCCTGAGTAAACTATGACTATTACTAACTTTACATGGTTTAACATCAACCCGAACAGTCCCTGGAGAAAATGTGTCATTGTTAATAAAGGTTTGGTATTCTGAGGTGCACAATGCTGTGTTCAAATAGGTTTAAAACACCATGTGATTTCGAAAACAGCAGCTGTTTCTGTTCCTGTGAATTATATTAATTTGCGGATATTACACAATAGCAATTTAGGTACAAATTAATGTAAAATTAGGTTTAATGGTGAATGAGCTCCAACAAAATCTATCTACAGCACCTGCTCAGCAACAGACAGCAGACACCATTAGTACGAATCTGGGGAACACAGTGGGAGATATGCAATCATGTTTGCTTCTGGAGTTGGAGGAGACCAAAAGCAGAGCTAATAATGAAATGTGAAAAATAGGTCATTTGTCGCATGGATAGAAATGCCAGCGTATGTCTGCTCAATGTGATCATAGACAACTGTTTGCCAATGACAACTTATTGTAGAGTGTTGCCAGGATAGTGAATCTACCCTCTATACGCCAAACAGGTCATTGAATTGAATTGTTGCCTTGCTATACTTAAACTGGTAACTTAAAGGAGACACAGCATGATCCTTTTCCACATATTAAAATAGTTCCCAGGTGTCTTAAAGACAAATACACCAAGGATCAAACATCACACCTCTTTTCATCTACTCAAAACAGCCCTGTTCAGAACAGTCTGTTTCAGTATCCTGTCCCTGTAAATGAACCACTGCTAACCCCACCCCACCCCTTCTACTGGTACCTGGTAGGAGTGGTATTATGCAAATTTGAAAACTAATGACATCATTATTGGACGACCGAGGGAACAGCTAAAAAAAAAACAAAACAAAAAGAAAAACACATGGATTTCAACCTGTGGAGCAAATTATAGATTTTTTTGTCAGTTTTCACACTGTGGGGGCCAGAAGGCAAGACACACACCCAAATACATGTTAAAGAGACTTTAAAAGTGGTATTTCCATAATATGTCCTGATAAACCTTTAACACACAGCTCACTGATATAGTACCAGCATATAGGGAAAATTATCATAAATTGTGAATAAATGTACAGTAAAGGACATTTGGTCTTGATTTGTGAAATCACTAAATTTTAATATCCTTGAAATGAAATGAAACTTTGGCAGAAATACGTCACCCCACAAACAGATTTATTCTTGTCTAGAGAAAAGGAGCTTTAGAGGCTGAAAATGAGACTGATTCACTTTGCAAGACACCACAGTCCGCAGTCCTGTGGCTTTGTCAGAGTGTGTGTATGAGTGTGCATGCTTGGTTGTACATTTGGTCAAATGTGTAAGATGTCAGTGGACAAGAATGTAGCCGTCTGTGAGACTAATCATGCAGAAATATTACTCACTATGTTCAGGGAAAGTGCCCCCCCCACCCCACCTTCTGAGTTGGAAAGCTATGGAAGTAGAGGGTGTAAACTCACATGGTCAAATCTGCAGAAAAGCTCTGATGGAATTTCCTGTGTGGTCATTTTCCCACGATATCGTGACCTCAATATTTCTCACTCAAAGTAATATGTTAGGGCAGGGGACTCCTGACACTTTATGACTTGGAGCAGATGAAACAGTGTTTGTCCTTTGTCCTCAGTGAGTGGGAATGAGAAATGGGAGCATCTGTCTCCAGAAAAGAAAGTGTGAGAAATTAAAAAGGAATGAGAAACTGGTTAATCAGTAGAAAGGCTCAATTGGTTTGCCATATTTTTTTTTTTTTTTATAAAAGAACAGGATGAATTAATATCTTACAGAATATTTTTTGAGGAGTTAATATTAACTAGCTTATTAAGTGACTTTTTTCTTTTTTGGAGTGTATCCTAGGTAACAGATGGTAATTGTAAAACCCAAAACATGCATAAAATAGCTCCTGCAGAGAAAACATTGTAACTGTGAAAGCCAGTGCCTGTAGGTAATACAAGTGCAGCAACCAGTACTTTCATGTCTTTCAGGACGGTGGTTCCCAAGTGCAATGTAAGATCACAGGATAAACCTCAGGGTCCTGAGATGATTATCAATTTAGGAGAAGTTTAGAAAGAAAAAAAAGTTTAATCTTGTGAATTAATGCATGTTTTTATCCATTTAAGAGCAGTTGGTGGCCATTAAAGGAGCTTTTTGTAAGACTTGCTGTAGCTTTATATTCAAACTTAGCACAGCTGTTTACTTGTCAGTCTAAAAGTAAAAGTTGTGCATTTAACAGTTTCGTTGCTCGCAAACAGCTGTCTCCAGGAAGAAGTACTCGCTAACCAGCTAGCTCCAGCCAGTCTCATTAGAGTCTGATGGCAACTCACCGTAGCCTCCAGTGTGCCCCACAGATGTAGTGCTGCTCGGAGGATGTAATGGCTGAGGCTAAGCGACAATTGCCATCATTTGCTTCTGGCAACAAACCACTTTCACCAGCAGAAACGTTCAAATATCCCGTTTTATTATTATTATTCCAGAACATGCGCTTCAACTGGGAGCAGCAAGGTCTGGTAGCTCTGAGTTTTTACTCAACCTTTGCTTTATTTTTGTTGTTTTTTTGTATGTTTTTGGCGTATTTTGTCGACTACTGATGGATACTTCTGTGGGGAGAGGAGCTTCTGTCAATAAAAATGGAGCAAGTCTGGAGGATGCCACCCTGTTCCTGCTGGGATGAGGAGCTGCTTTCGTGGTTGCTGTGCTGGTGGTGCAGAGGTTGAAGGCTTGGAGGTGGAGATGTACTGTGAGTCCTTTCTGCCGTCAGTCATCATGCAAAATATCAACTCTCTGCTCACCAAGAGTGATGAGGAGCTGGAGATATGGGTGAAGACTCACGAAGCAGACATTTTTCAAATCAAAACAATACTTGTGTACATCCCACCAATGGCTACTGCTGAAGATCCATGTGAAGTTCTCCATGAAGTCGTTGCTAGGATACAGACTAAACATCCTGAGGCACTTGACTTCAGAGAGATCAGAGATACTCGCTGGTGGAGGCCATTCTGAACAACTCAGATCATCCTCTTCATAACACCTTGATGGACCAAGAGAAGAGCAGTGGTGGACGGCTCCTCTCTCTTCACTGCAGGACGGAGAAATATAGAAGATCCTTTGTACCTTCAGCAATCAGGCTTCTTCATTTTTCTGCAAATGGTTGATGAGCTGACAGACGAATGAATTTCCCTTTGGGGATCAATAAAGTAATTTGTATTCGTATTCGTATTCGTATTTAAACCACTGAAACTAACACCAATTGCCAAAAGGTGTGGTGCAGGTCAGAATGAAGGCCGGGCTGACAATGACCAAACACCTCCCCCTTGTGGTGACTTGGCCAGCTACTGTAAGAGCAAAATGAGTCAAAGTGTAGGTCATCCTGCTCATTTATTACTCTAAGTTGTTCACTCAGAGTTAAAGCACTTTTAAAAAATAACTTGAGTATTCAAGATTACGCATTTTTTATGGCAACACATTATGTTGTTTCACATATAGAACCAGATGGCTCTGAAACAACCTA
Organism: Caranx ignobilis; assembly: GCA_021432705.1. Classification (NCBI taxonomy): domain Eukaryota; kingdom Metazoa; phylum Chordata; class Actinopteri; order Carangiformes; family Carangidae; genus Caranx; species Caranx ignobilis. Next base: position 19,936,745 of record MU269983.1, read on the forward strand.
CTGACAAACAAGATTGTTGAATAGGCTGCAGAGCTTATAGTTGAAATGATCACAGCAAACATTTAAACAAACTAAATCTTCCTCAATGTTTTGAAATGTTGGCTTAAGATAAGGTCATGAGTGTTCTGGATCTTCTGCCTCACGTTTATCTAACCTAGCACAAATTGGTCAGGTTCAAACATGACTGACAGTGAGGGAGTTGGCTGTGATTGCTTTTTCTCCAGTTATGAACACACTGAATGGTGTTTCAAAAATAGAATAAATTTAATTTCAGGGCTAAAAGCACAGCTACAAAACAATGACTACTTGTAATGTAGTGAAGTCTAAAGTCTATTTTCATTATAGTGGAGTAAAAATCATGAGTTTCCAGAAAAATATCATTCACGTAAAAGGATAGATAACTCCCACCTCTCCCCATAACTCTGCAAAGAGGAGTACACCCAGCAACCATCACTCTCTGCCCTACTGCAGCTCTACCCAAAAGACTTGGATTAAAGCCTGCTCAAGACTACTTCATTCTGCTATGCCCTGTTTTGCTCAGATAACACTTGCAGTCCTTTTGCTTCATTAGAAACCTCCACTGCAGCCAAACGTGTTTCAAGTTGTAATGTAAGGAAGTTTAAAGTGGTCAGACGCTGAAGGGTGATTTAGGGGGAAAAAGTAATGACGCTTTCACAAATGTTCAACTTTTTTATGTTGGTCTTTTATAATGTTAAACAAAGCACACAATGATTTACATAATACTCCACAGTGAGGTAACCCTCAGATCAATAATTAATTTAATGAGTCAGCAGAAGTCTTTGTTTGACAAAGGATGGTCCTTGAGTATAGATGCTCAGTGTGTGGGTTGAAATCTGTGGCCACTTGTAAATCAGAGCGTGAGTCACAGCTACAACACCTGCTGGTTTTAATGTGAACATCTCCCACTGGGTTCTGTACCTACCTGGTTCATTTCATTATCTGCCTCAATGTAATCTCTGGAACGTCTTGGAGCCTACGGGCCGGTAAATAACTAGTTCTCTTTGATGTAAAATGATGCCATTATGTAACAACTGGTAGTAACACAGATAACAGAACCAGCTGTTTAACCAAATTAAATTAACTATGACAATCTCTGTATAAGAGGCTATAAATTAAAATAACCTGGGAAAACACAATTTTGGACCAGTGTATCAGAAGATCTGATTCGCTCTGGAGAAATGGTGTCGAGCAGATGAAAAGACCACAGAACTTTTCTTCTTTTTTTTTTTTTAAATAAGTAACAAAATTTATTCTCTAATTAATCAAATTAGTTTTTTCAATTCTTCTCTCTTTATCTATCTCTTCTTATCTTTTTCTTAAATAAAACTTAATACATATAACAACAACAGCACCACATATAAACACAAAAAAAAAAAAGAAAAAACAAAAACAAAAAAAAACTGAATGACCTATGACCCCCCCTTTTTTTTCAAATTTATATCCAGAATCCACCTGTCAGGTAAGTATCTAATTTTGGTTGGGTATTAATTTAGGTCTAATATTAAGTGTTAATTGTATTTCTATTTAGTTAAAATATCTTGTTTTGTTATTACCAATTATGCTGTATACTTATTCCTATTTTATTAGCTTTATTTAAAATCTGTTTTGTTTCTTACCTGCAGGTGGTGTGTCTTTCTCTTAATCAGCAATTAATTAATTAAATAAATAAAATAATAAACAAAATATAATAATGACAACAACAATATCAATGAAGCAAGTAACTTATCAATAATAAATAAATAAATAAAAACAAGACAAGAATCAACTTCTCTGCAGGCTCAAATGGGTTGGCTCGCCACCTCAGTCCCAACTGTAATGTCCTTAAGACCAGCTGAGCCGAAGAAAAGATGTCGTAGATGAGTTAATCCGATGAAGGTGATGAAGTTGATAAAGATGATAAAGATGATGAAGATGATGAGGGTGAAGGGGGTGAGGATGAAGAGGACGATGAGGAGGAGGACGACGATGAGCACAAAAGAACAAGCTCCTGGCCTTGTAAACACAAAGCCAGGACAATTATTATTAACTATGTCAATTACATTCACAATATTTACAATGGATATTAAATTATAATTTGATTGAAAAAATTACTTATGCCAATAATATTATTAATATTTCGATTAAATAAATAAATAAATAAAAACATTCTTTCTTAATATCTCTTCTTTCTTTCCATTAAAACATCACGAATCAACTAAACAATTGCATATTAAGTTAACTTTCAGCAACAAAGTACAGATTTAATCTTAACAACGTATAAATAATAATATCGGGGAATTTCCCAACATCGTTATATCAGTCAAACAGCTGATAACCAGCTGATCGGCCCAAAACAACATTACGCCAAAAGAAGCTGCTAACGCTATAGCCGTTAGCACGTACACAAACGGCCACCAGCGGTTTTAACGTTAGCCGTTGCTAGCGGCTTTACCGCTGCTACTGGCTTTTTGACGGTGTCATTGACTTCATCAATTGACGGAAGTTATTTGATGAGAAAACATCGTTTCACTCACCAAGATCTCTTTGATTTAAAACAGCAGGATTGTTACTGTTCCAGGAAGGTTTATCTTCTTTTCTCTGTGAGGTTTCCGTTATTATTTTGTCGGTCTATCTGGTCTGGGTGTCTCTCAGGGTGAAGCTGTGAGAGTGAGGGCACTTGGTTCTACACAGCCTTTTATATTAGGGGATTGTTGTTATGGTTACAGTTGTAGAAAAAAATATATATATTTATTTATTTATTTCTTAAATTAATTATTATTTATTAATTTAAACCATGTACTGATAAATCATAAACATTAATTATTATTATTATTTATTTAATCATGTAATTAAATTGCATTTGTCATGTCTCTGGTAACCGGGGGTTACAATTATTATAGTCCAAACAATTTATACCATCCACCGCAGCACTACAAAATGTCTGAACAGTTCATGTTTTCCATTCTTCTGACTTCACTGCAATACACCAGTGGATTTAGCTGGGTGTACAACTTTGCTGTGGAATTGATGTTGTTGTAGTATTTTATATACAATGATACAGTTGTCTTTTAAATATGTTATTGTCACTGTTTATATTTAAAAGCATCTCCCTGATGACCTGTCAGAATGTGAGAGCAGCTTTAGAACAGTGACACTGTGACTTAACAAAGAGGGTTCTCCTTTAGAATCCAAAACCACCCAGCCTGAGCTCACTCTCTCAGTCTGTTCACTTGTGCCAGGAGGATCGACCACGTTGTACTCTCAGCCTTTTTGTCGTACCGACCATTGTGGAGTTTCTTTTTTTTTTTTTTTTTGCTTTGGCAGCTTTGCTTGTTCTGTATTGTGACATACAGAAGTTGAATATGGAGTTTCTGGAGGGAAGCAGAGGTATCTACAGGCCCATCAGGGTAAGTCAAGCTTGTGTTTGTTTCAGTTAGTTTGTTTTTACTGGAGTCCGACTTTTCAGGTGTATTTTATCAAATAAATCTCATGACTAACATCATATTGTTTGGCGTACAGGTGTTGTTTGACACACCAATCTATAATCAGGCTCTTCAACTCTGCTGGAATATTACAAGTTACAAGTCTCAGGTGTGAACTGCAATCCTTCACAGTCCACACAAATACAGATGAGCCAGATAAACCCTGATAAACTTTGTGTTTTCATGCTTAGAAATGACATATCTCTTTAATGTTTTCCAGGGTGCACTTATGATGCACCTCCTGAGCCTTCAGCAGAAAAAACAGATCCCATCTTAGGTCACTGCTGAAGACATGATTGAGCTTGTTTTGGAGAAGAGCAAAAGCACTCTGAGAGAGTGCTGAGTTGCTGACACCTACACGCAATCCGCCACTACAACTTCAACTCTTCTTGTGTCACATCAATCTGTCCATAGTGATACAAAGTGTAAGTTGAAGTTTCTGTTTTGTGTCTGTTTGAAGTCTGTGGGAGTTTGAGCTGGAGGGCTTTGATGAGGATGAAGCCATGCCACTGCTGACACTGGTAAGACAAGAATCCAAAGAAAACTTGAGACTTGAAAACTTTATCATATCGTGTCCATTTTAATCTCTACTTATGCAATAACTGCATTTCCTATCTAATTTGTTGTGTCAGTTGTGGGCTGTAAATGTCAGTAATAAAATGAGGGATGTTGAATTTGCGGCCAGAATGCTCCTCAAGTCCCCAGAGGCTGTACCTCCTAATTTTCAGTAAGTTAAATTTGACATTATTTATTGACAGCCAAACTAAACTGGTTTTAATATGTCTGAGATTTTCTGAAGGGTTTTCAATTTGAACTTCATTGACTGTAACCCACAGACATCCTAAAGTCCTCAACCTAGCACGAGACTATGCCATGATCGTACGGAATCTGGAAGCACCCAGCTCTAAACTGCTTTGTCCACAGGAAGTGGTGATACAGGTGGTTCCTAGAGTGCTGCAAGGCTTCTGGGTGCTTTCCCCATGCACCCTGTTAAATATGCCTTCCCAGCTTCTCAGTAAACTCTCTGTTGGGGATGCAAGGGCCACTTTGGACCATGTCTTCCATGCTCTCATCACTGAGGGAAGCCAGGCCAACTTCACCCGCTCCATCACGGATGATATGGTCTTGTCTATCCTGACAGAAATCAGGCAGACATGGCCACATGATATTCTGGTGAACAGCATCAAGAACTTTGATCCAGTTCTGTTGACTGAAATCGCAGATGTCACAATGAGGCACATTTGTGAGATGTTTGAACCTAGGAGCCCTGAAGTACCAGCTCCTCTGACACCTCAAGCTGAAATGCCTGCCACCACCTCTGAGGAGCAGCAGATCAACAATACAGAAATAAATTCTGCTGAGGTTCAAGGGCCACTATCATATCCCCCTGAAACTGAAGCCAAGATCCAGGCCAGGGAGGATGGAAATGGAGAATCCAGCCTGGACCTGGACCCTAAAGCCTCCCTTGAACCAGGCAGTGGTTGACTGGTTGAGCGGAGGACCCAGCCTTGAAATGGACCCCTCAACTGAACTAGACTCTGACGCTGTGATAACTCCTCTGTTATCACCCCCTGCTGAACCAGAATCAGTTTCTAAGGTTGAGGCCAGGGAGGATGGCAGTGAAGGACCCCACCTTGTAATGGACTCCGATTCTCCACTGAACTAGACTCTGCTGTGGTGACACCTCTGCTGTCACAACCCACCAAACCTACAGTCAAAGTTGAGGCCATAGAGGATGGCAGTAGAGATCCAGGCCTTGAGATGGACTCAAAAGTCACTACAACTGCAGATTATGTTGTATACACCACCTGCTAAACCTGCATCCCAGGTTCAGACCATAGAGGACTTCACTGAAGGAAACTGCCAGATGGAGGAGCCCAAACACTCTCACGAACCAAACACACATGTCCCTATTGAACCTGTGGTAACTGTGATAGGGCACTCAGCTGTCGACACATCTGTGAGGGAGAGAGTGAGGCGCTTCCTCAACATGCTTCAACCCCTGTTTTTTTGTTTTCCAAGAAGAAGAAACTGACTGACTTTTAATATGAATGTGATGTGTTGATGCGCTGTAGTTAATTAATAAATTCAGTTAAAGCATTCAATCACTGTGATGTAAGAAACTGACTAAATGTTTAAATGACCTTGTTCATTCACAGTTTTCATACATATTTAGAGCCTTTACTCCCAGTAAATAATATGGTAATATAACAAGGCTAAATTGCTCAGTTACAAATTAACATTTAAGTTATGCAACTGAAAACAAGCTAAATCAAACATCATTAACCACAACAACTTCAGTGCAGTCAACTATCATGGTCAAATTATCTTCCGATGAAGAACCATATTGAAAATGCGGCTTTGTTACATTGCCCACACTGCCTACAAGAAATAAAAAGAAATAAACAATGAATAAATAAATGGAACTGGGTCAAAACAGAAATGAAGCACAGGTCAAGGTTTTAAGGATTTTTATCAACAGAACAAAGGCTAGTTAACTAAACACTGCCAGCCACATGCCAGGAAACACTAGATTGACTACCCAAATTAACCAATAAAATAGGGCCCAACAGACAGAGAGTCACAATGCCACAATCGGCTCCTGCCCTCTTGGCTGGCCAGAGAGTGCAGGACCTGTTCTTGGCCAAAATGTCGCCAAGAAATTGCTGAAGTAATGCAGAAGAAAAACTCACTCTGAAACATTGGAAATTGAGAGCTGAACAGTGATGCTGAAGCAATGCTAAAATAGCTGAAGGTCAGCAGAAGTCGTAGGCAGCAGGTTTAATGGGATGCACTGTTTAAAGAACCTCCTCGTCAGTGTGTTTCTCAGCAGGAATGTGGCATAGCTCTGACGACCTCACTCACCTTTCACCGCTCATTAAGTTCAGTATAAAAACCTGGGCTCTTCACCTTATCGCCACCATATTGCTCTGCTCTGTGTTCCTACCAGCACCAGTGCTGTGCCTGATCTTGCCACTCTCCTGCTCCACATTGTCTTCCTCCACTCACCAGTAGAACAGCAGGAAATAAAGAGCCTTTTCAAATCCATCCTTTCACCTCTGTCTGAATCTGCTATGGGGTCCAACTGAATTTAATATTAAATGTAATATGAATGTTAATACCAGGTCTAGATATGCATGCGTGTGTGTGAGTGTGTGAGAGAGAGAGAGGGAGAGAGAGAGAGATAAAATCTGGCTTTGGCTGTGCAATAAAAAAGGAATTCCACTTCTAACACAGGAGTAATCCTGAAGTAGCAATAGGTGGAGATTAAAGGCGGCACTAATGAAAGCCAAATGTCCTAAAATGGCATGGGAGTTGAATGCTAACATAAACCAATTGGATTCACTATGAACAGGTCAGAAGTGGAAGCTACTTACCAGCCAACAATGACTCGTTACTCATCACCAACCTGGAGCTCCGGCAGGGACTTGACTGTTTTCAATGACTGTGCACGGATTACAAGTGCCCAAAACTTGTAGTCTGTCAATATACCTTTTCTTTTTTTGTTTGTTTTTTTTTTTCTCTCCACAATTAGTGAGATGACCTAAATATTTGTGGGTTTGTAGATGGGGGAGATTTACAGTCCTTTGCTGCTGTTCTGTCTTATTGAGCCAATGTTTGTCCTCCAGGACTCTGTGCAGGTCATGTGACTGAAAACTCTGAATTGAGGTGGCACACTCAATGTACCCTCAGGAGTACAATGGTACAATCAATAGTAGCAGGAACTTTCTTGGTCTGGATTTCAGGAGGCTTTAGATATGCTTGCAAAATGGTATTATATCACTGTTTACAATATATTGAGAAACTGCTTTTTTTTAAAAATAAAATCAGCTGACTATTTACAAGTAAAACATAAAACATTAACTCTTTTAAGTTGACAACATTAATGCACTTACCGTCAATGAAATCATCATGTCCTCTTCTTCACCTGTCTGTTTCTCTTCTTCTGGCACAGTGGTGGAATCCTCAAGTGTAAAATCGTCACAATCTTTCTTATCTTCCAGAAAGGACACTGGCCAAGTTAAATGGATTCATCATTAGTCAAACTGTATTAGATCATTTTGTGATATTCATGTTGGATAATAACCTTGGTTTGTGTCAGAATGTGTGTGGATGCTCTTAACTTGCTAGCTAGCTGTGACATATGAGGACTGCACCATAGCTAACGCTAGCTAATGGACACTCAAAGGGGACATATTATGGAAATGTCACTTTTTGAAGGCTCCTAATTTGGCTTGCATCCCGACCCAAAAATGTAAGAACTGACAAAAAAAAAAAAAAAAAAAAAGGCTCCCTAATTTGAAATCCATGTGGTTTTGCGAGCTGTTTCGTCAGTTGCGTTAAAGTTACGTAACTAGATTGCATGATACCACCCCTACCTGTGAGTAGATCCACCAGGTGGAGAACCGCGATGTGGATTATTTTCAATAGTGGAGGATCTACCTGCTCTACCAGGTCTACTGAGACCGAAGAGTAACCTTTGTTCTGTTGTTGGCTGTAAACCACCAGACCAACACAGATCATTACACACAGGCTCCCAGTTGCACGGGAACAACGGGACCTGTGGATTCATTTTATTTTTGTGGGGAATGTCCCACCTGAAGTAGGAACACATCTGTTTGTGTGTTCCAGTCACTTTACACCTGACTGCTTTTCCAACTTAGGCCAGTTCAACAGTGGGCTGGCCACCAGACCTCCTTCCTGGCTTGGTGCCAACCATTCCTGGAAACGTAAGTATTTTAATGCTGTGTGTTTCTTTACCTTATTAGGAATGGCTAATGCTAACCGCAAAGAGAGATGAAATACAGTCACAGCACGACATTTTTGGTAATGCTAACGTTACTTGGTGAAAGTATGGAGGGTAAACTTCATAAGGCCTACGTGCACAAATCGAGTGAAATAGTTGGCGCGATTCAATGCGTGATTTTCTCCCCGTTACCCTCCCGTATGCTAGTAAACAATGGTAAGTTGCAGCTAGGTCACACACAGTTAAACTGAGGTTAGTATGTTGTGCTTTACCCTGTAATGTTTGCTTCGCTTCATTGTTGTCCGGTAAACAGCATACATTTACGGTTTGTGTCTGTGTGTACAGAAACGTGACTTAGGTCCCCGTTGTATGTTACTGTATTGGCCACTATTAGCCTACAATGAATACAGACCCGGCCACAAGGCGAACTGCTGTCCTCGGCAGCAGCCATGCAGTTGACAATGCAGTGTTTCCCCTACCATTGTACAGGCCTGGCGGCCAGACCAAAATAAATAAATAAATAAATAAATAAATAAATAAAATCAACAATCAATATGCGAAAAATAAGCCACCTATCCATTCATTCGTAAATCAACAATCATTTACATTTACGAACGCCTCTGTGCAGCGCAACGTGAGTCAACCTGCTTTGTTGCCTAGTAACCATGCAAGTACCGCTGCTGCGAGCGCGGGCATAATTATTTTATGGGATGTTAAAGGTTTGTAGCTAGCTAGCTAACTATGGCGCCGCCGACGAAAAGAAAAAAAAGCGGGCGACAGACAACTTAATATAAAGACATTTTTCTGCCAGACTCCGGAGCCAAGGAAAATAGATGAAGGGAGAGTAACAGAGGCAACTCTAGAAAAAATGACAGGTGCAGGTGAGATGGAAGAAAGGGGGGCAGATTGCAGTGGAGAGGGGGCTGCTCGAGAACCGTTACTGCCGCTTACACCGGTCCGACTGCCGACCCCTGTCCGACGGGTGACGCCGGTCCGGCTGCCGGCCCCGATCCGACGGGTGATCTCGCGCCGACTGCCGGCCCCGCCCCGACGGGTGGCGCCGGTCCGATTGCCAACCCCCGTCCGACGGGTGACCGCGGGCCCGGTCCGACTGGTAAGCCAGTCAAAAAAAAGTAAAATAAAAAATACAGCTCAACACAGAACATGTGGCTTGGATCCCGAATGGCTTCATAATCATAAATGCAACCCTTGGTTGTACCACACTCCCCATGGTAAGTTTCCAATTTGTTGTTTATATTTTTGTTCTGATTGAGCTTCTTTTTTTTGGTAAGCAATAATGATGAAAATAACAGACAACAGGCTAGTTTCCCATTAGAACCACTAAGGGGTCATTTTTTCCCCAGGTATTGTCAAATGTATGTAACTCTCAGCTGACCTGAGTTCAACCTCAGTTTAACCTCAGTTGACCTCCATCAGTTCACCTTTTGCTGGTCAGCTGCGCCAATACACCATCCCATGCGTCTCGTCTGTTTTGGGATTTTTCGGTGGGTGCTGGCCTGAAAAAAATTCTAGGGGAAACACTGCAATGTACGTTATTTCACATGAGACCTGAGTCAGTTGTCAGTGGCTAATTGTAGACGAGGGAAATGAGCAGATCGCTGAGGTCTGTGGTTCTGTTGCATTTTGCAAAATGTGCAGTTAGTGCTAATAGTACAGGCACGTCTCAGGTGTAGTTGAAGTTGGCATAAGTTGTGGCTGTCTGAGGCACAATAACGTTTTCCCCGCATAACTCGGTGGGTGTTTGTGAATTTAACTTCATCCTGCAAACACTCATAAAATGACGTCAGAGTAATCTCATAGTTGGTGTGAGACTTGGTGCGTAGCTGGCAGGAAAAGTTAGATTTACTGTATATACGGCTCAGTTGGCATTATGGGAAGAGCTGAGGGAGGGAGGTAATCACATGTTAAAATAGTACTTTATTTACACAAGTTTGAGTTACTTGATTTGTAAGATGAACACTTCAATAGTAATTTAAATTGTTTGTCTACAGCAGTCTTACTGTTATTTTTTTTTTTTTTGCTACTCATTCCTTTTTAATAGAATGGATACTTCCACGCCTCCCCATAAGACACCAACATACAGAGTGAATGAGAACTGTCTTCTGGAGCTCTTTGAGGTGTGCCCTGTGTGTCAGCGGGTATCAATGTGCGGACAAGATGCATAGGCATGTTCCTGTCATTGGCACTCATGTTGTAGAATGTCATCTTCCCTTTTCTTGGAATGTTATGTAGGTGAATAAGACCATGTTGGTTTAAATGCATGTGCTTTTCATCATTTTTCAAGAACTATTTTTCCTCCCAAGGCTCTACCTTGCTGCACTGCATTTCAGTGAAAATGGCGGTTGGCCACAGGCAACATCCTCAGGTGGTGATCTGATCTACAGGTTCAACTTTCCCAAATCCAAAAAAGGAGAAGAAGCCTGCAAAAGCAGAGCCAACCTTTCGTAAGTTGTACAAGGTTTTATTTCAAATCCACAAATTAAATAACAAACAACAAGCAAACAGTCATAGTACAAAATGAGAAAAAACAAGAATAGATAAAATAAGTATACTCTTCACATGAACTTTCTAATAAATAATACACAAGGTAAATGTATGAATAAATTTAACAAAAATATTGTGCAACACTGCAGCAAGGCTCTTTGGTACTTATGCACTTTCTGTTTTCTAAAGAAGTTTTTCTTTCATTTCAGATTATGTTGATGCACTCTTGAACCTCATCGTCCCGGTTCAGTCAAGGGCAGGTCTGAAACCAACGTATTGTCCATGTGCATCAGGAAACTCTGCCCCTTTCCTAAGCACCATGCAGGCAGGCAGCACAACTCTGACTCTACGCCCCAGAAAGCCCCAACACTAGCTCACAAAGCTTCTGTAAGCTAGGTATCTGTAACCACTGGACACAAAATGCATATCTAGTAAGCACTGAATGGTTACAAGCACAGATACATGGTACTTTATCTGTTTATTTATTCATTTATTTATTTATTAGGTTTAACTTCCCCTTAGTCTTCCCCTATTGTCTTTGATGAAGCCACTTGGATAAGGGGCAAAATGTCTTCCAGACAAAAACTAAGTCCAGTTGACTTGATTGAATTGCCTAGAGATGCCTTTCACCTGGACAAATGAGAATTTACACAGACATACCCTTATTTTCTGATTTACTTTATTTTGGTTGCCAAAATTAGTCTGCGGTACCAGATGATGATCTGTTTTACTTTCTGTACAGATGTTTCTCACAATAAAAAAAGCTATACAAACAGTTTTGTGTGTGTTCGATGTTTGACATGTAATGTACATATTGGCAAGACAAAGATAGTAAAGATAAACTGTAAGCAATGTAAGACTGGGGAAACAGTTATGTACTTTTCAGACTTACATTAATAATGTTACATTAATAAAAAATAAAATAAAAACTTACTGCACTATTCCCCTGAGATGTAAAGGCCCATAGTCTGCTCTATAAATATTGTGTGCATTCTGCACCGAATAGACATTCAAGCAGACAGGGTCGAGACCAGGATGACCCACCATGCTGTTGGAGTCCTCTTGTGACCTAGTGAAGTATAAAAGGTAAGTGAGGATGTGACAATGGATCACAGAAAACTGAGAGATTGCAAAATGATAACTCTATTAGCCCAGTGTCCACACAACCTGTGGTATCTCCCTACAGCAGATGTCTTCAGGTTCTGAGGGCATTTTGGCACAATTGCCACAAGAACACATATGTAAGGTAAAAATAAAACATATTACTTCATTATTATTATTATTATTATTATTATTAATAAGGTAATGCTATAGTTGAGCGTTCATGTTTTCATTTATAACATTTACATAATGTTTGTTATATTTACAGGTAAACAAAAAACAGTGCAAGTAGAGAGGTGTTGGAAGGCAACCACTTAGTGGCGTATTGAATACTACCGTTGTTGATGGGAAATTGCTGGCTGTAGGGGGGTTAAGCTTTTCTGTCTTCACGGTCAACAGCTTGGCATGCACTCACTGCAATTTAACGCTATTCACCGCTAGCAGGTGATAAATAAACAGGAGATATACACTGGAGGCATTAGACGTAGCTTGTCATCTGTAACAACACGTGGGAGACGGGCAGAAAGGCCACCTCCAAATTACATTAGTCTGCATGTAAACATAAGCTCTCGATTTTCCTCTGGAGCCTCTTGTTCAGAACATGGATGTATTATATGAACTGGATGCCGGATCGAAAATGGCCGCTGTTCATTTCAATTGGAGTTGCTGGTCTGGCGCCATGGATGTAATATATGAACTGGATGCCGGATCGAAAATGGCCCCCGTTCATTTCAATTGACGTTGCTCGCCTGGCGCCACCAAAGCGCGGTCGTGTTGTGTCTCGGGAATGAGGATGGCTGAAACTTAAGAGGACTCTGTTCGGCACAAAACCTAGTCAGAAAAGTGAAAAAACGACTCAAAGGTGAGTTTTCATTTGGACACATCGAGTTAATTTAACTTTATGATGTTTAATGTCTGTTGTCAGTCTCTTGTCAGCTTGTATTCTTAAATGTAACGTTTTAATTGATAAGATCGCATCGTAATAACTGGATTTACTAATGTGACACCGGCCGTTTTTACACGACTGCTCCTGTTAAACTCGTTAAACTGTTAACTCACTAACCCACCCTACATTTTTCAACAATTTTAACATCGTAAGTCATTTATGTTGTGTGTTCATGTGTGTATTAGCAGTGTCTCATCGCGGCTGATGTTCAACACCTGTTCCTCAGTTCACAACGTCCACGTTAATTTATTTTACGGCTTAATATTCCTCGGTGGTAAAATGTAAACTGAGACTTGGCCTCCATGGGTCGGTGTTTGTGGCCTGAGATGGTGCAGCCTGCTCCCTGTCTTCCACCCGGGCCTGAGTAGAAGGACCGTCCTGGACGTCCTCACCATCGTCTCTCCTCCTCAGCACGTCGTCAGTGTGTGTTCAGTGTACAGTCTGCTACGCTAAATGTTCACTTACATTCATTATTAAATTGTTTGAAAAACATGCTTGTGACTTGCCCCCCCCCCCAAAAATCCAATATCTGCAGCAGTGTCTGGGGCATTCATGTATATACTGAAATACCTGGTTGTGTAACAGCTGCATTAGTGGACACTGACGTCCTGCGTGTTGTGGAAATACTGTACGGTAAAACTGTGTAATAACAAAGAGTCACAGCCACCTGAAGGCTTAATGATGATGATGATGATGAAACTACCTATAAACACACGCAGTAAAGATAAGGAAGATACTTTTTTCTGATTGTAATTAAATGAAATTCAAAGAGCTGTAATTTTCCTTAAACACACAGTATGTCTTACAAAAACAAACCACATGTGGCTGAGTTTATAACACCACCACCAGCATCCTGTAGACACAACTGTAGATCTGTGCAGCAAAGAAATTACCGTATGTGTAGGGTAAATGTACTCTTCAATATTAAAAGGTAAGAGAGTAAAACCCTCATGATAACATAATCTGAGCTGTTCTGAGCTAATCTGTCACAGCTGATTAAAAATGCACAAAAGACAGTTGATTGTGATTATTGCCCATTGTGATTTAAGCTCGACAGGTTTGAATCAACTCGTTTTCAGTGTAACATATCAACGATCATAATAAACCTACAGTCATACTGTCTTACTTTTTCAACCATTATCTTTGTTGTTATCTTTGTCAAGCCTGTGTGACTCTTGTAAAAGTCTTAAAACTTGTTCTTTAAATCTGCTAGCATAGCATTCATGAACGCGCAGCGCCAAAACCAAAGGGTAAAAGGCACTCAAACCGACCGTTCTGGACAGGGCTGTTAGAGAGGGTCAGAAAAGGGCTGTGATGCTTAATCCTTGTTGTTGTTTTTTTGACCAAAGCATGTTACAGCCCTTCCATTCAGACACCCGGGAACTGGTTTAGTTTGTAGAAAAGGGGCATAATATGTCTCCTTTAAACTTTGCTTAAATCTAGTCTGCAGATAAATGCCAACCTTTCAGACCTGACACTAAACATGAAAGTGCATGGAAACACATGCTAACTTAAAAATTATGTAATTTTGAATTATGCCTCTTATTCTTACTTCCTCTACTTTGAGATGACCATTGATGAGTCACTTTGATGTGAGAAAACAAGTTGGTGAACTTGCAACTCAGCTTAGCTGGGAGGGGTCGCCCAAAATCTCATGGCATGTGGGCACACGGCAAAAATCTTTGGTTTAAAGTGAAATTATGCTTTTTGTCAAATTATCAAGAGTACCTATCCAGACAAAAAGGTGGGCGTCCACTATAAGTGCGTCCGCAGACAGGAAATCACGTGACCTCCAGGAAACCAGATGTCAACACTAGTGTATATGTGAGGCTTGGTTAATAGCTGGAAATGACAGAGAGAAACATCTGTGGCAAGAGACGTCCCAGAAACAGCCCTGTTACCACCAATAACCTGAGGTTCATAATGGGGTTTGGCATGTACCTTGACTGGCTGGCTTGGAAATGGAGGCTGAACTGGATGAAGGGCTGGATGGTGGGAAGCAGGGTGGACAATAGGGTGAGGGTCTTAAAGCTGGGGTTGGTAATCTTGGAGAGCTCGCAAGAGAGCTAGCAAGATTTGAAAATAGCACCTCCTCTGAGTTCCTCCCCCTCCTCCCCTCCCGTCAGTGTGTACGTCCAAGCCACGCCCCCACAAACTGGAACGCGCACCGCACAAAAATGAGAAGCAGCAGGAGGAGTACTATATATATACACTATACTCTATTCAATACTAGTGTCACCGACCCGTTTTAAACCCACAGAGAAGCTAATATTAGCATTAGGCTAATACAAGCTACAAAAGTAGCTACGTTAGCAAAAGTTACACATTTCATACAAATAACAAATCCTCCCTGAAGCAAAACATATAATTACCTGTCCAACAGAAAGAGAGCAACCTCAGCATCACTTCAAATCCCTCAGTTGTCTCCACAAAAGCAACACCGATGTTTACTCTGGTTTGACCTCTGGCTTTATCCAGAGCCTTTTTGTTAGCAGCCTTTTCAGCCTCCGGCTTTCTCTTCCTTGCCTTTTTCTCGGGGCGAGCCGTTACAAGTAACGCTGGAAGTAGTAACTGGGGCTGTATTTTCTCAGCCACTGCTCATAAATGAGCATGAAATCCGTTCTGCTGTAACTCTGTACGCTGATTTCTTCCGGCAACAGCGACGCGTGAAGATTGTGCACACGCATAGGAGGCAGGGATGGAGGGGGGCGGATACAGAACTAGACATGAAGGCATCTGATTGGTTTTTGCTCTTCGTTGCGAAGAGCGTGGATTGGTCGGAGTTTTTTCAGTCCTGCAGCTGCCACAGAGGACTAATTATTTTCGTTCCTTTTTCTGAACACATAATGTATTGATTACTCAGAAGGCAGAAGGACCATTTCACCCAGTGTAACAAAACATGTTTCTGAACAGGATTACCAACCCCAGCTTTAAGACTGGCTGTTTCTCTCCTTACATTCCCTTAGCTGATTATCTAACCTGATAGTTAAGGAAACAAGTAAGTCAAGGGAGTCAGTCTCATTCGCCACCACCAAGTCCAACTCCTCCACCTGTTCCTTGAACCCTTTTAAGAAACCCTCCATTAAAGCTGAGTTGTTTCAGCTGAAACCTGCAGTCAAATATCTAAACTTGATAGAGTAGTCTGCTACACTGCACTGTCCCTGCTTCAAAGTGAAGAGTTGAATAGCTGCGTCACGAGACTGATCAGAGTGATCAAACACCTCACCACTCCACCATGAATAAAGAAAATGATCTGAAGAAAACAGGGCATGCCTCCCACAGAGCTGTAGCCCTCCCATGAAGTAAGAGGGAGAGAGAGCAGCAACCACAAGAGACATGGACAAATCATTCCACAAAGGTGTGGCTGCAGGTTTTTGTTCCAACCAAGCAGCAACACACCAGACTTGATTCAAGTAATCAACTGATCTGAGTCTTCAGACAGCTGATCAATCAAACTGTATGCTCTTGATAGGTTGGAACAAAAACCTACAGCTACAACAGCCCCCTTTGCCCATGTCCCCTGTAGTTGGTGGGATGCTGGGAGACTGTTTGTCAGTGAGCTGAGAAAGTTGGGCTGTGAGCATAGAAAGTTGGCTACTGAAATGACTTACTTGCCCAGAGAGAACAGCAGGGTATTGACAGAACAGATCCAGGTAGGCAGCGAGCCTGTGCAGGTGAGCAGAGGAGTCCACAAAGCTGCTGCTACTATCTGGCAGTGAGGCGACTGTGAGACTGGGGTTTAAATGCTGGGGCTTGACAAGCTGACTGGAGCCAGGTGTGTCACCTGCAGCAGCTGCCAGTTCCCTGTATCTGCCTCCAGAGGAGAGAGACACACACAAGGGAGGGAGGGGAGGGAAAAGTGATGCTTATGACAATTATACCTGCTCAAACTGAAATGTACTGAATGGAAAGACATTGTTGAAGCAAGACTGGAAATAGCTCACAGGAAAACATCATGAAGTTCAATGAGGTTGTTAACAAGCATTATCAAACATATGGAAAGTGGAATGAGTGACAGTAACTACACACATTTATTTATCCATTATTTATTCATACATCTATTATCCTTGGGGGGGGGGTTCTTCCTTTGGCTGACATGTACAATCTGATGGCAGTGGGAACAAAGGATTTCATGAACCTGTCAGTCCTGCAGTTAAGTGAGATAGAGACATTGACTGCCACATAACCTAGTAACATTACTACAAGCTAACTTCACTGGCTTCATTCCACCGCCTCTTCTTCTGCCAGACTGACTGACTGCTAATGTTATTGCAGACAACTTGATACACAATGGTGAATGATGGTGGAAAGCTATGAAATTAGAAACGCAATCAGTAGATCTGCTGTAGCTGTAAACTCTGTCCGTTTTACTGTTTGGCATCCTACTAATGGATCCACTCCACAATCTTTCCCATTGCAAGTGCACAAGCACCTCCTAAAGTACAAGGATCCGTTCACTGCTCTAAACGAATTCTGTATGCAGTTTTTTACCAAGGTAGTTCAGTCTACATCTGAGGTTCAATGAAGGACAATTTCACTTTATCTGACAAGCATATTTTTCTCACTCTGAATAGGTCATATTGTGCTCTCACATTAAAAGCCCACTGAAACTTGATTAAAATGGATTTACGTAGCCGGCTAATGTCAAACAAAGGGGCCCAGCTCATACAATTAGCTTGTACAGAAATAGGAGCACAAAGCTTTGCAATTACGGTCCTTACTCAGTCCCAACTTATGAGTGTGTGATTGTGGTTACAGGGCAAATCTGAAAGAGGGAGACTGAAAATCTGACATGATAAAAACACTGAAGAAGTTAGTTTTTTTTTTTTTTTGCTTGATCTGAGTTTTAAGGAGACACATACACAGCAGTTTCACTTTGAAGAAACTTAATTCAAAAGCACTGTCAGCGTGCACACACCCACAAACACATTTTCACAGTTCCTTCTGTGCTTCCAGGCATCTACTCTCGAAAGAAAATCACTTCATCTATTGTTTTTATCATGAGAGGCTGGGAAACCTCGTCGACTGTCTAGAGATCAAACATCAAGCTATATTTGGATGACTATTTTGTTAGAGTTAGATTTTTTTGAAAACACTGCTCTGCTAAGTCTGGTATAAGGGGACAATAATACAGTAAGCTCAGGTACCAGGAATCCCTCAGTTAATGTGGATGATATTTTTGTTTGTTTAGCCTTTAGCATCAAAAAACAAAAACAGTAGCTCATTGAACACCTTTCTCAGGTCAGATTCTGTGGTTCAGCCTTAAATCGTACATTGTGTTGTCATGTGATGAAGAGAAGTGTGGCAAGTTTTTCCCATATCATGGTCTGATGTTTATGTCAGTCCATACTCCATACTCGAGTTCTGAGCAACTCTGCAAGAAAGAGATCAGAAAAAGGCATAATTTGATCACATTTGTGGCAAGTGTTGTTTTAATCTCATAATGAGATGATCTAGAATAGACTACATTATGTTACGGAAATGAGATGCTAATGTAACAGTGACCGAAGTCATAAAGCCTTTTTTTGTATAGTAGTTTGAAATGAAATATTTGTCTAAAATAAGATCTTGCAGGCTTTATCACACCAGCCCATGAGACCTGGGTTTTAAAGAAAGAGAGAAGATAGCAAAATGAACTTTGTAGCCCGCTCATACTGTAGGGAAGAAGTTCAACTGCTCACACATTGCCCTATATGTTTATGTAAATCTCATCTTTTTAAAGTTGTTATTGACCTATGTGTCAGGTCATCTCTCCTGGTTTGCTGGTGTTTTGATTGCAAGGAGAGTGTGTAACTGCTGGGCTACACAACATAGCAGTGCGACAGCAGCAGGTTCTACTTTCAGGGGTTTAACAGCACAACAACTTAAATAGAACGGTTGAAGCAAGTACCCCTTAGCTTTTTAAAGTGCATAACCTACAGAATGAAATATCTCCTGGCTACTAATAATATGTATGCATGCACATACTGTAAGTGTATGAGTGTATGTAAGTAGGTGTATGTGTATTTGCATATATGTGTGTATGTGTATATCTGTATGCATTAATCAGGAAACTAAAAATATAAGGCAGTATTGTAATTAGGGGTGTGATTCAATAAGGTCATACATGTTCACCCTCCTTTCATATATTTGCAGCTATATAACATATATGCTGTTTTTCTATTGTTTCTTCCTTTTCATGGTTCTTTTATATTCAGTTTTGGTTAAATGACCACCTTTTTATTTATTTATTTATTGGGTTTGTTTTTGAATTTCATTTGAATAAAGCTGAACTGAACTGAATTTCAACGTTGAAACTAATAATCCATCCATCGACTAATGGGGTTGGAGCAAATCCCAGCTGACAAATGCTATACTCAAGAAGTGAGAACTCCTCTTGAAGTTTTCAGTGGTTTAATGTCCACTCAAACAGTTCCAAACAGAGGTATCCAAAATCCAGCATATAAGAACTCAGTCCAAATCAGGCAAAGACAAACAAACCGAAACAAAGGGTTCCCTAATGTACTGAAGTACTGTAAGACTTGACTAACCAGGCATGACAGTGTGTGGGGTACATCCTGGACAGGTCACCAGTCTCACACAGCGCTGACTTGAGACAGCATTAATAACAACCTCACACACTCACAATCACTTACTAATAATCCCTAGGTCAGTATAGGTGTTTTGAAGGTTTATATTGATTTGGATATCACTCAGCTTTTCTTCTTCTGTTTTTCATCTTCAAACACCAAGGATGAAACAACAGATTTTGTTTGCTGTCATTTCCCATGCATCTTCATTGTCTGCACTGTCAATGTAATATAAATATTAGATCAATTGTCTGATGTACTACTGAAGAAGAGTTTCTCTTGCTCTCTGATTTGGTTTTTCTGCCGGCTTCCATTTTAACATTTCCTGTTATTGAAGGTATTATCATTGTTTTTGTTAAAATTATCAGAATGATCTAATCTATATAAATGTATATCCTATATCTATATTAGTTTGCTATTTAAAAATATTACTGAGAAAAAATTGGAGACAAAGAATAAACAATATGTCAGATGCAGGCAAAGACTAATTATTCCTTCTTATCATATTAATGATTCATCATGTAATCACTAGAGAGAAAACAGCATGATAGCAGCACAGCAGCAGCTTCTGCATCCTGTATATATGCACAATGCATTTGAGGTATTAACAGTACTGGTTTTAGAAGTGCTTAGAATTCAACATACAATCACTGCAGTTCAGCTTTAAAGTAGAAGAAAATAGACCTAAAGTGAAGAAAAATATATTTTGGAACAAGACACAAACCTGTGAAGATTCTGAATTGATTCAAAACATGTGGTTACACCTGTTTTAATGTAGCATAGTGTACATTGTAATGGGCTGATCAACAGTACACGCCCCCCACTCACGGGTTGGCTGCTGGGGCAATGGAATGATACAAGAGCCACGTCACAGGTGTCATGGCAGCACCGCAAAAGTGGTGTAGCAGGGAAGAGCGTGAAGAGGCAGTTAATCTTGCCTTGTCGCAATGCCAAACACTGGCCACGCTCAACGACCACAAGCCTCACTGAAGACACCGACTTGACTGACAGACTACTGGCCAACTTTTGACTCTGACTGAGAGACGGGAGTACTGTTACAAACCATTCATTTATTTGTCGGATTATTATTTTAGCTGCTTTGGGATTTGCCTTATTTTGTGCAAGAGGATCAGTATTTTCTTTTGATTAGGACTGAGATATGGACTCGCATTAAAGTTTGATATATTGTTGCTTGGTGAATATATATTTTGAACCACTAAACAGACTGTGTTTGAGTTTTCTTGTGCTGGGTACAATTTTATTTAAGGTTGTGTGCTTATCTTGAATGTTGATAGAGGATATATCCTTTGTGGTGGGAATTTGAATGAGTGGGACTGGGACAGACCGACTTTGTCAGGACACAGAAGCCTGACTGGCCCCCCAGTATTCTAATTTTTAGATGAAGGTCACACTGTTAAAATCCGTCACTTCTGGATACATGTTATTCTTCACACTATGAAAATACACATTTGCTCCTTGTTGTAACTTGAACATTCTTGGGGAGAGCTCAATGCCCCCAAAGTACAGACTGTACAATATGGAAGGATGTTAAAGAGATAGTTCAGGTTATTTATCAAGACAGTGTGTGAGCTACTCATACATACACAATGTGTTACATATCCGTTCAGATAGGCCGCCATGTGCAACCAGAAGCTGAACAATCAAGATAACACAATCAAATATTCCAAATATAATGTAAGCAGTTATTGATTTTTTTTTCTTTTCTTTTGGTGGATACTTTTTTTTTTTTGAAGTGGTTAAAATTCACAGTTTTGCCCTGACCACAGTAACACATCTGAGCTTCAGTGTAGTTGCTCCTGCTGCTTCTCTAAAATGACATTGCCATCCGAATCTACCACAGGTACAACACTGGTTATATAACTACTTAACACAACCCCACATCAAATATTCCAAACCATCACTTTTAAGTTGTTCTGGTGCTACCTCTGACTGTGGTCACTTCTATAGGCCTGTATCATCTCCATCCTTGTTTAACCAACATATGGTCAACTTGCTGTGAAAGTCAAATGACTGTAAAAACAGGCTGAGTTTTAGTAACCTCATAATTTTTTGATGTTCTGTTCGCAGATGATTTGTCTGGACTGTCTCCCTGAAGTGTTGTCTGCAACAGCTGTGGACAATTAAGTGATCACATCTCATAAAGGGAAGGTTTGTCTCAGTCTAATCCCTGTGCTTCCTCTGAATGGAGATACAGAGAAAGGAAAACCTTGATGGCTGAACGTCATTTCTCTGTTGGCAGATCCTTAAGCGGCCCTCCTTTTGGGACCGTTCCCATATGACATTCATAAACGACAAACTTGATGAACGCAGCCTGCTAATGTGGGAGTGTGCATCGCCCTGACTCCCTTTCAATCAGACAAGACATGCTGATAAGGCTATGCTGAAATAACTACTTCATGGGCTGAAAGTGTGAAGGTCTTCCTCTCCACAGATTTTGCCAAATGGCAGTGATTTTCCTTCGCAAGCTCTTCTGCTCAGCTGCGCAAATAATAGGCTTCTTCTGAGGTGATGAAATCTCATCAGCCAACTCTCATTTTAATCGTCTCCAGTCTAAGCTTTGTCTGCACAGACCTAAAGTAAGGAGATGAAATGGGCTGTGACACAACCACAGGACAGATTCACTGTAGATTATAAGTGCAGGATTTAAATGTGTCTCATATCCTTTGGTCTTTTAGCTGAATCACTTTTTTTAGTGTCAGTGGATTTGTTGATGGCTCCAGTGAGGGCTGAGTCTTTAGCCGTGTCATACTGTGTACCCCACTTTGCCACATAGGGACTCATCAGCCACAAACTATTGTCATAATGTACCTGCAGTTCTCCCCATGCGGAGGTGTCTCAAATGTCACTAACACCTTCTGACATTCTGTGCAGACCAAACTTCCCACTAATGGGTGATAGAGGAAACAAAAAAAAAATCTCTGGAAGTGCTGAAGAATCCATAAAACCAAACAGCTCTCCACTGAAAAAGCTGTTTTTGTCGTCCAGTGCTTCTGCACAAAGGTTGATTAGAATAAAACAAACAGTGTGTAGCGTTCATCTTTTATTTGGATAAAATCAATTTTAACACAAATGATATACAGCATCACAAGGGCGAGCGTGTTTCCTCTTGCTGGAGGATCATTCTGAGATGGGATCTATATAAAAGCACAACAGGTTTTTGGAATGGAATAATATTCCTAAATGACCTTTTGCAACCCAAGCTTACAAACGCGTTCATGTGAATAACTTGTCTTTGTCTTTTTTGTGCAGTCTCACTGAGGCGGAGCTTTTGTCAATACGTGGGTTAGACCACTCTGGGTTCCTGTGTTGATTTTCTTTTATGCAATTACTTCATCTCATTGAGCTGTTCAATAATGAATAAATCAGTGATACATTAACAAACGATTGCCTGATATCATGCTCAGTGGTTGTGTTTCTGGCCACCCGATGGATCAATCCCCCAGACAAATATGTGCCTCATGAGCTGCTAAAAGCTCCACTGTGTTCACCAGCTTGCTGTTACCATTGCCTCTCCTGTCTGTTGCTGGGCAGGTAGCACACAGTGGGCTGGAAACAACTGCTTCAATAAACCAAACAAAAGAAATTAAATAAATAAAAACCCAATTGGATCAGAGGATGTTAAGCACTGTGTAGAACACATAAACGCACCACTCAACACGGATTAAGTTAGAGGTGTTAGCATTATTCTGAACTCAAGTTGAAGCTTTTTTATCCCCTTACCTCTTTAATCAGTGCTGGTCCTGCCAGACCCTTGACAGGCCAGTGGGTGTTAAGGGGTTTAAGAATCGCATATGAATCATCTGGTACTGCTCATTGAGTTCATGGTCATTTTATCAGACCTTGTTTTGAGTTGTATTTTCTCACTGAGCTTCATGTCTCTTAAAAGCTCCTCTTCTTTCCAACCCATGGGAAAAAGCGTCATTTCTGAAAATAGGTTGTTAAAATCCATATTTACATTTGATCACTGAGTAACATGTTGTGGCTCTATGGTGTAAGGAGGTCAGGTGATGTAGTATAAATAGGGACAAGGTCTGTGTTGAAGTGGATGGGGTTTATACAACACAAAGATTTCTCACAGGAGACTACATTTTTCACGCCAATGATAAGCGTTGCTCCATTTATCATGGCCATTCCACATCCATTCCATAATCATGTGTTATTATTGGAGCCATGAGGATGAAGGTCATCCACGCATAGGGAAGATATGGTACACATAAGCTTTGTCTCATTTCAGTCTATGGAGGACAAAGCTTCTGTAGACCATGTAGACTCAGCTGATTACTCCCTATTTTTAGTGATAATTTAAATAAATGTAAATGCATTGTGGGATAGCTGGGACCACAAAGGAGCCAACAGTAGGATCCTTCAGATTCAGGAGATGAAGCCTGCAGGTGAACAAGCCCTCCAAATGGGATGGCCCTGGTTGTGCTGCTGTGACACATGCAATCTTCAAATGCAACCTCTGAATTGAGACAGAACTACAATCTTTCCACAAGCTAACCAAATGGATTCTGTGCCAACATCTAAACCAAACTATGGATGTTCAATAACAAAAACGCTGTGTTTAATCAGTGTTTATTTTTGTCACCATGACGGTATACATCACTGGAGAGCTCATGTCATATCCAAGGGTAAGAATGAGCAGCTTACATGGTCATTTGATGCTGCATTATGTTCAAGGTTCAAGGTTAATTTATTGCCATTCTAAAACATGCTTTCACGTGAAGAGAACAAAACTGGTACTCAGGTCCCAGCAGAGTAATGAGGCAACAGTAAAAAATAAATAAATACAAAATAAAACATGTAAATAAAATACATAAGTCCACAGCAGCAGGAGAGGGGCAGAGGCTGTGTGTTTGTCCATCTGACAGTCTCTGGAAAGAAGCTGGACTTCAGCTGTGATGTCCTGACTACCTGAGGGGAGGGGGGAAGGGGGCAAACAGTCCATTTGCTGGGTGGGTGGGTTCCCCCTGCACCTGCTGACACTGATGTCCTCAATGGAGGGGAGGCTGCAAGCATGATTTTTTGGGGCAGATGTGCCTTTGGTTCATGCCATATACCTGCCACTATAAATGAACATTCACTACATTAGTCATATGAAATCTAAAATAATGGCTAACTGCAGTAGGAGGCCCACTTAAATAGCTACATAACAACCTTCATTAAAACAGATGGCAGTGCTTTATAAATGGTAACTTATCTCTAAGGCCTCAGTTGTCAAAATGACTGAATGATGACATTGATATATTCTATAGATTTCAAGAAACTGAATGATGAACTTCAAAGTGTTTTTCTAAGCAGACAAATGGTGTTTTAGGCAGACAGTTGATGTTTCAATCCATCTATTAGATTGTCCTGAGCAATCAATAATTCTCCCTTTAACTCCACGATGACAAAGGTACTGCTGCAAAGCAAATCAATCAAACATATTTCTATTTCCAGCCACTTAGGTGAGCAGTTATTGGAAACAAACAAACGAACAAAAAAACTTCTATTGCTCATAGATCACCCATATGTTAGGATGGTCATATATCAGTAATGTGTGTGGAGTAACAGGGGAAAAAAACATTGCATGGGTCAGTTATGTTGACTTTGCCTGTGTGGGCTATCTGTTATTGAAGCAAGCAAGACATCCAATAGCTGGATGTGACGCAGAAACAGAGGCTGCAAATAATAACCTCTGCTCCCCGCTGTCCGTGCTGACAGGTCACACCAGGGGGAGGCAGAAAAGAAAAAAACACAAGAGGTGTGAGGAGGAAGCATTTCTATGGCATGAGACAATTTTGCAAAAATGACTATAACAGACATGAAGTCCCCAGAGACATGCAGCATGGAAACTCTTCAGTAAATAAATTATCAGTGTAGAACCTTGAATTAAGTAAATCTCCGCCATGAGATAATTGCAAAACTCGTATGTAGCATTCGGAGTATATGGTGTTCCACTCTTAGTTTAACACTATGAATCTTGTAAATCCACCTGGGGTCACATGCTCTTTCTTTTTGACGTGTTTCTTGTATTTCCTCTGAACGTATTCAGTTGGGACTTAAAGCTTGCGTGCTGTCAATACTCTGCTCGATCCCTGGGTTGCTACCTGTCACAAGCTTCAACAACATGACTAATGAAGTAAATAAATAACTCCCACCCTCACCACCCCCCCAACCCCCTTAACTCAACCCACCCCCTCCCCTGTCCTTTCAGCTAAATGAAAAGCTGCTCAGCTGCTGCAAGATCCATTTTGAGGTTACGCTTCCTTGATGCATCTGCCAAGCCTCATCACGAAGCATTAGCAAGGAAATGCAGCGCAGGGGAGAGAGAGTCTCATAATCAATGCACTGTATAAAACCCACCTCATTTTTAGGATAAATGGTGTTTGAGCATGACGGCTGCCATAACTAAGCTAATATAAATGGGACTAGTCATTGGAGGATGCATCTGTACTATATATTACACTGATTTATTTCAGGGCCTGATGGAAATCTTTGATCATTCTTGTCTGACTGGTTTTGGATTCCTAGATACTGTCACAATACACTAATGAAATGTATCTAATGCTACTGCAGTTACTATACTGTTGCCAAAATAGTAAACAGTGAATGAGCAGATGGAAGATTAAATGATTGGAGCCAGATATTTCCACTTCATCTAAATCTGGAGCTGAGACTCCCTAACTCTTTGTTTGTATGGCAATGGCAGAATTCAAAGCATTGCAGGGAGGTTATGTATAAGACTAATAATGATATGACTGACTGGGCATTTACTGTAGTACCATGGGGCAAACACTCCAGGGCACTGACCTTAACTATTTCATAGCTTGGGGTAAAGCCTCGAGGCATTGCTGTTATCCTCTATGTTTCTTCTTCTTCTTCTTCTTCTTCTTCCTCATCTTCTTCTTTTTAGTGCCTCAGGGCTCCCACTCTGAGGCACTCGCCTGTACAGCTAAGACATGGACTAGAGTGATAGTCAGGGCATGAAACTAACACCCGACTACACACCAAATGCAGATAAATTTTGCGATTGGCGGGTGAAAATGTCAATCTACCCGCCACGTTGGCATGTAGCCAATGAGCACTGACCAACTGTTGTGTTGTTGATGTCAACTACATGTCAGGGTTTTCCATGTCTATCTAAAGCTGAAACAGGCCACCTGGATGATTAATTTCTGTTATTTTCTAGTTTAAATGCCTGCTACCAGGTCAGATACAATTATAAGTCATTAAGATAGACAGCACTTTAATGTGTATTTTCTGTGTTGTCAACCTTTATTTTAGGCACAAAAAAGCTTGGCTGGTAAAAAGCCACTGTGGCAGGTGGATTTCAAAATCCACCTGCCACAGTGGCTGGTGGCCAAAAAAGTTATCTTGAGGCCCTGGTGATAGTATGTCATATATCATATCAATATGATAGTGATATGACATGACATATCATATTATATTGCTATGTGTGCACACACACACAAATGCACACATTCTCTCTCACACACACAAAACACACACACCTGAGTCTGAGAGGTACATCAAGGATGTTTGTGGTGTGTGATAAAGTCCTGCATACACACACAGAAATGCACAAAGACTTTCTTTTTGTCTCACTTTGTCTCCTTAAAGTAAGACTTGTGGTTGTTTTGTGAGCAGTCAATTCAGACAGAGGCCCTTTGCCTCATCCTAACAGATGAAAGGTGACAGTGCCAACAGGTGAGCCACCATCAATTCATACCTTGTCAGTGAAGTGCAGCTGACAACATTCTCATAAGATGTCATACTGAACAAAGAAAAAAAGAAAGTCATTGAAAACCCAGCTGCTGCTGTCCACACAAATCTCCCTCTCTCTTACTCTGTGTGTGTATGAACACCATGTTGCCACTGGGCAGTGTATTGTTGTTGTGTTGTGTTGTGGTCTCAGAGTGCTGTTAAAGTGGAATGGCAATGTGTTCAAATAGACAACTTTGGGTTGATTTTTGAAAGTAGACATCATCTGTGTGTCCTGGAGATAAACAGTCTACTTTTTACATCAAGGACAAGGAGACGCAGTCATTTTGACAAGGGCTGCAGAACTCTCTAAAAACAATGAAACAGGGTGACAGACACAAATGTGTCCCAACATGTCATTTTCTGCGTCTTTCAAGACGCTGCATAGGAGACAGCCCAGTCACGAGATATTCCAAAGGAAATACGTATATATGTAATGTTTGTATTTTCTGACAGTTTATAAGTTGCAGCCCAAAAACATTATTTATGATTCATGATGCAATTTCATAGTTCACAGTTCATTTCATTGTTAGTTTTAATTTGGAAAGAAGAGAAAGCAGGCTGTTGTCAGTTAAAAGCTGTGCCACCTGGAACAGTATCCCATCCCTGGTGAGAGAGTGCTCGAGTCTGCCAGCGTTTAAGAAACAACTGAAGCTGTGGCTAAAAGAAAATCAAAACTGTAACCATCAATAACATGTTGTGTCCTCCCAAGACACACGACACCAGTCATTTGTTTTAACGTGTAAATACATCACACATGTTGATATGTATTTAACTGACAAATGTGCAGTGACCTCACTGCTGTTCCTCCCAAATACTGCACTGACACTGGAGCACTTGAAAAACCCTGTATACCCTGGTCGTTCGGACTTCAACTTACCCCAACTGCACCGGCACTTTACCACTGGGCAGTGGTAGTGTAGACTACTAATATTCTAATTTGCTGTGTCATCATCTGTTCTGTTCCTTCTTTCTAGTAAATGTATGAATGGTAAATAAATGAACAAACCTGTAGCTATAACCTACTAATTACCTGAACTTTTATTTTTTACTTTTATATTTTCAGTATCATAATCATTAAATTTGTTTCTTTCTTTGTTTTTTCAACCTCCCACTTTTCTTCTAACCTGCAGTACCTCCAGTCTTGTTACCTATATGGCTAATGAGTGCACCAACTATAAAGCTGCCAGTTGGAGCTGCCCCCTCAAAAGTAACTTCAGCAGTTAATGTTACAACCAACCACTGAGGCCAGAAAGTAGCTCGACACTGACCAGTAACGGAGGTGAAGAAACCAATCAGCAGCACTGCAGAGCACTGTGCCTGCAAAACACAAGTTTGACGAGTATTTTCAGGATTTCAAATGAACCTCTAGGAAATTATTTATTTCAGTAATAATAAAAACCCTATATGGAATCAATGTGATTATCTAGACGCACTTGTCACCTGCCCAGGACAGTGCTGTACAAAAGAAACACTGTACCATGAAGGGAAATCTCAGCCGGGTTCATGACTTTTTTAGTGCCCCCCAGAAACACTTTGTGATGTCAAACTGAAGAAGATGTTTTCTGACTTTTAAACCCAATCTTCTCTTCACACATAAGTTGCATGCATTCAGCTCTATGGGCCACCATAGAAAAGAGGTCTGCTTTTATAAGCAGATTTACTTGCATTTGATGAAAATCCCAACGTCTACTCACTTGGAAAGGGGGATGTAGGGAGTAACAAGCCCTCCCCCTCTGCCTGCCTGTTTGCTTTTCTCTGCTTGTTGTTTTGCAGTTGCTGGGAGTTGGCTGGTAGGTAGAGCTGGAAGGGTTGTCTGCTCTACATGCCCATCTGGAAAAGAGGCCCCTGGGCGGGGCTTTCAGAAGGCACGAGGGACCACCTCTCTGGCAGTCTCTCTCTCTCTTTCTCTCTCTCCTTCTCTCTTGGCCTGCTGCATCCCCCTCAGCCTCCTTTTTCTGTTCGGTTTGCTTCACCATCCAGCCTGCATCACATCACCTCCACACTCATGCATATACATATTACACCACACCACTTACTGTTTAGATAAATTTGACTTAGATATATTACTCCTTCCAGTCATGTGATAACACTAAACCACAAAAAGCACAATTATTTACTGTCTCCTGTTTGTGATTCCCTACTGCCGATGCTGTGCTTTCATCCTCAGTGCTCACTCTGCTACTGTCCTGCTGTGGCTATGTACCACTGTCGCACAGTGTTGCCTGCCACTTCTGATCACCTGCCAGCATTGAATGTCACTGGTAGCTGCCAGCAGGAGTGAGGTGACAAGGACAAGACAAGAGTTTTTATATCTGTGAACACACTGCTGAGCTGCCAGCAACACTGCTGAACCCTCACTTATTCTAGACTGTAAGTTTCATATTGTATATGAAACAACCTTGTCTCCTTGAAGTGACATTTATATTATATACCTTTTAATTAATTTATGATTTACTTTCTCAGTGATGTTACAGTGTCTAAATTGTTGGACTGCAGTACATTTATGAACTGCACCAGAGCTGGAGGTGGGGTGAATGGTGACCATTATAGGACTGTGGCACTAGAGACTAACATTTGTTACCTAGTCCAATGTTAGAGTTTACCCAGACACAGACTGAACCTCACACTGAACTCGGAGAGTGGGTTTAGAGAGTTTATTAACACAAATAAAGCAAGATAATTAATGGGGAGGAAGCAGGACTGAGGTGAATGGGACAAGGAGCTTTAAGTAGAACCAGGAAGGAAGACCGGGATGATATGAGGGAGCAGGCTGAGAGTGGCAAACGGGGAACAGGCGACTATGGCAGGGCTGCAGGCAAAGAGAAATGAGTGGATTTACAACAAATGTGTGGGGAGTGGAGGGAGGGGCCGGTTGTTAAGATGTAGGTGGTGGGAGTGGCAATTAAGGGAGATGAGCTGCAGGTGTGTGAGAAGATCTGCTGGGGAATGATCAGGTAACAGCCATGCCCAGCCTGCATGTAAACACACACACACACACACACAGAAATACAGACAAGGTGATAGAGGAGAGAAACACCTGGAAAAATTGTCACGTCACGTCACGTCACGTCACGTCACGTCACGTCAAGGATTAAATAGTGTCTCCCGTCTTTACACTACAAGGTTCAACATACCATTTGAAGCTTTAGGTGAGGTCTTGGTCTCATGATGAAGAGGACTGTTTCAATACAAACTGTCACTGAAGATTCATGGATCAGACACTTACTGTGATTTTTGCAGTTAGTCGCCATGTTAAAGAACAGCAAGTACTGAAACATTGAACAGTTAGACATGTGCATTCAAAAGTTTAGAGAAGGTCAAGTTAAGGCAACACATGTAGTTTCTTGACCTTAAAATAATGTTTCTTGGGGCACTGAGTTGAGCAGATGCCTCATATGCAGAGACTACAATCCTTGCTGCAGCTGGCCCTGGTTCGAATCCTAAATCTGGTGGCCCTTCCCTGCATGGCATTCCCCCTCTCTCTGCCTTCCATTTCCTGTCTCTCTCAACTAAACTAAATTATCCCATCCTATCCTATACTATTACACCCCCCCCCAAAAAAAAAAAAAAACTTTAAAATAATGCTTCTTAACTCATTCAAGTGATAGAAAAACATTTAATAGGATGAATTGTGCTGCCGCTGCAGCCTGAGTAGGGTCGTGCCCGCTGCAACTTTCTTGGGCAGGTAGGAACACATCCCCCCTCCCATCTGCTGTGAAGGCAGAGTATGACCTGAGGTTTGAGCATCCCCGGGGAAGCACAGTATGTTAATTTGTTGATGGAGCCAGTGTTGGAGGAAAGTAAAGAGGTGAAGTGATCGATTGTAGAATTTTCCAGCTGTCCACCAGAATCTCACTCCCCTAGTCAGACTTTGTTCAAGCTCAAGCCCGGTCTCCCTGCTCTTCTAACCTGCACACGAGCCCCCTGTGCTGGACCACACGGCCGGCCAGCCTCCCCTCCAGAGCTCCAGCAACACACAAAACCCTCTTTGCTTGGCACCGACACCAGCTCCATCAACAACTTCACGTAGGCTACTGTGCTTCTCCAGGGATGCTCATACCGCATAAAGTATTTATGGCACAGTAGTAGGTAGCAGACAGTTACCCTAAGCCTAAATCTCTCTGTGTTGCTTTAAGTTCAGCTGTAAAGGTTATAGTGCATTTTAGGTGCATTCTGAAATTTCATCCCAGTATCCCTAACTTTATGTCCATGAGTGTTTCCTGTAGTGGACACTGGCTTGTCAGATGAATGGCAGCTTCAAGAGGAAAACACTCTCCATTAACAACAAAGCATGTGATGTGATTTTTAATGAATTGGTTGAGGTGTACAGTCACATACATAGGAATTTCATTAATGCACTCAGTAAAGTGCTGATGTTATCATTTTTCACCAATCTGTAAAATTACATCCTTAAATTCTAATGGATTAACTGTAGGAAGATAAATTGCATCCTTCAAGAAAGGATAGAAGAAAATACTAAATATTAGTTTAAAAATATTTAGCATTTTAATTGTGATTAATCAAGTTAAGTTTTTTAATCGTCTGACAGCCATAATTTGATGAAAGCATTTCATCGTTACACTGTTGGAGGTAATGAGTTAGAATTTCTCTGATCCTCATAAACCAGTTAGTGAAGAGTAAAATAAAATGGAAGAAAATCCACCTTACTAGTTCAAAATTTGACTTTTGGCTTTACTTTTGATGCACTTGGGATGCGACAGATCCCTTTGTTTATGTTTGTACAGATATCTACTTTTAAGCAAATCACATTCAGAATGAAAGAGGCACATTTTTCTTTCAGATAGGTTTGTTCTTGTGAGGAATACGATGTGAGGAGCGCACCAGGCCCTTCAAGTATCAACATCAAAGAGCCGTTGAAAATGTGAAGTTGATTGAATTGTGGCATTTGCCAAAGCTTCTTTTGTTCCTGCTAATTAGCTTCCTGGGTTTCCCTACATTATCACATTTATTCACATTTCTTAGCAACTAAAGAGTATGATGCAACGCACCATTTGAATTTTAAACATTTTCCCCATCAGTCAGCTTGTACAAACACGTTTAACTGAAAAGCGATTGCCCATTTGCAAAGGAGGTCTTTTCATCTTTTTAATACGGTGATATCCCCAAAGACAGCACACCAAATATTCCATACTTTTTGGTTTCTCTGTGTGACTTTGTCTATTATTCACACAGACTAAAACACACACACAGGGATCGCTGGGATCGGAGCCTCAGGTCAGCGACTGAGAGTTAAAATGGCACTCATGGGGACAGTCGCTGGCATCTGGTATCACATGCAGCAGGCCTGCAGTTTGGTGGCTCACGCCCACTTCTCACTCTCCCAGTGGCACTGAGAATTAACCCAAGCCCTTTTACGCTGCCATCTCTTCCTCACAGCCATGCTGCTCTCCAGGCAAAAACCGGCAGACTAGAGTAGGTTGAGTCGAAACAAAAAGAAAGAAATAGTGTTAATATACAAATTTCATTTAAATATTTAATTTATATTCAGGACACCGCATGAAAAGTGTTCTATGTTGATTTCTAAAGGTAGTATGAAAAATAGCATTTTCTTTTCTTTACTATGAGACACTGTGACTTGACTTTCTGGTGTTATCTCTCAGTATCAGCACCATGTGTTCTGCATGTCTTACGAAAGTGACCTTGCATTTGTTTTTTACATTCACACTGTATGGAATGACAAGCTTCTTGTCAAGCAGCTGAATCTTATTACACAAGGTTCTTCCTTTGTAGGTGGTGAGATGTAAGCCATACAGTGAGAAGTGGTGAGAACTTGACTCCTACTGTCATCCTGAGTTTTTCGTCCATTGCACCACAAGCAAGGAAAAGTTAAAACACTAGCTGCACTGCGCTCTGAACCCTATAATGTCATCAAAAGCATACTTGTTGTTTCCTGATGTTGCAGGAGTAGAAATGTTCAATTTGCATTGGCAGTAGCTTGGCACAGCTATATGGCTGAAAGTAAACAGGATAAAGCGTCAGTAAATACAGAGGAAGAGAAACATCTTACTGCTCTGGCAAACTTTCACCTAGAGAGTTCAGCTGAACTTTAAAATGTAAACTCTCATCCATTCATAGTTGTTGATCAATTACTGTTCAATGATCAGGATCATTTTTGGAGAAATTTTGAAATTATAATGGGTGTGTATTGCATGTAATGTAAGGGATATTCTGGCATAAGTTTAACCAATGGTCTAACGCACTGTGAGACTGAGTACAACACCCCCTGGAGAGATCAAGTTTGCCGACTGCAAACTTCTCTAGTTGTAGCAACTTCAGCAAAGGCCGCACGATAGCAAAAATCCTGCTGTCTTTGTAGCCAAGAGCCAACCACGATCAAAAAAGCCACTCACAAATATTGATCAGAACAGCACCATACTTCATCAACAGTACAAATAGGGTCCCAGCACATAGTACAAGGCATCAAACATCTGCTATCTTTGCCTGCTTTCTATTGAAAAGAGACGAAAACAGAACTCACCCACTCTCATTAGACCATGGGTTAAACGACAGAATATCCCTTTAAGGCTGGAGTGGGTGAAGTGGTCGGAAATTATACATTTTTTTTCTCTTAACACACTGTTTCCGGCCACAAATTACACTCTACACACAGGATTTTTTTCCACAGTTGTAGACAAACTTCTTCTCATTTAACTCACAATGTGCTGAAAAAAGCAGAGACAGACACTGAACTATGGGCCTGTAAGTGAGGCCAGTCTCATCTGTCTCCCTATTGGAGCAGATTCTTGGGAAAAGCAGAAGTGCCTCCTGTAATTACTTGCATGGGTTTCCAAAACATTTACTCTAGAAACACCAATGACATATCAATGTGTTCAAGAAGGCCTCTGGTCACTCACAGTCTATTTCTTGTTCTGACAGGAGCTACCGTTTTGCCACAATAAGCCCAAATGTCTGACCACTGCTGAGACAGAAAATTGTTTTTTTCTTGGCGATGTTGCCTGCCTCTGCCTGGGGTCCATTTATTGTCGTGGTAACACCTCAAGTTGCCATGGTAACCTCTGAGCCTCAGGCCAGTGCCACAGCTGAGACCTATTCATTAATTAGGGACTCCTCTGATATCTCTGCAGTTTATCAACTATTTCACTGATATCTCTGACCATTTTCCCATACATTTATATGGCATCTTTGTGAAACACAACCACACACACACACACAAACACACAGGGAAAGACAGACAAGATACAGAATGACAGAGGAGAGAGAAACACCTGGAAAAAGTGTCACAGTGCGTCATGTCGCGTCATGTTACATCACGTCACGTCACACACAGACACAAACACACAGATATCATTATGTGATAACATGTAGACAGACTTAACATTACATAATGTAGCACTGTAATATCCACCTTTAGCAAACTGTCTGCAGTGGGGTTACATTAAAACAAACTCTAACTATGACAGTGTGTGCACTAACTACCTTCCATGTACTGTAATGACTATGCAGCAGCTCATCCTGTTGCTAGACGAGCTGCATAATTTTAATATAGATATTAAAGACCCTGTTGGAAGGTTTCTGCTGAAAAGCAAATCCAGAGGAAGTTTTCAGTTCAGAGAAGCTGTTGCTTAGCTCACCATGCAAAACTGGAGATGACAAATTCACAGGAGGACATTGAAAAATGTACCTGTAATGAAAAGCTTTTTTTTTTTTTTTACAGAATTAAATAATTAATTTATTACAGAACAAACTTATTTTGGCCAAATAAAGACAGTTTGAAACCCATGTCATAGACTTTAAATGCAGCTGATAATACGAATGAGATAATGAATCCATCTCAATGATATTACATCAAATCATATTTAAGACATCAGGCCAGGGATTTCCAGGGAGTTGTCATGATACATTTACCTCATCTAAGGAACAACTGCTTTTCTCCACAAATCCACATATGTAACTCTCTTTTGTTTTTTTTTCTTTGTGTTACAAAAATAGCAGAGTATAACATACAACTCATTTGTCATCTGGGTCATAATGAGATAAGTTACCATCTCACCTTGACGTCTCTCCAGCTGACACACACGTCTTTGCTTCTCCTGGCTGAAGGAGAGGAGAGTTCCAACTTCAACAAGGTGTTGAGTTCATGTATCACTGATGCCACGAGGCAGGATACTGATGTGTCGCCCTGTAACTCAATTAAGGCAGGAACGGCTCCAAACTTGAGCCGAGGAATCAATTTCTAACTGGGGTTTTAATCGGCAGCAGAAGATTCTGCAGTGTCAGTGGGTGAAGTGTCGTTACTCACAACACCTGAGGGAAGTGACAGCGGATGTAATGAGATTCTCAGGGCCTTGTCTCTCATACGCATCAGCAGCACTAAACAGTATTAAGGGAGCCATGGTTTATGCGCATGATATATAAGGTTCTCTGCATTGTAACATATGGATGATAGGCCTTTAAACAGCTCTGGATCTGCCTCGACTTTCATTTTTCCACCCAGATCTCTACTGCATCAATAGAAATGGAAAGGGAAGTGGGGGATTTGTTCAGTGAGCACTGCTATCTAGTGCAAGCATCCAGTGCATGCTCTGGGGCTGGGTGACAGGTTGGCTACACATCCTGCTGGATGGCAGGATGGTGAAAAGGTCATCTCTGGAGTGCTGAGTGTAACCTTTAACTTCAGCTTGCTTATTATTTATTTAATTGTAACAATAAACAGTCTCTTAAAGTTTGTTGTTATGAGTGGAAAATATGGAAAATGTCTGCGCTCAACTACTGTGAGTCCTCTGTGACACAATAGGTCAAAATCCATTTGTGGCTCGGAAATGTTCAAATCCTGATTTTATAACTGTGATATTGTTTGATAAACCTCCAAATCCATAAAGTAAAAGACAAAGACTGAGCCGTGATTCCAGCTGTGTTTACTGTTAAAGGATAACTCAGAGAGAAAGTTAGGAGAGGTTGTGTCACAGAAATATTGGTGAAGTGGAGGTGAAGTGGAGCCATGTAGGCAAAGAGTGGACTGGAACCTGGGCTCCTGGGGCGAAGACTAAGCACAGAGGTACAACCACAAAGGCCCCAAGACAAATGACCTTTCCTCTGCCTTTGTCTAACATTCACAAAACTTAAGCATCTCTTTACCTCCAACTCAAGGCACATAACCCCAACAGCCTCCATCACAGATGGGCCATCACAGCCACATGTCTACATGCAGAGCTGCAGACACTTTGGCTGGATTAGTTTAAAAGAAGATGAGGCGTGCAGCCGTTGCCCTGGTTACCTTGTGTTTTGGATGGAGACATTGGGGGAGGACAGATGGGAACGAATGGTACGTGAACTGATTACCTGTGAAGTGTTCTCAGTGTGTCAGTGTCCAGCTGATTCACAGTAGAAGCTGCAGAACAATTTGTCAAAACACACACATTTTTTTCTATTATTCTCAACGTTGCTGTTATGTTGTTGTACGTCACACAAAATTTCACCAGTTTATCTGACGTACATAATTATGCCTTGGCCGTGCACAACATCACCCCAGTTACACACTGCACAGGAAACAGAGAGCTGCTGCTTTGTCACGAGGCACCAGTGTAAATGAAAGGCCCTTGGTGGGCAGTGCTAACTCATTTTCTTTGCCCTGTCTGCCTATAGCATGACATCATACTCAGAGCCAAACTTTGCTCTGCATGATCATGTCATATGGTTGAAGAACATACGGAAAGAGAGGAGGTCAAAAGGGGTTGAGATGAGAGTAGTTGAAGAAAACATCACTTCCCTCAATGCAACACTGCGTTTTGATTTAAACACTGAGACAAAAGCGACACTGCTTCCTTTTTTGGTACATAACAACAACAATAAGGGATGTATACAGTGCACAGTGCAGCTCCTGTGGATACTGGGATTTTTAGCCTTTTCAACTCACAGGGTACATCTGTGGCCTCCAACCCAACCCAACCCTAACAACACTAACCCCCAATTATGAGCCCAAACATAAAACACCTAGATACTTTTTAGTTCCTGCTTAAAGCAACATTATGTAGTTCCTCAGCCTTAAAATAATGTTTCTAAACTCATTTAAAGTGGTAGAAAAATGGTTAATAGGATGAATTGTGCTGCTGCAGCCTGAGCGGGGTCACATCAGCTGCAACATGTTTATGGAAGACTAGTGTTTGTTTTGATTTGTGATTTGTGTCAGAATTAACAGGGTAGGAAACAATCAGCTGCAAATCATAATTTGCCTATTGTAAATTAGGAGAAACAGGCACCTGAAATCCCAACGTGCAGCTGCAGCTGTGAATGAAAGAAACAAGAACTGGTAATGAAATCAATATCCATCACTCTGTCTCAACTTGTGCTGCTGTAGTGTTTGCTGTTCACTGATGAGATGACTCAGACAGTCAAAGATAGGTCTGAGTATTTTCTAATATTTAAATTTTGGGCAAAGGAATGATACTACATGATCGAGATTCTTTTTTTATTTAAAAGAAAGAGAGAAAGAAAGAAAGAAAAAGAAAGAAAGAAAGAAAGAAAAAAGAGGAGGGAAGAGAGATGAACAGGTTGTTCAAGGCTCTATCTCTAGCTTCATGGCATCAGAACTAGCACGACTATGCTGATAATAAGGAGGACAGCCATGAAGCCCACAGCTTTCACCAAATCCTTCCATGCACCGCGGGTTACATTCTCCCTTGCAAGTTGATTCAGGTGCACTTTGATGTGACTCTGTAAGGACTTCACAATGGTCGCATCAACGGCTGGATCCTTTCGTTTAGTCATGATCTCCAGCGCCCGCTTTCCGCAGAACTTCTTCCTTAGTTCGTCCATTACAGCCTTGTAGATCTTCTTGAAGTGTCTGAAGCCAGGAGAGACACCCTCTGCACTGGTGAGACCCTCCATCACCTGGTTCATAAGTCTCTTGGTGTGGGTGAGCTGCTCCTCCTGCCTCTCAAAAGCACGACACTCAGTCAGTATCTTCACTATCAGTGAGCTGACGAATAATTGCAGCTGGTATTCACAGCAGGTTTGTGCCTCAGAGCCGGTGTTGGCTGAAGCCAGAGCAAATTCAGTTGTTGTTTGGGTTGAGTCCTCTTCATGCTCCTGAATCACTGTCTTTGGTGTGTCCTACATAGGTTCAACAGTTATGCCCATTTGTTCCATGATTGATGCTGGTTGTCTCTGTCAGAAGAGAGAAAACAGTAGTTAGTATAGTTGAACTAAAACAGTAAGTACATGATGGGAACGCTGCTCAGTTTAAAACTAATGAGGAATTCTGCATGAATTCTGTCTTCACTTAACACCACTGTTTAGGAATTTAGGCACTTAGTTCACGGGTCATCCATTCATAACACGTTGATGGACCAAAAAAACAGTGGTGGTGGACGTTTCAGAGTCAAAAAACTTAAACATTAACCTTACTGTCTGAAATGGAGCCCTGCTCGTGCTTACAGGCCCGTCCTGCCAGGTCCAATATGGCAGTGATGTTGAATGATGATCCAGCATCCAGTGTCATCTGGTGCTGACAGTGCTTTGCTTGTGTGACCTCAGTTGTGCTCGTGCATCTGTTACTCTAAAGCCACATGCATTTGCATTGTTGCTTTCTAACAGCTACTACAATTTCCATGTGTTCCTTAAATACCCCACACGCAGATAGACACAGGCTACAGCACACATTATTATGGCTCAAATTAAGTGTTTTGGGTGCAGTAGTCTACTGTGCAGCTGCATTATGGGAGTTTCTAGTTGTGATAGCAAAGAACTAGAGTCCCCATTGCCCCTAGTGAGCCTAAAAACATTTCCCATTTCATTTAGTCTCCCCTGACAGTGTGTCTCCCCAGGTGACTGGTATGGACAGCTCCTTCTACCTTATAACAAAGTCCTAAGGTGAAGGTTGTTTTTCATCATTTTCTCTTCGTGACATTTTAAAATAATAAGAAACAGATTATTGCTACATTGAAAGCAGTTCACAGCAGTAAACCAGAGATTTCTTGTGTGAGGTGCAGACTTGTGAACACCTTCAATCATCAGTAAAGGTGCAGCAGAAGGAAAGCTAAATGTCAGAGTAATGTTGAGTTGCACTTACAGGTTGTATTTTCCTGGAAACTATACCTCAGCCACTCTTGTAAAGTTAATTTTCAGAGGGAGAAGCAGTTTCAGGTTTTTATTTAGTGACTTAATCAGCACATCTGCTTTGTTTCCCACAGGAATCATTTCCCTTCTCAACAAGATCTTGTTTTGCTAATTAACAGAAGGTGTTTTTCTTTGTGCAATCCTTTTAGGTTAAACTTCAAACATAAATTTCCTTTCCAAACTGACATTTGGTACTAGATCATCCAGCTATGTATTTTTCAGTCATCTAAACTTTTTTTTGTTTGTTTTTTTTCCATTATGCTACTTGGCATGCCCCCAGTAAGGAAGGCAAATTGTCTATGGTACAGACTTTAACCATGGTTGGATGGATTTGGAACAGAACCCAGTGGAGCCCACAACACCCCTGACTGACAAGACATCAACAGTGACAAAATACGGATTTGGCAGTGGAAAAAGTCACCCAATAATTAAACTGGTCAAGATGAGGAAAAAGCCATGACCATGGTGAAGAGACACAGGTGATGGAAGACTAACTGTAGTCTCTCATGGTGAAGTAATCTGTTTTTTGTTTTTTTCCACCTGACCACCAGAACTCTGCTCTGATGTGCAACACAAAGCCATGCCTTGTAACAATGTGTTCCTTGATACACATCAATTTTACATTCTCACAACCCATCCTCTGAATAGGGATTTCACAATCAGAGCTTAGCAACTGTAACCAGCCACAGCAGGCTTGTCAAGCTTTTCTGTGTCTTAACCCATGTACTGAAGCAGTGTTCAGGATGTGCAAAGAAAGGCACAAGGTATTAGATTAGAAGGCTGATGTCTTTGTTTCAACATTTCAAAAAAAAAACAAACAAACAAAAAAAAACACCATGACAAATGTGCAAATGGATAGTGTCCTAACTGTGATATTTCCAAGGTCAAGGGTTTGCATATCATTAGGCATCTACACTGTGTTGTGAGCTCATGGGCATTATATAAGATAAGATACTGTATTCCTTTATTACTTCCACAACAGGGAACCATTCACTTCACTTCAGCGGCAGCAAACATAAATGAAAAAGAATAAGGAACAACAAATGATAAAGACAGGCAATAAGAGAACCAACATTTGAAAAGATATAATAAAACAGCCTTGTAATTTTGTACAGTCCATGCTAAACTTTAGCTCCATATGTCTGAAAATTGCTATGTTGCTGTATTGCAGTTCTTGCCATTGACACATAGGGCTCTAGTTTCCCGGCACAGCGCAAGAAGGCGCAGGGTGGTGAACCAAGCGCACTGCTAGTTTTGTGCAGCGCAACACGTTGCACAGTCAGTCTGGCGGACCAAAGTGCACCTAGATGGGTGTGGCGGTGCAGTAGGGGGAGGTGTCGACAGATTCAGCTTGGCGCACTGACAGTTTTGTGCCAAAAGGCTTCGCCGACAGTGCGCTGAAAGCTCGCCAGCTCCAACCTGGTCAACTCTTGGCTCAAGGAGGAGCGCGGCTCGTCGAGTGGTAGTTTGGCTGACCGGCGCACAGTGCGCACACATCACCAAAACCTCACAGGCAGGTTTCCAGAATGTCAGACACATTTCAATGCACTAAATAATCACAACAACCACTTTTCAATGTAACTATCTGGATCAGCACATACATTTATATCTATATCGATTGTCCTGTCACATCTGATGTCAGATCAAAGGCGGTTGGCGCGTAATGGAAACTCAACCTGACTGAATGAACAGCTGAAACCAACGAGATCACATCTCTTTCAGCCACAAACAGCCTCGGCATCAGATAGTGGGCATATATTCAGCATCTCTCATCTCAGAGAATTCAAAAGAAAGGAGAAAAACAGAGACTCTCGCTGACAATGGCCAGACCACAGAGCTTGGTGCTGCCTCCTTTATGAACAGGTGCTTTTCTCCCCGTTACACATGGTACTTGTTTATGTTGTGATCTGTGCATCTACTCATCTTTGTTACACGGGCTTTAAATATAGGTTACTGAGTGTCTTTATTCGTGGAAAAGGGTGTCTTTTTTTTTTTTTTTCACACTGGTCAACGGTTCTCAGTGTATCAGGACAGTAACCTCCTCTCAGACTACTTTTGCTTCATCAGCCCGTGGAGGTCTGTTCATGTTATCATATATTCAGCCTGTGAGCCTGGACCTCCTGGACCAAAACTTCAGTTTCCTCCTGGGAGAAGTCTGGCCGTCTGGTGTCACTGTCTCCTTCATCCATGTCAAAATATAAAATGACAAAATTGCAGTGCGCCCCGCCCACAGCTCATTTGATTGGTGAAGATCTGAACTCACGCCTTCTCTCCTTCCTCTTTCCCACTTGCACCGGTAGGAGGGACAGAGGTGGGAAAGAGGAGGACTCGCGCCAGGGTGCACGGTTAACGAAAACTGCAAAATGCGCCTGGACACATCCGGTTGGCGCGGCGGAGCAGCGCTGCGCTTCACTTGCGCATGGTCCACAAAACTAGAGCCCATTGTGTCCAGCATCCAAAAGAGTCAAGTGATGGATTCTTTTTTCTTTTTTTTTTTTTTTTTTAATAACTGTCTGACTGTCTCTGACCAACAAAACTGCCTTCACCTTACTTTGACCAAGAACCTTGATTTGGAAAAATAAACACATGTCATTTTCAACATTTCAATAAGCAACCAATGCATTCATCTGGTGAGATATTTCTTACATTGCAATATGACATAAGTTAACACACTTGTCCTATCCTGAGCCCAACATTAAACCAGTGTGTGAACAGTCTAATGAATGCATAGCTTCAGATCACAGTGGTTGCATTTTGCCATTGAGTTGGTACCTAGCTTCATGGGTATTCAGATCACATGAAGTCCTGCCAGGAGTAATTTGCTCTGTGTGGCCTTTCCCTGTGTGACCTTTTAGTGATTAATGCAGGGCCAGTGCCTCTGTGTTAACCCCCAAACACCTCTGACATGAGCTCGCCCCAGCTGTTGCCTAGCACACATCCTGACATTACTAGCCTGATGTTGATGCTAGAAGAGCTGGAACCTTTTGTGGGCAGTGTGTAATTAATGTGTTTGACAGCACATTAAATCTAGAACACTTTAAAAGAGTCTAATGGCTCTCTGAGGAATACAGTACCCTCATAACGTGCTCTGTGCGGCACAATGTTACCTCACCTGCCGAGCATTGTCCTGCAGTCTTCAAGGTCTTATTAAGTATTCATTGTTAACAGCTGCATCGCTGTGTGTGATACATTCACTGTTAGGTTCCACATTCTGGTTAAGATACAATACACGCATAAATACTATGTATGACTTCAAGTATCTGCTGTAAAAGAAAAACAACAAAACCATTTATACTGTAAAACTGCTATAGACCGGAAACCTGTTTCTGCTCAGACTTGTTCTTTATAATACACCCTCTCTTCACCATGAACTGGATAGAGTGAGTATCAATAAGTGGTGAGATGACCCAGTCTGACTGGGATTAGCTGGTTGACCTGCTAACTCCAGGAGGAAAAAAAAGTTGTAGATATAGAGGAAAAACAGGAGGATTGATCTTTATATGTTTAGACAGCTCCATGGAAGTAAATAAAAGTTAGATATTGAATTTGTCACATATCCTTTAGACTGGAAAGTAAACAGCTGCTAATGCTAATGTTAGCAATGTAGCCATATAGCCATTTTCACATACAGCTTCTTTAAACAACTGACATTTACTCTCAGTTGTGTCACTACATCATCATTGTTTAGATCTTGGATGTCTTTATATTTCTGCAGCTGAGATAATCAGGGATGCAGTAAATACAGCATCAGTTGAACAGGATGATGTTAGTCAGTCTATGCTGAGATAAGATAATCTCCCT
The DNA here is from genome assembly GCA_021432705.1 of Caranx ignobilis. NCBI lineage: Eukaryota > Metazoa > Chordata > Actinopteri > Carangiformes > Carangidae > Caranx > Caranx ignobilis. The sequence goes on from MU269983.1 coordinate 19,979,762, forward strand.
TTGAACAGGAGGAAAGCTGTGTGCACAACTGCAGTGAGTACAGTAGATTGAAGCTGATACAGGAATCCCTGTGTAAACCTTAATGGATTTTTTGTACTTGTAATTGTACCATTTATCTTGTTTTTTTTTACAAGAAACAAACAAACAAAAAAAATAATAAGAAAAAGCTCTATTATATGTTATATGTTCAAATGTATAATGACACAAAATGAAATGTTACCATTGAGTTTTTGTGCAAAATCCTCAATATTTTCCCCACTTGCATTGGATATTTGCATCAGTGGAAATGGAATTTGGAAGATGCTGTAAGTCCTGCTAACACTGGATGACTGAGGTTAAAGTTTGGCAAAGATTGTCCTTAATAAAAAAAAAAAAGAAATCAACATTACTTCTGTATCTGTACATCATTCTACCTCTCATAGTTTTTTTTAATTTTATTTTATTTGTATATTTATTTGTTTATTTGCTGAATGTTGGCATTGATGCAATCACCAAATATGGATTTATTGAATTGTTGCCTGAGAATGAAAAGCTGAACAAACAGAAGTGATGGGTAAAGCCTGCAATGTGCATGAATCATCCTCCTATAGTGTGAGTGGAGAAAAACAAATCAGTGATGGTGAAATTGCTCTTGCTGGGTGTTTTTTTTTAATGGTACAAAAGACATTAGTTTAAACATTGGCACCAAATGTATAACCAAGTAATTAGAGAACTGGTCATTAAGATCAACTGAGTTAGCACTAGAGTTGTGACGATAGTTCAGGTTCAAAGAGCCGATGCCATAACAAATGAGATATTTCAATCTGTAAAGTCCAATGTACCTTCTTTCTTTCCCTCCTTCTGCCTCCTTTTTGGCAACAGGACATATGTGTTCCGTGAATAATGTGACCGTCATTATAGCCAGCCAGTCACAGAATCCTCAAACTTCACCCTGTAATTGCAGTGACTCTTTAAAGCCACCCTGTTGTAACTTTGTTTGGAGTGAGACGATGAATGAAATGAATCATATTTATTGTTCCTGCTGGATTTCAGACAGAGGTGTCTGAATGAATGCAGGTGACATTTTAGCAAACTAATGGACTAAATATAACCTCGAACGTGTGTAATGGGTTTTTTCAAAGTCTGGACAGCATTTGATCAGAAAGAGTCTGAGGTCATCTCACTGTTCAAATATCTGAACAGAGGCTGGGTCAGAAGCTCTGGTGTGACGACTGTTATGAGTCCTCTTTCATGTATTTAATTTAAGTTGCCTGCACTGAGTCATAAAAGGTACTTTTTAATCTGTCCTGGCATCCCTACTGGATTTTTTTTCCTTTTCTTTCCACACTTGCACAGTATACAGAGATCAGTCACTTTATCTGTCACCTTTCAAAAACCTTCTTACAAGATTGTTAAGATATGAAGAGAGCAGGAGCTCTCAAATATTCAAGCTTCCTAAAGAAGTCCTAATCTTTCCCAGCATACACAGCTGGTTCAGTGACATTATAAACAAAAATAAAACAGTTTACTTTTGAGCTCTGGCTCAATTTGAAGTTCATTTAGCAAATATGGAAACATTTTTCAAGATGACTCCAAATTTATGAAAGGACAGCTATACAAGTCCAGTCACTTTTCAGCTGTTTTGCTAACCCTCCCCTGGCCATGTGCATTTGTAAGGGATAGAATAGTGGATAATGCCATTTATCATATACGTGTTACAGTGTGTATATTTGTGTAGTCTTATCTGTCATAAACAAGAGATTACGGGTGATGGGGCGTGTTTGTGTCATGGTGCCGTTGAGACGAGAGCCGGGACACCGGGTCAGGCCAAGAGACGCTACTGTAGGTGGAAGGCAGAGAGCCTCCATTCTCCCTGTAACAAGTTACAGGTCATGTATTTAAAGTCCGTGTAAAGTGAAAATAGATTTGTTTTCTGAGTCAGTCACATCACAGACATATGTCTTATTAACCATCCTGCCAAATCTGAAGGTTAGAAAATGTCGTTTAGTAGGTGAAAGTTTTAAAATCATGACAAAATCAAGCTGATCTCTCAGCTCTGGAAGCTGGGGGTGTGTCTGCTGCAGGCACTGAAGCTCCGCCCACTTGTGAAGCTTCGTCAAATTTCAACTGTCAATCAAATACCAGCCAACAACAGAATGCTAGGTGCTCGACTCCCACTATCGGTCAGCTGCGCTATCGGGGTTAGTGGAGACTTGCTGGTAGTGGCCAGCTATAGGCCCAACACACCAGCGCCTCATTGGGACTGTGTGATCTTTCCCTCACAGCTAAGTTTGTATCTTCTGCTAAGTTTTTAGCACTCGCCCTTATCGAGTGGTTTTGCAGTCGAGCTGTTAGGGGGGGTCATAGCTAGCTGGAGGCTCAGTTACATCATTAGGCTTCCTCTTAGTCCCGCCCCAAAAAACAGAGAGATCCGCGTCCTCAGAAACAGTTTTGCTCTGAAACTCCACAGCTCAGTTCTGTATATTTACAATGTTTCCACCTGTTTTCAGCAGAAAAAGAAGAAAGAGATGTCCTGCACACTGTCCAACGACTTGCAAAAAACTTTTAATGTGACACAGCAATTCAGTCCTTAGACCTTTTTCAAGCAGAGACTTCACCTGTTTTCAGCAGCCATACTCTAACTTATTTTACATGTTTCCAATCAAATCTCAGATTTCACTTTACACAGTCTTTAACCATCACAATTAGTCTGAAGCGGTTTAATTAAGGTAAAAATGTAGCACAGTTAAGGTGAAGTCTTTCATGGTAGCTCTTTAACAGCTGTCCGATGTACTACTTCAAAATTCTAAACTCAAGGCCCAGAGAGTAAAATTGAAGATATTATTCAAAGAAAAACTTTGAAATGGTATTTTACATAGGGCTAACTTCTCAAGTAGCAGGATGTAATTTTCAGTTCCAATAAAACAGGGTTAGTGCTGAGGAGAAAAGTGACTGAACTTTAATATCTCATCTATTTTCATCATCTTTCCCCCTTCTCTGACATTTAAATCCAAATTCTCTCTCACTTCCATGTAGTCACATTCACTCATCTGGTCAGTCATCTTTCTGCCTACATACCACAAACCATTGTTGGTTGACCCTTATTTTATTGTCATCCTTTAATCACATAATTCAAACCCACTATTGCACAATCTGCGATTTTCCCATTACCACCATGACCTTCAGATCATCCTGGATCATCCAACAGAAGAACCTCCATCTTCCATGTACGTTTTTTTCTTGGCCAATATCTGTGTGTTAATTGCAGGGGTCTTGACTTAAAGCACACTTTTATATTCCCATTAACAGATAATGGCCGAGTCATACATCTGAATGCCTTCTCTTTTGACGTTTCAGTGAATGTCAGAATGCATTTCCAGTGTGAAGATGTTTTCTTAAAATGTACTTGCTCCTTCCTGCAAAGCAGTAGGGCTTCATTCAATTACATACCAGGTTTCATTCACTCAGCAAACACTCAATATATAATTTGAAATGGCCTCAAAAACACAAAGCAACATTTGTTCAGTTTTTAAGATCAATCCACATTTAATAATTGAGTTTTCTAAGCACAAAAAACACTTTTAATAAAAGTTATGAGCACAGAAATTAAAAATATTCAGAATGTATCTGCTCCCTTGTTTCTCACTGCACTTCCATACACTTTGTTCTGAAGAATTTGTTCTTGGCAAAGAATTCATTGTGAATTTCCTAAACCAACAGCAGGTTTCTCCTGAGTGCGTTGGCCTAAATTGATACGATGGGGAGCTCTGGAGCCATGTGCTTCCAAACATCACAAATATGTTGCGGCGCCACATGACAGTGTGTAAATAAAATGAAGCCCCTTTGTTGCTTTTAGTGTCACACTGAGTGTAGGGTTTGGCAGGCAGATGCTGGGCTGTTTTACATCTGTGTCCGAATGTGTACTTCCTTTGAATAACAAGTGCACTCTTGCTCACTGCCGTACATATGACTGTTGATGGCCACTGCTGAAAGGAGTCCCTCTTTATTATGGAAATCTTCTGGGTCACAGCAGATTTGCTCTGGGCTGTCTAAACAGGGGCCAAGCTTGCTCTTACATGTGAACTTTGAAATCATCCTTGGAGAAATGCTGCATCACACTATTGTGAAAATGAAGAGCAACTCACAAAGAGGCTGACCACATGGAAGGAAAAACTCAATGTTTTCCCTTACTTTTATTTTCTCAAGTATTCATTACTTTTCTTGCACGCCACATGGTCCAGAAATACAGCCAATGATTGGTTAGCAATATAAAATCTGGACATGAAAGATCCACATTCAGATCCATACATTGTTGTACAGTATGTAAATGCAGACCTTTCTAACTCATCAGCAGGAGGCGACGTCTCACTCCCATTGATTTCCTATAGCTACAGCGCTACCCTGAACTCACCCTGTCCCCTGAGGAAAGCACACCATCTGTATGCATGGAAATACTGTTCCATATGCATGACTGAGTCAGGACAATGCATACTCAACTTTTTTTTTTTTTTTTTTACTTGCTTACACTTCATGGAGTTAATACGTTTTATGGAAGAAGTCTTATATCACTCTCTGACACTCCTGAGTTACATCTGTATTTCTCATGTTTGGGTGTTTCCCCTCTCACTTCCCCTCGTGTGTGTGTGTGTAGCTGATTGATTGCTGGCAGTGTGATTGGCCATTTGAAGTGACTGGCAACTGTTATTCCAGCTCCGGCTCTGCAGTGATCCAGCCTGACAGAGTCTTTCAGTGGAGCATAGATAATTGGCAGCTTGAAGCCACACTGGTAGAAACACTGTTTTATTGGATCAGAATTAGGCAGTTTAAAGCTCCACTTTTGCAACTTTTACACCGGTGGAGATTTTATCTTGTCAGGCACAGGTGCAGCTACTGACGCTAATAATGTGTGTTGTACTTTGCTGGATCTGCTGTAGTAGCTCACTGTCACTGTCTACATGAACAACAGCAATAGCTACACTTGTATTTGCCCCACGACAAGTCAAAATATTGGAAAAGAAAAAAAAAATCTCTGCACCATGTAAAATTTATCTTTTTTAAAAAATGTCTCCTCAGTTGCCTAAAACAAATCAGTGAGGCAAAGATAAGCAGACATGGACACAGAGCAGTGCTGCTCGATAAAAGATCAAGAACAACACACTCAACAAATGTTAAAGCAAATAGTACACTGTGCAGGTTTGGCTGTTTCTGTAATGACAAAAGTGTGTTTTAAAAGCCACTTTTCAGCACTCACCTCTCTCTGCGTCAGCTTTTAGGTCCAGGAAAATGACAAAAACAAAGTCTCAAAGACAGCTCAGGTTGTTTCCTTGTTATTTTGTTCGGACAAAGTAGGCAACACAAATATGACAAGGCCAGGGTTAGAAAGGGAAGGCTGGAGGTGCAGGTAACTAAACCAAAACAATGATCAGATTCAGATTCAGACTCTATGACAGGCACAGAGATAGACAATTTTCATCATGGTGGCCAGTTTGAGGCCAGTCTGCTACTCTGTCACTCAAACTCACAATAAATTAATTGATTCATTAGGAGTTTAATCTGTGTAAAAGTTTGGATACAGGATTAAAGCTGGGAAAATACATCTTTCTTTTGATGGGGTCTTTAAAGTAGCCATTGTGCATGTGGTCAGTTGTGATGCCGAGGGATTTCCAAGTCTCTGCTCTTTTTCACCACCAGTGTGGGGATGTTAAACTGTCCATAGCAGAAGTCAGTGATCAGCTCATGGTCTGAGAGGCATTGAGATAAAGGCAGTTCTCCCTACACCACTCCTGTTAGGAAAGGCAAAGAAATCAAATTTTGGTTTTTCACCAGTTTAAAGTAAAGTAAGTATAAAACTTATAACAGACTGTTATCAAGCACCACAGCAGAATTACCATAGCATTATACACAACCTGATATCTGTTTATCTCTGCATGAATCAAACAGCCTGTCAAACGTTACTGCCCCCAGGTTCCGCCTCTGCTCCACAAAACAACTCTTTCACTTTCAGTTTTCACTCATGATTTGATTCATTGCTGTGATGAAAAAAAAAAAAAAAAAAAAACGCTGATTGAAGGCTCTTTAATTTGTTGTCATAAAGCTGTAGGACAGACACAGGATACTGCTAGTTTACTGTAGAGAGCTATGTGACATGTGAAAGCTTGTCTTCATTCTTCATTTTTTTCAAGGCTTTCAAGCCTTTTGTTTCCAAGGTCAAGAACGACTATTCAAGCTTTGTCTTCATTATTGCACTTCAAAGCTACATGGGCCTCCTTTCAGCATGTAAGTGCAAAATGAATTCAAAGGGTTATTTGCTACTCTATCTTCTCCCCAGATATTCACCAGTTTCTTGAACAGTGAGAAACAAATGGAGATCTCAGAGCCTCATTATTTTTGAATCATCAGCGACAGGTAAAGAGTTGCATGGTTGTTCATGTCCGACACATGAGACTAATTACTCTAATAATGACACAAGCTACAGACATTGACACTGAACTTTAAACTTAACAGCCCTGAGGTGGATCATCTGTAGCCAAATGCTGATTTTATAAATCTTGATGTCGTCTCATTAATACACCAAGCAGATACCACAGGACAAAGAAAGAGCTGTTATTTCAGCTGAATTTACTGTACAATAGCCATTCAGAAAGAACGTTATAGGAGAGACAAACTCTCCTCTATTTTTGTCTCTCATACAGCTCATTGCTTCCACTTGGATCCACAATAACTGTCTGTCAATATCTCAACCTCAGAACAAAACAGAATTTTATCAGAGACATATCTGTTTGATATCTGAGATTGGACATGATTTTGCTTTAAGATATCGCTCTCTCTCCTTTAGTAGTAATAATACATGTAATGAAAGTAATTTATTATGATGAAAGTGAGGCACAGTGTAGAGCAGCAGACTACCTGAGTCCTAAGCTGCGGGTTGGCACCTATACACAGTCCAATCATGTACCAGGTTTAAGCCTTGTCTGTTTGACTATGTACTGAGTTGGCAACACTGCAGACTGTTAAGACTGCAAGGACCAAACTAATGGAACTACTGGAACTGGACAAAGGATTTTGTGGTTTACATCCTAAGCTCACTTGGCTGTTATCACATGGTCTCACAATTCACACCTGAGCTTGTATTTCTCTCATGATGTCAGCTACCCTGGATTCTGCTGCACTGTAGGACTGCATCCTGTGGGTGAGGGCACCTGATCTTGGTTGGATAATGTAGTATTTAGAATGTCTGAGGTTAGTCTGTTGCTGTAGTTCATCCTGGAGCTAAAAAGTTGTCTTCATCACCACTGTCATGAGCTTCTCCCACTTTGGATTCCCTCAGTGTGAGTCATTAAGGAGGTGTTGACCTATAGCTGAGATAGCAGCAGAGGTCTCCTCCTCTGCAAAACAAACAGACCAAGTGATTTTAACTGTTGAAGGCACTGAACGGAGCAGTTTCTCACAGAGGAAAGAAAAAAAAGGAGCATCGGGGAGTAGGTAGGTGCTAATATTACTGCTAACTTTAGTTTTGATTGTTTCTCTGATAATTTATGATCCACACATCCAATGATAGGTTTCCTCACAGGTTTGAGAATTAACAGTTACACTAGTTACACTCAGTCTAGTCATCTTCAAACATTTGAATATGGCAATGTTACATATCAGCATATTAATTTAATTGGGATATTGGCAATAACATAAACCTGTGACTTCTCTTCCTTTTCCCAGATCAGATTCTTTATCATTGGCTTAATGCAAACATGTCAAAAAAGTGTCGTAAGAAAAGAAAGAAAAATGTTGTTTTATAGAGTAGAAATCCACGTGAGACCCAAGGAATCTGTATTTGTCACGTCAGTTTTGATCTGAACACTTTCCAGGGGCTCAGTTTGCCTCTGTATTCCAGGATTAAAAGCACCACTGACAGCTAACAGTGAAAAACTGCTTTGTGTAGATTGATGTCTCCAGTCTCCCTGAACCCCCACATATGTTGATGAGCACCTGGGTGTCGACAAAGCCAGTTTCCTTTCAGCGCTCCAACTGTGACATCAACATTATTGCTGCCGACAGTGCCAAGCCCCAACTCTTTGATTTTTTTTTTCCTCTACCACTGCCGTGTACTTAAACCAAAATTCACTGAGCGCATTCAAATGTCAATGTAATGCTGAAATAATAAAAACACGGCCTTGATCTGCCAGGCTCCATCCACACACTGCATTTGATTAGAGAGCCACATGCATTCTGATACAATCTGTACATTCAGCACTTAGTAAAACTTACACTTATTCTAATTAAATATTCAGGCAAAAACTTTGCTGATAACTGAGGAAAAATACTCCTCTAACTGCTCGAAGTACTTGATGCAATCCCTCTCTACTTATTTATTCTCAGACTTTAGACACAGTGAACAAGCCATGCCAGAAATGAGCCCTCCTGTGATTTTCTGCCGCAACTGTTTCATCTCTGTGTAAATATGGAGATAATGAAGTGTTTTGGACTGCTGTAAATCATCAGCTCAAAGCAGAGGGGGGGACTTGTTACTAAGTTGTATTTTTTACATGGATTTATCAGAGAAAGCACTGAATATGATGCTGCTCTCTCTATTTCTTGTGCATTAGTTTAAACATTGTCTGTTTGTTTGTTTGTTTGTTTGTTTGTTTGTTTTGTAAATATATCATCCTATTCACTGTGACATTTAGAAACACTGCCAGGTCAAAGAAGCACAGACTGTGGTTATGTTTTGTTGCGCAGCTGAAACGCTGCAGTTACCAGAGTTTCAACACCCTGCTCTCTTAACATCATTGCAGATCAACTGTCCTGATGACTCGCTGTCAGAAATAATGTCTATTTATTGGTTAATGCTTTGTGGATCCTGTTTTCAATTGGCTTCATTATTAAGTAAAGAGAAATATATATGCATACAAAAAAGTAAATTAAATGACCATATGAAACCCATTAGAAATTGAAATAAGTATGCAAGTGTCAAGATAAATGGCCCCACTGAGGTGACACACATGGCAGCAACACTCTGGATATAGAGACATATATCATGCTGTATGTTATATTTCTGTGTTGGACATCAAGTGGGTTGTTATTCAGAATGTGTGTCTCATGTTGTGAAGAAATTGTTAGGCTCAGTGGTATGTGCGTGTCCATGTAAACATGCAGTGCAGAGATTTTGTCTCCACCTTCAGGCACAAAGTGTAACAACACAAACAGAGCCCCGCAAAAAGAGGAAAGGTCACAGCAGTGCTGTGGATGCTTCCCTGCTACATTCCTGTCTGCCATATAGCTTCCTCCATATTTGTTGTTACAGTGGCTTATACTTCTCTGACAGACCAGTCTTTGCTGCTCACTCCCAATGGACTCCAGAATTCTGGGAAATAAACACCAGATCCAGACCAGACAAGATCCAGCTGACTGACTTTGTCAGTATTGTGTGTATTCATTTGGCAAGAGCTTGACAGATTGACTGAGTTGCGGAAAGATGATGGTTGTGGCAGATAAATGATGGTAGATGTATTGTGTTTCTCTGTATCACCATCACTGGCCCTGGACACAGCTGTGCACTGTGTATTGCCTAGTGATGCTAAAGCTGAGTTTCCTCTTCACAGTGCGCTTAATAAGACATGATTAGGGTAAAGTGAAAATCAGGGACTGAGCTAGAGATTTCTGCAAACAAGTCTTTACAGTAGCTCTAGTTGCTGCATCATCATCTACCACCATCTATGAATCAAATCAGTTTCTGTAGCCATCAACCATACCTGTCCGTCTCTCACATTTGTCATATTTTGTCCCCTGAGGGTATCTATTGCATATCTTCTTCTACACAGCTACACTAAGTATGTATCATGTAGTAACGTCATCACTCACCGTCAAGGAAAATGATGAGTGTCTGTCAGGGTTAAAGTGAAAAAGCGGCTGTTGGCCTTCAACATTTTCCATATACCTTCTGTACTGAGTGACCCTGGTAATAGATGTGGACATAAATTAACAACAACCAGTCTCCCTGTGCACACACTTTAATTTCCAGCCTGTCCACTTAGCCTAGGCTGTTAGTTCAGTGAGTGTAACCTCTTTCAATTATATACTCACAGACACTTCCCATGGTACAGTGGGCTTTACAAGGTCTGCTGACTGTTAAACCTGGGCTCGGGTCTTACTGTACAGCGATGTTAGGAGGCTCTCAAGCACTCTAAGCTGTCACCACACACGTGCTCACGTCCTCGGTCCCATCCGTCATCAGCTCAAACCTGTGTCTCAGTTTCCGTTGTGCTTCATTCTCCTTCAAGTACAGAGGTAATTTGAGGCATGGCAGAGAACTGATAGCTGTCACTTAAAGTCTAAATTGCTTCTCTCAGGCTCCTCGACACTCGATGGAGTGAATGCATGTCGTCAAGCATCCTTGGAAAACATTGACTTTGCACACAGATTTGCTCATGGTGCCTGAATTCAGCAAAAACATGTAGTCTTCACAGCCGCTGTTGGAGTAGTGGAGGGTGGCATTAACTTATACTTAATTTAAAATTCTAAAGTTCTTTCACAGTGTGAGTATTTAACAGCTTCTCCACTCGCCCCTCCCACAAAGAGTTCTGCTCGCTCTGGCACTGTGTTATATTTCAAAACTGTATTTTCTCATATGCTTTATTAAGAGCAACAGGGGATCTGTAGCTGTAGCTCAGCTGTAACAGGCTGACAGTGTTGATGCCTCTAGTGACACTCTAAATGCAGTCGACACATTTCGTATTCCATTTTTATTGCAGTAAACTGAATTTATTTTCCTTCTGACCTCATTTCTATTCCAGCCAGGGCTGTTTTAGTCACATAAAAATTGTACTTGGAAACTACATTTTCAACTTTTCTCAGACTCTAATTGTTTGTTAATTTCATTTTAAATGCAGATAGATTCATTGTAGTGAGGCTGGAGTTAATAAATAGTTTTCTTATTGTAACAAATCACATTCAGCCAATCAACTCAACAGTGTTTCAGTTTGGCTTTTGCAGGGTATCAGGAGAAGGGGACAGAACTCCAAAAAAGTCACAACGGAACAACAAACAACAAAAATCTACACAAACAAACAAAGAAGACCATGTGTATCACTGTTATATCATCTTAAACAGATTGCAGCCTCCTTATTAATTGCCTCTAAGTTGTTCAGAATTGCCTCTGCACCATCTGTGCTGTGTTGTGATCTCTGCCGCAAACCCTCCAGCTGCCTTTAATTAGTGCTACTTAATGTAATCATGAACAACGTCTCCTGAGTTCAAAGTGCCACAGACTAAGTTGTGATGTTTCATGATATTGTGTTTTATTCCAACATCACAGACAGCAGCTCAGATAAGCTGTGTTTGCCAGGTGATGGCCGGGAAGAAGTCTGTAACTCACATCAATGGTACGCAACTGCAACACCAGCTTCGATTGGGTTTAGGAAAACATGGAAGTGTGGGTTAATGTAAGTACTTCCTTGAGATTAAATGATGTCTGTTGTCATGGTTACAATATTAACAATGTCATGCTTTAGAAAATTGAACTCCAATCTTCTAGACCGACAGGTGGTGCAGTGAAGCTTAATTCTGGGTCATAATAAGCTGCTGCATGTGAATCTGTTTCACAGAGGGTGAGGACTGTCTCATTCAGTGTGTTTGTGAGTTTTCACAGCAGTAAACTGTGTATTTTCAGTATTTCAGAATGTGCCGCCACATGAGATATATCAGACTTTGACTATAGAGGAAATGTCTATCACCAGGATCAATTCAGTGTTGGCTTTCTTGACATCTCTTCATGTTGATGAAATAAATATATTTATCCTTTAATGAAGGAGGTGACTTACGTTCAGTTGGTGTCATCTGAACACACAAAAATAGACCTGTTGAGGAGGAAGAAGCTTTGACTCTAAAATGTGCTGAAGAAACATCTTATTAAAGAAAGGATGCATCAGAGACAGCAAAACTAAAACATGGAACAAAGCACATTGATTTTCAGTGTAAATGAACCTCAGACCACCTGTGGCTCTGTCTCACCCAGACACTTTATACATGAACTCCAACCCACCATCCTCGATGTCCCAGACAAATCAATGCAGAGGCTCCATTAAAAAGTTCAGGGCTCCTTGTTCATTCATTTCCTGGAGTCTGATTCCTTTTAAATCATGAGGTGTGACGAACGATTTGAGGCTTAATTGGTGAAACAAGTATCCCCCTCAAACACTCCCTCTCCTCCTCCTCTCCTCCACACTTCACAATTTGACCTTCAACGAGGACGAATGAGATAACAGATTAAGGTCAAGATAAAGGACATGAAACGTCTATTTGTTCAATTACACCACACATAAAAAGGTCAAATTTGCATGAGCTGCAACAGCAACACAGCACTGCAATGAGAGCTACTGATGTGTTTTCAAAGTGTTAGGTTATACTGACACAGTGGGCATGTTCAAAACAGTCTGACAAGAAGAGCGTCCCTTGCAGCGTTGTTTTACAATGAGAGATCCGATCTGTGATTTCTTGCAATCATCTCACTGCTCGCGGGTGGAGTGGAGTGAATTATTCTCTCAAACACGCACAGTGTTTCATTTGCTCTCGCAACAACAGGTGAAAAGAAATCAGGCTCTGTCGAACACTGGCTGCCTGCTGCACCTGACTGTATATTACATACATATACACAGATTTCCTCAAGAGTAGTCTACTCTAGGAATTAAAGGTATGTTCCAACAATATGGAGAGCACAGAATGAATCTAATAATTAATTAATAATAATAATAATAAAAAAAATCAACAGGCTCATATTTTACTCAAAGTAACCTCAGGACGTTGAGGTCAGGGTGTTTACATTACATTACTTTGTGTCCGCCAAATTTATCTGAACCACCACAACTTAAACGGTCTTAACTCAACTATTGAGTAACTATTTCATGTACTGTATGGTACATTTATATCATTTAAAACTATGATCTATAACGTTCACCCCATTTACACCAAAGACAACTGAGAATGTGGCATCAGATGTATGAAACTCTTTGACATGAATGTGTTGACTAGGTGTCAGAGTGACTGTATCATCATGATTCAGCTGTTTTGTGAAACAATTTCATGTAATTCTAGTATTTTTTTTGTCTTCTTATTTCGAGAACCGGCATGAGAACAAGAGGCCCCCACAAAGACACAATCAACAACAAACACAAGAGGGGACAAAATGAAAATGTTGAAAACCAACTGAGCGTTTTGAATTCATTTAACACACTCAATTCAAGAGGTGCAACAACTAGTCCAACCATACCCCAGCTGCAAACATCAGTTTAAATCAGCCTTTTTTTGGGTCTATTGGTCCACTTTTCTGACATAAAGTTGCATAACCAGACAAATTTTCACCTCACAACACACAACACACAACCATGGGTTATTCCAGTCAATGTCCGAATGCATTTTTTGGGCTTCGTGTTTGCAATTGTTGCATCAGTATTGTGTGTGTGTGTGTTAGAGAGAGAGGGGGCGCAGAGAGAGGGGGGAGAGAGATAGAAGAGGAGTGGTGGTACTACACAGGCCATCACCATTCATTTGATCCAGTGGCCAGAGTCTCATAGTTCAATTATTCAGTCCTGGCATGTCCAGCCAGCCCACACACACTCCGGCCAGTTTCTCTGCAGTTTGTGTAGGTTAGCTTCACTGTGGGCTGCACATCAATACAACATCCAAGCCACAGTCAAGCAATCTGCCTTTTATAACACGCTTCTTGTCTTTTGAGTGTACATGGCAGCAGTGCCCTAGTACATACAGTGTGGGTCTCTTTGAAGTCCCAACCAGGGAAACTGAAGGGTTTCTGCAAATATATTTATTTGCTATGTGACATGTTTCATTTATTCATCACAAATCCAAACAAACAAACAACAAAATCCCAACAACAAAGTAGACCTAATTCCCTTAGAAGGATTTGTTAGGAGTCAAGGTGTGCCCCAAGTGGTTCCTGGTGCCTGCACGTCAGCTGAGGACACAATGAGCTATTGTCACAGAGACAAACAATAGAGGATGTCACAGCATAGGCTCTGTGTGTGATAGTGTGTGTTGGTGTGTGTGTGTGTGTGTAGTACAGTACGCCAACAAACCTGCTGCCCAGGGCAAGATAGTGATGCTGGGGGAGAGGAGGAGTAAAAAAAGTCTTGGCATGGAAATCTTACCAGATGCTCTGGCTCTGTGGGCAAGTGTCAGTCAGCTCTGCATGCATGCTGCAGGAAGCCATTGTTTTTATACTATATTCATATAGGAGGATCAGCTGATTAGACTGCAGTCTACTTTACAAACTTTTCTCCATGGAAGCAATTGATGAATTTCGTTGTGGTACAAGAGTACCTCATAAATAATGTATTGCAAATGTAATTTCTGGGGAAACTACAGTACAAGTCTTCTTGATGCCATTTGTCATGTAGAGTATTGTTTTTCTTTATAATCTAAACAAATGATCAGTATCATCACATCAAATCATTCAGACCACATTTCAGCCATCAATAGGAAAATGTACTAAAACCACTGAAATCTTGTGTGAGTGTGTGTGTGTGTGTGTGTGTGTGTGTGTGTGTGTGTGTGTGTGGAGGGGGTGGGTTGGGGGATTCTGCAAGAGACAGACTGAAACACAGACTCACAGAATCACATTCACATCAGCCACGTACACTCAGCAAGGATAGTGACAGTTCTCTGTTTATTGTCACCATGGAAGCATCATTGGAGGCGGAGGACCAAACTCCACTGGAGCTCATCCATTCTGAAAAAAAAAATAAATGAAAAAAGCAAAAAGATCACCAGGTCCCTGAGGGTCTGGCTGAGTCCAGGTGACAGACTGTGTTACGGCCCGATGCCCTTATGAAGTGTGTGTTTTGTGGTGTGGTGACTCTCTCTCTCTCTCTCTCTCTCTCTCTCTCAGCTCCAGGTGGATGCTCCTCCTCCTCACTACAGCAGGTTCCACTCTTCCTAATCAGCGACAGGTGCTATAAGGGAGTGGGAGAGGTCACTCAGCCAGTGTAGTCTGCAGGTGTGTCAGCAGCCAGACCTGTCTGTGGAAGATGCATTCGTCTTCTCTCTGTAGAAAGGAGGGTGTGGCCGCAGGCTGTTCTCTTGGTTGTCTTTCTTCTCCTTGTTATTTTGTGGTGAAACCCTGGTCTTTGTGTGGGTTAGTTTTCAAACTAGCATCTTTCCTTTTTATCTATTTTGGTCTCCTTTTGTCCTCTTCTTCCAAATTCTTCATTTGTTATCCTCCTCTCATCCCCCACACTCACAGAGAGGTGACAAACTGTAGGATAATGACAGACCTTGCATAAAGTCCTCTGCTGGTTGTTGGAGAGTTTAACATGGGGTTTCACTCTTTTGGAGCCAGCCTCAAGTGACCATACAGGGAACTTCAGTTTTTGGCACTTGCACTGTTCTGGCTTCATTTTCCAGCCTCGGGGTTAGCATTTGGTCCAAGCTGGTCCTGGATTAGAAGCTGCAGCCGGTCATGTAGGTGGCCATGGGTGTCCCATGGAAAGGACAGGAGATGTTGGGGAATGGTACAAACACATTAGTCGTGGTTTGTCTTAGCAGAGGTGAGGAAACCATCATTAGTCATTTTGGGGCATTTCTGGCCACTTTCAATTCTTTCACTTCCAAAACTAATTTGAGTATCAGCTGCCCTGAGGACTGTAATTATGTTCTCAGTGGAAAAGAGCGGGTCAGCCAGTGTTCCGCTTTTTATACTTGGCCCAGCAACTGCTGCCACTGAGGAGGAGAAACAAACAAAATATACCTCAGTGTCCTGGTCTTTTTTTCTATTGCAATAATAGTATGATTCATTGGCAATAAGAAAAAAATAGACAGCACAAAACCTACATTTCCACACAATATTTTATCCAACTTAAATTGCATAAGAATTCATAATAAATTCAGTTCCCTCGCTTCATCGAGCTGAAGCGCAATCTAAGATTTAATCAAGCAGTGTGATAATAAAAGGATTATCGAATGTGCATTTTGAATCACATTACTCATGTCCTGCAAAGCGATGAGAGAAATCCCTTCTTCACGTACAGTCCCTAATGAGCAGCCTCCCACTGTGACCCTGTAGAGAATGCTTGCACTGTGTATCATTTCCAGCCATGCACACTGATAATAAGCACTGTGCTTTTCACTTGAGGCGTGGAGAAGGGGGTTGGGGTGAGCTGATTGCAGACTCATGCTCGAACCCTCAATGCTCCATTCACGTGAACCATATTGAAAACTGGGCCGACGCCGGGCCATTTGGCTTTGGAGAGGAGAAGGAAGAAGGAAATGGACAAATCTTTACTTCTTTTGTTCTGTTAGTGGGTTGTTCCACTGGGAACATGCTCTCCTGGTATATTGCCAACATTCATTAAGGCTCTGCTCCACATTCTTGCACAGTCTTTTGGATGTTAACAGCTTTGTTGTGTTGTTCTGCAATTTTTCCCCTTTGTCTTTTATCTTCCTCTGTTTCTGTCTGTCTGAGCCTCTCCATCTTTGCAGCTAACACACTCTGTGACACCTAGGGCAGAAGATGTGGTCTCAGCACACTGGGAAGCAAAGGAAGTGTTGATAGAGTAGAAAATTGCCCTTGTTGGTCCCCTAAGTGAGGCTGGGAAATTAGATAGCCATGGTGATATACCTCCATAGCTGCCACAGTGGCTCTATTTAGCACCTTACCACACTGGGCAGGCATCGACCACTCTCCTCTGAGAAGTTCTCCTGATAAAAGAAAAAAAGAAAATATGAAAGTGTAGACAGAGAGCCATATCCAGGAGGACTCAACAACTATGATTGGTGGATTTCTCTGTGTGTTTGTTCACCATTTTTCCCACTTTTGGCTGACATTTAGACTGAGAACAGCCATATGGTGGAAAAACCCCAAGTGAGGAAGTATCTGCAGATTCATTCTTCATCCCCTGCACTCTCTCATTCTGCTGGGCAAAATAATATTTGCCACACACACAATGAACAGCTTGTGCCGGCTCTCCAGCAGCCTGATGAGCTCTCATGAAGTTGTCACTGTTAATGGAGCTTCGACTGACCAGCTCCTTGTGTAGCCAACACAGCAGCGCTTATATTTCAACAACATTTGGCTGAGAAAATACCACATTTTCCCCACTGTGGTCCTTTCCTCTCTTCTGAGAGCGCTTTAAACATTTTCAAGTAATTAATTACATCATACACACACAACTCCACCACAGTGCACATACCTTGCATGCTCATTCACCTGCATTAATATGCATCAAATAAACGTTTTGGCCACGCAGTCACTCACACACCCAGTGACAGATGGGAGGTGTGATGTCATTAAATCGTGCTGATTTTGCTTTATATCAAGCACGTCTAATGGCACCAGGCATGACCAGCAACTCTGACTGTAAACAGTGTTCACTGGAAATCCACTTTATATTTTTTAATTTCCTTTCCTCCAGAGAGATTCTTAATGGTCTGAGTGAAAATTTCATTTTGATGAAGTCTTATATGGTGTGATTATACTTAATGAGCCAATCTGCTGCCCCCCTGCTGTAAAGTCCTGCTCATGATAGTGTTAATGTGTACTAATATGGACCACATTTCCTTCACCTAGTTAGAGAGCTCCTGCTGGAGCACTGAAATGTGTGTTTATGTATCAGCTGATGATGTGGCTCCTCCGTTTTAGGTTCAGGTTCAGGTTTTGATCGATTAAGCTGTAATGTATTTTGAAATGTGGCTCTATGCGCAAATGGATACATAATTTCCCGTGAGATATGAGCTTTTTATTGAAAAAAAAATACCTGAATATTTATTGCACTGTTTACAATCTTGGCAAAAACATTCAACATTTGCTTTCAGCTCCTTTTGAAATGAGCAAAGACCAGTAGTGCAGCATATTAGGGCCAGCAGTGTTTGTGTTTGTAGACAGGAAGGAGCCAACTCCCTTTGCTGTGATAAAACGCCCTTCAAGTTCCCTCCAAATGCTGGCAGCCTATCTTGAAAGCTGTTCATATTTTTCTCTTGCACATCTTTCGAGGCAGGAGGAAAATCAATGGCTAAGTAATGAATTCCTCCTGGCCCCAAGCACCAAGCGCACTGGCACTGCCAGCTGTGCATCCCTGGGTAGTGAGGGTCTCCAAATAGAGGCTCCAAATAATGTGCTGGGAAACACTTTCACTTCTCACAGATGGGCCATAATTCAGCCTTTAAAAACCGCTCCCACCGTGACATCCTTATCAATACAGCATACTCGTCCTGGCTACTGACTCCTCATTTGATTCTGGATAAACAGTTTTTTTGTTCTTTTTTTAAAAATGCAATTCATTATATCTTCTGCAGGTGGGAGGGAAAAGTTTCATAACTGACAAAAGGAATATTACTACTTATTACTTTCTATCATAGATCCTCGGCTGCCCTTTTTGTGCTACTTTATTTACTTTGTTTTCCATGAGGGATATGAAAAATTAGAAAGCATTGGGGTGAATCCTGTCATCTGATATATTATTAAAGTGTTTTTTAAAGCATGGAGCTTGTTTTTCTGACTGTTGCAGCATTTATGTGATAAAACCACATCATTAAAGTAAGTCACTCTTAACTACCTCTCAGTCTGTGAGTAACAATGCTGGCAACATGACTGATACAGGAAAACAAACCCACAGCCCTCAGTGATGAGTGGTCACTGATGGAGAATGACTGCCGCCCCATGAGGGACATCCTGACCAGACTGGAGAGCTCCCTCAGTGACAGGCTCCATAGGTCCTTCCTCCCTGCAGCTGTCAGGATGCACCATCAGCACTGTTCTCAGTCCACAGCGTAATTTGGACAGTCTGGACATTTATCAAACTTGCAAAGGAACTAGTGTAGTGTAGATCCTGTCATGTGTGATTTACCAAAGGTGCGTATGTTATCGATTTCAGTGTAAAACTGTTGATAAATCTGGGCACTGAAAACAATTAGAATTTAAATGTCATGCCCTGATATACTCCTGCTTTAGAGGTAACATTGAGACACAGAAGACAGCCAAGAAGAGGGACTTTACCGACATTCAACAGGGAGAGGGCAGATTACAAATTAGAGAGATGGTTTTTGATGTCTGGCAGAGGAAGCGGCTCAGTAGATGTTCATCACTGTCCTGCAGGAGATCTTCTTCCTGCAGGAAGTTTCTGTGGCATCTTAGTCATGTGTACTGCTCTAAGAATAACAGGTCTCTCATTGACATGTCAAAGTTTGTTTAAAAAGCTGACTGATGGGCATCTGCCCTGTCACACTGTATATCTACCGGTTTTTAATTCACCTCAGTTGCTCAGAATAAAAGTGAAGATAAGTTCTCACAGGTTTCCTATTTTTAAATGATGAACATGTGGCAGTTTATTTGTTTTTCTCACTAATAAACAGCAACAACATGAAGTCTCCATTGCTGCATCAGTATATGATCTATTGATGATTATCCAGCACAGCTATACTCCGGGATCCAAGAGATGTTTGCGTACGCTACACTCAGGTTAAGATTGATAAATACTGATTTGGTGTGCACCAATTTTTTTGGTGTACACACATTTGATAAATGAGGGCCAATGTACAGTACAAATTCCCCAGTCATGGGACGAATAAATGGATATCTTATTATTTTATCTTATCAAACCTGCATATTCATTGGACAGTGACAGAAGGCATAATACCATTAACCAACTTGTTACCCTAGTTGTGACTGTGGTTTGATCAGAGATGCTGGTGGTCTAGTGAGACATTTGGTGGTTGGAATCATCATTTATCTTTAATCAAACATATAGGCTATGGCTGTAAGGCAGGAGCTAAACCACTGACAGCTTCACCAGTGTCTACAGTGGTGTGTCTTGGCTTTGCAAGTACAGTTTGGACAGTTTGTTGAGAACAATAACAACAGAAGAGCAAACCATTTGCAAAGCTTCCACTTTGCAGATCACGGACCTGCAACGGCATTTAATGGCAGGAGGCTGACTTTTTATCTGTGCTGGAATATTTGTGCAGTCATCTGCAGAGTTTCGGCACACGCAGTTTGTTTTTAAACTAAATAGGATTTGTTGCATCGCGTACACGGTTCTCTCCGCTTCTTCTAACGCTGCGCCCCCATGCCTGCCTCAAAGAAGAGAAATGGTTGAGGTGTGAAATTGGGAATCACTCGGAGCGCTATGTACTCATCTCTCTTATCAGCTGACCCATTTTTAATGGGATTTCCAGTTCCGTGTGTTTCGTGCTTGTGGGTGCCATCTTGTGCGGTGAACGCATTTGGTCATCGCCCACTGCAAGAGAACCAAGTCTCCCATCAACCTCCCATTCACACATACACAATCATTTGTGGCATCCATGTGTAGACATATCAACAAAAACAACACAAATGCACCTATACACACACACTGGCACATATTTATTCCCTTGAACACTCAGTAACCATGGTACATTTATAAATGTGCCTGTAGCAAATTCTCATTATCTGGCTAAAATGGATGAGTAAATTCACACACACAAACACACACACACACACACACACACACACACACACACTATAAATATATATTATAATGCAACTCAGCTAACTTTATGGTCATGTTCAAAATTTCATCAAGTCATCCGAGTGATATTAATTATTTTGGTGTCACACAGTTTCCGTTATCTGACTGCAGCATATTGTTACTACAATTAACATTCCAAGTGTTATATCATCCCTGAAGCTCTGCAAACACTGTTAATGTGGAGGAGCATTCCTGAGCGTCCTCAGTGATCGGGTCAGTCTGACTCAAAGCCACAAAGCCACAGGACAAGATCAATACAGTTGCTGTAGAGTTGTTTCTGTGTAAACTACACTGAATGATCCCACTGTAATCAAACATTAGACCAACCGCTGCAATGCTATGGCTTTTTTATGAATATGAATACTAAAAGATGAACTGGTTGAATAATATCTGCAGAAGCCTCAAACACTGTGTTGTCTACTGTCAAAGGCTTGGACCAGAGTCAGACTAAGATCTTGTTACATTCAATATTTTTATTCTGTTTCATGAGTGTAAGTTATGCTGTTTTGTGGTATTCTTAGAGGAAGGTGGTCTGTAGAGGCAGAGGAGAGAAGAGGGATGTCAAATATAAAAAGAGAGTAATTGATTGAAAAAACCCATTACCACATTTCAGTAGATTTCATAATATTATTTTTTTTTCTTCTGTGGAAAAAAAAAAATCATTATGGACATTCCTGACTCCTGACTCTCCACCACCGTATGTATTGTGAAGGTATAATCGATAGAATAGGTACCTACTTTTAAACATATCACTGAAAATCACTCATTTGGCCTTTCCAAGCTCCACAGTTATTTTTCCGACTTTTTTCTTATTATGTTTACCATTTTTATAGATTCACGTGTGTTTATAGCCCTGTGTAACATACAACAGCCCTGAAGATTGGAACAGTAAAATGCATTCGGACTCAAGGATGTGGCAATGGCAGGGCGCCACCAGGGAGCAGATGGAGAGCTCCATGCTGTTGGTGCAGCCTCAGGCCCTGCTGCCTCAGCTGTGCAGACTGGACCCACAGTGGGACAATGGTGGCATGCAGCAGCCTGATAAGATGCTGCACTTTGCATTCCCAGTACTGAATCCCAGTATGAGCAGTTGATTACTGCACCACATGGAGTCAGAAGTCAAAGCTGAATTTTGAAGTTACACAGGATGAAACATGCCATTTTCTTTAGTTCGTTAAAGTTAGTTAAAGGGTCAGTTTAGGATCAGCTCACCAGATGAAAAGTTCAGTTTATGTCAAGTCTTTGGGTCGAGGGGTTAACCATGGTCTGCTTGAGCAAAACAGTCAATATGCCCTTGCTGCCACAAAGTCAAACACCTCAGCATGAGAGAGAAAAAAAGAAAAACCTATGGTGCGTAAACATGACTTTATGCTACAGAAAGCATCAGCAGCAACAGCTAAGCATAATGTCTTAAAAGCCATCCAGAGATGTTTTCTTTGACGAGAGGCTGCTGATTGAAAGAGTGCCTGGATAAATGTTTTTCATGAGGACAAAAATCCACCAGCTGAAATAGGAAAATAACTAAAACAACAATGTGTGCAGAGGATGTCTGCAGCATTTTGACATATCAAGATAAAATAACACAAAACCGAATTATAAATTATTTACACAAGGTGTTCACCAAGTCATCAGGGGTCTGCTTGCTGTGATAACAGCCAGGACTTTGTTGTTGTCAAAGTAACCTTGAACGCCTGAGAGGTGGAGCAAGGTTTTATTTAGATTTCTCTGACAGTCGCTACAGCGTGTTCCATTTGAGATTAATAGAAGAAGAAAATTCATTCAATTCATGGACTCTCATACCAGGTTCAATCCTGTGAGCTTTATGCCAGTCACATCAATACACTGAATGCAATTAATTTACAGCAAAAGCATTGCAGTCATGTTTTATTTATCACATTTTTATAGATTTAGTTTGATTAGCCTGTCGCCAATTCATTTCACATTCACCTACACTGATTTATTAGGTATAACCTTATTATCACAGATATGTATAGGACAGACATTAAAAAAAAAGTCTGTATTATGTACAATAGCATGCAAGTACTAATTAGCAATTGGTTACTTAAATGTTATCAGTTCACCGAGTGCACAGTGTTGACTTTTACACATTATGTCATAGAAATTCCTTAAAACTCATGTAACAGAGAGTTCTTGTTCAGAACTGAAACATGAGCTGACAGTCTAACAACTAAGGGACAAAATCCAGGCCCAAATGATGGTATAAAGAATCTCCAAAATGAAATCTTCACCCTGAATCTCCTGTTGGGTAACAAGGGAGCAAATTGTAAAAAAGAACATAACTCGGGGATCCAATTCTTCCAAGAGTTGGCATAGACCAAAGAGCAGCTGGCTAGACAGAAGTGCCTGAAACAAATGTGTATCAACAGGGAGAAAGAGACAAAGAAATAACTAGAGTGGCTCCCCTTAACTTACAGATCCTGTTGAGGGTAAAGAGGCACAAGGAATCCTGGCTGATCCAAGCCACTCACTGGGGTGTGAATTTCCATGATGCCATCAAGGGCACGGATACAGCATGTCACTTTGCACAACTAACAGATTTTAAAAAATAATTTATTCCTGGCAGCCATTACCATTGTAAATGATTATAAGTGATTTTAAATGCTGCTCTGTATTTTTGTGTTTCCTTGTACATTTGTGTTTGTTTTTGTGAAGTGTACGCATTATGTATAACTGCTGACTGCAAACCAAATTGCCCCTCGGGGATCGTAAAGACACCTTTGTACCTTGAACCTTCAACCTTCAACCTTCAACCTTGAACATGTTCAGTAAGGCCTCTGGCTGTTCACGATCGGCTTCTTGTTCTGACAGGAGCTATCATTTTGTCACAAGAAGCCCAAATGTTTGCAGAGGAAAAAAAATCTGGCCTCTATCTCAGCTTTTTTGCCTGCCTCTGCCAGGGGTCCCTCTATCATCATGGTAACCCCCAAAGTTACCATAGCAACCTCTGAGCTTCAGGCCAGAGCCACAGCTGAGACCAATTAATCAATTAGGGACTCTTCTCATATCTCTGCAATTTATCAACTGTTTCCCTGATATTTATAACCTCCCTTTCCCCCATACATTTATATGAAATCTCTGTGGAACACACTTACACACACACACACACACACACACACACACATAGAGGGGGAGAGAGAGAGTCAGAGAGAGAGAGAGAGAGAAACAGTGTAGCAGCTGCTCATCACTGTACCAAGATGAATGGTCGTCTCTTTGTGGCCTCTGATCCTCTGTTTCTCTACATCCTGTTGTGGCACAGAGCTGGATAATGAATCTGTGTCAGCAATCCTGAATAATGTATCTCTGCATGGGCTCAGTTATTTTGTTTCAAAGTGACTTGTAACACAGGCAACAAGCTGCAGATATAAGACCAAAAGATCTGACCAGTGGATCTGTGACTGTATCTACTGTATATGCAAAAAACAACTTCACTACTGGGCTCCCCTTATGACCTTGTTAGCAGAATCAAGTCATGCAGAAACACATTTTATGCGTTACGGCTGAGATAATTCAGTTTACTGAGAGAGGCATGGTCACTGCAGTGTTAAACTCACTGTGTAAATAAAGTCCGATGCTGTAAACGACATTAAGTGGACACTGAAAGACTGAGCAGTGTGCTGCTAGCTCCCGTCATAAGGCAACGAACCATTATGCCCTTCAGGGTGATCTCAGCGGAGCTCTCTATAGAGAAGTGAAATGGTATAGCAGAGAGACACAGAGGTAGGGCAAAGTTTGTTTTTTCTTTATCCCTTTCACCATTAGAGCAAAAAAAAAAGAAAAGAAAATGCTCCTAACGTCCCTCCACTGCAGTGTGAGTATGCAGCAAGACCTCTGAGACAGATGTTTCAGAGAAAACATAAAACTGTACAATATTCATGCTGTTTGTTTGCCAAGTCGTTAGGGGTCTCCTCGCTTTAACAGCACACAGGACTTTGTTTTATTCAAAGTTACCTTGAGCCCCAGAAAGGTTTTATTTTGATTTCTCTGACAGTCACAGCAGTTCATACCCAGCAGCCGGGAGTTTTACCAACACACTGAGAATCAAAGGAAATACCACAGCTCACATCTAAATAACACGAAGGACAAGCTGTAATGAGCAGACACACAGACACACACCAACAGATGTGCTTTACGTTTTTACTTCCTTTTTCTCATACATTTTCCAAAATGTCTTCTCATTCACATACTTGCTGTCACACTCATTTTCTTTTCCGCAATATCACGCTCATGTCTGTAAGTCTATGGCACACGATATTGTTTGAACTGTAATTACAAGCAGCCAACTGGGAAATAACATTCATTCCAGTGTTTAACTTGTTGCTATGAGTCAGAGAAACTTTTCATATTTATATATCTTCATTATATGTATATAATAAGTGTGTTTATAGAAAACATCTTTAGGGTAATTAAATTACAATTATTTATTTTATTAGCATCTCATAGTTGAGTGTTAAAAATGATTGGGAAGTTTTAAATGACGCTGCATTAATTTCAGCTGACAATAAGCATGTCAGACATAGAAAGGTCAGAGAAGCGACCTCAAGGTCAGGACTGAACACCTGGAACACCTGAATACCTTCACTGCATGGATTTCACCTTAGCCCCCCCCCCCTTTTTTCCCAACCTCCAGGAATTACCATATTTTTGTCACTGCATTGCTGCAGTCTCCAAACATAGTCTTAAATGTTACAGTCACAGCTGGATGGCTTAGTTCAACACTGGAGTGGCATCACGTGGCCACACAGAGCTGCAAGGACTCAAAGCTGCTGTTGTTGGGATTGAGAACAGAACCTGGGTAAATGCACTGAAGCAAAATGACAGCAAGCTCCTCTAAGCCACTGCTCTAATCCACCTCTACTAAAGGCAACTCGCCCGCATTTAGTGAGAGGTACATCACTTGCCAGAACACCTGATTCAGCAGGCACAGTAGCCAAATGGCTGAAATCTACAGTATACAATTGGAAGAACATCCTATTATCATAATGTGATAATAAAAGAGGGAAAATTGGGTCCAGGAATTTGCAGATATGCGCTGCATTCAGTGACGGCTTTGTGAGCCATTTTTGGTAACATAAAACTGTTTATCATATTCCTGATATTTTCTGAGGAATTCTCAGAAAATGTTTACAGCTTTTACTCTATGGAGAATCAATACATAAATGCAGGTCACAAAATGCATTTTACATTAAGTATAAATAAGCTAATAGAATGGATAAAGCCAGTCATTTTTGTTTTACTGTTTTCTTTCTTTTTTTTTACCTTCCATCTCCACTAGTTCCCATGCATTACAGCACGCATGGGGGAGTAAATCTGTTTTCTATACACTGACATAATCTCTGCTATGTCTGGGATGGTGTTGGATGTACTTATTACATGCAGGGTTTTAGTCCCACGATCATCATGGAGACTGACAGAGGACGGTGTTACTTTGCGGGGGGAATTCTGGGGCCTGCGGGCCACTGATAACAAGAACACAAATTGGCAATGTCTTTACAGAGAGCCAATTAAAATCAAAGGGACGGGTTGTTCTGCATCGGTCTCTGGGAGACATAGCTTGTAATTTAATTGATGGCTTTTTTTGCAGAACGTCTAATGATGAGGTCTGGTTTATGTAGACCTGATCTGTCACCTCAGCAGTAACAGAGGAGATCCAGACTGGGAAATATGATCATGGATGTGTCTTTTCTTTAAATGGATGGAGTAAAAGCACAAAGAACAGTTAGAGATAAGCATAAACCTATCTGCCTGCCTGATATCTTCTAAAACAAAAGCTAATGAGGTGAGATAGAATTAGGATGGCGGAGGTGGGACTGCTGCTTATGATTTTAAATTGAACTCTACAGAGTTCCTTCCCTTCGTCTGTTTTGGGCACAGGGCAGGTTTACCACATCTAACACATTGTCTTTGGCGATTACTTCAGCCCAAACACTCATGGGCTTCAGCTCGCTCTCTTTTGTGTTCCACCAAGGATCACAATAATGAGGGTAATAACATCTGCAGCACACTGGCTACATAATGGAGATTTGATTTACTTGTATCTACCTTCTGGGTCTGAGTTGCCCGAGGCTGCATTCACACTCAAAGCTTTCGTGCTCAGCTCCAAATAGCTTCTCATATCTCTTTTTGTGTTTTACTGGCTGTTTTTGATTGGCTATAAATTTTGCTGCCGGTTATTACATGTGCTCCAGACATACTGGGAGAACTATTCTTCCTCTCGCCTGCACAGGGGAAACATAAGCATATCTTGTGAGATGTGTCACTGAGAGTAACTCGATCATTTTTAAGATATTAGCAGAAATTTGAGGAAATTGAAAGGATATCAGCTCAGGCAGCTCAGACTGATCACATAATGATAATCTGTGGTCGGTGAGAAATCATAATAAAGAATGAACCAGCACCACGTTCACAACACACGGGCTGTGAGAAACCACCGGAGCTGATGGTGAGAGAAAGTCACAGCTCCATCTCAATCATTTCCTGAATTACTCCTCACTCGACCCACTTTAAAATGTCTTATATAACATTTATCATCATTAAGGCAGTGCATTCAAACTTACGTTACCTTCACTCTTCCAGGAATTCCTGGTCTGCCTCGAGATGAAAAACTGCTGTAACTGCTGTCTGATTGTTATGATTGACTGACAATCAAAACATCCTGATTTAGTGCATGTGTAACAGTAAAATCACAGTATTTCAATGCAGCTGGAGGAGCAGCTTCACATCACTGGTCTTTGTAGAGTCTCAGCTGAGAGGAGCAGTTGACACAGACTGGTTCCTGTTTTCAACCACCAGTTTGTTTTTAAGCATGACCCCAGCCTTCCTTCATCCTTAACTGAGTATTTAGCAATGATAGATTTCAAAATATAGTGGTGAGTCAGATCAATATAGAGGCCAAATTATGTCAGACATTTTTTTGTATTTATTTTAATGAAAACGATAAACCTCCCAGACTAAACGCTGAGCAGGCGAAACTCAATTGTTCATAGATTTTTTTGACCAAGATCACTTGTCGATTCTCATCTCATCTGTCTCTTGAGTCTTTCCTATTAATTCTTCCTGTTGCAAACCAGCTATCTATCTATTGTGATAAACCAGCCTTTGTCATGGATGTAAATCTTTTAGTGTGCAGTCAGACTGAGACACAGTGTAATGTTTTGAAAGGTCATTTTGTATTAGAACAAACTTACACTTTTCTCAAAAGTTTTTTGCAAATGTTTTTTTGGTCCACTTTTGATGCCTTTGTGACCCACCAGCTTGGGAGCCACTGTTCTGAGCCTAATAACCATGGTACAGTGACAAGTGAGAGAAAATGGTTCTGTGTTTCCTTCTATAAGAATTTCATATTTTTGCCTAGACACTGTCAGCAGGAGCAGCCCTGTAACTGTGAAGGTTATTAGTCTGACTGACTGACTGATGGTACAAAACGCCAACCCTCATCTCCTTTACAGCAAATAAACAACTTTATGTATCATTAGCAATATAGGAGGCAGAGAAAGACTGAGCAGAGAGACAGTCTGTCAGAGTTCAGCCTTTACCCAGTTTGTGTCCAGCCGCTGCCCATTTGCTGTGTGTTTCTCTCTCATTCTATCTCCTGCCTCCCTCCCACACACACACACACACACACACACACACACTATGTAATAAAGGTTAAAGCCTGAAAAATTTGCTCACAAAGAAAGTTTGTGTGAAAGCTTATGTGACTAAAGCAATCTCACCTTCCACGTCCCTGACCTTTGACAGCATCACCATGCATGCTGTCAATGTTTTGTCCTGTTTTCTTTTCTTTTTTTTCTCATTCATAACAGATTTTGTTCGATTGAGTTACACCCTCGAGGAAAAAGCAGAAGTGAAAACTGCTGATGAAGATGATGTCTTAACCACCACGGGACAATGTTGTGTCACAAAGCTGTGGCTGCAGTGTGTAACCAGACTAATTGTGACATGCACTGAAGAAGGCT
This sequence comes from Caranx ignobilis, assembly GCA_021432705.1. NCBI lineage: Eukaryota > Metazoa > Chordata > Actinopteri > Carangiformes > Carangidae > Caranx > Caranx ignobilis. The sequence goes on from MU269983.1 coordinate 20,008,221, forward strand.
TGCCGGCTGAACATGGTTTAATGATGTTGTTTATCCCGATGATGGTATATTCTCATGTCTGCCTTCCATCAAATCTCAGCTCAGTTTTCCTTTTTGCTGCTACCGCTGTGTTGTGAATCTCCGATCTTCAATGATTCATGAGGGGCCATGTTTTTTTGCCTAGTGAAGCTATTAGGATCTTGCCACCAGGATGCCCATGTAGCTCTGCTCTTGTCTTGCTCTATGTAAAGATATAATGCCAGTTCTAATTTTAATAACTCAGATCAGCCCATTTCAAACACAGGGTGAAGTTTAACCTGCAGCCTGCACTGCACAACAATGACACTCATTATATTTGGAGACACATTATAAAACATGCTCATGCTGAGAGCTTGCTTCTATTTCAGCAACAGATTCATTCCCAGACTCAACTCTGCTGTCAGGATCCTGAACACCTACTGAGGGAGACGAGAGAGGAGGAGTAATTGATGTGAGGAAGGCATGACAATGCATGCAATCATGGTGAAATTTTTAAACCAATAGCATGACACAAAGCGGGTGAGGACTGCTAAAGCGCAGTTCCCTAATGGCTGCTTTATGTGACATCAATGCTCTCATCTTCTCATGAGATTGGATATACAGGGTATAATGCTCCACTTTTGAAACAACCCCTCGCTCACAATGCTGCCGCATGGATTTCAAATCCAATTACTGCAGCAGCAGATCACAGGACTGCTGAATTTGAAATAACCCTGTGCATAAAAAGTGGAGTTGATGTACTGGAGCTGTATACCTTAGAACAAAGACTCTCCATGCATTCACTGCAAATAGCTTTTCTTCCCTTTAACAATAAAGGGTTAATACCAGACATTCTCATGTTGTTTTCCAGTCTTTGCAAAAGGAAACACACACCATCCCACTTTCCACTGAGGAACTTGAGGAAACACTTTGAAGGACTTAGAAAAACACTTTTGTGTCATGAGAAAAAAAAAGAAAAGCATATATGCTTCAGGATCTAAGCAATATAGGAATGCAATAACGAAAGTGGGCTCCCTCTACAAAGAGACACAAATGTGAGGCAGAAATAGAAGCTGTTTGCTTGATAGAAGTGAAGCCATAAAAACTTAAACTGTTGTGCTGTGCTACTGAAGTTGCAGCAGCTGATAGCTGTGTGGATATTGGCAGTTAGGGGTCTCATTTTCTCAGCTTTATCCCAAAAACACAGACATTTCCTTATCCTCTCAGTTTAAGAGTGCTGGAAATAAGAAAAAAAAGAAAAGCAATTCTCTGCTTGTGCACATTTCTGCATTAATCATTGCAGTGATGATCTCTGCTGACGGCTGTGCTGATGAGCTGCAACAATGATGGATATGTAGATCTGTCTTCAGCTCTGCTCTTAATGCGCCGCCTCATCTCACCAGATGGAAATGGATAGTTTTTTGGTGCTGAAGATGAGTGTTTTGTGAAAAAGGGACCCCCATTATGGACTGACAACGTGAAAATATCAGTGCGACACAGAGGTAGCTCAGACAAGCTGCTGCTGCATAGAAGCACAACTGGAAAATGCACTCTCATATCTGCTTTCTACATAGGAATTAATGAGCGGGATGGCGATGCGGTGAATTTCTAATATCTGAGGCTGCCATGCTGACTATACACTAAAACACGTCAAGAGCGATCAACGAGACGGGTTGAGCTCGCAGTTAAAATCAGCAGGCTCTGGCATTATACAGAGGAGACAGCATCTCTAATGCGCTTCTGAGGAACTATATTTTTCTGTACCCTCCACTGTGAAACACTGGAGCTAGTTGACAAAATGAACAGTGAATTTGGGAGGAGGATGCAGCACAGGCTTATTTTCATCAGTATATCTACCACAGTAAATTAGCATGGCCACAAGTACAAGGAGCCTTTAACACTTATAAATAAACTGAATCTTCAAAAGTTCATGCCTAATGTACCACACACAATATTTGGGTGCTTGCCTGCCTCGGGGGTTTGTTCCAGGAAGACACTGTTGGAAGCCAAAGGTACGTTATCGAGCTGCAGGATCACATCTGAACAGTGTGAAGCACTGTCTCTTGTTTTGCCTTCCAGATGAAATGATCGTCTTCACTTCTAATGGTCTCTATATAGAAAGAAGCAGGTTAACTTTACATTATTGTGGGGTTCTGTGGCATGATCTGAGCTGCTCAGCTGTTGCCATCCTGGCAGTGCCTGAGTCCAAGATAATCGAGGAATGAGCAAAGAAGTGAAGCGTGTGTGGAGCCGAGCCCTGGGTAAATGCCTGTTTGTGGCAAGTATCACCCACCTGCCGCTCAAAGCAGCCACACTCTCAATTATGCAGAACTTTAAGACTTACTAAAATTCAAAGTTGTGACTTACATAAAAACTCACCCCCTGTACAGTTGTCATGAAGGAGGAAATTAGCTGTTAAGACCCACACTGTTTTTGTGCCCGTCTGTAAACATGTTTATTTCTGCTGTGAAGTTGAACATTTTAACGGGTGTCTATGTGTGTTGAGTCCGTTTTGGAGCTGCTGTCTTTGGCAGGTCTGTGTTGGCGTCATTTTCCGACCCTGGAGGTTGCTGCTTGGCTCAAATAAAGCTCCAGCTAAACAGGGGTCTGAACTGCCCGGCTGAGGTGTTGTCAGAGAACCTCAACGTCATTTGGTGCAGTGGGAGCTGAACCTGCAAACCCTGGCTTACCAGCAATGTCCCAGTCCCAACGGGACGGCTGCATCATCCCTGCTGTCGTCACTGTGTGGCTGCAGTGTCACTGGTGGGGTTTGTTAATTGTCTTCTTCAGTAGTTCCCCCCTTTACATGTGTAATTACTGAAAACAGCTGTTTTCAGTAAACATAACTCAAACAGGGGGGAATAGTCAGGTGTCGGTGATTGTTTACAGTGGTGCAATAGAGAATTTGAGACAGACTCATTCTTTAACTGGTGTACTGTGGTGTACTTTTATTGCCTAAACCCAGACCAAACTCACTGTGTTTCCACGGAGTGAAATGCAGACAGCAGTTAAATTTTATTGGGAGAAAAGGGGGAAACAAATTAGTATAATATAAATGTAACATCTATTCAATTCAATTAAATTCAGAAAACTTTATTTGTCCCCAGAGATCAATTCTAAGGCACTCAGAGTGTGTTGGAACAGCAATTAAAACCAAGAGGAAAAACAAAGCAGTGCAATATCCTCAGACACATACAAGTGCAGTACAGTACAATAAAATTATAAAAAAAACAAGATCTGAAATAACAAATGTAATATCTACTCTGGACCTGGTGGTCAATAGAAAATAAATATATGGGAAATAAAGGTAAACAAAAAAACAAAGACTATATAGCAGCAGATGATAAATATTGTGAATATCAAGAGGAGACAGTCACAATCATAGCAGATAGGAACACTGGCAAAGAATGAATGCTTAACATAATTCAGATATTTATGTGGCACTGGCACTTTCATCCATCAATGAAAATGATCATTGGAAAACAGTGTCTGCCCTCACCTCAGATCTGTAAGTCATGTCCCATAATGTATCTGCAATGTCATCAGAAGAGTGTCTCAAGCTGGTCAGAGGGACAGAGTATAAACAGTGCCACAGCCCCTCCGGTGATTTCCCTGTGATACTGATACATTTTTAGCAAACTGTAGACGAGGGGAAACCATTTGAAGCTGACTGTCTGCCAGCTCCTTTGAGACCAGGGTCTGTAATCCTCTGTGAAATATCTAAGCCAGACTTGGGCAGCCATGAAATAAACTTAATTTTCTTGTAAGTGCTTTAAACAAGAGGTCTGGATTTCCCTGTGTAAAGCACGTCTCTCTGTCTGTCTTCATGGATACAGCGGCTGACCTATTTGGATTTTGTTTTGGGAATCAGGCTGATTTGAATCCCCAAGAGATGATTTATTCTTTATATGATACAATATGTCACTTATCCCTATAAGAAGATGAGGTTTTGCTTCCCTCAAGATATAAAAATATCCATTATTATCATCTTTATGAAATTTTATCATCTATCTTATTTTATATTATATAGACATATAGGTTCCAGTGGGATCCCATTCCACTTTTATGGATATAAAAGTAGCCAGACCTTTGGGCCATACTGTGTGTAAATATATATGTACAGATATGATGCCAAGAAAGGTCTCTCTGTTGGCTCCCTGTCCACTCTCTTCTGATCTCTCTCACCCACAAGGAAAGGTGTTTTTGTTTGGTTTTCTCTCATGAGTGATGTAGATGCCCCATGCTTCATTTACTTCAGTCAAAACAACAACTTTACAACAAAATAACATTATAAACGTAACCATGCACAGAGCTGCAGTTGTTCCCTCTTCATCATCTTCTTTTGTGTATCCTGTTTTTTTTTTTTTGTTTGTTTTGTTTTTTGATCAAAGCCAGTGCAGCACAGACAGAGATACCATCTTATTTATTCTGTGCTCTCTTCTTCCTTGTCAAAACCTGTCACCTACATTACCCACAATGCAATTCCGCTGTATAGTGTGGGAGTTTCAGCCTGCAGCCTCTGGCCTGAAGCAGAGGAGTTTTTTTCTTTTTCTTTGTCAAACTTGTAGCCTTCGCTGATGTAAAATCACTTCAGGCAATCTAGTTGAACTCATATAGGTTCACACATACCAACTTTTTTGGGGGGATTTTTTGCCTTTTCTCCACATATGTTGCTGTACTGCACAGGACCGTGATGTAACCCTCTTTAAAATTTGCAGAGTTGCCTTTCAAGCAAGCTGTTGGAAAATAAGTTACTCAGTCATGATCAAATCACGTAAACAAGAGCAACGTTACTGTCAGTTTTCACTTAAAATTCAATACAGGTGATCGTGGGGGAGGCAGGATGAAAACAAAGATAGGTTATTGTGTGCTGTCTCACAGGCCACCATCAGACCTTAATTCTTCTTGAGATGAAACTCTCCCAACCCACGTTCGGTCAGTAAAGTTGGATACATTCATCTTTTAGAATATCTTTTCTCTATTTTTTCTTCATTTATCATTTACAACCAAAGGCCTCAGTTGTGCTTGTTTTAGTGATGAATTCCAAGAGCAGAGATTGCACAGATTATGATGAAAATCTGGAATTGAAACACAGCTGTTTTCTCAGTTTTGATTCTGACTGATTTACACAGGAAGTTGTGATTAGAGTGATTGTTGAATGTTTTGAGCCATGATTCAGATTCTGAGGTAAAACAGTCTTCCTTAGCCTAGCTCACCACTGTAATCTGGCTAATCAATAACAAATCTAAATGTAGGTGGCCCCCAGCTAAATACCTAAACAAATAACAAGTTGGCTGTTTGCTAAAATTTGCATAGTTCAGGATAAGAAATTTCACTTTGGGTGCTTGTATTCTTCTCTTACCACTGAAAGAGCATGGGTCTACATGCTTCTTCGTCTTCCCTACTGGGGAACTAGGCTAAAGAATGAGCTTATTATAAAAAGAGCTGATTGGCTAACAGCTAGCAGTATGGCAGAAAACTACACACAACATTAGATTCAGCTTCAGAATTTATAGCCACGTTTAACTTTAATATAACTCAAAAAGAGTAATTTAACTGGAGAAATTTGCAGTTAAATGTTTTGGTTTGCATTGATATTTTCATTTCCAAAAGTATGAAGTAGTCCACAAGCACCTGACACATTTTAAACAAGCAAGAAGTCTTCTTCATACAATCTTACCGGTGTTTGATTGTAGCACTTCATATCAATCTACTTGACGTGGTTTTATAAGTGTTCGTGTAAATCCAGTCATTGTGTGCTGGACTTTATTCACCTTCTCACAGCTGAGATTTTTTTTTTTTTTCAATATTAAAATTTGAATATGAATATAACCATTGTCCTCAGAGGGTACCCTCACATGCGGTGCCTGCCTCCCCGATTCTTTCCGGTCGCGTCTTCCCCCTCCTTTTCCATGTATTATTCAAGTTGCGACCAAAGAGCGGTGCCGGTTCAGACCGAGAGCTTGCTGACGTCAGCAAACTTGTCCACAGCTGTAGCTGTAGCGGCGAGCGGCGGAGGAGAGCGGACAGGGAATGAGACTGCTGGATGTGGAGCTCGGACTGTGGAGCGCCGAGGACCGTGGGCTTTTTTTCTCCCTCTCTCTTCTTCGGGACTGTTCGGACTTCTCTCTACGGGGTAAGTACCGCGCTCCCCGGGTTCACTCTTCCCCTCCTCTTGCCTGCTGCTCGGACTTCAGCTGTCGAGTTTCTCTGCTGCTGCTGCTGCTGCTGCTGGCAACAATCTTTTGTTTATGGCTGCACACTTTGGCTTGTGTGGTTATGTTTGCGTGCGGAGTTGACATTGTTGCTGTCGACTACTTCCAGCATGTTTTCACGGCGTGTGTTGCCAGCGAACAGGCCACTTTAGTGTCACTGTGTTGAATTCACTCCTGACTTAACGGGAAACTTTGTTGCGCAAGTCCGTGCAAGGTGGACTCTAAGCTAACATGTCGAGTTTCTTGCTCGAAAATGCCTCCACCTTCTTACTTGTGGTCACTTTTCTGTATGAACACGGTGGATACGTTTGCGTCGCCTCCTCATTTTGACCCTCTTTTCGACGTTTGCATGTTAAAGTGGCAGGAAAAACCTGACGTTTGTCATTTGGCTTCAGTGGTGACGTTAGATATATTAAGACTGTAGTTAGTGATGGAGGGAGGCTCAATATTAAAACACAGTAACAAGTCTCTACTTCCTGCGCTGTCTGTGTCTAAATATAAACCACAAAGCACGACTTGGGTTTAGCTGCTGTACTTGAGCCACGTCTTTTCTCTTCTGTGGCCAAACATCAAACATCTTCATCTGCCACTCCTGCTCTAAAATGAGCTGTGTGTAGCTTCGATACGGTGTGTGTGTGTGGGTGTGTGTGTGTGTGTGGTGGTGGTGGTGGTGGTGGGGGGGGGGGGGATAAGACTTGGGATATAGACAGCAACCCTTTTGTTATTTCCTCAGGCAGCAGTGGAGTACTGAGATGAGTGACACTCAGCCTTCAGAATGAACAAGGATCAATTAAATGACATTTACCTTTCATCCTCACTCATCAGACACTCTGCCTACATAATTGTTTCAGCAGAGTACAAAGCACCGTGTGGTGTCTGCCGTTGTGAGCTGCGAGGTATTAATAACTTAAGTAATGGATACACTCAAAACTATTAAGGATGGATGTGCTAAGCAAATGTCACAGCACTACTTCTGGTTTCTGTCTAACAGTTCTCATTTCATGGTTGACGAGTCATCGCTCTGTGCTTGTGAAATATCTACCTATGTTTTTTTCTTCTAGGATTTACTCATAACCATTGTTTCACATGTACAATCTCCAGTCTGCTCAGGTTGATGGTGAGACACCCATCAAGCAGCCGTGGTGTTTTTTTCCAGCCACTGGTGGCAGTAATTGAATAGCTGCTCTCTGAGTGGCTCATATTGAATGCTGTGGAAATCAGCATGAATTAGCCTGTGGGCTTCCACAAATTGCAATTCAGGAGAGCGGTTTTCAGTGCTCTTGGTAGTCTCCCTGTGCTGAAACAGAGCAGCCATACATAGAGTTACGCAGAGGTCATGCAGTATAAATTTAAAATGACAAAGTCGTATAATATTTGAACAGCCTGGGCGCCCGCTGTGTTTGCCACCCTTTGCTTAATTGAGTTGGACCAGCTTTTTGCTCACCACAAAGTATTAAAGAGCGTGGTTGAAATGCATCAGCAGCGCCTTTTGCAAACATGGCTGCTGCCACTTGTGTTCAGATGCCATCAATCCAAGTGCATTTAAGATAAGATACTCCTGAACTCACTGTAGTGTCACATAGTGCTGAACTCATAACAAAAGGAACTGCTGATTATGTTGCAAAGCAGTAAACAGACTCTCCTACAGCAGCATTTTATAGCATAGTTAATTGATTATATAATTACCACAAACAAACTGCATTAACAAAACTTGTATCAATGAAACAGAGAATATATATATAGAGAGAGTGGAGTACCTGCAGCTGAAAAAGGACACTTTTTTTAGTCCATTTCTTGTCGCTCTGGTGCCAGATGAATGTTAAACCTTGGCTATTTTTCCTTTCCTTAAAAAAACTTTCCTTATTAACAGTCTGCGGACAAGTCAAGGCATGTCTTAGCCTGGCAGGTCATATATTCTTCTTCATAGAAGAGTAACAGCCATTGTCTCAAAACCAGTAGACTCATCAATACAATGATTAGTTGTGTCTACATAGAATGAATCAGTATTTTTTAAAACCTCTCTCTTGATGGGGTATTCACTCTCTGAGCTTTATATTTTGTCCCACTCCCATTGTTTTTCTTTTGGCTTGTGTGCATTGGCTGATGAACACAGGAAGTATGGAGTACTGGAGGTTTTTTTTTAGCCCTGTCTCCACATGTTTTGATCAGCCATTGTTGTAGTATATGTTAAAACTCTTGTCACGACTGTAGAAGAAGCTGGGCTGCTCTTGATTCTTATAGGAAGTATCTAAATTGATTTCTATGATGCAAGACTTGAAGCTATATGGAGCATGTTATGTCTAAACATATTCATGGAGTGTAAACTTAGTGGACCTCAGAGCTGGAACTGCAAACGGTATGAGCTGTGATTCCAGTGTGAGTATGAATTGTGTGGGTTTTGATTCTAATAACATGCAGCGGGGTTAGCAGGTTAAATTGCATTAGTATATTTCAGAGTGGAAAGCATGTAGTCAGACACTGGCTTCACCTTACGTGCAGCAGAATTTCAGTGAGGAAATTGGTTGGTGGAGATGGAGAGCACAATCAGTCACCCGCTGAGCTGAATCAGACTCATCGTGACACGTCTTGTTACTGGTGTAGGTCCTATGTGACAACTTAAACCGTGTGACATAGTGCATCTGCTTGTTTTTTGTCCCAGAGCCTACAAAGGCTAATATTTGGAGGAGAAACCATGAGTTCAGATACAAGCTGCATCTATTTTGATGACTGATTGTTTAAGACAACAGGAATGAATGTGGCTTAGACTCTTAAAGCATCTACAGTCCTGTTCAGACCTGGTATTACACGTCTATCTCAGGTGATCCGTTCACAAGAGGGCAGCTCTGGGCTCCAGAGCGAACACACTCAAGATTGAGTGAGGAACACGTTTGATATCTGATCACTCAGACCACACTCAGAGGTGATCTTGGCCCCGTGTGGCCACATTGAAAGACTGCTGACTCTACTGATGTCCTCTAACACAGTCTCATTAATCACCAACACAGTTTCATTATGACATAAAAATATTTTACAATGTCAAATGGTTCAGACCTTTTTTTTTTTACTGTAGAGCTGTGAGCAGCGAGATGATTTGCTCAGCCCCTCTGTGCTGCTCTCTGTCTTGCTTGCCCTCACTCTGTCTCTCTGTTGCTTGCTCTCTGTCTCTCACACACACGGTCACACAAGCACGCTGACAATGGAGCTGTTTGTCAACACATCATTTGTTGGCAATATAAAATGGGGACGGGATGCGATCACACATGGTCACCGTTTGCATGAGGGAAGAGGAAACACATTTTACAGCAGGTGTGAACAGGCCTACTCTGAGCTGAGCATGTGTGACCATATCACTGAAGATGCAGGTTAATGCCTGGTCTGAACTAGGCCTATTAGTGGTCCTCTGCAGCATATATCTAGTGCACTTTGATCTTGTGGAAAAAGTGATTCTGATTGCGGTATGGTTTCCACATACTGATTTGTCATTTCTGAGAAATTGGTGGCGTTTCTGCATGAATAGCTCCCTCTTTAAGAATATCAGTGTGCTGCTACTGTAATGTTGACAGCACTCATGTTTACCACTGGCTACCCACCTTCAGAAGGTTCAGTAGACACTTCATTTATCAATGCAAGATCGTACGGTGACTGATAACATCATTAAACCCAGTCCTTGCTCCCCATTGCTCACTGTCACCAAAAACTCCATTACGACAAGTTCATCTTTTCACCTCGAGCTGTTTGTTGTCAGATGGCTGGAAAGCTGAAGTGACTTCAGCCTCGTGCACAATTGGAAACAAACAGATTTCAGAGCTTCTTATTACCAGCTGAGTTTTTGTTTTATTTTATTATTATTATTATTATTATTATTATTATTATTTATTTCTATTCATGTCTATGTCAAAACTATATCTATCTCATAGGCTGAAAACACGCCAGGTAACTGATCCAGTAGTTTTGTCGTGCTGGGTTAAGGTGTTGACACTTACAAATGTCAAAGCCTTCAGTCTCACCATCTGTGTGATTGAATTAATACCCACAGCAGTTATCATACATCTCAATTAATCACAGGCTTTTACAAATGAGGCAGCTGAGCGAGCCTCGGGTCTGTGCACGCTACTGCCTGTTCCATACTCGTGTCCTGTTTCTTTTGTCTCACTTTTTTCTTGGATGAGACTGGTATTGTTTTGCTAAATTGAGGCTCCATTCCAGTACTAATGGATCTTTTTTTCTCACTAATATGATGTGCCACTCTGGAGGATTATGAAGATGCACAAAGAGAGGAAAAAAAAAATACTTGTGACATCTCAGGCACTATGAAAGGTACCTTTTTTACATTCTGTGCTTTGATGTTGGAACTGAAAATAGCATATTTGTACTATATTTTGCAGCACAAATCATTTTCAAAGATCTACTTTACATAACTTACCCAAAGACCTAGTTTGATGTGGTGGACACATTAGTGGACAATTGTTTTATGTCTATTTGAATTTCCAATCCAAATGTGTAGGGTAGAATAGTAGGGTTAGAAGGGATTATTGATACACTTGAGTGTTGCTATATAGTTGCATTAATTCAACATAACAATGTAAAATGAGATGAAGTAGCATAAGGTACAGTGCTAAAGTTAGCATTAGCACACTTAGCTTAATCCACTTACCAAAAGTCTGTGTAAAGGATTCATTAATTGGCAACTTAGTGTTTAAGAGATCAAGTCTCTATAAACAGTTAGAATTGACTTTTGACTCAATAAAAAGGTTTGTAGATGTTGATGTTATGTGGAATCATGTCTAACAGAAAGTGGCACTGCACTGAGCAAATAAAAAAAACATACTTAAACCTAAAGACAGAATTAAAAAAAAAAAAAAAAAAAGGCTGTATCACAGACATTTTATTGGACAGACTGTTACAGCAGTTGGACTCTCCTCCTTAAAAAGCCAGAAGAGTCAAGGGTAAATAAATCTGCCAACCAAGAGAACGAAACAAGGTGCTGGTCCTAATGAAAACTTTCAGTGTGATAAATGAACCATCTTATTGGCCTCGCTCCTCGGATGTCACATTATGGACCAGAATGGAAATGGGCCTTTCCGGAAAATGCTTCCCACAGTTCTGCCTAAAGGTGTCTGTACAGGAATCAGCATTCAGTGCCTTGGTCTGCACAGTCTGACAACTTGCTGTGCAGCACTTTTCCCAAGGTTGTGATGTGTTTTTAGTTTGACAACCTGATGAAGTTTTAAAAAAACACATGGGATAATTATATATATATATATATATATATATATATATGTGTGTGTGTGTGTGTGTGTATGTATCAATACTAATGCATTTGAAATCTTCAGATTCATCGGTAGTTCTGTAAAAGGTCATCTGCAAAATTTTGCCAAGATAAAATGTGCTTGGGGGCAAACAGACTTTTCAAGGGTAGTGCTGACATCAGAAATATGGCACAAACAAACAGCAGCTCAGTCAGTACAGATCTGCTTCTCTATTGATAATGTATATAAGCCTTCATGTATGTTTGATAAACAATATCTTGTTTGTGGGATATAGGGGGCTTAATCTGACTTCTTACAGTCAGAATGCCCCCTAATGTCCATGTGTGCTTATTTAACACAGCATTTATCCACTGCATGGTACTACTAATTAGAAGTAATAAATGGGTGCACATGAAAACACAGTCACCTCACGGAAGATGTCCCAGCATGGCTTCTTTGGAAGCTTGGCATGTTGCCAGCCTCCTGGGATTTTACTGTAATTCCCAGCAATGTAGTAGAGCTTTTATGAACTATGCCCAGTGACACAAGAAATCACTTTTGGTTGTTCTCTGCCAGTGGAGGAGAAAGCCTGCTGAACCGAGTCATTCTGAGGGCTCACAAGAAGAACCAGAAATCAAATGTAAAGCCATTTCAAGCACAGTCTCAGCCCGAGTAACGTCAGTGCCCATAAACACCTGAGTGGAAAGTATCCTACATGTTATACGGAGCAACATCATTAGGTTTAAAGCTTATCGACTCGGAAGAGGTTCCGTTGCCTTTGGTTTTCATTATAGATGTATACAGTTATCTTGCGTGCGGAAGCCAGCAGGATTCCACTTGTACCACATGTTCTGTGTGCGTGGTTTAGAGAATAAATCATGTGGCTGATTATATGGCTAAACATGGACTATATGGATATAAATATAAATATGGAATGAAATTGGCAAGTAGTCATCACCTACCATGACAAATCAAAATTAAATCTTAATCTCATGCATTCATTATTAGATTTATAAATGCACAGCGGAAACAAAAATAAACATATACTCTCACAGTAATAGTGGCCTCAAAAATCTGGCAGGCTCTATCACATGCTACATATTCACTATGCCAACTCGAAGGTTTATTATTGACCTTGGAAGCAGTAATTTGACTGGAACACTTACTGGAGATTTCCTGGACCTGTCAGCCACAGTGTCACTAGTTTCACATTATGGCCAGAACCCATCTCCGATCTCCACAGCACTACGTCAGAATGCTGGAGCTGCATCTATTATCAGCCTGCTATTAGTGTTAGTTGGTGTTTTTTTTTTTTTTAAATCAATTGCAATCAAGATGATTGTGCTGCTGCATGTAGGAGGCAGTGCTGGCGGTCGTTGTTTCAGGGGTCAGGAGGTGATCGCTGTGATTAAACTGGCAGAGAAAAACACCACAAACAGCCAAAATGTAAATTGAATGCGTGGTCGTGCAATCCAGGTCTTCATAAAAGTGCATTATTTTCTGCGTGAAGGCTGCTAGTACAGAGGTTGTTTCTCGTAGAGGGGGGGGGTTGGAAAACAGTAACAGGCAGGGTGGCCGGAAAGGAAGAAGAATGCTGCTTTAAATAGGTGCTTAATAGCAGGCTTATACCCCTTAGTCCACATCCGCTGAGTCAGACTACAGAGATAACAACTGATTAATCTTAATGACAAGTGGGCAAACAGTCATCTGATGAGGACCATGACGTGTGGCTGCAAGAGTCTGTGGTTGAAAATAAGGAAAACAAATCATGAATATTTCAGGAGACTCCTTGTTTTGTCAGATTGACGGTTAACATCTCAGCACTCTACAGAGTCGGTGTTTTGTGGGGATATTTCTAACTAAGTTGCATATTTCAATTACTGAGTCACTTGAAGACAATTTAGCTAGGGTCAGAGTAGGCATTTAATGTTTGCATTATGTACACTTCTCTTGAAAGAATGCGTTTCAGCACCCTCATAAATGACCTGGTTGAGCTGAGGTGTAATACTGAGGGCTGAAAATTGAAGCCAACACTAAGCATTCTTGTCACATGCACCAGAGTCTTCAGCTCCCCACAAGGCCATGGGAGTTAGGCATGGGGTGAATGGCTGGCGTCACAGAGGCTCCATCCATATTTCTTTACAGTCACATGGGTGGAGAGAGGAAAACAGCAACAACAACAAAAAGTAGCTGTTATCTCAAACCATTGCCCTTTCAATCGTCTCTGCTAAAAAAGACAAGAAAAGGTGCACAGATACAATAGGTGCTGTTGTATTCAGAACCATCTGTTGCCCAATGGCATTTGGAGGAAATGTCTCTGACTGTCTGTGAGATAGGTCAGATTGATCGTGCGAGTAAATCACAGCTGATACGAGGGAAGATGGTGATGGAGGGAAATGAGAGCATGGGCGAGCTGATGAGAACAAAGCTCCCACCAGCCTCATTACATTACAGCTTTCAGAATGGGACTCTCTGATTCGAGGCAAAATCGCAGCCGCTGATTATATTTAATGTCGTCCGCAGATAGGACTTGTGAGTGGCGCCGCGCACTGCACTGCACGCTGTCCTGTCTCTGTTATCTAAATCCAGTGTCTGACATTTGTAAAGCCAAACACCCGAAAAACACAAAATTAGTCAAGCAGCTTCAGATGTTTAACTATTTATTTATTCCACTCCTTCAGTTTGTCACTTTACTTTCCTATTTTTTTATATAAAGGGTTCAACCCATAACACCGGATGTGTTGGTTGTTATTGAAAGGCGGGTCACAGCTGAATGTCAATGAGGATTGCTTGTCATAGTTTGGGCTTAGATAAGGTTATACATTTTGATTAATGAAAGTCTTTCTGCAGTGTAATTTCCTGATGAATGTGCGTCTGCCTTTGTGAGAGATAAGCTAATGGGATGAGAAACATGGCTTCTTACAATTAGCGCTCATAGCTATCAAAATTTGATAGCTATGGTGACTATAAATAGGCACAGCAGACGTGTGGATGGAATGCTAAATCAGGGTTTTTTTTGGTTTTTTTTTCTTGCAGGCTGTGTTTAGCGTGACAGCAAGCTAGTGGATATATTTACGGGATGTATGACCTTTAATTAGCAGTAGAAATCAAAGCCTTTAAACTCCCATCTGCCTGTTTGTGGTCAGAAATATTTGAGCAAGCCACATTCACAGGGTGATGCATGTTGTCCGCTCAGGAGAAAATTTGTATTCCTGCAGCTCTGTGCATGATCAAGACCCCGTGGCAGCTTATTTGACTCATGGCTTTACCCATAACTGTAGTGCAGAATAAGCTATCCACTCAGACATGAAAGCCTCACTTCACCCTGTCACTTTGCCCAGACGCTCAGTGAAAGAAAGAGAAAAAGAAAAACAACAACAACACAATGCACTTCCAAGGAAGACAATGAAAAGGACTAAAACAAAAAAGACTGAACAGACATCTAAAGGACAACTATGAGACGTCCACTGAAGACAGCACTTCATTTGTCACCTAGTTCTCAGCTTGAATATGGAGGACGGCAGTGATACACGCAGCTGGCTGCACCATCACAAGACCGAGGCTTAGACTCTGACATGACTACAGTACATTAGGGGTGTGCCCATAGATTGATTGATTAGATTCATTGCAATGTGACATGTGACCAATCAATAAAGATTAAGAAATGATCAAAGGTAGGTAGGTTTCTCCTTGCGGATCCCGTCCCAATATCAGCCATGATGAAAATATAGCAATGAAATTAAGCTCAATGCTAATTTGTAGCCTCGTCAAATGTGCCGTCTCCTCCGGTCTGAGTGCCATACAATGCTACCTACGTGTTGTACGTCACACACAGACATCAGCAGAAATGAGAGACTTTTGCATATCTAGTTAAAAGTTCCTTGTAGGTGCTTTAAACCAGACCAGACAGAGAAGATGCATTGAAAATCATTCTAATCATAATAATTGTAATAGTCATTAACATGCCTCTGTAGTGTGTGTGTGTGTGTGTGTGTGTGTGTGTGTGGCTCAAGCTCTGTGCCTTGAAAACTGAGTGTGACTCCACAGTGTGTGTGTGTGTGTGTGTATAAACAAAATTATGTACATATATACTTTTAATTGGCACATTTATTGAGACTTTTATCATGCACCAAGTTATATTGCATGCAAAATATACAATTGTCAGCACCACTTGTCCATTGTTACCTGGTCAACAGTCAGACCTCTAGCTCCATTTGGTGACGACAGTCCACTATCTGCTCTGTGGCCTCTATGTCTGGGTCTGGGTCAGCAGTGACTGAATTATCAAATCTAAATACTTGTATATAGCACCTCATGAATAAAGTCCAGAGCTGTCTAAATGGATACTTGATATGCACCGAGCCAAAAGTGATGTTAATAATGACACAATTTGTAGAGAGGAGATGGCAGAGGCGAAGACTCAGGACAGCAGCAACAGGTAAACTGAAATCTGAATCTGAAAGGAGAATCAAACAGGTGGAAATATTCAAATCACAGCTTCCTGTCAGGAATTTCAACAATATAATGCAGTGATTTAACATCCCATCCACATCAGTTGAGTGACCAGTGAAGAAAGGCAAGTCAGGTGTCCCAAAATAAAAGTGTTTTTCATCCAATGGCACAAACAGTTCACATGGAAGAGTGAAGACTGCATTGCAACGCTGCAGCAGGGACCCACTGCTCCCTCCAGGAGTGGTGGTCCAGTGTGGGAGTTGAGCCAAGTCAGGACAGCGTTTGTCCTTAACTGTGTCTTCACTCCAATCCGGTGGAGTCACAACATGTGCAGTAATCCAGCAATTAGAGAAAAAGGCATGAGACCGCTGACCATGTCCAACTTTCCTAAGTTTTAACAAAAGAGTTCCTGCGCTTTAAAGTTTGTCCCACTGCTGGGCTTCTGTTCTCACCTCCAGCTATCAGACAGCAGCTTCATTGTTTTCCTTGTGTCGGTGGAACTCTGAGAAACTGTTGCTGTGTGTAGCTGCAATGTGAACAAAACACCTGCTGCTTCTGACAAAGTCGAGCCTGACCTTCGTAGGTTCTCGGCAGAGAGGTTGTTAAAATGGGCATACACACAGTGTTGACATTTAAGCAGCAAAGATAACAACAACAGTATATTTTACAACTGCTTTGACAAGTTTATTTTTTTCTGACTGTAGAAAGTAGTTTACCATCCATTTTCAAAGAGATGCCAGCCCACTGTACTGGCTGGGTCTGGCTAGAGGTTTGAACAAAGAAAAACCCAGTCTCATTTAGAAGCAAGGCCTATTTTCTGTGCAAGTTCTTGTGAATGTACAACAAAAACCTCTCAAATCTCTCGGTGCTTCAATCACTCTTTTTGTCCCTCGGGGGCCACTGTTGTAGCCATCTGTTAAAACTTTTGTCAATATGGACTGTCTACACATCGCTACTTCGCTTAGATCCTCCACAATTTAGTTGTTCAGTTTGGAGGAAATAAACGAACAGGTCCTTTGCTAAAGACTCTGTACCTTCGGTGAAGTCTGATTAGCACTGCGTTCATTTAGAAGTGTAATCAGCACTGATTTAACTTCTTCTAGTAAATAAGTGCTCCAGCTCTTTTCTTGGATCAGTTGGTTGAAGTGGCACCAAAGGTGAGAGCGTAAGTGTTGGTAGATTCACTGGGGAGATCATATTCTTGCTCTTTAAAGAGGAACTATGCAGGATTTTTCCTGTGGCTATGCTCCATTTTTACCTTAATTAAACTCCTTTGGAGTAATTGTGATGGTTAAATACATGACTTGTACCTTGTTTGAGGGAGAATGGAGGCTCTCTGCCTTCCACCTGGTTGAAAACCAACCTGGCAACACCAGGGCACTTGGCCTCCGACCCGGTGTCCCAGCTCTCGTCTATGCTGCTCCATAACCTGTAATCTTTTGTTTATGACTGTTTAGACTACACAGATATACACGTCATAACATCGTATATAATATAAAACCTTATCCACCGCTCCATGGATTGTTTTTTCACTGGCTTCATTAAAAACAAAAGCTCATGGCCGGGAGGAGGGTCAGCAAGACAGTGGAAAAGCGACTCGACTTGCATAGTTCCTCTCTAAAACAATGGATTTGGTAGTATTTTGGCTATTATGCTATATGTATAACCATAGAAACAGGTTTAAGGATTTTTTTTTTTGTGTATTTCTTGAATATTGAATGTTATATGTTATCTTTATTTGTTTGTTTGTTTTCAAGTATGAGTATCAGTATTTAAAATCAGCCTCAGAGGAATATTTCTGCACGTCTTTTAGCTTCCTGCACCTTAGGCAGTGTTGGGGCAGCTTTCATCACTGAGATCAGTGACTAACTGCAAACTTGTAATAAATGAAAATAATCTACATGAAAGCATGTATAATTTCCTGCTGTCAGTGAAGCAGTTTTAAACATTGCGTGGTAAGGATTCGAGAGAAGATGCAGCCACAGGGAAGTGGTGAGATGAAGAGGTGCAGTTGACAGATGCATAATGCAGTTACATTTTGTGGCATTTGCGTTTCATGGAACAGAATCTGAGCAAATTGGCCACAACATCGCAATCAGTTGGCACCGACAGACCCCTCCGTGTGCTGCCATGGCCTCAGTGCCTGTTTAGTCACATCACTGAAAGTCACTATACACCACACACAAGTGCTTTGCATTTCATCATACCAACACTGATTCTGTTGAGCATTTATGAAGCTGACGAGCACTGTTTAGAT
This sequence comes from Caranx ignobilis, assembly GCA_021432705.1. Lineage (NCBI taxonomy): Eukaryota > Metazoa > Chordata > Actinopteri > Carangiformes > Carangidae > Caranx > Caranx ignobilis. Next base: position 20,026,391 of record MU269983.1, read on the forward strand.
GGCAGGGGGGAGACAGGCTAACAATGTTACGTCCCCTTGATTCAACACCTCCGAAAAAACGGGTGGCTATAAGGCCACAATTAATTCAAGGAGTCGTCCCATTGTGAGCAAAAAAACAGACTGCTTTTTATGGTGCTTTTATTTCTTGATGAGTACCATTAATTTGAAGGGGCAGGCTTTGGAGCTGGCAGTTTTTAATCTGCTCGGGACAACATGACTGCATTATCCTCCTTCTGGTAATGAATTGGCAGGAGTTATGTGTGTTTTATTGGTATTGTTTAGCACTTTAGTTTGGAAGCTTGATTTCTCTGTTCATGCTCTGAGTAGACTGCATATCTAATCCTCGCAGGCTTGAATGGCTCTTTATGTGTTGTAGCCGTTTTGCCAGGGCTGCAGTCTGGAGTAAATACTTAGACTTCTGAAGTACGTTATTTATTCTCTTCTTCACTATCAGCCTGGAAGCTTCCTCCATAAAAATCATTCACATTAAAACTAATTAGATTTATTTGGGCTCATTAAAGGGCCACCTCCCTGTGCAAACAGTCAGGACTCCACTGTGCTATCACTGTTGTTTATGCTCCGAGCTGACTACAACACAGACCTGCTTGTTATCACTTTGAGTTGGCTGTATCAGTTAAGTCACTTTACAACATTTTTTGTAGCTAAATTTTATTTTACAAAATCATACTCAGTTCCCATTGAATCCAGGCCTGTGGAATTGGGTTACATTTTAAGTGTTGTATGTATAGAAATACAATATTGTGAATGTCTGAACTGAAGTGAAGTATTCCATATTATATTTTAAATTCTAATAATATTCAGTAAATGACATGAGGCCTTTTGTTACGAGCTGTAGGTGAAAAATGCTAAACAATCAGGAAAATTGCCTTTTATGTTTATGGTGTTATTTTGTAGATATTATAGTACACTTTGCAATTATAGCAATGCTGTTGGACTTCAAAAGCAACACGTATGCATTTTTATGGGCATATTTTGAGTTCTGGTATTGGGCTGCCAGCTTTTGGGCAGGTTTTATACCCAGTTGGGCTGGTTTTGAGTTGCTGTTTTTGCCTCACAGACCTGGCAACCCTGCACTGAGTGCAAAGAAAGAACAAAAACAACTCATTCTGCATTGGAAGATACTTATTTTATTTTTTCCCCCCTTTTTAATTCTTGCCAATTGTACATTTTCATGTGTAAGAAGAGGAATATCCATCCTGGTGAGATTGTAATACTCTAATCTGTATAGCCTGGCATCGACCCAACACCAAGAAGCACAAACCAAAAAAAAAGTGAGATCACTTCAACAGTGAGACTCTGAATCTTCAGCAGAAATTCCCCCTTGTTCAGCTGTGACTCACATTCAAATGACCTATATCCACTTTCCTTAGAGAGTTGAGACGACAGTAACAACCCTAAGATCTTGCTTTTATTCATACTTTATATCACTGAAGTCATTGTTTTATTATTTGCACTTATTTTTTTAATATCAGGGTAACTTGATCATTATCATGTATTGATGAAAGTGATTGGACTGAAATGTTCATTTTCTACCTTGCAATGCCATTACTGAGACTCACTCTTTTAGCAAGTGATGTATTAAGATAGGTCCCAATAAAAGTGTAATACCCACCACTGCTGCCCCCTGGCCAGCAATAAGTATCGACTTTGGAACGACTACTCTCTTCCTGAGTTCATCCCAATGTTGTAGGATGTTCAATAAATGAATCTTGTACCTTGCATGTTATGTTAGTTACCTTAATAATGGGGTTTATGATGAAGCAGTGAGTCAACTTCTTAATACTTGTAGGAAACCTGAATAAATAACAACAGATTCTTTCTTTTTCAGATTCTTATTTTCGATTTTTTCCTTCAACTCTTAGGAGCACATTTCTCTCTGTGTTATGATTTTCTCTTCAGTTCACTGTGATACACACATCGCAAGAGTCCAAGGCAGTCTGGCTTTTAATGAGGTCTCTGAGACTGTATTTCCTGAGCCGGTCATGGGATGTCTGCTGTGACTTTGGTAACAACCAAACAAAGTCACTGTTCATGTCAATCCTGTTGTTTTGATGGTGATGAGAGCGCTGAAAGGATGAATCTGATGGTCATGTGGGCAGCAAGCTTTGCCACCTGTGTGCATACTGCAGGACAGGATCGATGTCCACATTACACATTATTATATCCTTGTTTTTTTGTAGCAGTTTAAAGGGGGCATATCATGTAAATACCACTTTTTGAAGGCTCTTTAACATATATTTGGGTGTTTGTCTTGCCTTCTGGCCCCAAAGTGTGAGAATTGACAAAAAAGTCTGTAATCTGCTTCACAGATTGAAATTCATATGGTTTTTCGAGCTGTTCCCTCAGTTGTCTGACAATGATCTCATTAGTTTTCGAATTTGCATTAATACCACACCTACCGGCGAGTAATGGTACCAGTAGAAGGGGTGGGGCGGGGCTAGCGGTGCTTCATTTGCATTTAAAGGGACAGGGCACTGAAACAGACCGTTCTGAACAGGGCTGTTTTGAGTGGATGAAAAGAGCTGTGATGTTCGATCCTTGGTGTATTTTGACCGAAGCATGTCCCAGACATGTCTTTAAGACACCTGGGAACTATTTCAATTTGTGGAAAGGGGGCATGATATGCCTCCTTTAATAACTTTTAAATGATTGCATGGCCTTTAAATGAAGAGGGCTTCACAAATCTCCTGTGGATCTTTGTCAACCACCTGTGGGGTTGTGTTATATGTTTTGTTACAACTTAAGCTAGTCAACAAAATGTAATATCAAATCAACATCATCAAATTAGTTTTGGGTTTGGATAATGAGATCCCCTCCGTCAAACACTGTAGGAAGCGGGGGATGGCGTAGAGATAGAGGAGGACATAATGGAGAAAGCTTTACTCCAGAGGAACAAGACAGTGAGGAAACACACAAGAGCACTCATGGACTGAAACAAGGGTAAGATATATTTACTTGTCAAAGACTACACACTATAACGTAGTCACAAGCTATCTGTCTAGAATTGATTTTTTTAACAACAAAGGTGGTATGTAATTAACAAAAGCCTTCAGCCCCGATGCAGTACCTTTTGGCTGTAGCTGGCTCCTTAGTTTGTCTAATTACTGATTTGGCAGGAGTCTGCTCAGTCATAACTCATTCACATCATCACTTTACAAAAAAAGGACAAGAAACAAAGGAGCATAAGTGACGGATTTGAGCTTTTACCAGACACATAACATAACATGCCAAACAGTCATCATATTCCTGTATACACACACAGGCTACAAAAGATGCCACGGTGACCAAGAACAAGGATGCTATCCTTCAAATGGTCCTTATGTGTCTCCCTGGGGGTGTATTTGATGTGTGGGCACTGAGGGTACAGGTTCACCAGGTAATGGACAGCTGAGGTGCTGTACCTGTCTCAACTGCTGAGGTGGGTTATCTGTAAAAACCTCCAGAGCCAGACAACAAGGCTTCGTCCCAGTCAGACTGAGACACTGCTCTCGAACTCTCATTAGTTCAGTTCATTTATCCTCAACTACAGGACATTTGTTTTAAAAATGCATGTTTATTACTGGATGCACATTGCAACATTGTAGCTGTCCTGTTGTTTTTCACATCCATAACTCATTATACTGCATCCTACAAAAAGACAATAGTCAAGGTTGTCAGAGTTTCCTTTTATTTGAAGTAGTGAATACAACTTTCTATAGAAGCTGAACCTCTGCAGTGCTACAGCAACATTACGGATCTTGATATAAAAATCAGACATCGTAATGGGGTTGAGATCTATGACTGTGTACAACCCAGTGCAGGTCCAGGGTGCTTTTCTAGTTTGTTTGTGAAACTCGGTCCTCGTGGAAACACCCCAGACAGTAATGCACGTTAAAAATTTAAATATGTTCTTTCGGTGCCGGGAAGGGCTCCAGGACTTCACGAGGCCATAATGTCTCTGTTTTTGCTATTAAACCCAAATGAGGGCTTAATTGTGGTTCAGAACTTCGTGCAGCGCTGGATGCATATGAGTCTAAGAGCAAACATTTTATACCGTTGTAAAGTTGGAGAAGTCTTCATCGTCTCTTATGGTTATGTTACCGCAGCAGTTAGAGGCTTCTCACTCTGGTTTCTAGTTTTAGGGGCGGAATAGTTAAAGAATCCACAAATGTGGATTCTTAAAATCGTTGGCATTCCCTTTTAGCAGTTTACAAATACAACTAATGTTCACAAACATGCCAATAAAAATGTTACTACACACTCAACTCAGATGAGTATTACAGGTATGGACACTCACTATACATAGTGCTACGTGATGTGTGTGTCTCTCTGTTACACACTAGTGTTTAGAAAGATGAGAAGTACCTTTCCTTATACTTCACCAATGTGGTGGAGTCATGGCTGCTCGACTTGGTGTCTAGGAGAACACTGATCTCTTATTTCGAGATGAGCAATGGGACAGTGGGTCAGAGGAGGACAACATGGAGGCAAACTCTGATTACAACCCTTCAGGTGATGATGAAGATGAAGCAGAATCTGAGGAGGAGCAGCAGGCAGTAAGGGACAAAAGACCACATGCACCTGACACATTTTGTCAGCTCTTCTTTCCTTCAACCAACAGAAAAATAGTCCCTAAATGATGAACCTGGAGCTCATGCCACAGTCAGGGATGGAAGATGCTCAGCCAAGAAGGAAAAGTTTGCATATTGACAAACAAAAGCTCAGACAGTGGAAAATAGAAACAGACTAAATTAATCATCACGTACAGTGGGGACCCCTTGGGCATTATCATGGATGGGAAAGCAGCCTCTCTGTACATGAGGCATGTGACTGAAGCTTCAGCTCCACCCAGGAGACTGAAAACAGCTGTGGAGAAGAACGGACATAGTCATTTGAATGTGTCACTGTTTCACCATTATGTGCCATGTTCCACAGCATTATTGATATCTCCGGCTACAGTGACACAAAAAAGAAGCTGAACTCTCCTTTAAGGCCAAGCAAGCCACACTAGACGAAACTCATTTCGGAGCTTAGAAACACCCTTGTGACTCCTCTCATGCACACACCAAGGCCATCGTCCCACACATCAGCCTCAGCAGCATTCATCAGGGCAGTGCTGCCGTGTACACCAGGCTTGATCAAAGCGCGGTCCCGCAGTCAGTTGACATAAGGGGACAGAGGAAGCAGAAATGCAAGTCTGGCAAAACAAAACAAGAAGGACCGTAAAACATACACAGCTTGCTGAAAGTGTGGAAAACACTTTTTGTGGTTTTGTTTGTTTGCAATTTGCAAACCAGCTCAATTTTTTTTTTCTGCTAATACACCCAGTGCTGTACTGATTGTGCAGTTCGACAGAGAACAAGTGTATGTATTAATAGTATGGATAAGGCCTGAATAATCAACCAATGTCAGTCAGTTGCAATATGGCCTAGAGCAATATCCACATTGCAGGAGCTGTTGTCTATGTGCCACAATAAACAGTGAATGAAGCATTGTGGTGCAATAGAGACTAGAGATGATCAGGCTTATGAATCATACTCTCCCCTGGACAAAAGGGAACTTGTTTTGGTTATTATATATTTTTGCTTTTTTTCAGGGTTAGCAAAATGAAAGACAACAATTCCAGCTGAAATCATGACTCATATAACAATCACAGTGTTTACCAAATTCCTCACAATAAGATTTTCCTTGCATGTCTTTCAGGTCTGATGTGGGCAGTGTTGATTGATGGTTTTAATGACTCACCATTCAGAATTGTTGTTGTTCTGTGTGTCACAGTGTATTAAATCCTTAAGACGGTTACATTCTTTGTTTCAGGACATCTAGGACCAGCTCCACACAGAGCAGGCTCAGAATATGAATGGTGTTAAAACTGCTGTATGTATCTGCAGAAATAAAGTGCAAAAACTAGAAAAAAAAAAGGGACACTGGACATATTCTCACTTTTCTATTGGAAATAACAAGCACTCTATATATCGTATATATAATATATAATTTGGAGCATTAATAACAGTGTCTCTGATGTATTTTTCCTCTGGTTTTGGTCTCCACCACAGGGACTACCAGGGTCTTTAGCTGCTGAGTGCTTCACTGTATTCACCAGGTAGTCACTAACTACCGGTCTAGCACACAACACCAAACAGATGTACAGTAATGTACAGTAGGCAAGTAAGAACTTAGTTTTTCCGTTGTAAACAGTTGAGTCCTGTGGCTGAAGACAACATGAACAAGAGAAGTGACAGTAAGAAAGACAATGAAATGAAATGAAGTGACAGTGAGCTGAAAACAATGAGCAGAAACCCTCTTCTGAGCTGGGCATAGTTTCACTGTCTCTGTAGATTCCACCATTGTGTTGACTAAACATTTCTAAACACATTTCTGCTCTGAACTTCCCTGATGTTCTGTTGTTTTGTACTTTCACATTGTCTCTGTAAGAGTAAGATAAATACCTAACAATACAATCGGAACAAAAAAATATAATTAGAAATATTTTCATGAAGCACACAAAAATGTGAAAAATAATCCATGTGTTGTTCACAGGGCAAACTAATATAGTCTTTGTCCAGAGAAACAAAATGATTTGGACTGGACTGTGAGCTGAATCAGTTCTGATCTGCTCTTTGTCATGAACCATTTAACTTTTACATACATCAGTACTGGAGACTTCCATGAATTCTTTTCAGATCTCCAGAAGGAAGAAAGAAAGAAAGTTCAGAGCTGGTTATTGAAATGCAGATTGTTTCTGGTTTGTTGTTAGTTGTTTCTCTGCTCTATCCAGCTAAACAGCTTGGTTGGCGGTTGTTTGGAAAGCTTGTCTGGCAGTACGGCCACAAAATGAGGCCAGTGAGGAAATCCAGTGTGTAATTGAAGCACTAACAGCAGTCTGGGTTTGCTCTTTGTGCCGGAGCTGAGATACAGACCTGGAGGGTGAATCCTCAGGACTGCTGGTACAAACTCGGCTGAAAACTGTAGACTCTGTGTGGCCTCCTGTCACAGCGGCTAAAATAGTTCTCCAGGAAGAATAATAAGATGAAATTGTTGCTGAATTATGTGCAATCTCTCTCTCACACTCTTGACTGTGGACACCATGACTTCTCTCCCACTGAACTGAGGTCTCTTCGTCAGCGCTCAAACTCAGGCCACTGCTTGCACGTGATACACGACATACAATACAATCATTTACATTTGTATCAGAATTTGAACAGAATAACTTTATTGATGATCACTTCTTAAAATGATCACTTTCTCTAGTTTTACTCTATGTGTTTGAGTTAAATGAACACTTTTGTTTTATTCTTTACACTACCGACCACATTTCTCCCAAATCTGAAATAAAAATATAGTCACTCAGAGCATTTATTTGCAGAAAATGACAACTGGTCAACATTTTTAAAAAAGATGCAGTGTTGATGCAAAGGAAACAAGTTCATATTAATCTATAAACAACACGACACTTTTTTTTTTTTTTTCAGAAATCTACATTGTGGAATGAGCCCAATTTAATCACAGCAGTGGTCTCCCTCATTAAATAAGATTTGGTTCAGGCGATCATCTAATCAGTGTTTCATTAAGTCGAATGAGGTGTTCTTCTGTTGGAATTCAATAGACACTGGAATGGAATGGCTGCCATACACAGCAGAGAGGCTGATTGGACGGTCTAGAGAGTAGAGTGATGTCTGAGGAGTCCTGAGTCAGAAGTCAGTTTGTATTTATGGATGGAAAGACAGAGAGGTGATGCCTCCTCTGCTGCTCACCGTGACTGACTTTCCACCTATCAGCATTTCAGCAGCCACACAGGAGAGATGCTCCAGTGTGTGCAGGGATTTAAAAAACAGAGCTACGGCCAGGAGGTTATTTCCCTGAGTGTTGCAGATGAGTGTAGTTAATGAACAGAGGCAATAAGGAGTGAGTCTTCAATATAAAACATGAGTGGTGTAACGTAGAGTCAGTCTGTCAGTGTGCTAGATTGGAGTGTAGTTGAAAAAATGAATATTGCAATTCAGTCAGGAGACGGACAAAAGAAAATGAGAAATTTGAAGTAAAAATCCAGTTTATACTGATGGAACGGATGAAAAAGACTTTGGCAGTTAGACCCCAGGAAGAAGTGGATCACAATGGGGTGTCATCCACAAGAGGAAGGAGCCTCAAATTAGAGGAAACATGTCCTGCAGCTGAGACACTGGTGGTGGTGGTGGTGGTGGTGATGGGTGGAGCTTGAGGATTTGAACATCTTCACAAAAAGGAAACTTCAGATCAGACAGTGTGAGCGGTGACAGTCAGGTTATCAACAGCTGAGCTGATGGAGGGGCTGGAGGCGGGTCACCAGTCTTCCTGGTGCTGAAATGACAGAGAGCACTTGTAAGGTTTGACAACTGCCAAGTGATTGGCTAAAGGCCAGCATGTCAGACTGTGATTGGATGGAGGCTGGATGAGTGGGAAAGAACTTAACTTAGAAGGCAGCACCAAGGAGGTCGTACTGAGTGAACACAGTCAGACTGTCACTCAGACACTGCCAATAAGTGAGTGAAATGATTGATTGTGAGAAAGTAGGCGGGGCTTCATGTTAGCACTCTTTTTGTGCGGGCTAAATGATTGTGTTACTGTGAGTGTGTTTGGATAAAGACTGACTGTGGCCAGTCAGAACAGCAGACCAGGTTGACTGACACAAGCCAGCATCTGAGCACGGGTTGTGAGTGTGAGCATCATGTGCTGTTCACTAACGCCACTTGATTTTTGGATTGGCGTTACCAATTAACTGTGAGTTGAGCACATGGTGTTGTGTTCAATCATGGCATGCCAGTTGATGTCTCACTGCAGATGAAGAAGGGAATGTTTGTCAGTGAACTGGAATAGAGCCACACTGAATAGAACTCCATATATATATATATATATATATATATATATATATATATATATATATATATATATATTTTTTTTTTTTTTTGTTTTTGTAGAATTGAGAATAAACTTCAACAGAGGAGTGACAAGATAGAACCTCTCTCTCTCTCTCTCTCTCTCTCTCTCTCTCTCTCTCTCTCTCTATATATATATATATATATATATATATTTTTTTTTTTTTTTTTTTAACTATCCTCCCAGGAATATTTGGGGAAAAAAAAAAAAAAACAAGTGAACTTTAAAAAAAATATATATATAATAGCACCTTACCAATATTCAGAATTTGAATTTTGGATGATGTACTGGTCGAGCAGTGGGTTTCAGGGAATTAAAAATGCCAGCAGTAACAAATGGAGCTCTTGCAGCCTTGTCCTTCTTATAATGGTCCGTCATTTACCAGAAGCAGCTCCGTTCTTTAATCACTTTAACTCCAACTACTTTCCAGCTTCCCTTGTCATGAGGAAAATTAGAAGTCAAGACATCTCAGACACTTAGCTCCGGTCTTTTGTCACAGCAGTGTGACTAAAGCAGTGTGTGTGTGTGTGTGTGTGTGTGTGTGTGTGCGTGTGTAGGGTTGGGAGGAAACAAAATGTGAGGGAGTGGCCAGGCTCTGCAGCTCAGCTCTAAGTGCAAACAGCCTACATTTGCATTGGCGTATTTCTTTGATAGCTCCACTGACCGTGCTGTGGCTCCCCTGTCAGTTTCAGATGCATTGTGGCTCATGCTAAACTGTGGGAATGCCCCACGGAGTGACATTTGTCTGTGTTGACAGTTTCTGTATTAATATTCTACCTGTAGTGTACAGTTAACAGCTTTTATTAATGCACCGTCTCCAGCTCTCCCACACACAGACAATGGCTATTCATGACTTCTGTCATCTCACCGAGCATATGCTTTTTCTCTATCCTTATCTCAACCTTAAAAAGTTGATGTCCCAACTTTGTCATTCGTTTCAGTGGACCGGAGCTCATCCTCTTCCCTCCTAGGCTTCTGTCTTCCACCGTACTTTTACTGCTTCACCCCTGATTGTGTCCCCTTCATCTGTCACAGCCCTCTCGCTGTCTGAGCGGAGCAGACAGTGATGGATGCTAATCACTTTTCCTGTGTGCCCATCCACCCCACAGCTCATCCAACAAGCTCAGCTCAGGCTTCCCCCCATTCTCTCCTCGGGAATAAATGAGCCACTCTGCTCATTTCTAACACCACTGTCACTGTTAGTAATGTACCTGTGCTTATTATAGTTGACTCCAGACAGATGCAGTGGTCGCTGCACTTTGACACAACACGCATGTTGAAATATGTAAAACAATAGATGATTGTGTAGTTCTGCTTCTGCTATACATTCAACCTGCAAATGAGTTGTGTTTTAAAATTGAATGTTTTTTCAAACTCTCTTTAAATGACCACAAAAGCCATGGTAGTATATGTGTATATTTTGTTTTTAGTACCAAATCACCTCATACTCTGTATGAACTCAGATATCGATAGGTCAACATGAATTGGGTGTTTTGCAGTGTTATGAACCATGCAGGCTCATCAGTTTCCATTTCGTGTATATGATTAATGTAAAAATGACAAATGTGACATTTGAAGGATGTGTGGATGAAGCTAACAGTTAGCCAGCTGTGGGCCTGTGCTAAATTCCACCTGTATTCAGCCCATGAACTACATAACATGGACCTCTGGATTAAGACCATGTCAATTAAAAGAAAAGTGTAACACTGACAAGTGTTACATTAAAGTAGTATGTACAGAGCTGCCCCTCCCTATACGCTGAGCATGTGCTGTCCGTAGTGCCCCACGATCCACGGGGGGCCCCATTTTGCACGAGGGGAGGCATTCTCCGCGAATGCGCAAAGGATGCGCATCATCGCTGCCATGAGGCGCACGTAGAGCACCAAGTCAGCCCAAGGCAGGAGAGGGACAAAAAGAGATGAGTAATCTGACGCTGCACATGTTGCCACAGTGATCGTCAGCAAGCAGCATCTGACCGATCAATGGTCAGATGCACCAGCAGGAGGGTGGAGAGCTACAGGTGGAGAGATGGCCTTCAAACTATAGTTTTGTTTGTTTTGTTCATTAGGATCCCCGTTAGCTGCAGCATTACTGAGGTCTGACTATTACACATAAAATTACACGCTCTGTTTAACAAAAAGAAGATATGATATGATAATAATATAATAAACATCAATATCAATACAATCGATCACTCAATCAATAATCAGTCAATACATCAATGAATCAATCAATTTACAAAAGAACGTATGATATGATAATGATATTGTCAATATCAATACATTTGATCACTCAAACAGTCAATAATCAATCAATCCATCAATGAATCAATCACTTAATTTGTGGTTAATTGGGCAAACAGAACATTATCTCTGTTTAAAAGATACTGTCTTACAAGTAATTGAAATTCAGTTCTACTCTTCTGTTGTTTGATGTTTAAGAATGAGTTCCATTCCTGCATAGCTCTATAGCATTTGTTTTTGCTTTTGGTGATGTAGCATGTCTGGTGATGTAATTATCTTTGTGTATACTAAATGTGAAGTTCTGATACAGAATAAGTGGAGTCTTTGTAACACTGATATTTCTAATAAATACTAGTTGTGAATCAGGAGCAAGCAAAAGAAAAAGTCAAAAGTCAAAATGCTTCACTTGGAGATGGGTATGAAAATAAAACTGTAAAACTTTGTGGCATAAACACCTTAGGTGCTACTCATGAGACAGATAATTCAGTCTAGAAGTGGACTGGAGATTGAAGGCACACATCATTGTTCCATTGGTGAAAGAGCCTGTTAATAGTTTTTTGTCGGACAAAAACATCAACTTTTGTTGAGTTACTGTTTTTATTTTTTTGTAACTGATGGCTATTTGTGACTTAGATTTACTTATTTATTTTAGTTTGAAGCTATTTTTTATTTGATTTTTTCTTACCGATAGAGGTTGCCAACTGAAATGGCATATATAATGGCATATACAGTCATTTTGTAACTATTATACATTTGGGATTGGGTGAGGTCGGCCAGGGGGGGCAGGGCCTCCAAATAAAATTCTGCTTAGGGCCCCAATTTGGCCAGGGGCGGCCTTGAGTATGGGTTATTGATAGGTATGTTTTAATAATTATTTATTAATTATTATACCTGATCTGATTGGTTTCCTGGTCAGCAAGACTCTTTGCTGCATGTTATTCCTCTACTCTGTAATCTGTGTTCACAAGGGGACACCATATTATCGTGATAAGTTACAGTGTGATATTATTGCAGTTTTAAGTATCATGCGATACCCCGAGTGTTAGCAACTGCAAATTATATCCCAAAAACTGTATCAACATCTATCAGGTTTCCCTGTATAGATCCAAAATATTGTAATACTAAGCTGATCCCCCCACCCAACCATCCCTACCAATCACCACAGCACTACAGAAGCAGCAGGCCCTATTGTGTTGGGAGCGTTTGAGATGTATGGGTGCTCTGTGAGTTTGATCTCAGCAGCTAAGTGATGCTTGGTTTGGGGAAGTTTGAGAAGCACTGCTCTAAGTCAATACTGCAAGCTAAAAATACATATGAAAAACTTTGTTTTTCTCTCTGATGTGAACTAAAAAGTGAACTGTCTTTGGCCTCTGACTCTCTCTGCCATTCACAAAGTGGAGGAAACAGACAAAAATATCCAATATTGATCTTTCTGTTGCCCCAGAACTGTTATTTACATGGCTAAAAGATGAAGTGCTGGCTAGGAGAGGTCTTTTGATAAAGCTCGCTTGAACTAAGCACTTTGATCTTGGCAGGCCTTATGTTGTTTGTCTGCACAGATGGCTTTGTTGTGTTTATTACTGTGGGTTGTTGTTTATGATAATGGCTTGACATATTTCTGGATGTCTGATTAAAATTCATGTTGCACAAACTGTCAGACTTAGCGTCACCACACACCGAGTCATGAAACCCCGTGTAAATAGTCCTGTATATTTACTTGATTAATTATCATGATTTTATGATATTTTCAAAGATTGGATCCTATTTTTGTAACTTAAAAAATAATAATCTAATATTATCTCCGTGGCTTGACACATTGTGATGAAATCATAAATAGAGGCAGGCTTGTTTCACACTCTGACAATATGTTGCGCTTAATGAGTGTTTCTCTGCAGCCTGGGTTTGAAACTCTGAAAATCCATTTCCAGTAATGAGCTGCTGACTTCCTTTTGTCAGAAAACATTTCAAGCAATTAAATATTGATGGAAATCACTCACATGGCTGTATTTGAAAGAGAACATCAGCCTGCTAATGATGACTGATTGCTACACAGTCTTCCAGAAACTCGGTGGAAATATTTAAATCTGTCATGTCTGAAAGTCCAAGGATTTAGGAGCTCTCAGTCTGAAAGACAGAATCATTCCTCCTGAGTGCCAGTGACTCCCTCAACACCTTTTGTTGTTTCGGGTCATTTATTTTCTGAACCCAAGTATAAAACTGCAGGGCCCCAAGAATATTCACTTTACCACCACAGAAAGATGATAAAATCACCAAATAGTTGGGAATATTTGGCACCTGGAATATTGTTACAGCTAAGCGATCAAGGTGATGCATCATCTTTGATGTAAAAACTCAGATATGTTCATCCGATCTACAGTATGAGTTTGGACACTTTAGTACAGTTGTAGCAGATGTGTGCTTCACTGTAATTCAGTTTTTCATTTCTATTTTCTCCCTTGGTTTTTTGAAGAAACTGAGAACAATGAAATTCTCCAAAACAGAACTTCACCTTTTGAAAAGTGCAGTTTTCTGAACAATTTCGCTGCCCTCAGTGGTTTATGGGATATTGAGAGCTGTTAAGTATACCCTCATTTCATCTCCCACATTCAAACAAACGAAGGTCGTTCTCTGCAGCCTGCAGTCAGGGTCACATGAAGTATCACTAGTTTAGAAATGTGAATGATGCAGTCTGTGAACTATGTCACAATATGACAATATCTCGTCTTTCTGCAGGAGCCTTGAGATGGCAAACCCACAGCTCATTTGCTGATAATGACCAGGTTTTCTAGCCTGTCAACTGTATTGACCTGAAACTTTCTGCAGAGGTGAGCTGTGAATTCAATAGGCACCACACTTACTGAAAAGTACCACTGTACCTACTGTTTCTCAAGGCTGATGCATCTGCACCTCTAAAAGACATGTGATAAATATGCATTGAAGCTGATACTGCCACAGAGCACAGTATTGTTTGTTAGTGTTTGTGAGTGCTGCTGTGAACCAAAGCTTGCTTATACAGTATGTATGCAGTGTTCACACTGTACTGGGTAGTATTCACCTGCAGCCATGGAAACCTATTCAAACCTTGTGCATTTTATGCAGCACAATAATGAGTGATTCTATGATTGCATAATCCCACCTTGAACTGCAATAAACCAGTGACAGTCTTAGACAACCAGAGATTCATATGGACTATATCAATCTCTGGTTGGACCAATTGCGCCAACTTGTGGGGATGGAGGCGGAGCCAAATAAACCTGAAACCCTGTCAGCACAGACTGAGATCTTCCATTAGTGCAACCATACACACAGAGGCAGCCTGTGACAGTTACAAGCTGACAAACAGTGCAGACAGATAAAAGGTGTTAGGTGCACTAGCCTCTGGTTCTGGTCTCAACTGACTCCTCATCTAAAGGCTCAGACGTGGTTGAGTCTCTGTGATGTTTCCTCCTCTAACCATCTTCATACACGCTCCTCTTTCACCTGTCAGCCTAGTGCAAGCAGCAGCAGCAGCGGTGGGCGAGACACAGGACCTGAATGTTGAATTTCTCCTGGAGGATGTAGGAGTACATGTGCATTTAAACAAAATAGTAATCACAGTGTGTGCTGTGGAACCTGGCGTAGACTAAAGAAGCAGGCCTGACATGGAGAAAACCTATAATTCACCATCAGTTATCTGTAACCAGCACAAACCCAACAGTGATGTGACAATAACAGGTCATTAAGACAGAGCTCCGCATGAAAGAATTGCTTCAAATGATTTCTCTCATTATACGTGCAACTATGTTGTGCTTTTGTGTGAAAGTACTGGATTTGCTGTGAGCTGTTCCTTTATGTCACTGATCGATCAGTGCTTTTAAATAGCTGCTCACCTGAAAAGCCCAGCAGGAAGGTTACACTTACTACAAGGACACAGACCATGTGTATTTTTACTGCTATGCTTTTAGTCAAACTGTTGTCCTTTACCTTCTGTGTCTGATAAATAATGAATCAGTCATGGTGCTGTAGTTATATACATAAAGAAGATATAACAGTTTGTTTCCAAGGTGGAGCCTTGAGCATCAGGAAGTAGACTTGGAAAAGGGGGGAAAAAAATCACTTGGTTTTCATGCTCTTATCCTTCTCCACAGGGAGTTTGAGCTCCGAGTGTAAGAACTGAGGAATCCTGACCTCTTGAGTTGACCCACTAAATCAAGATGAGCTGGGAGAAGTCTGAAGATGTGTTTCGCTCGCTTAGTTACCCTCAAGGCTATTTCCTGTCACAGCTATCCTGTACACTGACAGAGAAGGATAGACCCTGGGGAGATTGTTTTGGCCACAGGCCAGTGCATGCATTCAGCTTTCAAGTTGGCGTGACATCTGTCTTTCTTCTTCGCTGTGGCGAGGTTCACTTCATGTGTCTGACGTGCAGAGATATACCGGAACCGTCGACACAAACCTCTCACCATGTGTGATTTGAATCATGTTGATACGTTTGGTAAACTCCTTCACAACAGCTGTCGTTTATCTCCCGCTCCTTCAGTGCACCAGGAGCACAACACAGTGAGTCACGTCTAACCCAACATGCAAACTGCCATCCTTGTCAATCAACACTCTTGTCCTTTATGTGCAATCGTTCAAATCGTTTGTCGAGTCGACAGTTGTTCCACCTGCAGCTGAGCGTAATTGACCATCGCAGGCTGAGTGTGTTTCAGATGAGGTGGGGCTGGTATAAGGGAAAAATAGGGTCAGTTGTTGGCACACTTTGCAGCACAGCACAGGATGAACTGAAAATGTCTGAAAATCAGTGCCCACGCTATTTGTTCCATCACATAAATCTCCACCATGTCACACAGCATCACAATCACATATCGCAGACAAAGCGCTCCACTGCGTAGGCAATAATGCTAATGACATTCCATAGCCCCCCCCCCAGATGAAATGAAATAATGGAAACCATAAATATGTTTTTGAAATACAAATTTAGAATACATTACTGTATAATATATTCTGTGTTTGAAACAGGTCTGGAAGTGTCTGTTTGACAGATTTTATTATTTTAGCACAGGGTTCTTACTGAATATGTGAAAGACACGCCACTGAGAGTTACAATCAGTGATGACGTGTGGGTGCAGCGCTCTCCAACACATTGTCAAAAGCCCAAATTAACAGAATCAGAGTCCTGAGACTTGATGTCAATGAGCACCAAAGCTGCTGTAATGGTTCATGGTGGCCAGATGTGGAAGACAGTCTATACTGGGCTCCATGTTGTATAAAGACAGATGTCCATGTATTTTTCCATTATAAAGCAGGTCTAGGTTTTGTTTTAATACTAGTATCAGTCCACAGAAAAATACACTTAGTCTCTGCAATATTTTTATAAGATCACTCAGAAAGTGGTCAGCCAATCAGAAAAGATGTTCAGTGCCTCCTCTCTTCTGATTAGCTCTCTGTCCTGTTGTTAGTGGAGCTCCAGAGAGAAGCCTGAGGGAGGAGATGTAAAACTACATGGAGATGGTTTTTGGTTTAAAAAACTGTCTAATGTCCTACTTTTGAGTTTCTTGAGTCACTTGTTTTTCTAACACAATAAAAGTTCCTCAGCCTAAAGTCGGGCACGCGTTTCCACAGGCGACAATAAAGATAATGAAAGCCGACGATTGAGTGAATCCCCTTCACAGTGGCTCAGACCTATCATTAACCATGTTCATGACAAATTCAAAATCACAGCTGAAGTAAGCTGTCAACGCTGCTGTGATGCTTACAAAGGTCAATGGATTGAAAAGGTCACTTCTCCCAGGATAGATTTAGACACATCCAGAGTAAAAGTCATGACTGAGTTTACCATCAAGAAGAGCTGGTTTAAAGTAAAGTAAAGTCTTCTGAGGGAATAATGTGAGGGTGTTAAAATGCAGCTTAGCCTCTCTGTGACACTGTGCTGCTGATTCGCTCTCTGAAGGGAATGTTTTTCACTTTTCTGTTGAGTGTATAACCCTGAAGTGAGCCTCAGGAACTCAATTTGGATTTCTTGAAGAGCAAATAATGAATGTATTTATATATCCACTGTGGCCTTAAGGTCTGTCACCACATCTCCATTGGGGATGTGGTCTCAGTGTTTTGAACCACACTCTATACTGTACAGAAGATAGTTTATGAGTTATAGCTAAATATAATGCAGGTGAATGAGGCTTGTACAGGTTGTGCTGAAAACATGTCATAGAGCTGTTTGGTCAGAGAGAAGTACTGCATTATGTGGACATGTTTTTTTTGTTGTTGTTGTTGTTTTTTATGTTATCCACCCAACTCATTTACATCAGTGAGTGTAGATTCCAGAGTGTAGTGTAGTGTGTAGTGTGTAGTGTAGTGTGTAGTGAGTGTAGATACTAGATATTAATAAATAAATAAATTAAATTAGATAGTCTGAAGTGAAACAAGTTTGAAAACACGTGAGACTGGAAGCTGCAGAGGAGATGAGAGGGTTTTAATGGGGCTCAGTGCACAGTCAGGGAGCGGGATGACCACTAGGACCCCTGTGGTTCTGGATTGGCAGCTGAGCCCGAGGAGTCGCGTGGGCAAGCAGAGATATTTAAACTTAAAAAATCCAAGGTCAGACAGCAGAGTAAGTGAGTGCTGTAACACCATGTGTTCAGCTGCACTTTGTACTGTACGTGGCCGTGACCAAGAACGGGCGGGCGCAACTTTACATTCAGCACACTCTGTTTCAAGGGGAACACAATTAATTTGAACAAAGTGCAGGCAGCTTGTGCTTTTTGGTGATCATTAACACAACAAATGCAAAAAAAAAAAAAAAAAGGAAGAAACACATCCACCTCCAAACACAATTAATCAGAATGTGTTTTACTTTTAGCTTTACTTTAAGTCTGACACGCATAATGAATGTATGATTCACCATTAATCAAACTGAATATATACCAAAAAACACAACCCCAAACACTCAGGGACCTGACCAGGTCTGACTTTGAGATGTCTGTCTGAGTTTGTGTCCATGTGTTTTTGGACATTAAAGGGGAACTATGCAAGTCTGGTCGCTTTTCGCTGTTTTGCTTACCCGCCATGTGCATTTGTTTTAACGAAGCCAGCGAAAAAAGCAATCCATGGAGCACTGGGTAACAAAAAGATTACAGGTTACAGAGCATGTTTGTGTGGCTGTGCGCAGAGACAAGAGCTGGGACACTGGGTGGAGGCCAAGTGCTGCAATAATGTTGCAAGGTTGGTTTTCAGCCCAGAGATGCCAGGTGGAGGGCAGAGAGCCTCCATTCTCCCTGTAACAAGTTCCAAATCATGTATGTAACCATCACAATTACTCTGAAGCTGTTTAATTAAGGTAAAAATGTAGCACAGCCATGGGAAATCCTGCAGAGTTCCTCTTAAAGTCTAGTTTTGTAATCTAATTCTAAGATCACCTGAAGCCGGTGCAGTGGTCTGAGGCCGGGGTAATGTAAGTTTTCCCTCCTGTTAAAGCTCTGGCAGTGGTGTCCTGAATTAATCTGTCAACCAGTCGGTTTAGTTCACATTTTCTCTGCCTGCACTGAGAGGAGAACTAACAGTCTCACAGCCAGTGGTCTGAGTACAGGAGCTAGATGGACTGCACTTTCCCAGTCTCTGAAGTCTCTTAGGTTGTATTCAGATATGTGGCTCATTTGCTTTGTTACGATTCAGGGGCTAAAATGATACGTTTTTTTCTTTTGGGTCGTTTGTGTTCACAGGGTAACAGTCCTGAGCGGAGCAAAGTTGGAAACACATGCCATGTGCGAACTAACTGTCTCTCATAGGTCAGAAAACTTACCAAGAAGGAGAAGGGACAGTACCCGAGAGAAACAAAATACAATGAATTAGGGCTGCAGCTATCGATTATTTTTGTAATTGATTATTCTATCAATTATTTCATTGATTAATCGGGTAATCTAATACAGTGTCTTGGTTTATTAAATTGCTATATTAAGTATTCCTCCACCTGCCTGCGTGGAGGAATACTGAGTGAGCTGGTTAGTTCCTTTTTTCCCGACCAGCTGATGCATTGTAAATTTTTACTTTACATCATACTCTTGAAGTGGTGTGTTATTTTGAGACAGGACTTCTTGTAGGCGGTGAAAATGCGCTGATTAACAACCCCCTGTTCACAACCATTCACTGCCTGTGTCTGGCTGCAGCACGATGCACCAGTACTTCTCAGTGGGGGGAGCAGAGACCTTTCTACTGCAGACACTCAGTGGCCATTTGTACCTCATATAACCCCACTTCAGAAAAACTGAACTATCCCTTTAAAAGGACGTGTTTGCAAATGTACAATCAATAATTGTGATCTACTGATATGCTTACTAAATATCATATCTGTATTCTCACAGTGAACACAACTATGAGCGGTCCTACACCTTTGATATCATCTTTCTTCCCTTATTTTCTGTCTCTTTCGCACCGCTGAGGTCTTAACAACTCTGTGTGTCAGTAATAAAAGTCCATGTGAAACACAAGAGGTGTATGCTGTATATTGCGAGAGTATTTTATTAAACGAAGCTTCGATTCGGGAAAAAATGCCTCGATCATTTTTTGTAATCGAATTATTTAATAACTCGAGTAATGGTTTCAGCCCTACAATGAATAGATGTCTCAATGGGCCTGAAAATTAAAACCTGACCCGGCCCGACCTGTGGTTGAATCCTGGAGCCGACCTGACCCAAGTTTGGTTGGGCCAGCCCGGCCCGTTGAGAATCATGAAACATCAGCAGTGTGTGGCGTGTTGTGTCGGTTGCTGAGTCGATTGCATTCTCAATGCAAACAAACCGCTCCAGGGCTCGAATGGAAGCGAGCTGAGACCGCGCCTTCTTGATGATCTCGACCTGCTTGTTTTATCCTGTGATAGCTCTGTTCACTTCTGCCCAAAGAAACCGATCTTTGGGTTAAACGCTCCATGTTTCGGAACAACTGCTCCAAACAAGCCAGGTCTGAATACACCCGTAGTGGTTTGCTGGAGCTCACGTGATTGCCTGTTAATCCATATGAATGATGAAATAATCAGAGTGACTTGCTGATGCACTTATACTCCACCTTTCTGTCTGCCTTTGTGTTCATGTGAAGTGTTGTCAGTATTGGAGTAGAGGAGCTCATTGTGTCTGGACCAATCAGTATCAGGCGATGTCATTTAGTGTTTAGTGATTAGCAGGAGTGGAGGCAGTGAGCAGCCAGCAATTCTTTTTGCTGATAGAAGATATATGCAGATTTCAGAGTGGTTAGCTGACCTGTGTTGCTGGGTATAGAGCCCATCAAAGCTCAGAGTCATGTTGGTTTCACTCTCTGTATGTGACTATTCTTGATCCCCTCTGCAAAGATGCTTCTCTGACAAGGTCTGACAGCTGTCAATGAGTACGCCATGAGACCTGTTTGAATCTCTGACAGAAAAGGAAGTGATTCAAAGATGCAGAGTCAGACTTGGATGTGTTTGAGAACTGAAAAAAAAAAAGGTTCAACCACATCCAAGATTTTAATCTACATATCCACTGGGATCTGAAATCTGAGGACAGATTTCTCATGATGGAGAAGTTTCTGTTCTTTTCTTTGATGGTCTCACTGTCACGGCAGGTTGTGAATTACGCTCAGCACAGCTTTCAGTCTAATGTATTAGAATCAGAACCATGTTTTTGAATAATGTGCTACATTCATTAATGGAAGCAGAGTTGCATGGAGATGGATGGAGGGCTGTGCAAAGTGCACGGCTGTCACATCACAGACCGGAGCTCAGATCCAGAGTTTGGTCTGTGGTTGGGTTATGATGGCAACCCGAGGAATTAATGAGTGGTCCATGAAAAGATGGAGGTTTTGGTTAAATGTGAAAAAGGATAAAACATATGTGTTAAAGTCATTGTGAACATTCTCTGTATTGAACCAGACCAAAATCTTTCCCCATCCTTAACCAGCTGAGTAGCTGAAAACAAACAAACCACAGTGGTGTGGTTGGGCCTGGTTCTGTGAGACATAACCAGAGCTGACCTAAAGTACTCCACCGGCCAATCAGAAGTTTCGCTCTGTGTCACATTGTCTGTCAACAGTTTAACAAATTTTCTTTTTCTATCTTCTACTTTTCAAGATAAATATGCAAAGGTAGACAAAGTGACACAGTCCCTTTACTTGCTCTTCAGCTGACAAACAGCATTTCATTGTGTTTTCTGCTGGTGTGACTCTCTCAGGTAGCTGCCTGAGTAAATGTCAACACTGTGACAAAGGAAGGAAGAGACGAGCTCTCTTCGGCTCTTAGTGTAACGCTCAGCTGGGGGTGTTTGTTGTCTTTTGAAAGCCTGGAACCACATGAGGAAACAGTAGAATCCACTCACACATTGAGAAAAAGATCACAGGTAGCCGTGGATGTTGGCTCGGCGTAGCAGAAGCACAGGCGGGGAGCGCTTCTATATTTGGTTGAAGTGGAGTAGGTGTTCTGCTAATGTTTTATCAATAATACAAATCCTCTTGTTGCGCAGTGGTCCTGCGGTGTGCATACGTTGGGGGGAGGAGAAGCCAGTTGATTCTGCTATTCTCACATGGCGCTGCAGTTGAACCTGGCTTGACCGACGCTAACATGGAATATCAGTTAGTGTTTCAAGTGGGTCAGGTTGTACATTAAAGCTGCTGTAAGCTGCCCTCGCTCACAGTTCTCTGTGGTCTGCATGGACATGAATGTGTGTGTGTGTGTGTGTGAGTGCTGGTGGCAAGTTCTCTGGTGTTATGAGGCACAGAATGTGACATGGACGTAAGTCTCCCTCCTCTCTCTTTTTTTTCAGTTTTTCTTGTGCTCAACAATTTTATTTCAGATTCACACTCTCTAATTGTCATTCTACATGTTAAAGACACAAAGACTGGAAAGTGTTTCTCAGGACCAGTGAGATAAGACAATAAATAACCTAAGAACCAATATTAGAAAATGACATCTGGTGCTCTGGTCCAATAACAGAAGTCATCAGAAATCATTTTACATCATAACACAGTGATACCACATCTCAGGCTCCACCCCCCCCAACAAACCTTGCATGCAATACTTGCCCTTTAGGATCATGACTCTGTTATTCCCAACCACTGAGCCAAGGCAGTCTAAAACTGCTGTGACAACATTTAAGCTGTATTGATCTTTATTTTCCCCTGTCGTTTCACTGAGCCGTCCCTGAGACTGGGACTTTGAAATGCTGATAATTGCCATAGAAAAGTTCAGTAAAAGTGTCTGTGTGTGAGTTTTACATTTTACAACATATGGAACACACCACAAAGCCCATTTGGTTTCATTCATGTCTCATTGTGTTCATCCACAGAACAGAATATCCTGTTTAAGCTTTCATCTTGTTTTTCTAAGCACTTTAAGGTTGCCTCATTAATAATATCTAATCTAATAAAATCTCATTCATTAGAAAAGAAAACACTGACCTATTGTACACAGAGCAGCCATTGTCCTATGAGGTATTAAATGATCCATCTCTATCTGATTGTGTGACCACTGGCTGGATTATCAGTGATCTCGCAGCAGGAAGTTTTAAAATTGAATCCGTTATCATGCTGAAATCTCCTGCACTTGGTAGACTTTATATTTCATGGTGGTCTTATTTAAAGCACACATTCATAATCGTTCCCCCATTGTCATTTAATGCTGTGTGCTCACTAATGTACCATGAAGGATGAGCTATTTAAAAAAAAGCCCAAGTCACAGAGTCTCTGCTTGTAATTTTGAGCGTCCTCCTCTTGCAGATGTGTCAGAGCTCTTTGTGTAGTGTGTGTGTGTGTGTGTGTGTGTGTGCAGGTCAGAGCTCTGCAGGTCTGCAGAGATCTGTGCCAGCTTCTACGTCCTGCACAATAAACCTGACATCAGGCGACTGAGAGTCCTGCCTCTCGGGGAGTCAGATGGGCCAAAGCCAAGATGGTGCAATCTGTACGTCCCCAGTATCTTATCTCCCACTTCCAGCATCGTATGTGCTGATGAACTGGATCTGCTTGTGCTCCAGCCCACAGAATGATCTACTGCTATCAGGAGGCTCAGGCTTCAGAGCCCGAAGGGAAGTAAAAAGGTTCAAAATCTTTATACTTTTTCCCTTCTTTTTATGGCATTTATTTTTCCAGTGAGAATTATTGTGAGGCAGTTCCTGATGGAAGATGTCCTGTCCTTCATGAAGACATCCTCCACAGCCCTCACCGCTCCTATACTGCACCTGGAGCACTGTGGAGAGCTCTAGACTTAAATATTTGATCGGACTTTCCATTACCCACATCACTGGACAATACTGTATGTCTTGGCCTGCTTTATTAATGCCATACACTGTAATGGAGTATTAGACCTATTATAATCCTCTTGTTAGATTATAATCCAGTTTTCTCTGACAGCTATCTTTGTGTAATTACAGATTCCACTCCTTCATCTGCTGCAGCCTGATGAGTATGTCATCTTGATATTTTTGTTTTCTGATGGACTTTGAGCTGAGTAGATGTTTTGGAGTCATATTTAATATTAGAACATACAAAATAACTTGACTGGGAATACTTTATCAAGGCTTGTTTCTTCAAGCGTGTTGTGGAGTCGACTTTCTGACTCGCTGTCAAAACTTGCCTAAGAGGATTAATCCACAAGACCTCTCTCCTTCAGAACAAGTCAGCAGCCGCTGCCCTCTGGAAACTTCTGGTTCCAGTGCATCTCACTCATGATTTCTGGCTGGTTTCCTTCTAATGACCAGGAACTGGATACGTTAATTTGAGCTGAACGGTGCTGTGAACTTCTGCCTTTTTTCTTTCATGCTCTTTGATCTGCATTTATTAAAGAGACAAGTAAGTCCAGTAATACATCTCAATTAGAAGCTGGTCATTTCTGTGGCTCTGACGTTTCACAGGGGGGCTGACTTCCTGCCAGCTGGGCTTAACAACACCACTCTGTTCTTTGTGTGCTTTTAATTCAAATATTCCAACTGTTGCGACTTCATTGTTTAAAGGCACGGCCTGTTTGACAGTATCAATCGTTTCCTTCACATATACTGAACAACCATAACTGCTTGTTGCTGTGGCTGACAGGTGTATAGTTTCCTCTTGAAATTTACATTTTTATGAAGTAAAATCATATTTCTGATAAATGAAAATGTTGCTCCAGGAGAGATTGAAATGTCAGTTGGTTATTCATCTATGTCCCTCCATTATTCTGCACAGTATATAGTGTGGGATGAAGCTTATGAAGACATCTAACACTGAGAGAAATGCTCCAGAAAATCCATTTTACATTATTCCTTGGCTGGAAATGGATTGGAGAATTATTTATTTATTTTTTTTTATCTTGTCAGCTTTGTTTTCGCAGTGATGGAAATGACAATATTGGGAGTGGATGTTCATTCTGAATCATTAAAGTAGGTTCAGTTTTTCAGATTTGACTTGAACGGAGTTGTCCCCAGGTGTCTTTTTTCATAACTCTTTTTTCCTTATTGCTGCAATTTGTTGGACTGTTGCTGGATAACTGCACCAAACTGAAAAAAAACAAACAAACAAACCAACCAGTTTTTTCTTCGACTTGCTCAAAATCTTGGTGAATATTATCCACAGATGACTTTGTGTATGTGAGTGCAGAGATGCAGCAGATCATCAGCAGCATATATCAGGAGACTCATTGCATTCTCCTCCTCCATGGACCCAGGGCCTTCCATATTTATGCACACTCTCTGCCCTTTACATCTGTCTCTGAATGTCATTCCCCACAAATTACACACAGGCACATTCGTGATGATGACTATGTGGTGCTGCAGGGTAACAGAAGGTAATAGAAAACTTTGGTTCCTCATTTATCAACGTACAGACAACACCAGTTGAATCCAAAGAAGAGGACGTCCTTTACATAATTCGAACCTGATCATATTCCAGTGTGAAGGCTAAAATACACATATGGGTTTTTAAGAGTTTGCTCTATTCTAAAATGTGAAACCAGGGCTTGTGGGAAGAAATGTGAAGGAGCGCAGATCTAATAAAGAAGAAAACAGATTTGTCCCTCCAGTGAACGCGCCTGGCTGTTGAGATTTTCTGTCTTTCAACAGTGCATTTTTGAGAGTGATTGATCAGTGTTTGTTCGCTTTCTTTCAATCCATTAATAAACACTGACAGCTCACAAATCTGCAGAGCTGTAAATTCAAGTGCGTAAATGAATAAAAAAAATGCTTTATTGTACTGGGCGAAAGGTAAAGCTTTTGGTGCTGGGAATAAAAAAAAAAAAGAAATAGTGGAGAGAGAGAGAGAGAAAAAAAAGTACTCCAGTGGAAAGAGCAGAGTCAGCACCTCAGTCATCAAGCACACAGAAAAACAATGAATGTAGTTCAACGTGTGTGTCCCCCAGTCGTTTATACTGTTGTGTGATCCACACACTCCCTTACAGCCTGTTGACAGATTGATGTAGGTTGAGCGTTGCCTTGTAAGTTGAGGCTTATCCCTCCTCCACCTGTCAGTCTGAGCTTTGATATAATTCAGGAGGGGAAAAAAATCTCAGTTTCACCTGTATGCTGTAAGCAGAAATAGCTTTTCATTGTGTGTGTGTGACAACTGTAATTACAGCTGGAAAGAGTGGTTATTCCTCTCCATCTGTTTATATAAGTGAAATGAATAAATAGCTTGTAGAAAGATAAATCCGTGTATAGATTTCAGTAAATGCACTAATGTAATCGCTCCAGATGTCAGATATGCGGTGGTTCTCCTTCGTCTCTGAGAGCTGGCTTCTTAATTTCGTTTTCTTGTCTTTTCTTTTCTGCAGAAGATGCAGCACTAATGAGCATCCTGCAGCCTTTAGATGAGTGAGGCACAACAAAGACATCTGAACATCAAGAGTTCACATTAACGGTAAGTCTCTTCACCTGCTGCCTTCAGAAGTTCTCATCTTATATCATCACTTTAATGTATGTTTCTGTGGTTCTGATCAATGGGCATCACTGTCATTGTGGGAACAAAAGGCAGTAAATGACACATGGTAGCACTCACACATTCACAGCCCTGGCACATGATTAGGATGTGTGTATTCTCTCCAGGGCTCTTTTACTTTGTGATATAGTATAGATGCGAGTGGGGTGACATTTTGATGGCATCCTGTTGATCTTCTTTGAAAATATATTTATGCTTTTCGGTGACATTTATGTTGTCTTCTTTTAAGAGCTACATTGAAATTCAAAATTCATACAATACTGATAAATATCACATCATAAAATAGTGGTGTATCACACTCAGTGGCTCCAAGATGAATCCCCACCGCCACCACCGCCGCCACCGCCGCCACCCTTCAGGGATTTCTCATTTCAACTGCAAGACCCAAATCATATGGGACGTATGTTATGAACCAATATCAGTGTTAAAGGAGTTATTTGACAGTTTTCCTGTTGCTGTCTGGCCAGTGTAACATTTCAAGTTCAGTATCAAACATCCTTCAGCACCAGTGTGACTCACTGTGGCCTTGAGTCTGCTCTGAAGATGTAGGGCTGCTCAGAGTGTGTGTGTGTGTGTGTGTATATATATATATATATATATATATATATATATATATAGCTTATGAACAACACGGATCATCCTCTTCATAACACCTTGATGGATCAAAGAAGCAGAAGATCTTTCATACCCACAGCCATCAGGCGGTTTAATTCTTATGCAAATTGCAGATGAGCTAAAAG
This sequence comes from Caranx ignobilis, assembly GCA_021432705.1. NCBI lineage: Eukaryota > Metazoa > Chordata > Actinopteri > Carangiformes > Carangidae > Caranx > Caranx ignobilis. The sequence continues at coordinate 20,053,185 of MU269983.1, forward strand.
ACAAATGAATTTCCCTTTGGGATCAATAAAGTAATTTCTATTCTATTCTATAATAACATATTGTGATAACAATGGCAAAAGCGCTTGTGCAGTACAGAAACCGCAGCAGAGAAAACTCACATATAGCCGGTTTAAATAACATAGTTTGTTTCAGCTTTGAATAAATAAATGCATGAGCTGTTTGTTACAGTTTCAGTGGTGTTCAGCACTGAGACGTGTTAGCTGTGTGTACAGTCACAGATCCTTCCACTGTCTGCTTCAACAGTCTCTATGCTGAAGTGCATTGTGTTAATAGAACGAGCAGCTGTGAGCTGACATGACCAGATTTAGTTTAGTTCATCTTGTTTTAGCACATATATAGTTTAATATGCTTTTTCACCATTAATATTGATGTATCACCCATTTTACGCCATTAGTCCTTCTTAGTGTTGTGTTTGGTGTAGTGAAATTCATGTACAGTCAGAAAAATATACAGTTGGCTCAGAGTGTCAGAGGAGCTGTGGACATACAGAATCCAATACACATAGACAAAAGCTGCGTTAAAATCCACAGAACACATGAGTGAACACGTGTACAGTGTGGTTGTCCATGTGCATAGCGGTAAATAAGTGATGAAAAGGAAAACATCACAGATCACAGACCCTCCCTCACCCTCATCTCCCAGTTCATAGCTTTTGTCAGGGGAAAAAAAAAAAGTCCCATCTAGAAGTGCTGCGTGTCGCCTTCAATTTGAAGCACTATTTCAGAGGCACAGTCAGGACAGACAGTGATGTAGAGGCAGAGGAAAAAGAGAGCGCCACGCTGTATAGTTGAGGCTTTGATGTTTTCGTTTCACTGAGAATAGCAGTATTGTTGAAAATGTGATCTTTTTTGTTTTGTTTTTTGCGCCACATATCGCATGTGCCTCTGTAGCAGCACCTTGATACCATAAGAGGATAGCGTGTGCTGTTGCTGCAAGTCTTTTATCATTTACGTCCTATCTGAACTTCTGCAGGCCCTTTGGATTGCTGCGCATGTTGTCTTCTCCTTATGCACTTTACCCACCCAGAGTAAACAATCCGAAAAATCTTTTCACAAGAAATTGGAGAATAGAGCTCGACAGACTAGTCAGTACACTTAACGCAGTTAGTGACAGTAAAATATGGCCATGTGTAAATGACTTTTATGTAGAAGCTGGGGAATGTCTTATCATGCAGAAACAGGGGTGTAGATTAGTAGTAAATTATTGAAGTAGATTTGGGTCATAAATGGGCCACTGAAATCCTTCTTCAAGATTTATGAGCATGTCACATCAGTTAAAGTGCCATTTTTATTCCCTCTGAAACGTAACCACGATCCTGAGGCTGTTGCAAACGTAATGGCTGCATTAAACAACACTGGCTCGTCCGCTGACCTGATTCGATCTTCTTTCTCCCAAAATGACCTTGTTTACCACGTGAAATCTCATTTTATTCAAAGAGCCACGCCGAGTCAGAAATGGTGTATTATATGGAGATCAAAGAGGAAATCATTTGCTGGAGTTGGTCGGTGTAGAGAAGGCATACTCATGGCTGTCTGGGAAGGAGTGTGAGCATCCATTCATCACGGCTTTAGGTGATGGCCATTAAGAGATCTGTGTAATGTTTATCCAAACACACTGCAGGAGCTGTCATGAGCCAGGGTGGTGTTAGTTTAGTGTAGCTAGTAAGACTTGAAGCAGGGGGAAGCAGCTAGATTGGTTTATCCAGAAAACAGTGCACCTAGCAATAGCTCTTTCATACAAGCCATTTCTCAACAAACACCAAGTCTTCCAAGAGGTGTGACCGACTGACGTAGATCAAAATGCCTCTGTATGCAACTGGAAAGACCTCAGCCCAATCAGAGCATCGATCCAGATGACCTATGCAGACCAACAGCAAATGTGTCAACAAGTGTGGTTGTTGTAGTTTTGCAGCTATTCTTCCGTTTGCAGTATCTCAAAATCGAGGCGACAGCTGAATCAAACGATAGCTGCTCTTCGGTGGCTGCCATGTTGCATGTAAACAAAAGCTGCTAGACGTGGCCGCTGTCATCAATGCGTGGCCCGCTGATGTAAACAAACAGTTTGTTATAGGTTCCCCTGATCCCCTGTCCCCTGTCTGGGAACTGGAAGTCGGCCTCAACAGCTTCTTTTCCAGACAGATCTGCGAAGCAAAAATTAAATTGCTGACAGGTTCGTCTGGGTTCATCTGGGTTCGCCCATGCTGTATCCCTCCAACAAATGCCTCTGTGCAGCTGTAGTGCCTGGGTTGCCAGATATGCCAGTGACCACAGCTTTCAGTTTTCTGGACAAGCAAAATGTTATTCAATCTTGCAATATCAATGTGAGGACAAGCCTTCAGGAAGCTGAGCAGGAGCACAGTGCCCAACTGGAGTTTGCCAAGAAATAGTTCCAGCATGTTGTTCAGTCTACTTTCAGAGATAAACTCAGTCCTTTCACACATGTGATAACATTCAAAGAATGCATGCCATGAAATGTAGTGTTTTGCTGGGCATACTATGAAAAATATCAGGAAATAGTTTTAACCTCATGTTGCTGCCAAGTTAAATCAAGGTCTAGTATCAGAGTAAATATTGTAGTTACTAGATGTGGCTGGCTTTGAAAGCAGGGACCTGACCATTAAACACTTTTCAATACAGTCATTTCACAGTAAAAGTCAAAGCTTTTAATTCTGTATTCATCTGCTTCAACAGCTGAGATATACATGTTATATTGACTGTAACAGTGTTGCATTAGGTCTGTCTAAATCTGTCTAGAGCTCTAACTCCTCCTCCTCCAACAGAACTGAGCCTTGGCTATTGGGTTAGCAGTTGAAGTCGTTGTTGTCATTGTTGCTTTTATCCAAACACCCTCTGTCCTCTGCTTCAACATCACTCCCCTCCATCAGCCATCGTCTGAACCACAATTTTTAAAACATATTTTTTGCTGGCTAAAACCACCAAACAAAGAACAAAGCACATTTCCCACAATGCATTTCAGCTTCTCAAGGTGCATTTCATCAGTCGTGCATCTAAAATATGATGAACAGTTCTTACACACTGATCAAGGCTTGGTTTCATGTGAAAGTTGGGGACTTTGACTGTGACAGGCAAGGGGAACAGCTGCTGTCAAATAGTGTATAATTCAAAAATGACTAAAGACAGAAAAGACAGAAAACAAGTCCACCTTCAGTTATTACACAGGGAAGCCAAAGAGGTACACATGGAAGAGATAGAACTGGCAGAAACAGCCAACTGACAATCTGTGGGATATGTTAGACAGCAGTGTGCATGTGTCCTCCTTGGATGGGCCCATCTTTGAAGGCTTTATGAGTGTGTCTGAACAGCTCTGAAACTGCAGGTGTTGTCAGGTGTTCTGGTTAGTGCCCAGACAAAGTGATCTAAAGAAGCGTAACTGAGTGAGTCCATGAGTCTGAGCAGAAGAAACTGTTGTTGTCTCATGGATAGGCTCAAGACCAGAAAAAATCATTTCACAACAGACCAACTGGTGAACAAGAAATTGTGACATCCAACAGAACAGACATTGTTCCAACGACAGTCTTCCAGAAAGATGAAACCAGTGGCAATCCCAAACCATATGAACACTTCTGAGTGGCCTTACGTTTGAACATGGTGTTTATTACGGCCACACTGTGACCACCATGGCAGTCCAATGACGGAGCACCACCCAGGTTCAGATCTGGAAGGCCAGTTCCTCTGAGAGAGCCTAAGGAGGAGTCCAAGAAGGCCTGAGCTGTTGTTTGGCGCTTGAGCGCATCCAACAATCAGAGTCTTTCTTTCCTTGAATCCAGCAACCTAGAGGTGATACTTTCATTCCCTGGGAATAACTCCATTACCAGAGTGCTTCACTGGAGGCTTGAGAGTATCCTCTACCTGTAAGTAAGCCCAGCTTTATCTAGCTGGAATCGGGTCCCTCATCAACACTGGGCATCAAACCCCAAACTCATTGTTAGTGGGTTTACTGTGTAGTGTCTCCATGTTTGTTGTTCTTTGGGCTGCACCTGACATGGGCCCAGTCACCCCCCAGGAGGCACCTGCTGTGACTCCCCTTTGTTGTTTACATTCTGGAATTTGTGAGTTGTTTTGAGTCTGGCTCCTCCACTGGGACCAGTGTGTCCTGGGAGACCCCACCATGACAATGTAATGAACCTTGGAGAGATGTTTGCATTTGAATATTAAAACAGTGACACATCCAACACATCGAGGTCTATGATCACTCTGCAAACAGGGGGCTAGTAGTTTAATGTACGTTTTGTGTGTAACATCTTTCAGACATTCATTCTCCACATGCCTGTCACCAGAAACAGTGCAGCTGCACTGCACTCTGGGACAGAACAGGAGCTGCAGCTCTTTTTAAAGACATACTGTACCTCGCTCTCTGTCTGCACATGTGAGCTCTCTGGCGATGTGACATTGCACCAAACAGAATGGCAATCTCGTTCGATGGTGTAAAAGGAGGCAGTCAAATATTTATTCATCAATTTATTTATTTAACAAGTTAAATCACTTATGAAAAACTTGCTTATACCCATTAACTGTAGCGTAAAAAGCTTTTAGATAGGAGAACCCATGTAGCCTGCCGTGCATGCTTCATGCTTGGAGTCTCACAGTAATTTGCCAGTGGTTGAAGTGATATAATACTGGAATCCCTTCTGATGTAATGTGGAACAGATAACTATCTAACCATCTCTTGTTTTTCTATCATGATGTGGCAGAATGTCTTCTCTTTGCCAGATCTGTTTCTGTTGTTACTTATTTTTAGAGTGTTAAGAAGTGTGTGCAGTTTTACTCCTTAACTTGCACAACATGAAGAATTAATAATAACTTAATAATATTTGTGTTCTTCAGCACAACACCTAACCCTGCCTACAGTCTCTCTCAAATGAGGTCTTACCGCAGCACATTTCTCAAACATCCTGCAAATTGGATCTCACAGGTAGAGAAAGCATTTGCCATTTGGTACAATTCATTAACCTCCCACCTGCTTGCAGTTTAGAGATAACTGGTTATTTGGATTATATCTTCCCATGCACAGTAAAGCATAAATTATTGAGTGCAATATACATTCCTGTGACTTTTGCTGATCCCTGTTGGGATCCTCTGGAATTATTATTGCTTCACATTGCAAGTCTGGTGCAAACAGAAGTGAACCTTCCTCCTGGTATGGGGGTGGTACAGCATGACTCCTCTCACCTTATATGCAGCTTCTCAATATAATATACATCACCTTTTCATTCACTCATTAGCATTTCAAAATACTCTAAGGAGAGATATGTATGTGTGTAATGTGACAACAAGTGTCTTGTCCACATAAGAGGTGTACAGTCTGTGAGATGTGATTTTGACCATGGCATTGATTTAACTTCAGTATCTTCAGTAAAATCTAAGTCGCCTCTGGTCAGATCTTAACAAAACCTGGAGGGATGAAACATCTGTGGTCTCAGTTCCATGGCTTGAAAGATAAGCTAATCGGCATTAAGAGAGACACCATGAGAAAAGGTCAAATACTGTGCATCATAACTTAACTGGCACACTGTACAGTGATTTAAAGAGACACTTGACTTCAGCTCTGTTTTGATCTCTACACTAATTGGCCCCTTGGGTTTGATAATAAAAGCCAAAAGTGTGAGAAAGATGAAACACTACATATTTTCTCAAGGTTGTTTTGTCACTGAATGACTACATTGGCTCTATTAACAATGAAGTGAACATGCTGACATTCAAGGCTTGATGGACAGTTGTAACTGTCCTTACAGCGATGATGGGTTTGTTATTTAAAAATGGATTAATCTGTGAAATAGTGGCATTAATCTGTTTATATGCATGTCCATGTCTTTTGAAAATGCAGGTCTGACTAGTCCAGATACCTCAAAAATAACATGAATCACTGGCAGTCTCATTTTAGCAAGTAACCACTGGTTTGGTCAGCTGAAATGACTACTGTTGCCTGCAGATTTTGTCCATTTCCCAGAAAAAGGAAACATCACCAAAAGTGTTGATGTTTAAAAAGTGAGAGTATATGTCCTGAGTAGAATCTCTTTTGGCTTTAATGTCAGGATTTGACTGGAGCTATTGGTTCTAACAACTCATTTCTGTCTCACAGCTCTGACTCAAGCAGCAAGCTCATACTGCACAGACCTTGAACCAAGCTTCTGATCTTCAGATTTAAGTCAACTGTGGGAGGATTTGAAGAAAAGATGGTGTGAATTCATAAGCCGTCAGCCTAACTGGTAGCTCGCAATCTGCGCTGGTTTTTCTGTTGCAACAAAAACAGAGAAAATGTGCGTAACAAATATCAAGAGAAACCTGGTTGCTGCTGAAATGCTTCCCAAAGCCAAGGTAAACTTTCCTAAGAAAAACTTGACTTTTTTTTTTACTTAAGGTCAGTTCCACAGTAGCATTATGATGAGAGCGTAATATCTGTGGAGCACATCTTTTCTGAGGAATCTGTGACCTGCAATGACAGCACTTAAAGTGGGCCACATCAGATTGACAGGTTCACTCAAAAAGGCCATAAACTGCCCTGATTAGCTCATTAAGAACTGTACGATCCTCAGTGTTATGACCACAGCAGGGGTTGAAATGGCTTAACCTTTCTCTGAAAACCCAAATACAAGGAGCTGTGCAGTTATGAGCACATTGCAACTTCAAAATCATCAACAGAAGCTAAAGTAGGAAAACATCTTCATCAATTTAACAACACAAGTGACATCAATGGTCACATGAGATGTATTGGTTTTGGTTACCCAGTCTGGTATATTATGGGGACGTGCGATGAATATCACTTTTCGTTCTGGCGTTTCAATCCTGAGAGAAGTCCTGTAGCTGGTCACTTTTATTTAATCTTTTTGGTTCTGGGCAGGTAACGAAGACGTGAAAGAGTGATTCTCTGTAGCCTTTCACACTTGACCATCAGTTGATCCATTGTTAGATAGCTGTACCCGATACATTTCCAATTTCAGCAGCAGCAGAAGAAAAAAACATCTTTTATCTATATAGTTAATTCATGATAGAGATTAATCTTCCCACACAAAGTACTTTTCAGTGGGTACTTTTCACATCCCTTTTACTAATGGCACAGAATAAATCAGCTGAACCAAAATGAATGCCTACACTTCAGGGCTGGCGACAACTTTAGAGGCAGATGGGACCCTTTTGTCAAGTGGAATTTGTCTTTCCCACATTCCTTCTGCAGAGAGGCTACAGGTGAATAATGAAAACAGTGGGATTTCACTTAATTTATTCACACCAGTTGTGTGGTACAACAGCCGACAAGACATGACCTTTTGGCTTGTCAGGACATGTGTAAAGCTCCACAGTGACAAGAGGAACTTTAACAGAAGGCCCCCCACCCACACACCCCCGCTTTAACCTTGTGCCTTGTGATATTGCACTGCTTGTCTGTTTTTATTACTCTCCGAGAGTGAAATCGGAAAGAAGAAGAAAAAAAAAGTTCATGACCTGTTGACTTTTCCTCTTGTACAGTAAATACATTTCAGTGTGCCATTTTTGGGGGAAATTGGTGCACTCAGCATGGCCAACTAATGAGTAACCACTTCATTTGTGGGAATGGCCTTGTTTAAAATGGCATTGGTGTCTCTGTTGGCATCATGATAACAATTCCCCAGCACTATGTGTACATTTTTATCCTAGTGTCTTCTCAGCACCATTGTGCGTGTGGTTGAAGAGGCTAGGTATTTAGAGGCAATCATAATTACATGTCATGTGACAGCTTCTTCCCTCAGACAGGAGATTGTTCCACACCCCCTGAATGCCAGAGAGAGTCAGCAAACACTGCGTTTTATTTTGATGGTCCACTGGGCCACCAATGCAGTGGAATTTCCACCAGTGCTTCCAGTGAACAGAGGGACTGACAGACACGCCCATTGTCAATGTGTGTGTATGTGAGTGAATGAGGGAGAGAGATAGAAAGACCGACCCAAAGAGAGCGTGCCAGGGACCGACAGTGTAAATCAGTCTCAAGCAACAGCACAAAACACCACACTACACATTTTAACACTATTGCTTAAAGTGTAAATGGGGGCGCCCTGGGGCGTAGTGGGTAGAGCAGGAACCCCATATGCAGAGGCTACAGTCCTCGCTGCAGTCAGCCCAGGTTCGAATCCCGCATCGGGTGGCCCTTTGCTGCATGTCATTCCCCCTCTCTCTGCCTCCCCATTTCCTGTCTCTCATCCAGTGTTGTCGAATGAAGGCGAAAAGGGCCAAAAATATACAAAAAAAATGTAAATGTATTTTGGTTCTCAACCAGAATCATTGAATGAATATAAAAAAAACTGTGAAAACATTAATGTAGTTTAAAATGAAAATAAAAGTGTAGTGCAGCCACCTGGTGATAGGAAGCAGTATGGCAGCTCCCTCCGATCCCAGTCATGTGATTTTTAATCAGCTGGAAATCAGCTGGTTATACCATGTACTGTGGGTACATTTGGGGCTGTATGGTTGTTGGAAACTGTATACCATTCAACCCAACAGTGTTAAAACTGCATGGCAACACACGCTGTAGAGGTTCTGTCTTTGTCTATTGACAGTGTTAGCTTATTTACTCCACAAGTAACATAACTTTAGTGACAAGGCAAAGGAGCCATGTACTGTAGGCAGTATGAACTGTAGCTCCACCTCCTATGGCAAAGCCAACAAGACCGTGGAATAAAATATACATGAATAGATAAATGAGTAAATAAACAGTGTCAACAAAACTCGCAAAAAGGAACCACTGATCAGAGGACAGCCCGCTGACGGAGATGTTACCTCATTGTGATCTGTAGTGGTAGTAGTGGAAATATTTAGGATCTGTCTTTAATCCTCTGCTCTTGATTGCAGTTGATGAAGCACTGACTGAGAAACGTGTCATTGAAACTTCTTGGAGCAGCTTCAACAGCAGGTTGCTGTCTGGCAGTGGGATCTACTGTATTTACTCATGAACATAGAGTGAAGCTGTCACGTCCTGTTTGTGCTGCCAAAGATATTCCTGCATGGTTGGCGTAAAAGTGGTCAAACATGCTGAAAACAGAACAAATAGAAAAAGAAAGAAAATCAGTGTGAGAATTAATCTGACATTTTGATTAATCTTGTGCCCAATAATACCCTCGTTTCAGCTCATCAGCTGTGAGGATTTGGGAGATTAACAGATTGACTGTTGAAAATAACTCATTTCCTGTCTTGAAATAACTGAGAATAGTGAGTAGGGTGTTTCTATAGTTTATATTTAACTGGTAAAATTAAAAAAAAAAAAAAAAAATGTTGATGATCTTAAATCCCTCCATAGAGGAGCAACTGCTACAGTAGCACTGTTTTCCTACTACCGTTGCCCAGGGGAACATGGAAGAGCTGCAGTGAAGACACTCTGCCAAAATTATACAGCAGAGATAAGCCTATTATATATTTACCCAGTTATGCTACCTTGACTTTTTGTCCTGCAATACCTTGTAGGCTGGCTACAGCATCACTGTTTACACTTTGATGTTCATTCAGATTCACAGCAGTACTTGGCTCGTTTGGAAAACAGAGTTGCTATGATGCTATAGCAGCCTCTCTGGGGTTGACATTATTTCTCAATTAGTGGGTGGATCACTTCGGTCCAGACTGAAGTATCTCTGCAGCGACTGGCTGGATTAGTGTTTTACACTTTGCACAGACACTGCTGGTACCCAGAGGGTGAGTCCTGAAGACGCTTTTCTTCCCCAGACCTTTCTTCTGGTGACACCATCAGGGTGACATTTGAGATGTGAACTGGATCAACCTCTATCAGAGTGCTTCACATATTCATACCCTGCTCACAATGAATGGCAATACCTTTGGTGAACTCGTCAAGCACCAGATTTAAATTATTTAATACTTTGGTTAATGAACAAATTCCTGCATGATGAAGAGCAGCCTCAGCTCTACTGTGTGTTCAGTGCCAGTCACAGCTTCAGGTTGGTTTGTGTGCTATTTTTCTTGGTACATGACTCTTTGTGAATGTTGTGTGTTGTTGGCAGTTGTTACAAATCCTGTAGTTTATATGTGAATGTGAACACCCAAGGTTTAATGAATTATTTAACTGTTTCGCTTTATGAGAACATTATTCAGGAATTGTAATGTTTGTGTGTTTGACACTGTGTTACTCCAAAAATGTTGAGCCTATGTTAAAGCTGATCATGCTTTGGAGCTCGTTCAAGAATTTAAGGTTAAAGAGGAAATATGCAGTTAAACAGCTTTAGAAGTAATTGTGATGGTTAAATGACTTGTTACAGGGAGAATGGATTCTCTCTGCCTTCCACCTAGTGTCTCTTGGCTGAAAAATAACCTTGCAAGATGAGCATCTCCAACCCGGGGTCTTAGATCTCGTCTCACGAGAAACATGGACGGCTTTACAGCACCGTGACACAACCACGGCCAGTAATCTGTAATCTCTTGTTGACGTGGTCCACCTAGACATCGCTCCATGGATTGCCTTCTCACTGGCATCATTGAAAACAAATGCACATGGCGGCCAGGGGGGAGGGAGGAGGGTTAGCCGAGAGTTTTTACGACAGCAAAATGTGCACTCCCAAAAAAAAAGGACTGGACTTTTGCATAGTTTCCCTTTAAACTCAAAATGACCCACAATGAATTTTGAGAACTTCTAGGTTCATTATGTATTAACCATTCATTTTATTCTTCATTTTTAATATTTTCCCTCACTGAGCTTCAGACCCAGATTAAATATAAATCATCTCACTTGCTTTGCTTTGCTTGCGTTTACATTGAGATGTTTCCTCATGTGGCAGCAGTGGATGGAAATGATTGTGTTCACTCTCAGCTGTAGTCATCATAATTTTTTTGGCACGACAAGCAGTTCAGGGACTCTGATTCATCTCACCAACTGGAAACAGCGCAGGTATCATACACACTGCTATTTTACATCGCTGCTTAGGTGGAGCACAAATCATGTGGAGGCTGCAAATCTCAATGAAAATCCTCTGAGATGTTTCTCATTGAGATGCACATTCCTGTTTCTCCACCCACGCCACACTCCTACAGCCACACACACACATCTCCAGCGAGAGATTAAGTAATTGGACTCTAAACTTGTATAAATCTGTAAAGACTGAAGAGGTAAACATCACAACTGGACGAATCTTCAGCATATTTTTTTTGTGTATTTTATTGAATATTGTCCAGCTGGATTCTCCTTCTGCATTTTACTACTTCGACACCAAACGAGGGGCTGTAGCCTAGTTACTAAACAAAGTCAGAAAAGATGACTCATCGGTATTGTTTTCAACTGTTGACCTAGATGCATCCGTGTTGTTGTGCCTGTTGTGCTTCTTCTCTGCTGTTTTCAATGTCAGAAAATGGATGAAGTTTTATCTTTGTGCGCTGCATGCATTTTCACAGTGAGAGAGTCAACTTCATTTTTTTTCACTTCATCTGTTAAATGAGGTATTTTTCTAAGGTTTTTTTTTTTTTTTACTTTTTCCAAGTTTAGTTTAGAATGTGTGTGTGTCTTTCTGTGTGTGTGTGTGTAGCATAAAGGGCCCCACTTTCCCGGAAAGTGTCTGGGCCAGCCACTTTCCTTGCACCACCGCAGCTGTTCATACAAGACGCAAACATGAAATGATACAGGGCAGAGCAAAGAAAAACCCTAGAAAAATAAAGTGTGAACAGTCCAAATCCTGAGACCCCTCCCTGTTTCAAACGCTCTCTCAGACAGGACCCCCACCCCCACCCAAAAAAAAAAAAAAAGATTGTGCTGGCACCACCACCCGAGGCCCTGACCGAGCTGAATCTCTAACCAGATACTTTTAAAGGAACAAGAACAAGAGGTGTGCTCTCCTTTGTTTGAGTGGCCTTTATAAATTGGCTGGCGAGCGTTCGTGACCTTTTGTGGTTGTCGTTAAAAAATGACGGTGCAGGGGATTTCTCCCAAGTTTCCCGCTCACAACACTTTACCACAGCTCTTTAAAGCTTGTGTACAAAAAACACACACACAAAGCACTTGGCTCATGTTTATTCACATTGATGCTAACACACACATGATTTAATGTATTGTAGGTCAGAAGTATGCCCATTAGATTTGGATGAATGTCTCCATTGTTAGGAAACCCACTAAGGCCCAGTATTTAAAATTCCACTTGAGCTCTCGACCACAGACAGCTGTGCATCTCCAGCATTTTTATGAAGACATGCGGTCCATTGATGTATTACAGTCTATTATTTATTCCATAACAAAACTTCACCAGGGACAGTTTTCTATGAACAGTTACAAGGACATTTTATTGTATGTATGTCTTTATCTCATCAACATGTTATACCTCATGAGTCAGAGGCTGTGATCTGTCTTGGCTACTTTTGAACAACCGTCACTGACCTTTAAAATTCCCATGAATTAGCTTCTTATGAGGTTCTTCATATTTTTGATTCTTGATAAGTTGCCCTTCCTTACGTCTCACTTCACTGAGACGCTCCAAACCCAGTGCGGGATGTAGAGTCGGACACAAAGCTTCCTGATTAAACCACAGGGAGTAAACTGTTTAATGATGTTTTAGATGCAGAGACATAAAAATGCCAGGTTCCAGCATCAAAGACGGTGTCCTCGTCTGTTCGTCTCTGTGTGATTAAAAAGCATAATGAAGTGTCAGATTTGAACACGGTACAACAAACACACTCTTATACACTCACCAGCCTTACTCGGTGTTTCAGGAGTGCAGTGGGGAACAGAGAAGGGTGTTATTAAGTTGACATAATCTCACAGGGAGGCTTCCAGGGCCTTTGTGTCAGAGCAGCACTGTGACTTTTACTTCATAATGTTTTGGCCGTGCTGCTGTTTTGATTGATGTCAACTTGCTGACCTAAGGCTGTTGCCAGTGCACACAGTGTGATGATGAATCACACACTGCAGCAAAAGGGTCAGACTGCAACCTCTGGCATGTTAGCTTTTATAGGTCATCTCTGGTATGCCACAGAAACGGTTCCTGTCGAAAGGGGTCCCTCTCTCTTTTTTTTGCACATGCAAAAAACTCCCAAAGAATCCACTTTGGACAAACTGTGGGCGGAGGAAGTCGGGTTTGAATGTCAAGTATCATGTGTCTAGGCGAAAGCTTCTTGTTGAGTTTGCAAACCCCATCATCTCTCCTGACTGCAGTCCTTAGTGTACCACCATCTGGCCCACAGCTGAAAACTATTAAGATCTGCTGGAACTTCCTCTTCACAATTCCTCTGCAGTTTGAAAGCAAGTAAGTAGCTTTTATCTCAGCTCAGTTGTTGTTTGCATGTTTCTCTCAATAGATCTTAGTTGTTTCTCTCCCTCTCTCTCTCTCTCTCCCTCTCTTTCTCCCTGTAAAGGGTGAACGGTGCTTTTTCCTTGATAAACTGTGTCAGGGTGCTGCATTTGATCCACAGGAGTTAAAGTGCCAGGCTGTGAGCGGGAGAGAGAGGGAGCCTGGCTTTTAGATCAGACACCAAGACAACCACGGTCGATTCAACTGAGGAATAGTGGGACTAAATTCATAAAAAGATTGTAGTGGTGATGTGTTATGTGCTGCGCTTATCGAGTGAGATTCCAGAGCCGGGGTGAGAGCAAAGGGAAGAAAACAAAGGATCTTTGTTGATTTTCTTTTCTGAGGCATTATGTTGGGACCACAGTGCATGCGCCGCTTCTATCCCATGTTAAAAGCCTGCTGCCTTTAGTGCATATGGGTCAGATTAGTGTGTGGCTGAGAGCCATTTAGAAATGGAACATTAACTTTGCTGTCTTTCTTTGCTTTTTTTGTTGTTGGTCTTTTCTTTTTTTACAGTCTTATCTTTTGACAAACTTCAGTGTTTGGATTCTTTATCTTTTTGTGGATTGTTGTTTGGGTTTTGGAGATGCCTGCACAGGGTCAAAAGAAGTTGTGCTCTCCCCAGCTAAACACCGAGCCTCTCCCTAGCTGAATTCCAAATGTTTGAGTCACTGAAGGTGAATTCTCAAACTCTGGACATGATTATTGTGTGCGTTTGGAATGATTTTTAAAGTAAATGAAGTGCTGCATATTCACAATTCACATGTCATGGTATGAAGATGGAAATGCTGAAGCGCATTTCACAGTGTTTTCTTTTTTTGGACTATCTTGTTAGCCACTACCATACTGTAACTGCAGTCTGTGCTTATAATTGCCATTTGATTGTGGTTTGTGTTTGTGTTGAGCCGGAATTAGGCGGATAATTGTGATGTTAAGTCAACTGAGTGCACTCTGAGCCCAGTATGGTTTCTGTTCTCGAGAGAGTGTAAGCACGATGCATATGTGCAATATGTGCATGTATACACACAGGAACTTAGCAGACGTAACCTGGTGGTTCCACCTCAGTGGGTAAACACTGAAAGGAGACAGAAGAAGTTTGCAGCTCAGTGTAAAGTCTGTGTGTGTGTGTTGGTGTCTTGGGTTCGGCAGTTCTCCCGAGGGGGTGCTGCTGAAACACCAGGCAGGAAGTGATTAAAACAAGCTGAACACGGCAGCTGTCAGTCAGTGTGAGTGACATCATAGGCAGGTGTCAGGTGAGGCACTGCATTACATCACAGGGTGCCACAAACAAACAAGGAGCTATAGCCACACCTTTCCACCGTGGCTGCCACACTGAGCTGCTCTTTGAGAGCCCAAACCTCTTAATGGTGACACACTTGTTTAATGATTCAGTATTAGAGGTAAAAAGCCTGATGTTTTTTTTTCGTCCTTTGTACTCTGAAAATCCCACAATGCCTTGCAGTGCTTTTTGTTAACACGATGGAACACGGCCTCAGCCAGAGTATGTATTTTTTTTTTTTTTTTTTTAATAAGTCCATTTTAGCGGAATGTCTCAGATGAACCACATCCTCAGAGTGCTGCCTGTGGGTGAAAATAAGTTTTTCTTTATTTCCATAATGGGAATGAATGAGTGGCTGTCCAAATCCCTTCCACACTTCACAAAGGATCCACACTGACACTCCTCTGTCCTTAAGATTGATTAAAAAAACAGAACACCATCACATTATATAAAAACAAACACCATTAAAGGGAAGCTGCATTTTGCTATTGCTCCTTTGAAGCAAATAAAAAGACACCTGAGTGAATGGGGGAGTGGTCTCAAACATTTTGGACCCCGCTGCATATCTTACTCGCTTTAAGGATGAAGATAACGGTGCACTTCAACCCAAAACAGTTGCTTCTCTAAAACTCTGCAACTCAATACCAAGGCCACCTCTGCCAAGGTCTGAATGTGGCCGTCCACATACTGCAGAGTATTTTGCTGCTGAGATCTGCAGAATCCACTCTCCTGATCTTTGGTGAAATGTAAATAATACTGGTGTCCTTGTCCGTCTGCTCATGCTATGCTTTCAGCAGCAGCAGCAGCAGTGGCGGCGGCGGCGGCATGTTGACGCTGACCCGTAAATAAGAAACACTAGTTGTGTTTTTTTTCTTCAGCAGCAAGCGGAGATATTCTGTTTTGGCAGACTGAGGAATGTCCCAGTCCCCACCCTGAAGCTTGTTCCATTTAAACCTTCTCCAGCCCTTTTCCCGAGCCTGTGCTGCAGCAAAACATCTCCGTACTGTGGGAACCCACAGACATACATGGTATCTACAGACTGCATCGCCCACAGTTACACTGTATGTGCCTTTCATCCTCTTGTGCTCTTATTATGTGTTATGCACAGCTCTGGGCTTTTTCAATTTTCGGCTCAAGGAGACAGCTGTTAATCGACGCAGAGGCTCTTTAACCCAGATTCAGACACAAGTGGATCTCTGTGTTTAAGGGTTGTTTGTTGTTGTCACCAGCTCCTCCAGGCAGTAATTAAGATATTTAACTCAGCATCATTTTACAGTGGCACCTCGCTGTTTCTCAGCCCTAAACAAATCACCATGAGTGATCATTTGTTCTTCTGTATTCTTTCTGTGTTTTTAGGAGCATAACTTCAGAATGGTGTCATTTATGTCCAACTCATTATTGGTGTTTGTCGCAGTGGAAGATGATGAAACAGGGGCTAATAGTGTAATAGAGGAAAGCAGCAGCACCAACTATCTAACACATGCTCTCAGTTTTTACATGTAGTACAACCAAAGTAAGCCATTACATTTAGTGGTAGTTAAGTAAACACTGAGTGTGTTTACATGGACTTGTGTATCTCATTTATGATCATAATGGAGAGACTGCTTTACATGCAGAGAAACCTGGTTATTCATATCCCTGTTTACATGATAAATACCAGTATCCCAGTTTCTGATCACTGCATCTTATTTACTGGAAATTTGGAAATCTGTAAAAATGAGACCACTGTGGCTTCTTGCAGGTTTGGCGCTGTTGCACGCTAAGATCGCGGTGCACATAAAGCTCATTCATCTTATATCTTGCAAAAGAAGAGAGCCAAAACAAATATACATGTCCTCACCGCTGACCACTGTCTGTCTGTCACTGCCACTGTGCAGGACGAGGGAGAGCTGGATGAAAATATGCAGTCGTGAACGGTGGTACAGGATCGTGTTGATTGACCTTACGGTTTCCGAGTGGAGGGAAAACTTTCAGATCAGTTGGGCATCGTTTCGCCGATTGTGGGACATATGTGACATACATGTGTGTTTTTCATTGCCCATCCCTGTGCAGGTACTGCAGTCGCAGCTATCAGAAACAGGAATGAGACGTGTACATGCCACAGTATCCCATCTTCTTTCAAAGATCTCAAAACCAGGTTTTTCAAAACCGGGATATGGGCGTACCCCGGTTTCTGAAATCGGGATGTGATGTTTACATAATCAAACGCAAGAACAGGAAACTCAAAAATCTGACCATAACCAGGATCCCATGTAAACACACTGATAGGGCTTTCACACCGGCAGGGCTCCGTGCTGGTTCCGGTTCCCAACCTGAAAAGTTGGTTCTCAAGGGAACCAAGAAATAGTTGGTTCTTTCCTGGGAACCATGACATCATCAGTGGGCATGTCGTATTCTAGGCGGTGAAGATGAACAGGAAGGAGGTGAAGGCAGCGACTGACAACCTGGAGAGAAGTGATTTGTTATGGTCTGCTGATGAAATTAGCCTAAATGTTCGGTGGCAATCTGGGCGTTGACAGAATTTCAAGAAAAGTTAGAAAACAACACAAGAAAGAACAAGTTATATAAATTTGCCATTGGGGCTTAATAAAGTAAAGTAATTCTTATCTTTGAACTTGAGCCAGAGAGGGTCAAGGCTGGGTCCACTCCAACACCAGACCAAATAATTCATAAACTTAAAAAACTGAAGGAGGATGACGGAGACAGCAAAACAGCAAAAATATTGCCACTGTTGTTTACTTGCACCTGAGTAATGCAGAGTAACTCACGTCCACTTAGGTTCCACTTAAACTGGTGTGAACATGGGCTAGTTCACCAGAAAGCACCAATGTTCTGAGACTCCCAGAGCCAGAACCGAACCAGAACCAGAACCAGAACCAGAACCAGAACCAGAACCAGAACCGTGTCTGTCTGAAAGCACCCTGACTGATCCATGGTGAGGTTCTTAACCCCAACCATGTTTTCAATTTCACTTTACTTAGTTTTTAATCCAGGGTTGTTGTTATGGTTTAGTTTTTTATTACTTTAGTATTTATTACTTTATTAGCTTCAGTGGTTTTGTTTTTTTTCCTGTTTCAGAAAGGTCAACATAATTGTTTATTGTTTAACAAAATCTCAACAAAGCATCAGCGACAGCATTTTAAAGAATGTGTTCACTGAGGACATGATGATGATGAACGACTGTCCACAGAAGACAACTAGACACAGTAACAACGGCAGCACATGAAGTGCAGATACGGGCAGAAATATGTAAACAGTCGACGTGTGGTGCAGCCTAGAGTTCAAAACATGTTTGTTCCTCCACGGTGAGATTCAGTCGACCTGAGAGAAGACAACAAACTCCCGAGGTTTTGATCCATGTAGAGAAATCAACGGAGTGGACCGGCCAGCACTCGTTAGCGCTGCAGCTCTATGGCTCATCAGTGCAGTTAATTAACAATAAACTACTTGATGATATGTCGTACTCGACATCATTAACACAGGGAATGTTTTGGACATCTAAAATGCACATGTACTGGTTGTACACTGAGAGCCAACAGCTGCTATAAGATTCATCTCCATCTGGCACAGCAGAGAAACTGGAGGACAGAATTCACTTCCACCCAAAACACAGACAAAAACTGAAGACACTGTGATTTCAGTTTATTTCAGTTAGTTTTGTAAAAACACATGCAGCTTCACTTAATGAAGCCTCGTTTTTTTTATTATTATTTATTTATTTACTTTTTTTAAAATTTTAGTTAACATAAAACTTTTTTTTTTCACATCTAGTTTTTGCATTAGTTACTGATAAGCCTTTCATTTAATAAAATAGAATAGAAGATAATGTATTGTCTAACATTGGCAAAGGGCAGACATATGTCTTTGTCTTGCTTGTCTAGAAAATCAAGTACACTAAAACATACAAAACCGAAGTAACATTTAAAAACACATACACAAGACACAATGAAAGTGTGTTAAAAGAGAACAAGAGTGAATAGATATAAAGGTTGCTGTGTGCTCTGTGTCCTGACTGATTAAGATATTTTATGTCGATAGTGAATGATTTTCTGTAGATGTTTTTCTTTGCACAGGGGACTCTGTACCTTTGTCCTGATGGCAGCAGCTGGAAGTATTGATGAAGAGGATGGGTGTTGTAATCCAGGATTTTGTTTGTGGATCACTTTGCCATGGTGCTGGTGGGACAGTGGGGTTTGTTTGCGGCCTGTAAATGCACCACCCAGTTCAACTATTAGGGGAAAAGTTTTGTCTTGTTTTGACACGTTGGTGCTCAAACCAGGGAACAGTAAAACATACAGAGTGTAGCATATCATTTTGGATCAGCTCTAATTGTCTCTTTCAGATGTGGCTTCATTTATTTTAGAAATAATTTATGCAGGATTGTTTCATATCAGATCCAACATAGAGACCTCTAATCCACAAATGACTTTGTGTGAAACTACAGTGATGTGATATTGACACTGGTGTTCATGATTGACCTCTCTTTGAGCTCTGGATCTCACATATGTTTGCAAAGAATTATGTTCAAGCACACCTCAAGGCTTCATCAGCTGGAGCACTGGAGACATAAACACAAAAGCAACACACACAATGTTTCTAAAAGTAAAGCACTTCTCTTTTTTTGGCTTGAAGGAATGGACAGAACATTTTCTCCCCAGTTCTCTAAAAATGTATAATGACTCAGACTTCCCATGATAAATGGAAAATGCCAGATATGGAAAAATTCAATTCATTTTCTAAATTGCCCGAGCACAAGTTCATTTGTTTGCAAAGGCAGAGATTGAAATAGCTGTTATGGAGCAGGTCTTGCATATTTTTTCCCCACACTAAAAGAGTAAAGAATATTGATTGTGCAGCGAGCTGACAGCCACCTCGCCCTGGACACTTTGTCCTTGCAGTCCACAAGATTGCTAAGCTCTCATGGGGAATTGATGCAAAGGCCTGAAAGCAGTCAAAGGGAAAAGTGTCACATTTTGGAGACGCTGTGGAGGTGGATATTTACATTTGGATAAGAGATCTCTGCCCTTTCTGTAACGTAGCCCACAGTGGATCCACTGTACCAGCTGTATGTCAAGACTACGCCGCCGCTACTGCAGCAATGTTCACAAAGAAGGAAAAACTCATTACATTAATCCTCACTTTGTCCAGACTTGGTCAGCACAGGCAGAATAATAATAATGTGCAGTGTTATGTTGTTTTTTGTGTGAGACCATTTTATGACTTGTCATAAATCTGAAGATGATTAGTAACAACATGCTCGAGTGCAACACTGGCCTCTGTTGTGGTGACTAAACCTCATGGGAATGGATGAGGCTGTGTGTGTGTGTTGGTTGAGTGTGTACTGGTGAATTGAACACGTAGATCTTGGACAGAAATAATTGCCTCAGTTCATTTGGAAAGATTAGAACATAATGATACTTAAAGAAAGATGTTACTGTGAGACATGATGACTCACCCTTGATAGAAACCATCATCCCTTGCTGTGAAGCTGCGAGGGCAGCGAGGGCTTTATCAGCAACACTCAAAGGTGAAGAGTAGCTACAGACTCCACAGACCACGATTGTGATGTAGCCTCTAGGTATAAACAACAGGCAATTCAGAAGGCCTGGGACTTTAATTTGAAGACATTCTGACAGCTTAAACATTGCCTCACTCCCTCAAGAAAACTTCAGACTGTTTTCAGACTCTGCCTTTTACAGTGAAGTCTTGAGGTCAAAGCCATTTTCATCTCCCTTCTTCCTGCTGCTTTTCCAGGTGGAATATTGGCAGCAGCTCAGGAGGGACCTCAGAGACGCACATTTTCCACTATGAACCGCGCCTTCAACAGGAAAAAAGGTGAGCAAAAAAAAAAGTTCAAAACTCCCACTCTTTCTCAAGTTTGTGGAAATCAGTTCAGCCTGTTTAAGCTACAACAAAGAGGAGCATTGTTGTCTGTCCACTCATTACTGGGTACTGTGTGTTTGTTGATCCATGGGAAGAGATATTTGTGGTTTGAAGAACCAAAAAAACATATTCTCTAATAACAAGTCAGTCACCCAATCAGAGGCGAGACTCTGAACCTCTCTACTGATTGGCTGATGGGTTTTTTGAGTAATCGAATAAGAAAGTATCAGATTTCAGGTAAAGTGCTCAGAGAAAATCCTGAAAGGCTGGATAGTGGGCGGGGTTGAGGCATGGCTGAGAGCGGTGACTGCTTTGTTGTGACATCACAAAATAACAGAACATGGAAGACTATCTTTATCCAATGGGGGCCTTTAAGGCTGAGTGTCCTCAACACATTGAAAGACACATAATATTTTATAATAATAATTTCAGATGTTTTCTTGTGATAAAATGGTTTCCTCTACATGTCAGTGAATGAGATGAGAGATGTGATGTAATAGTCCTCATTTTTATTTGATGAAATAAATTTATGTGGTAGATAAAAATCACACCACTGTGCAGCATCAAAGGCAGATTGAGCGACACGGGCTCCAATAAAACAACCCAAACATAAAATGATTCATCCTACAAAGTTGTGAAGGACAACAAACCTGTTAATACAGGCAGTAAAATTAAACGGACAGGAGTCATAACAAAATATACTGTACATCATGCCATGCCTTTGTCCCACTGCGAGGCAGAGCTGAGGGCAGGTTGTGCAACGTTACAGAGTCTTGAGCTGACCCTGCCTGAATGCAGAGGACGGGAGACCTGGGACTGCAGTCTGTAAAACAGTTTGATATGTTTACTACCATCTGTCCTCCTCCCTCCGGTGTGAATCAACAGACCTGGAGAAGCCTCGGACAGTTATGGGGAAAGTGTCCTGGGCCCAGGTGGTGCACTGAGCTTTAATGATATTTGGGTGTTATAATTCACTTTTCCCTATTAGGTCTACTATTTTAGGAGCTAAAGATGGTAATCAGGGAGGACGTCCACTCCACTCACCCGGCAGTACACTTCCCCTCTGAAACTTCCAAAACTTAACAGAGACATGATGTAGCTGCTGTAAAGTCCCCTGTTGAACAAGCGAGGCTGAATGAGACAGAAGCAATCAACAACAGATCGATAGTTTAACAAGTTAAAGCTTCAAAATGTAACTTTAAGTGCATCTTCCAACACGTTACAGTATATGAAGTGAATGAAGGGGTAGGGTTTTAGCTATTTTAACCTCTTTTACCAGGAAGTCAAGAGCAGTGGATGACAGATACTCTTGATCTGTAGATCATACAGAATTTGAAACTCAAACCATTTTTACTGTTTTGGCTTAACCTAGGGAGCCCTCTGGTGACATTAGATAATAAGAATAAATAATGTGTGGCCAGGCGTCATTTTTTTTATCCAGTGTCACCAGAGGGCTCTGTATAAAACTTTACTGTACTTAAACAGTACTGAAACTTTTTCTAACTTACATTTGAACTTATATATTTCATTCATTATACATTCTGTATTATATCTATTATAATTATTACAAGGGCATGTTGGAAAAAGTGAATTATAGTTGAAACAAAGGGCCAGCTTGAAGTTGATAATGAGCAGATGAGGGGGAGCTCCAGCAGAAATCCAAGACAGGAAAGTGTTCCTTCATCAGATGCTCCCACAGAGGCAGAGCTAACACACATTGTCCATTTCTTCACAGCTGTAGGGAGCTGCCACACCTGCCCACATCCTACCATCTGCCATAATAGTACGTTTCCACTAAAAGAGGGACAGTGGCTCCCTGACCTCCACATATGCACCACTACTGTACATCTAAACTGCAACAGATGCCCGACCCTCAGGCTTCACTCTACATTTAATCCCTGCTACATCTTTTATAGTCAGTTTGCAACAAATGATGCCAAAGGGTCCCCAACAGGTAGCAAAATAAAAGCTTTTTCCTCTCTCAGTCTGTTTTTTTTTTTTTTCTTTCGAGAGCAGGAATAGGGAGATAAAGTCAGTCTTTTACTATTTTTCTGTCTGCTTGGTGGACCGTGATATTCCCAGCTCACAGTTGCAGAAGGAACTGGATGTTGATGAATATTTATCCCCAGAAGAGTTTAATATTGAAATCCAAAAGAAGGCATGGATGTGCGGTTTAAATTGGTGTTTGAATGAGCTGATATGTGGGTGATTAGGGAAGATGAGAGGATGCACGGTGCAGTTGCTCCTCAGGGTGGGTGTTGTGGGGGTGGGGGTGGGTGAGGAGGCCTTTGAACCGTGCTGGAATAGATTTAATAGATTTGTTGCTTTGTGTGTAATGCGGTGGTTTGATTCCTCTGGCAACGCAACTTTTTTTCAGCTTCTCCCCAAATTTGACTACAGCTGTTGATGAAAGTGGCATCAGTCGGAAACATCATCTGATGTGCAACATTTTATTTGCAGCTAACAATCTCCCACAAGAGCTGAACAAAGGTTTATTTGGCAGTGATTTCATAACGGAGTGAATTATTCAGTCTCTGCTGAACTCTCTGCCTCCTGTTAACGAGGACGTTACTTCCTTTCATTTAGAGTTTTTGCTTGTTTTGTTTGTTTTGTAAAGCATTTTATTTATTTTACACACCACAGTCCAAAGGCATTGGAATGGTTGCTTGTCTGTTATTGCTCTGTTTGAATAGGCAGCATGCACACACACGTGTTGTCTGTATGCTGTTCAGCCAGTGTGGTACAATTTATCCATCTTTGTGCACCTTGCCTCTGCTGCTTTTGGCTGAGAGAGTGAAGGCTGGCACTGATGACAGATCTGCTCCACTGATTTACCTCCTCCTTTATCTCTGTGTCTGGCAGTGTTTTTGGGCTTGATCATGTCTGGCAGGTAATGCCAGCAGGGATCTTGATCATTTTTATCTCTTATGTTTATTGCCCCGTGCTCCTGAACGTGACTCTCACTAAAAAGTCTGACTCCACAGACCTTTTTGGGGAGCTGCAGAGCAGCAGGTCATAACTCACAACACAACTCAGTAGAATATTATGTGTAACATGTTCTGAGGCTTGTAACCGTTTAATGGTGGTTTGATACAGAAATGTTAAAAAGAGGACACTCATCAGTTCCTTATCATGTTATATTAACAATTCTTTTTCTAACAGTAATTTGAATGATAATCTGTGTCTGATGTGATTTTCCACTAAAATAGTTGAATTACTTATTTAAAAAGTGACATTTGTCGACAGGATCTTTGGATCTTTTTCCTGGTAAAATCCAATAGCTGGACACAAGAGCTCTCTGACTTTACTCAGATGAGGAAAATAAAATGCTGCAAGGGGACAATTTGTCCAGGATTTTTTCTTCACATCGTTTCATATATGAGCTTCATCTTCATAGCACTGTGATTAGAGTGATGTCAGATTAAACTAAACTAGTTATAGCCTAGTGGATCCAAAAGGTTTATCAGGGGGCAGTACACTGACTAGCTCCATGTCCTGCGACCAAGTAAACATCACATATTGTCAGAGTGGACGCCTCGTAGAGTTAGAGATAGCACTGACCCTGGTCATTGTTGTTAATGTCTGAAAGTCTGCCACCAGCTGTCGACAAATAGGGCTGAATGGGAGACAAAACTTATTTCTTTAACTTTACTGGGAAGTACATTCTCACTGTTAATACACTCCAGCTTTCAGCTTTCCTTATCCATTTAGTTGCGGACAGTGATCAGCTTCCAAACCAGTTGTGATCTCACAGTGCAACACTTTCTTTAGATTCAAATGGTGAGCACAGAGAAAAAATCCCTGTTCAGTAAATAGATGTGAAAACAGTCTCCTCATGTTAAACTCTACATCCCACAGACATCATTCTGCAGAGTGAAGGCCAAACATACAGGTGAACTCACAATAAGCAAAACACTTCTTCAGTGATACTCAATCAAAGATATAAGGCTTAGTGTCGGTGTGGAGAATAGTCTATAGTTTCTACAGTGCAGACATGTAAAGATTAGCTTATTATTCAGTTATAATGCCATTGTCCTGCTGATATTAAGAAACTTACAGACACACTGTGTGTGTTAGGGATTTTGAATAAAGAAATGTGGGTTGGTTTCATTGCAGGTCACTGTAGTCAGTTGCAGAGTGTCTGAGCTGATGGACTGCAGGAATAAATACATTACAGTTGTGTCATACCCACAGATGGTCCCAGAAGATAAGTGTTGTTGCTGCAGAAGAATAGAAGCTCAGATATATCAATGGAGACGAGGACAGCGTGCTGCTTAGCCTCAATGTTCCTGCAGCTGAGGGAACTCTAGTGTGTCTAAGGTGTCCTGGTGACTGTTTACATATAAGTATGCATTAAGTCAGTCGTCTCTCTTTACCATCTGTTTCAGCTGCTGGAACAAAATCACAGTCTGATTCCCTGTGGTTATTTTCTTATACTTTATCCTGAACAGTGACTAACTTTGGAAGTGGTGTCAGCAGCTGATGAATGTTGATAACACAAAAACAACCACAGTGGTTGGATGGAATATTCTGGTATGGTCACATACAAGCATCACAACTATGATACTCGCAGTTTGACTGTCTCCTCTGATAATGTCAATCACAGCCTGTATGGCTGTGCTGATCGGCCAAGTTACACTGCAGGGCTTTGTTAGAGGCGTTGCACAAGTTGTGGATTTATGTCCACTAGGGTTAGAGTTAGTCTGGTGAGGTTAATTCTGATCAATATGCATCAATAATGGTTCTGTGGTTCTGCTGTGCACTGTTGGATATTTCTCAAAGTTATATTCCACTGGAGGCGGATTGTGTGAATATCAATAGTAAGTGAATTTCAAGCCTAATGTAAAGTACTTATATCCACTTTTCTCCCTCTGTTCTTCTAACCCCCCCCCCTCCTTGTCTCAGTTGGGTGTCTCCGGCTTCAATTTAAAAGCCCCTGCAGAGTTGTGTAATTGTGGCTTCATGACATACATGCTAATTATATATGGGACACTGAAGTCAAAGAAAGATTGCAATTCAGATAGTGGATAATAACTGTGCATTAACAAGATCATGCAGTATAATTATTTGAGAAGATCATCATTCCTATTTTTCAGCATTTTGTGCATCATAATGCTTGAATCAACCAACAGAATGGAGACATGAAAATAGACGCTCATGTTAAAACGCTGCTCAGATCAAAAACCTTGTAACTGTTACATGAGACATCATTAAGGGTTTGCAGTGCAGTCAGAGCACAAAGAAGCTGATGGGCTTTTTCTGCATGTAATTTATGCATTTCTGATTGCCTTGTGCTGGAAGGACACTGTGATGTGAAAGGAGGGTCAAGAGCTGCCTGTACCTTTGCCTGAAGGCTCTAACCATATTGTTTTATAGAACCATCTGAGATTGCCTTTTCCTTTTTTGGCTCTGGATATCTGAGTTATTACTCCTTTATAACTGGCTGACGGAGTAGAGAAGTGGTTTCACATGAATTTATCGGGGCTTGATACAATTAAGATGTCTATACATACACATGCAATTATACGGAATGCATTTTTAAGTATATCAAATTGCAACATGAGTCAGGGCCTGTTCTGCTTCTTGCTTTGGTCTCATTCAGTGTATCAAACAGTATTTGACAGATGGATTTTTGTGGCAGCACAGTTCACAATGGTCTATCTCAATAACAACACAGCCCCATCAGGCCTCATTGGAAGTGTGGGTTAGGTCCTCGCTGCATGGAGGTTGTCTTCTGCATGATGGAGAACTGTGCATACCCAGCAAATTCATTGTGTGTCATTGATTGAGCGCTGCAGCGAATTAGGCTGTTGCCTGCCCACGTCTCGTGGCCCCATAGAAAAATTGTGCACTCAGCGCAGCACTCAGGCTCTCAGAGGGACAAGGTGCACTCAGAGAATGTTAAAGAGGAGCAACCACAACACTCAACAATATGATAATGATCATGTGATAATAAAGATAATGCTTTTATGTATTAATCAAAAGTAGTCACATGTATTAATATTGCACCTACATCAGTGGCATGGAAGTGACACAAAACAGCAGCCACATAAAGAAACAGACAACAGACAGAATATTTGAGTTTCATTTGGTTTGCATTGTGGTTTTGTGGAGGATACCAAACAACTTTAGAAAACCCATTGACTTGTTTTCATTGGATCTGTATCTCACTGACATGGAGACTCTCTCTCACCCACCACTGTCTGGTTTCACAGGACAATGTGAGATAAAGTGAAATACAGCCATTAGCTTGTAGATAAAGGCAGATTGTGATTAAGATCTAATAGATCTAACATCAATAATTCCACAAGTGGTCACAGAGTACAGGGCGTTTTGCTGCAGTGTAGCAGTTTCTCTCCCTCCAGTGTGTGACGATACATTACAATTAGTTCTACGATGCAGACTTGTGCTATCACATATTTATCTTGTTAATTTAATAGTAAAAGTCCCCGGGGCTGTATCGCCAGCTCCTGATTCAATTTGAAACTTAGTGAAATGTGGAATCTGTATGGACGGCTCTGCTCAGCCTGGCATGTGAGACAGTAACACATTACATCGTTTGTGGAATCTGTAGTTGAGTCAGATAGAAGGCATCACCACCCTAAAGCTTTGTTTCATTAGTGTTGCTTTAGGAGGAAGCGTTTATTTCTACCTAAAGGCACCCACTCTTTCCTTTGACCCCCCCCCCAACACACACACACACATGCCAAATGATTAACCATTTATATCTGTCTACTCTGGTTAATTAGAGCTGGTATCAGTGAGCTGTGGCTCAGGCACTCGTCTACAGGCTTTGCCAGTGGAACAGGAGGGATTCAAACGAAGGAAATGCAAGATTAAACAACCACTGCTGGAGAATAAAAGAGTGGGAATGTTAAATACACTTTTTATCTTATTGAGGCTTTGATACTTTCACAGTATTAATGTGGAATCTAGACCTGCTTTATAATCACACTACACATGGACGTCTACCTTTGAACAATATAGCACCTCTAAAATCCAGGATTTTAGGATTTGCTGCACAAACGTTGTATATATAGTATATTAAGAAAGATAATAGTTGCTGGGAAACTGTTAAAGAAGTTACTTTTAAAAGCTGTGAGGCGACAGCAGCAGAAACATGAAGGCAGCTCTCTCTAATAACAGTAGCTGCTTGAGTGTAACATGCATGAAGGACTCGTGACCTTTATGCCTTCACACATCCCAAGTGGGCGAGAACAAGAGTGGAGCGACGCCATCGCCGTCCTCGTCTCTGGGGAAAGTTGACAAGTGTGTGTGACAGTGAAGCATTGACACTTTTTCAGGCTGTCACCCATTGAATTTCCCCTTAGTCTCCATCCAACACCTGGCGACTCGACCACACACACTGACCTTCAGACTCAGATTCATTCAGTTAATCTTCCTTTTACTGGCAACCCAGACAGCACTTGTAACTTTTGCTACTTTTGGTGTCCTATTCTACTTTGCCATTTTATGCAGCAAAGAGTTAGAGAAGCAGCAGATCACACACGCACACCTTCCCTCCCTTTAATCAGTGTGGCGGGTGCTGACGCCTTGAAAAAAAAAAATGTCAGCCTATCTGCCGTGCCGCCATGTCAGCCCTCACCACTCTGTCTTGGAATTTACAGTTTCTTAGCCTCCTTAGCTCCACATGAAAGGATGAGATACATCATCCCTCTATCAACTTTCACTCAAGAGACCCACTAGGAAACTGATTGCACTTTGCGCAGGGTGCATGCAGGGATAATCTGGTTGCACAGCTGTACAGAAAACTTAAAAGGACGACAGTTTAAGCGGAGGAAAAGTCTCAAGTTCAGTGTGCAGTGTCTGAGAAATGAAACAAACTCACGGCGAACGCTGTCATTGTGTGTTTGTGGTCATTCACAACTCCAGGAAAAAAATAAAAACACAAATTCCTCTGGTTTCCCTGGAAATAAAATGGTGGATTATCAAACACGAGCAATCACAATTAAGAAGATATGGGGCACCAAACTAACACTAATTAGAATAGACTTTGAATTCATCAAGCCACTTAACCAACAGCATCAATGTAAACAAAGTCATTAGAGACTTATGCAGAGGACACACTGAAGTTGATTTACGTCGCTGGCACCCTGCAAAGTCTTGATTAACACAATCAACCAACAGGAATTGAGTAGCCCAAGGTCACAGTCATGCATCTTTTGTCACAAGATTCATTAACGGGGCGATAAGCCATTTATGAATGGGAAATGAAGAAAGAAAAGGATCTTTAATCAATAGATGATTAAGAAATGCTGAAAACGGCACTATGGGATGCTTCGGATCGTACCAGCAGTGACCTGTAATGATCCCTGAACTGCTGCTTATTTTGGGATTGGTTTAATCTTCAGAGACTGTTTGCAGGCCAGTTTTTTGAGTCAGTAATTAACTGTGCAGTATGTGCTGAGGGCTAATGTGTGTAAACCGGACTGGTACTACAGTACAAATATTTAAACCAAGATTATTGGCAGAGCTTTTTCCTTTGGCTTTCCAGGGTGTGTTTTCTAGGATGTGATGTGAATAAGAAATTCTAACAGCACTTTACGTCTTTGTTCAGTAAATTGTCAGTTTAACCCAGTTATGGAGAAGCAAATATCTTTTTTAGGTCCCCATAAAAATATCTTATATTTTA
This sequence comes from Caranx ignobilis, assembly GCA_021432705.1. NCBI lineage: Eukaryota > Metazoa > Chordata > Actinopteri > Carangiformes > Carangidae > Caranx > Caranx ignobilis. The sequence continues at coordinate 20,082,280 of MU269983.1, forward strand.
TATGTCCAGATTTAGTATTTAGAGCCCACACAGAGAATCCACCAATCAAAACAAGGTCTGTATTAAAATCCATTAAATGACATTTAGTTTGGTCGCTAAAGAGATTTGTGTCAACATAATGAGGACAAGAGCATCACATTGTGGCTCTGGGAAAATTTAAAACACCAGCAAAAGGCTCCAAAGCAGCACTTACTAACTCACTCTTGAGGATAACGTTAATTCAAAAATGGCTGACAGCTGTTTGGCTACTCTACTTGTCTCTTTGCTTTGTTGTCTATACAGAGCCGGTGTGCAGATGTTCGATGTAGCTAGCTCAGCAACGTGTGGTCCGTGTGCAGACTTTGTGTATATGTATAAACTCTCACTGATGTTACAATTTGTAAGGAACTCATATGCAAATATTTCCCATATTTTCACATATCTCTCTAATAATGAAACATTGACAACTTGCAAGGCTGCATCTTCACCATAATTGGTCCAATGCAGTTAAACTGTGTCTAAAATTTGCATGAGTGGGAACATGGAACATGTCATATTTGCCCGTGCCTTATTACCACTGTAGGTATGGCACTGAGTTGTGCCCTCTAACTTTAGAATCTTTCCTGATTCCCCACACCCTCTTCTTCTCCTTCTTTTTCTATCATTAAAGTTCTGTGTATGTACATTGTTGTATAAAGTTCTTCCTCATGTGTGCATTTGTGTGAGATGGAGCTACTTACATCACTGATTGTACCTCTGCTGTGTCATTTCAGATAAATCATGGATGCACACCCCAGAAGCACTGGCCAAGCATTACATACCCTACAATGCCAAGGTATGTGTGACTGTTTATCGTAGTGAGGAGAGGACTGCAACTGTATTATCATGGAGGCCTGACAGCCTGGTGGCTATTCATTTATTTGCTCTGGATAGGCCATCAGGCCAGTCAATCTGACAGCTTTTAGTTCAGGTGTTCCATGATGCAAGGCCTTTCACTGAGCTGTGTTTGGGGGACAATATCATCCAAATGAGTTTGGCTATGTCTGGATATGTTGAGCTGCACAAAGTTGTTGTTTTTTTTCCCCTTCTAAATAAGTGCATGATGAACCACCAGCACAGCCCACCACAAATTCAAATTGATACACTCAGCCGTGCTGATTTGGATTTTTAATGGAGGTAGATTTCATTTTCTTCCCAGTACACCTTAAGTCTGAACTGTCAGGAAGTTGATTTCCCCTTATTTATCTTCCAGAGCAGCTGTTCTCCCTCTGCACTGCGATGAGGGAGAATCATCCTTGTCAAACTTTAATTTGGAAAAAGTCTCGCCGTGCTTCAGCCATCTTGTTTGTTTATTTTTTAATGAGTGTGTCAGCAGATGTGTGGGGGGGGGTGGGTTATGTAAAGTGATTCATGCTTCAGTTAAAATCAGCCAAAGCCCCTGATCTTGATGAAAGAATAACTTTGAAATGTCAATGGAGTGAAACATCACACTGGATATTGACTGGAAACACAGCCTGTTACAAAACATTCTTAAATAAAATAAAATGAAAATCCAAACACAACTAGAAGGAACAGTTTCACTTGGGGAGCGCCTCGCCCGTCAAACCAGTTTTCTGCTTCATTTCAGCTAAGAGCCCCCTCCCATGAGGCACAGACTCTGTCAGCTCACATCCCATGCTGCACAAATGTTAGGATGGACCTGAGGTGAAACTACTACTAAAACTACCACATCCACCCAAACTGCTGAAGCCTCCTCCCTCACTGCGTCGGCAGAGGACCCATCTCCGCAATCAAAGCGTGTTGTCAGTTTCCGTGTTGTCTGCATATTGTCAGCTTTCTGTCTGGCTGAATTTGCTGAGCTCTGAGTTCACCGCTCATCTGCAGGCAATGAGGCAGCCAAAGTGCTGAGAGAGTGCTCGGCCTCCTCCATGTTTAAAGCACTTAAAGAAAGTTTAGTTAGCAAGTGATTTTGGCTTCAAGAAGAGCTTTTCCAATTTTTTCATCCATTGATACAACAAGGTCACAGAAGTCTTTTGCGTCTTGACTTCTTGAGTCAATGGAACCACTAACATTATTTAGCTCTTTTTGAACTGAAATGTTTTCCTCCAGGCTCTCTGTACCTCAACCCAAGATGAACCATGATCCGTGATATGACAGACTATTAAAGAGCGGAGTTGCAGCTGCTGATGAGAAATTCGGGTCCTATTTTCTTTATTCCTCCAGGAATTTGGACGTTCCGCAGCCTACACATGGTGATTCATTTGACTGAGAGTGAGGATTCAGTGCCTTTCAACCATGATTTCATTCGTATAAACAGTGTTCAGACCTCAGCGCTGGAAATAAAAGGTTTTAGGGCTGCACTTTATGATTGTTTCCATCACTGAATGGTCGTCTTATCTTGATGATTTCTTTTGTCTGAGGCATTTCAGAAAATGAATGAATGAATGATGCCAATTATGATTTTCTAAGGCTCAAGACGGCATCTTTAAATTGCTTGTTTTGTCTGGAACACACTCACACACACTCACACACAAAATAAAATAAAAATAAATACAAAAATCATTTTATCCTCATAAATCCGAAGCAACAGCAAATCCTCCCACTGATGACACTCTAAACCTGAATTAAATGAATGATATTTTGAATTGATTAATCAGAGAGCAGGGTCATTGCTGATTGTGTTTTCTGACAATAAGTCAGATATGTTTTTACACTCACACTGGTAAGAATTTTTTTCATAGAAGTTTGATAGAAGCATGTGATTGTATAATAATGCCGGCGAGAATGGGTGCGGTTATTTGAGTTCAGTGAAGCTATTGATTTCAAGTGACATCTGCTGCTTTATTTTAATTAAAAACTTGTCGAAAATGTCACTGAACTGCTAACTAAATAAACAAGACACGAATAACATATTAATCAAGAGCTATGGGAGGCTTTAGAGCTCAAGGGACTATAACATTACCTCAAGACTTAAAACCCCTGACTGAAAAGATCTCCTTCACAAATGGAACTGGGTGTCTTGATTCACGAGTATCTCTCTGATATTAAAAATTAAAATCAGAGATTAAAAAAATTAAAAAGAGCACAAGTAGAATTTCCCTCAGTTAAGTATCATTATAGACATTACAGAAGCAAATCTTTAGTAACTTTATGAATCATATCTTATTGTACTCACTGAATCTTGTCTTAGGTTAGGCCTGTTACCTAGCAACTGTCTTCTCTTGTCTCATGTCAGATGAGTTTGAAGTGTTGGTCATCATCAGTAGAAAAACCCAAAGATGTTCCTGAAGAAACCTCCAACCTCAACATTAGAGAGAGATTTTGTCATCAAACTGTGAAACATGCTGAAGGTCGGCCGTGAATGAATCAGTGGACATTTTCTTAGTTGTGTAAGAAGCAAGTAAAGGTCATGTAAGTGGAGGAAGTGGGGGCGAGATCCAGGGGATTCATGAAGGTCGTGTTTCACTTTTCCTACCTTCAGTTAGTGTATGAACATCAACATAGGTACCATTCATCAGTAATATGATCCCAGATGTGCAGCAGAGCTTCATTGATACTGCATCAATACTGGAAGTCAAGGTGTTGTTCAGTCGATTGACAGAACAACACTTGGTGTTTGTGCCATGCATTTTGATTTCTCTCTCTCTCACACACACACACACACACACACACACACACACACTGCCAAAGACAGACAGATATGCAGTTTCATGTTTGTTCTGATCTGTTATCCTATCATCAGCAAGTCAAAACACTTTTCCGGTTTGACTTGAATTGGCTTTATGTTGCCTTGTGTTGACAGTAAAAAGCTGTCCTCCGCCTCTACATCCCATCTGTTCTAATGCTCTGCCACCAATTTGTTCTGCAATAGTTCTTTTGCAGTTAACTGTTTGACTCAGCTGCCTGTGGTGCTTTTTGGAGCACAGCGTCAGTGAGCTCCTGCTGACCCCTTTAATCAACAAGTGATACTAACTTCTGGACTACAGGAAGGGAAAAAAAGAGGTTAATATCTGAGCTGCTGAGACCTGACATCGGCAATCACATCACTTCCACAATTCACCTCAATTGCACCTGACACAGATCCTGCCCTCTCTAAAAGTTTGTCAAAAAAAATCAGAGAACCTTTGGATCAAAAGGAGGTACTGTGAATAGACAATGAGCCGAAAGTCCCTTTTCCATTTTTTTTCTTCAATCTCTACGAACTTTTCAGACCTGCTGAAATTGAAATCTGTGCTTTCTCTCTACATATACATATAACTATATAAGTATATATCTGAGAATACACAGCTGAAGGGTGAATCCTCACCGTGGGGAATGAGGGGGGCAAGGTCGCTTCGTTTTTCAGCTGCATGCACCGGTTGATGGATGAGCCTGTGAGCTCACTCTGCCTCGTGAAACCTCCCCAGTCGTAGCCCAGAATGCACTGGTCAGGAACGACTGCTCCTCCGTTCTATTCTGGGCATCTGTCAGCGGCGCTCGCATACACGTCCATAAGTGTGCACAGTACATTTGTCATAGAGGTGCAGCAGCTCTGACATTTTTGTGTAAGGCCTTGTCTGTTTTCGTATGAACACCCCCATTCATTATTTATGTATTCTTATATTGCACTCAGGTATCAGCAAAGTGTTTCTGTTGATGTCACAATGAGTAATAATTGCTAATTGCTCAATTCATTATACAGCTTTATCATTAGTGTCGGTGAGGGTACCGGTGGATGAAAGCCTTTCTTTTAGACACAACAAGTCACAGAGAGACTGGAGCATCGATCCACAGTCTGCAAAGCAAACTCCAAACTTAAATGGACATTAGTGAAGCCAAATTGTGGAAAGCTTCACACAGGTTTTACTGTGTCGCACAGACAATCCCCGTCTGCCTGCACTGTTTGCTCTGTTCCAGTGGGAGGCATTGTTATTTTGTCCCCCCCCCCTTCGAACCTTTAAGGGGCTGACACCGGTGTGTTTATGAAGTCTGTTATTGGAACAGGCTCCACACATTAAGCTGGGGAGGCGCTGAAGCAGTATGTGTGACTAGAACAATTACTGCTGCTCCCACCAGATGGAAAACACTGTGTTCAGGCGCAAAGGTTAATGGCTCCATCTGTTGGAGAACAGCAGAAGTGCTGCACTGGTGTGTGTGTGTGTGTGTGTGTGTATACGTGTGTGACTTACATACAGTCCTCACGTGGATAAAACATATACATTGGTTCCTTAGTAGGTGAAATGGTATAAAATGGCAAGTTCATGTCCCTGGAAGATATAAGCCTGATTAATATGATACATGTTGTTTCTATTCATTTGAACTAAAAATAAGAAAAGAGCAGATGATGCTGAGAGGAGTTCAATCTGCACTGCTATTCATGCCCAAGTAACTCTTCCACAGTTTCCCTCTCCTTGACTTTCCTTCCCTTCTCCTCTTTGTCACCATTTTAATGCACCACACACTCGCTTATATATGCTGTGTTCTTTGCCTTTGTTGTGATCCTGTCATATCACAAATGTACCACCTATTCTGTTCTCTCTGCAGTTCCTTGGAAACACAGAGGTTGAAGCCCCAAAAGGCACAGAAGTTGTAAAGGATGCAGTCAGGAAGCTGAAGGTAAAGCTGCTGCTCACAATAAACTGTTGCCTAAAAGGATAGAGGAGTGTGTGTGAGGGAGGAGGTGGGAGGGAGGGAGGGAGGGAGGGAGGGAGTGAGTGACAAATGCTCCCCTCCCTTAATGCTCTCCAGAAAGGTGCCCTTGGAGTTTTTCACTGTGTGGCTGCTTTGAACTGCTTGATAAGCACAACACTTAGCTCGGTCAGCCCACCTCAGGTTGATGTGAAATTCAATAACACAGATATTTATCTGTGTTGAAACCTGCTGCTTCAGATCCTGAGCTCAAATCCTTTAACTCTTCTCTTGAACGCAAGTACTTAAATATACAGTGTCAGAGCTCAGTGACATGTGATGAAAGCTCTTGACACCTAATGGCTCCTTGTATAATATGATGATCTAATTAGAAGCTGCAGCCTAAATTTGCATTTTAATGGGCTGAGAATAGATTTCATGAGACAATATAATCTTGTAATGCTGTATTAAACTCTTACTGTTACATCAGCCAAGTGTGATATAGAAATATATGTTAATTTATGAGTTAAAGCTGCACTAATCGTATACTGACGGGGTTTAAACGGCTAAAAGTTTGCTGAAAGGAGTCGCTGGCTGTCTGAAACAGCTGCCTGTTGTGTCTGGAGATGAATAAAGGTGCAGGTAGTAAAATCAAAACAAGAAGCTAAAAGGCACCAAAAGTCTATGTAGAGCTTAATGATGAGTCTCTGTTGGTTTGTCATCATGAGCACAGCTCACACATGTGGGTATAACAGGCGGGCGTACAAAGAGACTGGGCTCATTACCAGCTTATCTCATATCACATACATAGCTCAAACGACATACAGTAGAAACACACAGTGTGTGTCAGTGCAGACAGTTGGAGATCACAAAAGGACGACCAATAAATGATAAATAAAATACCAATAAAAATTACTAAGGTAATAAAAAACATTGTTAATGTGACTATCATGTAAAAGCGCTGATGAGACTCATTTAAAATGACTTATTTAGAATAACTACTACTACTAAACAAATATTGTTGTTACCTAATTTCTCTAATGTACATTTCACTGGTTTAGAACTCAGTAGTATGAATTGTCTTTTATTTTGAAAATGTGAAAGACCATACACTGTGTTCATCACAGAAGAAGAGAACAGCCAACTCTTTCAGTCAGTCATGTTTGACCCTGTCAGTGTCATAACAATGCCACGTTAGTTAAAGGTGAAGCTGAAGCTGAGGTCTTAGAAATATACAATAGTTTCATTTGAAGTGTTCGTCACGGCCTGTAAAATGTGCTTACATGAGAAAACAATTGAGCACAATACAACAATGTCTTAACATTTCAGAAATGTATACACAGCTGCATTCATAACTGAGCAGTTTTCACTAGTACTGGAGTCATAGCTGACCAGAAGAATCTCCACTTTATCTCAAGTACTGTGCTGTGTACTCAGTCCTCCTCTGCTGAAAAGTTGCCACACACCAGGCAAACACCCAAGACCACGCTCAGTGGGTCATGATGGGCTGCGCTGACAAACAGCCGTACTCCTTATGTAGGTTTTATTTCATTATTCAGAGCACAGTTTCGTTTAACTTCCCCCAATGAATGACACTTAATCTGAGACACAAACACTTCAGCGTTAGTCAAGTTAAACTGGCCCAGCAGTGTTCTCCTCCAGTGAGCATGGGAACCGCTACAGCGCGGCCATCTCGCCTTTCTCCCAGCTTCTTGGTAACGTGGCTGTGCTCGCTGCCTGCTGGCCTCCCCTCTGTCTTCTCCTGCCAAGACTGGAGTCTGTGAGGCCACTTGCAGGGGAGGCTTGTTTTCCCAAGCCCATACCTCTATTGTTACAATACATTTAATCTCGAAAAGCCTGTTTGGAGACCAAGGCTCTGTGGTTACTTCTGCCAGATATACTAACAGTAAGGAACAGGCTGAATTATATTTCCTCAGATCATGTGGAGGGGAATAAAAAAAAATAAAACCCATATGTCCCAGGGAGGCATGTGTCCATGGTTTAGGTCAGATGCTGTATCACAGTAAGTTAGAAATGCCTGTGGGTATTCACTCCACGAAGATAAAACTCCCTGTAAAACATGAACACTGTTTTCTCTCTGTCTCTGTTCATGTTTGCATCTGCGGGCGACGACGAGTTAACTGTGTCCAATCATAGGAGCTTAAGCTTAGACAGCTGATTATATCAATTTACTGTAGGACAATGTGTACAGACACAAACACACACACGTTGTCCGTCCTCACAAGCTGCACAGAGAGGTCAGGTACAGGTTGACATGTGTATACACGCCCACATACTTTACAAACTCAAACATACATCTCAGTCAGGAAAGCACCAAAACATCACAAACCTCAAAAATAATGGCTGCATTATATCAAGAAAGAAAGAAGAAATAAACCAAGCACTCAGATGTGGTGTTAAGTCTGAAATCCAATAAAAAAATCTTAAGTTTTGTTCACACATAGAAATTGAAGGAGATTTCCAAAAGATCCCGTTACAAATCTCTTTGCAGTCTGCACAAGAACTAGATGTTCTCCCCAGGTCTCCCCCCCTCAGCAGCTTCAGGGAGCCAGAAGCTGAGCATCAGCACAGACATGACACCGGGCTTCTATGATTTTTAATGCTACAGTGGAGGCTTCATGAAGATTTGCATTAAATTTGGCAATAATTACAGGCTGTTATCGCCCTCCTGGAAGTGTCCTCGCATGCAGTGTCTCCTCAGCTGACAGCACACACTCCCCTCCAAACAGACATTTTCATTGGTTATTGACCTGGACTCGTTGCCAGGTCCTGTTAGTGTTTATGCCACTTGGCAACAAAAGTGTAAATGAGTTGTTTTTTTGGCTCTGCTTGATAGAATGATATGTTGGATGGATTTCTTCTTGCATCTTCTGTTTAACATTTCACCTTAATGATTGAATTTTACTAAACACATTTTAATAGGTATTTAATGATAACACACTGCCAAAGGTTTTTTTTTTTTTTCTTCTTCTTTCCCTCAAGAACGTATCGTTTTGCTTTTTATGGTCCACATCTTCACTGCCTTGGTTCAGTCTCATTACACATCATTTCCAGCTGTTTCCTGTGAAAAAAAGAAATGTGTTTTGTTCCTTATAAATATTTTGGCATTAACACGGTGGACTAATCAGTTCTTTCTGCTTGTGATCTGTCCAATCTTCAGTTTCAGAGGCACATCAAGAAGTCAGAGGGGCAGAAGATTCCCAAAGTGGAACTGCAGATCTCCATCTATGGTGTGAAAATACTAGATCCCAAGACAAAAGTGAGTCCAAAATAATTGAGTCTTATTATTTGGTACTGGTTTTCTGCTGATTCTGAATAAAATAAATAACAAACACATGTCTTTTGTTTTTGCAGGATGTGCAGCACAACTGTCAGTTACACAGGATATCCTTCTGTGCCGATGATAAAACTGATAAAAGGATATTTACTTTCATCTGCAAGGACTCTGAGTCCAACAAGCACCTCTGCTATGTGTTTGACAGTGAAAAATGTGTAAGTGCTTTCTCACCTCTTCATTGAATCACACTTGACAGTTCTTATTGCGTATGTCATATTTTGATCCCGTGTTTCCACAACTGTCTCTCTGAGTTGGTGCTGTATTTTGACAGTTAGTAATCCACCATCATTTATACATTCAAGCTGTAGACAACTGTAGGTGAATAAATATATTTCTGTCACGCCACAGGCGGAAGAGATAACTCTAACCATCGGTCAGGCCTTTGACTTGGCCTACAAGAAGTTCCTGGAGTCTGGAGGCAAAGACGTGGAAACCAGGAAACAGATTGGAAGCCTTCAGAAACGCGTATGTCTCACATCAGCTTCTCTTCAACTCATCTGCTCTTGTGCGTTCTTTAATTGAATTTGCAAAAACTTCAACCGCCCCGCAGACACATTGATATTTTCATTAATTAATGCAGCGCCTGTTTCTATTGATTGTTTTAAATCATCCAGTGTGGACGATTAAGCTGTGTTGATGAGAGATGTCTGTAATGAATGTTAATGATAACGCTCAGACTCGCTCTGTAATTGAATTAGTCTGGGCCCGCACAAAAAGTGGAGCCATCCCACTGTCTTTGTTCAGAGGGTGATTTATTAAGACACTTATATGAATTTGATCAGACTGTAGTTTATTAAAACCATGTGACATATTTCAAGGTTAATTTGCAGCCATTTTTTTTTTACTTTTTTAGTATCTGTTGAGCTGTTTCCAAAAATTCAGCAGTAACTCTGCATTTACTGAACATTCACTCTAGGGAAAAATGACATTTGAACATGACGTTTGAACATGAAGGCTCATTGTTGGTCTTCACAACATTTCGACACAGTCTCAGCTCAAAGTTCATTGTCTAACTTCTCTAGACGTTTCACCTGTGTCACAGTCTGCAAGTGGATTAAGTTTGCTCGGTTGTCATGGAGATAAAATTGTTCACAAGAGCTCAGTAACTGTTACGATTTCATCTGTTGCCCAGTGAGGAATTCCCACATGGAAGACAAGTCATTTTGTCTGGTAGAAAGCCCTGAGTGAAGCTCATGAGTGGCTCTGGAGTCAGGATCACTTTGTTAAATTAGGTGTTAAAAGTTTTATGGAGGGCCATGGGTGTTATGATCAATATATATCAAGAAACAGTGTAAATGTTTCTACTTTCCTTATTGTTATGGGATTCTTTTGCCTTGCATCAAAGTGAAGAAGAGCTGCATATCTGCTCTTTCTACAGTGTAAGCTGTTTTTTGTTGTTGTTGTTTTGTTTTTGTTATTTTAATACTATTTACAATATGAAAATATATTATGAAATTCAGAAAAACTGAAAAACTGTGGAATGAAAAAAGTGTTTCTTTATGGTTGTTTCAAAGCTTAATAAACCATGTAGAATCTATCTGAGAAACACATTATCACAAAGATGAGACATAAAAACTGGATATTTTCATGCTGTTAGGTTCACAGGACAGTTATGATCAACATAGAGGATCATAAAGAGGGTTCATCTGAATTGCCCACAATACAAAGATTGTATCAGGAAACTTAATAAGTTCAAGTGGATTTCCACTGTCTACTGTCTACTTTCCACTGTTTTAATATCAACTTTGCAGTTTATTAGTTCTGTAGCTTTAATGAGTCTTCCACACTGTTGTCAATTTGCAGATTCAAGAACTGGAAACAGAAAACTCAGAGCTAAAGAAGCAGCTTCAAGACCTCGAAGAACAGCTGATGATAGCTCACGTGCCACCAGTAAGGACCAACAGCACAGACACACACACACACACACACCACTACTGTTCACACAGAATTGAACAACAGATTGATTTCTGAGCAACAGAACAAACACAAGTGACTATTACAGCAGTGATAGATGCTACAGTAAAACGTAGACTAACTGTGAGACAATAGAGAAGAGACACTTTCAAAGTTGGCTAAAGTTAACTAACTCTAGACTCCATAGGCTTCCAGTCTCACCAGAGTTAGAGGTGCTTGTTTCACACTCTGGCTCTAATTGCATCATCTGCAGACAAACTAAAGCATCACACTAATCTAAGATTACATTTAGGATTCAGCCCCATGAGTCACGCTACACTGCCAATAATTATAAAAGTTGAGTAAATTGAATCTAGCAAGTTTAGAGAGTATACTTAAGGACGGCTGGGTTTGCTGATATTGCCTCTGTGATTAAGCTCATGGCCTCAGACTCGGCTTTAGAATGACCAAAAAGGATCTGGAGGGAGTGGGTGTGGGTCTAAGCTGTGTGTGAAGCAAAGCAATTACACACCTGATTGGTCTGATGAGGAATGCGATACGTTCAACATCTCATTGGGGTAAGTGCCAGTAGTGGTGGCAGCCTCCCGCGAATGCAATTACCCACACCTCTCCTTCCTCGATGAGACTGAATAATATTGTCCCTCTCTGGTCACTTTCTGTCTGCCCTCTTTTCTTTTTTTACTTCCCTCAGCCGCTGCACATAAACGCAGCTAATGAAGCGTACATGCTGCAGAGGCCCTCCTCTCTCTTCTGGTGTCACAGCATCAAGTCGCTGTCCTGTCTGGAAATCTCCTCTGTCACACTCACTCCCATGAGCTCGCCGGAGTCCAACTTATCCGCCGGGCTACTAACTCCTCCACCTGCCAAAACTGCTCTCCTTCCTCCTAAACCGCCCGAGGGATGCAGCATCCCACGGCCTCGCGTAAACCTCCTATGCTTTCTCTTTCTCTGTTTCTCTGTGCTTTGTTTGTGTCCCTGAAGCCTTGTTATCTCCTGCCTTCTTTCTGCTACTTCTTTTGCTTCTGTGCAAAAAAACTAAACAAAAAAAATAACTGCAAAGTTTGTGTTTCCGCCATAATTATTCCCACTTCTGTGACTTTTGATACAGGCAGGCAGCATCTCCATGAAGCCACAATCCACGGATATTTTCGACATGGTTCCCTTCTCCCCTGTGACACCGCTGGTGCCCACACAGGCCAGTAACGGCTGCCCACCACCACCACCGACTACACTGCCACCAGACATAAGTGAGTAATGATCACAGCACAGAGGACTGCAGCTGTTAGAAACGATACCCGTTTTCTTTATGCACGTTATCTGCAGCATGATGCACAAAAGTCTAGAATCGGTGTCTTTTGAAGAGAGGTTTCCTCTGCAGCCTGTGTGATGTTTGTCTGCTGTCTGTGTCTGTAGGGAAAGACTTGTTTGGTGCTGAGCCATTTGATCCGTTCACCTGCGGGGCAGCTGACTTCCCTCCAGACATTCAGTCAAAGCTGGATGAGATGCAGGTGAGCTCCTGTCTCCGTCTGATTCCTCCATATTGTGTTGTTTTAGAGCTGCTGGGAGGCTGGTTGAAGTGTGAAACCATCTAATTATCAGTGCCAGCACTTTGAAGCTTAAGACGTTCCTCTTGTTTATATGAAATGAGGCTTTTGGCCTACTAAACTTTCAGTTTCCTAACAGCGGCGGGCATCACTACTAAAAATGGACAGGTGTTAACTGTCCTGTTGGAAACTGTAATTGATGATTTAATTAACTGATGAAGTTATTAGTGTTAAAATACATTCTACCTAATACCATAATCAGATTTTAATGAAGTCCTTATCTGGCCCAATCTAGGTTGATTAAAGACCAAATAGGCATTCGTAAATAACTCAGATAATAAAACGTCCTCCTTGTTTCCATGTCACATCATAGCAGTATAGAGTCAGACGTTCCCAGGCTACGGTGAAAATGTCTTGATATGAGAGCAGAATACTTGAATGCCACTGTATTTGAGGTCTGGTGGAGCAGTAAATGAAAAGCTGAGTGTAACATCAAATTCATTATTCAGAAATAATAAAAAGTCCCCTGCTGTCTTCAGGCAGGAGTAAAGCGTCATTACCAGCACTTTGCACACAGTCGTCCATATTTTATTGTTTCCACCAGAGGCATCAGATGTCAGAGACGATGCTGCGGCTCAGTGGCTCTCACACTCTGCAGCAGTAGAGCAGTGGTGGACTAATAAGTCTGGTGCATCAGCAGTAATCTTGAGTCAGACTCTTTCACTAATCCAGGAAAAATCCACTTTTCCTCCTGTTGAGAGGAAAGACAGACACTTCAGACTATGAGCTGCACTGTGGTCTGTGCTCTAGACGTCTGTCATGGCAGCACAGCCACAGAATCACTTCCTCTTTGGCGAATGTGTCTACAAAATAGTGCAAAAATCGCAAGAGATTTTGGTTTTGCAGCAATGCTCTATGTTGAGTTTTTAATCTGGGGTCAAACGCACCTGCTGTCCTGTCACTGTGTCAGTGCAGGACACACTGAGAGGAACCTGAGTAAACTTGTCTGATTAAAGTTATCAAAGCAAAGAAACACATTCTTTAACACTTGTAAAGCTCAAAATGTATACTTTGATGATTTAAATGGAAAATATGAATCAGTAACTCTTGGCTTTTAGGCTTTGTGCGTTAACTTTCATGACATGGTTTATAGACAAACACCAAAATGAAAAGAAATGAAGGTTTTCAGAAATCAAAATTACTTTGCTCAGAAAAGGTCAGAACACTAGAAAACAAACAAGGCAGGGTGATTTAACAGGAGCTGAGCTGAGGTCAGAGCTGAGCAGAGGTCCCTCAAGTCATTGTCTGAAGACTAAACTCATGGAAATGAACATGCAAGGAAAACTTAATACACCAGCAGAGGAGAGACAGTGAGACACAGGTGCTGAACGTCAGGGCAGAGCAGACAATCACACAACAGCAGGAAGTGGACTGAGTTGGTGGAGTCAAAATAAAACAAGACGTGTGTAAGAATACAAGACATACACACATGCACACACACACACAGAGGTAGGGCAGATAATGAACTGCAATGAATCTCCACCGGCATCATAGTGTGTTTGGACCATCTCTTCACTGTCTGTGTGTGGCTGATGGAGGCCTAAAGCTGCTGTAGCTCCAGTAACACATCTCTAAAGAGTTTGAATACGTCTCTTTAGAAAAACCATTCAGTCACATGTGTAAACACAAACTCTAAAAAAAATCAGGAGGGCAAAAATAAAACAATAAAGTTGACTTGAGTTGACGTTAATGAACCCGACATTTTCTGTTTGCTGCCTGATATTTCTGTGTGTGTCACCAGTAGGAGGCAGTGTTGCTTTGACACACTTTTTTTTCCTGCAAGTGTTTCCTCCAGCTTCTTCCTCTCTTAAACTAACACCAGGTGCACTCATCTCTTCTTCCTCCCACTTGTAGCGTCAGAGATGGTTTGTACTCTCTGCTCTCTCTCCCTCTGTCTGTGTCTGTTGTATTTTTGCCTCGCATGCTTTGAAAGTTGCCGCATGTTGTCCCACATGCATGTGTGGCTGTGTCATTGATTAGCAGCTGATTTGATGATCTCAGCTGTGTGGCTGCCGCAGATGAATCTTTTTTATTGTATAATTTATGTTTTGGAAAATATGAATAGCCGAGCATCATGTATCAGTTTGCTTCTCGCTGTGGAAGAAGCCATATATTTTTGAAATTGTGAGACGTATCAAATCCTGCTTGATAAAAGAATACATTAAAACAATTACAAGTCCAGTTTGCCCACATCTACTTCGAAAAACATTTCCATCTGATATAAATGTGTTTGACCAGCGACTTCTCCATCAGGATGCATGCCTTCTTGTGTGTGCTTGGCTTTAGGATCTTGTACATAATGCATGACGGAGCATGACGGAGCAGCAGTGTCCTAATCTCTGTTTTGTTGAGCGCTTCATTCTTTCTTGACCTCAGAGTTTAATGGATGTTTTTCCCCCATTGGCTCTAATCTAAGCATCACTCAGACCCTGTGTTTATCAGCAGCAGTTGCATCTAATCTCACAGAGCACACGTCCACGAGCACAGTCACACAATGTCACAGCTGTCTCCTGGCTTGTCTTCCAGGAGGGGTTCAAAATGGGACTAACCTTAGAAGGCACCGTCTTCTCCCTGGACCCGCTAGACGGCCGCTGCTGATGCCAAGAGGAGGCTCCTGGTCGCATAACTTTTATCTCGTTTGTATGAAGAAGTGCCAAAATCCACTCCACAGCTGAGTCAAGATGTCACACTTTTCATCTTGAGGTTTATATGCATTTGCATTTAGATTGGTTTTTTCAAGGTAAAACTCAGATCCATTATAGAAAAAGAACTATTTTTGTAAAAAACAAAATATGGAAGGAGTAGTTTTGATGACCTTTGCTTGCACAGGGGATGAGAGATGTAAATAGTCGATGATATGTTGAATGGTACACTGTGGCAGAATTTTCATATGAGACGTTTGTGTGTATGCATCATTTGAATTCTGTATCGTTGAAACATTCCTGTTTGTACGCCGAACACAAGCCGGCAAGAAAAATAAATGGAACCACAAACTTTCAGCTCGTCCATAACATCACATGCTGTAGCTTATTTTTACACAACATGAAGTCTCACCTTATCTAGTTGATTAATGCAGTTGAATATTTACTGACATTCCCACTTTATGTTTTTGACATTGAAGGCTGATGTTTTTCTTTCTTTTTCTTTTCTCTTTAGTTTTTCTAACATGTTTGAGACGGCATTTCAGTATTTACATGTCATATTATCACTTTGTCATCATGTTAGCCTATTCTCCTCTTTCCTTGCACCAGAAGGCACTTTTAGTTGGACAAACTCTGTCCATACCTGCAGTACTATTCCTCTTATTTTACTTTTGGTTGCATTGACTTTGCTGTTACAGTTATTAAAGAAAATCTTGCTGCAAAAACTAAAATGCTGCTCATTTCATATTATTCTTGCATGGCACTGATTAGCAGATGTTGACAGGTCTTGTGTTTCTTGTTGTCAGCAGTGTTCAGCAGTGTGGCAGCATCAGTGTCCAGACTGTCGGATGGATACAATATGGTGCTGATCAATACTCACAATACTTAATACTGTGTTATGACCACATACCTGCAGGAATTATGACATTCACACCAGCATGCTAATGCGCTACCTTGCAGTGAATAATGAAATGGAACCTAAAGCATCAGTATTAGAAGCATGTTAGCGTGCTTATTAGCATTGAACACGGCTCAGAGCTGATCAGTACCAGTTTGTCCTTTGTCCTCACCTCCAGCTGTCTTCACTCTTAGGTCTGGCTTCACATTGTCTCACATTGATCACAGATTCTTGATTTCACGCCCTCCTCAGGCTGTAGCAATTCTTTTATATGTCTTTATTAAGGACCAAATGAACTCTCCTCAAACAAGAACAGGCAGAGAGAAATATTTTCAATATTTATTTTCAATGGATGAAACGCATCTGCTTCCAGTCTGGAAAGCTCCCTCCTCCTCCTCCTCCTCCTCCTCCTCTTCTCTGCCTCTGGGATGTTAGCAGTGCAAAGTTTTACAAATCTAAAATAAATACGTTCAAATACGAACCAAATGCTCACAATGTAACTAAATGTGAAGGCACATTCATGAGAGTTGAAAAGAAAACAGCTTACATTAGAAACAACTGGGTAACTGTCAAGTACATTTGTTTTGGTTTTTAGCTACAAAAAGAAGTCTGTGTGCAAAACAACAACCTTAAAGGACCTAACTATACCTGAATTAATATGACAAGAGCTTGGGGGGATTAAGAAGCATTTTGTTTAATTTGTTGCATAGCAAGACATACAAAGCAAATAGGCACTCACAGCCACCTTATTCTATAAAACTGATTATAAAAAAGGAAAAAAAAAAGATTTCAAGAGCATATAAGTCCAGGATACTGCAAAAAAGGGGGAACTGACATGCATAAAAATAAAATATTCTGTGCTACCTTTTTTTCTGTATAACATTTAAGTTGAGGGAAAGAATAAAATGTCACAAATCACCACACACCACTCACACAACATCCTCATTCATCTCTCCATCGTTGACAGAAAGATCTTTATTGGCGTCCCCAAACCCTGCCCTGTACCGCGAAGCCGGGAGAAGTGCACAAAGATCACGCTTTACTTACAAAACAGCACCTGTGAAAAAGAAGATTTACATGTAGTGTCGTCGTTTTTCTCAGTTTCGGTGACGAGGTAGCTAACACTGAGGAAATCGACAGTCTTAATGTGTCTTTAATGTTCTACGTGATCGGTACAGAGTTCAAAATAACTTGGATACAGACAATGGTTCATCAAAACTGTCTTGAGAAAATACCTGAGCTGGTGAGCACATCATCAGCTGTATTTGTTTCCTCAATAGCACCACAATGTTGTTTTTTTATACTCAGACATTTAAAATAAAATAAAAAAAGAAAGAACAGAGAGATCTGTAAAGATTAGTAGTGGCGGGACATTTGACATAGCTTCAGTGGGGTTTTTCTGGGCCTGTAAACAGCAGTTTTAATGAACATTTTAAAGCTTTAATAGTCATAAATCTTTGGTAATATTTTGTGAAATAAAATTATTTGGACCATCATGAGCCTCAAAATGCATGAAGCTTAAAGTCAAACGTACACAAGAAGACAGAGGAATGATTCTGGGTTTTGTTTTTTTTTTACCAAATTTTTCTTTATGTAAATTCCAAACATTCATCTAACTTACAAATCGTCGATGTCTTGAACTGGGTCGGAAGGCACAATAAATATCTTGCCACAGGGCCAGAATAGTTCTCAGTACTTGTATGTACAATGTGGCTGATCGCGTCAGCTGTCAGTTCAATAGTCTCAGGATTGTCCTCGACGCATCCCTGCCAACACTCTTACAAGAAGCACACGGGCCCGATATCGATGCCAAATTCTTGATCTGGGCCACCAATGTCCACTGGTGCAATATCCACAATAGGAAGTCTTGCTGTTTTCTGTGTCCTGTACTCAAACACTGTCTTGCCCCAGTTGCCAGTTGCTCTCTGTGAAGGGGACACAAACGTAAAGTCAGTTAGTGACTTAGTTTTGTAGTTTCAATCAGTGAAGAACAAAACATCCCATCAAAGCCCCCCCCCCACTTGGTTTTCTTTGTCCTTAAAGACAACACAGTCAATGAAAAGACTAAAGCCTGCAGTGGATTAATCCCCTTTCCTCTGTGTCACAACAACTATTGAAAACTCATTAGTGAGCATCTGCTGCTCCTTCATTACCATGAACACACACACACTGGAGTTAATGTTGATCCAATCCCATGTAAAGTGTCTGCTGCCAAAATACTCATTAATCAATCTCTCTCTCAGCCACTTGGGGCAGCACAACATTGACACATTATCACGTGAAGTTGTTGTAGCTAACAGAGCAAGCAAACAGTTTCATTGTTATTTATGTGTTTGTTTATCTAGTATTGACTCTTAGCTCTGTTTTGTCCTCCACTGACTCCTGAGGAAAACAGCTGATGAATGCTCTGCTAGCTAATCTTTAACTTCAGTTTGCTAATTGCTGTTTGATTGTGCTCACCTAGTGTACAGTCTGTTTATTAGATTGTTTCTTTTTTGGCAGGATGACACTGATGAGAGCAATAGAGACTAAATCACAAGAGGAGAGTTTGCGCTGAAAGACACTAACAGGTTCTTCTACTGATCTGAGGGGAGCTGAGAAGTCAATTCAGCCGCTGTTAATATATATATATAAAGAAGTGATAACATTTTCTTTTCTTTTCTTTAACAAAGTCTGCAAAACTACAGCCCAGCTATTATAGATAACTTTGAAAAAATGGACTGGGATTTAATGAGCTGTTTAAAGAGGTGCTGCTGAGAGACAGAGTAACTGATTTCTGGATTTGGTCATTTCATGGGTTTATATGAGAACAATAAAGATACAGAGTATGAGCGGCCTCACAGCACCTTTAATACGTTTAATAAGTGAAAAAAAAAAAAAAAGAGATGAGTCAACTTACTGAGCAGGAGTCCTCCACCACTGTGTATCTGAAGCGGCTGTTTCCCTCTGCTTTAAGCTCCAGGTCATTGGAGCCTTTGAGGACCACGGCTTTCTTCAAGTTGCTATTCCTCTCATCCTTGTAGCCCACAGAGTTCTTGCAGTGGTAGGTGATGGTCTGAGAAGCCTCTTTGGACAGCAGGCGGATGAAGGTCATCTGAACCGTGATGGAGTTAGCCGGCTGATCTTTGTTGCCATAAGTGAACTAGAGAAACAGAAACAGCAATCAACACTTGATACTTACACAAACATATTAATACGTTTTTTTTTCTTTCTGTTCCTCAAAAATTCTTTCCTCTCATTCTGGAGCTGCCTCATTATTACAATCACAGCATAAAATCCTTCACAGCACTCTTTCTCTATAAAGTCTTTAACAGCTTCACTCTGCATTTTCAATTCAGAGCTCTTCTTCCCTCCCTCTTTCTCCCTCTCTCTGTCTCTCTCCCACTATCAAAATGCTAGCACTCACATGTGTTCCTCTGTTGATGTCGGCTCCGAACCACACAGGTTTGTTCCTGGACGAAGTCCACCACACTTTACGAGGTATGCTGGCTGGGTTGGCGGAGATGCAGGTCTCCCCGGTGTCCATGTTGCAGTGCACTTTGATGGCGTCCTCGGAACTGCCTTGGTTTGGATCCACCCAGTACTCGCCTACAGGACAAAACAATTTCAGCCTCAGTGGTTTGTTTATTCTACAGCTGCTGTGGTGAGATAAATAAGTGATGTTACATACTGGCAGTTTTATTTTAAAGTTCTGAGACATCACTTTCCCACACTCCTACATTAATCATGGAGGGAAGAAGCTCTGCTGAGATAAGAAAATAATATACTAGAGAACAAAGATGAGGAGAGAAGGTTGGGGTTTGTGTCGCACACCCTGTGAGACTTATCTCTCATTCTGTGTCAACTGCAGTATTGTTGAGTCCATGTCCATTGTCAGAAACAAGATGCTTCACGTTTCTGTTTTGCTCAACAAAATCAATGAAAAACACTGAAAGTGACCTTTTAGAGCATCTCCCCAGAACACTCACCGCTCTTCTTCATGGGGTAGCATCGCTTCAGGTCATCACAGGTCCTGGCAGGATGCTTCCTGCTGCCGTCTGGGCTCTTCATGCTGTCAATCTGGCTGCTGAGGGCCTTCAGAGTGGCCTGGACACTGGGGTCCACGGGCACGATGGTGGAGGAGTTGCTGTTGGGCAGAGCCTCGTCCTCACTGAACTCAGGGGGAGGAGGAGGGCCGGAGTCATAATCCTGAGGGCCGCCAAAGAGGTCGTCTATAGCAGCTATGGGAGGTCCCGGGGGACCAGGTGGACCTGGAGGTCCAGGCTCTCCTGGAGGGCCCTGTTGATATAGGTGCATTTAGGTAGGATTTAGGTACTTGGGCATTTTGTTTCTGTTTTTTTTTTACAGCTTTAACGAACTCACACAAAGTGACAGTTTGAATACTTCCTAAATTCATTAACACACAATAAGAACTTTTCTGTATTGCAACATAATGATGATACCTCTGGCCCAATTTCTCCACTGAGTCCACGAGTTCCAGGGGGTCCCATTGGCCCAGGCTGTCCCACGTATCCTTCCTTTCCAGGGGGTCCAATAGGTCCAGGAGGCCCCTGAAACATATTCCAGTCATGACTTGTTAACATTTAGGCCCGAAATTAGGAGTTTGACTCCACAATAAATGTCAGTGAGAATCTAAACTCAGTATGTATTATGTTGGTAACAGTAAAAACTATCATAAAGCGCAGTATGATATTTTCTCCGTAGTATTTACCCTGGGGCCGCTTGGTCCAACAATTCCTGGAGCTCCCTGCTCACCTGTTGTGCCCTGAAAGCAGAAAATAAATATTTATCTGATGTATATTGATGTTTATATTGTATATTACACAGTGTGAGGCATATTTTCAGTATAAGACAAACAGCTGGTGTCCAGAACCACAGCACTGGGTCTGATGTGTTATTTTCCAGTGTGATACAGGCTACAGTTTCAGACTATTTGTTGTTCTTCCATAGATTTTTAGAAGCGACTGAAAAATGTGTCTCTTTACACGTGATGTCAGACGTTAACTCCAGTATGTCATCATGCATTGAGAACAAGACTGAGAGGAGTGTTAGCAAAAACCGTTCTGGTGGAATCACTCGCTGCTCTGCACTAAATATTTAAAACTGTGTTACAAGACACAGAAACGATGACCGGTGAAACGATGGCATATGAACTTTCCCTGACAAAGTGAACAATGGAGAACAACTGAGACACACTGTAGCTACAATATTTGAAGTGGGTGCGTCAGGAGAGGTTCAGAGCGCCACTCTGACTTACTGGAGGTCCAGGAAGACCCTGCAAACCGGTGAAACCTCGATGTCCCTTCTGTCCTCTCTCTCCATGATCACCCAGGTCACCCTTATCCCCTCTTGGTCCTTGGGGTCCCTGAATTGAGAAAGATTCAACACACATTGTCAGTTTTGAAAGTGGGGAGTTTCATTTTGGTTCTGTGCTCATACTGGTAATTTTCATCACCACCTAGAACAAAAAGAGGCATTTACAATCCTCTGGAGTATGTGAGCTCCTGCATATTAATATTTCTCATTATCTTGAGGTGTCTTAAGTGGGATATTGGAGACTCACCACTAATCCTCTCTTTCCTGCTGAGCCAGGTGGACCAACAGGTCCTCTGGAGCCCTGCAAAGGAGACAAATCATTACTCCGTCCACAGAGAACACAGACCTCTGCCAGCACTGAAGAAATCCAACTCCTTATTATGCCCAAACACATTATTCCTTTCAATTTATATTAAGTCCATTCATGTTCCAGCATGCTCTCAGGGGTGAAATTCAGCCCACCTTCAGACTCTACCCTTGTTCTTACTGTGTGAATCTGTTATTACTCTGTTGAATCGTGCTGAAGGACAGAGACACAAACTAACACACAGGAGACAGAGAGGTGACAAAGTCCACTTACAGCCTCTCCTCTCTTTCCAGCATCACCTGGTACACCGACAGGACCTGGAGTACCAGGAAGTCCCTGTGGACCCACCAAGCCCTCTGGACCAGGATCTCCTCGGGCTCCCTGTAGAAGTGGCGTCTGTTAGTCACTTGAAATATGCAAAACAACAAATAGATATGATTGTTTTGTCTCTTACTCTTTGTCCGAGAACGCCGTCTTTTCCTGGTGGACCATCAGATCCTGCAGGGCCCTGAAGAACACATGAAGAACACATCAAGACACCCGTACATGTCAGAGAAACACCCGGGGTAACAACTTGAGAACCACAGCAAATTTAAAATGTGTACATACATCAGGACCAGGATCACCACGAGGTCCATTAGCACCAGGAGTACCAACAGGACCTGGGGGGCCTTTATCTCCAGATGGTCCTGGGGCTCCCTGTTTTCCTGGTGGACCCTAAAGAAAAAAGAAACAGGTAATTCACAATACAGCACTTGAAGGACATCACGCATTAGAACTGAGCTAAGCTAAATGTTGAACTCAGAGAAAAGAAAGTGAAGTCAGTGATACAGACCGCTGGTCCTGGAAGACCGGGCATTCCACGTTCCCCTCTCTGACCAGGAAGACCCACAATGCCTCTCTGTCCTGTAGTTCCAGCTGGACCTGGAGGACCATCAGGACCCTAAAGCCAGATCACAACACACAGACCATTTAGATTAAGTATGAACAGAATCCACCTGTAATGTTTCAGCTTGTGTTAAAATGTCTCCTTCAATTTCAAATGGATCTTTAAGTGGATCATCACTATAATCTCTCATATCAATCTACATCAAACAGAATGCTTGTCAGATGTAGGACATCAGTTTACCGTAGGTCCATCCTCTCCAGAGTCTCCTTTGTCTCCTGGGCTGCCAGGTGGTCCCGGTGGGCCTCGCTCTCCCTGTCTTCCAGGAGGTCCATGGTCTCCGCGAAGGCCAAGAGGTCCCTCTTTCCCTGGAGGTCCAAGTGGTCCGGGTTCTCCCAGTGGACCCTGACAGGTGTGATCACAGTCATGAGATAAGTTCACAGTGCACAGGTGCTTCACCTGAGGTCATTACTAGCTAAAGACTCTCATATACTGTAAGAAGTTTCTATAACTATAGAAACTAGAGCTGAGAGAACTAGACTAACTAAAGTCAGTGTTCACATGTTGGTAACTGTTGGTGATTTCAGTGAGGATAACATCTGCTTTTTATTCAGACCTTATTTTTATAGTCAGCTTTCTCCTGAACAGATAAGTGGTGGATAATTCATCCACCAGTTACAGGGTAGAGTTACATCTTGGTGCGTCACTGTTTGATGTTTGGAAGAATTTCATTAAAGTCTGATTTGAGAAGTGTCCCTTATGATCCCCAACTTATTTTGTCCTGCTTCCCTGAATGTGTTTGCTTCCTCTGTGAGAATAATACTCACAGTTGGGCCTGGTGGTCCGACTCTTCCTGCAGATCCAGGGAAACCAGTGGGACCCTGGGAACAGAAAAATTACACAAGATCACAAATTATGTAACATAAAACATGATGTAAAACACATTGTTTGACAAATAGTTAGATCTTTATTAGATATAATTGTTTCACATTGTAATAACATCTCTGAAATTATTAAGTAATCTTACCGGTGCACCCTGTGTTCCTCTTCCGCCTTTCAATCCAGCAACACCAACTGGCCCCTGAGAAAACAACACTTCATCAGAAGCATGAAAAACTCTGGGTCCTCAAAGACATACAGTGAACAGATTATATGCATCACAATGACCAAACTGCACTTCATGAAAATACAGATGTGGTTTAAATGACACTTTATCAACTGGTCCTTGTATGAAAATGTGATATAACAGCTATGTTCAAAGTAATTTATTGTTGTCTTATAACTTTATACAACTCACAGGAGGTCCATGAGCCCCAGCCAAGCCTTGAGGTCCAGGTGATCCAGCATCTCCTTTCTGGCCTGGCTCTCCAGGCTCTCCCTTGACTCCAGGCTGACCATCAGGACCCTGTGCAGAGGAGGTAATGTGGGAAAGATCAATCAAACAAAGCAAATTACATGAATTAAAAGGTTTGGGGTTGGAGAGCAGTATTGTAGCTACTTACAGGGGCTCCAGAAAATCCAACTGCACCGATTGGGCCAGGGTCACCTCTGGCTCCCTGTGATACAAGATACATCATATGTCAAAGCTGAAGTTATGCTTCATGTACTGTAGTGCAATAAAACAGATCAAAATTGCACAATACAATAGTAATGTATGGGCTGAAACACTGGCCAGGTCTACTCACAGGAACTCCTCTGGATCCTGGAGGTCCAGCGGGTCCTTTGGGTCCAGGTTCACCCTGCAAAAATGTCACAAGTTGATTGCTGCAGTCATTATTGAAGATATACTTTCCCATAAATGCAATATTGCGATGTTTGTAAAAGCGCTGAAGGCAAAGACTGGCCTGCACGAGCTGGTATATACAGATATATATATACGATCAGATACAAACAAGACAACAGGCAGCATTGTGGGAAATGATGTAATCACTTAGAAACTCCACTTCCTACATTCATTCATGACCTGGAGTCATTGTGATGTGAGCAGCAGCTTTTTGACATGTGTCAAATAGAAAAAAAAACTGTACCTTCTCACCACTGGGTCCAGCAGGTCCTAATGGGCCAACAGGGCCTGGGGCCCCCTGTTGACAGAAGAGAGATCTGGTTGGAAATAGTTTGAGATACCTATTCATCACTGTTACCAGTAATTTGTGTTGTCTCCTTTCTCAGAACAAGCTCTGACAGGCCTGATACTATACTGATGTAGATTGTTTTCAGTCTGGCAAGTAAGAAGTGTGAAGTGTGTTAGCGCTGAAAGATAACTGTTTTACTTACTCTTGCACCATCATTTCCAGGTGTGCCTTCTGATCCTTTCTCACCGATCGCTCCCTACACAAAGAAAAAACATAACAAAGAGTGAGGCTCCTTTATTCACTATCAGCAGAGAGAGTGAGAGAGTGAGGCAGCACAGGTCAGAGTCCGACTCATCCACTGTAAATGTAGAGCAGCAGGCAGACTCTACACTTTTCTTAAGGATCCACATGTTTTAATATTTGCACAGTGACACGTTAATGTTGTTTTTTCATGTGTGCTTCGATGTCATGAGTCAAGAATTAACAATATGAAAAATACATGATGACAAACTTACTCTGTCACCTTTAGGCCCAGGAGGACCAGAGATGCCCCTCTCCCCTGGCATTCCCTGAAGACCTGGAGGACCCACATCACCTAGAGCACCAGGAGGACCGGGGCTACCCTAAAGCAACAGACACCAGGTTAGACTTGTTTCACCCTGTCACAGCCATGACTTCTTCAACACTTGGTTGTATCTGTTGCTGTATAGGTTGTGCCACTGTAGTAATACCTTTGGTCCATCTGGGCCGGGGGCACCAGGGATTCCTTTAGGTCCCTGCAGGCCGGTTGGTCCCAGTTCTCCTCTCTCCCCAGGGATTCCACGCTCGCCCTGCAGAAGGAACAACATGAGTTGAAGTCTCAGGTCATTACAGCCACTATCTGCCTCACAGCAATTGAAATGACTTCATTCATCATGGGAAAATTCACCTACCCTTGGTCCAATCTGACCCACAGCACCAAGCTCTCCGGGAATACCCTAGAAATAACAGAGTTACAGAATCTGGATCCCATATGTGACGCTTCAAATGATTCAGCTTGATTCTATAAAGACACTGAGGTACATTAATGAAGCCATGTGTAATTAAAGCTTTTGTCACACTCACTTGATCACCTGGTTTTCCAGATTCTCCAGGGGGACCTTGGTTTCCAGGCAAACCCTATGAACACATAAGAACAGTTCAACACTGCAGCACAGACTGAGGTCCAATTATGTTTCATTATGTATCATTTTCACTCAACTCTATGCTTATTAACTGTTTGTACAACTTTCACATTTACATCACATTTTACTACCAGCAAAAACCAATTACATACCTGGAATCCATTCACACCTGGAGGTCCTTGCTCTCCTCTGTCTCCTGCAACACCCTGTTAGAGGAGATATTCATACAATTGCAGTCATCACAGTTGTAATAGCAGTGAGAAGGGGATGGGTGGCATTGGGGGATTACTGTGACAAAGCAGACACTTACAGGTGGCCCAGGGGGACCAGCAGGGCCAACCTCTCCATCTTTTCCAGGAGGACCCTGAAAAAAATCACAATTAAAAATCAGTCCCTGTTCTGCTTGATCTTCTAGCTAAACTGAAATAAGGTGAAGAAGCACCTAGTGATGTCAGCGGTAAAGAATCAAAAAGGAAGATGGTAGAAACATTACTGAAGTCAGTTCAACAGACAGAACATGCTGTCAGTAGATACAGTGTGGTCACAATGTGAAGATATAGACTAGATTATTACTGTGCTGACTACTGACAGATTGAGTGAGTGGACGTAAAAATCGTAAAAAATAGTACTCACTCTTTGACCAGGCACACCTGCTGATCCTTGTTCACCTGTTTTGCCTGGGTCACCCTGTAAAGTTGGAACATTTACTTAAGAATGAGGAACATGGCTGAAGATTAATGTCTATTAATGCAACATTTTAGATGACTGCAGCCTTACACTGAAGCCCTTGGGGCCCAGTACTCCCATGGTTCCTGCGGGGCCTCGGTTTCCAATGGAGCCTGCAGGGCCTGGACGACCATCCTCACCTGGGGCACCCTGAAAAATAAGCACACCCCACACTCATTTAACAATCACTGATCATTTTTTATAACCTTAAGTCACATTTTTATGTCCAGTGTTTGATTGACTAATGTGACTGAGAATTGTTGACCTACCGATGGACCTGGCTTGCCCTCTGCTCCCTGAACTCCAGGGGTACCAGTAAGACCCTTTGGAAAACAGATCAAAGACACAATTAATGGAAATTGGGAAAATATATATAATAGTACCTACATGCAGTGAGTGAATTAAAAGCTCATCAAGCTCAAAGATAAAATGTCAAGCTCTTCAGTGTTACCCTTGCACCTGGTAGACCAGGTTCTCCTGTGCGGCCAGGGTCTCCTAAAGAACCTTTGGGCCCTGGTGGTCCACCTGTGCCACGATCTCCTTGAGCACCCTTTAGGAAAAAACAACAACAAAAAAAACCACCACAGATGATCAGTTAATTTGAGGAGGCTATTTGGTCTCTTCCTGATGCTGTCATGTGCTCTACATTCTGAAAGAAAATTTCTAATGGCTTTAAAATTATTATTATTATTATTGTACCTTAGGTCCTGGTAGCCCGTCAGCACCAGGGAATCCTCTGTTACCAGGAGCTCCCTACAAAATACAACTTAGATTATGGCTCATATTTATACAAAAGTGAAGTTACACCTGTATTCAACAAGATCGGTGGAGTAGAGATCACATTGTTGCATTATCAAAAACAGAAAAAGCAAAAAGAGAGAAAATCTCGATGTGCTGAAAAAAAAAGATGTGACATGGGAAATCACAGAAACTCATCCATCATTTACACTGGCTATATTTTGTGCAGGGTCATTGTGGGGGCAATCGCCAGTATATGGTCAATTTAGATTCTCCGGTTCACCTAATTTTTGGGCTGCGGCAGGAAACCGAAGCACCAGGAGGAAAGTACACAGACACAAGTGGAGCGTTCAGACTTCAGGAGAGGCCACAGCTGCCTGGGATTCAGCTCAGGACCCTTTTTTGTGGTGAGGTGATGGAACAAACCACCATATGAGGCTTTATCCATGGCTTGGTGTATCACTTATATAAATATTATTTAATGTTACACACTAATTTGCTAAAACGTTTCACTGTTTCACTGCCCCTCATTTTCTTTTTCTACCCAGAGTGATTACTTCTGGATTCTGGATTGAATTTATTACTGTGATGACCCCCTATGACCCCAGTGATGATGACTGTTACAGTAGGAGGCAAATTGTTGACTCACTCTCTCACCGACGGGACCAGGAGGGCCAACAGAACCGGAATCTCCCCGTGGTCCTCGCTTTCCTTCCTCACCCTGAGGTCCAATCACTCCCTGGGAGCCTGGGGGACCCTAGAAATTTAACACATATGTCAGAATATGCTTGAAACCAAGAGGCAAGACTCAGCAGTTACCTTCCTCATATCATATGTCCTTTGAGTTTAATTTGTTCTTAAGTGCAAATTATACTTGGAAGTCTCATGGAGTAAAATGAGATTTTAATGTGTGTGTGTGTGTGTGTGTGTGCATGAGATCTAGATTCTATATCAATACAATGGAAATACTGAGTCCACAGAGAAATGCACACAGTGTGTATTCAGAACGGACCCTTAGAAGAGTCGTCACAACTTCTGTAACTTTGTGATGTCACAACAAAGAAGTCACCACCATTTTGTCTTTGAGTTTGGCAGCTAAAGTAGAAAACAACTATCACCTTATTATTGTCTGTCATTCTGTCTGAAACATCAAGTCAAAGGAAATTAGGTTTCCTCTTATTAATATTAAAACTTGATAAAACATCCAAAAACTGGCAATCACATAATATTAGATATTTCTGCAGGTGCAACTTACAGGTTCTCCCTTTGGCCCAGCCTCTCCTTTAAATCCTGGTACACCAACATCTCCCTGTAACATTAATGTTTAGTGAGGATTTTTTTAAGATTCCAGCAATAAAAAATGAAATATTAAAACATCAAGTCAGTTTACCAGTTGTCCTTTAATACCAGGCTGGCCAGTGCTTCCCTGAGGTCCTGGTGGGCCTGGAGGTCCTGGATGGCCACCTGCACCTTGTGGACCAAGATGACCCTGTGAATAGTCAGCCATGTTATATTTGACCTCACCGTATTCAAACCATAAGGATATACAGTTGTTTAGATTAAAAGACAGGAACATACCACTGGTCCTTTGGCACCTGGACCACCATCCGTGCCCATGGGTCCCTATGAACAGAGAAGTTGTCCATTTAGATCATAATGCTTGGAGATGTTCAGTAGTGTGATAAACTAGACCATCTGTAGCACATTCAACTTTGACAACGTTTCCCCGTCACAGCAGATCACACACTTCCCTCATTGGAAACACCCTCATCATGTGCAGTGTGTGATGTGTGAGTATAAGTAAAGCAAGACATTAACCCTCAGTCCAATTGGTCCAGCTCTACCCGTATGACCGGTCTCTCCTCTCTGTCCCTGTGGGCCTTCAGGACCCCGGACTCCTGTGGGACCAGGTTGTCCCTTTGGAAAACAATCACAGTATAATTAATATACAGAATTGTGAATTGGGTTTTGAACTGTCTTTATATTTCTTTGCAATTTTTATCATTTGTGTCAAACAAGAACAAGAGATGGTGATAGGTAATACAGTAAAAGATAACCATATCAGCTGTAAAGCTGTGAAGAATTAATAGATATTTACTGTCAATTGTAAGCTGTACTGTAAACTGTATGTATGTAAGTGTTTTATTCTGTGCTTGCCTTCATTCCTGGGGTTCCTGGATATCCAGGTGGACCACTGAGACCCAAGGGGCCCTGTTAAACAAAAAACAATGACAGTCAAACTTTGATGAATGATACACACACAAACAATCAGAGCAGCTGCTTAGTCAGTGTCACTACCATAATCTGGAGTTAAGATGACTAATGTCATCAACTAATCAACACTCACATTAATAAAAGTTAAAATAAAAAATCTACTAGGTATATTCAATGATGCACTAAAAGCAAAACCTGTTCATGCGCAACAGTGGGGATGCTGACTTACCATTGGACCAGGTTTTCCAATGTTACCAGGTGACCCACGTTTTCCCTAAAACACAAATTCAGACATTTCACTTTGACTCATCATGATGTCATGATGGATGAGGCTAGTGAAAAAGAAATAGCCTGTTAGTGTGTTGAAACAGTCAACAAGAAACTTGTTACAAATTTATAATACACCACTGCCCATTGATACCAAATTAAATTCCACATACTGGACATCAGTAACATTGAAATGCTGATATTTTGGCAGATGTATAGTGATGACATCCTTACTGCTATACCGCCGGGTCCAGGGCGTCCTCTCTCTCCTGGCATCCCAGCAGGACCCTGTGACACACAGACACTGATCAATTACAGCTGTCCTCCAGTCACTGTATGTGTTTAAAGTGAGGATGTTCAGAGTGCTATTTACAGGGTTCTGGACACAGCCTTAACTCATCCAAGATAAGAGCTAAATCAGAAATGTCTGGAATCCACACACACACACACACACTGATAGGCTCAATGCACTATAATCTGCATCTGTGACTCTAGGATACTTTGGAGCATCAGACGTCTTTAACCATCCACAAGCTCTGTGCACACTGTTTTTTTTTTTTTTTCAGAATATAACTCACCATGGGCCCAGGTGCTCCCATTGGACCAGGGGGGCCTGTAGCACCCTAGAAAACCAGATACATGTTTGTTATGTTATTTTACACAACGTTAAGGCAGTTAATTCCACCAACCAATTGGACAAACTGGAAATAAATATTTCATTTTGGTTTTACCTTGGATCCAACAGCTCCAGTTTCACCTTTTTGGCCAAGTGGTCCACCATGGCCCTACCAGGACAACAAACAAATACAGCTGTTAACAAGCTCCACTGTCTCTTTTGCTGTGAATGTGGAGCTAAGTGCACTGAGCTATCCAATACAAATAAGAAATTTCACTTTTATTTGAAGATTTCTTAGTAATTCTGGAACCATTATTGTTTCTTTTATTACTCAGCAACACATCCGTCAATGTTTGAGTGACCTCATACTCACTCTGTGACCCTTAAGTCCAGGAGGCCCAGGAGTCCCAGGAAATCCTCTGGAACCCTAAAATATGTAACACGGGTCAACATTGTTTTATCCACACAAGGATCATGAACAAGAGGAAGTAGAACTTCCTATCTAGTGGCACAGATTGTGCAAATATTTGAAAGAGTTGGAGAGACTCACTGCTGATCCAGGGAATCCAACTTCTCCACTGTTTCCTGATTTGCCTGCTTCTCCCTACGTGAGGACACATGTGAATGTTACAGATGTATTTGGCTGCAAAATATTACACTCTGAAAATGAAAGTATTCACACATCAGACTTCCTTTCCTCAGTTTTGTGTTAGTTGATGCTGCACTTGGAGCTCTGCAGATGGCACAGAGCTGTAGCCTAAAGAAAACCTCTGAAGTGACTCTTATACAAACCCAGAGCCAAATCACAACAGAGGTTTTCTGAGAGTCTTCCTGATAATTGTCAGAGAGACCCAACCATTCCAATCAGGAGCAAGAACTTGGCCTCAGTGGCAAGGAAATGTTCTTTCTAAGAGGCAGAAATCTTAAGGGAACTGGACTCAGGGTGGGCGGCCATCTGCCTCCATCAGTTGGCTTGAGAGAGAGAGAAAGAGAGAGAGAGAGAGAGAGAGAGAGAGGGAGAGAGAGAGAAAAACAGAGAGAGAGCAGGGGGAGGACCACCTAATCTGAGGTTGTCTGTTACTGTCTAAAACTGTTGTCAGCTTCTTGTACAAACTTAATTCTTAAAGTGTTTGACTTTAAGGGAAACAAAACCTTCTGTCAATCTGGCATGGAAAATAAAGAGCTTGTCGATTTGGTATAATCACATTGATCATCACTGTTTTTCTCAAGCAGCTCCGTGTTAAGAATGTGATTATGCATGAAAAATCTTGTTGTTTCTTTGAAGTAAGATGGAACATAATTTTGCCATAACAGACAGATTGACAGACTTACATCTTCACCTGGTTTCCCTGGGGGCCCCTCAGGTCCCCTCTGGCCAGATGGACCCTGTAACACACAGTTAGACTGTAAACATCCAGGAACCACCAGCACTCACAGGAAAACAAGCTCATCTTCCTCTTCCAAGGAAGCAGGAAGCAAAACATTTACAAAATGTCACCAAGTCTATTAGTTACAAAAAAATAATGTCACACCATATGTCCTGGATCTCCAACTTCTCCAGGTGGCCCTTGTGGTCCAGATTGACCCTTTGAGGAGGAAGGGGAACAATTAAACAGTTGAGATATGAAAACAATAACATGCCAATCTAAGTTTGTTGAAATGTTGTGGACTTACAGGCACACCGTTTGGCCCAGGAGGTCCACGTGCTCCAGCCTCTCCCTAAAGACAAAAAAAAAAAAAAACATTGAAACAAATGAATGTCTCTGGGATTTGACATATACGGAGGTACTGAAATTGTTTGTCAGTGGACGATTGGATTCATTTGGTGGATAAATGTTTTCTGGGGATTCTCTGAGCCCATGTGTAAACAGCTGTCAAAGCTCAGACTTCAATTACTACTCCATCCCCATTCACACACACAGAAAATGTAGTGTGTTGTAGCTGTGCTAAAGTCTGACAGCACTGAAGGAAGATGTCATGAAGGTCTTTTCATGCTTAAATGAAGCTCATTCACTGTAAAACATAAAAGAAAAAAAGGTTTTGCAGTTACACACAGACATGGATTGATTTCACACGTCTGCCAAAGCAGAATGGTTGTGTACTTGCTAATGAAACTGTATAATGTACTTTCTAATTACAACAGCAGTGAATGTATTCTAATCTGAGGTCAGTAGCTGGAGAAATGTGAAACTCCTTTCAAGCCTCAGCAATGAACTGAAGTCACTGACTGTCGGTCTTCACCTGCTCTAAAATGAATGCAGACGTTCCTCATTTGTATTTTCACGGTTCGATATTCCACAAAGGTCAGTATGTTGCACACTGAGGCTGGATAGACTTGTAGACCTGCAGCTCTTCTGACAGTGTTCAAGGACAACATTCAACCACTTCCTGTATTTGATCCAGCATGTCTGCTGAGACTGTGTGTGCATGTGTGTGTGGTGGTTAATGGATCCAAAAAATTCCAGTGGTTTTATTGCAGCGGACATTACATAATATTCCTGTTTAAAGGAGGAGGAGTTTAAAGGAGAGGAGTGGCCGCTGTAGTTTGTTGGATCTGGAGCTCCAGAGTCTGAAACAGTAACACCAGTCTTTGTAGACTACAGATTTGTAATAACAAACAACCAGAGACTTTTGTATCATCCTGGAGAAAAAGCATGGCTGTTGAGGATCAAAAGGCATCATGGGAAATGTTTTCTTCTTCTAACTACTTAAAAAGAAAATAACAAATAAAATATATAACAATCTGTTTACACAACCCTACATTACAAAATTGCGTTTTGCAATCTGTGCAGCATATGACATCCTCTCCCTCCAGAGTCTTGTTTAAAACCATGTATTGGCAGCACAGTGCACAAATCTATAACACTGTACCTCCTGGCTCTCCTTAGTTGCCAGCGTGTTTAACTGTTATTTAACATTTTTAACAACACTTCAATTCTCCAATACACAACCGCCTTGCTTTTTTTTTTTTTAACTAAACAAAAAAGTTAAAGGTAGAGTCTGGAGTCTAGACTTACAACTACAACTACATACCAGTGAAATCTGGCTTAATATCATCATCAATGGTCTTCTAGTCCTGTGTGGTGGTGACTGTCTCTGCAGAGACCCCCCCGCCTGTATTTTAGTCTTTTGCTTTGTTTTGTTGTGGACGGGGACGTTTCTGGGCGGAGAGTCGGCGTTTTCTCTCCAGCCAATGACAGAGCAGGTGAAGTTCCGTGCTGCACGAATAGGAGGGCTGCTAGCCTCGCTAGCTGTCCCGGATGATAGCGAGTGCTAGCGGCAGCGGATGCTTTCCGCCACGGCTAACACCCACTAGCTCGACGCTAACTTCCGCTAGTGGTAGCGGCTAGCATCCGCTGCTAGTACTTCCCAGCTCACCACCACGGCCCTCCTACTCGTCGGGTATCGGCATGCGGCTCCAGCGCTTCACTCTGACCGTATTTCCTTTTCTTTGAAGTCCTGACAACTGTTGCTGCTACTGCTGCTGCTGCTACTACTGCTGCTGCTGTCAGGGACAAGGGGCGTGCACAGTTGAGCCGAGGGGCCCAGTTTGAATGTTTTGTTTACGAACTGCAACGAACAAACCTCCAGACTCTAATACTAAAGGTATTAAAAAAAAAAAAAAAAAACAGTTTTTCTTTTTTCTGACATCATCTTACCCTTGAACCACTTAGCATCCCTTGAGGTCCAGTTTTTGAGTCAAACCCTGAGGCCATCTGAGCTTCCAGACCCTGCAGGTGGAGCAGACACAAGTTAAGGTGTGAGATCGATATTTGCCATTCAACAGGCAAATGGGCACAAATGAACAGCAAACATGGGGACAAATGATGAACAGAAACACAAGAAAAGCATAATACAGTTACTCAAAATGATTTATATTCTGTACAGATGTCAGCATATGAAGTGAGTGCACATGTTCAGATGAGTCAGTCCCTCCAGGTACCAGGCTATCACTGGTTCTTTTGGGTATGAATATGGTCACTTTGTTTTGTGTCTGCTCAAATATGACTCACCTCAAATCCCAAAATACAGTGGTGGGTGCTGGTATCATATGAGATTTGTTATGGATAACATCATTACAGAGTTTAAAGGTTTGTCTAGGCTTCATCCCTGGAGAGGATTTGGTTGATGGTCAGAAATGTGCAATTATGGAGATAAAAAGTGATGAATGAATGGGACTGTGTGAATGGGTGAACTTGACTAGCAGTGTAAAGGGCCATGTAAAATCCATTCCCATTTACCATTTGTTTCATGTTTGCATGTACGTGTGTGTGTGTTATGTGTTGACAGTACGTGAGAAAACTCTCTGCACAACTCACCCCTGGGTGTGTTGGATGTCCTGGAGGTCCTGCTTCACCAGGCTGACCTGGAACACCGGGCTCTCCATCGTAACCTGCAGGACCCCGCAGTCCCTGGAAATGAGAGAGAGAGAGAGAGAGAGGGTGAGTGAGAAATGCTGATTCACTTGTTTAAAAACCATTTCATAAGTCTGCTCAGTCTGACATTGATTCATTATTCTGTGTCTGTGGAAACTCATTGCGACACTTTCACACTCTGTTTATCTTGTGAGCCTAAAAACTGAAATATAGACAGATCAATCAATCGGTGCTGCTGAGATACTTGAACAGTGGATCCAGTTTGAAACCCATGATGCAGCTTAATTTCTGTTTGTTTATGAACGATGAGCTGTAAAGTGTGTGCAGGAGGGAAACCACTGGTTATGGACTAATAAATCACCCTCAAAACGCTGCCCTCAACTGGATTGCTACTCCACCAAGAGGGGCATGCTCATTCATCAACCTGCTACATTTTTGCTTGGTAAGCACGTTATACATCAGCTTTCCACATTACATTATATTTTTGACTGTTAGTCTCCTGCCCTTGACCCCAAAAAATGTTTTTAAACAGCAGTATTTTTTGACCACTTTGACTAAGGAATGTCAAAATAAAGAGAAATATTCATCGGAGTCCAGATATCATATAAGATGTTCTACTGAGACCACGAGTGGAGCTACAAATAGAGTGATGCTGTGTAAATGTATTTCCTTATCAAAATTATAATATATTGCAATATGGTCGTTCAAATCATTATGTACTTAGAAAAAGACATCTGCATTCTAATGAGCCTGAAGGGTGAGATTCCCATTTGTAGTAACTATATGAATAATCTAGATAAGTTCAGATTTCTTTTTCTGTGGAGGCTTATGGATGAGACGTACAGGCCTTCCTTTGTTTCCGCGTGGTCCTCTGTCTCCTGGAGAGCCGGGAGGTCCCTGTTGTAATGAACAAAAAGAGCCATTAAAAAATCAGAGAGTGACGACGTTGCAGCTGGCACCTCAGCAATATGTTGTCACAGCAACTCAGCACTGTTCGGTTCGAGCAGACGTCCTTTTAAGGTGAAGTTATGCAGGAGGTAACTGTCCTCTCATGCCATCTAGTGTCAAATCAGGTGCTTGAACATTCACATATAAAACTACCAGTGACAAAGTTTCTCACCATCGGTCCAGGACGGCCTCTGATTCCAGTCACCTGTGGATGAATCATTGAAAATATTAGTTCAATCCAGCATTTAGACAGAGCCTTTATGTAATAATAACAATAATAATAATAATAATGATATTAAATAGATACTATATATTTATATTCAGCAAACACTCACAAGTGGGACATCCCCAGGTTCACCCTTCTGACCCTGAATAAACAGATAAAAATGACAAGATGCTTCAAACTCATTACCTTATCAATATAATGGTGATGATATCACAAAAAAGGTAAAGCACAAATATCAAATGTCATGAAACTGTGGCCTACCTTATAGATCCTGCCCCCGCCCCCTACCCCCAGGAAAAAAGCAGAGAAGGTCCCATTAGTTCTTCCTCCTATCATATTTGCACTATGTGCATTTCAGAAATAGACTAAAAAAATTCTAATTAAATCTCCAGTGTTTAGTCTGAGGAAGCTGAGTGCATGTTGAAACATTTACAGAGAGATTCATTTGTCATCATTATGCAGGGCAGACAAGGTAAACAAAGGCAAACTAGTCAATTAACACAATCAATCTGATGTCACTCAGCCTCGGCACGACTACAACAGACTGATAATAGCAGACATTTGCTCATTGTTTCTGACAGATCAGTGGATCAGCTCACCAACAGCCTGTCAAAATGAAAACATCTTTCAGGTCATAATATTGTTATTACTCCTGATTGGAGCTTAATGCTTGTCCTCATTTGAGGCTTGTGTTAAAACAAGGACATGTGAATGCAGGTGTAAATCATGGATATGTCTGTGGCTCATTAACATGACAAACACTCACCGAAGGTGCTCGTCCCAGTGCTGGAGGTCTCAGTCTGACAAATGGGGCAGCACTCGCCCTCTGGGATGAACATCTTCTCACAGTTGCTCAGCTCATCACACTGGATCTCATCGCAGAGGACCTGACCATTGTCACAAACACAAATCCGGCATGGCTCTGGCTTCCAGATGTCCCTGTTTGTGTACACCTGGCCATCTGCCGTGCAGCTCATGTCATCTCCTGGAACACACAGAGGAAGAGGATGCTCTTAGATTATCGACTTTGTATCAGTTCAAATGTAAGCAAAAAAAAACAACTGGGGATATATAAAGTTTAGTGCTTGGCAAAAGGTTTGCCAAGCACAACTGTTTTGAATAATGAGGTCAAAATGTATCCTGCTCTGTTGAGAGTTTACACTCGTCAGATCACAACGAAGAACTCTCATGTTTCTGATTCCTGTATACAGCCAGAGCAAGAGCAAACAATCATCCATCCATTTTATATTGATACAATTCTCTGTTAAGGTCCGAGGTGCTGAATCTTGTCCCAACTTGTCCTCCAGAAATTTAGACCATCTATTTGTCCTCGGGGCACCTGACTCAGGGGGATCATGCTGATATATGGTAACTTTATAAGTGCAAACCCAACAGTAATCCATTTAAAGTGCAAAGGCCCAAATCTCATGTTAACAACATGAAACAATCTGGAGCACCGCGTGGCGCAGTGGGTTAAGCGGGCGCCCCATATGCAGAGGCTATAGTCCTCGCTGCAGTCGGCCCTGGTTCGAATTCCGCATCGGGCGCCATGCGTGCTGCATGTCATTCATTCCCCCTCTCTCTGCCTCCCCATTTCCTGTCACTCTACACTGTGCTATCCAATAAAAGCAAAAATGCCCAAAAATATACTAAAAAAAAAAAAACATTATGAAACAATCTAAACAAGAACCTAACAAACATGCAGACAGTGCTTTACTGTCGACTGACAAACAAACAGCAGCACACACTGTGTCAATGCAAACCCTCCATGCTTTTCACACTCTAATGTTCTGCATAAAGACTCAGAGAAAACAGGTCTGGAAAATGCTAGCCTTTGTTGTAGTGAAGTTTCCAGCCGTTAGACATGAGGTCATTTCCTCCAGAGGCAGCGTCTCGAAAACTTGACTCGAGTTCAAAAGACAAAACCTGCAAACCACCTATGAAGCCACTGTTTCTCCCAGACATCCCATTAACCGCTCTGGTTTGGAAGCTGACTTCATACTCTCATGTGTGGCTACTGAATATAAGTGAACACTGAATAGTGTGGCCAATGGCACTTACAGCAATTATATACAAAAGCCTGAAATTATAAATAACCTTTAACATTTATCTTTATTTATATCTCTATGGAATATATGTTCATGAATAAAAAGAAGTGAATGTAGAAAGAGGCTCCTGGTCTGCTGCAGGATGTCTCTGATGTGTGTGTGTCTGTGATGTTAGCCTGCATCTGTCAGGTCTGCAGAGGCCTTCACCTGTTTCTATCATAAACAGCAGGTGGCAGCTGTGAGCTTCAGACTGCAGGTGAGACAGGTTGGGCTGCAAGAGGTTGCAGAGAGAAACCTGACAAATGATGGAAGTCTATATAAAGATGTGTTATTTCAACAGTGGCCACACTAGGAGCATTAAGCAGCTTAACATGTGGTCACTTTACCTCATTCTAGTCAAAGAGTCACAGAGCTGCAACAACAGGTAGAGGTGCAGGTCTGATTATACTGAGGTGAGCAGCAGGAAGACGACATGCTGTAACAAGACTTAGCCTCAGATTTCTATTTATGTTCGACAAGCCTGAGAGAGAAAGTAGCTAATAATACTTGAGTGTTGTTTAGACTTTCTGTAAGTGGAATATGAAATGAGCTGCCACAGTGAGTCAGTGAGCTAAGTTGTCAGCAACATGAAAGTACTCAATGTTTATGATCACTTCAGTCCAGACTTTAAAATGTATTAACACTGAATCTCCTATTGAACATGAATGCTGACTCACTTTAGGAGTCTGATTCAGTGGCTCTGAGTGAACTTACATACTTCACCAAGAGCAGCTGAATGTAATAAATGACGTACGACCACACAGGGATAAGAAAATATTAACATAAACAAACATCCATGGATATATGCATCTTCCTCTGGGTGATCAG
This sequence comes from Caranx ignobilis, assembly GCA_021432705.1. NCBI lineage: Eukaryota > Metazoa > Chordata > Actinopteri > Carangiformes > Carangidae > Caranx > Caranx ignobilis. The sequence continues at coordinate 20,121,052 of MU269983.1, forward strand.
AACATACTGTGTGTCAGCTTGAACTGCTCTCCTACAGTCCCCCACAGCATGTGTGGGTTAAAGGATGATAACTATTGAACTATTAAATATTACAGGCACCAATAAATGATCAAAAACATTGAAACAAGAAAAAAACTATCAGATGAAAAATTCAATCAACAGTATGTGCAAACGCAGAATATTTAAAAGTATGACCATAATTACTGACTGTATCCTTATCTATATAAAACACAGTGTTCTATATAGATCAGTAAGTGATATGTTTCTCCTTCAGTGCCTCATTGGTAATGGCAAACAGACAGTCAGTGAGTCAATGACGTTGGACAAGCACATTACCATGCATTCCTTCAATAAAACATGATAAAGCATGAACCCAGGACACCTGGGATGCTCATTCCAATATTTTCCATGGGATTAATCTGCATTAATGAAGTCAAGGGCCCCTGCTGGGACACATCCAGACTCTTGGTGAAAGATCAAACACAGTTAAGGTACAGAAAGACAGAAGATGCAAGTGATAAATCACATTTAAACTTGCCTTAACAAGACGTCATTGGGACGCCTGAAACTGCTCTAATTAAAGGACACTCTGTACAAATGCACCATGTAATCAGACACGCTCAAGCTCATTACATCTGATCTCACAAGAATGGGTGGTTGTGATCTGGGTGACATCCACAGTGTACATTTACCTTTCCTTCCAGTTTTTGTTTATCCTTTACCCTTTCCTCCTTTCAAAAAATCCTGCTTAAATGTACCTAGTAAGTGTATTATACATTATTACATTTTAAAGCATTCTCGTGCTGTTATTCGGCCTGGTTCAATTCCCATTAGCACAAAGATGAACACAAAGAGGCATTCACTCACACACAGAAGGCTCCAACTGTAAATGACCCCTTGACACACATCAGCCATCAGCAGTTAACATAGACTTCTTATTGCACAGCTGGATGCTTACCTACACCCTGTATCTGTGTATATTTTATAAGATCAACACTCTAACAACATGAAGGTGTGCTCGCTCAGTCATCCTCGCTCCGCCTGCCGCCAAGTATTTGACAAAACTTAAAACACAACATATTTCTGCAGTGAAGTTTCCTGTCTTTTGATGGCCAGCTACATCCCACTGTCTCCGCTGTGGCTTTTTACATGGAAAAACTAGTTCTCCTCAGAGCACGAATCTTCATAGTTTTAGGTAAACAAGACTGAATTGATCTGGTATTGTGTCACAAAAAGAAGCAGCTGCTGGCTAGAAATAGTTAACGTAGCTACGCCTGACAGGATTTGATTACTGTTGCTGCCCTTAATTGTTTTATTGGCCTCAAACAAACTAGATTTTGCCGTGCTAGGAGACGTTTAAGCTGAAATGTGTGACTTTAGAGCTTCACAGTGCTAAGACGTAGCTGGAGACTGACTTTTTGCTGTTGGGAGGTTTTAAACACTGCGTATTAGGAGAGTTTGAAATTTACTGGAAGAGAAGTGTGGTTTTCAGAGGAGTCTTAAAAACCCCACCGCAAGCCTTGAGGAGGAGGAGGAGGAGGAGGAGGAGAGGGACGTTCACTTTTTCCCTCCTCTCAGCTAATTCATTGCAGGTTCCACACTTTTCCACAGACGCTGTAAAGGCACAGTTTGATCGTGACCACGATGAAAAGGCATGCCCCCCCACCTCCTCCTTCTCCGACGGTGACTGCTTGATCTGGTTTTTCCACTAGTCAGCTAAGAGGGCAGACAGTTTCCTTCTCCTGATTTAAAACATGGAGTCTGGGGCTCTTCAACATGACTCATCTGTCTACCCTGCACCTATCGTTTAGCACAGCCTGTCAGACGTCAGCCAGATAACAAAGGAACCCAACTTCCTCTCTGAACTCATCCAGAACTCGACTGTGAGGGAAAAAACCTGGGGGAACGTACTGTTGATGTGATGTCGCTGGCAGACAAAAAAAAAAAAAAGTTTAGTTTATGGATTTTCCTCAGCTAATATGGAAATACTCATAACATACTGTGTTTGGGGAGAATCTATTGCAGCCAGAAGTTGAGGGGTTAGAAAATGACCTTATGGAAACAATGAGTCATTTTAAACTGGATCTCTCATTTCCTTTAGCAGAGAAAAAAGATGAGTGCAGGCTGAAAGCTGATGGCCACAGAGTTGTCTGATTTTCAGAACGATAGGCCTCATTGGATGGTGAGTTTATGGAACCAAACCACATGTAAAATTTGTTTCCATTCTTTTTCTGATCAACTTCTTTACTGCAGTGAGAGTAACTTGCCCCAAATGACACGGTTAATACCGTGAGGAGCCCGGCCTGATTCCTAGTCCAGATGCAGATGAGTTACAGCTGCCGAGGGGTGGCTCTGCAGCAGCTGCTCTTTCCTGCTCCAAAACCCTCGGTGTCATGGCCAAACATAAATCTCCCCTCTGTAAAGGACCTGTAGTTCAACCTGTGGTTGGTCCACTGATAAAGATGTCCATAAAACCAGCCGTCCCACAGACATCAGTCAAGGCTTTGCCATGTTAGCCCAGAGCCTGAGGTGTAACAGGTCAAAAACAAGGACACCCAGCTTTGGGCTCACATGTCAACACCGTGTTTTCTGCTTCAAAGTGAGTCCACACCCTGCGATTATCCCTCACACTGTTAGCTTTTTTTTTTTTTTTTTTTTAATGAAGGTTTTAATAAGTTGAGAAATGCATCCTGTCTGCTCAATATTCTGAAGCGTGGAGGATTTGCTGTATTGTGTTGACAGGGCTTGAAATGTAAAAGAACGCTCTAGTTTGAACATGCTCTCCACCTTGGCTTCCACAAACAAAGCTCGGTATCTCAGGGGGAGGAGTAGGAGGCTCAGGCCAGGAAAGTTGAAATGAATAAGTAGCTCGCTGATTACATGTCTGGGCTTTTCCATCAACAGGCCCCCATCTCCAGTGGGTCTTCCTTTAAAGAGGCAACCACAGTTATGAGTTGTCCTCATCCCATGTTCAGCCATGGGAGGATTGTGGTCCTGGTAAATTACCCTCCCCAACCCCCTACCCCCTTGCCTCTATCTACAGTATTCTGCTGATGGAAAAGAGCTGGTAACTGGAGGACAAACAAAGCTGAATGTTAGCGTTGCTATAAAACAATCTTCCCTTGGTTTAATGGAATTAATGACAGTGGGAGGTTTCGTAGAAAAAGATGGATGTGGCCACATTTTCTCCAGCATCATTCACTGCTACCGTTATGAAATATTAACCGCAATAAGTGAAAGTCCCCGCAGTTGCACCAATACAACCCGTTCTGTGTCTTCATGCCATATGGAAATATGAAATTTACAGCATGTGAGTGTGCTCATTATGAGCTAGATACCCTGCTCAACAGATGGCATGCACTAGCATGAATAATTTACTGCAATTAGAGAATTAGAAAACACAAGCTGTTAGAAATGGGAGTGTAATCGACTCAACAGTGAATGTTCCTCACGACAAAATGACAAAGGCCAAACCCTCTTCAGCTGTCTGGCCTGCAGGCTCTCACCAAGGTCAGGGTCAAAGGTCAAAGCCAGTGCATCCTCTTCCTGGTCAGATATAACAGCAGTTATTTCTGACTATGCACTGTGCTGCACAGTAGACAAGGTCCGCACACTGCTTCAACACTGAACATATCCTGTTTCCATGAGACACTCAGCACAGTGGCTCTATAATCATATACATTCTTTAGGTCCTTTTGTTGAAGATATCTGGTTGTAACAAACAACAGTGAATGCTATTTTCACTATCATAGAGAATGTAAATACGGATGAGAACACACTCCTCTATTTTTCAGATCTTCAATCTGAAAAGTGCTCTTGCTGTTTTCACTGCTGAATCCACATTTAAAAAATACAGACCAAAAGACTTTAAACAGACTTGTCTTTAGAAAGGAGGGTATTTGCCATAACTGAACTATGACGAACACATGCTACAGCTACATAAAGCAAGTTAGATCGTAGAAGTTTCTGTTTGTGTGTTAGTGTGAGTCCTTAACAAAGTTCCCAAATGGCTATTCATCTTTACCAGGTGGATCTGTTTGGCGAGAAATGAGATCTTACACAAAGTCCTAGTAAACTGTCAAGCATGTGGTTTTCATATCCTCTCAGGCTGGCTCCACTGCACTCCCATCAGGCTAAATAAAACACACTGACACACTTTACAAAACAATGTGCTGCACCACCTGTTCCTTTGTTCGTGAAGTGTGCCTTTTGATAAAAACTAATGCATATGTTAGCCTATAATGTAATACAGAATGTGTCAATCCAATAAAATACTGCGACCTTTCCTTTTCTGATATTTATACCACACAAGTGAAAACTGCTAGAATCTTCCTGTACATAATCTGAACAAGCAAAATATATTGAGGAGCATATTCCATTATAATCTTTTAACTCAGCTGATAAATGTTTAATCTGCTCATATGGAGAGAAAAAAAGCAACAAAAAGAAACAACAAATTTTGGCTGGTTCATGTACAAGCAGGTATGCACCAGAGGAAAATGGGTGACGTCAAACATTCCAGTTTACCAGAGCAGAGTGTTAACATATACAAGGGGTCAGAGCACCCTGGTGTTTTACATCAACTGAGCACACAGCCAGATGTGGAAGAATAAACTGTTGACTGGGTGCTCGGAGAGACTGAGAGGAAAGTTCCTCGAGCTTGAGCTGCGTGATCGAAACACAGAGAAATAGAAGTCTAACTTTATGTTTAAAAACACAAAAGCCAAGGGAACACAGACACCTGCAGCCTGACACTGTACATGTCACTAGAGTGAAATGGCACAAGCACTATGGCTGAAGCTTGTATTTGTCTTCTCATCTTCTACACTGTTAGCTCTGATTAACTGACAATTTGACACTACAACCTAACCTAACCTGACCTAACCTGAATTTACCTAACCTATCCTAGCCTAGTTCAGTTTTTTTTTAAGTGGGGTTATATGAGGTACAAATGGCCACTAAGTATCTGCAGTAGAAAGGTCTCTGCTCCCCCCACTGAGAAGTACTGGCGCATCGCGCTGCAGCCAGACACACGCAGGGAATGGTTGTGAATGGGGGATGATTAATCAGCGTATTTTCACTGCCTACAAGAAGTCCTGTCTCAAATTAACACACCAGTTCAAGAGTATGATATGAAGTAAAAATTTACAATGCATCAGCTGGTCAGGAAAAAAGTCAGTTTATCTGGAACTAACCAACTCACTCAGTATTCCTCCACACAGGCAGGCAGAGGAATACTGAGTGAGTTGGTTAGTTGGTTAGTAGTGAGTGTCTTTCTTACTACTATTAACACCACAAAACGTTCATGTGAATAGCACAAAAAAAAAGAATGAGCCCACCCACGTATCTCTCCATTGCCTTGAACAGGCTGTGTGCTGCATAATGCACTGCAATTCTGGGTCCGAATTTCCTGCGCAGTTCTGTGGACGTGACGTCAGATGATGCTGAATGCATGTTCTTGACGGCTTTTGATATGGGGAAGAAGACAAGTGTGGTAGTAATGGACTCTGCTACCTTAAACAAACGACCCACCACACAAAGTCCACTGAAAAGTCCCACAAAGAACAAAATGAAAGTTTTATCAGCAGCATCACATCAATCAAAACACAATTACCCGCAACGGCTGTCGTGTCAGTATTGAGTCTTATTTCTTGATCCTGCCCCAAGTCCCTTTAAGTGAGAGAAGATGTTTTTTGGGTCAACAAACAGTTGACATCATTAAATGCACACATTGCATTGTTAAGTACACTGAACACATCTGTTTGCCTTTTTAAGCGCAGACTGAGGTGCTGGCATAAAATGTCTCCCTCTGTTGTCTCTGCATTGTACTGTGATTACATTAAAGTCCATGAACATAACCACATATGTTTGTTGCATTAATTTAACATGTTATGAACCATTTCCTTGGTGCAGGCTTGTGGTTTTCTGCAAAGAATCACCACAACAAATGTTGTGCAATACAAAGTTCTGCATATGGCCACAAATTAAATTTGGCAAAGATTTTGCATTTGGAAACATTTCCAGCCATCTACATGTTGTAAAAGATGAATGATGGACCAGCATGTTCACCCATTATCTTGCTCAAAGTGGGAAAACACTCAGAGTTGTTTTATGAGGCGTCCTGTATTGGTGGTGAGGAGCCACCCCAAAGGCAAGAGAGATTTATTGCCTCCACATTTCGTCTGACCTCAGAGCTACAGCAGTTTAAAGATGCTGCATCCTCTCCTCAAACCAAATGGCTGCCGGAGGCTCCTTTTGTAAATCCCACATTTTCGTCCGCATTAGCCCGTGTTTTCTCATATCCTCGTCAAGCTCTCCAATCTTCGTTTCCCCCTCCTAATCCCTGTCAAAGCACACCATCTCCTCTCGGACTTCACCTTCACACTGCCCTCTCTCTCCATTTTCTGCTCTCCTTTTTATTATTCTCTCTCTTTCCTAATGTATCTACTTTAAGTGTGCACTGCTCTCTCAGTTTCTCAGCTCCTTGATCTCTTTTGTCTCTGTCTCCATTTTGTTATCCTCAAAAGCTCCGGGAAACGATGCAGCTGCTCAGCCATGACTCCAGTGTACGCTGTATGATATGAACATCCCCTCAGGCAGAGGATGTTTCCCATAAATATTTACCTTTTGAACTCGACTGCATATTGTGAGGCCATACGCTTGACATTATTTATATTTGAGTTAGATTGTGAGCTTTAGCTGACCCTCTTATCCAAAGAATATATATAATGTATAATACAGCAAAATAAGTTATATTAAATTCAAAGATGGGCAAGATTGTGAACCTTCAATATCACTACAGAGCAAACTCCGTAAAACAGAAAATCTCAGTATGTATATCTATCATATCCCTCATGAGGCCCTTGAGCCCCTTTTTACACATTCAGGGACAATAAAATCAGTTATTTCAATTATTGATTTTCCCCAAATAGATCTGCTTCCCACATAAACATAAGTTTGACAATATATGCACAATGACACAAACCACTGCAAAAGTTTCCCAGTGCAGAAAATTGCATCGTGATCCGTCCAAAAAACGGCTGGGCCACTCTTGTTGTACAGTTACGTGACATGATTTACACAAATACAATTTCACAAATGGGTTACAGTCCTGAAACTCAAGCACAAAGCCTGTGTTATGAAGAGGTTTTTGGAGGCAGAAGCTGAATTTGAAAGGAAAACCATGTCTGAGCAGAGGTTTAGGCCAAAAAAAAAAAAAATCCTCCAAAATATTTTGAGATTTTGAGCTATGCTTGATTTGGCCTAAGTCCAGTAACATCTCTAAAATGGAAACCATGACTTAACTCCAAGTGAACTACATCAAGTGTTCTGATGGTACTTCCCAGAGTGTAAATTACACCTAGGATGAGCAGCTTTTCCAGTGAGAGCCGCTCTGCAGGTACAAAACACCTGGGAGCCTCCCTCATGTTTAAGTCTCACTTTAAGCCAAAGAACACAGTAGCCACGTTAGCTGTGGTTAATGTTGGCCTGATAACAGAGCACAGAGAAGAGCCTGGGAGTCAGTCGACTCAGTGGGGCCCCTTCCCTGCAGTGATATCACTTGGGCTGAAGCCCCAGAGGGGACACACCACAATTTATCACTTTCCCTTTATTACTTAATGGAGCCTTTGAAGTTTACTGCTGCCTGCATTTTTTTGCAAATGCTGGAGACAGACAGAGGCAGAGGTGACGAGGTCAGAGAGGCAGTGTGGTGATGCTGTTTAGCTCAGTGAGGTCACTGAGGCCTGAAGTGACCATAGGCATCTCTTTGAAGAAACTCTGTACTGTGAAAGTCAGATATCAGAAAACATTTAGAAAACAAGATATATTGTTTTACAGTATTGTTTTTACATTTATTTACTGATTATGCAAATTATTCCAACCATCCATTGTCTACACTGTCTGGGTCACCAGGAGGGGCTGGAGCCAACTCCACTTTATTACAGGTTCTTACATAATTTGTCCATTAGAGAGCACTTTTCTTTTCTTTTCTTTTCTTTTCTTTTCTTTCTTTTTTTTTACATTTAACATTTTCTGTTTAGTTCATATCTTCATCACATATGCTTGTTTATTTGATGTGTCTAGTGAACACTTAGCAATGACAAATTGGCAACTGACAATTTATTAGCAACACACAACATACATGACTGTACTTCAGGGTTACTTTGGATAGTAACTCTACATATACTGCAGTCATGTTAACAGAGGTGTAGCATCAGCTTAGCTATGCAGCCACTAAAGGAAGTCATTAGAAACAGTTGGTGTCACAGTGTCATATATTGATATTATCATAACCAATGGCAAAAAGGTCCACAACTAAAACAATAAGGGTCACATTATATGAGAAAAGACAGCCCCCCTGGATCTGTCTTGAGATGATAAAAGTGAACTCTTTGTTGACTCATAGTTACTAACCCACATAGAGCAGCTGGTTCAGAGCATGTTGTACTGCAGTATATCACTTCAACACCTTTAGCCTCTAGGGCTACATCTTGCAGCCATAATTTTATTTTAGTGAGGGTGGATCAACAGAGTGTTAATCATCTGGGCTGTGATACAGCTGTATGGAACTTAGTTGTGCCTCATAAATGTCTCTCCAACAGAATCTTTATCATATATGTTTTTACTGCATTGTGCTTTAACACTATCTTAGACAGAGTCTGAAATGAAATGTTGTATTACTGTATGGCCAAATGTAATTGTGGTTAAATCCTCTCTCTCTCTCTCTCTCTCTCTCTCTCTCTGTCTCTCTCACACACACACACTCACACAGAGACCAGGGCTACATTTCTCTAATGAGTGAAGTATGAGGTACTGTATATTCCCACCATGTCCCTATGACATGATAGCAACAACCAGTGGAGCATATTTTTACTTGTCTCTTGAGAGTCGTCATCGGTGCCAAGCAGTGGATTATTTCTTGGCAGATCTGTTGCAGTTTGTTTGCTGTAACTCCTCCCTTTTCTGAGTAACTCCTGCATACTTTATTCAGCATGTCATAAACAGCTGTGTACGCCTACCAAATGTCTTCCCAAAAGGCAAGAAAATGGCTCTAATCATAGTTTTCTTGAGCTAACAAACTGCCAGCTGACCTATTTTTGATAATAGTTAGACCAAAGCTAACGTATCTCTACATTTTAGATGCAAACAACTATTAGTGATGACATGAATGCAGAATTATGTTGTCCTTAACATAAAAGCAAAAGCAAAAGAAGTTAAAATATCCATAATAATCTTTAAAAAAAAGCAAACATTGTTTTGGTTTCACCTCGGTCTTATCATGGGCATAGATCGCAACGGTCATTAACAACAGCCAGAGCTGAAACACATGCTCTTCAGAGGAAATTCCAATTTGACATGACTTCCTGTGCTGGAGTTAGAGCAGTCTGTTGTGATGTACACGGAGGCATTTACCCTTGTTGACATGCACCAAACAATCCTCTGGGTTTCCCTCACACTGCCTCTTCTTCCACCACACCCTGTCACATTCGCACTGTTTTGCTTCAGCCCTGATCCCCTGTCCCTGCCTTGACTCCACTGCATCCTCCTCCTCCTCTTTACATCCCCCTGTTCTTTCCACTCTGAACTGCAACTGTGCCAGTGCTTTTTCTTGATGAGATGACTTTTTTTTCTCTCCTCTTCAGAGAGCTTAGTCCAGGCCACATCAGTGAAACACTGACAAACAAGAAGGAGTTGAAGATTAAATAGAAAATCAAGACTAAGAGCCTGTAGATCTCTAATTTGGCCCAGGTAAATAAATAGTGTCGTAATGCACAACACAGTTCAATCTGTGTAAAGCCCTGTATATTCTGGTGTGGCTGATTAACTGAAGCCTGAGTGAAAAAGTCTATACTCCAAAGCAATTATACTGTTATTGTGCCAGATACTGTTTCTTTAGAGAAACCTTGGAGGCTTTGCTTTAATTCTGAAGTATATTTACAAGAATGTAAAGTGCTGGTAATTGATGTCACCATGTGTGTGTGATTTTAAAGCAAGTGAACTGTAAATTGCAGCATCAGGTATTTTGGTTTGTTGTTTTCGAACTTGAAATGTTTCTAACTCTCCACAGTGTCATGTAAACAAAAGCTTCAGCAGCGGATGGGCTTGTGAAGACTGGTGACAATTCCAATGCAAACTAAATCATCTCATATTCAGTGCTAGCTTCGCCAGCTTAAGTCATTCTCACTAGCTCTGGCTCCTCAGGACACTTCATTGGAGCAGCAGTGAAATCATCGGGGTTAAATGGTAGCCATGAGTCACCCAGTACAAGCAGACATTTCCACATATCGTCGGCCTGGCTCAATGTGAGAAGTGTCTGTTTGGGAACACTGACTGGACACTGCAGCCGGTGGCTGAAGGGGCAGCACAGACTCACATTGTGTTAAAAGAATGCGCCCTTCTTTTTATTGAATGACTTGGTTCCCCAGCGGTCATGTTTTAAATCCATCACACAGAAACATCAGGGAGTGATGCCAGTTAAATGCAATACATGATGATCCTGTGAAAAAAAAAAAAAAAAAAAAAAAACAAAAGCCTCAGCATCACTTTGCTTTTCTGTGTCACCTCTGCAGCCAAAGTTTAACTGAAAATTAATCTCTTCATCACATCTGATTTCCTCTGTGCTTCACAGAAATCTCCCAAAATCTCCATCTAATGCACATATCTGCCCTGCACACAGTCTGAATCTGATTATAGATGACATTTCAAGAAACATCATACCCTCTGCTGAGACCTGGCAGTGTTGCACAGTGAAGCCTCCAGCTCTACGTGCGTTGGCTCTCGACTAAACTAAATGTTTTTCTCTGTGAACACGAGCCTCCTGGTGAATATCCATGTTTTTACTATAGAAGACTATTGTACATTCATTATAATGATTCATTCTGCTTCTAGACTTTACTCCTGTGTAAAACACATTAGACCAAGCCTACAAGGCTTCAGAGGAGCTCTATATTCAGTCCAAGTCACCTAAGGACTCCATCAGAATCATTTAGCATAAAATACAAGATATCCACTTTTTTGGTGTGTTTTCATAACCAACTAAGTAATCATTTGTGTAAGAACATTTAACATTTAATATTATTATATCATTTAAAAGACTGCAGTAACGTGACTCCTGCAGCCTGAGCTCCACTGCTGGAGGACCACCTGGATTCAAAAAACCACCTCCAGGCGCTTTACCGCACTTATATGAGGCATTTCACTGTTGAGTCAATCAGCTGTCCAACAAGTTGTTAAGGGCCTAAACATATCTCAGGCCACATTGCTAACCCGTGTCACCCACCGTCACCCTTGTAGCTCCACTTGTATGCACTCAGAAGTTGTAATATACACAACGTAGCTACAACGTTAGAATTTTGGCCTCACCACAACCTGCAATTATGGCCGACAGTCACCATTCTGTGGCCTTTACACAAGAGAGCGTAGTGTTTGAGGATCTGACAGACAATATTATCCTATTTTTAAGAAGTTATGAGTTACTGTAACTTCAGGAGGTGAAAAAAAAAGAAAAAATATGATGAAGGTCCAAAACTGTGGAGTTTAGTTAATTAAAATACCATTAAATCAAGGGCAAAGTATGCTGCCACTGTATTTACTGTCTTTCAAAAGCTTCTCTGATCCTTACACACGTTTCCTATTATGACAATAACTTTTAATCACTGACAATGCACATAATTTGAAAATGTACTGAACAGAGACTCTAATCTAATTTACCTGGCTGAAAACTCTTCACTATAGACACACATGCAGAGAGAGAGAGAGAGAGAGAGAGAGAAAGAGAGAGATAAATAGAGAGAGGTTCCCAGATGGGACATAAAATTGGAGGATTTAAAGCAATTATAGCGCTCTTTGAAATTGTCAGCAGGGGAGAGACAGAGAACATGTTCGAGGAGTACTACATTACACCGAGGCCTGCCAACCTACAGACGATAAGCTCCACAGGGCAAAAGTCCTCCTGATCTCCTGGAAAAACTACAACAGCTGTACAAACAGTCACTGTTCAGGCAGAGCTCACTGTGACCTGCAAATGGCTTAAGTATTAACATCATGCTCAGGTTTGTTTTCCTGCCATTTGGGAATGGACAATATTACATTTTAATTATCAGAATTAACAGAAATGACGATTAACGATGAATAATGGCACAGGTGTTACAATGGTTTTAGTAGTGTACTTGTATCTGGAGGACTGATGAGGACCAGATTGAGGACAGAGTGAGGTAGATATTATTTTGGGCCTTGGTATTGGTCATAAAACAGTCAGCCCTACATTCACCATGATGCTGAACTGGATATCATTTTTGTTAGACCCTCCCTGTTGGCTACATCCAGATCCCTTTCAAACTCAAAAACTCCAGGTTTTTCAGAAATTGCCTCAACCCTGATGACATAATCAGGATTACATTTTTTTAAAGTAAGAAATTGAAGAGAGCTGCCTCCAATAACCAAGATTTTAACTGGGTTAGAACCAGTTTCAGGGCAAAGTATAACAGATGAATTGTTCCTAAAACAATGATTGTCTTCAACAAACTCTCTTTATGTAAGGATTACTGTTAATCCGTCATCAAATTCACTTTGCCAGTGTGCCATCATATCCATATGGCTTATTATTATTACTTTCAAACAATGAAAAATCATCAGTTAAAACAGATCCATGTGCTGTGGTTTGGTGACCAAATGCACATTCAATGAGAAATTACACAAATACAACAGCGACATGAGATGAGAGAAGTAGCTTTGGTTGCTAGGTAACAGACATAACATTGATAACTGATGTTAGATTGAGCATTTGGGTTCCCCCCATCTGACTGAACTTCAACCTTATACATCTCCTTGTAATGTTAAACTTTTTTCTCTGCATTGGTGCAACAGACTCTGAACGGTACAAGTATCAAATCACATTGGTTTTATTTATTTAATCATGTGACATGCTAATTTACTGCCCCACTTTTTGCTCTGTGAAAAGTATGAGTAGTCCTGCTGGAACATTTTCAATCAGAATGAAAAGAGTACAGAACAGTTAAAAATCTCCACCCACTCTGTGTTTATGTCCTGGCCTGTCATCCCCCCACATGGACAAGTCCAGGATCACAAGGGAGACGGGTGAGTAAGTGCCAATCAAGCACCAGGAAACGTGACAGGAGGAGCCATAATTGCACGTTGTTTGAACAAATAGTTACTTTAACTTGAACCAGCAGAGGAGTTCACTGGAAAGATAAGAGAGATTACACACTCTCAGTTTGTTCAGGCAAACTGTGAGCCAGTAAGCACCACATCTGTCCACGCTCCAGTCACCTGAAAGCACCGCTGACAGGTTACATCTACCAGCCGTTTTACCTCCTCCATCCCCTTCCAACTATCTCTAAGGCTAAGACTTTTTTCTTAATATTTTCCATATACTGCCAATGTGACTATTTTCACATCTGGAAGTCATCCCCCCACCACCCCATCCCACGCCTCCATTTGCTGACTGCAATAATTTGGTTTATAAGTAGTTCCCATGGAGTGGTCCACACAGGCACAAGCTGCATTAAAAATCTATCAGCTCTGTCATCTGTGCCACCAAGACCATCGAGGTTCAGCGCCAGACGAAGCTACAGTCCAAATACCTGTTAAAACTTCCTCAAACTCAAATGTACAATCCTGTGAGCCCGACCCCCCTTAACTGTGGAAGAAAAGAGGCGTGTAATCAAGTCATAGCTCAAAAATGCAGCATGTGTTTCTAATCAAAGCCGTCTGTGGACCTGGTTGGATTCACATGTTTGGCTGTTGCAGCTTTGGTAGAAAACAGCCCATTTGTTGCAATGTCAGTGATGTGGCAACAACAACTGGAACCAATTTGGAGGACAGAGTGACCTAATGTAGGTTTGTTGATTTGAAATACCAGATTTTCTGCTCTGGGCTTGTGAGTTTCTCCCAGTGAGGGGAAACTGTTTGGCGTTGGTTTGGTGGTGTTTGGCTGCCATGATCTGTCAGAAATTTGGTGGTGATGAGACAAATGTGGCTCTAAAGTAAAGTCATTGGTTTCTAGTAGCCTGAATTTCTGGTCTCTTTGATGTAAGATGCTAAGTGGCATCTTTGAAGATTTTTTACAGCTAAGTCAGTGTCTGGGAGGAGAAATGTTCAACACACACACTTTTGGCTAAGGTCTGGGCACAGACTTTGTTTTTTGTTATTGGAGTTAGTGATCTATTGCTGCTTTTTTCCTTTTTCCATGTTCCCATCCCTAAACCTTACTCTAAATATTATTAGAACACTTCTAATGTAGGTCGTAGGTTTCTGTATGAGGGCCATTCTGTATTTTTATCCTGGTAATCTATGCTGGCGTCACCATTTCCAATTGTGAGCTTAAAGTCTGCTCCTTGATCTGATTTGCCAACTTATGTTCTTCTGTGAGCAAACTTTCCGCACATGTGCAGGCATATGACTTTCATCTAGAGCTGTATAACTGCACTCACTCAAGTCTTCAGCATTTGCTTTAAACATGTTTTCTGGCTTAGGTCTTGAAGCAGTACATCTTAAAGTCAGAAGTCCCTGGAAGAAATCTTTCTTTGTCCTTTTGCTGACTTTTATTTCCTGAAAATACTGGAAAAATATTGCTTAGAGTTTTCTCAGAGTGCGGGTCTGCTTACAATTATGTTGTTTCATGAACAATCAGCCTCATTCGGTTTGCAACTTTCCATATAAAAGCTCCAATTAAATAGAGTAATGCTGGTAAACATGGCCATATACAATGTTGCACTAGCGTTTCTTACACTAAAAGATTTTACTTTTTACTTCATGCTTCATTGTCCTGGAGCTGATACAGTAGAACATTTTCACATGAGCCTTGAGCTCTTCTCACTGCCCAACAAGGGCAGTGAGCAGCTTACATCTATTTGCACAGCGAGACAAATGCCAAGAAATCTGCACATCATTCACTAGTAATGTAACCAATCTTCGTGTGGAACAGGCCTCAATCGCCCCCTCACACACACACACACACACACACACACACAGTACAATGTCTCAAAAGCTCTGGTGAACCACATTTTCCCTTAGTCCACGAAAAAACCATGAACTTTCCACTGTTTTTATTTGGTCAAAATGCAATCACCTCACCCACCGCTGCTCCATGGAAAGAAGCCTGCGAGATCTTGGTGCTGTTTCACATGAACAAATATGGACAGAGACTGTTCCTCAGCAAGGATGAGAATCTGACTGGAACAGAGTCACTGACAACTCTCGCACTACTAAAGAAAAACACATAGTAACTAACAATCTGTTTCCCTGCTCGTGTCTGAACAGCACAATGTCATCAAGGCTGGAAAAGTTGTATCTTTTATCCATTTCAGACCTGATTCAGTGTTTAATACATCTCACCTCAGTTCTCTTGTTAGTCAAATGCTTGCATCAGGATTAGTGTTAAATTATTTGTTCAGCACAATTAAAATGCGCACAAACGATATCGGCCATGTTTTTGGTGCCACCACAGGGTGGCGCTCTGACTGATGCCACACTATCGCACAGATGCTTTGATGCTCTGCTTTATGTAAAACTGAACTTTAAGAGTAGATCCAGCTCCTCTTAGTTAATGACACAATGAAAGAAAAACCAAAGGTACCCACAGGGAATCACAGCTTTAAAACAATAAACAAAGCAGTCTGCACTGCTCAACACCAAACTCCATCAGGGACCCATCAAATAATCTTTCCAGTGCTTGAGAGGGCCATGACATCACTTGAAGAAACAACACGGCCCCTGTGACGAAACACAAGATCAAACACACACACACACATAGCTGAAAAGAAAAAAAGTGGGGGAAGCACAGTTCAAGTAAAACAAGAGTGCTCAGGTGTTCCAGCTCTGGGTGTTGCCAGCTGAAGACATCAGCAGCCCCACAGTCAGTGACTCAGAGAATCCAACAGCATCTCTGCTTCTCATGTCTCCTCCATCTGCCCTGAATTAACATGCAGTCTGTGTTCCCTCACAGGCACGTGAGCCCTGGTGCTGAAATTCTTTTTGCAGATGTAAAATGTAGTCCAAAGATGGGGGGAAAAAAAGTGGGGGAAAACAGTTGTGGTAACACTTAATGAATGTTCCAAAGTGCTGGAGTGGTGCAGGAGTAATGTAAAACCGCAAAGGTGCTCATTTCCCTCCTCTGCACATTTTCAGTGCCTGAGGGTGACATCACTTGCAATCACTGACAGATGTCCACAACACTGTTTCCTGACATACAGGGCTCAATTGCCAACTGCAGATAATCCAAACTAGAGCTTCTCAACATCTCTTTTAATTCTTCTCTAAACTCCACAGATACTCTTGTCCAAGTAAGGCTCGCCTCAACCATCCCCAGCAGAGATGGAACTGTACATGTTCCATGCTGTCTCTGCATGTCCAGCAGAAAACAATAGAGGAAAAAAAGTAGTCATGTACAAGGAGAGTTTACTTTGGCAAAACAAAACTAAAGCATGTTGTTGGAGAGCGTTGGAAGTCTGTCTTATCTAATGTAACGTCTTTCTTAATGAAAAGCACACTCTGCTGTAAATGATTTTAAACCACTGGGAGAAAAAAAAGGACCTGGACTCAACCCAGCTTCTGCTTCAGTACTTGGAGAATCATGAACAACAAAAAGTGAAATGTAATGTTTGAAGGTCAGCTAACTTCACACACTATAACCAACAGCAATTAGGTGTTCAAATAAACAGCAGAGGGTTTCACTTACCACTGTTCCCATCTTGACATGTAACAATCAAAACCTGAGCCACGGAGACCAGCAGAAAAAGGAAAGTCCTTAAATGCACAAAGCTCATCATGTCTATAAGAAAGACATGAGCCTTCCTTGTGTGCAAAGGGGGAAAAAAGGGATAAAAAAAGGAAAAAAATGCTCAGGTTATCACTGCACCACCATGAATACAAGAGTGCCTCTCCTTGTAAGCAGCAAGCAGACCCAGCCCAGACTGCGTGAGTGCTTTTTCGTGTAGTTACAGCTTTAAATGAGAAGAATGCTGGCGAGCCTAATTTTCCTCCCCCTTTTGTCAGCCCTCTCCCATAACCATCCTCTCACAGGCTTTTGTGGCTGTGGGAGAACTACACCCATGTTCACAAGTTCTCATACTTTCCAGTGAATCTTTCTGTGAGTGTTGCTGTCTCGAAAATCTAATCGTCTTTCATCTGAACCACAGAAAAGAGATGCATGTGAACTGATAAGGCAAAAACGACTTTGTTTCTTTCAAGATGTCACTGATTTTTTTTTTTGCCTCTCCTCAGAGGTGGTTGTTAAGCAAGATCATAAAAAGTGCTGTTTTATTGCAGTCTGTGTGACACCAAACAAGAGACAGAGTAAGCCGAGAATCCCTTTTTACAGGGCAATTAAAAGTAAGAATAGAGTTTTATAACCCTATTCTTTTCTGATGAATTGAAATTGAAGTGAAGAAATTGTGTGCACACAACGTCGCTTGTCATATTGTTTGCGTATAAAATCACCGGTATTTCTTCTATCAGACTGTCTTCACTAAAAAAAAGAGAGAAAAAAGTGCAGAACTGTGTGTGACAGGCACTTTGGGTGGTCACAACTGTAGGTGGTCATCTCACAGTGTAAAATTAGACAGAAATTTGGGGTCAACACCTCTTGACTTATGGTGAGAACATGGAGTCCACCCACATCTGATAATAGCACAACTTTCAACTAAGACTGTCAGATTTTCAGTGCATGTGAGCTTCAACCAAACCTACAGTAATGTAGTATGGACATATGTTGCACTCAGTCATATTCTTTTTTTCCTCACACTGTTGGTGCAGGACATGTGAAGTAAACCCAGTATACACACCCATCATATACAAACGTCCTAGTTTGTATACAAGCCCTTGACAAATACATATTTGACCATGTGTCAGGGTCAACTCAGAATGATGAATTATTTCTCCTCCCCCTAAAAGACACTGAGGAATCTGTTGTGGTTCAGCTCTGTAAGTCTGTGAAAAGGAGGCACTGATTCATCTGTGGGAAAATTAGAGACGTAGGAGGAAAAAACAAACACAGAAGAGACTATGGTCAAATTTTGGTCAGGAAAATGAATCCTGGACACAGCAATGAGATTCAGTCATTAACCGTAAATGCAAATTAAAATGTATCTGCGACTTTAACTGAATTCACCTTTATTTATACACATCTAAGTAAATGCAGAATTTTGTGACACACGACTGACCCTGAACGTATGACAGGAAACAGCTGTGTGCCATGTTCACAAGGTGCTAAAAGCATCAGGTGATTGGCTCTCTCGCACTGTGAGTGTGTGTGTGTGTGTGTGTGTGTGTGTGTGTGTGTGTGTGTGCATGTATCGTTGTGTGGAGAGGGGGAGAGAGAGGGGGGTTCAAGAGACTAGAGCAGAGTTAATGAGAAAGACAGCTGTTTTGGTGTCGGTCCCACCCACAAACCTGGTCAGCTAAGTCAGAGTCCCTCTGCTCCAGGACTCGCTGTTGCTGCCTGTTTGCCAAAGGCTTTGTCATTTAAAAGGCTGTTGCCTTTAGGAGCTCTAGGAATCAGTTTGTATAAATCCTGGTTTGTCACCTATGGTGTGAACACAAGGTGGTCTAGCAATTGATTTGTTAAAAAACACCATTACTCTGCAATCAGACACTATGTGCCACAGGGACACCTTTATATTTACTCACAGTTGAACTATTTACAGTTCCAACAGGGTACAGACATGTATATATATGGCTAAATAATATACCAAAGACAACTGGGTAGTGTTGTTTCTGCCAACATTACTCAAGGATAAACATACAGTAAATTTGCTGGGCACTACTTTCTGCTGCAGGTGAACACACATTTTGTTGTGTATAGGTATTTATGGCAATAGGAGAGTGTACAAGTGAATGAAGTGAACTGCAGTGCCAAATCAAATAATTTTTGGTTATAGACAATCACTACAGGCATATGAAATTAGTTCAGTCAGACAACTCTGAAATTAGAACAAATAGTTTATTTGAGCATAAGCACAGCAAGCTGAAGCCCAGCATAGGTATTCTTGAGCATGGCTGCAGCAGGTTTGGCATCAGGCTCTGTCTCAGTTATTCATTACCTGAATAATGATCTGCTTGACAGACCTAACAGGGAATGAAAGCAGACCCCTGCAGGGGATCATAGAGACAGAGCCCACAGGTGGATGCTGGGGAGGTGGTGGGTTTGCAAAACCTCATGGGCAGCAGGAGCAGCAGCTGCAACATGATGGTAAGCAGTAGCAGCAGCAGGGCAGCAGCAGAGCAGCAGCAGAGCAGCAGCGACAATGGCAGAAAATAGCAGCAGTAGCAGCATTGCCAGGGTGAGTGGGTAAGCTAGGGGGTTTAAATAGCCCGCCCTATTTGGAGAGGCGAGCATGTGACTGATCAGCTGATCAGGATGGGCGCAGCTCGAGTTGTCTGCCTGAACTAGCTTCGCAGGCTTTGCATCATAACATGTAAATATAAGTGCTTTGATGCAGATTTTTAAAACTACTGGAGAACAATAAGGATACTCGATTGTAAAATAAATCAACAAATTCAGTTCTGCCTAGGTGGATTAATTTTTTTCTGTTGTTACACCTCTAAATTTAGTGCATCCTTAAAAAAAACAAAAAGAAAGTTATGTGGACTGTGCAGGAACAGTGTACATCTCCATCTTGGGCGATCCCCCAATCTTTCCAGCAGGCAGCAGGTCACTCTACAATCCTGGTTTCCTTTTACATAAAGGCACAGAGTCATGAGCAAATGTCAGGTACGATCATTATGCTGTCATCACTAACAGCAGTATAAAAAAAAGAGAAGGATTATTACCATTCTGATTTGAGGGGTTTGAAGATTATTATCCAACTCTGCTTCCTGCCTTAACTCTTGTGACCTTCCTTGACTGGGCTGCAAAATAAACTCTCCTTTGTTATGATCAGACTGAATGAAATAGTGCAGTCTGGAGTATAAACTGTAGGCTGCTTTTAAATAGAGTGGCCACAAATTAGTCTGAAAATTGATATGACTCATTTACACTGGGCACTGTATGGTATTAAAATAGCTGCTTTAACTCATGATATTAAATAATGAAAGACCAACATCGCTGTGGTTACGTGACTCAAACAAATTTTACAGCAGCCACTGGCACAAGCAAACACACAGGTTAAAACACTGAAAGAAATAGTGAAATAAAACAAAAACACAATTAATGCATAGATATCATCAATAGTTGTTAAAAGAGGTTCAAAACACCCTTCAAACAACGGTTTGGAACACATTAAAAGGCAAACACACAGACAATCGTGCAGACCCATTGTCACCATAGGGCAGCTCCATCAGTATAAGAGACAGCACACTGATATTATGTTCATTTCATTTCTTCAGTCAACCAACAATCACTGAACTACCCCACCACACACAACAATGCTGGTAGTGCTGGTGGTGGTAAACTGACCCTAAGGTAAAGCTGGCCACCTGTAAAGGCTTGCCATTCAGCTAATATGGAACAGACCAGCTAATCCAGCACTGGCTGCACAACAGTCACAACATACATACAGTAAACTGATGGCAAAAGATTTTAAAAATGCTCACACTAGGAATTCTGCTAAATTAGCAAAGACAAGTCTAAAGAAGAAAGCCTTCTAAGATTTGTTGCTGCTATGTAGCCAATGTTCATGTCAAGAGACACTTTCCTTTGTGTCAATAGCTTGTAAATCTGTCCTGGCAGAGGATGGCAATGTAGAGGGGCTTCTCTGCAACCTGAAGCAGGGCCACCAAGCTGCAGCCTGACACCAGTTGTAGTTCAGGTAAACATGTTTTCTTCCTCCAGACGCAACACTTTATATGACTAGCGCTGACAGAAGGCTGCAGCCAGGTGTGAAACTCATGCGTATTCTTTATTATCCCGATTCTTTAGTCCAAAGTACATTCAAAGTAAAAAATACACACTTATGATTGACAGGTTTTTTTTATAACAACATAATATAATTATTCACTCAACACATTTTCCTCAGACACTTTTAACAAGTATGACAGCCCACGAGAGCTAATGAAATGTTGCTCACGTCATTGTTTAGACAATGGACAGATTCTATTTCAGTGAGATAAAACCCTGCTGGCTCTTTCTGTTGGTTACACTTCTGTGAGATAAGGCTGCTGCTGTTCTGTATGAGCCTGCGTTGGGGTCTGTTGTATGTTATAATGGGTGTGCAGCATTTCAAGAAGGCTACTGTAGGATGAAGTAGTTCACAGAAACTCTGCTGTGGGACATCATCCTCCATTTCACTCCATAGTCTCCTCCCGGAGTAATAAACTCCTCCTATTTAGATTTTCCTATTTCATTGTCATGTGGAGGGCTGTCTGTGGAGTAAGATGGTGTCCAATGACAGCCAATCAAAGCCTTGGGTTCTATGATTGTGCCTAAACTGCATCACTGTATTCGTCACACGTTCTCCTCCTCTAATATGATCTTCATTTGTCCCTGTAGCTAAAGTTGATGACTGTAGCATTCTTTTCAGCGATGCTGAACAGGCATTTCACCATTTCAGTTACCTAATAGCACTTGTGGAAGCACAATGAGGTCAAGGCTCTAAAAAGTATGATACCGTTTCTGAAGGCTATTGAGGTTTTTTTTTTCTTGTCTGTGGGTTTTCTAACAAAAAGACACACCATGCAGTTGCTTTAGCTATTCACATTATCTGATGGTATTGTTTTTAATTACACTACTGATACAATCCCAGATAACCTTAGCTTTGGGCTTTACCAAAGAATGGAAATAATTAGCAGTCTCTAAGTCACCATGGATACGCCTGCCAATTTTTTTTGCAATACACAGACTCTGCAGCCAGAGCTCACCACCAGAAAGCTCACACTTCCGCGTAAAACTGTTGTCCATTACCGTGAACCAGTATCATTTCCACCTAGGATTTCAAAGATCACATTTTTATCCACAAGACGGAATTCCTTCTACTCCTGTTGCTGTCTTGTAAACTGAGCTATTGGATTAGACAGGAAGAATGTCGGAACAGATGGAACGCACATGGTGCCCATTGTAAAAGGCAAACCTCCATGTTGTATTGCAGGATATATGATCCTGTCGAACAGTCTCTAAGAGATAAAAAAGGAACCTGATGAAGATGTTCATTTCTGTGACTATATGACACTGTCATATTATAAGAATTAGATCAACAGTTTATTTGATATATATTATTATATTTTGAAAATAATAAAAGACATTTGAGATATTAAGGGAGATTCAAAATCAAACACTGTGGAAGCCCTGGTGGTCAGTGGAGGTACTGACTGTCAACTCTGTGGCCAGATAATCAGGCTATAATTGCTCACCACTCATTGTTTCCAAATGCCAATATTTACATTTACATGTGCTCATTTGACAGACACAAAGCACCTGAAAGTGAGGGACGTCACTAACGCGGGATTAAGCTTCAGTGCAGTATGGAGTGTATTTACCACATCTATTCAGTAAGGAGATCAATCAAGTAAAGATGTTCAGCAAAGTGCTGGCAGACATGTTAGGGTGTTGGAAATGTTAGTAGAGAAGGGGCTATCTGAAAAGATAAGTCTTCAAGAGGATGTTGAAGACAGTGAGAAACATTCCTGCTCTGGCAGTTTTTGGTAGCTTGGTAAACCATCAAGTAACCACAGATGAGAACGGTCTGCACTGTCATTACCACGTGTGCAAGGATGGCAATGTCAGATGACATTCCTTGGTGGATTGCAGTGGCTGAGACGAACCATAAGCCTGCACAAACAATCATGTTTTTCTTTTTTTTTTTGTTTTTTAATAAAATTCCTTGGTATACTGAGCCTCAATCATTAAATGGAAAGCTGTAAGTATGCCTCACTAGAACTGCCTGTGATGGCCAAAACACTGCAGAAACCTCCTTCCTCCATGCCCTCTCAAACCTGGAATTGGGGGCTGGTGTTTATGTTCACCAATTTTTCTGTTGAAAACAGAAAAGAATATGTAAATCCAGCATGTGTGGAGGTGAGAAATGATCCAAAGTACAAGTGTAGCTGCTTGGAATAGCTATGAAAAACTTCAAAGATGTGGCTGAGCAACACACTGTAAGCTCCACAGTTTGTGTCATGTCATGTTTGTATTGGCCCATGGACCTTTGTTTCATGTCATTCCCTATCCCTCTCCCCCATTTCCTGTCACCTCTCTACAGTTGGCTTTCTAATAAAGGCGAAAAATGTCCTTTGAGTAATTATTAAGTAAGACAACAATTTGGATGTCCTCAGTGATTCAGGCAGACTCTTCCAGAGTCTGGAAGCTCTCACTTCATATGCATGATTTCCCTGTGAGTCTTGGGAAGTTCAAAGGAACTTATTGGCAGACGTATGGGTACATTCCAGAGAGCGATGAGTGCAAAATGCAGTCTGAGGTTCAGCCATTAACCACCATATACTGTGATTGGAAAATCTTATAGAATGAATTCCAATTTCAGCTGGAAACCTGTTTATCTTTTTCATTTGATAAGTGCTGGGCTTCTGGGTTTTGGGCCATTTGTAAAACCGGGGGGGGGGGCATTATTTAATGCCAGAGTAAACAGAGCAGAAGCAGTTGCTTGATGAGATAAAAGCACAAAGAACATTTTTGTGGTTCAGTTGTGGATACCTTTGACCTTGAGTTTAGATTTTTTTCTGATCCAGAAGGAGCCTGTTTTACATGAAGTCACACCAAACTGATAACACTTCCTGTGAAACTCCTGAAATAGCGAAGTGGACAGGCAGAAAGTTTTGACAGAATCCTCCCAGGCAATGTAAGCTGTGAGCAGACTTCCTACAGCGGAAAAAAAAAAAAAAAAAAAAAAATCTCCCTTGTGCTATCTCCTACTTGCACTTCAACAACCCCCCCTCCACACACAACTCAGACTGAGCTTCTGCCTGCCAAGGCTATGATGACTTTCCTCTCTTCCTAACATGTAGTTTCACGATTCTGGATCATCTGCTAAAGTCATCTCGCCCCGACCCCCAACCCCTCCCCCCTTCCTACCCCAGAAGACATTTGAGGCCAATAAAACAGAGATAATAACAAGAGACAACTTGAAACAAGAAAATCTGATTCTCTTAACAGAGAGCAATGCACATCCAGGGAACAAAATGTCCAGCATACACAAATTTTTCAGTGCTAAGCTGGACATTTTCTGTTTTGTTTTCTATTATAAATCTGCTCTAGAGAAACAAGAAAGTAGAAATGATTATACACTATCTTTATTGTAATGTCACTCAGATTGATTAGGATAGAATCTCTGATTTCAAGCAGGAATAAGGAGGCACAAGGGCTTAATAAAGATCTATAATTGCTGTCATTTGAAAAATATATTTACCTTTGCATTGGTGCTTTTACTAAAGTCTTTCCAGTGTTACTCTCCCCACTTCCAGTCTGTTAGGTCCTGAAACTGAGGATTTAACAGTTCTTAGCTTAA
The DNA here is from genome assembly GCA_021432705.1 of Caranx ignobilis. Lineage (NCBI taxonomy): Eukaryota > Metazoa > Chordata > Actinopteri > Carangiformes > Carangidae > Caranx > Caranx ignobilis. Next base: position 20,145,465 of record MU269983.1, read on the forward strand.
TTAGCTTCTTTGATAATGTAATCCAAAAGCCATCTGGTCTGCAGTGGTATGTGTGTGTGTGTGTGTGTGTGTGTGTGTGTGTGTGTGTTTAGCATGAAGCACATTTCCATCAACTTTAAGTGAAGGAAAGTTTGTAACCTACACCGGGGGCCCTCCTGGGTGCCCACATGTGAACGACGTATGCTGCAGTGAACCCAGGGTCAACTTCCTTTACCCCAAAGAGAAATGAATTGTTTCCTCTGTCTTCCTGGTGAACTCCTGATGCAAGGGCACCACATCCTGAGAAAAACACCTTACAATGAGTGAATCACCAAGTACTGCGTCTACACTCCATTCTGCCACTTAATTATAATTCAGAGGAAATGGATCATTGACCTGAGTGAAGGAGGGGTGTTTAACTAAAAATGAGCTTTTCAAGTTGATTAAGTTGAGTCATTTCATGTGTTCATTTATTATAATAATATTCTGGAGTTTCAGCTAACTTTACAAAATGAATGTAGATTCCAATAAGATAGAATATGGCTACAGCTGAAACTGATATTTCTGGGGCACTTCAGAGCACAACTGTCATTGTATGAAATTCATTCAGTGAAATGCTCTGTAAAGCTGAAGGAGACTCAGCTTTACAGCTGATCTGTTGGACAGTTCAGGTCAAATGAATGATTTACAAAACGTGCTTCATGTCAAATCTATGAGTCACTGTCATGCATTTAGATTAGCTGTTTTTTGTTTGCTTTTGTTTCCTTTTTCCTGTTGGCAGTCTCACAGTACTTTACTTTCCATTTTCTCCTTGCTGAATCCCACATCTCAATAATAGATTCTTGGCCAAAGGGAGCAGTGGATCAAGCTGACACTTACAAACTATGACCTTATAGAAGTCGCCAGGTACCTCTTTATACATCAGCCCATCACAGAGCAACATTCATGTGTTCCTGGCCAACTGATGAATACATAGACTTTGTACTCACCTTTTGCCTCTGTTTTGGTCTCCCTCAACCACCAACAGATTAGTTTACATTGCTAGGCACTGCAGCTTTTGGCTAACTGTGTCACGTGCAGTGAATTTATCAGAGCTTTTTCACTGGATAATACTATCTTTATTAGCATTGATGCATAGCTGAGCTGAGTAAGAAAGCAGTGAGTTTGAAAAGACTGGAAGAGAAAAGGCAGTGTTGTTTATCTTCTTGTAGGTCTCACTCTGAATTGGCTGAACAAGCCAAATGTATCTGCGTATTTAACCTTTCACTGCCCATGTGTCCTGATAACTTCAAAACACACTTAAAATAGGCAGTTGATGTGCAATCAGAACAAGTCACCACAGACTTCTGTCTGTTTGAGAAGGTCTGGTAGGAATGTCGGATGATGAATGAGGAAACAAAGCCATAACACAACAGTCATCAGTCACAGTCACAGACAAGCTCCTCCACTGAGGGAGATAATAGGTAATGTGGGGAAGGGATTTCCTCAGTAATGGGGGAGGACTAAAAGGGGAAGTGAGCAGAAGATCTCATTTAAAGCAAAACCTAAATTCACATTACTGGAGACTTCCATATGGAAAAAAGACTTACATTGCCCTGTACTGTATGCATCAGTATGGCATGATATTACAGTTCTTCAAAGATGAAGAAGAAAGAAGAAGAATTCCTTCCCACAAATGTAGGCTTACTAATCTTACTCTTTTAAAGCTAGCTTCAAATTGAAAGATGCACTGATTCTGAATGGCTTCAGCTATTCTTTAAGTTAGCTGGAGCAACCGGAGAACTGGAACAACCAGAGCACATGGAGTGGTATAACAGTTTCAGAGTGGCCTGATGCCTAACCACATGTACATTTGGTTTTACATGGTTGTGGGGAAATGATTTGTACCTTGTGGAAAATATGAGGAGGACTGAGGCGACTGAGCATGAGTCATTGGCCAGCTATCTTTGAGGGGGATGGAAGTCCTGCCTTTGAGTGCCGGACTCAGACATTTGTTTACTTTCCAGACAGAGGAGTTGAGAGGCACAGGAGGGGGAAAATGGTGGTCAGAAATGCAACGCTTTTCAATGTTAGAGGTGATAGTTATGATACAATATTCTTACAGTAAAAGCACTTATTGAAGTGATTTGGGACATGGCAGGGGTTCATTTAAACTTTGTCTGTATGTGATTATCACCAGGTTTGGTTTATAAGCATGCAGCTCCAGGTGCAGAGCTTTCCTAATGGGTTATATTAAATAGAAGAGAATAAACAGTTCATGTACAAACAACCAAAATATTATTATTATAGTCATGTATTATTAATATTATTTGTCAATTTCACAAAACTGTTCATTTTTCGTTTATATCTCAATTATGATGTGAGTCTCTCTTGTTTTTTTTCCAAAGAGTGGTTTGCCTCAGCAGATGAAGTTCCCATGAGATCATGGCGAGTCAGAGGATCTTAGTGTCTGACAGAGAGGCAGGACACAGCCAACTGGGAAATTCTGATGACTATTCAATAGTTTAAATAGCCAAAACTCTGAGAGCTGTGTGGGTTGCCCACTGGGATCAGGCTGTCCTTTACAAGGACCATACCATTCTTCAGAACTTAATGTTGACTATAAACTGTGTAGGTGTTGAGTATGTTCCTCTACAGGTTTGTGCTGACAATTTATTTCCTTTTTTAGACATTCAATGAGTTCATTTGACTGTCAGTTACCATAAAATGTTGTATGGACATTGGAGCCTGCTGACTCTGTTGATCACATGACTCTGCTTTTAGTACCACCAGTAACCAGATGATGTTTTCCATTAAAAGCTGAACAGTATGTATCTGGTACTAATCCCCTTTAATTCCTGTGCATGAGCCAATTCTTGGTTTAGTATTCCGCCAAATAAACATTGTGAAAAGTTTCCCAGTTTCTTTAAACCAGCATTCCAGTAGATTCATTGGCACTGAATATATCAACTTATTGTGACAGAAGTGTTCTCCATCTTTTAAAATATTCTCTGATATTTTTATTCAATTTAGGTCCATTGATCTCAGAATCAGAAATTTGCTCAATACGGGACACTACATTGATGCTGAGATATTTCAGCTCCTCCATTCATAGTATGTGGGTTGCATCAATAGTGATATAGGGAAGAATAGGAATAGAATAGGGAAGGTCAAACCGTTGAAAAGGGGTGCTTTGCTCTTGTTCCAGTTGACTTTATATCCTGAAAATTCCCCAAACACATTTTTAAGCTTAAGTTTATTTGTTAATTAAGATCCCATCAGCTTCTGCACACCATCAGCTACTCTTCCTTCAGTCCATACAGATTACATGGTGGCAAAAAGTAATGTTCACACTAGACACAAACACTCACATGATCTTAACTCAGAGGGTGAAGACAACATTTCATTTGTTTTAACACGTGGTTTAAAGTGGTTTAAAATAAAGTGCATTGCATACACATAGGGCCAAAGCCATATCTTTACGAGACGGTGAATAAATGTGGCCATTTGACCTTATAAAAGCTTTTTTTTTTTTTTTTCCAGAATCCAGCGATAACATTATCGCTGGATGTTGAAGTGAAGCAACTGTATGCATTATTTGAAACATTCTCCTCATATTGTTTGAGGCATGTTGTCCTTTTACAAAACCTGTGTGGTCTTGGTGGATCAAGGTGGCAAATACCCACTGATTTAGGCTGATTATAAACACTGTGCGACTGGAAGCTGGTTATGGTTAAAAAAAGAGAGAGAATTGTTGAGGAAACAGAAAGCAGAGGATGGATTCTCATGTCATTTGCTCAAGGGCCTTTGTAAATAATTCCTGTGCCTTTTTTTTAATACCACCATGAAGATGACATTTTTAGCCAGTTAAGTTAAGATATCTTGGGGACTACTTGGTGGATTTCCATGAAATCTATTGTGGATATTCAGAGAATTAATCATGGCATTTTTTTCAGTTTCCCTTTGTAGAATTTCCATACAAGCTTAAGAAATATCAGGAGCTAAATCAGAACTTGCCTTGGCTTTAGTTTTGCAGCCAAAGTATCCTACTAAAAGAATTTTACATTGAACAGGACTGAACTTGAGTGTTTGTCAGTGCAGCAAAGGCTTTATACAGGCTTAAAGCACTTTGCATGGCCTCAGGGTGTGCAGCACAGTTGTCAAACTGTGTGGAAACTGGCAGGCAACCTGGCTGTTTGTTGTATGTGTGCTGATGTTTGATGGAGGCCTTAGACTAGTCTTGAACAGATGAAGAAATACTTGAGTTCATACTTTTTCAGTGTAATCTGACACACTATGTCCCCCAGGCATTGAGGCCTCATCCATGAAACAGAGCTAAAACAATGACAGACATGAGGGTACGAGCAGATTAGACAAAGCCTGTGACTTCACCTGCAACAAAGATTTCCTTCAGATCCCCATTTTCAGGTTAAGAGGCACTCAAATGGTCATAAGATGGCTTTCAGCAGTGCTCATCAAGGCATTTACATGTCCTCAGGCCAGTTTTTAAAGTAAACTGATTAGACTGAAAATTCAAAAAAAAAACAAAAAAAAAAAACAACAACAACAAAAATGTTCCAAATGATAGACTTTCCCTGTGTTTCATTTGACATGTTGATCCATAAGAAGATTTACTTGTGGTTTTAAGAACCAAACATCATGACAGTGTGGTTTTCTCTCAGCCTTCTCTCGGAGCTCTAATAATAACAGGTCAGTGAGTCAATCAGGAGAAAGGAAGCTCTGAGCCTTTCTCCTAATTGGCCGACTTTTCCAAGTGAAAAAATATAGCCTATAGCCTATATAGCCTATATATATGTGTCTGTGTGTGTATATATACATATATAATACAATACAATAATATATGAATATATATATTATTGTTCTATTTTGTGTATTTTTTATTCAGATTTTTTGTTTTAGCTGAACTTTTTGGGGTGTCATTTCTAGTCCACCTTTCCCCTTGCTATAGGGCTAAGTTCATGTGGTTGTTTACAAGACTCCCAGTGAAGGACTACCTAGGTGAAAACAGCTGTAACCCCACCTTTTAGGGTTGATTTGTTTAGTTTGTAGTTCTTGAAATGTACAACTGGCCCACTACTAGGAATCTGACTTTCTTATCCATCCACCTGTTTTCTGGAATATGTTGAAGTGGCTCTGCTAAACAATGTTGCCTGGATGACTTTCCCTTACTACTTCCTCTAGCTCCTCCTCCATCTCGTCAGATGCCATATCTCACGTCTGTTACTGAAGGAGGAGCGTCTCTCCATCCAGCTCCCTCTGGATCTCAGTGCTTCTCAAACTACACCCTGCTAAGCAAATTTATTTTGGTTGCTTGTGAGATTTAGCACAATCCACCGGTCACTATGTAAAAGCTAATGCCCATAAGAACATCCACATGCATACATGCATACAACAGTCAGAACCAGGGCCAACACAAAAGATGTATGGAAACATCTACTGAGAATTCCCAAATCACTCCTGTATCATACTTGTCTGTGTTCTTCTCTGTGTCCAGTCCAATCCTTCAAATTCTGCTCCACAATCTAACTAAAGCCACGTATCAAACTGCTGTATCCTTTTAACTCCTTTGAACTAACCTTAGCAGTGTACTAGGATGGAGAGGAGAAGGATTAAAACAGAGAAGAAAAGATTGTTCAAATCCATTGTGTTAGTGGTCATTTTGGCTTTTTCTCTTAATGACTACAAGTTGCCAATAAAATCCAGCTGCTGTCAAAGCTGCAGTCATTGTTCTCCACAAACAAACCAGCTCTCAGCCACTCCTGCACTCCAGTATTTCTTTAACAGAGTTTGTGTTTTCCTCCCTCCTTCTCCTGTCCTCCTGTTTTCCTCCTCTCACGTCTGCCATCCATCTACTGAGAGAGAATGGGAGACTTGGTTTTGGAGATGCCCCCACCATCACAATTAAGTGATACTGATAATAATAATAATAAGACATCCGTACTTACTTAATGGTGGGACCCACCCTCTTAAACCATGAGAACTGGTTTTGCATGATCATACATTCCATTTCATCTTAGCAATATGAGCTACTTGAACCTTTCACTTCAGTTTTAAACCATACTTTTGCACAGAGCATCGGTCCAATTAGGAGAATTTGGTGTAATAGCAAAGGCAGTGTTCATCCAAGCCTGTGTGACCACAATCTGGGGAGCAATTCTGCATACAGAGGCAGAAAACTCCCAGGCCTCAGAAGGCTGGGGTGATCTTGAGCCATCTCCCCTTACAGTGCACTGAAGATGAGGTCAAATGAACCCTATAGTCCCTGAGAATATGAATACGGAAATTGCCTTGAAATGTACTAAGAATAAGACCTGAGGCTATACAGTTTTTCATTTAATAACAACCCTCCTCTTCATTTTTACTGGTTGCCTGGAGGATATGTACATACATACATATAAAATCTATTGACATGAGATAAAAATGAAATTGAACAAGTTATGATACATGAAAAGTAGTGTGATTTTCACTAAATCCAAGACAGAGAGCGACAGAAAGAGACCGGAGCCTATTTTCTAATGAGAAAGTTATAGTCCACTACGCAGGGATAATCACTAGGTATAAAACAAATGCATGTACTCTGGTGATGTCACACTTTTATTAGGATGGTGTGTGAGCCTTTTCTTTCCACAGCCGAGAGGGGGAAAAAACATCATGGCTCGCATATTCCAGTTGCTTCTACAGATGGGTAAACCACCCCTGTGTGTCTGGTGAGTGGGGGTCTCCTCCAGCCCAAACTGGAATGTACCAGGGTAATTTATCACTCTGAGGTCTGTGAGTCAAAAGGAAAGAAGAAGAAGAATCATTCTCCAAAGGAAAAAAAGGTTTAGGAAATCTATGTGAAGAATTTCACAATAAAAGTTTTTAAAGCTACCTCTGTGCAAGTAAAATGCCATAAACACAAAAAGCAACAAATCTTATTTATTTGTTATCATCAAGAGAAAACAAAGTGGAAATTTGAAACTATTTCTCAGCCACAGCCCTTTAATAAATCATGGCTGTAAAGAGTTCACTCTGACAGTACAAAACTTATCACTTTAGCCACCCTTGACTTTTATAACAACAGTATCTGTTTGCCTTTAAATGTTCTTTGCAGCATGCCTGCTGCATGCCTGTGCAGACACCCCTTAATGTATACATAGGCCTTAAAGCAGAATGACCTGCCTTCACTGCAGAGCTGAGTGATGGAGAAGGAAAGCGAACTACAGGCAGGTACTGTTACAAATAGCTGATGGGTGAGTAATGACAGCTCTTCAAAAAGTTATTTATTCAACCATGTCGGGTGGTAGTTGGTACAGGTATGGAGCATTCTCAGCTCTGCTCGACCCTGATCTCTGTCTCTTGTCATCTTTTTTTTCCCTTTTAACTGGGAGGCATTGATGATGTGTTGAGTTTCCTTGCCAATAATTCATGGTGTACACCTTCCTCATCTTGTACTGACTTGTAAATCTACTAAAGAAAGAGAAGCTAAGCAAGTCGTTTTATCTTGTATGCAGATAAATTAGATTTATAAACTGAAATGTGAATGTTTTCTCCTCATTTCACTCATTTCTCCTCGGGTGAATTTATTCGGCCAGTAAACCAGACCATGTTCTGAACTCATGATTTAACATCTCTTTTTCAGCAAAAAAAAAAAAGACCCTCAGTGTTTCTTTATAGGCAAAATATGAATTGTTTTGTTCTAGAGTTCTATGAATTCTGCTGACTAAAATTAATTTGAGATAAAATGTTGTGATTTTACCACCATGCGTACTGACATGCTGTCTGCATCTACCACCTACACTGACAGTCATCCACCCATCTATTAACTATACAGCTTTTCCATGCAGGGTCTCACTGGGAGCTAATCCCCACTGGGGGTACTAACCACTGCACCATAATGCTGTCCTCCTTGTGTTTATGCAAGAAAAAGCCCCTGTGAAAATACAACTCAGCCTTATCCTCTTCAGTTTCACTGTCATTACATGCACACATTGTGCAGCCAACAATTGCTCAAACCTCAGAACTTTATTATTCCCACAGTGTCCAAAGACACCAAATATGTCTGGCTGGATTTTGGAACTGTGAAAAATATGATACACAAGACATGACGAATATTTCCATTTGATGAAATGGTGTAGTCATACAAAAAACATGGAATCTACATTTTGAATTTTTCACTCAATTTAACCACTGCACTGAGGAAGAAGAACTCAAACCGGGTGATAATTATTGTTATTCACACATTATACTGTCAGGCGTCCTTAAAGCTACAGTTCCCAGAGTACTAGAATGAAAATTAAAGAAAAATAGATGTTAAAGTGACGCCTTCATTTGACATAGTGTTATTGATGATCTTGTCTGTAATCATCATATTTTAGGCAGTGCATTCCCACAAGCTGGGAGTGATGTGCTGCTGTGTACAGGGCCATCTGCAAAAACATTTTTTTTATTTTATTTTTTTTACATAAAACTAACAACAACAACAACAACAACAACAACAACAAAATAGTGTACACTTTATTTTGAATATTTCACCACTGATGTTACTGTCAAACATTATCCTTGGAAGTCTTAAAACTTTAAAACTTTAACTGATGTGTTATTACACACCAGTGCATCTACACTTGGCTCCATCAGCAGATCTGCAGAGAGCTGTGGTCACACTCACCAAAGTAACATCTAAGACAAAATATCTCATTTTGATCACTGGTATATTTTGGGAAACAGTGTGTTTGAGGATCAGATACTAATTGTAGAATATAGGTAAAATGGGGTTATATGTATGTGTGTATATGAGACACAGAATAGTATAGCTTGAAAATTCAGTGCTGAGACTGCTAAGTCTGCGGCTCACATTCAGTGCATATGAAAATCACAATTCAGCAATTAGCACATCCTTTGTGGTTTACAAGGCCAACAACCTCCCAGTTGGCTATTTCACTGGAAAAGGCCTTCTGCCTCCTGTTGTTTAAAATCTGTTTGCTATGTGCACCTCATTATATCTGAGGGCAGACTTTCCCTTCAGTCCTCTGTCCATTGTTCTTTTGATATGTTTAGACATTCATCTGAGTGTATGTGACCTTTTTTGTGTCTGGACCTGTACAGTAAGAACATGTTCCCATCCCTTCAAACTGTGCTCTGGAAATTCTTTTTTTTCCCCACGATGTATCATATTACATTGTTTTCATTTGGTCCTTTTACAGGCACAGTGGGTCTCCAATATAGAAAGAGTGCATTTTTCGATTTTCCTCCCAACATACTGCAGCTGGGTTATGCCTACCACTTATGCCTACTACCAAAAATCCCACTATGCTGTATTTAATTCTGTCTCATTTGCTTTGTGTACTTGACACTATTTGTTTTGATATCAGATACTTTACTATTTGAATAAAATTGATGCATGAATCATAATGCTAGCATGCTTAATTTGGTAAGTCTCACACACACAGGGAGAAGGAAGAACCACAGAGAAAGAAGGAAGCCTGTCTGAGACGAACGCTCGACGATGACCTCAGCGCACAGATCTGTTCACCACATTAGACTGGAAAGGCTGAGTTAATTATGCTTGTTTCCTGGAGATGCAGAGAAGGCTGGGGGTTGAACTCCCCCAGTCTGGTGAGAGTTGAATCAGTTTGCCCCCTATAAAGTTGTGGTTAACTGCTGAGTCACATTCCCTGTAGGGAATGTAGTTGATGGTACAAAGGCACAGTGGACACACATGTAGCAGTTCAGAGCTGCTGGAGTGGAATGTGTGCTGCATATGTAGGGTGTTAAGTTTAGGACCTGGCAACATTTTAACATTAGAGAATATGTGTATGTCTTCTCTCATATCCCGCAATTTTCCCAGTGGTCCACTGTTTAGATTACGGATTACTGATAACCCTATAAAAATGTAGTATTGTTACTATTTTGTTTACTTTATGAAAGGAATGTAACTTTTACTTTTGACACAATGTTGAATAGTTGGTGTGATTAGACCTTAGATCAGGGCAAACAAGACATATACTGACTGACCACTCGCTCAGCCATTACCATATTCTTCTTTAGTCACTTGGAGGCTGGAGCCAATCCCAGATCACAGTGGAGGAAGGTACACTCATGCTCATATTCACATGCAGGTATGGGGAGAGCATGCAAACTGCCTTATTCCTGACCAGTTAAAGCTAAAAGTAGACATCAATCACAGCAATACCTGAATGAATGCAGTAGGAACAGCATTATACCTCACAAGGACCTGATACCCGTTCATACATTATGAAAATCACTGCCTCCTTGTGGTTGCAGCCGGATATTGTCTCTGAAAGCTGGTGTAACCCATAATAGGGCTGAGACCATTGTTATTTAACATGTCTAATGAATAGTGCATATTCATGGAGCATTGTGGTCTAGGCCTACACCTGAAATCGCGTTAATTGTGCACCTTTATGCGACGTCACTTCCTGTCATCACAGTAGGGAGACAGTAGCAAAGAGTATCTTTGAAAGTAGCAGTATGCCCACGGACAGACGTCAGCAGCGGTGAGCTGACCCAGCTTTCCCTCCTGACAGGGTGTGAGCCATATTAATGTTTGGTGAAACTCTGGTGAGTTAGCAAGTTATGTTAGCTAGCTATTTGCTAGCTGCTGTGAAGAAAAGGGAAGCAAAATTTGCCATTAACATCATATAACTTGGTGTTAAACAGACAAACGTAATTATGTGATGTCTTTCAGTGATCCCGCTCGATGTTGGAGCACATTGTGTCATCGTTCATCATCATCTAAGCTAACGCTAGCGCGAGATGCTAATCGCGAGGGCAAGACGCTAATGCTAGCTAACCTATATAGTTATTTGGATAGTGATATGTTATGTCACAGTTGATTAAAGTTAACAGAGGTAAAGCTCATGCTTATTGTTAAATTATGATGAATCCTGGTAAACAGAACACACAGTGGACCATTCAAGGATCAATTTTACTTGTCTTGAAATCATGAAGCACTTTATTTTGTGTAATTAGCTCACTTTAAGGTTTAAACTGCAATTAAAGTGTGGTGCAATTGATTCTGGCTGTATAATTTCCCATTGTATAGTAAATGTTTACTTTTTAATGTTTAATTGCAAAGTATTTAAAAGATGAGCTTAAAGATACCCGTGAAGTTTGCTTTTGGTTATAAAAGAGTCTCATATTAATGTGGATGATCTACATCACCCACACTTGTTTATGTGTCCACTTTCCATAAATATATCGTTTTATCTTTGTAGTTATTTTGATGTTATTATTTAGTGGTCGACTCGCCCTGCATTTCCTTGGAAAGACAGAGTGATTTATGGCAAATAGTGGTTTGACAGGATGCAGAAATTATGTGTCAGTAGCATAATGGTAATTCATGATTTTGGAGATCTTGTGTAGAAACTGAAATAGAATCACATAACCCTACAACTCTGCACTTTCTGTGTAGGTGGTTTTACCATGTTACTCTGGTGAACTGCAGAGAAATTTGAAGACCTAGATGGCGGTGTGGCCAGCTGCAGAACCTTCCCAGGAAGACTTCAGATCATCTGAGTCACACATTGTGACCACAGGTAAGACACATAGATTATTCACCTACCTGGGTAGTAGTAGTTGAATTAGTCTTAGTGGACATTGACGAAGGACAGAATCACATAGTTCATGCTTTAAATTTGTTCTTGTAACTTTCCTCCCTGGTTAACTTAGTGGCCACACTTTGAACAAGTCATTCAATCGTTATGTCAAGAGACAAGGTTAAGTTACAAATTTAGAGGTCTGGTGTTCTGCATAAAAAGGAATGGGGACATATGCCCCACCTAAATTAATGTTCCAGTCCACCACTGGTAACATACTCACCAATACTGCACATAGAAATACAAGTTGCCAGACAGACATGTAAGGCCCAGCTTCACCCAAAACAATCTTTTTCCTGTTTGTTTTGAGAAAAAAAAAACAGCATTGTTTCAAGAAATATCTGCGTACACATGGATTCACTGAAAATGACTCAAAACGCTGTAGACCATATGCCAGGCCTGTGTGGCGCTGTAATGCTTCCACACAAATACACCAAAAACAGAGAAGAAGATGGAAAGCTTCCCTGCTGTATTCAAAGTCCAAACAGTATAGGTCTACTAAATGTTGCCTGGGAGTTGTGTCAGTGTATATATGACAATTGATGATGATTTAACAGATGCGTTTCAGGCGCAGTGTCCTAGGGAGCTGACAGTAGTCGGTTGTTGTTGTTGGTTCATCATGTCTAGTGGTGTGGCTCCGGTTACAGGTTAGAGTTGTGGGAGGTATGACATTGTTTCACAGAAGATCCATTTTGGGTGTCTACAGGAAAACCATGGGGCGGCATTTTGAGATTTACCGACTCTGGGACCCATTTCCAAAAATTACCCTCTTTGCCCCCTGCCTCCCCCCGGAAAACGTTGTTCCCAATTAAATGATAAAAAAAAACGTATGCGGGTTCACTGAAACCGGTATCCATGTGGACGGGCTCTAATTCAGCTCCTTGTTCAGCCTTGTTAAACAGAGTAGACATGTAAGGCTGTGCCACACCATGGCACACAACATTTAGGGAGGGGGTGGGTTTGGGAAGTGGGGGTTGTTTGACACTGTTTACACAGTTCATTTCAGGCAGCAGGCCATGTTTTCCTCTATGTAGATGTGTCTGGGTTTGTGTTTACGCAGGAGTTAGCATTTATACTGCCCTTCCAATAAAGACTGTCAAAATCCAGCAGACGTCTTGATGTATGGCTCACATGTGGGCAAGATGTTGCACTTTAAAGTGGCATCCAGCATTTCTCATCAGTGTCCCCTACAATTTGGGTTCACCCATAAAATACACAGAGGTCAGCAAATGTTACTTTTGAATGTCTGCAGTGCACTTGAAGAGATACTTTAAAGATACAGTGAGTACTTTAAAGGAACCTATAACTTTTAGATGAAATTCACTTCTTGGCACAGAAAAAAGTATTAAGTTTAGCCCAACAGCTACTGAATCCGCCAAGAATAGAAGAATAGAACTGCATTAGCACCTACGGTGTTTGTTTTTGATGTTATCAGCCGTTAAGAAAACATGTCTTTCCATCACAAATTACAGTTCAACAAAAACAGGCTAAAAGTAAATGCACATTGGTGTCACTGTGATGCATCGCGGTATAACAAAGGAAAAAGTGCAGCCCCTATCACCTACAGGAAGCATTGTGCTGCAGCATGTTAATGACAGGAGCAAGCTGTACAGGAGCTATAAGAAAGTATGGGCAGTGTGGCAGGAAATAGAGCACTGGCATGAAGAGATGCGGGGCGGCAGCAAGCTGCTACTGTGGGGCTCTATGTAGAAAATGATGGTAGTGGTTGTTTTTGTCGCAGCTCGTTCAGACTTGTCTGTAGTATAATCATGTCATGTCAAGATGCAGTGATCACTACAGAGATTCTTAAATATCAGATATGCAGCTACTAAAAAAAGAAGACATTAGAAAAAAGAATGTTTGAAATTGAATCAATGAGATTAGTTAGTAAAACAGTGTCTTTATCTTACAGATATAGACAAAGTTATGATGGCATGAAATACTTTGTCTGCTATTGTGAGCTGTAGATTTTCTTGACTACATCATTGAAACAGCAGCGAAAGTAAAAACACACCACATTGTATGGTCATTTGTCTTAGTACATGGAAAGTAAAGTCCACAACATGGCACATATTTTCTGATGGGCCAGTGAAAGAGCGCTAAATGAGTTACAGAAGTTAGTGGATCAATGGCAGGATTGTGCACACGATGTGCTTCTCATGATGTTTCTCAAAATCTTGGAAACCTTAGCTGGAGAATACAAGATTAGTTTCCTGCATTAGCATTAGCAGGGAGGGCGTTGACCAGGTAATATTCTGAGCCACCCACAGTTTACAGTCTTGTTTTTTTTATTTTTTCCGTTGACCGTCCTGTTTTTTTCAATCTTTTACTTTAGTGTGGGAGAATGTTAATGTTGCAACACAAAATAAACTGAAGGAATAAGAATCAAGATGGTGTACATGCGTTGTTTTATGGCTTGTGTGGTTTCACGTGGTTTTAGACTAGTTTTGCTAATGGCTTGGATACACTATTCAACAGGGAACTCTGTTGTTCTATTGTTCCACTTATCACACCCTTTGGGTCTTTGCGGGAGCTAAGGCAACACAGATGTTGTTTGCTGAGTTGTAATTGGTGGTACTGCTCTTCTGCTGCTCTACTCCCTGTACTGTGTGGCCCACCACAGCAATCCCTGTCTTCACGTGTCACAGGGAGCCTGTCCTCTGTCTGATGTGGCTTGTTTCCCACTGAGAACCTTTTTGAAACAGTTGTGTGATCTGATTTAATTTCATTTTAAACCACAAAGCTTTTTCTTTTAGCTGAAGATCAGAGACTAATACACACTCAGTATTTTCTAACATGAGTCTTAGGACTCACCTTTGAGACCACAGTCCATCATCCTGACTGTTGGACTGTTCCTTTAAGATGTTCAGCTCTGTTGAAACAGGCTCCCACGGGGCATGGTCTTCATCATTTGCACAGTTGCAGTCTCAGTGCTGCCAACTTCCTTTCAAAATGTCTGCTCGGGCTTCTCTGAACGCCATTTTCCAGCACCGGCCTCTACTGGCATCGTGCTTTTAAGGGATGTGTGACATATGAGCTTTATTTCAACCATACTTTTCTCATGTTTGAGTTCATTACCTAAATAAAATAACATAACAGTTTAACAACTGGAAAGGTTTTAATGCCATCACTTACAAGACAGGAATCATTTGTTTAAACCCGTGTTACTAATAACACACCAGATCATGTGCATTATTGTCAAAACTTGTAAGTAATAGATGCGTTGTGTCACAGGTTTGAGCAATAAACATACATTTGAATTAGAAAAATGTTTCCACAGTGATGTCGGGGAGTGGAGCTGTGGTACTGAGGTCCTGCCCATACATGGCCAAACCCAGCTGTCAATCAGGATGTTTCCTGCTGTTACAGCATCCTGTACTGTAAGTAATTAAAAACAAAACTTAGCAGGAAAAAAATGTGCCTGAATTTTAAGTTCAATCCTTGACCCATCCGCTCACACTGATGGAGGGGGTGGAGTTTAGTTTTCTGCTGTCATGCTATATCATTTGCTGGTTCTGTCTTAACTTCTCCTGGTCACTCTCCCTGATGCCGATGAGATGCGTAAGACATCATTATGCATAATTGCAGAGAAGCAGGCCATTATTATCAAACACAGAATCTGTACACAAAATAAATTAATAGCCTTAATCAAATTTCACAGAAGGCAGGAGAGCCTGAGAGGGAGGAAAACTGATTTCATGTGAGATTATAAACACTGGAGAAGCTGTTTGATTACATTGTTACTTGAAGAGCTATTTCTCAATTAATGCTGATTTGTAAAGATTTCCCCCTCTCCCTCTCTGTGGTCTGCAATTCCCCTTCACCACAGAGACTTTTTCCAGCTTATTTATGCTAACATGTTATATTTGAAGGGATGGGATTTCACATCACACAGCACACACAGTGCAGTGTTGAAAATCTTGCACATGAGTTTTTCATATTCATGCCATTTATTTTTACTACTGGTGTACCACAATCCAGATGGACATAATGCATCTTATTTGATCCTTACTGTAGCATCTATGTAAGATGAAAATTGTACATTAAAATGATTCAGTTATGATGCATTGTCATAGTCATTGTCATCATACATGTGAGTCCCTCACTTCTACCAGTAACAGTCCGTAGTGAGTAAACTTATGAAGCAAATTTTTCAACCTGGGAGTATGTACAAGTCCTGTTAAGACTAATGTAATTTTAAAATGTATTACTTCCTCCCTCATTTATAGTGTGCAGACATATTGGCAACAAGTTAGCAGCAGATAAATTGGAGTCGTATTTCATTGAGTGAGTCCTTTCATATTACACAGAGTAATTTAAGTCAAAAATATAAAAAGCATGGTTTTCAGCATGGAGACTGAGCTGTCATTGTATGTCAGGAGTAGAAAGGTGGTTGAACTGAGTCAGGTAAATAACTGGTGGTCCTCAAGTGTTATTTTCTTTTGGGAGACCTGTAATCACTTGACAAACAGCATCGCCCCTGGGCCGCAAAACCCACGCGTTAGGTAATGACGGAGCCAAATGAAACATCCTGTAAAAGCACCTGAGGAAGTCTGTCTGAGGTCACATTAGGAAAGGACTTTTAACAGCCTCTGAATCACCTCCCTCTGGTTTCATTTTTGATGCTGCAGCACTATTCAGACAGCACTCATCCTGAACTGCTGTATTGTGGCAAGAAGGGGAAGGGCGGAGAGTGAAATTATCTTCATCATCAAATTCAATGGAATTCAGGCACTAAACGTTAACACAGTGAGTGACATCCCTGCTACCATGGGAATAGAACATGTTTTTTTTTTCTTTTCTTTTTCTTTAGCAAACAGTGCCAGTGGAAACTGATCCATCTGGATGATCCTCCAGCTGTGAAACGTCTGTCCTCCAGATTTAAACATCTTTAAACTTTTAAAACAACAGGGTTTACTGCACTATTATAATGTCCTGTAATCCACCCAAGCATTGTGTGCTAACCACTTGCCATAGATTCATCTAAAGAATAATGCAACAAATGTTCAGTCATTAGGATTATTAATGTTTGTTAGTTTATGTTGACAAACAGTGACTTTTGGTGTGTGTGGAGTTTTATATTTAAAGTTAGGGCACCCTCTTGTGGAGTAAGCCCATATTGCACATGTGTGAAAGCACTGGTTGTTAATGGTTCATGTTGTTAACCAGGAATCACAGAGAATAAAAGAGTTGTTTGTCTTTTATAGATCAAAATGTGGAGACTGAACAGAGGTCAAAAGCTGTCAGTATCATTTCTCGTCCTCCTGTTACATTTTTGTTTTAGAGTCTGGAAAGGTTTGTCTGGACGAGCAAACTTTCCTATTTTCCAGCTGACAACGGCACTAACTGACTCATGATCTGCTCCTGAAGATGTTCCACTGTTCACTTAGCTCCAGCTGTGTCTCTGTAACTGACACATTGTGTCTGAATGCATAGTCGCATTGAAATTATACAGGTGTTATGCCTGTTTTCTTTATATAAACCTAATAAGCAGCACATCACCTCCAAAAGGAAACAGAGACGCCAGTCTAAACAATATTTCATCTATTTCCATGATTTGCCTGAGTCTGTGGAAACGCTGTAGAACCAGATAACCATCAGAATGCACCTGGCTGTGTGCAGCTGCTCTTTCCAGTTGGGACAGTAAAACAAATGTAACTGTGGCTGTTTTTTCCAGTTAAAGACACAGTGTCCTGTCTGAACTTAGAACCCAAACAATCACACAGTCATATGAAATACTGAATATGATTGTAGGTGTGTTCAAAGCATTTTAGCAAACAGACAGAATCAAACATCTTTGAAATTTGACAGGGTTTACCACCACCAGTATGATGTCTTGTAATCTGGCCAAGTATTGTGTGGAACCCACTTGCCAAAAATACATCTAGAGATTTAATGCTCAGTCATTAAATGTGTTTCAATGTAAAAATGCACTGAAGGTTGTTTTGCATTCGACTTTACTCTTCATATTCTCATAGAAAATCTTCAGATGCTTTTATTTCTAGAGCATCAAAAGCTATAATCAAATTGATAATTGAGAATCATGTTAAGATAGTGTGCATCATATACAACCTTTTTATATTTTAAGTTAGGACACTTAGTAGTGGAGTAAACATTGCACATACAGCTGGTTTATGTAGCTACACATGGTCCCCCTTCTATGTCAGTGTGTTAACAATACTCACATGCTGTTGGTATGGTTTAATATGTTAATCAGGAATCACAACACTCATTCTTTTTCCTCTCTTTCAGCATCTGGAAAAGTTTGTCTGGATGTGCAAACCTTCCTCGGTCACATTTCCAACAGACAGTGACATTAACTGGCTCATGGTTGATAATCTGCTCCTGAAGATGTTCTATTATTCATTTAGCTCCAGCTGTGTCTCTATAACTGACACAAAGGCTTTGAATGGATAGGTTTTTCACATCACCTCCATCACCTTGGATACTACTCTGTTACCCAAATGATAACAAAGATTACCACTATAAACAATATATCTTCAATTTGAGATCAGTCAGGAGAGGCTAATGAGAGAATTCGAGCTATCCATACTTTTATTGGATTTCTTTTTACATTATATTTTATCATTTAAAGAGTGAAAGCTTGAGCTTAGTATTTCAGCTCTTCCAACTGAGCCTTTGGCTGCTCAGATGTGATGTGCAGCTTTTAGGCCAGTAGAGGGCAAGGCACACAATTAACTTTTAGCAGAACTGAATGAAAACCCACCTCAAGCATACGCTGTGGTTCAAAGCACTCTGAGGTGAATGCTCTCTCTTTACTAAGTGGCTATACTCTTTTATTAAGAACAAGTTTTCAGTTATATTTTTGACTACAGAATATGCAGGTGGAAACGCTGCCCTGCTTTTTGAGGATGTGGTGGAACAGGACAGGAGATTCATAGCATGAATGTGCATGATGTGACAGTCATGTCAACATGGAGTGGAATCACAAAGGAGAATCAAGGCCAGGAGAGCTGAGGTTGTCTCCAGAGGAAAGCAGGGACCTACTAGTCCTGTGGTGTTCCTAATAAAGTGCTCAGTGACTGTATGTCATTCTCTGAGTACTTTCTTGCTCTTTATATTAATGCATGTAACGATTATGTATGCATAATTCAACAAGATTCAAAGCACATGATATGTAATAAAAATTCAATATAATACACAACAACACAGACTGTAGTAAATGGATGTGTGTGTGCTCAAGCGTCTCTGCCAACTGAGTAAATGTACAACATAAAGAATAATGCAAGCATTAGTGGTAAACATGTTGCAGCCATGTACTGTAACCTTGCGAACAGCGTGTTGTTGTTGTTATTGTCCATCCATCAGTGCCTTCAGATGGGCAGGTTGTCCTCCAGAGTCACGTGGTCCTGCCGAGCATCCTTTGCAGATCCAGCAAGGCTGCGTGGCGCGTCTCCACTTGGTTGTTACGGTATGAACCAGCTCCACTGCCGCCGTGTGTAGTCGCAGCATCGCTTGCTTCCCAGTTTTTTCCCCCCACCTCCGGACTGATCTCTGCAATCACAGGTAAGCAGGCGAATTAGCTACCAAGGCGGTAACTAAAATGACAATGTTACATCATTGAGTGTCTAGTGGGGAAACCACGCACTGGCAATCAAAATGATGCTGAGTCGCTGTCCGGGTAGTTGATATGCAACAAAGACGTGCATGTGCCTGAGCAGATGAAATAACTGTGTGACGGGCCAGAGTGGAGGGGTTTTATTTCAACTCTGGCTGACATATACATGTAAATCAGTGCTGGAGAGAGCTCCTTGTGTGAGGGTGCAGGGCTGCACTGAGAAGCGCAGACGTCTTCATTGTGTACAGGTGGAGAAGCACCACTGCTCCGGAGGCGGTGGCTTTCTGATCGTATCATGTTGATAGTCGTTGCTGCAGTGTTTCGCCCATACAAAAGAAAGTGCATCATTAGCCGATCTCGAGGCTGTGGAAAGATCAGAGGCTGTGCTGGTCACCAGCGAGCCGCGTGAGACAGATTCAAGTTCAAACAGGAGCTGGAGGTGGATAAGGTCACATAGTAATGACTCAGCAACCATCGTCTGCTGAGGAGAGCCAACTGATGGTGCTTCACAGGGTTTCCCAGAACGAAACGGTCCAGGCAGCTGCCTGTTTTGTTCTTGTGGAAAGCAGCTGGCTGTGGTAACCCTACACCTTCCAGCCCCTATGTTTTATAAATAAGGAATTTCAGAATTGAGTGCAAGTATTGATTATTGTCCCACTTGTGTCTGAGCAGGGAGGAGCAGAGTGTGGGGTTTCAAAAGCCATGACAGTCCTCCAGGAGATTTCTGCAGCATAAAGATTATAACACACTTCAAATGATCCTATCTCAGGACAGTGTTCCTCATTTTATGTTACAACACAAACTGCAATAACTTAAGGTAAAACTTAATGATTAATCACAAAAGATGAAGTTAAACCTAGCTTAATTACACATGCTAAACATGTCCTACCTCAGCCCATGCTGACTCAGTGGTTTTTGATTTTGAGTCTAATGCTAATGTCAACATGCTACCACAATGACTAAGGCTAAGCTCTGGTGTTTAGCAGCTAGCTACTACGTTTACTGTTATCCACTATGTGACAAATTTCACATTACAGTGCTCATCAAAAAGTGATTAAATTGACGAGAAAAAGAATTGATGATGTTAAACATAGCTACTCGTCACTGAAGTTTTGTCTTTGGTGTAATGTGTTGTTAGGATATTCAAGGACAAGGTTAGCTAACTAGCACCAAGCACCAAAACAATGGCAAAACTGAGGCTATTTGGTCATAAAGTGTAAACAAATGTTAACCTGGTGATACAGCCTGAGGGGAACATGAATGATTACAATGTATGACATGACAATGGATATGTTTTACCCTGAACCACAAATGTCAAACTTATCTAGGTATCATGGATGTCAATGCAAACTTTTCTGACCTCTCTTGTCACAGTCAGATCATTGTTGTGTTTCAGATGATCACGCTTGCATGAACAGTTAGGCCTAAGTGGATTATTCAGAGGAATGAATTTTCATGGATGATGGTGCTGGTGTTAAAGCCGGTGTTTAAGGGTGCTGTCCGATAGTGTCAATCCTTGGCGCACATTGTTGGCGTGGAAGCAGAAATCTTAAACTGATATCATAAAGCCAAAACAAAACAATCGTGTGACTGACTTCACATACTGTGTGAAGACAGTGAGTCCTATGTTCTTTTCTGTGTTTGGATTAAACTGACTGATTTAAACTGTAGATGAAGTTTGGGTTGAAGGCCATCAGATCTGCTCCTTTATCACATCAAATTAATTACTTATCAGTATAATTCAGCAGAGTTATCTTTGTTCCCTCAACAATGATGACTTTGTCCTTGGAGCGTGTTTTACTGATGGCCTTTTTATCCTCAATAGCATCACACAACAGTGTGGGAGTTTGGGGCCTTTATACAAGTATGGTCCCTGGGTTTGCTGCCCACTTGTGTCTAAATACAGATCTATACAGTACATCAAAAATAGCTCACTGCTGTGTCTGGAGTGGCTTGATCTGGGCTGCAGTTAAGGGAGGGGGTCATACTGGGCAAAGATCTGTCAGCGATGCGTTTCTAGTGGTCACTGTTTAACCTCAGACATTCAGCCCAAAGAGTGTTTGAATTGTTTTTTTGTCTTGGAGATGTGGCCTCCACACTTTCAATGGATCTGTCAACAGTATTTGTGATGTTAGCGACTGATGTGTGGTGGTTTAACTGGTTAACTGTGGTTTGCTGTAAGTCGTGATCTAGCTGTCATTCTGCACTGCAAGTGACATTATGTCCAAGTTTGTCATTATGTACTGTGAAACTCTGCAAGATGACTGTGCACTGATGAAAACTTTTTGAGACTTGAGGTTTTTTTTTTAATGCAGTAATAATATCATTGACCAATTACAGTGTCAACCAGAGTGTTTTAGTTTAGGGATGTCCCCACCAACCAAGATTTTTTTTTTTTTTTTTCCCAGCATCTTTTTTTTGACAGCAGTTTATTACACACCTGAGTGCTCACCATGCTACCTGAGTTCTGTGTAGGCACCAGCTGTCAGCTATTGACAGATCACCAGCCCAGCTACAGTTGTTTCAGTTTTTGCTGAAGGAAAACAAATTTCCCAATGAATGTCAGTATGAACACAGCCTCCTGAGGTTATCACATAAATACTAGGTCTATGGGGAAAAAACATGTATTGCAGTCATTTCAGCAGATAGGCCTGTTGTGATATGCAACTGTGATGTTGAGTAGATGCTTTGCATGCTGGGGCGTCTCTGTAGCACATCATCCTGGTGCTATAACAACAACTTTGTGACACATCTTACCTGTATCAAAAAAATTAATTTTGATTATATTTCAATTAATTACGCAGCACTAATGAACACAACCCTGGTGCGTTTATTTACACCATGTGGCAGCAGCCGCTGACTCAAGCTGCAGGACAGGGCTGCAAAAAAGTAATGATCTGGAATATAATATGAGTAGGCCCACAGAGAATAACAGCATTTTAAAATGAAAAGATTCATGAATTTTCATATTCAGTGATTACTATATGCATGTGTTTTTTTTAATGTGTTGAAAATGATTGAAATTGGGACATGATTTGATTCCGTGTCACTCTGTTGGATTTGTTGGAATTGAAGAAACATTTTATGTTTGGTTTTGCGGTGTTACAGAGTGGTGGTTCTTCCTTCACAAACTATCTTTGGCCAATAGCAGTGTACAGAGAACACATAAAGCAGAAGCCGAGCTTAACTTTGGCCTCCAGCAGAATTAATTTTAACATTACTGACAGCTGATATGACATGTCCAACAAGTCCTTAGAGGTTGTTTCATAGATGTTGTTTATCCCTGCACTCTGATATGACTCATTAGAATACCTCTCCTGAAATAGTGCCCCTGTGGCTGCAGGCATACCAGACCTTTGTCATAATGGTGACACTAATAAACATCCAGTTCAGATTTGGGAACAGTCATGTTTTGTTAGCTTTAGAACAATAAATAACAACATGATCCAAATTCTGGGACAGTCAACATAAAGTAGACAGACAGACACAGACAGACAGACAGACAGACAGACAGACAGATAGACAGATAGATAGATAGGTGTGCTCTGGGTAAGCCACTGGGCTGACCCAGAAAAGTATTGTACTTTTCGATGGGTGTTCTATTCTATAGAAGACTAGATCTTCAATACAGCTGTCCAACTGATGCATTTGGATCTATATAAAAATATTTTTAAGCAATTGAAACAATGTGTTGGTGTGGACCAATGAAAATTCCTGCCATCTTTTCCTCTGAAATACACCCGATATAACAACAGCATTATTTAGTTTTTCTTCCTGATGAATCAATGATGAAAAATACTTACAAGTTGTATCCTAATACTATCCTGCACTACTTTAACATGAGCAAAGTGCATGCAAAGCTCTGTAAAGCTAAAATACAAATACAAGTCCTCAAATAAATAAACTTTCCATCTTGGGAGCTAATGTTGTGTCAGTATTAGTGCATGATTGTGACACCATCATGTTAAATGTTCTATTTTAATACTTCTACACCTCATAGTGACTCCACCTGAACAACCAACGTATTTAATTCGAAGCTGAAATAGATTTAATCATTGCTGACATGGTCAAGGAAGCACGTAATTTGGTCAAGGGAGATCGTGCTTGTAGGAAAAAAAAGCCTGAAAGCAGCTATTTAAAGCCACTTGCTTGGTCATGAGTCACCGATTAAATCAAATGTCCATCAATACAGACATCTCTCTGACTCTGTTTTCTTCCAAGCAGTGTGATAATCACAAGAGTTAGTCACAGTCATTAGCTCTCATGTTCCAGTCTGTTGTTGTGTGAATTATTTTTGGTTTTTGTTGCCTCTATCAGTAAAATTTGCCGTCACCATTTATTTGATGTTTTTAGGATCCAGCTGTTTGCTGATGTGTAAGTGTGCATGCCCACTCCTTCCTAACATGACTAAGCATGTGGGGCATGTATTTCATATGCACAGTGAAATATGTGTTTCATTATGTTAAGTGGGTCTGTCCTGAGCCGCCATCATCATTTGTTTTGTTGGCTCATCAGTCACCAGAAGATTTGTGTTCCTTTTTTTTTAAATTATGCGTTGACATTCCTCTGCAGCTCCTGCCCCCCCACCGTATAACACTATTAATGTCTGTCACTAATGCATGTTAGCATCCCCTTCACACATTCAAAGGGTGAGCCATTCAGAGCTCTCTGATTACACAGTGGGTCTGGGGAGGTGGGGGGTTGGAACATTTGATATCAGTGTAGCAATGAGTGAAGTGGTCGACACAAATGTGACGTTAGCCTGTGTGGTTATGTAAAAATAAAATTTAGAATATGCATCCTCTGTTTGTGTTCCCATTACACCCAGAGTAATGAGATGGCCAATCAGTCTCTGGTAATGCAGTGAATCATGTGCATGTGCAGCGTGTGGTCACGTGACTGTTTTGTGCAGACCAGGTGTGACTGGATGCCAACAAACAGGCTGACGCTGAACTGTATGCTGAGATAGCCTGACCTGGCCTCATATATGGTGTTTTTTATTTTTTTTGGATTTCAGCTCAGACGACACTGAGCAGAGAGAGGTGGAGTGTAAAACATGCAAAATGCAAATCGCTACATCACACAGAAAAAGTCAGATTAGTATCAGCTGGCCTGTCAGCCAAATAAAAAAAAAGACATTTCGGAGTGCTACATCCTAAAGTTCTCACATAGACATAAAGAAATGAATGGTGCCTCTTCTTATGGTTGGAATACCACTTTTACCTTTCCAATACCAATTCTGATCTGAACTTGGGCATTACTAATATAATATCATACTTGTTATTAATGTTACGAACCTGGGTGTGATATAACTGTCTGCTGCCATGGCTCCATAATCATGTGCCATATTTGTTTATTCTTATCTAAACTGACTGTCAATCATTAAAAAAATGAATTTAGTAATAACTACACATCCATTTTCACTGGAAAAAACAAAACAAAAAACACTTATGTATTGTTTTAGAACAGCAAAGAAGAACTGATTTACAGGAAAACTTGAATTATTCAGGTGTGAAGCGGTAGTTTATTAATAAATACAGGGGATTGGCAGTATGACACCTTACTGTCTGGGAGCATATGATGGAGCCATACTGTGTTTTTCCTTTAGCACATCTGAACCGCATAAACAGTAGACGGTGTTAGTTGCTCGGCATGCTGAGCTGCATTTAAATGCAGTTTATTGAGGTGTCAGGGCACCAGTCATGCCATCAGGACAAGCAAGTTAAAGTTAAAGCTAAAAATAGACTTCAATCAAATAGCAAAGACGGAGCAATATCATCAATACATCTGATCCCTCATGCTTTGTGCCTGTGTGCATTCATCAGTTTCATCAATTTACTGGCCACTTGTGGCGGCAGCACAGTATTGTCTCTGAAAGGTAGCCTGAATTTCAGACGCTGTTCCATTTCTGTCATTTTCACGGGCGTGACCACATCCTGTGAAGGGCTTGACCTCGTCAAAGGGAGAGGGCAGCTGCCTCCTTTGGGAGGTACGAGGTTGTCCTCGACTGAACTTTCACTGTTCTGAGATGAGTTATCACACACATTGTAAAAACGCAGACGTGGGTGGAAACTACACTTGCTTGTCAATGCCCAAGAGGCAGCAGTAGCCAGTGAGCAAGTAAATTACACTGATTGATCATCTCTGTGCAGCGTTTGTGGTACGTTTGAGAAGCTTTAGACAGAATGTTGTTATGGAGGTAGTGCAGCTCCTATCAGGTGTACACAGCATGGGAGAGAGAGAGCGAGACAAAGAGAGCTGGCGACCAGAGGGGAGAGTTAGCTCCTGATTTAGCAGTTAGCAGTAAAGTTGTGAATGTACAAAGCAGTGCTTGTGCTACAACTAACAGCCCCATGAGACTGATGCACTCCAGCCAGTGAAAACTATTTATGAAGTAATCTTAGATAGTCTTCTATATCATGCACATTTGATATGTGGAGTGTCAGGAGGAGACATGTGTAACAGTCACCCCACTCCACAACAGCACAGTACATGCATTTGTGTTTTAAGTACATGTTACCCATGAAGCTGTTGTAGTAAGATCATTCTGCACAATATAAAACTAGAAATTGGATGAGCTTTCACGATGCATTAATGGACTACAGCAAATTCTCAAATAAAAGCCGAGTCTCAAATAGACACTTGTCTCGTATGCTGGCCGGGTCTGACTGCAGGTTTGAGCAAATAAAAGCCAGTCTTTATTAAAAGCTGAGTCTCTTTCTATTTTCTGCAAGTTCTTGTGAATGTACAAAACCTCTCACAGCCCACAATCCCCTATTAGAGGAGTTTCTAAGATGCTTCATTCGTGCTCAGTGGAATGCTTGAAAATTAAAACATGACCCAGTCCAACCCGTTGGCGCTCGGTCCCAATGTGGCCCGGCTCAGCAGGAATTCTCGGCCTGAAGGCAACCAAAAAAAAAAAAAAAAAAGATAGGCCAAGTTATTTGTGTATGTTTTCCACTCAAACCTGGCGCATCCAGTTGTTTTGTGCCTGTTTGGAGCTGGTTTCCAGTCTATGGCCGGAGCACGCATTTATTTAGAATAAGTTTAATCGGTGCAGATTAAACTTCTAAATGAATGCGTGCTCCAGATCTGGTTCTTTCCTTCTATTCTTACTCTTTCAAACAGTAAGAGCAGAATGATTTGTGAGGATTTTCCATCTTTGCTGAGTGTAAGATTTGTTCAAAATGAAGTAAACGCCTGTCCCATATAGACGCCTGTCTCTAATATAAGCTGGGTCAGTTCGGCAGTTGAAGCAAATAGAAGTCTGAGCTTCTATTTGAGAATTCACAGTAAATCATACATCAATTTTATGTGTTTAGTCTGCAACAACATTATTGCACAACTACAAGTTGTAGCAAAAACACAATAAGTATTTGTTTGCCTAGCAGCGTGTCACATAAATAATAGTTAAAAAAAAAAAAAAAGGTATTATTTGGATTTCAGAGAAGATGAAGAAAACACAACAGTGGCTTAGCTGAAAGAGTGTTTTGTAAATCTTATGAAAAGAAGAGAGCTCAGTATGATGGTGACTAACGAGACCCATGCAATGTAGCTTGTTCTTGGAGTCGCTACATAGTGTAATAATGCCATATTGTGACAATAATTGCCTAAGTGCTCAAGAGATTACCCCCCCCACTCTTCAAAACTGCTCCACATACTCATCTCAACAGCGCACTTTTATTTGTGCATCGCCTTGTGCATAATGTGAGCTATGAGACAGCTGTAAATGTCTCAGAGGGAGTGAATGAGTCAGCTGAATAAAACAGAGACAGATGTAGAGCCTCTTACTGTGACAGTGAGAAAACAGCAGCTCCAAACAGAGTGGGCCCGCTCGGGATTTGTCAGCTATAGTCCATCAGTTCCCATGACTACTTAATGTGTGGAGCACCCAATATCCAAATGCTTTGTTTTGTGTAATCCAGTCTAATATCTGTTTATGGCTCATTATAACCTTGGTTCCTCTTAAACCGGAGCCAAATCATTGGAAAAGTTTGGAGACTCTGCTGAAGATGAAGTGTGGTAAAGTGTAGTATATGGAAATTGTATTGTGCTGCTGCTACGCTGCCTACAATGACCAGACCAACAATCTGCAGCGTGTTAACAGCCACCTGTTTCCATGCATGTTAAAACCAAAATAATCAGCAGCATCTATTTTGGCATCATCAGGATAATTAAGTGGACCTAATATGCCTTTTCTAGATTGTTTACATGCAGATGGGCTTCTCTGGATTTCAAATTAGACTGAGAATTAAGAAGAGTGTGATCATGCCTGGAAAAGAACGCAAAGTACAGACATAGAATGTGATTATAGTAAAATATAATCAAATAAAAAAATAAAGATTACAAAAAGAGGCTGGCTACATGTTTGTCTTTTCAATACTGTTTAGAGCTGCTTGAATCCAGTTGGATGACACTGTTAATATCTCTCTTAACACCTATATGGTAAATGTGAAGCTGTAGCCAGCAGCCAGTGAGCTCAGACCAGAGGCAGGAGGAAGCAGCCAGTCTGGCTCAGTCTAAAAGCCACATAATCTGTATAACAGAACCTGTAACATCCCTTATGCTTTTTCGTTTAATCTGTACAGAAAAAAAAAAAAAAAACAGTTAGTAAAAACAAGTTTTTACGAACTGTTACCAGGCAGCAGAGACTGCTGAAGACATCAGCTGCTGTCACACATGCAGCCCTGGACGTCTTTTAGGAGCTGTGCAGTATGTGTGAATGCAAATGTATCTGTCAGTTAAACCAGACATTAAACAGACTTTTTCCTTTCCAATCCCTAGTATAAAGTCTGCAGTGTTCAGGAGGATTCAGTGTAAGGTCTGTGTTGTGGGAGCCTAGGAATTAAGTGTTTCACACATGACGTGCACGTTTTTGTGACAGATAGATAGAGAAATGATACTTTGCACTAAAGCTGCCTGTGCCTTGGCTGAATCCCAGTACGACATATGCAGGAAAAAATGTAAATCTATTATATTACTTTAACATCTGCATATGGACACGGTGACACCATGAATCAGACATTCGTTTATACTCAGCAGAAATCCAGTATTCTAGTAACCTGCAAACTCTGTAGATGTCTGTAGCTGGTGGTAGCAGCCAGAGTGAACACGTGTGTGTTTCTCTGCACAGGCAGTGTGTTCCCAGCATGTTGATGACATTTCTATCCTGCCTCCTGCACACTCTGTACAGCTGCCCCCCTCCCACCTTAAGCACACTCAGTATTTCCTAAGTGTGAACATGTTGGGTGGTTCATGTGTGGAAGAGAAACTCTCAACAATGTCCTGACACCTGAGTCTGAGGACTTTTCTTTTTGTAAACATCTATTTCCTGGCACACAACCCCACGTAAGACTAATTCCTTTTTTTTTTTTTGAATAGCTAAACAAATGTGAATTAATATGTTTGAGCTGTATTTTGTCTTTGCAAAGAGTCGGCTTAGATGGTCTCTGTGCTATGCTGCCCCTGTCTTCATATTTAGACATGGGGATGATAATAACCATCTTAGCTACAAGGCACATATGTGCATTTTCCAAAATGTTAAAAGACTGTTGTGTTGTGTTGTGTTGTGTTGTGTTGTGCTGTGTCACCATTGTTTACTGTGGATACAAGAAGTCAAAAGTGCTAAGAAGAATAAACAGAGCAGAAAAAGAAACAAAAAAACCCACAAACATTATCTTGTGGGTGGAAGCAGCAATGAAAAGCCTGATGTACTACAGTGAATTCTCTAATCCAGTCACATACTGTGCAATATATTTGCATAAACGTAACTAATTCACGGTTTATTTCACCAACCGTTCTCTTCATTTCGGGAAAAATAAATTGAAACATTTAATTTATTACAACCTGTGTGTAGGTGTATATTTTTCAGCACACAGTGATCATTTATGGTGTTGAGTGCGTTTGCTGCTGCCCATGTGCTCCTCCTGTCGTATTAGTAACGTTGCTTCTCTCGTCTGTTGTCCTGCAGGTTATGCCACCCCAAAGGCTTCCTGGATCCCCAGCCGTGAAAGAAAAAGGCTGAGCTCCATCCCCCCACCCCCAGGCTCCCGCTGCTTTGCACCTCATCCTTCCATCCTTCCCTCTTCTGGTTATTCCTCTCTCCCAACGTCACTGGCCCCACCTGACTCCCATACCCACACCTGACCCCTGCTGGCCCCGTCATCCTCCATCACTGGAACTTGCTGTCCAGTCACCCACCCACCCCTTATCACCAACAGCATACCTGGTCTCTCCTGCTTGTATTCTAGCCACACACTAACTCACTTACAGAGGTCTGACCCTGTTCAGCGATCTGCTGTTCCTACTGGCTGCACGCCAGGCCCCATGGCTACAGGAGGTCATGCCCCTGAGACAGATGTGTTGATCAACCTACAACAGGTAGGAATTATTGTGAGGTCTTTCTTACATTTTGTGGTACTTCCTGGTATAAAATGTTAAAATCAACTTTTCCTGACAGTTATGGTGACTATTATAGCTGCGGCTCGATCCCGGTTAAGGTTTTCAGTCTATCAAGCTCATTCAAGCTCAACCATTAGCTCATTCAAAGGTGAGACCTGTCTTGGGGAGATTCTCTTGTGTTTGGATCTGCAGCCTTCTCTGGAGGGTAGCTATCCACCACAGTGTGTTGAATGGCCCCTTTCACAAAGGCAATGGCTTTCTGCTCAGTCTGTCTTGGCCTCATTAGACCTGAGAGCTCTCACAAGCAGCTGAGTGATTAGGAACAGTGGTGGAATCCCTGGCCCAAGTTAGGAAACACTCAAGGTTGTTTTCTGTGTGGTTTTTCTTCTGGAAGAATTTCAGACATTAACATATAGGTCTAGCTAATACAAAAACTTATACGTAGGGATATGAATGTACAGTATGCTTATACTGTTGACATATACAGTATGTTGGTCATAAAGTCTGACATCACTTCCCCAGAATGTGAAGAGTGTACTTGTTTAGAAATAATAAGATGATGTGTCTTGTTAATTGAACTTGCATATAGAAATTCAGTAATGTACTATAAAAAATAATCTGTTATATTAATCTAAATATTCAAATTTTACTATTTTATAAACTTACATTTTCATGTATACACAGGACGTGTATCATGAGTCTACCTCTATGTGACATATATGGCTCTTGATATAGTGACTTACATAGTATGTATTACATTTGTGTATGGGGTTGTTTGATTCACTATTATTTATTCTATTGATATATTCTCTGTTGAAGCCTTTTGGATTTAATTGTGCATTCTTGTTAAATCTACAAGATATTTGAAGAGTCTTTTGTTTTTGAAAATATACTTTTTCACACTCTGCAGGAGTGAGATCAAGTAAATGATCTCAATGAGGGTAAATCAAGAACGGTAGAATTGTTTGAAGCAGCAGAGTGGTGTATATCTTGTTTGTTCAACCCGTGCACAAACCAAAGATGTTGGTCTGAAATTGTTGTAAGAATAGAAAAGGCCTGTTGTCTTGGCAACTGCAGCAAACATGTTGTACTTTTGTGACATCTGGTTTATTGTCAACATGAACGTAAAAGGTATTACAATGCAGTACACACTGTATGTGGTGCTGGTTTGCATTGTGGGTCATGGGTTTGTGAAGTGAAGGAGGCGTAAGAGTTTAAGGATGGGAACATGGATATGTAATCTGGCACTGAACAGAAAAAAAGTTTGAAAACAGATATCTGGATGACAAGGATGTAACAGATGCTCCTGTCAGCTTGTAAAAGTCACGCTCAGAGTCATGCTCAGTGAGGCAGTAAAACAGTATTTTAGCGCTACAGTGGGTTTTTTATTGTATGGACATTAATGCTGGCAGCGTGGCTTGTAGATTGGAATTGATAAATGAAGTGAGAAAAGTCCTCCAGTGCTTGTTTAGCAGACAGCTATGGAATGCATCTTCGATCCAGTGTGGACTTGGTTCTCAGATACAAATTCTCTGACACTCATTTCCCAATTTTCACACCAATCTGCTGCCAAGCCGTCTGTTTATCATGGGCCAATGAACAATGCCGTGGATCAGGTTATATGCTGTACTGTAGCCTGCATTTTTCCAAACTGTGGAGCTGTGGCTTCATCTCAAAAGGAAGCATTAGACTGTAACATCTTTTTTTCTGTTAACCCTCAGGCAGATGCTGCCCTTTGAAACAGCTTGCGTACCATAAATGTCAGAAACAAAAGATGTGTTTCAGCTCTTTCTAATGGCTTTTCTTTTATTATTGTTATTGTTGCAATACGGTACAAAAAATGAGTTCAAGTGAGCGGTGCCTTTGAGGGCTATCTTCAAAGGGACATTTACTGACAATAAGCAATTTACTTTGTTGATATAGCAAAGCGCTAAAAGCTAACCTCCATTCCCTCCATGGTCAACACAGTCAACACCTTTGTTAGTGGTGAACAGAACAAATGCCCAGTTCGCCTGTTACCATGTGACCCAGGTGAGCTTCAGTGTGGCCCTGGACACTCTCCTAACTCTCTCCATGTGGCCACCCATTGTCAGAGTAATCACGCCCGTACTCAGAGCTGTCCCTTTGTGAGGTGATGGATGTTGAACTGGGTATGTCAGAGTACACCCAAGTTCAAATGAACACAGACTTACTTCACTCCTTCAAGTGAATCCACTAATTACAGAGATGAATTTAAAATGATTTGATTTAGCCACAGAGTGTTGCTGTGTAAAAACACTGGTGTGACCAGATCTTATGCCCCTGCAAACACTAATAGGGGTGTAATTTCCTTATGCAAAGACATGATGATTATCTGGAATGAAAAGTGCATTGAAATGTGTTTAATACTGAATTGTTCCCTCCGGTGTCTCAACACAGGCATCACACATGGGTCTGTAGAAAATGCTCATGTCCTGCATTGCACTGAGCTCTCTAGCTGTTATTCAAGTGAAACAGATTAGCCTCTGTTTTCAGGGAGAAAAGGCTCTGCCAGCTAAGTAGGTGATGTGTCATTATGCGCTGTAGGGACCATGTCATCTCACTGTGTGCATTGCATATTGTGACACTGGATTGAAGGAAATAATAGGCTGAATGCTTCGCTACATAAGTGGACCCTTCAATTTCCTACCCTCAATTACTGTGCACTCTGTACTTAAAATACACACATACACACAAACGCAGCATCCATAGACAAGGCAGGACAATGTCTTTGCACCATTACCTCCTATAGCCTAATGATGCTGCACTCAGCTATGATAGTTAAATGTGATGATTTACTGCCTTGTTTAATGTGGTTTTATGTGAGGATGAGTGTGTGGACAATATTTTGTCTGTTTGTTTTAAGGCAAGATGTGGCTTGGGTTTTCACTGTAGAATGCAGTGGTCAGTGGACTGCACGGCACTGCATATTAAAAGGATCCTGTGCAGCTTGCTGGCCAGTAGCAACATGGAGCATGAGAAGTATAACCTTTTTATTATACTTCTCATGGAGCATGAGAAGTATAATAAAAATATTCTAATATAAATCATTATATATATATATATACACACACACACACACACACACATACATATACATACATATATATACACATATATATATATATATATATATATATATACACACACACACACATATACATACATATATACACATATATACATATGTGTGTGTGTATATATATATATATATATATATATATATAGTTTTAGCAGGTTTTTATTTGACTTCCATGTTGTCAATGGGCAAAGATGTTTCAGAACTGCCTTTTTTGCAGCAGCAGCAGTTGTTTCCAAATGTGTGTTTTCACACAGGTCTTTTCTTCATTTGCTCATTCAAGCTTGTGTTTTCCACCAACTGACAACAAAGTCACAACAAATACTCAAAAAAAAGCAAGAAAAAGAAGTCAGTCCAGTCAAGCTCAGCACTTTTTAGTGTCCCCAGGAAACATTTCTGTTCCATTGTGTGTATTTGCAGCACATGTTGGTCAATCGATGAATATGTCCTCTCAGTTTAACTGTGTTTGGTATGTTTGCATTTGTCATTGGAACATGCAGTTTGAGCTCTCCATGCCACCACAGTTGCAGCATACCCTGAATTTTGTTGACCATGCTGATAGAGCCCCCACCCCCACCCCTGGGTTTGAATCCATCCCAGGCCTTATGCTGCATGTCATTCTTTCTCTCTTCCTGCCCTTAGTTTCAAAGAAAACGGCAAATGGCCAAGGAAAAACAAAAACAAAAACATTTAAACTCGCTCCAGACTGGTGGCCCTAATATTGCTCAAACTGACTACATTGTATTTCCAAATGAATGGAGACTAAGTCAGTCAGTTTCATATCTGACTGAGTTTTCATATCTGAAGCCAAACCAAAACCTTAAGCTGTTAGAAATACAATGCAGGAACACATGAGAGGATAGTAGATGTGGCCAGTCTTTCACTCGGCTTTGCTTACAGTTGTAATAGAATTGTGAAGATAAAAAGCCATCCAATTCTTCATCACCTCTGCTGCTGTTTGATGTTGGCAGTGCAAACAAATAGTTGTGCATGCACATGTAATTATGTATCCATATTGAAGAAGAACTTGCTTATGACTTACATAAAGAAATAACGGTCAGAGATAAGATAAACAGTTTAGAAATAACTGCTCATAAATATTAGTTTCTCAGTGAAAAGCAAAGCAAAACACTGGTGCTGATATTTATGTTAGTTGTGGTTTGTTTGCTTGGGAAATGTGCCAGATCCTTCAATCACACAGACCAGGATGAAGGGAGAGTGGGAAGCAGTTTGAAACTCTGCTGAATAAAAAGAGCAGGAAGCAGCAGAAAGCACAGTATTTAGAGGCAAACAAACTGATTGCATTTTTTTTGTTTTTTATTTAGCCTGATTTTCAATAAGTAAACTGATCAGTAAATAATGTGCTCACATGTGGGTTGGGTTACAGAGGCCTGGTAGATGTCCTCAGCTGCAGGAAGCTCTGTCCTAATTATGTTTTGGGCCATGATGACCCTCTGCACAGCATTCAGTACAATGCAATATGTCAGGATACTTTCCAATGGGGACCAAGTTTATCAGACCTGTGAGAAGTCCTCAGTGATGTGTCTCCCCAGGAATTAAAAAGTGGAGACTTTTCCAATGCATTGAGATAGCATCCAGAATGGCTCATTACAAATCCCTGTGGTGCACCAGTGTTCAGACTGAAGGTGGAGGATGAGGCCTGTGTTTTTCTGAGGGTGGGTCCAGGGTCTGGTTGCAGTTGTGGTCAAGCCCACCACAAATCTGTTGGGAATGGCAGGATGGAAGGCCAGTCCGTCCAAAGTCTGACACAAGCATGCTGAGATACAAGTCTTTCAAGGTGACCAGTGGTGTTAGGATAGAAAGGCTGATTGCATCCTGTGTTGATCTCCGGCTGATGCCAGTCCAAAATCGCAGGGGTGGTGTGCTTGAGGCCTAAATCAACCTCACAAGGCATTTAGCTATCACTGCTGTGAGCGCTATCAGGTGACTCACTTTTTTTTTTTTTTTTTTCCTTTTTGCTTGGAAATGGGGTGATGTCACGACTTGACACGAGGCACATTTGAACAACAGCACAGGTCAATGAGAGGTTGAAAACACTTGTGAAGACCTGTGCTCACTGACTGCTGAGGTCTTCACACGCAGTTACACGTAGCACACTTCCCCGAATACCATTGGGTGCAGCTGCTTTCCTTGCAGCAATCTTCTCACCTCGTAAGTGTCACTTGAGGACATGAGCAGCTTCCCAGGAAAAGTTCCTGCTTACAGTGAGACTATCTTTCATTTTAACATCCATGATTCCAGTCCACATGCATCAGGGATCATTACTGTCTCTTTTAAGGTTAGCCTATACTAACAAAACTATAACTCATGATTTTGTTAGCTCTGAAGGTAGCATCTTGGAACCTTAACAGATTTCTAACCTTTTTATATTGAGTTGGGGTTCCTGGGAGTGGAACACCCACATTTCCTTAACAGAGGTGACATTTTCTTTGGGAAAGTTAATGCCACTTGAGGTGAACTGTGACTGAGTTGCTTTCAGCATGAAGTCCAGTCCAGTTAGTGCACTCAAAGCAGATATTGCTGCCTCAGGACAAACTCAGCCTGCTCTGCTAGTTGGTTTACCGACCACATAATCAAAGAAAGGTGGTCAGGCTGGCCTAGATAGGGACACAACACTGCCTTCAGGATGGGGGTTATGTAACAGTTGAGTGGAGTGGAGCTGTAGTGCTATAATCTGAGTAAACATGTGGTGGTTTGTAAACCACCAGGCTCTGCACTTAACAATGACATGTTCAAGGTCAGGTGTGTTGAGTCTGCTCATACCTGTTGTGTCAGTGGACCACATAAAAGTCCACCTCCTGTCCTCCGAGTGTGTAGTGAGCAGCCTGTCCACAGCAGCATCTGTGATGTACTAGAATCAGGATCCAGCTGTTTTTTGTGTCTTGCTACAATGTTTCCCTCAAACTCAGCTCCTCCATCTTGTGAGGAATGTTTTCTTTTTTTTTTTTTTTAAGACTTCCATGTAACCTTTAAGCAAATATCTGCTCATACACATGATTTATACATCTCTGCACATCCAGACCAGTTTGGTTTACATAAAATAAAACAATCTCAATTCATTTCTCATCCTGCAGAGAAATGGAACAATTTATAGTAATGATCATATGTGATCATTGTATATAAAACAAAGACAAGGGATGGTAAAAACACACAAAAAAGGAAGAAGAACTTTTTCTTTCTTTCTCTGTTTGCAAGAAGGATGAGCAGGAGCAGTAATTTATGTGGTGTAGCCTGTGCTGATGCTCAGTGAGTCTCATTGGTTTAGTGAGCATTTCTTCCTATGAAATTAAACCCTTTCCTACAAAGCAACCAGCAGTAGTTGTAAGAGAAATCCAAACCTTTAGCTCTAAACCTGTCTTGACAGAAATAACTCACATTTGCCCTCAGTCCAGAGGGTTTATCTGATCAGCGATGAGAGGCCATTTGATCCTGGCGAACAAGGAAAATGCATAACACACAT
The DNA here is from genome assembly GCA_021432705.1 of Caranx ignobilis. NCBI lineage: Eukaryota > Metazoa > Chordata > Actinopteri > Carangiformes > Carangidae > Caranx > Caranx ignobilis. The sequence continues at coordinate 20,181,599 of MU269983.1, forward strand.
AAACACACGCACGCACACACACACACACAGACACACACGAATGCAAACACACCCTCCTCCATGTTAGTCAGCAGCTAATAAATATTTAATACATGTTTCTGGCTGAGCCATTAAAGGTGAAATATTCATGCTGTAGTACAAGTTGGGCAGTTCACGAGAAAAGGTTAGACAGACTGTTTTCAACTGAAGTGCAATTTGGCTCAGATGATCAGGAACGTTTTAATTGAAGCGTCACCCTCATAATTGATTAGAAGAGGCCAAAGCAGCCACGGAGTAGTTGAATTTTCATGCACTGGATAACATCGTGTTTGATGTAGACATTAACCCACAGAGCAAACACTCAACTGTGAGCAGACTGTGATGAGATGAGAGCTTTTATCCAGCATCTGTGATAACTATATAAATATTATGGGATTTCAGTCTCTCCATTTTGGCAGCACAACAATATGAAATAGATTATTTAAGTGCTTTGAACTCTACAGTCTGTTTTGACATGTTTATACATGTCAAAGGGTCCACTCTGTTCACTCTGAGATTTATTTCATCTAATGTTAATTATCACTGATTATCACTATCAATCACATTATCACTACATATGTTAAATACTAATACTAATGATTCAATAACTTAAATTATTGGCCTTAAATAGCTTAAATTCTAATGAATACATTTTTTTTATATAATTGTTTTAGCTTTGCTTTAAATATGCTTTTGTGAATATGTATTGACTACACTGAAACAAATCTACAAGACTCAACTATGATGTTTGTGTACATGTTAAATCCATTATAAAGTATTATCTAGCCTTATAACAAATAGCCCTAACCATAACCACAACCAAAATCTAACCCTGAAAAAACAGTCTCTATTCATAGTGACCTCAGTTTTTGTCTCCGTAGAGACTGAAGTCCCTGCAGGTTAGTAAGTCCCCACTGGGATATAAGAACAAGTGTGCACATGGACACACATACACACATACACTCTACTCCTGGGTACACACAGTTCTGTGTCATGTTCACCTGACATCTTCAACCAATTCAATTTGCCAGTAATTATTTGATTCTCCTTCATATCTCTACTGATACAAGTTTTCCATTACTTTCATAAAGTCTTATATTGTACTTGTTGAAACCTGCAGCCACCCTTTAGTCTTTTTCCTTTTTCCCCTTTTTCCTTTCCTCCTTTCCCCTGCCTAAAGTAATTTAGCCCAATGCAGAGACTTATTTTCAACATTAGTAGACAGATACAGTCTGAATTTGTCATATATGTACTGAGCATAACAGCTCAAGTTAATTTCCAATTCCTCTGACTACAATCATTAGTATTTTCCTTGGTGCTGATGAACTGAAATTGTCCTCTCAGATTTCTCAAGTTTGATAGTTTTAATGCTTCTGATAATGGTCAGCTCTTCCCAGTGAGCTTACCTACACATTGATTACAACAGTCTGTAGCATGGCCATGCAGGTGCATCAGCAGTGTTGTTTAAACCAGGTCTGAAGTTATTATTGCAAGTGCAAGTATAGTCACACTAAGATTACTGTTGAAATATAACTGTCACAGACAGGGAAGGTACATGATGAATTCATGTCCAATCATTGCTGTAAAGAATACATGGTTTCGTATAGGTACGGTCACATGCAGGAAATGTGAGAGAATTTACTGTTAGAAATGTAAGAGAGCTCTTCAGAGAAAAGTCACATTTCTCACCAGGCATGAACATGTTGTCCACTGAGCCAATAAAAACAGCATATATTATAATGATGAGTTCCTCCCTTGTGTAAAACTGTTTTGTACACACGAATTTAATCATTCATGTGTTAGTTAGTAAAATGCCTGCCCTGCCCATCATATATAACTACATAGAGCAATTTCAAAAATGTCAAAATCTTTGTTTACATTTTACAAAGTAAGATTATACAATATTTGTTTCTCCCTCACTGTCCAACAATGCAGGTGGAGGCATCTACAACTCTACAGCTCACTACTGCTCCATGTTTAAGCTACTAAGCCGCTATCTATAAAATGAACTGCATCTAAATTCACTGTACTCCACTGCATGTCATCTTATTCCTATTCACATAGTGCCTTCACCACCTGGCCTGGGGTTGCCCTCCTCCTGTGCCCCTTCATCCCAACTGACTTCAAAGCTGACATGAAAGAGGATGGAGTCATTTGCTCCAATGGAGCTTGAGCAAAAGCAAAAAGCACATTTAGAAGCCTGTAATATCTGCCTCAGATGGAGTATTACTCCCTCCTGCATAACATCAAGACTATTAAATCCAGGGTCTTATTCTGATGAACAGTGCTTTTCAGAGTGAGAAAAGGAGATGAGGAAGTGAGAGAAGAGGTTGAAATTAATTTGAAAATTGATTTGGTTTGCAGCAACACAGAGAACCTTAAATAATGAGTCAGCTGTCGAGTGAAAACAAGGCTTTTACTTCTCACTCAGTTTTAAATTCTACCTTTTCTATTCACACTGGCTTCATCTGCCTCGGCCTTGTGTAGATAGGTAGCTCAGATCATTAAACGTATCCTGTCCCTTCATCCCACTGGTAATTAGGGAGTAATGGAGCCTTGGCACAGAGAAATCTGAGACCACAGAACTGCAGCCAGAGTGCTCACTGTGCCAGCGCCAATGCGAGGTGGAGGAAAGCAGCCTGTCCTAGTGACTCGACCTATCAGACAGCTCTGGCAGGACACTCCCTTTCGCTTCCACTGTCTCCAGGGGCTGTCTCATGCATTAGTTTTTTTTTGCTGCTTAGCACTTTGTTGTATTGATTTGTTGTCCTCCCTACATAAGGTAGAGGAAATACAGACACCATGTGTGTATCCTTCTTAGACAGAATACATTCTGACATTTCTCCTATTGTAATTACAGGTTTTTGACTTCAGTGTGGGTGGAAACAATAAAATGCATGGGTAAACACAGAATTTTGTAATTTCAAAAGTTGCATATTTTTGACTTTTCTTATCTTTTATTTAAACTGGTGATCCATTTAGGATATATTTGTTGTTTTAAGAACCTAAAGCCATCACAGTGTGGTTTTATTCTACTAACAACAGGTCAGTGAGCCAATCAGAAGAGAGCTGCTGTAAAATGAAAAGAGACATGGGAATCTGACTTTATACAATGTGAGACCATTAGCGAGTCACTTGCAGTGTGTTGAGACAGTAATAGACATAATACAGTGTTGATATTGGAACTACATCACATTTATTTGCTCTGTGTTCCTCCTAGATGAGCATTTCACTTTCATTTAGCAGGAATCCTCCCCTCGTGCAGCTGCTCTCTGATGTCAAAGCCAAGCTGTGTTATGCTAAAGGAACATTTGATTGGATTACTCACTAGTCTGACACGCACAATACAGTAATCAGAGAGAGAAAGTTCAAGTTGTCGTCAAGGTCCAAATTCATGGCAACGGTGATTGCTCTCTGCATGAACAGATGACCTTATTCTCAACACGCTTTAAGGCTCCTTATGTGTTTCTTTATGAACCGATTGTGACAGGATTAGGCTTATGAATGTGTGAATACATCAACATTTTGTAACCCTTCGCCTTTATTCTTTGCTATTTTCCATCACAAATTGGAAGGGTTTCCTCTTTGTCCATTCTCGTGCAGGTGAAGGTGGAGGAAGAAGATGAGGAAGGATCTGTGGAGGAACAGGAGGAAGAGGACGAGGAGGAGAGCTGGGAGAAAGCACTGTCTGTGGAGCGCTTTGGAGATATCATCAGTGACTCTGCTTCTACCAGTGGAGACAGGATGGGCCGACACTACACTGAGAAAGACTTTGAGTGTAAGCAAAGCGCAGCACACGGTACCTACATCCTAAAGAGATAGCTCAGGTCATTTCATGTGCAGGAACATCACAGGAGCTCAGTAAAGTGCTGCTGTGGACAGGGCTGTTTTTCAACCAAATTTTCCACAGAAAAAAAGCCACTATTAGTTTAAGTGCACACACACAGCTTCATGTTTCCAAATTGCCCTTCCCTTTGGAACACTTTGGTTTTTGACTGTGCATAGTAATGCAGCGGCTCAGCAGTTGAAAAAATGTAGATTCATGGATCAGACCACCTCACACACCCCAGATCAAATATCACAAATCACCACATTAAGGATCACTTACTCACTGGATTGTAATCCAGTAGACTATTGAATCGGGATGGGTGAAATTAATTCATATATTGGCATTGCAGTTCTTATCTCGCCTCATACACAAGAAGACAGCAAGTTAATGACAAGTTTATGACAAAACACACATAACAATGCAACAAATCACCCTCCCATCAACCTCAGCTCTGTTTTGAAATCATGTAATCCAGTCCACTATAAATCTGTTTCAAATCAAATCTACACTTGACCTCGTCTATCACAGTTTGACTGATATTAAGATACAAGATCCAGAGCAGGGAACCAACTGCTGTGTCTGCTGAGTATATTGGCTGATAACTATTCAAGCGATTAGCAGATTAGCAGATGTTTACTCAGCAGTGTTGTTCTGCAATATTGCATGTTAATTAAATTCTACAGCTTATGTTTGTGTTGTCTCTTTCAAATGTTTAATAGGGAATTTGGAGGAGAGAGAACATCTCATCTGAGAATAGCATTTTTTTATTTAATGGTCTGAAAAGCTTGCGCCTAAAAGAAATATAAACATGGCTTTTCTCCTCTAAGGTAGCACCAGCTGATTTTTTTATTTATTTAAGAAGCATTAGTTATAAAAAATGATGCAGACAGGCTGTTTGTCTCTACTGGATACAAAATAAAACAGTGGATCAGTCTGTTTTCTTTTTTCCTCTTTTCCCACGGATACACAGCAGCTTGTCTGAAATGTGTAAAGTAGCTCAGTATAATAATTTCCCTTGACGATGCTGCTGGAGCTCAGCACCAACTGTGGTATCAGTTTTGTTAATAAAAATGCACCACAGTGGCTTATGGCATTTTATTTATTAGCCATGCAGGTAGTGTGTAATGTTTTCTCACAAATAAAACTGACTTTTTTGGTTTGTTTTCTTTTTTTTTTTAACACAGATCACAGACACACATTTCACCATACCCACCACCCCCTGTCCACCCACCTGCCCCTGCCCCAGCGTCTACGCAAGCGGGTGCACAGCACAGACCGAAGGCGCAAAAAGAAACGGAAGAAAAAAAAGACCTCTCTGCCTCCCTCCGATGTCACACCCACCATCCATGAGGTAGATGAGGAAGAGGCGGAGTCTGAGACGGACGGACCGGGGGTAGCTGCCACGCCCACCGAGCTACCTGAGATCCAACCACAGGTAAAATAAGGCTGAAGAGCCCCAGCATCTAGCTGTTGCTAAGTGACACCTAGCTGTGGTGTGAACAGCCTGCTTGGTTTAGACTGCATGTAAGCATATTCCACCCCTCTCACTGATCTTCCTTTTCCTCTCAGTTTAGTTTGGGGAGCCAAGAAGACTTGGAGGAACCCGTTCCACTCACTGCCTTCCACACGGAAAACGAAGAGCATCCTTTGACGAGAAAAACTGCACTCACTCTGATAAAGGGGGAAGCTCATAATGGAGGAATTGCCGCTCTTGGCCAGAACGAGGAGGTTCATGGGGAAGAAGGAGACTGCATCAGGTATTTTGTTACAGCATCTAAGTTGCTTTGTTTGTATTCTGCTGCTGGAATAGGATTAAAATGTGAGATGTATTGATAGATGTAATACACATCTGCAGGGGCACATGTGATGCCAGGTTGTGGACACCCACCTGTAACTCAAAGTGGGACTAGCTAAGTAAAATTTAATAAAATCAAAGTAAATAAAAAGCATACCATATATTTCTGCTGTCAATTTGACATTTTAACATGGCGTCAATGAGGACAGACTGTTGGAGCCAGACTCAAGTGACCATTTGAAGAAGAGTACTATATTTTTAGGGGCATCCTGACCAGAGACAGGAGCAATGACCGGTAGACCATCACTCTGGCAGCATCACTTATTGTTGATGTTGCTATGTGTCTGCTTTATATATGAATAGGAAACTCTCAGACAAAAGTTTTTTTCACAAGAACTTCATCAGGTGACAATAGAACAGTGCTGTGCTCACATAGCCTATTTCATTTATTTTGCTGCCCCCAGGTGGCCCAGGTGGAGTCATTCATGTTAGCAGTGTCACCTGTACTTTTGCAGGTAGAGCAGGTCAAAATGTTTGTGCTATAGTTTACACAGTTTATACTGGGATATCCTCAACCACTTAGATGGAAAGTCAGTACAGGTTTATTATCACTAAATGGCTTTGAACGTTTTAGCAAACCCTTGCCTTACACATCCAGCATTCATGGGTCAACATTAGCATTTCTCTGGTGTTGCTTTAGACCAGCTGATGGATGTTAGTCAAATATCCACTTACTTATTATCTAATAACAACAACAACAACAATAATAATAATAATAATAATAATAATAATAATAAAATGAAATTCTTGTCTACTCATCAACTCCTGCCCGGGTCTTTAGCCACTAAATGCAGCACTAGCTAATGGCTAGCTGTGTTTTCCTGCTCTTTGGTGCTGGGCAGGTAGAGAACAGGTTGCTGCATGTTGTGGCTGGAGGTTGGTTGAGGCAGTGTGTGGATCATAAATCTATAACAGTAAGCTGGACAGTTCATAGGCCTACGGTTTGATCCATCTCCTTCACATCTGTTCCTTTGATCCATTGAAATATTTTATGCTTTTAAAGCTTCATTTGTTGTTAGTTTATATTTACATTAGGTGTACTGGTAATGTAGCATGAAAAATTGGTAAATTGCCATGGTTACCCACGGTTGAACATGCCACATTGGCTTGATTTCTGTAGACTGATTAAACTCAGTGCTTGGGATGCACCATTTTTCATTTTCCTATTTAATTTCGCAGCTTCTCAGCCTGTCAGAAATTCCTATTCTGTCAGCCATGGTGTTAGAAAGGAACACACAGAATTTAAAGCTGGATTAAAGATGTTTTAATTAATATTCAAAGGTTTATTTCACTTTCTAAATTTGGAACTGACCTGTTCATCAAACATTTATTAAACATGACAGCTACAACTGAGCAGCAAAGAATACAAACCACGGAGAAAAGAGTGGACAAGAGATCAGAGTTGTTTACATTCTTATTACATGCATCCACTATTCATTTCAGTTTTCATTTGTGATATTTACATTAGACAGTCACTTGTTTCATTATGAACAGGAACAACATGAAACAAATAATCAATATGTGCAGTTCCTAAGGCATTTATGATCCACTAATGGCTCCAGCTGAATCCCAGATATGAGAAGACCCATCTGGCCAGCAAACATGCATAACCATCACAATATGAATTATTTGGTGGTGCTTTGAATTATGTATGGAGTTTGCTGCTGGGAGGTCAGGGTCTCCATGGCGATTGAGGTATTTATCTCTTCTCATGTCTGGATGATAGAAAACGTGGAAACATCTGTGCCATGCAGTGGTGTGTCTGAGTGAGCAGTGATGACTCAGAGGCTGGGTGAGGAGATCCAGGCCTGCTGCTATGTTGTGAAGCCCTCTGTTGATGAAGTGATGGTAGTACAACAAGAGGCACAATACACAGCAATTAAGTTTAAAGAATTTATCTACTTTTAAGCATGTAACATTTTGAATGCTGCCTGACATCATTTTCCAGTGTCATATTAAGCTCATCATTGATACATTTCCTGTTGTTCTTACCAATAGCTCTATTTTCTCCTTGTCAGTGTTCCCCCAGGGTCAGATCCCTCAAGCTCCACTGCAACCCGTGGCTGGTTCCGCAGGAAACCTGTGCACCATCGCATGGCGGGCGCCCAGCGCAGCAACTATGACCTGCGGGAGCGGATCTGCATCGGCAGTATGACTGCCCTGGAGACTGCCGTCTACCAGCAGGTGCCCACTGATGAGGCTGAGGCCCAGATGCTGGCAAGCGCCGATCTGGATGACATGAAAAGTAAGGAGGATGCTGTGTTAAGTGTTTTCTGGTGATGTGCAGTCAAAGGTTTTTGGAAACCATGCTGGAAGATATTTGCTCTGGTGTGACAGTAGGTAATCACATGTTACAAGAATTTGATTTTGTTCATTTCTGTGGTTCTTTTGACAAACAGATCATATTTTTGATATACTGAGGCAGACTATACTTGGCCATACTAACCCATGAACCATATGATGTTTAAATGATAATTAGTGAAGGGGCTGCATTCTCATCTGTTTCACCACAGGGGATCATTTACGCTAACCAATCGGCTGTAAATAGTCCGAAAACAGAGAATTAAGTGGCAACTATGCATAATTGATACATTTTGAAAGTAATTTTCTGGCAAAGTGCCACACAGTCATTGACATTTTGCTCCAATGTCTCACTTAATGAGATTAAGCTGCTTGTCTTTCACAATAAAATTAAATATTTGAGTTGTTTTTCACCAATTAGTTGAGCAAAAAAACATTTAAGAATGTTTTGAAGCATTTTACTTCACATTTTATTTATACAAACTAGAAGATCAATAAATTAATTGAGACAGTAACCTGCAGATTAACTGGATTCAGTTTGTTGTTTCCAAACAGGGAAGTGCGATTAATAACGACAGCAAAAAATAAACCATCTTTGGATTCAGGATGGGTACATTAACTTTTAAAATACAAAAAAAAAACTGTTGCTGCATATATGACCATACTGTGTGCATTGAGGTAGGCCTATAGTTATAGTTAGGAATAAGTTTATACAGAGGTAACAGACACCTAGAAATAATGAACAGACAAATGAAAAACAATCATGTCACATTCTCCAGGTTTTATAATTTACAGGTAAATCTCTGACACTGAATGCAGCCCCCACTGTAGTGCTGTAAAAACACCTTGGTACAATGTGAAGAACTTACTGATACTATATCAGAAGGTGTTAATTTAACAGAGGTCGGTTTTGAGACTGTTGTTATTGGGGGTGTGCATCTGGAGAGCATTGTTTTCATGTATGCCACACACCTCTGTGTGATAAAGAAAGATGTTGCTAATATGGATGATGTATGTGAGACAGCAGCTGTGGTTTAGAGACAAATGGTTAATGACTTGTGACGTGTGAAACAGAGGTTGATGTCAGGGATCCATCATATTCTTCCCTGTAATAAGAAATGAGTCAGGTGTTATCTACAGTGATGGCATTGATGGGACACTTTACTGGAAACAGTAAAGTGGCCCATCTGTTGGGCTGAAAAGCTACCTTGATATTTCTGTCATTGCTGTTTAGAAATAAAGGCCTGCGAGCAGGATTGTGGGAGATGAGTTCCTTTGTCCTTCTGAGATGATTCAGTCTTCACCCACGCTATAACAATGTTGGGGGGGGGGGGCTCTGGTAGATGTCTTTCTTTTGCTTGGTTGTTATTCGCCAGTGATTGAGCTCTAACAGTTCTTCACCAGAGCTCCATCATGGCACCTGCTGAGGTGGCTACAGTGTTTGTCATATATTTGATTAAACATTTATGTTATTCAGCCTGTTTCTATAGTTCAGTTTTCATTTTCCCTCATTTCAATGCAATACATCCTCTTACATTTGAAATTGTATTTATTTTAACTTATATCTGTTAAAATTGAAGTGTTATCTTGATAACTGCATCTTGGTGCATCTTGACTTGTACTGACAAATACGGCAGAATGAATACTGAGTGTGTTTGAGTAGATAAAGGAGTTAAATGAGTGGGTGAGATCAGAACAGACAGCGAGAGAGGAAGACAGTTGCTGCATATATCCACAAATAATGTCTTTTTGTCACACAGCTCTTCCAGTGCTTTTCGGTTTTACAGCTGTAATACCATTTTCTTTTAGGTAAGTTTCAATGCCCTCTACTGGCAATGAAATGTACTACTACACTTTTAATCTACCTTCACATCACATCATATTAAATATCCAAGGAAATAACAGTACAGTATTTAAAATGTTACAATTTAAACATTTCAGCTCTGTAATTTCATGTTATGACTTCATTTCAACCCGGTAAAAGAATCCTCAGCAAACACATGCACTGATGTTATATTGCCCAGTTTTTTTGTTTGTTTGTTTGTTTGTTTTTCTTATTATTTGAGGAATCATACTTACTATTCAATAATTTTCTGTATGTGTTACATTTGGCAGAGCTAATATTTGATCTTGTCCTGAGTTTCAACTGTAGCAATATTGAAACCCTCACTGGACATTTAAATCACAAAAGTTAGAGAAGATGTTAAATACGACAGAGAAACATGATGCAAATGTACAGCAGTAAATCAAATCTGTTTATAAATGACATATTACAAATACATACTGTCCTGCATCTGAAATAAAAAATGAAAAATAAGTTGAAGTCTGATTCATTGTCACAAGCACTGGGCCAGTAATTTTCCATAAACATAGTTGGAAAAAAAAAAAAAAAAAAATCTTGTTATTATTCACACCTCTTTGAAATGTTGGAACATGTATTGACTCCCCTGCTGCTCTGGTGCTGACCATTCACCATTCACAAGTTTTGCTTACTGCTTGCCTGTGGCTCAGCTCCAGTGCGTCCGTTCCGTCCTGCATATTCTGTCACATGAAGCGAACCCACACAGCTCCTGGCTCCCACACACAACATTAAAAATAAGTCCTGAACAAAATAACACAAAGGATGGAGCACAGAGAAATTACAGCACCTACTCATTAGTGCTGTGAGTGACTATAGCACATGGACGCTGCCTCATATGATAAGGAATGAACTGGGTTGATTAGTATATATTCAGGTGTTGTACATTGCATCAAATGCATCAAAACAGTGTGTTAACATCCATTGAAGCCCAGTGCTGTAGAGAATGTTAATGAGGCAATTAGTGGCACATTTAGGGCTGTAAATATCGAGTGCAATTACCTCCTGTCCTCATCTCCACTTCAAAAATCTTCACATCGCATCTGTTGGCAGACTTTAACTCACCATGTGGCTGCCTGAAGCATCGTGTATTTACAAGGTCACCGGAATAAATGCAGAGCTGAAACGTCAGAATGAAGAGGAAGAAAAGAGTAAAATTAGAAAAAAGAAGACAAAAAGGAGAGAGGAGGGGGAGGGATGGAGTCAGAGGCTTTACCCCAGCATCCAGGGGCATTAATTAACAGAGGCTGCAGTCGATTCCCCTTCAGCAGCGACCCTGCCCCTGGCCTTTCCTGCCTCACCAGAGCAGAGTAATCATTGACTGTTAGGATCTGGAAACAGAAAAACAGGGCATCCAGAGTCACTCACAACAAGATATCGGATTTGTAGGGAGTGAACATCGACAGGCTGTGAATTGCCACCACTGTGTGTCCCTTTATCTGTCTATAATAATAATATATGTCTATAATGTCAGAAACAATGATGTTTTCAGCAAAGATGCCTTTTTTCCCTATGATAGTTTGTACTGTACACATATACACAGATGGATGCATGCAATTGCACTCAGTGACAGAGACAATATTCAAGTATGTGGAGCACGTCTCAGAAAGGGTCCTGCTTGGCGGACAGTGGTGCACCTGTTGTGGACCAGTCAGATTGCGACACCTCAGGCGATGCTTGGTTTCCATGGAGATGCAGGGCTGGTGCTCTGATAATTAGCACCATCATATCTCACTAAGCAGAGAGACAGAGCTGATTCCTAGGTGTTATTCTTTCTAGGTTTCACTTCTCTTTAGTTCTCGGTGTGTGTTCCTTCATGTGTCTATGCTGTGTATGGGACTGTTTTTTCAGCTGAATGTAATTTGGGTGGAGATGCCAACCTTTGGATCTCTACCCCCCCTATATATCCCATGATTGGAAAGTGATGGTGGCGCCATGGAAACGAAAGGCATCAACTCTTCTGCTTTGATCCACTTTATGTTGGTTTCCCAACAGCCACGAGGATCAATGAGCTGTGGACATCACTGAAAAAGGGCAGCGCTACCATTCAGCTGACAGGCGGGTCTCACAAAGTAGACCCTCCCTCATCAATACTCGCTTTTCGGAGTTGCAACTAAAGTGAATGCTTCTACCATTTATGCATCTTTCTGATTGTGGATCCAGCAGGGGGCTTCTGCCTGAGGGTGTAGCTCCAACTTTGCATTTGTTTGGATTTAAAGGGGAAAAAGGTTTTTTAACGTTGAGGATCTTGTGATTTATATTTTTGGACTGAGTATTTTCTTGATTTTTCTACACTGGCATTTTCTTTTTCTTTTTTTATGTCAAACAGTTTCTTGTTGAGAAGTTGAAGTCCCTGATCACACTTTTTCTTTTTCCTTGGTTGCCTGGGTGCCACGTAGGACCTGGTTAGTTTGGACATACATTGTTTTGCACCACCAATACAAAGAGCCAGGCTGGTGGACCCAGGGTGAGCAACAGTGATCAACAGTTGGAAGCCCTGAATGAGCAGTGTATCCGTCCGAAGAGAGGAGGATAGGAGGAGGTACCAACCGTGGAGATGACAGATATTGGAGGACTGGAGAACCAGGGGCATGGGAGCTCTGATAAGAAGCATTCCATTGACCACTACGGTCCAGACCGGCGGTGCAGCGTCCAGAGAGGCTTTGGCACCCCAAAGCAGCACCAACGTGAACACCATGGCTCAGTGTCCAATGTGGATGGGTTTGAGGACTTTGAAGAGTTTGTTTTGGATTTTGATGATTATGACTTGCTTGAGTCCATCCACACTCAGCTGGGGTCAGAAGTCGAGCCTATACGTAAGTTGTGTGTGGTTGTGTTACTCTTGCTGAGTGGGAGTGCAATACATTTCTGACTGTAGTGCCAGCTGTGTCAGAGGTTCTGATACATACAATGGATGGGAGTTGATGCATTTCCATTGCATGTGGTCCACCAGTGGTAAGTAATGGCAGTATTAGGGTGTTTCATGGCCACAAACAGAACTAAGTTGTCCACAGTATTGAGCGAATTGACACAGTGCTCGACTGGTGCTGTTTCCTGCTTTCCTATTGATCCAGTGGCACCCATTTGGCTTTGGGCTCAGCCACAGCTAGAGCGGAAAGAGATTTCATTGACAAATGGTGTGTGGTTCAGCTATATTTATCCCTATTTGGAAACATTAGACAGATGGCACATTAGTCCTGCAATGCTTGATTCCTGCCTATGGAAAAGAAATGACGGTAGCCAGACAGCAATACCTTAGGACATTTAAGGACCAGTTGATTTGGGGTTAGCACCAACTAGGCTAATATGATTGCACTGTGTGCTAAAGTAGATCCTGTATCTATAAAAGGTGTGACAAGGGTTTAATTATAACTTGACACTGTCCTGTATTTTCTAATGAAAAGTTACAAACTTAGAGTTGGTACTCTTGTAGCCTATCAAGTTTATAGCATGAACTTATTGATGATGATTGACAGTATGGTCTCAGCTCTGCAGTTTCAAAGTTGATCTTGGAAACGGTGTCTGTCTGACAGTCTGGAATATGGAATGATAAAATCTACTCTGTCTATCTTAAATCTAATTTTAGGGACTCCATCGATGGCCATGTTGGTCAGTCCTTCAGTCCTGCAACATTTTGACAACCAGTGCCAACAGACATTTGTGCTCCCCAGAGGATGAATCATCATGACTTTAGCCTGCTTCTTACAATATTTTTGCTGCCACAATATTGGTGAAATGTTTGGTATTTCACTGAAAGATCATAATGACTGTTTGACAAATGTGATGAATGTACTTGTAATTTGACATTAAACTCCCTGCTGATCAACCATCAGCAGGTTTTTATGTAGCCCATGAAGTAACGCTACATCTAGTGGACGGATTAGCAACAACTGTCATGGCTCTCTTTTTTTCATGATCCTAATGTCCTGTTTATCCCTGGATATCCCTGTGGTGCCATCGTCAAAAAGCTGTGTCTAATGTGTAGATTAAGGGCTCTATTTAATGAATATTGATCTTCAATCTCAGCTGCACTTTGTTTAGTGCTGAACAGGAAATGCTAGCATGCGACACCCTACATGCTAATATTAGCATTTTGGTGAAACCACTGGTGTACAACCATGTACAGCTGTTTGCTTTGGAGCCTCTTAAGACCTAGATCTCTCTCTATATATATATATACACACACACACACATATCTATGTATATATATACAGTATATTTGTGTGTGTGTGTGTGTGTGTGTATATATATATATATATATATACAGCACGAAGCACACAATCAAAAAGGTTTTTTACCACACCTCTTAATAAATCATGGGAGCGTTTTGGGGTGTCGTATGCTATAAACCAATCACCTCCCATTCCCTTTAAAAGCCAGATGTGAGAGCGAATGGTTTTATTGTTTATGTGGGCACCGGGGAGGGAAATGACAACTGTCTTTTTCTGGGAAAAAAAACAAAAAAAAAACACTTGGTTTGCATGTCATGTGTGAACAGGGCCTTGCGTCTAGTTGATGTCTGTTGTGAGTTTTACTTTCAGAGTGATTCATTACTTATATTTTCCTTATAAGCCTTTTAACACAAGAAGTTATTAAACTACTAAAACACCAGTTAAAAACACTCATCAAAAGTGACGGCAACGTTCATATTGTGTCTTTAACGAGGAGCAGCATTATAGAGACAGATGGGTCAGGGTAAATAATCTATTTGAGACTGTGACCACTGCTCTGTAGTCTTTATTGCACATATTTATCAAATATGCTGTCAGTCGAGCTATCTAATGTGTCTTTCCCTCTTATGTAAAAAAGATCACTTTCAAGCACAGAACTCAAAGGTTCATGGCATAATGTCTGACTGACTGACATCTGGATGTCTTTCTTTTTTATCATGAAAACCATTTCACTTTGTACATAAGCCCAATCCTTTTCAACATCAGGACATGTTTATTGGTTTTGTGGGCTCTTGGAGATTGCAGTAACAGTACATCAAAGGAAATGTTACCAGAGATTAAAAAAACAAAAAACAAAACAAAAAAACAACCTTTGATCTTTTTTGTTCTTTTACAAAAATAGATGTAGGTTTCCGATGACTTTGTTATGAATACATTGCGTATCAGATTTGTACAATTAGTGCAAAGAGCACAAAGAAAGCAATAACAATCCTGGCAAGCAAATACACTGCAAAATGTTTCTTGTTCACTTATTGGCGTATACCTTATTTCTAAAATGCACATTGATGAGTATTATCAAGATGAGATGGTTGGTTACACTGGAATAGTTTAGATGAGTTATTTTCCACAGAGAGGCCATAATCGATGACAGGAGTGTCTTATCATTGGCCAAAGTGAATCACGACTGGGCATGAGGCTTCTCACGTCCCATCACAGAGAAGAGCTTTAGCATTTGTTTTCCAGTTCACTTTAAAAGAAATAACAGTAAAAGATTTACGAATCTAACATATTGCTCTGTAGTCGGAGTTGTCTAATAAAAATGAAAAAAAATGTTTTAATTTTGGGTGAGGTTTTAAAGGCTGCATCTAGTGTTTTACACGGTTTTGTATTATGTCAGTGATTTGGTATCTCGACAGCGGGGAGCTTTATGTCTTCTCAGCAAGATAAAAGGTCTCTGATCAAGTCAAACACTGGGTCAAGAGGAGGAACAAGAGAAAGAAAATTACGTCCTTTTCACCCAGAGTTATATGCCCTGGCATTGCCCTGGCCTGAGAAAACGCAGGTCGTCCAAACCAGCTGAAGTTCACATGAGGACAGTCTTTAAATCTGTTCCCCTGGGAGCCTCAATGAAAAATGAAATACAGCCTGATTTTATGTTGATTTCCATTTCTCTCAGCTTCCCCGAGGAAGGCATGACGCAGCAGAATGGAACACTTACTGCAGTTTATGCACACACACACACACACACACACACACACACTCCCTCTCTTTCAACTCACTTTGCTTACCTCTGGGTGGGTGCTTGTGTAATAGATTAAAAAAGACAGTGTTTATTTAGTAAGAAATTCTATTCAGCCATTGGCCTGTCTGACTGTTTGGCCACAGCTCTGCACTGAATCCAAATGTCAGTTTCTAAACTGTCACCCAGATCCTTTCCCTGACCTGAAGTACACCAACACCATACCATAACTTAACCATGTGTGCAAGTCATTTTGCAAGTTGCAGTGTGATAATGACTAATCATTTTCTGCTTAATCATCGACACTCATACCTTGATATGAAGGGAAACATCAGATGGGAGGTATTTCAAGATAGCATGTTCAAATTTTGAGAACGATCACAGCATTGAAATGAAAACAGTGCCAACACTGCATAATATAAATAGATATGACTGTAGTTGAAAATGTCAAACTGTTTTCCTTTGGCAATATATTTCTTGCATTATAATAAATGTCATCAAACACCGACATTTGACCATTTCTGTATTAAAGCACTGGACTGCACCACTGGACCTCAAGAATAATATATTAGTCATGATTTCCCAAATTATAGTCCGTACCAAAAATCATCCCTTACACTCTCCAAATACATTTCCACACAGGTGGTCAGTCCTGACTTCAATCAAATCAAAAGTGACCACCCAGGCTTCCATCCTTTTTACATGACAAATGATGCATATGTCCCCACCGTAATGAGAAGGAACCGCTCATTATGTTTAATTCAATAATATATGATTTGCAGGTCAAGGAAATTGAAACTGAAATTACTTTTTTTGAAGTGACAAATGTGTTTGAGTGAAACCACCTCCTCTCTAACGGTTTCCCATGGTGCACATGGATTCTCACTCACCCATGAAGCTTTTGCCTTCTGTTACTCGATGTTCTTTTGTCAGCTGGAAAACTAAACACACATATAAATATGATTTCATATTTTCCATCTTGAAGCACATTTTCTGACTTGGAAAGGATATTTGATTCTGTTCAAAATCATAAAAGCACATTTCATGATACTGCTTTTAAAATGCAGGTTGGTTTCTGAATGACTCATCTCCTCAAATCTAGGTGCCATTACTTAGCAACTATTTTTGTTGTGCAGGTCACAGATTTGAAGACAACCCCGGGGTGAGACGCCACTTGGTGAAGAAGTCATCCCGCTGTCAGATGACCCGGACCAGCAACAGTTCCACACCACTGTCCAGCCTGAAGAAGAAGAAGAGAGCTGCAGAAAAGAAAACTCATGAGGTGCGCAGCAAACTCACAGTAATACCCCAACACACACACCACAGCATTAATCTGCATATCGAGCACTATGTTAACACCTTAATATGCAGCAAACAAGCAATTTACATGAGTTTCCTTTCATAAATACCACTATCATTATGATGAATGTGATACCAAACATTTTTTACACATCTGTCAGACAGTGAGCAACATTCAGAAGGCTATCTGTTCTGTTATTGCTAAGTTGACATTAACAGCTGTTACCAAGCTGTAACCTCTGAGATGAAGCCAAAATGATAAACCTGCAGTTCATCCAACGACCATTTGAGGCTTGTTCCAAAAATGAGTTAATCCTTATATGTGAAAGTGCCTTCATGACAGCAGAAATAAACAGGATTTTGCTGCTCAACAATTTAGGGCATGGCAGATGACTGAGTGTATGTTCACCACAGACCTGTGCGGTCTGAAGTCTTGGCTTCACAAACACCTCACCTCTTTGACCTCTTTTGGATTAGCTGGGTGTCATGCACTGCCAAGATGGCAAGCAGCAGGTCAGCCCACTCTCAGCTTCAAAAAACACTTCTTGCAAACCTATAAGTGACCTCACAGAGACTACCTTCATCGACAAGAGTGGTCGCCAGTTGTGGAAAACAACACCCATATTAACTTAAGTTAGCATGCTGTACCATGTCCCAATACTTAATGATAGCAATTCACTGAACAGAAGATATAGATCTGATCACAGGGCATATTATAACCTGTTCTGTTATAAAGGAAATGATGGCCAAAGGTCTTTAACATTGCTCAAGCACTCATTTGGGGTCAAGTCTCCACTGTAGCTAGGGCTGCCTTGGTCTTTAACAAAATACTGAGGGGAAGAATCTGGCTCTTAAGCTTTTACTAGCTATCTGGTGCTGGTGCTGGTACTGAACAGTGAGTTTATTGGTGTTTTGTTTTTTGTTTTTTTTTCTCCCCACTGCTGCTGGAGACAAGGTTGACGCGAGCAGAGACACTGAACCCAAAAGCACAGTGAAATGGTGTCCCTTAAATCCAAAACAATGATCTGATATATGCTAAAGCTCCCTGAAGAGCTGAAGAGCCTGGTGATAATTCAGCATGGTATTCACCACAAATGGCCCCTCTCACATTACACATACAGTAGTGATTTGATTCGGTGTTAAACATAATCTCCAAAGCTCTTGGAGTTAAGTCTGAACTTAAGCACATTCCTATTCAGTGACTTAATGTCGAGCCACCAGACCAGAAAAGGCTATAAAATCGCTCCTAATGTTTCACCTCTGTTTGACTGCACAAATGGCACAAAACACAAATCATATCACAATTTGTTTTGTTTTGGGTTTTTTTTGCTGCTCTGAGAAAACATCTTTGTTGAAATGTAACAGAATGTCCATCCAAACCATGCAGTTATCCTACATCAGGCCTCATAAATATGCGTAGGTTTGGGCTGGATAAGCTGTCACTATAATATGTTTTAGATTGAAAGGGGAGAGAGAGAGAGAGAAAAGGGAAAACAAGCGCCAGTGAACTTGAAACCAAGGATTTGAGGTTTTGAGCCAATCCCATCTGACATTGGATGGGGTACACCCTGGATAGGTCACCAGTGGAAACACAAAGTGACAACAACATATGAAATGTAAAAAAAAAAAAAGTCCTTTTGTTCGTTGCTTCACCTTCAGCTGTTTGTGGAGCTGAACGAGCTGATCGTGGAGAAGGACCATGAGATGCGTTGGAAAGAGCGGGCTCGCTGGATCAAGTTTGAAGAGGATGTGGAGGAGGAGACGGAGCGCTGGGGTAAACCTCATGTGGCCTCGCTCTCATTTCGCAGCTTACTGGAGCTTCGTCGCACGATCACACACGGTAAAATGCTCTTGCGTGCATAGATCAATAAGGACCCTCCCAGTATCAGTCTTATGTTTTAGTTATGTCCAGGTGCGGCCGATATTAAATCCACTAGAATAAACATAATGAGCAAGATGCAAGAGTCCTCAGCTGAACAAGTCTAGTTTAACAGTTTATTTTTTGGCTTTCTCAAATACAAACATGACCTGATTAGATTCTCCCTGAGAATCTGAAATACTTTTAAGATAAACCAGTCTCAGCAGACATTTCCAACCTTCTCCTCCTTTACCTTCCTCCTCTAGGTGCCATACTTCTGGACCTGGAACAGAACTCTCTGCCTGGCATTGCTCATCTGGTGGTAGAGACGATGATCATCTCTGACCAGATCAGAGCTGAGGACAGACCCAGTGTTCTGCGGGCTCTGCTTCTTAAACACAGGTGAGTGACCAGTCAGATTGAAATATTTAGAGGATGTCTAACATGTGCTCTCTGCTCAAAGAGAATATTCTTTGCCCCTGCACCCCAGGAGAACGTAGAGGATTTAAAGGCCAAATCTATAATATTTGACAGGAACAGGTGGAAAACAGCATTTTGTGCACAAGAGGGTCAGAATTTAAAACGAGCCTCTGTTAGTCTTGATTTATGATATTGCACCTGGAACCAAATATTTCTCAATAGCTGCTGTCATTTAACTGTGAGTTATATTCTAATGAATCCTGGGTGATGTCCATATTATCTCAGCAGATGGAGGCTCATGTTTTTACTGTTTGACTGTATTGTCGTATTTCATGTTTCAGGTATGATGATGCTGCAACTGAACAGCAGTTAAAAGTTTTATTTGTCCCGTTCCAAGGTTCCTTGTACAGCGAGGAAAGCAGTGGAAGGGGGATCAGACTCGGCAACAGAGCAGTCTGCAAAAAAAAAAAAAATCACAGTGTCCAGAGCGTTTAAGCAGAATTTATGTGCAGAATTACATTTTACTGAGAAATAACACTACAACAACATATGTTCTGCTCTTTGTGAAAATCTTTCGTGGTAAAACATCAATTTTAATTTCTGATACTGTAATTTCAGTTTAATACAAATCCATTGATTCATATGACACAATGGAAAGTTGTGTGAACAGATTGTAAATTTTGATCTAAGCCTAAACAACCCTCCTGCTTGCAGTTGAGGTTGTGGGGTCTGTTACCATGGCAGCATCAGCCATCTCTGTGAGACCAAAAACCCAGGATTAAAGACACACTGTGTAAAAGTCTCTTCCATCTAGTGGTGAGGTTCCAACTGAATAGTGTTCTTTATGCTGCATGCACGTGGAGTCAGGCAGACGGCAGACGGATGACAGCCGCTGCATGGAACGGGATAAACAAACAAGCGGTCCGTCGGAACGGCATGTGGCAAACAATACACATGTGACAAATATGTTGTTATGGCGATGTCTTATTGTTTTCCTCACCCACGGTTTACCAGCCTTCTCTCATCCACTAAAATGACATCAGGTTTGCCATACGCCTGTATCCACGTGAATCCAATGTGTGACCCTCCATCCTTTCTCACACTTCACCACGGTGATGGTTTTTAAGTAGACCATCATTTCTCCCAGAGCCTACCGCTCCAGTGTCTCTCTGTGAGTCTGTGGTTACCTACGGTCACACTGCCACTGAACTTAAAAGATGGTGGCACAACACGTCAGCCTGCATTGAGCTCGCCAGCTCTATGTATATATGAATGGCAAATTCACAGCTTACCAGGACACTTCAGTTTGTTGATGGGGGTAATTAGTAATTAATTAACTTACACTTCTGGATGAAATAATCAATTTTTGTTAATAGACAACATGAGAAGTTACATAGTGGGGATTTGATCCCAGTTGTCTGACCCCATCATACTAAATGTATGATGGGGTTGTTGTTGTTGTTTTTAATCCATGTATGAACAGACCTGTCAGTGTGTAGCAGCGTGGGGGCAGCTGTGTTTACATGTTGATCATGGATTGTAAGTATGGCAGCATTAAGAATTAAATCCCAGCAGACCTCCTCCTTCTCATTAATCTTAATTCTGTAGTGAAGGTTGTTTTAAAAAGCCGAACTCAAGGGAACTGTGCTGGGAATTTCCAAAAAAGTGACATTTAACAAGAGTTGGCTCATCATCTGGTGTACTTCCCCTGGGCTGACTAAATTACAAATGTCAAGACTGTACTGTAGCTGCACTGGGTCTTAAAGCCCTGAGACCTTCAGATTTAAAGTTCACTGCTGCGTTGTGTGAGCTGTCCCAACACTTTGATCTCAGCCTTTGTTGAAATCCGTGCCTTCCCGGTCCTGCTCTCCTTCAGACCTAAGTCTGTCTGATATACCAAAGAGTGGAGGTCTCAGTCTGATGTTCATTACTGAGGCTGAAACAGACACTGCTGAGGGCATTAGAAAAACCACATTTGAACTTTCAGTCTTGAAAACAGAGATGCTACTTTTTTATAAAGCCAGGCACATGTGTATAAATTATTTGTTTGAGATAAGACACATGCAAAACCCAGGTTTTGAGATAATAGGAGACCAAAAATCAAGTTGACCTGTTATCACCTTTTGCATTGGTGTTAGCAGGTTGTCTCTGGCAAGCCATGTTTGCAGAGGCGGATTATATCGTTGAAAATGTTTGGGTGTAATGAGGAAGTTTATGCTACTTGATTTGGAGAGGATGTAGTCCACAGGACACCACAACCTCAGAGACACAAATCCTCTTCAACTGATCCTGTATAGGAGCTGAAAAATGCCAGAGGGAGTAGTTACATCAGATCCCGTGTACTGCTATCTATACCTCAGATAAACAGCATGTGGACACACAACATGTGACATGTCATCTGCTCGGTATTTCCAGCATCTCTGTGATGGTTCCCGATCATTGATTGGCACTTGTATTGACACACCGGCTAAACTGGCCAAACACAGTGGAACAGTGCACTACACATAGAGCAGTATGGATTTCTCTGAGTTACATAATGACAAAAAAAAAACAAAAAAAAAAACAAGTTCACTAAGTGTCGGCTGTCATACTGAATTACCAGAGGAGAGAAACCATGCCTGTCAAAAAATGCAATGAATCATGCTCGCTCATGTTTTGTTTCACTTCAGGGATCATTTAAGATGTGAAGTACAACCAGTAGAGCATCGCTCTAGACACTAACTTACTTCTGTACTAGAGCTGTTGATTTACTTCATTAGGTTGCAGTTTGTTCAGTTACTCATGTTGTGATTTCCATGATAGTTTGACTAATTTGTAGTCCATGTATTACCTGTGGGCTGGAACTCCTTTTTTCAGCCACTGAACCACTGTATACCTACGCACAAGTGCACCTAGGTCTGCCGACTCTAATAATGACAACCAGTCCTTATCAGTACTTTGTATCATGCTGTGTTTTTTCCCAGTTGTCTGTAACGTGCCATGTCCATGACTTTGAATTGATTTTCTATACAAAGTCAAACAAAAACAGTCAAAAGCTGTTTATTTCCTTTGGTGGCTTCAGTCTTACCATATACCTCCTAGTGCTTGGACGTATATCATGTAGATAATGCACCGTGTGTCCTACATTACTAATATAGTAACAGTGCCAGATTTGTGCAGTAGTTGGATTTTGTATACATACTCATACATTAGTGAAAGAACAGATGCACACAAGATAAACTGTCCAGCTTCCAAGCAGCAGAGCAGCAGGCCCCTGCACATCTATTCCATCTTTTCACAGCCATTCCACATAAATCCCCAGTTCACTGGCTGCATCCACAAGGGGAAAAAAACACTCTGTCATTAGAGTCATCACCAGTCTGAGATATCAGATTTATTAAGTGGAAAGAAACACAGTGAGGTGCTGCTCAGATTTAGCTCATCGCACACTCACACCAGTTTAAAGATCCTCTGGAAACGTCCCGAGCACAGTTCGCTCCAGCGTCACACCTCGTTCTTTTGTCGCGTTGTGCCGTCGCGTTCAATCTGGGCGCCGTCTTATTGGACCTCGTGGGCCTAATGAGCGAGGTGATGTCAGTGCAGTGATATATTGAAACTTGGCTTGTGTGACACATTAAATACTTGAGCGAAAGGAAAGCACGCTCACCCTGACATGTTTAAAATGTGCTGATAATAATGCGGCACAGATTAGTCTCTGGCTGTTTTACTGATGCTTTAATGAAAATATCACATTTGGAAAAGTGACAGCGTCAAACTCAGATTTTCTCAAAACAGCTTTCTAATTAGCCTGACCTAAAAAGAGGGTTTAGATTTGGAAGGATTTTGCTAATGACTTTTGTACATTTACGAGCAGCGTTCCTGCTGCATGGAGTAAAGCTCCTCAACGTGCCAAATGAAAAAGGTGGATTATGTGAACAAGAATCACAGCTGTGCTCGGCTTTTGTACAATCCAAACCACCCTGCAGTTCTCACAAAAGAAAAAAAAAAGTTCTGAATTATTCATTTTTTTCTAACTCAAAACAGCACTGTGATTGTTTGAATATAATCATAATTATCATCATCCTCCAACTAGAGGGAGAATAGGTGGTCAAACCTTAATTAGATATTCAGATATAATAACAACCTTTATGGAATAATCCATGTTGCAGAAGCATCGTTCTATTATACTGACTTGGCAGATTTTCATAGTTTTATCTGTTTTTTCCACATGAAGTGAAAATTCTTATCTGGCCTTATCGGAACATAGGAAACAGAAACATCTGCCCAGAACTGTTTTAGGCGCTCAAACAGGAAGGGGCTTAAGAAATGGCAATGTTGATCGGTTCACTGCAATATATCATCATTATCCAGCTACTGGAAGGATTTCCATGCTGGGTAATGCAATGTGACTTGACTGACTTTTCATTTCAAGACATTAACTGATGAACATTTTCAGAGAAAACTCTCAGCATGTACAGGACTCAGTGGCACCGAACATGTTTCAGACATTTACAGTAAAAGGTGTCTCCTAAAGCTTTAATAATGTTATTGACATTTTTAGTGCTACCACTTGACATTGGCTGAAAATGAAATAGTTGAATAATTACACTGTGCACACATTCATGGTCCCCTCGGGATGAACTGCAATCTCATACCTTGTAAAAGTCCCACATTTTCACACTTTCCAGGTGTTTTTGTGAAGTGTTGAACCATAAGGTGATATAAAAAAACAGCTCAGTGTGGTTTTACATCTCCTCTCTCAGGCTTCTCTCTGGAGCTCTAGTAACAACAGGATTTAGTGTTGAATTGACTATTTTTTTCTTTCTTGTAGCTGCTAGCTGAGTGAAAGAGTGGCACAGAGAGTTGTGTTGTAAGTTAGGTTAAAGGAAAACAAAATTAGGGCTGCATGGTAGGTACAAGGCATGGCTGAGGGTGGTGTTATGACATCATAAAGTTACAGTCCTGCTGACCACTCCTTTTTAAGTTTACATTTCTGAATACAGGCTGTGTGCATTTCTCTGTGGACTGAACATTTTGATACATTCACAGTATTGATACAGAAGCTGGACCTGCTTTATGAACACATGGACATCAAAGTTTACACAATGGGACATTTAATCTTCAGCTGGCGTCATAAAAATAATTCCAACTGGTGCTTTTGCTGCGTAAACTATCTACCTTATGACATCAGCCGACTTCCACTTGCTAATTTGCCAACTGCAATATTCTAATTCATTAAAAAACAGAAATGTTGATATTATTTAGCTTATTACCATGTTGACATTAGCATTTAGCTGAAGCATGTCCTTACAAAGTTGCTAGGAGGGCCGTCGACTTATTCTGGTTTCTTTCTTCTTTGTTCCACAGTCATCCAAGTGATTTAAAACATCGTTTCAACCGCCACCACTCATCAAGCAGTCTCCATGGCAGCTTCAATCACAACCACGTCCATGACACCAGTCTGCCACTAGTAGCTGAAGATCATGATGAGCACCAGGATAACAAAGGGCCAGTATATGACCCCAAACAAGATGTCTTTGTCAGCCTGTTTGTAAGTTGCCTTGTTTTTTTGTTTTGTTTTTTTTTCCCTGTGTGTCTTCAGTGTCTTGTGTCACTTCAAGAGGTAGGTGACACCCATCTGAGAGATATGATAAATGGGTGATGACAGACTGAGATGTAGTTGAAACACTGCAGGCTGACAGCACAGTGAATACAATTTTACCAAAGCCATAGTAAGTGATTAACTAGTTTTGACAAGAACCCACTCAGATAATTGAACTCAGCTATCTAAATGGACACAGATAAAAGCGGCGCTAAGCTGTCTTGTTCTATTTTATGGTTTGCATTAAGTTCTAAGAGTCAGCAGTAAGCATCAAGATTTAAACATGATTACACTAAAGTCTTGATGTGAGGCCTGTGGCTCTCACATTGTTCGTTGAAAGACCCCTCCATGAGGTCAGAAGTCGCGTAGGTAGTTCTTGAAGTCGGAGAGAGCGGGCCACATGTGTTGCATTATGTTTTTAGTCCGCTTACAGGTGTTTCCAGTTAATACTTCTTGATGCATTAACTGTGAAACCTTAATGTTCCCCGTGGCTTAAGATGTTGGAAAATTCAAAACAGCCTATCAAAAAAATTCTCCTCAAGACATAAAGAACCAGTTGTGCAAGTTGTGTGGTTTCAAATGAATTGCATTAGTGAAGCATTGTTCATACATATGTCGCTATCCCCACAATAATTCCCACATTATTGGTCCCATGTTAAATTATAGTGTCACATCAGTTTGGCTGGAGAAATAATGTTGATAATCTTTGTACTGCTCTCTCTCCAAGAAATCTCTCCACCCTCTGCCTCCTGAGAGTCATCCAGCTGCAGCACGGTCCATGAAACTGCTCGCCAAGATTCCCAAAGATGCTGAAGCTGTCATCGTTTTAGTTGGTAAGCTCTGGGAGTTTTGACAAAGTAGATTAGTTAGAGGAATTATGTTGTTTTACAAGTGCTAAGAGATGAATCTGGCTGTTGTAAAATCCCCATTAGTTTGGACCTTGAAAAATAACAGAATAATACCATTATAGTGTCATACTACCTCTTTGCATTCTGATCGGCTTTCACCTTCGCTGCATCTAGGATTTTAAACTGCTGTTCATGTGAAGTCAACAGTGTAACTGCTAAACTGTGCACATCACCCCCATCCTGTGCTCCCTCACTGGCTCCCCATGGCTTTCAGGTACCAATTCAAGGTCCTGGTAATTACATTCAGTGCCTTGCATGGGGTAGCAAAACAAAAGGTGATCATGCCTTTCAAACGTGGCCACTAGGCTCTGGAATGTTCTCCCCCTGGACTTAAGAGCCTCTGCCTTGGTAGACATTTTCAAGGTACAGCTAAAGATCAAGCATTTGTATAGCAAGATTATTATTATATTTACTGTTGAATTGATTTTCTACTGTTGCTCATATGTTTCATATGTATGGTATATTCTTTTTCCATGTCTGCACTTTGTTTACTGCTGCCTCGTTATGCTTTCTATAATTTATTCACTATGAATTACTTTGTGACTGCTGCTGTGAGAGGTGCTATAGAGATAGAGAATTACTTGCTTACTCGATGTAGTCCTACAATTGGAAATTACCTCTGCAACATGATTTATTCCTGTTGTGAAGGTTGAGATTAAACAGATGAGGAATGTGCGTAAGTGCACAGATTCTGTTCCTGATATGGAGCTCTCTAATAATCTTTTTCTCTTTTTCTGCCAGGCTGTGTTGAGTTCCTGGAGCAGCCAGCCATGGCCTTTGTCAGGCTGAGCGAGGCCGTTCTCCTGGAGTCAGTGCTTGAGGTTCCGGTTCCAGTTCGCTTTATTTTCGTCCTGCTTGGTCCTAGTCAGTCCAGTTTTGACTATTATGAGATTGGACGTTCCTTCGCCACACTCATGTCTGACAAGGTAAACACAATTTCCTAAAAATGTTGTAAATCCAGTTGTTTAAATAAAATATTTAAACAAGACAAATGTTAAAAAGTGTATCGATAATAATTATTATTATATACATATATAGTATAAATCTGTACAAACATGTGCAATATGCACAGTCTGCAGCATGCATGGTGTCAAATGCATCTTTAATTTCTTTCCTTTTTTTTGTGAACAGCTGTTTTATTGAAATTATACTTTCACATGACAAGGTTGAACAGTGCAAACATTTTTAACATACCCCTCCCTTCCTCCTCCTGGCGGCATCCTCCCTCCCTCCCCTCTCAGTCCAGAGTCTTACAATCGACAAGTGCCTTTAAATTTCTTTCCTTTTTACTGCTAACATCCAGTTATATTATTTTGTAGAACTTCCACGAGGTGGCCTATTTTGCTGATGACAGACAGGACCTCCTGAATGGTATCAATGAGTTCTTGGACTGCAGTATTGTCATCCCACCCTCAGACGTGGCAGGGAAAGACCTCCTGAAGACAGTGGCTGACTTCCAGAAGCAGATGCTGCGCAAGAGGAAGGAACGAGAACTCAAAAAGCACCAGTCCTCAGCTGGACTGATGCAGGACAACAAAGGTGCTCAGTCAAGTCTCTAAAGAGCCTTTTCCACACCACACTCCAATTAGAGCTAAAAACAGGCACTTCGGATTCGGATAATCAACACTAATGCTGTAAGGCAAACACATTGTTTTTCAGCTTCACTTTTGTACCTTTTCCTTAGATTTATAAGTGATACCATCAATAAAAATAGCAGTGGTGGAAGAGTTAGGGAGTCAAGGAATAGTCAGTTAATTAATTAGTCAATTCAAAGAGAATGTGATGATTGTTGTTGTAAATCAATGGATTTTCCAAGCTTCACATAGGACAAATTGATGGTCTAATTGATCATGAAAATGGTGACGACGACGATGACGACGATGATGATGATGATGACGACGACGACGATGATGATATTATTACTATTATATTGAAGTCTTCATCTAATGGAGCATGTAACAAAACCCCCCAGATATGAGTCCAGAGGAGGAGGAGGAAGGAGACCAGGAGGTGGACCCGTTGAAGCGCTCAGGGATCCCATTCGGAGGTCTGATCCACGACATCCGCCGGCGCTACCCACACTACATCAGTGACATAAAAGATTCTCTGGACATGCAGTGCATCGCTGCTGTCATCTTCATCTACTTTGCAGCACTGTCACCCACTATAACCTTTGGAGGCCTGCTGGGTAAGGTGAAATAAGATCAGTAGGAGGATCTCAAAATTTGATGTCATTTTTTATGATTATGTTTTCTGAGGATTTTTATTTATCCATACAGGAGAGAAAACAGAGGGGTTGATGGGAGTGACTGAGCTTATAGTTTCAACTGCGACTCTTGGAGTTATATTCTCGCTGCTTGCTGGTCAGCCTCTTCTCATCATCGGCTTTTCAGGACCTTTACTGGTGTTTGAAGAAGCCTACTACAAGGTACTTTACCTGTGAAAAGTACCTTTATCACTCACCCAGCTGTGTGGTACAACTTGTAACTAATGTCTGTGTTTTCACTCTTAGTTCTGTCAGGCTCATGACTATGAGTACTTGACTGGTCGGGTGTGGATTGGTTTCTGGCTTATCTTCATCGTCCTGGTGATCGTGGCAGCAGAGGGCAGCTTCCTCGTCCGCTACATCTCACCCTTTACCCAGGAGATTTTTGCTTTCCTCATTTCCCTCATCTTCATCTACGAGACATTCTCCAAGCTCATCAAGGTAACAGCTTCAGACACTGTTTGCTAAGCACAAGACCCCTTTTTTTGCTGAACCACAATAGTTGATCCAGACATATAAATGTGAATTTCTGTGACTGACTGACTGACTGACTGAGTGATAGTGTTGAGTGAGTGACAGAGTGACACAACTGGTCTGCAAGCTGAATTTCCCTTTTGGTTAGTCTCCATCCTGAGCAGGAAATATGAAGAGGGAAGAACAATGATAAAAGTACTACAGAAATCAGTGGTAGATGAGGATTCAAGATATGTTTGCGTGTGGGGGAACAGTGGACAGGATAAAATGTAAACTCAGGTTTTTGAAAACAGCCAGACTGAGTACAAGATTGTACTGGTTGGTAAAAACCAGAGGAAGCCACTGCCAGAAAACCCCCAAAATGTATATTCATTTGTATGAACAGTGCTAATTATGTGAAAAAAAAACTGGTGGATGTGTAAAGACTTTTGTCTTGTTTCCAGGTGTTTAGGGAGCATCCACTGATGTCGATGTACCCCAGTGACTTCACCCCTGCGACTGAGCTTCACGAAATGGGTGAAAGTGTCGTCAACCAGCCCAACACTGCTCTTCTCTCCTTGGTTCTCATGATGGGCACTTTCTTTGTGGCTTTCTTCCTCAGAAAGTTCAGAAACAGTCGATTCTTAGGGGGCAAGGTAACTTTTTAAAAACCTTTTCACTTAGAGAGTGTATTTAATGCAGTATAAATCAATAATATTGACTCATCCATCAGTGGGTGTTTCTCTTCAAACTGATTATGAGGAGCCTTGACTTTTTTAGTCAATCTCAGGTCTCTGGTAAATTTTACTTGATTGAATTAATGTTTGTTTCCCTGATGTCCCCAGGCCAGACGAATCATTGGTGATTTTGGCATCCCCATCTCAATCCTGGTGTCAGTGCTGGTGGATTACTCCATAACTGACACTTACACACAGGTAAACACATTTTCAGTCACTTCACTAACAGCAGAGCTCAATTGTATGTTATTACACTTCCAATAAATAATTTTACCTACTTTGATGTGCTTTCAGAAACTCAATGTGCCATCAGGATTTTCAGTCACGTCCCCTGACAAGAGAGGTTGGTTCATCAGTCCCTTTGGTGATAAACAGCCCTTTCCAACCTGGATGATGGGAGCAAGTATTGTACCTGCAATTCTTGTCTTTATCCTCATCTTCATGGAAACTCAGATCACTTCGTACGTAGGCGATGATTTTCTTCAGATTTCGTAGAATATGGGTGTGTTTTTAAATCACCTTATAACCATTTTGTTGCCATTACTCCAATCTCTCAGACTTATAGTCAGTAAGAAGGAGCGTCGTCTGGTTAAAGGCTCAGGCTTCCACCTGGATCTGCTGCTCATCGTCATCCTGGGTGCCATCTGCCCCCTCTTTGGTCTGCCCTGGCTCACGGCAGCCACTGTGCGCTCTGTCACTCATGTCAATGCGCTCACAGTCATGAGCAAGGCCACGGCGCCTGGTGAAAAGCCCATGATCCAGGAGGTGAAGGAGCAGAGGCTGACCGGACTTCTTGTAGCTGTGCTTGTCGGTAAGAAATAAGTCATTTAAAGAAAAAATATGCATCATGGCTTAGCTACCATAATTAACCATTATCATAGTCAGACGGAGTTAGCATCTAAATCATCCGAGGTTTATTTTGGAAGGAAAACATTGCATTTGCATCACACTTCTGAACAGCCTCCATCTTCAAACTCAATATCATGCGCCAAAGACAATTTTACTAGGTTCATATTTCTGGTTAAATGAGATGGAAACCTTAAAAAGTCAGCAGGTGTCAGATATGTGAGCCAGTTTTAACAGCTGCATTAGCTTTCACCAGTTTCTGCTAATAAACTCTGTCAGTGACAGATTTCTATCTTCACTAATATACAGTAACTGGATAGAAATAAAAAAAAACTCATGTTTACGTCTGTGTGACGCTGTATACACAATGTTTCAGTAACTACTGCAAGTCCTTCAGTGATAAATCTGCCATATCACTGTAAACTGTGGTTGCTAATATGTGCTATGCTACAGCAGCACGATCCAGAAACTATGAACCATTTCAATGGACTGAACCACAAACTGCAGATTTAGAGTCTGACATTTCATTTTTAGTTTGAAGTTTTATTATTTGATGTAATTGATGACTATTTAAATATGTTATTCTAATTCTTAGTTCCTTGTATTATGTAGTGGTGTTGTCTGTTTTGTTCTCAGGTCTCTCTTGAAAAAGCTCTAATAATCTCAATGAGACTGTCTGATTAAATACAGATTAAAAAGATCAAATCAAAATGGAAGCTTGACAGGCAAAAGAGCAATAACCAGGGGGATTGTGGCTTAGAAAACAATCAGCGAGTTGGCATAATGCCTTTTCACTACCGTAATTAATCGTTGTTTGATCTTTTAAATGTTTTATTTTCTGACTGTGTGACTTAAAAACCCATACAATCAATCAGGAGAACGCTCAAAGTTCACAAAACATGTCTTAAAAGTTGTTTTTTCTCATGAGAATTAGCAAGAAATAAATCACACCAGCAAACAGAAAATGTGCATCTTAAACAAGCTGAAGGGAAAGAAGAATCTCAGCTATTTCCACAGCAATTATTCCCTTTTTGCTCCCAGGCTGCAGCAATTATACATTTCTACAGCATTAATTACAGTGGTGGGATTTCCAGGCAAGTGATTGTTATGAGAGGCTGTGAGAGGCAGCTACTGCATGTGTAGACATTCATGAAGTATGAATCAGCCCGAGCAACTGCAATAATAAATTACCAACTGTTTACAAACTGTCTGAAATCATATTTTTTTGTTAAATTCAAAACGCAATGCCATGGCAACGTTGTTTTCATCCACTGACTAGTGCTACTTTTCCAGCAGAATATCTAGTTTCAGTGAAGGTAGGCCTCTCAAAGTCATCTTAAGAAGAGTGTGATCCAGTTCGAGTACACAACCATAGTGAGTCATGATGATTGTTGAGCTTTTGTTTGATTGAAATGCTGTTTGGATTAGGAATAAGACTTTTGAATTAGTTCAACCAAGGCATCTGAACAGTGAGTATGTTTCAAATAAACAACACTGACAGTGTATTTGTCATGAGGGCTGTTCCCCTGTTGAATGAATAATTCTCTCCGCAGCTGCACATTAGAGTGCATGTGAGAGTTTCAACAGCATTAATATCGTCTGAAAACCTGACCTTTAACCCCCCTCCACCCATCAGGTATGTCCATAGTGATGACAGATGTGCTCCGCCTCATCCCTCTGGCCGTTCTCTTTGGTATCTTCCTGTACATGGGGATCACGTCTCTGACAGGCATTCAGCTGTATGAACGCATCACTCTCATGGTCACGCCTGCCAAGCATCACCCTGACCACATCTACGTCACCAAGGTAACACAAGCAACACTGAATGTTTACATGCCCTCGCCTTGTGTTATTAGTGGTGAGGTGGGAGAAGCCAAACCCAGCAGAGTGGCCACTGCAGTGGAGGCCAGGCTGCCAGAAACCAAAGGGGGTTCATCCATAAGTTTGAGTTAACTCGGTCAGCTCAGAGAGGCTGGAGTGCTGTGGAGTCCTGAGAAAAGGCTGACACATATGACAATATAACATGCACATGTACACTATATTGTGGTTTTGAATATCCTACAAATACATGAATGATATCCAGGTTCATACAGCAAGTCGATACCCTGTTTCTGGCTGTCTGCTCACTGCTGCATTCATCAGCTTCTCTATCTGATCCTCAGCAACAAACCAGTACAATGAATCTAGCCTTTGAATTATACTGGTATCAGACTGAACCTCACCACATCCTCACATTTGTTACTGTGTCATTGTTGTACGGTCTTAACTGTAGTCTGACTCCAGTTGATGGCACATCTGTGCACATGGGAAATAATAGACAGAAACCTGGATATGGTGTCTGGGTACTTTGTTACTCCTGTATGTATTGTAAAATAACAGCTAATATTTTTCTCTCAAAACTGGAACAAAGACAAATGAGGATATTATTCTAGCATGTATAACTAACTACCAAGATACCTCAAAATTATAATTTATAATGATCATAATCATAATCAGTATGGAAACACACAAATGTAGTGGTCGGTTAGCATTAAAAAGTGATTTTGGTCTTATCGTGATACAAACAAGATACAAAATATTAACAACAACTGAGCAGTGTTTTGATATATGACTGGCCCTCAAAATCATGGATTATGGATTTTTGTCTGTTCTTCTTGTCCTTAACAAAGGGCTGTTGTCGGTCTGTCAGTGGGACATTATGTTTCATCATCAGTGGTTCTATATTTTGGATATAAAGTTGAGAAAAACAGGATGAAGATTTAAAGTTTAAGTAAATGCAGAGAATTCTCATTGAAAAAAGAATATATATGATGAACAATGTCACCACTAGATGGAGCTAAAAACATGTAGGATTTTCATCATGCAGGGAAATAGTCTGGAAATGAGTGTATTTAATGAGTCTTTGAGTATATCTGTGTGTACGCCTGTGTGTCTGCACTGTGGTCTGTGGACCTTTGGTTTTCTACCCCTTAACCACCATGTATGTTGCTTCAGGTGAAGACGTGGCGGATGAACATGTTCACCATCATTCAGCTGGTGTGCATTGTGGCTCTGTGGGTAGTGAAGTCCACTGTGGCCTCCCTGGCATTCCCCTTCGTCCTCATCATGACGGTGCCGCTGCGCCGCCTCATCCTCTCGAGGATCTTTGAGGAGCGTGAGCTCCAGGCGGTGAGTTTTGTAGAAGAGGCTTTCCAAGAATATTTGAATCTGTGCCACAATCATCTGATCCCACATGGCTTCAGGAGACAGCATTTACAGCAAGTTTAACATTAGATGGATGTTGGAGTGTTTTTATATCTGTCTAAAACTAACATTTCTTAAAGAAATGTTATAAATGAGCTTCACACTTGACATTCCTGATGATTTTCTCCTCTGTGATCACAGACAGAGTTCTCATCCAAATATTTTCAGTTGATATGCAAATATTTCTCTTTGCTGCGGGTTCTAACCAGAAAAGATTCACGGTTCATCGTGAGGCCGGGTTTCATGTTTTCTTGGTTTGATGTCGTGAACCCGTACGTGTCATCGCTGTCAGATTAACACCATATATTTTCAAAATGTCAACTACTTCAGGAGCTAGGATAAACAGCTTTGTTCTTAACTTGACCACCATTTATGTTGTGTTGATCCAAAGGAATCATGAACTCAAGGCACCGTAAAATGGCCTCAACCACCTTGAAATGATACTGAACTCTCTGAAATTCCTACAATCGGACGCCCATGTTGTCAGATCAACCTTCCCAACCATTCTTATGCAAACATTGATACTCACACTTTTAACAAAGAGGCCAAGAGGAGAAAATTCAAAGTTATGCAGATGAACAGGCAACTCATTAACTGGACAGATCTGCCATAAGCACTATACCGTGTGTGCTTATACTTATACACCACACTGCTTATTAAGCTTAAGCCTTGGCATTGTGCATATTCCCTCTCATGTTAGATAAGGAGATTGATACTCTAATGGCTGTATGCTAAAGATGGAGCTACTAGCAGCACATTAACCAGTTGTTTGTTTTACACAGGTTTTTGTCTGGATTTAATCAAATAAGATATACTGTGTTAATTTAAAGGTAGATACAGACATGTTGTTTCTATGCTGTTTTTGTACTAAGCTAAGTTAGCCATGTGCTGGCTGTGGCTTCATACTTTGTGAATAGAGATGTGAGGGCTTAGCTCTCAGCAAAATCTGAGCAGGGAAGCAAAGAAGCATATTTCTCAAAATCTTGAAACTGTTCTCTCATACATTAGGTTTAGAAGTTTATCTGTTGAATTTCTGCATGTATAACACCAACCCTCGCAAAATGAAACAGTTTTGCCCTGAAATGGACATAGACCCAATATTTTATCCACTCATCTACACCAGAGTTCAGTTGCCACCTTACAAGCCAGCCAAAAGCTCCAAAGCTAGTTTGAAGAAACATGCAGGTGAAATGAAACTGATGGAATATAATCTGTCTTTTCTCAGCTCGACTGTGAGGATGAAGATTCTCCCAACTTTGATGAAGATGGACGAGATGAGTACAATGAGATCCACATGCTTGTGTAAATTTTCAATGGGTAACAGCCAACAGGACTTCCTCTATCCTCCAGCTCCGAACAATCAGAGCGAGCCTCTTTGGGAACCTCAGCTGTGAAAAAGCCAGAGGGAGAGCTACCATGAAGGTGTTTGTAAGATATACACAAAAGATATAGCTGGATATTAACTTCTTAGAACTGTTTATTCCAATTTTATTTCTTTTTTTTTTTAAGCGCACACCTAATGTTAGAACTCTGTGGTAGTAGTGGTGTTGTGTCAACCTCCCTGAAGATGTTCGGCCAGCAGATTGCTCTGAGCACCCTAGCTGAGGTGGAAGATGCAAATCTAGCAAAACAACCTAATTTACACAAACACGTCACCCAACTGTTGATCCTTATCTATCCCTTTAATTACTGTGCAGGTTCTGGGCACAAGTGCAATGATGACGGTGACCTCAGCAGGTTGAATGATTGATGCTAATTTAGGCACAGAAAGTGGGAAATGGGGTCAATTTCCTTTTGTTTCATTCAAGAAGTGGACATTGATCAAACTGTTTTATTGTTCAGGTTAATTGACCCTAGATCTCAAAGCCCTGAATGAATTCCACTGCCTTCCTAGTTTAGCAGCCTTTTCCCTTTATACTACTGTCGTTGCTGATTGGTGGTAGTGATGTACAAGCAAGGAGTTAAGTAGTCCTTTTCCTTTCTGTGCAGATTTTTAGTAATGAGCACTTTGAGGGTAAAAAAAGTTCACTTTTGTCACTGCCAGGCGAGCTCCCTGGCACAAAGCCTGCTCTCTAAATGTAGTCTCCCCCTGTAACATCTCTGCAGAGACTTTCTTCAGGGGCTGTGACTGTACTTTGTTAGGTGATTAACGCCCCACATACCAGTCACCTGACCTTATTATTGTGACCTTGGATGAATAAGTAAATAACTAACATGGTTTCAACCTTATTTTTCTACTTTGTTCTATTTATTATGTGTCATTTGGACTCAATGCCACACTGGATTCTCAGTGATGTTTAGACTCCAAACAGTTTAAACTGCTATAAGAGTTAGCATAATGTCAAAAAATAACATTGTGTAGGTTGACACGCTCAAACAGAAAATATGTAATTATTCATCCATTCTTTCATCCTCTGCAAGATTTCCACAGCCTGGTGCATTTTTAACAGATGTCATGAATAATATAAAAACACACACACTGGGAAAGCATAGAAAACACACAAAGTACTTAAAATGCTGGGGAACAGTTGAGTGTTGGCAGAATGTATGAATGATGCATTGTACAGTAAGACTGTGAGCTTGGAATTATAATGTACCATCTGTGTTCAGAGTTGTTTTGAAATACCAAGAGATTCAGTTTTCACCTCCTATACTGTGAGCCCATTACAGAATCTAAACACTTTTCAGAAACCTCACTGCTGACACACAGAAACACACTTTTGTTAAGAGCTGCTGTACAAATAAATGGCACAACATTTCACAGGGCACTTAATTATTCTGTAACATGCAGGTTGTGCACAGATTTGTCTGCCATTCGGCCATGTTAAGTATCAGAAATGAATGTGGTTTCACTGAGGACAGTGTGTTGGTATCTTCTGACTGCAGGTCTGACGTTCCCAATGCTCAGAAATGTTGTCAAATTCAAACCTGAGGTTGAGAATCAACAAGAACAAGCCTGAAATCAAATATTCACTCAGTGTGTCTTTGATGTATGTGATAGAGTAATAGAAAAAAAATAAACTAAATCTGAGGGCATGTGCACACTCACTCTCACTCCTAAAAAATGTAATCAATAAATAACATTGTCAGAGGTGTGTGCAGAATTCCTCAGTCTTCTAACACCTTTCATTTCTGTAACAAAGAGATGTGAGCAGGAATCAGAGACACTGACACTGTGTGGCAGCTGAAGAGGTTTCAGCAAAAAAAGAAAAAAACAATCCAACTAAAAAATATATATAACAATAACAATAATAATAATAATAATAAAACCCTCCATACTTCAGACTTTGGTATTCTAAAAGTAAATCCCATACTTTCAAAGCTCAGCAGAGTGTTAGGATTTATGTATGCTGTGTACTTCACATAACCATGTCCTACATTCCAAGCCATGCAAGAATTTTGTCTCAGGGGAAACTGACCTTCGATCTGTAAATATTGCTTCCCAGCCTTTAGTTTGTTGTCTTTGTGTGTACATAAAGCGGTCAAGGCAATCCAACACTTGTAATGTAAAAATATATGACAAAGAGTCCAGGCTTTTGTGTTGTACAATGGAGAAAAGGAGGTCACAAGGAGAGAATGATGTGTTTACTCCAGTGAAGTGACATGGACGTTTAGCTGTAAATTAATCTTTTTTTTTTCCCCTCCTCCACTTGAAGCTCCACTTTGATGTGAAGCATACACCTGCTGGAGTCTGTCTTTTATTCTGCAGCTCAAAAATAAATGAGTGATTGAATGTGCTTTACATTAGCACTCCATAGCGGTTTCATTGAAAATTGGCTGTGTTGTTAATGGACCTTTTCAACCACATGTTTATGTTTCGCACAAGAATGGTTAAACTGAGGGCTAAGATGAATTTGCTCCATTACATTTGGCCCCACCGTGTTCATGACCTTACTGAATGTAAATGTTTGGCTGCCTGTGTTTTCAGGTACATGATTTTCCGTAAGTTTAGCAAAGCTGATTCCAATTCATACAGGTCTTGCGACAACCAAGCTACTGGGTGGCCACCGGCACATTTAATCATCCACATCATGAGCAAAATAAAAAACAAACAGGGTTTTTAAATGCTGAGGTTTAGCATCTCACACCCCTTATAAATAATTCTCAAGAGAGTATAATGTTCTTTTAAGATTGATATTTTCCCATCATATCCTCACATGATTGTTTAAAATCTGTTTTTGTAAGATACTTTCCCCTCCAACAGGAACTACATTCAAATTTAGTCCAATTTAAAAGATGAAAGGACACAAGCTCTGCATCCATTGACTAGCTGTAAAGCTCCTCTGCCCTTTGTCTTCCAAGTCTCACATACCATGTTTCGGCAGCTTGTGTTCCAACAGAACACAGAGCAACGTCTTGAACTGAATCTGGTCTATACTTTGGTTGTAGCATTAATTATGAATCCACTTACAGGATATCAGTTGGCAAGCTATTTGCTCAAGACCTAAAATTCTGTGGAATTTGGTCGAGAACAATAAGAACTAATTTAAAACAGGATTTTATTAAAATCTCTTATGAGCATGAATATCCATTTATATTCTTATCTTGATGACTAGCTTTATTAAAACGTGAGTTTGTTTTGCTCATGAATGAACTTCATTGTGGAACCTGCACAAGTTTATAGTCAGTTAAATGAACACACAGCACTTGCAAGTTCAGTGCTAGGAGCAACAGATGTGTGATAGCCACCCTCATTATCTGGTCTAAAACCTTGCACATTTACACATTCGCAATTAACCTACTCTAAATTACTACATCAATTTCCCTTATCTTTTTAGTCAAATGAGTTGTGGGTAGGCAAATGCCTTCTAAATCCAGTCGAGCCATGTGTTTGCTGTGCTACTGTGGTAAAGCAGTCACAGGGGTCTGTGTCCTTTGTTATCAGAGAATACAAGTGTGCTAAGCCTGTTCACATCCACGTGCTATTATTTTGACAAGAGCGGGTGTATCTGAGGAGGCCATAGCCCAGACTGAACCAGAGGGTATCCTTAGCAAAACATCCTTTCAGTATTTACACAAGGGAAAAAATGAAGTATGGGTTTTATTTAAGATAATAAAAAGGTGTGGTGCTGCCACTCGGTCCTGTCTGGCTGCTGGATGTTGAAGCATGCAGGATGAAAAGGATTCTTTTTTTTTTTTTTTTTACCCTAAAACTGCCTGTCTTGTCAATGTTCTGAGTTCACCACATTTCATCGCCTTATACCACCACAGTAGCAGGACAGACCACCCACACAAGTCTAAGGCTCTGTTATTTTTGAGCCTCTTTTAATTCAACGTCATTGGTTTGCATAAAGGCGCCTGGGTATCTGGGAGTTCTAGCATATGGAATAGTGTAATAGCTTCCTCCATTATGTAACTGTAAATCAGACGTGTGTGACACTAGATCATCTATTATAAGGACGTTAGTCACGTTACTCTCAAGGTCAACAGAGTTACAGCTATAACTAATGGAACGCCATTCAATTCTCTTAAATTGCACTGTATACCAAAGGGTTAGTTCCTTAGAGGGATTATTTTCCTAATCATTGACACATGTTGAAAATGTCACGTCTCACCAGTTGTAAATAAAATACTACCCTTATAAATGCTCTATATTTAATTGAATTAGTTCATTTATTTTTTGGTGACACCACCTGGATGGTATGTTTTTGTTTTTGTTTTCTTTAGTTTTGATATCCATACTGCTCATCTTATGCTGTGACTTCCATAAGATATCAGTAGTTATCTCAAAAAACTGTCAAAGCTGCAGTAAGCATTTAAAGTCATGTCCATGCCATTTCAATTTGTCACAGAATACTGGTTAATGTATTAGTGAGTGATTGCCTAGTTCCACTTCTAGCAGAAGTTCCACAGCCACCATGGTCATCCCTCTGGAGTCCAGTATTTTTGTACAATTTGCCTTTGGTGTAGTCCACCAGCTCTTAGGACAAATGGTGTGTTTCTCTTTGGACGGCAAGATGTTGAATTCTCTTCAATGCCATTGTTTACTTCAGCTCCCTGTCATGAGGGGCACATAGAGCTGCAGGTTTAAGCGCTGATTCTCAGTGACATGAGCGGCACTAGCAACACATTTGAAGTCAGTAGATTCAACATTCAAATTGAAAAAAAAAATGCTTAATGGAGCTTTACATTGTTTTGATAACACATTGATGGTCTTCATGAGGTCCACACAACAATCATTTGATGTATTAAACTGATGATTTTATGAGATGCAGTATGTTTGCATTTTAACACATACTGACACTTGGGTCGTGTGGATACTTGAATAGCAGGTCCATCCTGCTATTGATGTAAAGAGGTTTTCCAACAACTATAAAATGTTATTTTTTTGTCTGAAATAAATATTTATTATGTGTTTCAAATACAAGCAATCCTTCTCCTTTGTCATCTTAAAGATGTGCAATACAGTGCAAGTGGTGTGGTAGAATATCATATACACTTCTTTGAAGTTTGTGTGAAACAGTATTAAATCATTAAGGTTGTGTATTTGTCCACTGTCTGTAAGAGCCAGATGGGTGAGGTTCCACCACATAAAACAAAATAATGAGTCCCAGAAAATTCAGATATTCATGACAGAGTACTCAGACGGGCAAGTAAAACTGTCTACAGAATAAATGATATGATAACATCACAGTAAATTCAAAACCACATGACGCAACAGAGAGTGCTGCAATGATTACGTAATGTTGTTGGTCAACCCAGACATCACCCTGGTTCCCCCAACAATAGAACATGAGACTTTTATATCGGTTTATGATGATTATTGTTCACTGACCAAAGTTCGTATCTTTTTTTTTTTTAAATGAACACCAATTGTCAGATTTTTTGGAGCTTAAATACCAGAATATCCACAAGTGAAAAGCTAATGTTGGGTTATAAATGAACTATATAGCAGGCATTAAACTCCACCACCACTAAACTTCCAACTTGTCATTTGATTTACCACCATCAACTACATGTACTAAACCCTTTCCTCTTGAAATATTACAATACTTTACAAAAGCAAATATAGACACAACAAGTGGAGTTTTGAGTTGAGCAGGTTTGGTCACGATATTAAATGTCCCCACAAATCTCTACTGCCTCTACTGCCAACTGATTTAATGCCTAAGAATAAAACATTACAATGTCTTGAGCATATGTCAGTCATCTAACAGATACCCATTTGATAAACCCACACAACAGCGCTGTACAAATCCAAATGTAAACTATTTTCTGGGGACTCTTTAAAGATTTGAAGAGAAAACTACAAAATAAATGGCTTGACAGTTTCCATAAAAGAATTCAGTCAGTAAATGTATGTCATTCATATTGACAATTCCATATTTAGAATAAACACACTGGAACATACTGAATACTGTAAAAATAGTGCTCATAAATCAATATTTTGACAAGACAGTGAGTGGAGTGTTCTGTGTAGGAGTTTCTGCATATGTATAAAAGCATACAACACTGATTGGAAGGAATAGTGCAGCACCTAGTTGATTTTCATGCACTAGACGTAGCAATTTGTAAAGTTAGCATGATCTCCCAGAAGTTGTCTGTTGGCTCAGTGGATGAGATATCTATCAGATATTTGTTTTCCAGGTGGTTAAACAAGAACACACAGTGGGCAAAATGAATGTGGCTGCAATACTAGGTATAATCAACAGGAGCAGGGTGGTGAGTGGGGGATCCTGGACCTGCCCACACAGTGAAAAGTACGTCTCATGGACCTGCAAGAAGACCTCGTCTACCAGGAACTTGTGGCCCTTACACCAGGTCAAATTTGCCCAGTAATCCACACAGAGCTTCAGCTGGTTGTAGGTTCTGCAGAGGAAGAGGGAAAGTCAAAGGACAAGGTTATAATTGGTTACTTATTACATTTCCCATTTGTCTGTCCATACAGCTGACTGCAAGTATATGGCTTATCTTCATACACAGCTAAAGGGTAGGGAAAAAAAAAAAAAAGTTGATAAGGTCCCTTAAAGTTGCACAGCCCAGCTTTGCATTTTGGAGGAAATGATGTCAGCCAAAAACATCTAGTGATGGCAGCTCCAACCTTTTTATGGATGGAACAATCACCCAGTGATGTTTAAGAAGGCAGCTTACATTTCACTGTTGAATTTTGATTGGTCACACCTTTCGGGTGGGGAAGAGACTCTAGACTTTCTAAACCAGCATAAATCTCCCCAACAGTTGATACTATGAGATTTTAGTGTGGAAAACATCCAGTGAGATTCAATTGAGTGTGACAGCTGGAGGCCTGATCAACAAGCTGGGCTCCTTGTGATGATGGATGCTCCACCCTAACACACCATTTGAGCCATATGACAGCTCAGTCTCAAAGCATATTAACAGTAAAATATGTATTATTGCAGCCAAAAGAATCTACCGTAGGTAACATGACAAGAGTTAGAGTCTCCACAAACAGCTGCTGTCTGGTAATATGAGTCCAGGAGCAACAGTCTAGCACTTTGTCATTAACTGATGACTAATTAGCTATAACTCCGACCTGCACAGAATGAAGCCAGGAAACAGGAAAGTATCTGACTTTCCCATTACTAAAGGTCATATATCTTTACTGAAAAGGCCATAAAAAGTGTGTAATGTGCCGCTTTACACAGCCTCCCTGTTTTCACTCACTCTGCTCTACATTGTTGCTGAGGAAACGCTGCTTGTCCTCAAAACTATAACTAATTCGAGTCTGATTTCTTTACTTATAGACCTAACCACTTTAGCTTAATGATTTACAAAAGAAAGCACAAACTTGCCGTTTTACAGTAGGCCATGGGCACCCTTCCTGGTAGCCACTTGTTGCCATGCTGCTGTTGAACTCTGACAGGCAGTTGTTAACATTGCTGTCGAACCCGTCGTAGTCACATGGTGGAACGACAAATTTTGCAGCCTTTCCTGGAAAAAAAAACAAGACTAGTGTCGCTAGCAATTAACATCATAATCACAGAAATACAGGTTAAGAAGTATGAAGAAAAATAACAGACAAAAGTCACTTCCATTAGACACATATTAGAAGCTATACCAGATGTTAATATATCAGATATATCATCATATATGTTGTTTTTGCCAGACTGCAGAGATGATGTGGCCTATTGATAACCAGTGTGTTATCTTAGGGCAGGGGTGGACTGGGCTAAAAAATCAGCCCTGGGATCTTTGGCCCAGACCAGCCCACAACACTTTTGGTTTTTGGTACCACTGGGGCATCATTTTGGCAGGTGTTTATCCATGTTGTCACCTGAGACCTGGCTTGCTAATTAGCCTTGCCATAACTCTGTTATTAGCCAAGCCCATCCAGCAACTGGTGATTGACAGTCCCTGACTAAATTAAAAGTAACCATTGGAGTGTGTTGATGGGTTGTGCCAATTGGCCAGTCAGCCACATAACTATCCGTCCAGTTCTGTGGAGTGAGGGGGGTTCACCTGCTGACCAGCCCATATTAGGCATCAGGCCACCGGGACACTGCCCGGTATGCCAGATGGTCAGTCCCTGTCTTAGGGTCAAAAATGACCCGATCACACAACAGAAAAAAAAAACACTGAATGACATTTTTTCAACTTGATGACATTTCCTAAAGTGATCCCACCAATAGAACAAGAAAAATATCTAATTTATTAATGTTTCCATCAAAGCTGTACACCAACATGGTGCAAATATGGTCTTAGGGTGATTTTTGACCCGCCAGTTAAAATCACATTCAGTGAGTTACACATCACACAAAATCACAAAGACAGATGCAGACACACAAGATATTGAGATAGCTATATCTAAACTAGATATCCCACACTGACTGAAGAACATGCTGTGTATTAGTATATTCTCCCTCTTTCTTGTCTGAAGGTTAGCCAACATCTACTCTGCTGAGCCACAGCTAGTTAAACTGCAGACACTCTCAACTAAATGAAATAAAGGTCTTCAAATACCAGCAAACAGCAGCTGATCTATGTATGCAAGCTAAGTTGTGTCAATGTAATGATTTACCTGTCCAGGCGAGGACAAGTGCTAACAGGCATGCAGATATTAGCATCTGTGAACAGAAACAATCATAGTGAAAATGAATAATGAATGAAAGCACAACACATAAATACTACTAATAATAAATAAATAAAAAACAAATAAAATACTAAATAAAAATACTAATCACTTAATTCAGCAATAAGTCAGCTGAGTATTGTGTATATCGTTATCAGTGAGTCACATGATGTGATCTTGGTGGTGCGCTGTACCAGTCTTAAAGGACCAACAGTGTGTTTTCTCAATGTTCTAACTATAAAAGATAAGCAAAATTTATAGGTGCTTGTGTCAGGGAAGGAGTCAGTTCTCTGCTTCCTCTGTAAACAACCCTTCCAAAATATGTGCCCTCTCAGTCTAGGAATAGGCTGGCAGGCACACTGACTCCAGCTGGAAAATCCAGTTTCCCACCCTTCAGTGATAACGTGCAAGGCAGGAGCTTGATTTAAGCCTATAACCAAATCACAAAGGAAATCCACGATCTGAGCACCAACACACAACATGAAATTTTACCCTTCCATTTGTTAAACTCTATTGCCTCCAAGCCTAAAATAATAATAGAAATAGGCTAATAACAATAAGCTCTGTATGAAACAGACGTGACGGCCATCTGCTTCCTGGACATTCCCACAAATTAATGAATTTATCTCGTGGGAGGTAGACACTGAAAACAGATGTTAGCAGGGAATGCTGTGAGAAGAGGATTTTTCTCCTATTTCCTTTAATGTGCAGCTTGTGCTACTA
The DNA here is from genome assembly GCA_021432705.1 of Caranx ignobilis. NCBI lineage: Eukaryota > Metazoa > Chordata > Actinopteri > Carangiformes > Carangidae > Caranx > Caranx ignobilis. Next base: position 20,225,734 of record MU269983.1, read on the forward strand.
TTAACAAATATACTGGAGGAAGTGTTTTCCTCTTAGTTCTTCTTTCTTGTCAAGGTATTTAAAATCCATATTGTGGATTAGAGATTTTACCAGACTGGGTGAAATAGCTTTCACATGATTCATATAAAGGAAACAGAGGAATCAGATATTGAACACAATGTATTTATCTGTTACATGAAGACGGTAAAAATATCAAAACCTTAAAATGATTAAAAATTAAATAAATAAAACACAAATAACATTGCATAGACACATACCTCAGCTTTTTTGGTTGAAGTTGTTTTTCCCTTTTAGATTCCTGGTAAAAACCTGGAGTGGAACATAAAAAAACATAAATGTGCTGAAGATGATTCAAAACATTTATGTTCCGGCCTTACATATGCACCACTGCATGCTCACAAAAAGCTTCTGCTTGTGGTTATCTGGTCCAATTCTTATCGGTACAACTCACAGCTAATTTGATTGTGCAACAGCAACAGCCTGTTTCCTTTCCCAGACTGAGCCATGTTCCCATGCTACCCAGAGACATATTCCACTCAAAGCCCCCAGAGACATTTGAACTGTGAGGCCTCAGTGTCAGCGACCATGCATTGTGATGTCTCACAAAGCGTTTTTGTTTTGTTAAGTTTAGTTTTTTTTTTTTAACTTCATTCCTATCCAGGGTCAGAAAAAGTGGATCCCAGTATGCACTGAGAAAAAGGTGGTAATAAACAGGTTGCCAGGCTGTTATGACCCAAATAGAAAGACAAACATTCACAATTTATAGTTTCCAGAGCTTCAAGTGTGAGCCAGAGCAGGAGACACAAAAATCTGAATGCTCACATCTTTGTTCAGCTAATTCACTGCTGGATGTACAGGGATATACAGTAAGCAAATGTGAACATTCAAAACATACACACAGATTTGGGACTACAGGAAATTGTTAGATAAGATGACCATAGTTTTTATGATATTAAAAATTATCCTGAGATGCTTAATGCAACTGGGACCTGGTGATACAAGTTCAATCCCCAAATGTGGCATAGGCTACTGGAGTTCAGAAAGTCCACATGTAAATCCAGAAACTCAGTCAGTTCAAACAGAATACCCCCCTACAGTACCAATTCAAACATTATGACCCCATCAGTCAGAGGTCTGATACAAAACCTAGGAACTAACATTCTTTTTTTTTATTGAAAGCCACTATTATGTTTCCAAAGAATGGTGAGAGTTAGCCAAAAAGTGATGCTGCAAATCAAAACAATGGTTAAAAATGCTAAAACGCACTCCAGAGAGATGCAAATCCAGGTGATTATTTTTTAAGCCTTGAGGCGTTCTTTCTGTTCTTGGGAAGCAAATGTTAAGTGTGTGATGGTGATTCTGGACCTGATGTGCTGCAGGACCAGACCCTCAAAGCACGACCTGATCAGTGGATGATGGTGGATGACTTGAAGCATGAGGGGATGGCTGCTCTGGCCAGAGAGATGGTTTGGCTTTGCTGCTTTGACAGAGTTGACCCTGGAAAGGGTCCTCAGCAGACTGTATTCAGAGCCTGGTCATTTTGGGGAGTGATGGCCTTCCACATTACATTACATTTGATCCATTTGTTACATAAAACAATATTGATTAGTGCAGCTTTAACCAAGCAGGATCAACAAAACCTTTGCTTACATGTAAAAACATTTCAAGCTACAACTGAATGAACTAAACTTTTCGAAAATTAAAAGTAGACCCATACTGGAGCTGAGGATGGGGTTAAATTACCACTGGATACTGAAGAATACTGGATCCAGTCCTCGCTCTACGTGTACAGCCACTATTTGATTTGAAAGTAAAAAAAAAAAAAAAAAATGGACAGAGTCATGTTTCCTGCTGCAGGGCTGTTTGGTGTTCTCTGGAGTAATTACATTATAATCCGCTACAACAGATTTGCTACTGAGCCTGCTTCCCTAGGAACACCGGACTAAAAAAGTATGAAACTGTTTGGTCTAAAAGCACATGAATGCTCTGTTCTCCCTCTCTCTTGCTGGACTGTTTAAACACACATGCAGGGCCTGTGAAAAGAACAACTATCGCTACAACACTCCTCACATCAGGTCTGTACAACAGTGTGCGCAGACTGAAGAGGACTAAGGACTCAAAGCTGTGAGAAACAGGGTTCTGTGGTTTAATGAGAAAGACATTGAACGCAAAGTTAAATGTCATGTTTAGAAGAAAACTAAACATGATCTCCTGTCTACGATCTCTGGAGCTCAGCCAGGGAGACAAGATGTCACCTCTGACACCAAGGCTCTTCTCCCCCATTGCTCTGGCTCTGTGTGGACTGATGACTGATATGTCACTTCCCCCCTCTTTAATGAGCTTGCAAGAACTTCTAAAATTCTGTTTTCACTTTGTCATTATGGGATATTGGGTGTAGACTGATGAGGGAAAATGATTTTTTCTGATGATATCCTGTACGTAGTTAGGATAACTTTCAGTCGTGTTCGTGGTAAATGGTTGTAAAATCGTCATTGACGAATAATGTTTGGAGTTTGAATACATCTGGCAGCTGTGGCAGCATTACAGCGCCACACAAGCTCCACACAGGCCTGGCATATGTACTACAGATTGTTGAGTCATTTTCAGTGGACACAGACATTTCTTGAAACGATGATGTGTTTACTGAAAGCCCTCAAAACAAACATGAAAAAGACTGTTTTGGGAGAAGCTCCATTTCCATGAGGACAAGGCCATAATCACCTGGGCCCACTGTGTCCACCCTGTAAGATGTCACCTTCTCAGAGTGGAACTGCTCAGAGTCGACATCTCCTCACATTACTCACTCACACTCATGCTCCCACACCACTGATTTCACTGATGAGCACATCCCATGGTCATCAGTGAAATCAGTAAATTTCGAAATATTTGCCTCTATCCTGCATTCCCCTTATTCCATGGCATGACTTTAAAGCAAACAAAACAATAACGGTCTCTATTGTTAATGTGTTATGGGAATTTACAAAGCACACAGATTAGGTCTAACTGTACATGAAAAAAGAAAACAAGCAAGAACAACCTTTTTGTACTAATCCTGCTTTTTTCATTCCAAGACTTTTTTTCCCCTTAATCCTACAATCTCACAGCGTTTAGTGCTGGATATCACAATCCTCCCAAATATAGGCCTTCTTTTCACTTTTCTCCTTTGAATTATATGCATGACTGAGGAAAATGACTGACTGTGGAAAATGTGACCACCTGTCTGTGGTATTCCATTTGTCTCGACTAAATGACTCTCTGAAAGATGGATCTTTCAGGAGCCTAGTTAAAACATCTCTCAGTGCAGCACTATCAGGTCGTTCCACTTAAGTGTAAAATTAAATGTTCCAACATCGTTCAGCTATTGCCCATTCATTTGGAGTTGCTAAGATACATGTACACATAATATAATCATAATGCATTTGTGAGCAGAGAAACGTTGAGGATTGGCCGTAAGAAAACAGTTCCATCTCTCCAAATTGAAGGCATAACAGTGTAAACGGCAGAGCAAACAAAGTGCACGGCAGATAGACAGTATGGCATATGCTACGTGCCTGTGAAAGGCAACAACGCACGTGCTGTTTGGACAGCGTCTCCCCATTTACAGCGATGGAAAATATTTTCTCAGGCAGGAACAAGAGAAGACAGAGGACGCCGTGTGCTGTAAACTTAACACTTACCTTCAAAAGGAGGACAGAATTCCTCTTTGCTTTGAAAGGTAGAGGTGGGAAGTGATATGACAATGCTAATGCTGTTAGTGCTTATGTTAAATACGAATGTCTTAGGTTAATAATAATCTCACTATAAATGTCACCCATGGAATGAATTCATTCAAAGCAGAGCATTACAGCACATTATACTACTATACACACTTGCAAACTCGATTGCGATTGTACGTAAGTGTGTTTACACCGGCTATGTTTCTACTTCGTTTCTACTCCTTAAGCTCTATTTCACTACAGAGATTGAATGTTACATTTGTAAATAAATGTCTGGGTCATTTTTGACAGGAAACAGTAGTTAGCTGCTGCAGTGGTTAAAAATATACCTATACTTTTTTCATCTCTCTATTACATCCGGCCCAGACAGAAACAAGTATAGTGGAAGGTGTCAGTTGTACATGATGTGACATATATCACCAGCAGCAGCTGTCTATTCCTGTTGAGAGATGTTAAAAATAGGGGAAGTGCTGATTTTTTGGATCATGTGATGCAGCTGCAACAGGCAGTGTTTCCATGCTAACCCTTGAACATGCACGACTAACAGTGTACACACAACCCATCCGGTGTGTCCCTGGCCTGATTGAGCAACTGAAAGGCTGACAGGGTGTATTTCTGTTTTGGAGATGGTTCTGATCTGCATCAGCAGTTAAAGGAACATTGCAAAATTCAACATGAAGTTATTTGTTTTCCCTCACAAGGGACGCTTTGGTGTCAAACGTTGTAGTTCCTATACTTGCCACTTGAGGCTGGTTCCAAAAGCGAGTCACTCCCTACCACTTTGCCAATTTCTTGACTACAGTGATTTGACTCCAGGAAGGCCAATTAGCACAGGTAGTTTCAGAGCTTTTAGAAAAACTACAACAACAACAACAACAAAAACAGTCAAAATATTCCACCATCTGAATCTGCCGCAATCTCAGTGCTGGGGCTTGGGAGAAAAAGCTAGACACACATTTCATCCGTATATATCCGTAAAATAAATGAGGGACAGACTATAGCTATAAATAAAGAGACTGTGGAGGAGGAAGTGTGCGATCAGACATTAATGCAGAGAATGTCTTATTAGCCTTTTGGGGCATGAGAATAAAATGTCTTGTCATATGCCAGTTGTTCAGTGGAACAAGTGTGTTTCCTCACCATGCAGCTGCATACGTGGGTGGGAAGGAAATTGCAAAGTGCCTTTAAATGTCAGTGAGCTGGAATTTTTGTCCAAATTGGATTTTGGGCCAGAAAGTCGGAAATTTTGTCACCATGTAAAGTAATTGTGTCAAAGTAATTTCATGCATTGCCATCTTGCCTTTTTGACTCTACAAATGTGGGCGACAAAAAAAGAGAAATCTTCAGATTGTAAACGTACTGGTTTAAAGGCTTTTAAAAGTGAACTCATTCATAGACTTTAATTTCATTTGTCAGGAGCTTGTCTCATAAATCTAGGCTTCATAATTTTGTCTTATTTAGAAGTCAAATGCTCCAGAAACAACAAAACCATTCAGTTTTTTGTTTTTTTCCTGGTCCTGCAGCAAAACTCTTTCTCAGTTCAGAACCCTTTATGCAAGTGGCAGAATTAGGCAAAGTGAGGATAGATGGCCCTGACAGACATTACTTCATACTCCCAGACCAGCTAAAGTTGAAGCGTGTTATACATGCTACACTGACATCACACTGGAGCTGCACTGCAGGGCTGGAAACCGTAGCGTGCATCCTGGGGTCAGTCAAAGACGAGGAAATATCTTCCTCGTGTAATGGGCGAGAAGTTTCCTGTTAGTGCACAGCTTCCAAGAGGTGCAGCACACGCTTCATCATATGACTGTGTGCTGGTTCATCATTACGTCATATGTCACCCTGCAATCATCATCATTCTCTTCATTAGTACTGACAATAAAATCCTATAATACTGGCTTTTCTGTTTCAATTAAGTTAAATATTCAATATAAATATCACTTATAATTATACCGCATTTGCTTGCAAATTTCATTATAGTACAGACCAGACAGAAAGAAGAAAATGTGTTACTGTGCACCTACAGTATAATAATATTTTCTGGCGTTCTCTGCAAGCCTGTCAGAACAAACCATCGTTTCTGCTTCATGTTATTCAACGTGACACTGTGGTCATGCTGATTTCTGTCTGGGACATGTGTGTCTGTGTGTGTGTCACACCCAGTAGCAAGTACCACACCTGTCTTGCCAGTGTGGTTTTCAGACAAGTGAACCCAGAGGTGAAAGTGTCCTGTCAAATTATAATGTCAAGAATGAACTTTCAGATTTAACTTTGCTTTACACTGTGCTCATTGTAAGTGTGTTTCTAAAAGAATGCAGGATTGGGGTGACAAAGGCCAAACTTTTGTACTAATTCAGACAAATGTAAATACCAGTAATGAGTGTGTTTAATACACATATTCAGAGATTCTCAATCAGCGACTTTAACAAAGAAATGTTACATTTCTCAAGTTTTTACCTTAAGTTCATTTTCTAATCACTCACCTGTTGGAATCTTAATAAGGCTTAAGATGAGACTTGACTGGGGGTGTGGTCACTGTGGAAAACCTTGGGTATTGAGGTGAGGTGTTTGCATTAATTATAAGGTAGCTATCTGTGTCAAGCTAACCCTTAACCAGTTAACAAGCTGTTTTGCCAACAGATGAATTACCCTTGGGTTAAACTAAAAGTTGTGCAAGTGATAAATGATATGGTTAAGAAGTGTTATACTGCTACTGTTGTCAAACCAACATGCCCTGTAGACTCAGGACAAACTCCACGTCTTGGCATTTTGGATTAACAACACTTATGGTTGATGTCACAGAGGATACAGTACATCCATCTTTATGCACAGTCTATGGTCATGAATTAAAATTTAGATTAAAGTCTTGATTTGCACCTGAAACCAGCTTGTACCTAAGTGTCCAGGACTGAGATCTACCATGTTCCATTCAACACAACTGTTAGACCAGACTCACTGCAGGAACAGTGTCCCACCACCGCAGGTAAAGTTTCACAGTGTTTCACAGCTACATGTTCACAAGTCTTGACTTGTACATTAAAATAAAAGTGTGTCACTCCAAAGTCTTTGCATGGCAGCAGCTGCTACACAACTTAAGACACGCATGCTCGGTCAGTCATCGTGCTCACGCAACACAGTCATCGCGTTCCCGCCGTTTGTGGTCCAGATATGTGCCAGGCCAGTGTCTAACTATGACTGTCATCAGACTTTTTGGTCTGCTAATGGAAATGTTTGTATGGTGGGGAAACATGATCTTCCCCAAAATTAAATTTAGTTTGGTAGTGATTGTTTTGTTGTTTTGATAATAAACCTAACATATATAAATAAAAGACACTTGTATTGAAATATTCAGTCACTGATGAGTTGCTGTTTGCTCTGTGTGTCTTTTTTATACCGTTTCTGCATATTTAGGAATTTTTGTTGTCAAAGTCCTTGACGCTGGAACAAAACAACATTAGTTACAGTATCTCACACTGCCAAACTGTAACAGAGCATGCCTCCATCATATTAAAACTACAATAGCACTGCTCAGAGACAATGAGCTCCAGCCTGTGATTGTGGAGTTTCTTATGTTGATGTGTGCTGTGACATGTTGTGTTTGTCAGTTTTCCAAACCTATCCCAGATCTGTTAAATGAACTCCAGCCTCTAGCTCAAACTGACAGCTTTCACTGCTGGAGACATCAGCTGCCAGGAGGAGGTGTGGACTTGACGCCTCGGGCAGAAACAATCAGGTATAGCAGCCAGAGAGAGAGAGAGAGAGACACACACACACACACATTCAACACACGCACAAACTAAAATACCAGCTTGAGCATCAGAAACTCATCAGCCTGACTTTTTTCCGCACCCTCAGCAGAAGATTCATGGACACAATGCAGGCCCCTCTCTTTGTCTGAGGGGGCCCTCCCTGTTCAGGCTTCCAAGTTCCAGCATCACCACCAGGGAGTGAGTTAGCTTTTGTGATGGTCCTTGTTGTTTTCTTCTTCTCTGTACATCAGAACTTGTGTGTGTGTGTGTGTGTGTGTGTGTGTGTGTGTGTGTGTGTCTTTACAGTATGTCCTGGATCATATCAGGGAAGACAGCCTGGTTTTTAAGACTTGGTGTGTGGCAGGAGGACAGTCCAACAGTGAGCTGAGTTTCCCCACATAAACTATCTCTACTCTACATGGAGGCTGACAGTAAAGACCCCTCCCTCACATCCCCTGCCTTCTCTCATTTCTTTCTGGTTTCATCCATATACTGTTAAGTATTTCCACATTTGTATCCTTAGTCTCTGAATATTAAATCTGGTTACAAAAGAGAATCTGAAAAGCAAAATATTTGTGAACAATACGAGTCATACACAATATACTTTTGTATAGTTTTAGTGAGCTTGTGATATAATTCTCTGGTGATTAAATGCAGATATTCGCATGTACCAACTTTGCACTGTCTTGTTAAGCTGATCTGTAACAGTAGATTTGCTGTGTCATTTGGATGTAAGACTCATCTGGACCACTTAATGCTTTTGTTATGGCCTCTGCAGCTCTATTGTTGTGTATATTGTGCACATATGGAACTCTTTCTACCCTTGAGGAGGACTTCAGAGTCCTGTATCTGAACATGGCAGCTGGGGGTTGAGCCTTTTTAACAACTGACCTAACGTAACTGTTGTGTGTGTGTGTGTGTGTGTATCACCTTCTTCATCTTCCTCCTCATCATCTCTTATCCTCCTTCTGATTGTACAAGGAGTTGCTTCCTTCTCCTTACATGTATCACCATCTTCATTATCTTCTTCTTCTTCTATCCAATATATATGCATAGATGCATGTGTGTGTGTGTGTGTGTGAGTGATGTCAGTTCTTATAGGAACAAAGTTGAGAGATGTGAGAGATGAAGTATGTCAGATGGGACACACAGAAATTTCCGCTGCCTTGATGTGCTTTGTTTACTGTTTTTTTTTTGTTTTTTGCTCCTGGCTGACCTTGGCAAAGGGACACTCTGGCATAATTTCCATGCTCACTCCCATTCCTCTGACCTGACACTATTTGTGTAATATTCAGGATGTTGTTCATGCGTGAGTTTGAAGAAATCCCTTCATGTCTGATGCCCCGTTTCCTTAAAATATCTACATCAAAAATGCAACACACATGGGAATGACTCACACAGTTGTCCCTGAAATCCACACACTTCAAACTTTATGTCCCATGTTGACAGGTTTAAAACAGGATAAAGGCTGGTTAGATCTGTTTTACACATGGTGGGAAACTTAATAGCAATGACTCCTTGGTAATAATAAAGCTCTGATAAGCAAACTGCACCCACTCTGATTTACAAACTCAACACACGAACAATTCGAGCTGGAAGTCTCAAATCACAGCGCAGATACTATGTTTGGGTAATTCAGAGGTCTCTTTTTATGTTACTTTTAGTTAAACAGCAGCCAAATTCTGTTCACTTACTACACAACTGTATTAACTTTCAACTGCAATAATCTAGTGGGAAACTTGGTTTTGGAGGCAAGGAGGGCTATGTACTTCAATGTTCACATTCCTTCAAAACAAAATACTGTTACTGTGAATGAAGTCAGAAAACACCCAGGCTATCTGAAAACAACTTAAAAAATAAAGCTGGGGGAAGAAACACCACAATGAGGTCAGACCTACGTCACTACTGTGTTAGCTTCACAGGGTGCAAGTCAATAGTCACTTGTTTTGGAGCTGTGTGGTACAGCCAGTCTGTGATCAGTTTTCCAGGAGCATTTGGTAACAAAAAACATTATGCTGACTACCACCACTGAGCAAAATAATTGGGCCTCGTCGAAACGGGGAAATGCATTTGCCCCCTGGCCTCACCTTTAACTGAGTGCCACCTGACATGCAGCAAATAAAAGGACCACATTACAGACAATCAGCACTGACTTTAATATTCCCCCAATATCCCATTTCTTTTGAGTTGAAGCTTGTTTTATGAGGGAGTGTGGGATGGTGTTGACCCTGTTGTATTTGTGTTTGTTGTTGAAGCCTGACACAGAGATGAACCTAACAAGAAATAATGTAATATAAGAAAAGAAACACATCATGGTATATATATATTCTTATAGGGATTAGGCAAATATCTTGTGCGGTAGACATATGTCAATGTATGAAATAACACATGATTTTTCTTCATGTCTGTATAAATTTCATGAATAGAAGTTCAGTGTTTGTGCATATATTACACATGGGATACTTTAACGAGGGAGTAATGTGTTCTCCTGTTTCTGTTCCTCTCCTGTAATATGAGAGCAGATAGGACCCTGTCAGTGCTATCAGCATGTTTACCCACACACAGTTGACTTTCAGAGTTCCTGAAGTTCATACTGTTACCATCCAAGGGTCATTTTGGATTTCAGTACTCACTAATAAACCTAGCAGTTGTTAGGATGGTCATGCATTTTACATACGGTTGGCTGTTTGCGTACTTGGCTTTGCCTGGAATCTTACTTGGAGATTTAGCTTTCCGATGCCCAAGCTGCACTGCGGAGCGTTTAGCTGTGTGCCCCAAAGTCACAGCACTATGTGCAGAAATAGTGAGGGAGCCAGGCTGCGGGTGCTGTCCGATGTGTGCCAGGGGGGAGGGCGAATTCTGTGGGGTCTACACACCGAGGTGCGCCAGTGGCCTGAGGTGCTACCCGAGCGCAGAGGCTGAGTTACCTCTGCAGCAGCTCATCCAGGGTTTAGGTCAATGTAGACAAAAAGTGGAGTTAGACCTGACAAGTTTGGACCACCAGGCAACTAATGGTAAGTTATTAATGAAAAACTCCACTGTACAGAGAGGAAAATTGTTGACTTATTCATGATATCATATTTTGATGAAGTTAGGATTGTGTAGTGTAAGGTAGGTGTTGCTTGTACTGACAAATCAACAAAAATGGTTGGAGTAGTCTTTCCCCTCAGCTTAAGCATTTTTAGTTATTAGGATTTTAGCCTACTGTTTTGGTTTCATGACCAATACCATTCCCATCAAACATTGTTTCCAGAGGCAGCAGGCAAGTATTTTCAGGATATGAAAAATAAAAGCGAAACAATAAGTGATAAATATTGTATGGCCTAAAGTTAGTAGCTAGCCTATAACTTTAGTCTAGCCTTCATCATCAGGCCAAATGAAGAGCAGATATTTTCGCAGGGACAATAAACAAAACAAAAATGACAAGCAAACGTTGGACTAATGGAAGATTACTCCCAATGAATGTAAAACCAGATGTTGCCCCATAATCAATCAATGTGCCAACAGACAAGTGTGTGCTAAAAACAAAATAATGACGTTATATGTCAGATTCTTTGTTTTCAGTTGGTTGTGCAATCCCAGCAAGCATGTCTATAAGAGTATTCAAGTGATACAGATCTAGTTTATGTTGAGCGCCTGCATAAACTTGTTTTATAGATTGTATGACTGGTCCTCTGCCAAGCAGCCTACTCATGTACTGTAATTTATTGTAGACTTCCCCCCATGTTCACGTAGGAACATATACATTAATATTCATATTCAAATCTGCCAGCACCATCCAGCCAGCTAGTTGTGACTTGTGATCATACCTGTGCACAGGTGACAAAACTAGTAATTAACTCTCGAGGAAAGCCGCACGTTGAGCCCAAACATTGTTTTTACTGCAGGCACCTTTTAATGTCAGAAATAAAAATAAAATGTCGTCATCAAATGCATTGAGTCACATTCAGAAAATGCTCAAAGGGAATGTGTGAGGACATATAAATGATAAGCTCTGCTCTCCACCATTGTAGTTATTAGGAGCGAAAGGTCGGTATTGATTCCTGAAAATGAACGCTGACATATGCAATGTGCCTGGCAGGCTCGTATCTGTGAGTGCAAACAAGCAACTCTCCCTGTGACAAACCCTTACATATCTGTAACCCACATATCCTCAGTGCTCTCCTTATTTTGATGTAGGAGATGCGAATAAAAGAAAAGTTAAAACATACAAATATAGAGAATATAAACCACAGACTCCTCAGAGTGTTGTTTCCACGGCAACAGGTGCCACCTAATTTCTCAATCAGGCTCTTTTTACATGTAGGGTCAGCAAACTCGACTTGAGTCAGTAATTACACTCTAAATGCATCTGCATCCAACACGTGTTTACATCTGAGAGCCCGTAGGCGACACAGAGTGATAGCAACAAAGATGTTTCAGGTACAGAATGCCTTTAAAATAACATATTTGTTACGGGCATGGTATAAACAAAAACTCCAGTAACAGGCCTGTTTCATAGCAGGCTGACCACGAGGAAACATGTGTGACAACATAGCTGTTGCTGCAGCTAATGAGGATCCTCAATAAACTAACAGCAATGACAGCCCCACTCACAGTATATGATGTCATGTTCCCACTGAATCATGGACTAAGTGAGAGCTGTTTTACAGTGACATGTTCAAAGTGCAAAGTCCAATGCCACTGTGGCACCATCTAACAAACATTCCCAGTTCTTCTGTTAAGAGCTGATACAGGAAGCAGCATGTACTTTATGTATGGAGCAAGAAGGTTCAGATGTTAAGGTCAAGGTGGAGGGCTGGTGTGTACCAAGTCAGACTTCTGTAACTCCATGTAGGTTTCCACAGCCACATGCTACACTGTGGCCTTTGTTCAATTCTATCTCACCACTAGGTGATTATGCAAGGCCATGTGTATATTCTTTGCTATTTAAACTATGCAGGCCATCATTCCTCCGCTGACTGCCTTCCCCAGCAATTAGGATGCCACTCTCCTGAATAATCCTTGTCTTTGCACATTGTTTCACTCTCTTTCCCACCTTCCTCCAGTTGTTGGCTGTCTCAAACTGACCTTCTTGCCCTGCAGGTGATCCTCTGCCGAGACTTGCTCTCTTGACTTAATTCACCCTCTTAAGTCTTTAATTACTCCATGTAGATGTGCGCGTGCATAGTATGTGTGCATTACATATCCTCAGGAGAAGGTGAAAAGCTGCATGCTGGTGCCTGCAATTCGGAGAAATCTCCCCCTGAGGTGCAAATGGGAAGCCCTGCCTCATTCATGCTAATCTCCAAACAGTTTATGTTGGCAAGTCACGTTGCATAATAGGAGCATCAAGGAGCCAGAATTCACTGTCATCATAGGAAAAGTACATTATTCAAGAGTCCAGTCTAAATAATATATAATCAGCAATAATTAAATGCATGTAGATACATAAAGATACATAAAATTAAGCTTATGTCAGTGGTTAAAAGCATAAACCTATATATCAGGCACCTTGACCTCAGAGTACACTTACTGTCTTTTAAGTATGACAAACACTGTAATGGTGCCAATTGGCAACAGTTGTCCCTTCAAACTACAAAGGCAACTTCATTTGGTTCAGATGATACACACACACACACACACACACAGCAACATCAAGAGTTGAAAGAAATAGCTAACCGTAAAAGGTTTTGAAGGGGATCTCTGGCCAGACGAAATCTTCTTCATTATTCAATTGCTTTCTGTAGAGCTGCCAGCAGTGAAGTGTTTGAAGTGGTCGGGCCTCGAGGAGAGTCGTTTACACTGACAATGGTTTGAAGTACTGTAAGGCCAATTTCTTGGTCACAGAGGCACAGTGAAGTGTTCAAGACACGGCTCCAGTGCACATACGATAACGGGGCAGATACATTAATGCTGCACAAACCCTGGAAAGACATTGCTCATTCTGTGCCATGAGAGCACTAGCTGAAGCATTGCTCAAAGGCAACAGTCCCAGCAGCTTGAGACAGGTAGTTTCTATGGCGCTGGAGACATAATCAACAACACAGTATTTAGATGACAGCTGTTGGCCTAAGTAGTGTTTTTTCTTCCCTGTGGAACATGCTGTCATAGGTTTCTATAGAAAACAAGGTCCTAAAAACAACCACTATAGAAAGTTTTTACAACCTGTCCAAATTTACACTTCAGCGAGCTTGACAACAATACGGCTCTCTGCTGCCTTATGATTCCACCAACTTGTGATACATAAAGTGTGATTTACTATTCTCCTTGTCAACACTTCTGGAGGGGAATTAAATCCCATCATGTTTCAAAATGTTATTTGATACTGCAACAGACTGGGTGAGCTGTAACACTGTTAGCTCTGAACAGTGGATGTCAGCGTATGTGTGCTCGCTAGAGGCTGTGAAACCTGTCAGTCATCACAGCTACTTTATGTATGTCAGTGATTTTGGTGCAGTGATGTACCTGTGATTGGACCCAGATACTGGGAGGTGGGGTTTTTGGGGGGAGGTTTGGTACAGCAAAAGTCCAGTGAGAAGTCAATCGGTTTGTTTTTTTGTCATTTGCAAGGTCAACTGTAGCCTCTGTCCAGTCAATGAATACAGAGACAGTGAAACAGCCCTAACTCTAATCACTTAATTACTGAGGGATGTTACAGTATTTTGAACAACAGACTTAAGACTTGGATCTTATGTCTAACCTGTGATCAGCTTCAGGGTGGACCTTATGACTGTCAGCTCGCTAAATTATTACATTGATATGTTGTACGCTGTAATCATGACCTGCTTAACATCAGCATGTTGACATTGTAGCGTGTTAGCAAGCCCAGGGAGCAGGTGGTCTGGTGTCAAAGGCTGTTTCCCCTACGATACATGTTTCCCCTGACCTCAACCTGAACCTAACATGATCCTTAACCCAAACCAGTCATGTCTTATGATGCTTAACCTACGCTGAGCTTTAACCTGACCCTAATCAGTTTTCTCTGCCTATTCCCAAAACCTGGAATCCACTATCTCCTCCAGGCACAACCTCACAGAGCTGCTAGTGTGGTTGTAGATGTCTCCAGAGTAACAACTGATACAAATGCTTACAAAGCAATGTACCAAGACACAGTGTGTACAGGTACATGGTAACCATGCAGATTACGATACAGTACATTTGCACTGGTGCTGTCATGTTTCATTCAGATCGTATGGTCGTCTGTTTCCCAAAAACAACTACATTAACTAACTACATAACTAAATTACCAACATAAAACTGCAGTTGGCAAATCAACGACTTTCCAGGACTTCATTGGAAATTTCAAAGGCCCCCCACTGCAGACTGTTGTTATTAGCTTGGCAAACGATAATTTATGATGATAAAACTGCCAGTGACAACAACTGCCTACACGGTGAAAACAAGTAAGAAAAAGACTGTTACATGCTGAAAGAGACGTGGGTTGGATCTGGAGTCTCCAGTTGTACCATATTATATGGTAGGTCTACCCTCTCTACCTGGATTTTTGCAAATGCGGTTACAGGCTGTAGGTGGAGCCAGAGGAATCGGATTTTTTCGCTAAAATACCAATTTCATGAACTACTATCAGAATATACTGACAGTTCCAGCAAATATGACTAAATAAATGTTGTCAACTGTAGCTTTAACTGAACCATGTAGTTGTGATGCAAGTGTTTGCAAAAGCCATTGATTCAGCTGTTGTGGTAACTACATTATTAATAAGGAACTTGCATAGTGCAACAAGTGACAAAACCATAGTGCATGTTGCAGAGACAATAGGCAACATAGAAATCTTCACTAGTTCATAATCGGAGAAGACATGAGAGTGTTTCCACTGCTGTTATGGAAAATAATGGGACATGGTAGCTATACATTGCTATCCCAGAGACACTGTGCTCAATATCTTTAGATCAGGAAATAATTATTGTGATGGAGCATATTTCCCTAACTGTGGCAGCCAGTAGCTTATCTTCTTCTTTAACTTTGCAGTGTTTTTTATTTGCTCATTGTTGTTGTATTGCCATTGATGTTAACATGAACTGCCAAAACAATGCAAGTTATTCACGACCTTCTTTACATGAACAAGTGAAAGAGACTTAGTATGGGACAGCTGTTTTGTGTCTGTTTATTTTTTGTTTGTTTGTTTGTTTGTTTGTTTTTCAACCCAGCAAGCAATACCTGAAACAACAACATTATAATTTGACAGTGAAGCAAATAACACAAATGTTACTTGCCCCAAAGTTTCCTTTACAACTCACAGTCAATTTCTTGGTCAACCAACTGTATTCTCCCAACTTACCAGACTGACTTCTCAGACAAATGATTGTTAAAGTGCAAGCGACATACCTGCCCAGTCTTAACACCTGGCAAAGTGTGAACTGAAACTTGATGTGCACATACAACACTTCAACACTCACAGAAGCTCCTCAGACAGTGTCGCAACATGTGTACTCAGCTCTGAAGATTCACAGGGGGCCTTTCCCTCTCAGGCATGATTTACAACTTAAGACTCCTGCTCCAGTTTTGGCAGTGTTAATTACACACACACACACACACACACACAGCCTCTGGCAGGTAAGTTAGATACTCCCCTACAAAAGCCCTTACTCAGCATGAAAACCTTCATCACAAGTGCTTTCTCACGAGTCTGGACTCACCTCCAGTGACTAACAGCCAAGCTCAGGTCTTTAATTCAGTCAGTGCTTTTTCATCAAGTGTTCAAATGTCTGAGACCATGAAGGATCAGGACTGTGGACAATTGTTGACCATGTTGACACTGTCTGTCCAGCATTAAACCCTTTGTGTTTGACCATTGCAGTCATCAGTGGCACGGTGCACATCTCAGTTTCTCTTTCATTTGCATCACACTTGGTTTCTGTTCTGAATTAAGTCATTAATGTGTTTTGCCTCTCCTGTCTTTGACAAATGTAGAACATACTTTGGTGAAACAAGCAGCAGGAAGCACACTGAGAGTGACCCCACTGCTCAAAGGAGACCTGGCAAACTGTGTCATGAGCCCAGTGTGATAAACCTGAATGGGCTCGATGAAGCACTTTGCAGCTTGACAGGAAAGATCTTAGCCGGTCTGTTTGCACTGTCGCCATAGTAATTACAGCCATTGCAACGCCTGACTGTCCAGCATAGAATTAGTCACATGAGGTATGAGGGACACAGGATGCCTCAAGGACACGAAGCAACCTTGTCTTCTAATTCCAGGATTTAGATGACTTGTAAAAAGGCCTGTTATTAGAAAAATGTTTGCTTTTAATAGCATCTTGTGATTACAGAATAGGTAAATGTAAATTGCGTGTGTGAGTGTTTTGGCAAGCAGTTTGTGTGTGTGTGAGTGTGTGTGTGTCTAACATCTGTCTGTTATATACATAGCTAGGATACAGATTACAGTCATGCTCAGTGGATTCAGAATTTCTAAGAACCTACAAGTATTGAATGTTACACTGGGATTAAAACCAGAAATGTTGAATTAGCTTTGAAAAGCTTTCTTTGGACCCAGGCATGAGGTCTGCTTCCAAGCAAGCCCAGGCAGATGTTTTGTATGACTGGGTTTTCTGTGTGTGTTTATTTGCTGCAGAGGTGCACGGGACTGAGAATCCGCTCACCAGGAGACCCATCATAGATGCTTGGTTTTGGCTGGAGTCTGCGATGAAGCAGCACGTGAATAGGGGCAGAGCCAAGATGAAGACAAATCAACTGGAGGACCCGCGAACCCCAAAAGCCCCTCAGGTCAGGACTGAGCCCTGCATCCCTAATTTCAGGATTTATTTTTTCTGTTTTCTGTCTCTTTCAGAGTGAGACTAAAAACTTTGATTCACTGTCAGTAGATATGAGAGACAGACTTAAGTTCTTTTATAATCTCAGTGTCCTGGCGTATGGTGGGTTAAACACAAACACACACACACAGTTTGAAAACGCATCATCTTATACATCCAGATTGATCCACTGGGTCTTCAGAGCAGCACAGTGATCCTCTGTGTTGGCGCGAGAAATGCAGCAGTTGTCTCTGCAAATTATTATGAATGTTAAAAGCAAAAACTCAATGTCGTCACCTCCCCTGTCTTTAGAAAAATGAACAATTCAGCCAAACAAAAGCTTAGTGCCATATAATGTTGGACGTGGGGCCCTGGTAGCTCCTAAGAACTGTTGACCCCCCCCCCCCCCCACAGCTGAATTCCAGCATTCATTTTCTTTAGACTGTAGTTTCACAGTGCACAGCAAAGTGCTGCCAAGTGAACAGTTTGCTTATCAAAAGCAAGTGACAAGAGGTCAACCACGTGCTGTGTGAGGGACAATGTCTGGTACAGTGGTGCCCTCCTCTGGGCTTATTATTTACCCAAACATGCATATGCACACGCACGCACACATGCACACACATATACTTTTTTTTCCCCACTGACAGTACATGTGCTTAGGTTCATTTTTGGATTCATTAACCTAGCCTTAAACTCACCAGGTGGGGAACAGAGATTTGTGCCAAATACATGGTTAATACACACCTCTGCGCTTTCATTCAACTGTTCTTTAAATGCATGTGTTGACACATCCAGTTGTAGAGTATTGTGTGTAGTGCATTTTTTTTTTTTTTTAAATAATAAACTGAAATCATATAATGGTAACAATGAACTGCAACATAGTGTCGGTGGTAAGCTGACAGATATGTACAAATTCAAATTCAAAGGCGGTGTATAAGTTCTGTTACAGAAGAAGAAGAAGAAAAGAAATAACAATCAATCAATACAAAAAGATACATAGTGATATATTCATAGTATTGCATGCAAGCCTATATGTGCATGTGTAGGTCATCCACTGTCCCCCAGGTTGTGGCATGTTGAATATTTTTGCACGTCCGTTGAACTTCTTTTGACAAGATTGTAATTATGTAAAAATCTGTAATTGCACTTAATGAGCATCTTCCTGATGAAAAGTCGATACTGTTTTGTTCTCCTCATTGGAATGTCGTAAACAGTCTATACAGTGGATCACAACCCCCTGCTCCCTAATTCTCTGACGCTCACCCAACATTTTTCTGTCTCAAAAGCTTCTCAAAAGAAAATGAAAAAAAAAAAACAGTTCCTGGAAAATCCTTAATGAGGGAGGCGTAGAAACACTGATATTCTTTCTATTTCATGCAAATGAGCTTGGGTCCATCAGGGGCGACGCAGAGGCGGCGCATATATGTCTCAACACGGTGAAACAATGATATGCATTTGCTCATTTTCTCCCTCACTTAACTCACTCAGTTGCAGCAAAACAAAACAAAAAAACACACAAAAACAACAGAGTCACAAGCGGCAGTGCACAAAACAATTGTTGAGATCATTAGAAGCAACAAAAGAGAGAATGCAGCAAAAGGAGTCGTGCAGCTGGGCGGGGGGGGGGACATCAGACGGCTGGTGTCAAGCATGGATGCACTTCGTTGTGGGTGGCCGTATGAGGTCAAATACTGTACACAAAATGCATACCTTCCTGTCAGAGCAGGGGACGCGTCAGGCTGGTAAGCTAAACGCCTGAACTGTACGCGCATTTTTAAAATAGCTTTCAACTTCTTTATCGCCAGATCTATGTTATACTTTCTGAGCGAAGACCCTTTAATTCCAGTTTTCATGACATCCATTTAAATGTGAAATACACCCCCCCCACACACACACACACACAATCTATAAAATGTTTTTTAAGTCAATTAACCAAAAAAAAAAAAAAAACTAGTTAAATCAAATGATTTTATTTTCTCTGGGCATGAAGTCGAAATTTCATGGTGATAAAGTGAAGATGTTCAAAGAAGCAGAAATCTTTAAAGGACAACACCAGTTTTACAAGTTAACATAAGATGTGGAGAAATGATGTTACCTGAGTTAGGGCTGGTTAATGATGAAAGGATTCTGGGGGCATCAAGATAGAAAAGTGAACTCACCAGACCTCTGTAGTCTGTCCATCAGCTCTGCTTCAGGTTAGTTTCTCCTTTGGAGACTGTTTTAGCATTTAACACAACCGAATTTAACATTGATCACACCAGTGGTCGAGTTGCATTGTGGCTAATGTAGGCACCAGGATTAGCAGTGAGTCACTACTGGAAAATGATGTATGTAGTAAATGTACATAAAGCTCCAGTATGTGATGCAAAGCTGTGTAAGGGACTATGTGGACAATTGTTGTTCAACTCCTGAAACTCACATGAGAGGAGGCAGTGGTGAAGCTGGAGGTACATGTGCTCAGGTGTAGATTTCTGTTTATTATGAGAGACAGAAAGAGATGAGGAGTCAAAGACTGTCAGAGAGAGTGTGAAAGAGCCAGAGAAAGGCTACTTTTCATCCATATGTTCAGATGTCTGATAAGGTTTGTGGCAGACTGCGCCTCCTCCTGCCCTGCTCTCTCATCCTCAGCCAACTAATCATAAGACTGGACCTCTTTGATCCTACTGGCAGCCTGATACACTGTGTGTGCGCTTGTTCTTCTGGATACATGGAAAGTGTGTATGTGCACATCCATGCAACGGGAATAGAGTGCACAATATCTGTGTGTGTGTGTGTGGCCATGGCCACCTGCTGAGTTAAGCAGTCTAGCCACTCATGTTCCACTCCACCAGACTCACATCAATAATATTGGCTGAACTTTCTGCTTGCCTAACTGCACCTCATAAAAAAGTTAGCTATAAATGTGTGTATTTGTGACATTTTTACAAGACACACAGAAGTATTTTATTTCTCCATTCTTTTTCTTGGACAGAGCACAATCTTGGCCCCAAATCTGAGTCTAACTTATCCACACTGTATTTCTTGTCCTGCCCTTTTTTTATCTAATTGACCTTAAGTTCTTTTTTGTCTCTGAAAATGTTGCAGTGAATCTGCTTTGATGGGCGCGGAGTGATTGTTGTCATCATTCGTGTGAGGATCAGTATTAGAGTGAATACGTGTCTGCTTCTTTCTTCTTTCAGAGTGCCTGTCAGGAAGAGTTGGACAAGGTCTTAGAGGAGATCTCCAAAATGACCTCAACAGATAACAGAGGCCCACTGGAGAACCTGTATGGACTCAAATTTCCAAACTGTGACAGACATGGAATGTACAACCTCAAGCAGGTGAGCCATGTACTGGTGTCACACCACACTAGTTTATGCAAACCTAAACTCTATTAGTTAAGCTGGTCATTGAAAGGGGTTGTGATAGGTGGCTTAAGAGCCAATAGACTTTAAACATACATGGATGCAGAAATGTAGAAAACTTTTGTATGAAGAAATAAATACATAATTACATACATTTATGACTTATAGACATTTACAATAATTGCTTCATATCAAAATCTGCAGTGAGACCTTTGGGAGACAGGAGGACATGTTGAAGATGTCATCCCACATTTAACCATCAGTATATCTCTCTATCTCTATACATTATGATTGACATGTTTGCAGTGAGTATCCACGGGATTCTCATGGTCTGCATGATGTAATCAAATGTCTGTATGTGTATGACAAGAAAAAACAAGTCCTTGGAATGACATGAATGATCAGGTCTTCATCTAAGTTTCATGTGGGTCCCTCAGCTAGGTTGGAGGTGTGAGTGAGGGTGAACAAGAAGAATCTGCTGATGTGAACCATGCCTTGAAAAATTCATATAAATACACATGATTCAGTTCTGTAACTAATCTCCCAGATTCGGTGTAGAGAGATGACTCCAGAAGTTAATGAGTAATACAACAAAGAACTTGAGAGCATCATCAAGGGTACAATAAATTCACAGGTTAATCAAGGTACAGAAAAAAGTCAGGCGTCTGTTTATTCAGAAGAAGCTGACTGATAGACCAAGACAATGACATCAACCCAAAAGTGGAATTACTGAAGAAGAGAAGAAAATCCAGCTGTGCTGCTCAGTCAGAGCCCAGACCTTCACTTACTTTTTCCAACAGCACTGTAAATGTTTAATAGCGTTAATAGGTTTAATTGTTTGTGTGATATCAACTTGAGCACACTGTGTTCATTGACATAAGTGTCTGGATATAGATCAGATCACATTTTATGACCAACTGCTGAATGGCATATTATGCATCATTCAGACTCACAGATTTTTTTTTTTCCAAAGTTTCCAAAGACGTCTAACTACCATATGTCAGGCAGAATTTTAGGAAAATCTTTATATCTTGAGTGAGAGCGCTGTAAGTGACATTCAGTATAATGGAAAGACTGGACTCATTAATCCAGTTCAGATGATGGATAACTCATATCACATCCTCTGTGAAGTAATTTTTCATGCTTTAAAAATAAAAAAAAGATTTGCCAGTGAATCACACTTTTAGAAAACGGCTGCTGTTCTGCACAAATGTTCCAGTGCTGGCCACACCCCAATCAGTGATGTCACAGCAGGTGTTTTCCATCCAGTGTCAAAGACAAAACACCTGCTGTGACTCACTCACTCATTAGGATTTGGCCGGAGCTATTCCACGTTTGAGAGCTTCAGCCCGTAGAGAGCGGTTTTCTGCTCCGTGGACTTCACTGGTGACTTACTGTTTCATGAGGACCTGTAACACAAAGACTCGAGTGGTTGCAGATGTCATCAGGATTTGAGTTGCTGTGGTAGCAAGTGGCGTTACTGTGAGCGGCAACTTTGACGAAGGAACAAGCTTTTGTTGTCAGTGTAAACACTGAGGATTATCCTACATGTGCGCCACATCTAGACTTGGCACAGCTTCATATTTACAGAGCTGGGCGATGCCCATGTGAAGATGGCCTTAGCCTCTGTGATGTGAACCTTAGGTTTCTGAAGAACAGTTTTGAAGCTTATGCTGCATTCAAGACAATATGCAACTTGGAAAAAGTGAGGTCCATGTTGTGAAAAATGAATTGAACGTTGTCAAACTCGCAAATTACAGGTCAGAAATTGGGGTATCATCTCAAAGCTCTGATTTTCCAACTTGACGTCAGTGACAGTAACCTCATTGTTAACGATAAGATTGGAATTGTAACAAAAGTTATTTGTCGACGTTTTCACACATCTTCATCTGTTTCCAAAGTAAGCAAATTGCTGCTGCATATATTTTTCATGTTCAGCAATCAGCCACAATATGCCAGACTTCTTTCTGACATCCATGTTTTTTCTCCTCTGAGTTAGCCTGTAGTGTGAATGCTATGATGTCGGAAGTCAGAAATTTCTGAGTTGGAGTTCCAACTTCTTGGTTACTTCTGAGTTGTCTTGAACAGAGCATTAGCGTGAGCTGCTCCTTGGTTGCCATTTTGGCAGTGATTCCACCCCAGCTCATCCAAAAATGGGCAAAAAGCCACCTGTCACTCAAAGCTGCGCACCTATCCAGAAAGTTATGCAGAATTTTAAACCTTAATGAAAATTAAAACAGGTGAGACCAAAACTGGTTTTGTAGCGGGCTGTAGATGTGTTTCTGCTGTACAGCTGGACATTTTAACATGAGAGTCTATGGGGATTAACTCAGATTTTGAGTCAGACTCAATTGGCCATTACAGGAACTGCATGTTGGCCTTTATTTTCAGCCTTCAAATATGAGCATGAATTAGACTGAAAACCTGATGCAATAATATGAATGTTTAAATTACACATCCATCCACTCATTTCCAGATTTCAGGCTGGTCATATGAAAGTAGCTTCACAGAATTGAGATTTTCACCCAAACCCAGTCCTAATCTTTAGTCTGGGTGGCTGTGGCTCAGGAGGTAGATAGCTGGTTCAGTTCCTGGCACCAAGATACTGAACACAGAGAGTGTGTGTGTGTGTGTGTGTAATGTGTATTCAACCGTGCTCTGTCAATGTGGCTTTGAGCGACTGATAAGACTAGAGAAGACATGATATATGCATTCCATGTAATTCTTTCACCCTCTGTTTATTATGTGTTTACCTGTCTTGTTTCTGTCAAACACACACACATGGACATATATATCATTTGCTGTAGTCCTGCTTTGGATTTCCCCTGTCTTTCATAGTCTGACTCACACACACACACACACACACACACACACACACTCTTGTATCACCCTGGCAAAAAATATAACCTCCCCCTCCCTCCCACCTGCTACCACTCTCCACACCATTAGCCCCCTCCTCTTCTTTATTTTCAACTCACACACACTCCTCTTCCTCATCCTGAGCAGTCTGCTCATAGACACACACACACACACACGCACATAAGCCCCCCACCCCCCACTCCCCCCCACACACACACAAATGTGTGGAGAGATGTTGTCATCATGAATGAGGCAACAAGCTTCTGAGCTCAAGGTTACAAGGCAATAAAAGTGTTTGGCGTACTTCATGGGAAGACTTTTGTTAAGCCGAGGAACGAACCGTGCTTCCGACCGGGGGCTTGAATTTGAATTCTGCTCATCCATAGAAATCAGACAGGGGAGGACAAACAAGGTCACATATCCAGTGTTGTCTTACGAGGATAGTAGAGCAGAAAAGAAGATTTGAATAGGCGCCACAGTTTCCTAAAGCAGGGCTCTCAACCACTCAGCCAATTTTCATCACTGGTCACAAACAACAGCATTGTTTCGGACTGGAGTCCTCGGTTCCCAGGGAGGAACACTGTACCTCCTCAACACTCAGCTCCCTTTTTTTGGAGTTGTCCCTCCTTGTCGCGCGGTAATTACTGTAACTGTCACTTTTTTTGTTCTTTTTCATCGAAGGAAGAAAATGGAAAGTCTTTTCTTTACCCCCAGCTCTTCGTTCTTTTCGCTGTCCCCTTCTCGGGCCGCCCCGCGTGCGCGGCGTAAACTGTGTCCACTTCAATTACGACCTCATTTCTGAGAAGAAGGGCGGGGGGGCTCTGTGGGGGGGCTGGTCTACTGGCATGCCTCTGTGTATGTGTATGTGTGTGTGTGTGTGTGTGTGTGTGCGCGCGTCTGTGATGGCATGTGTGGCTGTAGATGAGTTGTGGGTTGGGGGCATGACCTGAGGATGGCCTGTTATTGGGTGACTGTTGTCCCACCCAAACCATAGCCCTCACTCTCATCCAATGGCCCCCCGCCATCAGGAGATCCACATCCACAAGTACACACACATACACACACACATCTCAAGCCACCATACGCCATGCTTCATTAGTGCACCCCCTTGCTTCCCACTGTGCATCCTTACCCCTCCTGCTTTTTTCCAGTGTTTTCCAACTTGTCTAGTTTGTGTTTTTCTCTCTCCTCTTTCCAGTGCAACATGTCCACCCATGGCCAACGGGGCGAGTGCTGGTGCGTTAACCCCTTAACCGGGGTCCAGATTCCAGAGACACCTAAAGTAAGAGGAGACCCCAACTGTAGCCAGTTTCACAGAGCGATGCCCACTGCAGTAACGCCCCTCTAACGCTCATCATCACACATCATGACAGGGTTGATGGGTGTCCTTTAAAATTCAGAATGTGGGAGTTTTTTTTTCTGTGAATCTTTCTGTTATACTATCAACATGTGGAAAAAAGTGTGAAGACCAAGTTCCTCTCTGAATGCTTACTGACTTCCTTTCTTTGTCTGTGGGATGGACCCAAGCCTATTTACTCCTACTAAAGATGTAAATTTTAAAAAAGGAGGAACAAATGTATAGTTTCATTTCTCTAAAACACTAATGTCCTGTAACAGCTGGTGACGACTGTAGCGCTTATCAAAAGGTAATAAACTGAGGCAAATGGTTCACTTGTTGCTGCCTGGCTGGTTACTTTACATTTGCTGTGTATTATGCAGCTGTGTGTTGTGGGCTTTGAAGCCTCACATTTACACAGTGCCACTACCAACCCCAGTCAGAGGACTGTCATGCCAGAATTAAGATCACACTAGAGCTGCCTCTGAGCACAGAAGGACAGATACGTCAAGCAGACAAACCTCTGTTTTCCTTGAGAATGTTGTAGAAGCTCCTTCAGACCTTTTTGATATGTCAAAGGAATGAAAAGAAACCACTTTTCATGAAGATAATTTAAGGTTTTATCACACTACTTTCACTGATTTTGTCTAGCAATATTTCTTCTTGCACCATGTTTGCTTCCAATATATGTGTGTCTGATTTGGCTTGTCTCGTTCTTCTCTTATTTATGATATTTCACACTGAAAATCTGAGGCCATCCAAGTGCTTCCATGAGTCCACACCTACCAGTTTGGAGAGAGTTTGCAGAAATGTTCTTGTTGTTGTTTGTCAGCAGTTTGCTCATTCAACACTTGTCAAATCCAAAGAAGTGTCACGAAAGAAAAATTACACTAAGAGTAATGAGAGTGGGAACTGCTGGGCGTGCAGAGATTCATGTGTATGTGTGTGTGTGTATGTAGGTATAAGTTCCCATGATGTAAAGGTGAAGATATGTTTAAAGCTTAGACTAACATTGAGCTAAAGTTAGGCTAGGCTAAGGTTTGGTTTAGTTTGAGATGAGAGCTGGGCAAGTAGGACTTGTGGTTAAGGTTATTGTGAGTCGTGGCATTGTGTTCGTGTGTGTGTGTGTGTGTGTGTGTGTGTGTACCCATGTGTTGCTGGGGTTACTAATGAAGTGTTGACATGAGGAGGGATTAGGATGGGGGGCTGACATTGACAAATGTGATACTAAGTGGGTAAAGGTGTCTATGAATAAACCAACCCAAGTAAACAAATGCACACTGACATACACATACACACACTCACTCTCACGCACACACATTTTTGTGATGCAGAGTGCAGAGCAGGGTGATGAAGTGGAGCTTTGTCCACTCTCACTTGTGCAGTCTATGTTGAATTATTTTATCACCCACATGCAGAAAACAATCCAGTGTTATTGTTTCTTCAGCACGGTTTTTATCACATTTCAAATATGTAAGGTGTAGACTCCAAACTTTAATCAACTGCAGTCACAAAATAATGTCACTCAGCAAATGCTGTGCTGTTTATTTGTATTCCTCCTTCAGCAAGGGAAGAAATCTAAATGGCTCTAACAATAGTCTGACATGTCAGCAGGTCCATTCTTGTGAATTCAAATGACCTAAAATGTTGTGCTTTTCCTGGATTATGAAGACCTGAAATGCAGCCCAGTGAGGAGAAAAACCTCACTTAACTGATTTATTCTCAAATTTATCTTCAGAACAATCTTCTAATCCCTTATGAATGTAATAAAGCAACACTGTCCCAGAAATTACCTTCACATGCTTGAACTACTTTCCCAGTTATGATCTGGTGGCAGTGTAATCACTGGCTAGATTTTATTTAATGAATAAAGCACAGTCTTTGAGTCACCAGCAGTTTCCAGGAATGGAGGGCCACACCAGAGATCACATTCACAGTCATGTACGGTAAGGTTTTGGACAACAAAATCATTTCTTCTGTAAAGAAGATATTCTCCTGCAGGTTGGATGGAAAGTGAACACACTGTGGACATTTTAATAATGAGCTCACTATATACTAGTTTGCATCCAATCCAGTGCAAAAGTTGTATTTCCTACAAAATGTATTTGCTGTTGCAAGTAATTCGTATATGATCCAGATGTCAAGGATGGGCTGTAAAGATGCAGTGGTTGCTGTCGTCGGTCTAGTTATAGTTCAGTTCAACCTAGTGCATAGACATAAATAAAATGATTCCTTAATCTACACAAAATAAATCAAACTACTTGATACAGAGTCAAACACTTGCTGGTAGCATTAGTACAAAATTTGCATCTTTGGTTTTTGGACTTGTGGTCCAACAGAACAAGTAAGATCAAAGTGTCATATTGTCAGTTATGATGTACATTTTACTCATTGAACTTTTTTTTTTCTTTTTAAGTCTCTAGTGTTTTCTTTCTGAGCTTATACGTCCTTGAAGGCACATGAAGGTCATATGAAAATATTATATTACTGATAGATACTGATAATACAATAGCCCATATATTATACGGGCCAAACTTAGGACATACTGTATGTGAGCTTTTATGTTATGCAGCCTGATTGTGTCCTCTGTGAAATTGCTAACACTTGCAAAAGTCCCCAACAAAAGTCACCACTGATTTGTGATCAGAGTGACTCAAGACTTGGGTGTAAAGACAGACTTCTTTAAAGTTGTGGCCAGAGCTGTATCATATGAGAGCACTCCTGACTCTGGCCTTGTAACCTAATATACATGCCAGTATGCCAGTTAGCTAAGCAATGATCCAAGGGCGCAATTAATCATTCTGTGCAAAATATGGAGGCTCACACGGCCACAGCTTTACAACTTTGTTCAGTTTTTAGGACACATTTTTTTTCATATAATTTCTTTTTGTTTTGTCGTATTAACAAGTGCATTTTGGCAGAGTTTGCTTTAGAAAGTTTGGCAGCTTGGCAGGGTCACACACACACGGATCCTCGGCGTCCTTGGGCTGTTCAGCACATTTAATGGTAGTTTGAGGCCTTTCCCTGAAAACAAATCAAAACAAGTGTCTTTTGTTTTGGGGTTTAATAGATCAGGCACAATGGGCTGAGGAGGGAACTTTAGCAGTGGGAATAGTAGTGGGGTGAGTATCTGTGCTTCCATGTGTGTGTGTGAGAGAGAGGGGGAGAGAGAGAGAGAGAGTGCAAAAGCACACGTGTGTGTATTTGTATGCTTCCGCCCTACTTTCAGATGACTATTTCTTTTGTTGGCATTCAACAGCTTCCCTCGATATGTTGATGGTATGTCTGTCTCTAAGACTCGCGGAAGCTGAACTTGTTGAATGTTAACAAAATAATTGTTGTTTTATCTTGGTTAAAATGACATGGTTCTCCTGTGTTAACAGGAAGTAGAGCAGCAGACATTTATCCATGAGCATGAGTGAAAAAAGACAATCATTCACTGATGTGAAAAGAGTGAAAAAAAACTCATATGCCTTGTGAAGGATGAAACCATGATCAAGGTAATATCTTGAAGGTTAAAACAAGAAACAGGAGATATACAGGTTATTACAAATTGGGTTTTATATTATTTATTTTTATATTATTATTATGATATTTTCTCTTGCTAAAATAGCATCCTACCCAGTAAAGTAAGGAACACAAAATCAGAGTAAGTGATAAGAGATCTAAAGGCAGTCAAACAGTGAGATCGTGAGCTAAGTTAATGGGTTTATTCAGGAAGATGGTCTGTAACCTGGGATGGAAATTTTTGTTGTCATGTTGCCATCATTTTCTCTGGTCTAACTAAGCAGTTGTTTACAATTCATCTAATCTCATATTGATTATTTCACTGACACAACTGCATTATTCAACTTGGTGAAAAAGAATTTAATACAAGCTTGAAAGGTGTGTGCTGCACAGCAGCCCTACTGTATGCTTGATAATGATGCTTTCTCTGCTCCCTTTGTGGCTTGATGTAAAATAGTAATCTCACTGAGTTTACTTAACATGGAGTTGTGATTCTCACAGTCACATCCGATCTGTGCTGCACTACCCTCCATTTGGGATTAGGTGTCTAAGTCCATGTTTGATGAAAGGGCTCGGATGAAAACTAGCAGACACTTGTCTGCCGTCTTCAACCACCAGCATCGGAGGATTCCCCCACTAAGTCATGTGCAAGTTCTTTCAAATCTCCTTTCATCTCCATCCCAGTGATGAAAAGAGCCACCATTACCTCTCTGAGAGAAAGCATTATGCCAGAGCACAAGCAGTGATTTGCAACAATTGCAATTATGCAGTGTAAACATCTGCATGCCATTTGTAAGCTTATGTCTTTAAATGCCCAATCATGATTTCCAAAAGTCTCATTTAACGATATGAGCCAGAGGCAAATCAATGCACAAGCAAGAGAGGACATCTCCAGAGCTGCTGCCTGTGACTTTGCAGCACTGATCATTTATTTAGACACATGACAGCACATAGAGAGATGCGCAGAGAGGAAGGGAATCCAACCTTTCTGCAGTCTTGAGGTCTGAGGTTCTCAGAAATGCGCTGCACAGCAGTTTGACTGGGTTTGGGGATGGGGTGAGGTGCGTGAGCTGACGTTAGATGAAGCCATCCAACGTTGTTGGTCTAATTATGTAATAAAAGGGGCATAAATGCTTTGAAGTCCTAAGTGCATTTGTCAGTTTCTTTGAAGGCAAATAGTAATTGTCATGTTCACTGCCTCGCAAATCAAATTTCGCACACATGTTCCCTCCTCCCTGAAGTCAAAGTCTGTGCTGTCACTGCCACACGAACACACACACACACAGACACACACACACACTGAGACATGCCACAACCTTTACGGCAGCCTTGATCTGCCATACAGGAACTGCTGGGCCCTCCACCCTTTCATGCCCTGCTTCAGTCACCCACATCTGGAGTTGGTCAAAGTCCTGAAGTCCCAGGGGAAAGATTTCAGTACCCCCACCCCCATCCCCACCAAAAAAAAAAAAAAAAAAAAAAAATCCCATTCTGTCTCCTCCTCAAATGTGGGAATAAAAATGAGCAGACATTCCTCTGTGCAGATGCATGCAGAGCTAATAGCTCATTGATAGTGGGTATCAAAGATTTTTGACCTGTACCATTCCCAGGTGGTCCCACAGTGTGTTCACCTTTGACTTACAGCTAATTCACTCAAAGAGTTTATCATATTCTGTCCTCGCCATGAGTCTGTATATGCACTTGTGTTTAGCTGCATGTTAATGGGAGTGTCTCAGGGGAGTCCATTCTGCCTTGAAGTGGTAATAAATGTAGGCTTTCCATAACATGTTGAAGCTTCCTCCAGGCTACAAATCCCTTCTTCCCAGTCATTTCAATAGAGAGCTGGTTCTACTATGTTATCCCCTCCCTTCTTTTCACCCCCCTTGAAGTTCAAACTCATGTTAAATGACTTCCTTGTTCCTGTGCAATCTTTTTGACTATGGTGTTGAAAACCAGGTGACTTGCCCTCAGGCGCGGCTTTATAAAGTCACATCCTGCATGCTGCATGAGATCCTATGGGCTGCCCTGGGTGTCTCAGACTTATGTCTAAGAGGTTTATCAGCTCGTGCCTTGGAGATTAGTCGGTGTTTACTATCAGGATGATTCCACTTCAAACTGCACATTTCAAGCCAATTTAGCTTTTTCACTTACTCCTCTTAAAAAAAGGCGAAACAGTAGAAATGAGAACCTCACCAGGATGCTTAAATGAATACATAACTTTATTTAAATAAATGCTTTGTCATAACAAAAAAAGACAAAGGTTAAAAGAGTACATAAATTACAAGTTGAATAAATATTACACAGTGATATTCACTTTAATAATTTGAGATTTTTTGTCTTTTTTTAAATATTTTTTTTTATTTATTTATTTGTCTTATGTAGTTCCAAATACTGACCATTATTTTTTATTTTCCCACTATCCTCCTGCCACCGATGGGTCTATTTCACAAGCCAGTGAACACCAAATTATGAAAACCAATCATGTTGTCTCATTACAACCAAAAAGTGTTATGTATTCAGAAAAACGCTGAACTGAAATTACTGTACTACTGAAGTATGATGTGAATATGGATTTAAAACCAAAGCAGGAGAGGAGAGACCTGAGGAAGTCTGCAATTCACAACCAGGTGTGAAAGAAAGGGTGCCGCTCGCACAAGAGACAAATTTCTTTTTTCTTGTGTTTCTTGTGTTTCTCAAGAATCCTGAACCCCCACACAATCCAAATCAAACACCCGCGACATCAGGATTCACACCCTTGATAACAGAGATTTCAGAGCATTTGATGTTTTGATTCTCGACTCATGGTTGCAGTTTTGCATTCCCCAGATTTCTACGACTCTGACCTGATAACTGTTTTGCTAACTGAATCTAATGTCATGCAGTTGGTGACCCCCGTAATGGGGAAGTGGCTAGGCCCTGATTATGACCACTGCCCATGGTGCTCACTCTTCCTCTTCCCTCTCTCCTCTGTCTCTTTTCCCCCTCTCTCTGTGCAGTAGGCCATGCAAACATCTCTTGCTGTGTGTCACTTTTCAAGCTATTTTTTTGTTTTTTTCCCTAAAAGATGTTTGTGTATCGGAGGTCCCAGGCATGGGCTGCACAGCCCCTGTCGACAAAATATTACCTCGAAGCACCACCTTTACAAGGTAAGCACAAGATAACACAACATTTAGCTTTTGTGGCTGTTTTTTTTTCTTTATTTGTTCCACTAACTTCATGATACCACATCTTAGGACGTCGTTGTGTGTCAATATCAATAGTGAGTAACTGAAATAAGTGCAAGCTGCTTTTTTTTTTTTTTTTTTTTTTTCTCGAAAGTGGTCGTGGGGATTTTGGTGTTTGGGTGTTTGGAAGAGGGGCTAAGTAGCCTTGATAATATATTCACAACCTGGAAACCATTTAGGATGCACATATCATTTCCCTTTTGTTGCAGCAAAGGAAATGGTTAATTTACCTCCAAACATCCTTTGGCTTTCCCTCTCTGGCAATCATATACATTGGCATTCACATGAAAAAAAAGGAAGTATGCTAGCTTATTGGTTGTCAAAGAAAGAGGGAGGTCACACCGACTGCGGATACGCAGCGTCATCCTAGTCCAGGATTTTCCCCGAGGTACAGGCTGAGATTAAATGTGTTTGTACTGACACAATTTTTACAGGACCTACCACATTCATTGTCCTTCTCTTAATCAGAACTAAACCTAGACCTGTTTGTTGTTGTATCAAGTATCAGCCCTGACCGGAGGGGGGGAGGGGGTGGGGGGTTGAAGGTGGTCTGAGAAAACAAACCGCCCTGTATGATATCCATGTCACTTTCACGTCACTTTGTAATGTATTTGCATGTAGAAAGGCACTGTGACTTACACACAGAGAGAGAACTCTACTTAAATGACCCTGTTATAACCTGTAGCATTTTTTTGTTTGTTTTTCTCATGCTCCCCTTTAATGTAGGTAGATAACCTTTACATGGAGGCATGTGTGCAGAAGGGCTGCAGAGGGTTAGCTTCTTTGACTGCCCTATCATCACATGACTCTGGGTCGGGCTACAAGGATCTAATCAAATTCTTTACAGGCTAAAAATCTTTTTTTTTTTCTTTTTTTTCCAAGCAAAATTACATCGTTGTCATACTTTTTTTGTCTCTACAGGTAAAACAAACATTCAATAACTATATTTTAAAGTAATGTAATACAACATGGTTACACTGTAGTAGCAGTACTGAGGGGAAACCACTTGATAAAGGAACATGGCTCAAAAGTAGGTGGTCTTTTTACTTCACTGAAGGCAAAGAAAAACAGCACAAACAAAACCATACAAAACTACACTTCACACAAACTGAATCAGAGAAGCGACCGGCCTTGACTGGCAAGTTTTGCGAATACGCGCTGAAACTTGAAAAGGTCAAAAAGTCAAACTGAAGCGGGGAAATCTTTATTTCACCAGTAGAGCCAGCGCTCTCTCTAAGCTTTGTGTCGCCCTGCATGGCATTGTCTGTTCAAAATAGGCACAGTTGGCATATCAGGCTAGCTACATTTTCGAAGAGCCACTTACATAGGTTCATCTGTGACGTTCTGCTCGCTCTTGTGTTCTTTACGAATGCTCCGTGTCTGTCCCGAGACATGCTTAACAATAAAGAGAAGGCCAGCCCCAAGACCACTTCAAGCACTAGCAATACTTGTTGTGACAAAAAAAAGTCAAAACAAAAGAGAAAGAAATTAGGACATTCTTTTTTTTGTTTTTTTGTAATAGGCTCACTCCGTCATACACCAACATAGGCTGATACATACCACGCACTCGCACTGTATACATACATACTCACATTCATGCATGCATCGCTTTGTGAAGTTACACATATCTAAGCAGGTTCCCCTATTCATAAGTGCTCTGACAGAACCACATACCCAGATAGAGTCAACTGTTACAGCACATCTCTATCACTTG
Organism: Caranx ignobilis; assembly: GCA_021432705.1. NCBI lineage: Eukaryota > Metazoa > Chordata > Actinopteri > Carangiformes > Carangidae > Caranx > Caranx ignobilis. The sequence continues at coordinate 20,258,935 of MU269983.1, forward strand.
TTTCTTTCTTTTGGAAAACAGAAAAAAAAACTCAACAGCCAATCATCAGTTCCACAGTAGCATCATGTTCCACAACCTAAAAACGGACCTGTTTCCAATCAATGCGCCTGATGCTTTTTCTTTTCTCTTGAAATGGATTCTGTGTTAATGTTTACATCATACAAAGTGTTGCATTGTAACCCCCAGCTTCTATAAAAAATATATCCGTTGTGTGCATATATTTTCATGGATCTGCAGTCAGGGAGCCCAGCTCATACGAGGGGTCCCGTGAGCAATGAGTCAAGAGATCTATTTAATCTTCTGGGATTTTTCCCCCTCATTTGAAGACGAGTGCTTGGTCAACAACAGAAAAGAAAAGAAAAAAAATAGGTGTCTTTTGTTCAGCCTGTTCTTTCATTTGGATTTTTTTTCTTCCTTTTTGTTCAATTAAAGAAAAAAAAAAGAATCTTAAAGTGAAAAGAGGGCGGAGCATACAGGTGTGATTCAGAGAGGAGGCGTGGGCCCTGGGTCACGTGGTGGTTAGGGGGTGGGGGGCGGTGATAGGGGTTTGAGGGTGGTCCTCCCCCTTTCACTCGTTGTTGCTGCTGCTCTCCAGGTCTTTACATTGAATGTCCCCTCCGCTGTAGTCGGTGCCGGGGAGCTGGACGCCGTACTTGTCCACACACCAGCAGATGCCTCGCTTGCGGCCGCGAGATGGTTTACACTGTGGGTCACAGGACAGGTGGAGGGGTCACACACGGTGGGGAAGGTGAGGGCCTACTCACCACAAAAACTCACACAATTGTCTTCTTGCATAATAAACTAGTAGCTTAGACACACAGTGACCACAGGGGCTACAGGGGTTAGCTTGTGTACCTTGTTGCTAAAAGATTTTCTTTTTACTTAAGCCTGGTGAGTAATTCCACTGATTCCACTAATATCAATTGATTTTGATGAAAATATATTTGTTGTTTTCCACACTGGTGTGATGGAGCCTGAAAGTTACAGTACACTCTAGTAGACTCTCTGACATTTTAAAGGCCTCGTGTTTTCAGATCATCAGAGGAGAGCCAATCAGATGAGAGACTCTGAGTCACAGAAGTCCTGACAGCTGGTTTTTAGGATCAGTTTCTGAATACAGGCGGTTAGTATTTCTCTGTGGACTGAGGCTTTGATACTTTCACAGTACTTATATAGAACTTGGAGCTGCTCTATAATCAAACAAGACATAGAAATCTCACTTTACACAACATGGGTTCTTGTTATAACTCACCTGCTTGCGTTTGAAGAATCCTTTTTTGTCACAGTTAGGGAGGTACAAAGACAGAGCCATTACACGAGAAGTGTCCTTCATCCCCTGAATGATCCCATCCAGTTTTCTTCTGCATGGACCCTTTGGAGTGAGACGGCACAGGGTTACAATCACACAGTGCAGTCATTACAAGCCATTCTCCACTCAAATTACAAGTTAAACATGTATAACAAGATGGAGCTATGCAAGAAGCGATTAGAGGGGAGCAGCATCAGCAATGTCCTGATTCCACACACGGTGACTTTAACTCAAGACACAGGATCAAACTAACACTGCATACTTACAAATTCAGGCTCAGGCTTGTCAATGGGCAGAGGGGAGTAGTCCATGGGGGAGCCCATGAAGCGCTGCTTGCCCCGATTCCTCTTTTGCTCCTTGCGCAGCGCATGGACTTTTTTACTGTTCACAATGTCTTTAGGAAGGAGTGGCACTTTAGCTGGCTGCAGCTCCTCTGTAATCTCTGTGGTCATGGTGTCCTCGTGTTCTCGAGACTCACGATCTGCATCGAATCAATGAAAGACGGTGGATTAATGTGATATTTTTTAACATTTGACAAAGTTGCAGCCATTGATTAATGCACCGCTGTGTGTGCTGTGGCTGGCATGTCTATGCAATCTCACGGGGTTGCCTTTAAACACAACACAGAGACATGTCATGTGTCAGGTCTACACTTTCAGTGTGTCATCAAAAATCATTTTGGTTAAGGTTAGTGAAGGAGTCCAGAAATATGTGGTGTGAAAGGACACAGCAATGATGCTCCAAATTATTTGAAGGAAGCTGACTAGACCAGGCTGGTCTGTGTAACTGAACTGAGCAAACACTGGCATTTTATCACTTATTTAAGTTTCAGTGGTGAACATGTGAGCAAGAAATGGCCAATAAACAAATGTTCACTGTCTTTCTCTCTCTGCTTTGGTCTCCTTCCATTGGCTCTTTAGCAGCTAAACGATCCATTTCCTTCAGTAGCTTGTATTTATTTCTATCTGAGCTTTGGTTCTGGCATAGTACACAACATACTGTATTGATCAGAGCATTTTCACAGAGAACAACTGTCCTTAACAGCTGGAAACAGCACTGATCATAGAAACAAAACAATAAAGTTGTTTGCTGTAAAACCAAAACAAGGAACGAAAAGTTGTTTAAATGCTGAACAGAGCTGAAGGGCAATGCAAGGCTTCCAGCAGTTCACACACATTCATTTTCACCAGTGATCCATTGTTAATACTAACATACTGACTTGTGCAGTTTTTTTAAAGAAATGTCATCATCCCTGCTCATGCAGTATATGGCAGAATATACTGTATTTCAAGGCCTTCAAACTAGTTGTTTCTTGTTGCGCTTCTTTTCAAATGACATGTTTGTTTATTTCATCACCAGGGTTATTCCTTATGAAACTGGTCTTAAAATTTTATTTGAACCAGAATGTAAGATTTCGGAATGTGAAACATCTCCACAACATCTAAAACCGGTCATTACAGAGCCATAACCCAGCACTAAGATGAACCAGTAAAACTCTAACTGAAAAAGAAATCAAGAGGTTAAAAAAAAGAAAAAAAAATCTCGTCTTTATTACAATGCTTACGATTACATGTTCATTTCCTCCATGCATATGGTCAAATCAGCCTCCGACTTAAATACAACACCAGGTGCTTTCCCATGGTTTGTCCCACCAAATGTTGCTTAACATTTGTTTACAGAGGAGGGGAGGCTGAAGCTAAGATCAACAGCTGATGAACTCAGCCACAATACAACTGTAGCTAACCTCATCCCCCGCCACTTTCCAACTCCCCATAATACCTACTTATAACAGTTACTGAGAGGTGATACTCAAACATCTATCACGTGATGCTGATTACAGCTGATCTTGCCTCCATGGGAAAGTGAAAGAACCTAAATATTTAGATATTTGTCCAGTAATCTACACACAACTCTCCCGGAGATCCTTAGTACATGAGTGAGACACGCTGCTCATAAAAATCACATGTAAACACAGATACACAGATACAGACCACTGAGCACATGGACCAATCCGACTTGGGAAAAGTGCATCACATGTCGCACGGTCGACATTGTGCCTGGAAAATCTGCTAACACATTATCTGGACTGCTAAACTGCAACAGGGTCTGAGACCTCTGAGTGTAGTAACTTTATGGCGACGTGTCCCACATTAAACCGATTCAAATGTCAAGCTGAGGAAAATCTAGTTGCTCTATGGACTCATATAAATGCTTGTACATTTCTGTCACGTTTTATGCAGTTACTTAAGACGTGATTCCAGCTCCCCCAGGGGGCACCATAGTCTCAGAGATCTGAAAGTCTCTGTTGATAGGATATTCACAGGTTGAGGTCCTTTATCCTTAACCTTGCCCCTACCCCCCTCTCCTATCTTTGGGGCTCAGCCTCTTAAGCCTGAACCCCCAGCCAGAGGTTCTTTCAGGCCACAGAAAGAAGCCACTCTACCCCCCCACCCCCCTCCCACCTTGGCTTAGCTGTACCATAAGTACAGAGTTATTGTGGGGACTTTGCCAGGCCCCAACTGGCTGAAGCGATGGTGCCAGTGGATGACCCTGGTTATATTTATCTGACAAGGAAACCCGCCGTGGTGCACAGGGCCAGACGCACTGAACCAGAGAGGAATGTTGGCTGCGGACTATAGGCCAACTGTTGCTGAAAGACAAATCAACCTCCATACTCATGTGCTTGTATATGAAATACGTTGGAAAATGTGATTTTACAAGTCGCCGTAGCGCTGCTGACTGGCACCGTTAGCACACAGCCACCGTGGAGAAAGAGGCACTGAGACGTAACAAGGACAACGAGCTCCGAGAAACTGATGTTCAAAGAACCTGACACAGCATGAGCGTCTGGAGTTTCTGGGAGGGGAGGAGGGAAATGGAGGGGAGTGTGGGGGGGGCAGGGTGATTACCAGAATTGGGTCTTTGGCTTCTGTGCTGCACTGCCATCTCTTTGAAATTAATCTCACAACTCATGACTTGGCAGGCCTTGGTTTGTGTTTAGATATGTCCTTGTGTCTCCCCACTCAGACTACGAGGCTATTACTTGCTATAAATAAATACGTCAAACAAGCATTCCTATGTACACCATGCATGCGACCACTGGAAAAACTCTTTATTTCTGCTGTACAGCCCAATGATTTCTCAGGGCACTTGATTAAAATGCCACATAATTGGCAGTGAAATATCCTGTTGAAAAAAAAACAGACGATGTTTTTTTAGCGTGCATTCTTATTTCATGTGTAATCTCATTTGAGCATATAAATGGCCAGACTAAGAGAGGTCTGAGCCATGGCACATCAATTATTCTCACTTCACACAAGTCAAGTCACTTTGAAAAAAAAAAAATGTGTCCTTGGAGAACAATGTCAGAAATGGGGGCTCTTAAAAATTCATATAGCTTTTGTAAAAGACAATAGTGTCTGACTTCTTTTCTCCTCAGCTTAGAAAAAAAAATCACTAAATTCATCTCTTCTGAAGTGGTCTCTTCAGTGCAGCCACAAAAACTCAGTTTTTCCATGCTCAGGGTACCCAGCTTGTAAAGGAGGCTTAGAGGGGTCTGTGTTTAACTCCTGAAACTCAGCCAAGGTGCTGGACCGGAGCCAAGTGAGCCAAGTCATGTGCGGCTCCTCCATTCAGCTGAGCCCAAAGCTGTGCTGCTATCTCTCTCCCCCTTGCTCCTAAAGATTTCATTAGGACGAGAGGAGCAGAGAAGCCAAAGGAGGTGCACCTGATACTTCTCTGTTTAAAAATTAACATCTGCACACAATTATGCTTCATGAATATCCCAAGTTTCTTACAGGCGGCAGTCCAAGCATGACAGATAAGCTACCCCTTCTTTGGATTTTTCTCTCGACTGGATCATTAAGACTATAATAATACCATTTAGATTAAACAGAAAAAAAAAAGAAAAAAAAAAAAAAAAAGGCTGGACAATAGATTCTCCCACCTCTCATTGGATTTCCCGGCATTACACCACGTTTATTTCATCCTGCCTTTGATTAAGTCAGTCTCTGTGCAGCATCTGAAATTACATCTTTACAAGAAGTAAGAGAGTAGTGAATAGCGGTGCTGTTTAATCTCAACAGGGGGTATGACAAGATAATTGTGGGGATGAAATGCGCCTGAGGGCCCGTGTCTTATAAAGCACAACGCTAGTAAACCATCCTTTAGCCTCACACTGCCTCAGCTACTTAATATTTGAAAGAGGGCCATGGCCTGATAACCCTGCAGTTTCTAGAGCAGAAAGGGAGGTGTGAACAACCCGCTGGAGTTGTGTAAGTCCCCAGGGGTGTGTGTGTGTGTGTGTGTGTCTGTGTATGTGTGTGCGTGTGTGCAGCGGCACAAAACTTGATGGTCCTGATGGCCAAGAGAAATGGGTCAGAGAGGCTTTTTTTCAAAACTGTGGCAAAGTTACCACTGCTACAAGGAAGAGACAGATGCAGTGATAAAGTTAGCAACGCAAATTAACTAAAATAAAAGCATGACTAGGCAGAATCCAGTGAGTTACGTCCTTTGCACATGACCAGCCAGAAGTGCACAAAGCCCTGTTACATTAGACTGACAACTGTCTGCCAAAGCAGAAAGAAAGCGTGGACTTTATCAAATGTTCTCTCCAAGATTTCACCACAAAAGTCAAGGGATTGTGTTTTGAGCCTTATGTCCTGTTGTTTCACTGGAATTTTTGTTGTGCATGCTCTCAATCAGCCACTGAATATGCAGGAAATAACTCTTCCCATGGTATTGTGCACACAGAATATGTTCATTGCAATCAAAAAGTTTCCTGCTTTTCTGAATGCATGGTATAAATAGCAACAAGAACAATTCAAGGATTATAAATCACAAAACAGGGACTTATGAGAGGATGCACAATCCTTCCAAGTGGGAAATGCTCCTATAGGTAAGCAAACTTTCTGACCTGTTTACAGCTCCCACAGTGTAAATAAACGCTCCGTCTGCACTGCAAAGCGGACATGTGAAAAGCACATTATCAGAGCGAGGCGCACGGCGCTTCTACTGTACATTCCTAATTTTGGTCTGAGGTCTCGTCCCACATCTGAGTTTGGGTTTGCAACAAGCCGCACGGACGGACGCAACCTCTTTTTGGGTCAGCGTCGCCACAACACAATTGCTGGGTGTGACGATGTTCTGACTCCCCCGGCAGCAGAGGCAGCTATTTTGGCGAGAGCGAAGTGGCACTGAACAAGGCAGCATAAAAAAGAAACATCACAGTGGGTGTAAAAGTAGCTCCAAGGATGAATTTGGATTTGACACTTTTGTGTGATGTGACAGTATGATGGTGTGATACTACACACACTCAAGATGAATCTTTTTGTTTTGCTTCTCTTGAAAAGTGCAATGTCACAGTTTCCCACCATGGTGAACTTCGGAGGAAGCAGCACTCACTACAATGATGAGCTTGTGAGCTGACACGGGGTTTAACAAAAGGTTCAGCTGTCTCATATTCAGTGTTTCACAGAGGTCACCGGAGCCTCCACCCAAACTTAGGAGGACCTTTTTTTTCTTCTTTCTTTTGTGCTGCTAGTTCAGAAACTCCATTTCAGTAAGTGATTCTGCTCCAGCCAGGTGTTAGCGGGTGAGATCACAGTGCACAGGTCACATCCAAACACGTGACATCATTCTAAAGCCCAGCATGTGGCCTGTCCCTGCCTATTTTGAATTGCATGCCTGCAGCGCACAGAGACGACAGTGAGTGTTGATTTCTTTCACAGCTGCTGCCACCACCAGCAGCAGGATAGGTGTCAGTGACCAATAAGCAGTACAAATATCTCTCTTAGGTTTTATAGGCAGAAATCAGGCAAGTGTGCCAAGGAGGTTATTGGCCTGCCAAGGATAGCTCCGAAGCTGTGGGTCCTCCCTGTGATCATTAAAAAAAACACACACACACAGACAAATCCAGCTCTACATCAACCGTCTCAGTGGCATATCGAAGAAGCAGCTTCTCTATCTTTTCCCGGCATCGCACTTTCCATGAATTGTGTGCTTTTTCTTTCTTTTTTTTTCTCAAAGTCCTCATGTGATATCTTGACAAAATGACCTTTCCAATAATTCTCCCTAGCACCTGCAACAGATCAGTTGCAGCATGCTAAGCTTTCACTGCACTGTCTCAGATGTTCAAGGTGAGACGGATGGAAAGCCACATGCAGTCTTTCCTTTCACATGAGCCCATCATGAAGCTGTCAGGCAGCTGGGACCACACGTGACCAGAGCTATATCCAATGTGGCATGTCTGTATGAGCACGCAACGTCCACAGCAGACGGACTAATGACAGCCATCCACCAGGCCCTTATAAGCATGTATATGGTCAGCGAGAAGTAAAAGAATCAGTGCTTTTTCTCTCTCTCTTTTCTTTTTTTAACGCTCACTTTGTTTCCTCAGCTACGACCCAATAACCAGCTGTGTCAGTGATGATGTGGACATGGAAAAAGCAGATGGGGATTCTCAGAGTTGAAGTGCTGTCTAAAAGTATGTGATGACAACCGATTCTGCACGGTGTTTAGAAATGTGAAGGTAACAGTGTTAGCATACATACATACATGAGGTTCTCTGGCAAACATTAAGCAGGAGGAGCCTGTAGTTGCTGGACTGTAAATATTAATGACAAATACATGTGACATGTGAAAAACCACTCAAATAAGTCAGAGGGCTTTTGGCAACAGGTTAAAGCTGCATCTTCAGAGCCAGGACAAATGTAAGGTATTACAGCAGCGGGTTTCCCGTTGCTATGCTAATAAGGGCCATAGCGTTTCTGTCCATGTGTGAGAGGAGTATTCTGGATTTGGAGCCACTCCCTAATCATCTTTTGTTTCTTGGCACAGAGCAATCTGTTCAAACATAAGGCCCCTTTCAGGAGCCTGAAGGACGAGGGGGCCTGCTGCCATGAAGTCATATCTGTTGGCAAGCTCTACGGGTTCTGATTCACTCGTGGGGGCAGGGTGTGGTTGGGGGCTGACAAAAATCTGAGTGCCCCCCCCCCCGACCCACACACACACACACACACACTCCTACAGCACACATACCACCTCCAGTGCCTTACAATCCACACAGCTCCTGGGATCACAGTGCAAGCAAAATGTGAATTAATGCACTGCTGGGATCTGAACCCAGACGCAGAGTGATGGGCCAGGATTTTTTTTTTTCTTACATGAGGGTGGGAGGGGATGAGGGGAGGGGGAGACTGTAGGATAGCAAAGATTCCTCTCTCCATTGTTTAGTCCCCCCCCCTCACCCCAGTCAATATTTAGTATAGGCTGCAGCTCTCATGGCCTCCTGAGTGTGGCAGACACTTGAGCTCCTCCCTCCTCCTCCTCCTCCCTGTGTTTGCCTTGCTCAGCTGGTACAGCACACAGACAGCTGCAACCCCACACCACAGGAAACCAGAAGCTCACCTCAACAGTTCCCATCGGCGGAGCTGTTTGACAGAAGGCCCTTCAGAGGAAAGAGAGAGCCGGAGGCATTCTGCTGAATCACTGCGTTGTGACTGGGCGCCCATGCAATGAATGCAGCGCCAGAGGCAGGAAAAGATGCTCTGATTACCTCTGTGGGCCAACAAAGAAGTTAGGTTCTGTGTGTGTGTGTGTGTGTGCATGCGTGTGCGTGTGCGTGTGCATGTGTGCAGAGTGAGACAAAACTGCCTGAGGTGTCATCACTCACAACAATGCAAACTCAGACACCCACACAACCCCGCCCAAGTGCACGTGAAAGTAAACACACACACACAAACTTGAAACACACACACACACACAGCTCAGCTTTACAGTTGGTGATCAATGCTTTGAAAAAATGTATTCATTGTGCATTTTTTTCCACTCCAGACCACCTTCAGGTCTAATGTCATTAAGACAGAGAGGTGAGGCTCTGCTCTGGCTGCAAACACCCTAATGATTCTGTCAGCAGCCAGAAGGAGCCCAGTGGTCGCCTATTTTATAGAATGAGGCATATGGCCAAAACCTTTGTGGTTACCACCTACTTATCTAGTTGTTGACAAGCTGCTAAAACTCTGAGTGACAGTGGACCTCTCTACTGCACCAAGAAATGTCTTTAATCATTCAAGGCTACTGGCTCCGGCTCTCCCTCTTCCCCTCCGTCTGACAGACTGTCTGTCTCTCTTTCTGTCTCTTTTCTTTCTCTGCGTCTCCCTCTCACGCACAGGCGACAGATTTAGTGGTAATCCGACTCTAAACACCAGCCCAGGGACAGCGCGAGGACCTAAATCTATCTCAATTCTGCTTCCACCACCGGGAGCCCCCGAGTTTGCGCACCTCGCTCAGGTCCTGCATGCGTCCTCCGCGCGTCTGGACCGTGTCCACATCTCCAGTGCTTGGGTGCAAGCGGTGTTGGGAATGAAAGACATGAGAGCTGAGCGCGCTCCGGCGTGAGGATGGAAAATCGCGGCGTTTGACAGACACTTGTTAAATTGTTGGACATTGAAGGCGGTAATTTGCAGAATAAGCTGCACTTTAGGGGGTTCCACATTTTTCCCTCTCAATATCCCTCACATAAATAAGCACTGGCTCCCTGACAGACCCCTCCAGATAAAGTTTTTGTCCCGCGTTAGAACAGTTGATGTTTTTGCCAAGATCAACAGAGACTGGGGAAGTTCTTCAAGGAAATGCGTTTAATAATTGAAATGTAAATATTTTAGAAACCAAGGGGCTGCCTGGCTCCTTGTCAGCTTCTCTTGGGTCTAACCACACCGCAGTTGGACAGCCACTGTCCCGCTCTACTCAGCCGGGATCGCACCATGTGCGCTTCCCGCAGCGGAGCGTCGAGCCGCACGCTGTCCATTACCAGGCACCGGGCACACGACCAGAGCTCCTCTCCTGTCGTGTCATTACTGTACAGACTCATAACGCGCAGCCTAAACACTACTGTGACTGTACAGCTGGATGCGGAGCCTGCGGCCATCAAGGTGTATCCGCTGTACGTCTCCACAAAGCCCCGGGAGAGGAGAAGGAATAAGCTCCTGCAGCCAGTTTAATCAAGTCAGTGGATAAAAGTTAATCAGATGGCACCTCAAACCATCTGTCAAACAAACGGTCTGTCAGAGAGCACCGGCACCGGCTACTGAGGAGCCACAGCAGTGGGTGTTAGAGTGTGTGTGTGGTGTGTGTGTGTGTGTGTGGTGGGGTGGTGGGGGGGTCTCTGGTCCCTGAATGTGGAAGAAAAATCAGGAAAATAATGAAAAGCTTTATTCTAACTGATTACGAGCTGCTGGGTCTAACGTGGCACATACTCTGCTGTACCTACTGAGTGCCACCAGACATTGCGATACCACACTCACAACAGTACACAGTGGGTTCCCGCATGGGACTAGATGTTATTAAACACGGAGCCACAGAGGAGAGAGGAGACTCTTGTGTGCTGCGCTACAGAGGAGACTTTTGCAGACCCACAGTGGTTGTACCGCCTGGTCCCCAGCATGCATTCATTCAGTCAGCCGGAGCGGGTCTTACCTATGGGCGGGTGAGCAGGTTTGTATCCTTTCTCGTTGGTGCACACTCCCCTGCCGTGGAGAAGGGCGTGCAGGGGCTTCTCCTCCCCGCTCCTCGGCAGGCAGCGGAGGCCCTGGGTGCACGTCCCGGTGTAAACGCCGCACGCCTGCCCCTCAGACAGGGCGCACGTTAGGCAGCAGCCGCAGCCCGGCTCCTTGACCAGCTGGCAGCCGACCGGGACCGGAGGGCACATGGACAGCGCCTTCTGGTCACAAGGCTCGCACGGCACGTATGAGCCCAAGCACCCGGACAACCCCAAGATAAATGTCACCAAGAGGCAAAAACTGAGAATCATTGTTGGTCTTGTCTTCTGTTATAGCATAAAGCTCAAATGCGAAGAGGAGGGGAAAAAGTAGACTGGTCTAATGAACACAATGCCTCAGTCAGATAATCCGATTTTTAAAGCTAAAGCCAAGAGTCTTTATCCAGGAGTGTTGCTATCTATTAAAAAGGAAAAAAAAAGAAAAAGAAAACATGAATGACAGGCTTGGAGCTGTGCACCGTGCAAAAAAGTTCAAAGAACCTATTTCAAATATGTGTGCTATATTTTTCCCGTACTGTCCTCTGCAGGAGCAAAGCAGTTCTCTGCACAAAATATCAACTTCTCTTCCCCTTCAGCTTGGACTCCAATACTTTCTCCACCAGAGGTTTCCTGAGCAGACTGATCAACTTGAGAGCTGCCTTGCCTTTTTAAAAACAGCCGAGCCCAAACCCCTAACTATGAATACGCTAAACAGCAGGGAAGGGAGGCGCACTTGTTCCACGGGTTGGCAGGCGGCCAAACACTTTTTTTTTTCAGCAGCAGCAGCAGCAGCAGCGGCGGCAGCAGGAGGAGGAGGAGGAGGAGGAGGAGGAGGATCGCTCTTTCACCCTGAATGCTGAGCCGATGCCGAGGTACAAGAAGAGGCGACAGCAGAGAGCAGCGCAGCACATCTCAGCGCGCACAGAGCGCCTTCACGTTGCCACTGGCTTCAAGAGGCGCGACTGCAAGTTCCGCTTTGAGCGCAGAATATGTCATAATCAACAAGTCACCCACACTCACACTGAGCCATAAAATCACACTTCAGTGTCAAACAAGTTGCTTTTTTATACAATGGGTGATCTAATTCCTCTGGAGACTGGTATCAATAAATAATAGAAGGTCAGATTTACAAATGGCCCCGGACTTTGGATCAACGTGTCGAAGTTTAAATCACACATCTCTGGATCTGAAAACTGTCTTTAAAAAAGAAAAGAAAGGGAAAAACCTTTCTTTTATTCGGCTGTCAAGGAAAAATCATTTTCTTACATCATAATTCTTCCCTGGCCATAAAAGCTTAATCATCGGTAACCCCCCTACTTGAGTCATAAGTGCCTCATTCTCACGGGTTTCACTGGAATAGCTTGAGTTGAGGGAAAGCAGAGCGGAGCTGCTGCGCTGGATGGTCGGAAGAGGAAAAAAAAAAAAAGATCCTGTCAGCGGAATGACCATCACCTCACTGACACACCGACTGGAGCTGCGCTTCCTGACTGGATGGCACCGGCACCCAGGCTCACCTTTAGAGCATGCACCTGTTGCTCCCACTGGACAACATTTATGTTACAAATGTTGCCAAGAGGGGGGTCAACCTGCACACACACACACACACACACACACACCTCTGTCTCTTTCTCTCGCTCACCCACATACACACAAGATGGAAGAGTGAGAGTCATGTGCAGAGAAGAAAAGGAGAAAAAGGAGAGAAGGGGGAGAGAAATGTCACGATCTCTGAGATTTGAGGCAACATCCTGACAAGTTAAGTGCAACAGGGCTCTACGATTTTACAGCCTGCACGCAGGATAATGTGTGATTGCTTCAGCGTGTACTTTTCTTTCTCCTCTTGCACCACACATATGCAGCCTGGACCAGCCCCAGTGAAGCCTGCTCTTTCCATCTCTGCACGTTTAAAAGCTAATTCTCTTTTTTCTTCCTGCCATAACAGTCAGGAAGCTGTATCCGCTTGTCCTGACTGTATCCACTGATCAGTGCTTGATAAAAGTCATTTCCTAAACGTGGCTCTTTTTTTTTTTTTTTTTTTTTTTTAATCTCAGTGAGGCTCCACAGAGAAGACACGCTGATTCAGCAGTTGGCCACTAGAAGGAGCTGTTAACAATGATAAACTATGAGGAGGAGCTCGTGCCCCTGCCCTCTGCATGTACCTTAGAGATCAGAGAAATGACCACACTGATGACACATAAGTGCAAACCGTTGCTGTAGCATGCAACTTTATTGTGCACACAGAGTATAATATGCAGCTGCTGGATGGGAGTACATGAAGCTAAAAATAGAGCTGCTGAAGTATTTATTTCATATTGAAAATGAAACGTTCCCCATGGAACCAGTGACTGGATAATTACATAATCTGACTTATATGAAATCAAATTCACATGGGCATTTCTGAGTTTCCTATGGAATCGCTCTCAAGAATGCGATACACCACAACATTAGTATGGCACATGTTTAGTGTTTCCTTGACTTCAATTCAGCCATGATTGTTTAAAATGTGGTTTACAGGGGATGTTGAAGGCTTCCATAACCACTGTTTACATATCTGCACTGTTTTTTTCCCCTCATGGCTTTTTTCTTCTAGTTTCCCTTACATGCCTCCATCCATGCTATCACTTCCCATCTTTTGCATTCAACCGTAAACATGTGGAACGGGCTGACATTTTTATTTTTTCAGTGTTTAACACACAGGACCAAAAGAAAAAGAGAGAGAGACAGATAGACAGACAGAGAGAGAGAGAGAGAGAGAGAGAGAGAGAAAAAAGAAAAAAGAGGTCACATATTAATCCAACAGACACTGCACCGAATGAGTTGTGATCACTAAACGTCTCAGCAGACAGCTCCGGGGCAAAGAGCTGTGGTGAGTTAGTGTTCCCTCCGAAACCAGCAGGAGTGGCAAAACCCCTGCGAGAGCGAACTAAGACATAAATCTGAGCTACTTTGGCCAAACCCAGGCAGCGATAATGAATGGGATTAAGACAGTAAAGCAGCGTGGATTAATGATGCATCCACCAAATCTCATCTGGGCAAAAGACGACTGATGAGGAGACAGGATGACAGATTACAAGGAGAATATGCTCCAGTTAAGGATGTTCAATATTATACACGTTATGAGGGGACTCAGTGTTCCTCTTTCTCACTGCAATCTGTAATTCCCCAATTATGTGTGCATGCATCAGACCATCTGTCCCTCCCTACTTCGATCCATGTAAGTTAAGGAAACAATGATGAAGTTTTTTGAAGAACCACAGAGCAAACTTCTAAACTTCTTTGTATGGTAGTGTCTGCTGGATGCCAGAGGACTCATCACCTGGCACTGCAATCTCCCAGAAGACATCTATGGTACTTAACCACTGGCAATTTCAGCTGAAGAAGTTGGAGTCCAAGTGAACGTCATTTGGACTACTTGGGTTGAAGCATCTACGCAACAGGCTCTGATTCCAAAACCAGAGAAAGCAGAGAAACAGTAGTTACATTCTGACACTAGTCAGTGTTTCTGCTGGATTTCAGCTATGATCAAGAGGGTGATAAGAGTCATATATATTATTATATTATATTATTATATATTATTTATTCAAATTTGAAGTTAAATTCATTGAGTCATTGTTGTTGCAGTTGCAAAAAACAACCTCATTTAAGGTCACAGATTTCTTTCAATTCATGAAAAGACCATTTGTACTTGTTACCATGTAGTTATTGCATTCTTTACATTACAAATGTGATGCTGTGGTTACTGTGGTACAGCATGACATTGCTAGTGGGTGTAGCAGGAAGCAGAGCGAGCTTAAATCTAACACAGACATTTCCAACAAAGGTTTATTTCCTTTCTTATGGATCTTCCTGTTAACACTTAAACTACTTCCCTGCGTAGACAACGAGTGTGTCCAAACCTTGAAAAGTCCATAGAAATAGAGCACAATCAATCATCCTTCAAATGAATAAGTTACATAAATTCATTTGACTGAAAAGTTGACAATTTGGCTTATCAAGACACTTGGTTCAAATGTAGTGCCAGACAGAAGATTCAAGGACGATTCAGCAAAACTCATCCAGTTTTATTTCAAAAGCAAAAACACTGTTATGAGTTAAAGTCCTGAAATGAAAGTGCTACTGAAGTGCAAGTATTAGTGTTAGTAACACAATACACTTGAAGTAGTCAGAGCAGAATGCACTCTGCAGTCATGGTTATTGTTATTGTGTAAATGTAGTTTAATGCTTTAAGTAGGTTAAGGTTGAACTGATCTGAACTGAACTATTACACATGCAGTACTGTCAGATAAACCTTGTCTCCTGCATGACATTTGGATCCCATTCCACATGTCTATTCTTGAGCCCATTGTCCACAAATCTACTTTCTCCCTTAAAGGTCACACTACTTCCTGTATTAGCCCTGAATGTTGCTACCGGACATAAATCATGACCAGCACAACTGTCCACTACGGACATAATTCCTGGGGGTGGTCAAGCTGTTACTTTATAATAACAAGACTTTGTTTAAAAGTTACTTCTCAGTGGTTGATATGAAAATATCCTGAGAGATCAAGAGCCATATTTCTTGTTGTCTGGCACATCAGTGGATTCACCTTCTTTTTCCCAGAAGAATGTTATTCATTAGTTAATGCAACAAACTGATCATAGAGTCATGGACAGCTTTCCAGTATCCACCAAATACGAAACATTTGGTCGCTGGATTTGTTTTCATGGCTGTGGATACAGATTTATGAGTAGTCTGGGTGTAAACCACAGATGTTTCAGAGCTGCGTGTGCTCAACACTATCTGCTTTATATTTAACTCAAAACCAACAGGCATGGTTTGCACATTGCCTACTACTGATTTTATCATGTCAGCATTATCTGCCAGCAATACTCAGCTCTCATACTGCGTGAATTAACTTTGAGTGCATGTACAGTACTTACTGTATGAATATGTAGAATATGAGTTTAATAGTTTATGTGTGAGTGAATGTGCGCACGTGTGTGTGTGGACAGGTGTATTTGTGATTTACGTTCTTGCATTCCCCGTAGATGGAAAATAACGAATGCCAGAGAACGTAGCTTGTAATATTTCTTGTTCCACTTTGTCAAGTCGTCACTTTTCATATACACAAGAGGAGTGTGTGATACACAAACACTCTTGGGCACACAAACAATTCCACTTCCAAGGACATACAGAAAGGTGTTGTTGTGTATATCTGTTGAGACCAGACAGCGCGGCTCCGGGGATAAACCTGTTAGCGATCTGCAACGTGTCTTTCAAACTGTGGAATAAAAAACGAATAAGGCTGTTGTGGAGTCAGTTTTGTCTGTAAAAGTGTGAGAAAGACATGCAGACGTGTAAATGTGAGTGTGCACAATGCAAAGCAAGAGAAGGAAAGGAAAGAAGGGATTGGATCAACACAGTGAGCACACAAAGGGCTTTGATTTACAGAAGTAATGGCCGAGGGCGGATTTATTCTTTGTGAAAGCAGCGGATCTCTGTGCTGCAAAGAGCTCCTAAACCCAAAATTATTTCATTTGTCTGGGTTTCACTGGAGAGCTTTCATATGTTATTATGGTATAAATGCTGTTTCAGAGTCTTTTGTTTGTGGCGAGGAGTAAAAATATTGACTTTTTGGTGCATTAATATGGTCAGATTTTAATGAACCATATTGAATATCAGTGCAAAAAATACGAGCTATTGATAGCTCCAATACAAAGACACTGATATCGGTATCAGCCTTGAAACTTTGAAATCCACACGACCAGAGTAAATCTCATTTTGTAAATGACTGGAAAGAAAAAGTTGGTGGTTTTATGTAGCTGTTTTTGTGTGTTGGCTCATTCAATGCAAACTCCCAACTCACTCCTGAAATAAATAAATAAATCCCATACATGTGGTTTATTTTGTTAAACAGCAGATCATTTGGAAGTGTGTGTGTGTGTGTGTGTATGCATGAAGCTTTTTTTTTAACTCACTCAACACTGAGCAGCCTTCAGCTTTCTCCTCCATTGGACTGCAGTCCCTCGCTTGGACTGCATCTCGACAGTGTTGCTATGGTGGCCTTGTCAACAGCACGGTGAACTTTGTGGCGGCGAGCGCCCTGTGGGTTTCCATTAACATCGGATTGCCTCAGTGTGACCATGAGAAGACCTGCATGATCTTGTAACATGAGATGGTGCGAAGGCTTACCTGAGCACTGTGATGGAAACTGCAGATTGAGATAAGCTGGCTGTTAAGTGTAAAAAACCTTACACAAGTGGCAGTCTTTTTATAGTCTATTAATGTATGGTTGGCCTAAAGCATTTCCAAAACAAAGCCCAGTCAAACATGTGCATGAAGCCAGAGAGAGGCTTAGAGGAGGGGCATGCGGGCACCGTGGGATGGTTTTGCTTTTGTGGCCTGGTCCCCGGCCAAAACCTTTAGCTTGAAATGGCTAACGCTGGGTTTTGTTAAAAGGTGATGTATTTGCGGTTTCTTCTCCCCCACTGCTTCGCTCCTTCAACCCCAAAGATGATCCACTTAAAGCCACATTTCTCTCTGTCTCCTGCATATTTCACTATCTCACTCCTCACGCTTGTAATTGACAGTCCGTCTTACGCAATCAGCCTGACAAAAGAGCTTTCTGTTTTTCAGTGTGTTTGCAAATGTGTGTGTGCGTGTGTGTGTGTGCATGGAGGCGGCAAGCCAGGTCAAAAGTGACTAACAAATATACTTACAAATATTTGAACTGGTACACCAAGTTAGTATTCTTTATAAACACTTTCAAACAATGTCTTCAATTTGTCACTCTAGGTATTTAGCTAATCCTCTCCTCCAGAACGTATTGCACTAAGATCAACATTACAAATCTTTGCTATGAATTAAACTGAATTGCCGTGCTGTCAACATTTCGAGAAAGCATAGAAAACTGCTATACTAAACACGTGCTGCTGAAGTGAACAAGAAAAAAAAACTGATGTACATACATGCCTTAAAGAGTTGTAGTAACTCCTATGTAACAGAGCAATGTTTTATTAAAGTAGCTTTTGGAAAATGTCATCATTCAAGCTAAATAAAAGCAGTCAGATGCAATACATTTATATATAAAAAAAAAAAAAAAAAAGTCAGCCTAATGAATGCAATAAAATAAACAGTGTAAGGAGAAAGAAAATATTCTCAACCAAATTAGGTTCCTGTCAGTCTCTGCTGGGGCCAAAGCTGGTGCCTATTACCTTTATCAAAGCCGTGCCAGCATGCCCCTTTCAGTGCCAGATGCTTGCAACAGCTCCAGGCTAAAAGACTCTGATAGCAAAAACTGGCTCAGGTGCTGTGTGTGCCAACCTTTGGGTATGAATGGTGTAATAGACAATATGTCAAGAGGCTAAACCCAACTCTGCTTGATGCCAGGGCTCTGCTGGAGAGCAGATCAAACACATTAGCATGATAGCATGATACGCCAGTCCTGCATTTGTGTGTGAGTCAAACTCACAGAGACAGAAAGAAAGCTAATACATATGATATGGTATAAAATATCAGACAAAATAATACAGTCCAAGACTGCACTAGCACCTCTGTGACATTGCACACCAGTGCTTTGGCCCACATGCTAACACTAAGTCCCATTCACAGGCTAACATGCTCATTTTTAGCCATATGATAATTACTCAGTTCAGTAGCTTCTCATGTTCTCTTTTTTGTTTTTCCAGTTGTCACTCAGGCTGTTGTCACTAGTTTTGTCATTTTGTTGTACCAAACCAAACCAAACTCTTGGACAAATTTTGTCCACATAATGGTACTCACTGTAAAGCTGCAGGATCACCTCAGTCAGGGTGGTTCATCCCCATAGGTGTCTTTACAAGCTTTGATGCCGTTCATCCACTGCTGAGATATTTCAGTCTGGACCAACATCACTATCCACACAGCCTAGCATAGCTGAAACTGCTTATTTAAAGTTGTCTTTTATGTCCTTTACACAGCAGCTTTCCAAATGACAACAAGGCGTCTTGGACGAGCAATTATATACAAATGAGAGTATGGATTAAACTTCTCGCTGCAAACATTTCTGCAGACCACAGACATATTTGACTGATCTTCCTGTTTTGTTGAGAGAACAGCAATCCGTTTTATTGAGCGTCACTGTGCAGAGGCCTGTTTGTTATTTTCGTATTTTCTGGCATCATGCATAGCTGTTACCATAACACTTCACTCGCCAGCTTAATTGTTGAGATATGGTAATACAATGACATCAATGGGGAGTCAAAGGGGTGAATACATGTTCTGACCCTTTATTTGCCCTTACATAGAGTCATCATTATTTTTTATAACATCATTCGACAGTATATGTTCTGTAACAGCTCATTCCAGCTTTTCACAGGAAATGTATGTATTTTACAGCATGGGGAATAGGCTATTACAATCCAGGTCCCCCATTCCTTTTTGTTGTTTCATGGCTGTACTGTTCCATCAGATGAAAATATTCAGGATTTCTTCTGCATCAATTTATTGACATTAAACATGAATTCAGCTTGACATATTTGGTATCTTTGAAAATGTTGGGATTTCCAGCAGAATTTAAAATAAAGGTTTGTGGCTTTGGCTGCACAGCAACAGTTTGTAATGATTGACCCAACAGCAGGTCAGTGGGTTTAAGAGGGTACAACTGCCCAGTTTTATCTAAACCACCTATTGGCAGGAAAAACACTGAGGTGAATATATAACTGTAATGTTCTGTATCGCTGTGTGCTCGCAAAGATTTCAAGTGTTGTACAATAATGGGCCAAAGTAAAATCAGATAGTGGCCGTGAAAAATGCAACAGTGCGGTTAATAACTTTTACGTTTGGTTTCTTTGGCTGGTGGGAGGAGTGGTTGGACCTGGGAGCTACAGGTCACATGCAAATTTAATGAGGCAGCACAAGACAAAACTGTAGCTCAAGTTTGCACAGGCGGTGACAGCCCTGGACTGCCTGACCTGTAAGGCAGGGCATGGCTGTCTTATTATTATCCTTTTTTTCATGTTCATATTCAACATTATTTGGTATTTCTCATATAAATCTAACTTATAAAGCCAAGAGGAGATGTGTATTGCCATGCTATGTGTTGTGTTGGATGCACAGTTGGTTTGTTAGGCAGAGATGGCAGTGAAACACGTGCAATACCACAAAACTTGGATCCGATCAGGGCATTGGGGAGGCACAGAGAGCACCAGTGATGTTAGCTCCCTGGCTAACATTACTCCTCAAGCTCCATGTCCCAGTCCCACTCTTCCTACAGCCAGCAGCGAACCCCATTCATACCTGCCGCAAAGGGCAAAACAACACAGGAGGAAGCAGATTAATGTCACCGTGCAGTATTGTGAAAGCAGTTATCTATCTTGTTCTGTGTCTGTGTGAATTTAAAGCTTAGATTGTTGACAGTGGGAACCTGTATAGGCTTTTCTCTTTTCTCCACACACAAAATTCATTGGAACCAGTCAGGGAATTGATCAATAATGTTTTTGGTGCCAATAAAATCTAATAAATTCCTATCCCTAATGTTAAGATGGAAGACATGGCCAGTTTACACAGGTTTACAGAGTTTGCAATCAAATCAACTTCAGATCAAGTTTTACAAGGCAAGTAAGTGAAACCCAAACCATCCCACAGCCTGTTATAATTACACACACACACAAAACATCTGTCCACATAGTAACACGCTGGTGTGTTTGTGATCTAAATCCATGTGCATCAGCTGTGTTTTATTTGTGTCAGTTCATGACACACAGAGGATATCAAATGGATGAAGCTTGAAAAAAAAGTGTTAATGAATTTATGGCAGAATGATATAGTAGGATGATCTTTTGTGCACCACAGTCTGACACTCGATGCTGACTGCAGCTAAATGTTGTATTAATGACATGCGTGCCATGTGACCAATCATGTGACAATAGACAGGGATCAGACCATCAGGTTAAAGCAGGGAAGGGCAGGAGGTGAACAGTCCACTGACAGTCAACACGTACAGAGAAGAAGGGAGGGTGAGAAAGACATAAGAATTTTGGCATAGCTGCAAGGACCAGCGAACTACAGCTAAAACATTAAACACACATCTAATAGAGTTTAATGTAAAAACATCAATTTATTGATGTTTTTAAGGTTTACTAGGCCTACAGTTACATTGAATAATTTAAGTGATATATACGTGTGTGTGTGTGTGTGTGTGTGTGTGTGTGTGTGTGTGCGTGCGCACGTACATTTCCTTTTTGTTTATTATTTTATCATGTAAAGCACTTTGGCCTGCTTTTTTGTATGAAAGGTGCTAAATAAAGTTTGAATGATATATGCACAACTAATCGGTCTAAACGGCTGTAAATTTGGCTGAGATTACAGAAGGCAGACATGGTAAAATGAGGAGCCATTTGGGCTCGTCTCAGTGATCTGAGTCATCTGATCTGGCTTACAGAAGAGACAGATTTCCCCATCACTTCTGTGGAGCTGTTTGTAACTCTTGCTATTGCTACATTAATGTCAGCACTGAGCAGTCTGGAGGACACACTGAGATTCAGCATCAAGCTTTATTTCACTGCTGACCAAAAGCTGTGTCCAGAGTTGGAAAGCAAGGCCAGTGTTTTACCTGCTTCTATTGCTTCTTCTCTTCCACTGAAGTTAGCATGCTAACCAGCTGCCCCTGGCACACCTTGTCACTTTCCAACAACTGTGCAGCCTCCAATCTGACTGGAGGATGCAGCACTGCTCAAACGCTGCATTATAATAAACTATTGCTTATTGTATTACAAATATGATGATCACCACCACCTGCTCTACGTTTCAGAGAAAACTTGGAGCAGTGCTGCCGGCAGCTTGAGGTGGACAAAACAATGTATGAGAAGTACAGGATTCAAATTGGATTTGTGTTAGCTGATATGGATACTGGCCCTGACACTGTTCCCATGATATCAGCATTTGTAGTCCCCTGACTATTATTTTTGTTAAAGCCTTCATTGTGGTTGAGGGATGTTTTCTTGTGGTGTCTTTGCTGCAGACTATTGATAATATATTTATAAATATTGTGATTTTACTTCCCTCACTGCTCTTTGGTAACTTGCTTGCTTGTCCCTCTATATACCCAGTAAAACTGGAGATCTGTCCTTTTTCCATTTGTGTTCAGCCTGTCTGCAACATTGTCTGACGCGGGTACAGTCATTCAGCCATGGATCTGCCTTGGACTTTGAGGATTTGATCCTAGGGATGAGGGATGTTTTCTCGTGGTGTCCTTGCTGCAGACTATTGTCACTCTTCTAAACAAACCTCTGCCAACTGTTATAATGAGATGCAATGATCTTTTGAACCAGTGGTACACAGATTGGATTGCAGCCTTTTCAGACAAGTGCTGTTTTGCAGTAGCTCAAATGAAAAAAAAAAAAAAGAATGAAATTTGGCTCGGCTACAAATCAGAAATTACACCCCAATTGTTGGTGTAAGGGTATTTAGCAAACTGCAGACATAAAACTTTGCCTCTGGATGTGAGTTTTCCAGTTTTTTGATTAGAGAGTGGGTTTGAATTTTGATTTGGTCAAGGCTCTGGTTGTGACTGCAATGCTACAGAGAATCCCAAACGGGCCTGAGTGGACACAGAGGCTTTTGCAGAGTATGTAATTACATAGTAAATTATTCAGTGGGTCCAAACCAAAACATAAAGGCATTCATTTTCAAAACCAGCTTACAAGGAAGCCTCTGGCAATGCAGAGCCACACTGTTAAAAAAAAAAAAGAGGAGACCTTCGACATATGCTGGAACCATGTACCTGGAAGTGGTTTATTGTTTTTGTAAAGCAGGATGAAGCTTTGCATTTCTTTTCTTTTCTGTCTGTTTTGTTTCCAACATGGAAAAAAAACATTGTTAATACATATGAAGTGAACACATCATACCTGCTGCAGGGACCAGTGAGTTGTATCTTGGCTGGAATTATTAAAAAGAGTGTGTAAAATAGCAAGATACACACCATAAAAGTGACAACAGAGACTCAGCGATGACAGGAAAAGAGGGAGTGAAAGAGGGAGATATATTGAATGAGTCTGATGGGTTTGGCCATGGCTTTGATTTAGTGTAAGCATATACAACGGGTGTGTTTGGACAGGCAAAAAATACCCAGTGGATCCTGTGTCTTAAAAATGTAATACAAAGCACAACTGACTTATGTGAAGAGTTGAGCATTCCTCCTCAAGTGGAACATCCTCTTCCTCATGCGATAATTAAGGCACAATGGAGGTTTTCGAGGCACAGCGCCGAAATGTGATACATGACTTAGGGTTTTGTTCAAAGTCAGCGAAATAAGCTCATCATATCACATCTGAGACTTCAGGGTCTGTGGTTTGCTCTTGACCTTTGAAACGACCTCTGCTGCTAAATTACATTTTTCTTCTCAGTTAAGGATTTTTTTTTTTTTTAACGCTGTGAATGATGATGTCAAGGAGCAGAAAGTGTTTTATGTGCTTGTTGTAACAACTCAGATTTTTAACACCAGTGTTTCTGCTGATCAAGACTCAGGGTTAAAGACTAAGTTTCTTGTTTTTCAATTGTTAAATCATGCAATGTTAGTTTGGAGTGGTACGTTGCTGTATAACAGTTTGTGGGGAGTAAGGTATAGTGTAGACAAAAACAATGTAGTGCAAGGAACTAGAACATAGTTTCTTGCCAGGAGAAGGTGGTGCTGATTGTTGTTTGACAAGAGCTTTTTGCTATCAAAAAGTAACAAGATGGGCTGTGGCTAGCTGGCTGTGTGCCAGGATGTGATAGAGAAAAGAGTTATTTTTGGTATTGTGTTATTCCTCTGAAGACAGCTGGTGGTGCCTAATGAAGCTTGATGCTGAACATCTCCTCTAGACTGGTGAGTGAAGGGTTGTTTATGCTAATTCTACAAAAAGCTCCCTTGAGCTAATATCACAAATTATAATTAGGCTTTACTGAACACAGCCATTAAACATCCACAGTGCTGGTGGAAAAAGTAAGTGAGCTCTTGACTTTAATGATGAATATTGAACCTCCTCTGGCACCAATAACCTCAAACTCTTCCAGTAGCTGAACAGACTTATTCAGGGGGAATTCTAGACCATTGTTTCTCACGGAGCTAAGCCATATTGTTTGGGATGTCTGTTCATGTCAGTCCACAGCATCTGCACAAGGTTAAGGGCTGGGCTCTTATTGGGCCACTCCAAAAATGTGGGTTTTCTGTGTTTAAGGTCATACTCTTGTAAATTTACATTATCGTTTTGGGACGATGTCCTGATGCATCATGTGACTCCTTTTTGAGCTTGAGCAGGTGGACATACACGCCTGACATTATAATGGAAAAGACCTTGATAAACTTTGAAATTCATTTTCCCCTCCATGATGTGGAGCTGTCCATACCCAGAGGAAGATAAGCTCTCTCCACCCTACTTCACCTTTGGGATCATGTTTTTTTAGTGAACTTGTGTATGGAAGACACATGAACAGAGATGTTAACCTTCACTGAAGCATATAGCTGTTACTCTGGGGTTATTTCTTGCTATTTCTTACTGATGGTTGTATGTTGTTCTGTAGGACGGGAAGTCTCAAAATAATACACCAGTTCAAGAGTATGATATAAAGTAAAAATTTACAAAGTGTTAACTGGTTGGAAAAAAGTTAGTTTTCTGAAACTAACCAACTCACTCAGTATTCCTCCACATTCTGCATAATGTGTACACGTACAGAGTGCCATGTGATATGTTATGAAAATGTTAAAGCCCCTACAAAGAACTTTCATTTTGTGTTGATTTTGGTGACCCCTGTGGACAAAAGCGGTGCAGTTCCGTTTGTGGATCCCGTCCCAATATCAGCCATGACGAAAGAATAGCAATGAAATTGAGCTCGGTTTATACTCGATAGCGTAGCAACAACTCAATGCTAATTTATAGCCTCGTCAAATATGCCGTCTCCTCCAGTCTGCGTGCCGTACATTGTTTTGTCACTGTCCACTGCCTCCAGAAGGTAAAGACTTACACTATTTAGAAACAGCTTATCTTCCCACCGATGGCCTCATTTGCTGTTGTAGGTCACACAACAGCAGGTAGAGACTTTTGCATATGCAGTTAAAAGTTCTTTGTAGGGGCTTTAACATTAAAGCATTTTCTTAATGAAAGAGTGTTAGAAGTTAAGAGGTCTGTCTGTCTCTTTGGTGAGACTGCAAACAACTTCTCACAAAAGATATCTGAAACATAAAGTGTTAGTAGTTTTCCATTGCAATCTATAAGTTTATGTAGTGGAGTGGTCCAGCAAATTACAGCTTAAAATGAAAATTCTCCAGAAAAAAAAGCAAAGGACACATATGAGAAAAAAAAGAAAAGAAAAGAAAAGAAAAGAAAGAAATATACTGCAAGTTAAAAGGCCTCAACTTTCATTCTTGCTGAAACATACTGTATTGGTCCCTCCTTGATCTTTGTGCACCTTAATA
The DNA here is from genome assembly GCA_021432705.1 of Caranx ignobilis. Lineage (NCBI taxonomy): Eukaryota > Metazoa > Chordata > Actinopteri > Carangiformes > Carangidae > Caranx > Caranx ignobilis. The sequence continues at coordinate 20,284,193 of MU269983.1, forward strand.
ATTATTCCTTCACGTGTTTCCACTCAAAGAAAAAGAGAACAAGAGGAGAGAGGGGGGAAAGATCTGGCCTCATATGTTAAAATTTATGCAGTGTCCTCTGATGTTGTTATCACGCATTTATGTGCTTTGTTACACAGAACCTTGTGGCAACCCTGGTTTTAAAAGCACTTCATAAATTACAACATTGAAAGGACCAGACATCTCTCCCTTCATACTCGCTCCGCCATGTGAACGGCTGGAGATAAACTTGAGTAGGTGCAATCAGTCCAACAAATAAAGTGGCTCCATCTGGTTTTGCGAGGGCCCTGGTGTTGACATTATTCAGTCAGAAAAACCTCCAGTGTGGTGGGGCTATTTTGGACCGTCCACAGTGCATCTGCTCTACCTCAGCTCTAAACCGATGCAATAGATTTGTCACGAGACACCAACACATTCATCATACGTCATCTCACAGTCCCTAATTAGTGGCAAATATCATTCCACCTTAATGAATACATGTAAGGGTGGAAATTTTGTTTGCTCAACTTAACAGCCCCAGAAATTACAAGAGAAGAAAGTGCATTGCAACATTTTGAATAGTGCAGCAGTGATGTCTCTAATGAAAAATGATTTGGCACAGTTAAATCCTGGAGAAGGCCTATTGTGAAATGATGCACAAATCCATGTGTTCCTGTGTTTGCAGGACAGTGTAGAGCTCAATTGATCCCTGCTCTTGCTAGTTGTCAAATGGCAGCAAAGGAATGAATTATTGAATGGTGCCTGGAGCTGGTAAAGTATTTATCCTCCATTACTTACTTAAAAGTAGAACTAAAGCATGTCTGTTTTCATCAAATCAAAAATGATGACCAAGAAGTCCATGGCTGAAATTAGTCTCTGTAAAAATCCACAGGGCCCCAGGCTTGCTTGATTGTCGCTTAATTACCCAGAAACCCCAAGGGGTTTGTTATCCCAGCAAAGTTCCAGTTGCCACACGTCACAGCCGTGGTAAGGGGCTGGACTTAGGTGCTTAGAGGTCAGAGGGTCTTCGTCAACATGTGGGCCTGCTTTCAGCATGCGACTGCTGACCCATGCATTGTATCACATTGCACTCATTTAAGAGGTCAAGACTTGTGGAACCTGGTGCCTTTTGCCTAACCCAACCTTTGACCCGGTGTGGACACTTGCTCCGTTTAAATTCCTAACAATAGGACCCATTCAGAGTGGGGCAACCTGTAGAACATCTGTTTCTGAGGTCTGAAGCAGACCATAGATCAGCAGTAAGAGTTGGCAGTAGGTGCTGCTTTATCAGAAACATTTATCTTTTCCTCTGAGGGCTGATAGAATAAAAGAGCAGAGGACTTTGAATTTGAGGTGCAGAATATTCAAAATATGTGTGATCTCTATCCAACAGTGTGCACACACCGTTGATTCAAAATCCCATCTTTGCACAGACACTGAGGGCCTGTTTGAATTGTTCATAAATTAATGGCAAAACATGAACCTGAAACTATGCATCTGCATTCATATCAGCTTATGTTGCTGCATACTTGTTGTATGTGTATGGATATAGGAAGGGCACATGATGTTAATAATTTGTCCAGTGATTCCAGAGAGCTGCAGCACAGTGTGTGTATGTGTAACTGGGAGGTGCCCACTAATCAGTTAGTTTTCCCCCCAACTACTGATGTTTTTTTTTTTTTTTTTACTTTTCCATCTGTTCTTAATTTGAACTGAGCAGTCAATGGTTTAATGGTTGGAGGCACACAACAATGCATAAGATGGTCATATCATTTATTGAAAATATGGAATCTGTTTTACCGTTCTTTATGCTGGAGTTGTTAGGTGGGAACATTTTGTTGGCGTCAATGGGCACCAGATGGTTTTGCATTTCCAGGGGCAAGGTGATATTCTGTGTTCTTGAAGCAGCAAACAAATGCCATAAAAACATCAAGCTCCATTATTTCTAAAGAGAAAATGAATTATATATTTTTTAATCTATAACAATGGAAACGTGAACCATCTTTTTATAGATTCACGTCTTCTGTAAGAGCGGGCTAAGACTGACTGTCACAAGTTGGGAGGGAAATTATGGATTGGATGGAACAGATGAATTGATTGTTAGTTTTAGTCTCTTCATGGGAAAACTATCCTTCATCCAGGTGTTCCATTCGATCAATCTTCTTAGTTCCTCTGGGTGAGGGTGATACAGGAAGTGCAAGTATCACGTCACATCGCAGCCATGGAAAACTTAATCAAATCATGTAAACATGACACTGACAGTGTCTCCAATTTATTCTATCATCATAGCAACATGTAAATGTTTTCTCTTATAAGGACATCCATACTTATCTCATTATGGGGAGAAACATTTGTTTTTATAATGAGATAAGTTGGTATGTGTTAATAACAGGAAAAGCATGTGTTGCTCACATGCAAGCATTTTGTCATAATGAGAAAAAGATTTTGTTATGACAAGAAATTTTTCTTGTTAGAATGAACAACTGAGTGCATATTCTCATGGTGGCAGCAACACACTTCTCATTAACTGTGATGTGAACAGCTCAAATCTGGATCAATTATTCCTGATTGATGTATACAGTGAAACAATGTTGTGACTTGAATGATTTAGGAATGGATTCTGATAAATGAGGATAAAAACAACCATGCCTGGAAGGAGCTATTAGCCACAGTGAACACTGATTAAGATCACTTGTCTCATCTCCCATCTACACTTGCCTGCAGATATGGATCAGGTCTTATGCCCTGATCACCACTGTTTAACAGGAGGAAGAGCAGAGAGTATCAAGCTGCTTACAAGTTTATTTTGCCTGCCTTTGTCCGCACATGTTGACATGATTTGGTTCCTGAGGTTATATGATGGGTGAATACCTGGTTGTCAGAATTCATGTTCATGAGGCTGCTCTTACTGCAGTTCCAAGGTGGACATGCTCATCATGCTAAGTCAAGGCAATGACTGCACACTGTGCTGATGATATGTTTTGTATTACCATATGGACATGTTCATATTTTAAAAACTTAATTTTCATTGAAGAGGGTCTTTTCTGAATGAGAGGATTTATCACAGCATCTTCCTGAGCACACCACAGAGACAGAAACTAACTCAGAGCTCCTGCCAAGTCTGAAAATTCCAGCTCTCTGGGAGTGTACCCAAAAACATCTGGTAAAAGTGTTCAATAATAGCGGTAAACACTTTGATACACGAGTTTATACCCTTCTTTATGTTTTTTTTTTAACATATAGTTTGATATAGAGCTGTCACTGTTTTATGTTGGTGTCTTACATCTATTCCGTTTTGTGATAACAGTAGATCAAGCCACAGGTAGAGGCCTGTCTGTCATTATCTACTTCTTGCAGTGGCATTTTCATTGGTCCAGTTAATATGATGTATTTGCCAGTGACCGATGACCACATGGACACCAACACATGCTTAACTCGGTCATACGATGTTTTCCCAACTTTATGAGCCAACCAGGACTGCCGTGAACGCACCATTAAACTGTTGTTCTGTCCTTGGACTACTGATATCTGCAGGATACACGGCAGCCATGTCATGCAAAGCCCGGTTTTTCTTTGCTGCACATTCAAGGCGTTTGCACTTAATGCAATATTTAAATTAAAGTTTTACTACTGTTGCATTTGATCCAGATGTTTCTATGTGGTATGCTTGAGTAGATACAGAGCCCTTGTCTGTAAATCTTATATCTTCTCGTAATATTTTAGCAGATATTGAAATATATTTGGCAGGTGATACCAAGATGATGTGGTGCGTATGAAACAAGTCACAAATTTTTCCATTCACATGCACTGAACGCATGTTTTTATGATATATGGTAGGAATATTTTTTTTATTATATTGTCGTAATAATAATTATTACTTTTAAATCAGGACTGTTCATTTAAAAAATAAATGTTTGCCTGCCAGGCCAATAGACTGCTGCAGATGCATGTGCTCACCCAGCAGCAGCAGCAGCAGCAGCAGCAGCACTATTCAGATTCTGTGCCATGCAGATCCAGTTACACATGTGAGTCACTGTGTGCTCCTCTCGTGACAGGCTCCTAGCACCTCAGGCGCTGCGATGTTGGCAAGCCACAACAAGACGTGATGAGCCACACTAACAAAAAAGTGCTGACACGCTTACTTCTCAGTGCCTTCATCAGTCAAGCCTTTTTCTACACGTTAGTTTGAAGAATCATTGCAATTTTAATATTTGCTGGTTTATGAGTAAAGATGTTATGCTTTTTTCCTCTTTCTTCCTCTCCTTAATAAGAGGTGGCTGCTTCACTGATACAAAGGGCATCAAAAATAGGAATATACAGTACATACTGTATGTAAGACCAGCAGTTTGATTAAACCAGAGGTTCAGCAGTCCTCCTGTAGAGCCATAGCAAATCAAGCCACATGGGACCTAATCGAATGTCATGAAAGATTTTAAGCACAAAGACACTTGTCAAACCTCATTTCCACCCTGTATTAATATGTTTCCATGAATTTCATTGTGTTTTCCAGTAGTTCACTGAAACAGACATTACAGTTTATAGGTCGACAAATAAAACTCCAATCTTTAAACATGTCCTAAAAAAAAAAGAAAGAAAACGTTTCAACAAGTTTTCACAGGCATCAATACCACATGCTGTATCAATGAAAGGGGACAATTAAAATGTGTGCATGTACAGTATGCGTGTGAGAAGCTGTGCATTTGTCGTGTGTTTTGTTTTTGCGTGTGTGTAAGCCAGCATGAGGTAATACCAGTATCAAATGCCTGCTAAGTACAAGCATATTCCACTGTCTTTGCTACAGGCGTCTGTGGTAAGATGTTCCATGTGTTGGGAGTTTCATAGAGCATTTCATCAAGTGAAATGATGCACAGGTACTCTGAGGTAATGACATAATGATGCTAATCTGATTAGCCGTAATGATAGCACCAAGGGGGGAGCTGCGCCGCGATGACGAGCTAATGATACTTGCAGAGATTGTCTCATGAATAATCAGATTGGTTTTCCCTCTGGATGAAACTGAGTTTTGATAAATAATAATTCCAAAGCGCGTATGAAGGGAGGAGTGTGTGGTTTATGTATCCAAAACCTTTAAGGTTTCCTGGATATGCTCAACTTCTTTCTTACTCTTGGATGAGGTTATGTATGCAGTAAACTTTTTATTGATCCAAAGTCTCCTAATTTAATTTGTTTAAAAAAAAAAAAGCTCCATACTGCTTTCCAACAGCATGCTGCTTTATTCACATTCATACAGTTATATGCATTCACACCGAGTCACGCTGTAAAACAGCAGTGCATGAAAACATTTAACCCTGAGCAGTTGCGATGTTCATGGGGGGGTGTTGAAGACCTTTCAGCAAGTCATTATGGTTGTTAAAATCACCCATTTACTTAACTGTTATTATACTTACAGGGCATGTTTTCAATGTTCCTATAGTGTTACATCATTTCTCCCCATATTTCTGGAGCTACTAGTGTTAGACGCCTTACCTGACAGAGCCTGATACATCTTCATCCGGTTCAAAACCTCAATCCTGGGCAAGTAGAACCAATGATCATAGATTTTGGTCTGCTAAAACCCTCTGATAGAAATCTCCCACATTAACATCAAGGACTGAGAAAAGTGAATGTACAGTATATATTCAGTATACATATTTGGCTACAACAGTGATATTATTCTCTGTAATATCCAGGTTTTGCTCAGAAGATACTCACTCTCCTCAGTAGTCACTTTATTCATTTCTATAGTTTTGGTTTTGGTGGTGGTTGATTAATTGGACCAATGATTGTGCTCCAAAGCACTGGAGATTAGGACGTAGTTTGGAGTAATAAACTTTACTGTCATTTCCAAGTTTGAGATCCAAATAGGAGTCTCAGGTTTTTGTTATTGTTTGATGTTTACATGGTTATTTGCAGAACTGATGTTTATACGCCTTGTTATTTGGTTATGTGACTAGTTTCTGTGTCTGTGTAGTGTCTGTTTGTCTTGGTCTGTGTTGTGGTGCGAGCAAATGAAGTAACACAACCCTAATGTCCAATGTCTTAGCTCCTTCCTCCAGTTTCTATTGCACATCTATTTGTGAATCTATTGCGAATCTTAAGGTATTCCCAGGCCAGATGGATAATACCTTGAGCATGCTCTGGGCCTACCCCAGGGTCTCCTTACACTTTGACATGCCTGAAATAACTCCATTGAGAAGCATCCAGAGGCCTCCAGACTAGAAATCCAACCCACCTCAACTGGCTCTATTTGGTGTGAAGGATCAGCAGTTGTACTACGAGGACCATGATCTCCGGAGGTAAGACTTAACATCCTTGAAGGGAAACTCATTCCACTGCAGTTACTCTGTACATCAACTGGTCCACAGCTTGCCCTTCATGAACGACTCTTACTTCACCACATCACTTTAGTACAGTGCCTACAAAGACCCTTAGGTACTTCAACCCATTCACACATGGGGTTGTAAGTAACTTGTGCATCCCTCTATTTTTAGTAAAATGTAAGGAGCAGGTTAAAACATGCTCTGGATAAAATCTTTTTGTCGTGTTAGGATAGTGCGATGGAATCATGAGGATAACACATAACTGAAAACACTGGCTCTTTCTGCTCCCCTGCTTTTCAGCCAAGGGAAAGTACATGGGGGAATGGGATGGTTGGTCGCAGTGAAGTTGATAGTCGGGGGATGAGGGGGCTGGTGTGAAAGGGAACAGCTGGGGATGGATGGCAATCTCAATCTGATAAAACTCATGGACCGTGCAACTGAGCATAGAAAGGTAAAACATGATGCCGCAGATCCCACTCCTTTTTCTTTTCCTCTGTTTCTGGTTTTCATTGCCTTCCCTCACACTGTATGCTTCACTGACATACTCTGCACAGTTATACACAAACACAGCCAAAGTTAAAAACCATGATTATTGTCACATTTATTGGTAAAAGGACAATCCAGTGAAGATCGTGTGCTGCAGATTTGAGGAGGAAAAAAACACATCATTATTAGTAGCAGAACCTGGATGTGGACAGAATACTTTGCTGTATTTTCTGTCTCTTGCTCTTCCCTCCTGGTCAGACATTCCAGGATTGTATTTCTGCGTCTGGGGGCAAATGTGTCTGTGCAAACCAATCTTTCATTGTGTGACGCTAAATGTCACAATCACGCCACAAAAGGAGAAAACATGATACACATTGTATTCAAAGAGTGGGAGGACAAAGGTTTTCTCTTTTGTCTTGTTTTTTTCCACTCATCAATTTTGTTTTGTCAGACACGTTGTCATATTTGTGAAGAATGATTCAGTGCAGTGCAACTAGTATAAATCATTACTGACACAAAGTGTGATTTAAAATGGCCACACAGGAAGAACTCAAAGACTTATACACTACTTTGGTATATCTGGAGTCTGTTTCAATATTTTGACTAATTTATAGTATGTCTGCTGTTCTGTGTCATCACTAAAGCCATTAAAAACAATTACAGTGGGAAATTAACAATAACAGCAATTTTTATTTTAGTCAGCAGAATGATGCTCAAGAAAATGGTTTTCAGAGCAACCACAGAGGGAAACCAGTAAACATCACATTTAGGTGGTCTCACTCAGAGCTCTTGATGCAAATGGTAATGCATGCTATTTCCTCTTAACATAAAATAGTTGACAACCCCTCACTGGCTTCCCACCCACAGGTACTGATGTGTTTGATAGAGCAAAGCCAGATGAGATTTGTGATATCAGATGCTCCCTGCCAAAAATCACTACTGTGACAGATGACGAGGGACTCAAAACGATGCTGAGGCTGAAAGAAGAATGTGAGTTTATATGACCAATAAACATGCTCCACAAATATGGAATCTATGTTATGTCAGTGTTTCTCTTTGAAGTATGGGAACTCTTTTTTCTTTGATTGACAGTACCTCTCCGAACAGTAAAGTGTGCTGTATTTCCATTAGTTTTCTGGGGTAAAAAAAAAAAAAGGTTTTGGAAAGTGTGGCCATATTGTATTATGATAATCTTACTCAGATTACCAAAATATGGTACAATAATCATCATTCACATCAGGCAAACACTCATATCTGCTACTGCATCAGAAACGGACAAAGTATGATATATCTAAAAATGCGCATCTGGTTGTCATAGGTCCCTGTCCCACCAGGAAAAATGTTGAAAAGACATTAAATAAAAATACTACTTTTCTGCCCCCCACCACCACCACCACCAAGTAAGACACCTGTAAAATACATCTGCATTTGAATGTGGTTGAAAAGTGTAAGGTGAAAAGATGTCTTTTTCAGTCCATGTTTTCATAGGCACATCACATAAAACTTGGGGTTAGACAAATCCTATAACTCTCAAACTGTCTGACTTCTGAAAACAAAACACCAACTAAAAGCTCGAAATACCGTTCAGACACTACTGTGCCCACATTAGACCCTTTATTGGAGAGTATTTGCAAGAAAATTTGAGTTTATATGACACATATAATGAACTATCTCACAGCGATCTGTGAAAAGGACCAAACACAACAAACAAAATACTGAGAACTCATAAAAGTAAACCACCTCTGTTTTCTTTTAAACTGTTTAGGTCTTAACTTTGATGTGCAATATATTGAAACCAAATTCAAATTCATACTCAAACATCAGGATTAAGTCTGTGTCTGTTTGAAGGGGTGAATTCTCCTGTTCTCTTTGTACCCACAGTTGGAGTCTGTTTTGTGCTCACCAGCCTGTTCAGGGACACACTGTGTTGTGGCAGACAGTGACACAGCAATGAAAACAGAGCATCATGGTCCAAGGCCTCACTGTCCTACCAACCTTAACCCCTTAAAACCCACTAGCATCGAGCATGCATTAGAAGCAATACAACCCACAGGCCTGTGGGTGCTAAGGGGGTTAATCAGAAAGACTGATGCTATTCTGGACTTTTGTTACTGTCAACAAATCCCATGTAGAGACACAAAAACGAAACACATGGTGTCAGTCTGTCCTCCATATTTCCTAATTTCCATATCTTATCAGTGGAACTCAGCCTCGAGCCCAATGGCACTGTTGTAGATCTTTAAAAACTGGCCACAAATAGCTGATATCAAACACACAGTGTGTAACTTCTGTCTCTATAGGTCACTCAGTGCAGACAATGGCAGAAGTTGGTGATGCAGCACAGGAACATGGGGGATTCCTTTATTGTCACTTCAGGAAGTTTTAGTGCTACTGGGATTTTTCAGAGGTGTCATCATCTCCAAAACAGACCATGAGATAAAAATCTGTAGAAACACTGAATAAAGCAGATTATTTCTTAAAAAATCAGCATTTCCCAGACACTGCTTGGCAGGACACAGGGAGCTGAAATGCTGTTCAGCTTGTTTCTCTGATAATCATAGGTCCAGACATGAGATATCTTTAAAACACCAAGATGAGATAAACACGCTGATGCTTCTGAAATAAACCACAATGTAACGCATGTGCGTAGGAGGTATGACGCCCTCAACAGGCAACCAAGTACAATGGACAGTTACCCTGATTAAAATCATGAATTTCTCTTAAAGAGATCCTGTAAACATGTGTGATAATGTAAGTACACAACTCAACAATGCATATCCGAACATTCTTTGACAACAGACAACAACTGATATGGAAAAGTCATGCGGTACCACAGTTTTTAGACTAGACACAAACAGAAAATTTGGAAGTGGTGGAATCAGAACTGGTTTATGGTCAAACAACAGGGAAGACAGATGAACTGGTACCAGGTGAGGCAGAACCAGGGAGAGCAGTGGGGCCTGGCATGCTGGGAAGGGAGGCTGGTGGACTGAGCAGAACTGGGTCTTGAATCCAAAGAGATGAAAACGGAGCAGGTGTGTGAACAGAAGCTGGAGCCGAGGACCACTGGAGGTTATGTAGATGATCTGGAGACGAGTGGGTGAATGAACCAGGCCTTAACAAGGTGAGCAGGTGGCTGCTGAGGCTTGAGTGACTGCAGGTGTGCAGGTAGGTGACTCAAGCTCCGCCCAGCTCCCAGCCTCCAGCAGATGTCATGAGGTAGTGATGTGCCATACCGTTGATTTTCATCCGACACCAAGTTCAATCAGGACAGATTCATAAGGATAAAAGGAAGACAGGTTTGAGAAATGTAATGATATTATTGTGCACAAATAGCTTTGGTGCTTAGACCCTGGAAAGCAGATCAGCTTAGTACCTGATCTAGGGATGAGAAGCTTGCATCTGAGGAAGACACTCAATAATAACATCCAAACTTTAATCCTCCTGCTCTCATCAGAGTCTATGAGTTCAGCCGCGCATACGTGTGGAAGGGCCACATTGATTTACACAACTGTAGTTCGCCTCAGAGGCGGAAGCAGATGTAGTCTGCTAGTGACAGTGAATTAACTGTCTACTGTGATGAAAGTAGTTATTAACTCGATTAGTGCAGAGAGGTGATAGTATTGATACTTAATTATGAGTACTGATCCTAAAACAAACATGTTTGGACACGTATCAGAAGTATCGATACTTGAGTATTGATCTGAAGGTTACTAACATTAATTCCAAAGTGCCTCAGTGGCTCAGCCAGTAAAGCATGTACCACTATAGGCTGTGTCCTAACTCAAGGGGCTGTCGGTTTTAATCTGATCTGCTGCATGTCCTCCTCCTCCATCTCTCTCTCTCTCTCTCTCTCTGTCTCCTTGACTTTCCTGTCTCCCTCCACAGTCCTTGTTAACTTGATTACATTAATTTGTTCTGGTTACTCTGAGCTTGTAACAATATAACGAGTTCTGCCAACTGGAAACATTTCTTGGAAGAGCTTACAAAGCATCACTGTATGTTTATAATAAGTTATTAATAACCTGGTGCAACTTGTAAATGACATATCAGACAGAGAGAGTTCACAACTCCGAGGATGGTTAAAGTTTCTGGGCTCTGGGTTGTATGGACAGGGAAAAATCAGTGCAGTCATCTAATTCTACTATGACCTAAGGGCTTTCTCACTTTACAACTACAGATCCCCTAATGGCTCTTTTGTTTATGACATGAACACTTTTGTTTCCTACTGACGGATGCAGGATTGTCTTGGTTCAGGGAGTAGTTACACCTCAATGAGGTTAGAAGCCCGATACTCCCTGTGGGTACGATGACGAGCAGAGACAGCCTATGGGAGACGAGGACTGGGGGAGGCAGACAAAGAAACATCATGATCGATGTAGTCGGACAGGAATGGACATTTGGACAACACCGAGTGAAAATGCTGTGGCGATAAGGCCCGGTCTTTATCAGTGCCAAGCAGATGACAGCACTGACACCCTTGAACCACTGTAAGTCATTAAAACTAGTCATGGAAACACTGAGTGGAAATATCTACCACAGCATATCCTGAAAAGTGCTCACCCACCATAGCTTAAGAGAAAAAGCTGTGTTTTTCTTTATCACGGTAAATGAAGCTGACTGCTCCTCAGTATTGTTTTAGGAGAGCACGCGCCTGCATCCCGCCGAAGCGGGTCGAGAAACCATGTTGTCTTTCCTTGAAGTCAAGTTGGGCGTTCTCACATCTCATCCCTGGGGGGAAACTGCTTCAAAGAAATACGACCAAAGGCCTATCATTGCCCTTTAAGCATTTATCAAACGTGTTTTACTTCATCCTGCAGCCATCAGAGTCCCCCCAAAAAACAAGAGTATATAGTAACTGTAAGATGAATAAATCCTGGCACTTAACAGCAGAAGGCCTGTCACCCCACGTAATTTCAGCCATTACTTCTTAAATGCTGGCAGTAACATGAAATAGTTATATTGTCTACGCAGGTCTGTGTTTGAACTCATGCGAGTCGGGCTGTGCACAAGCATAAATATGAACATTTGTGAGTGGATTTGATGAGAATCACAGCGCGCTTGTTTAAATCAAGTGCGCTCGCTGAGGGTGCTTCACTTTGATCGTGGTGCTGAGAGTCTTTGCAGCAAACATCTGGTCACAAAGCTACTTTGTAGAGATTTAGGATGTAGCACTTATTCTAGTCAGTCTGAAGGATGGCCTCTGTGCTGTTATATGTAGGCTATAGTAGTGCCTGTGTATTTTTGCAATATATGTTCAGCCTAATATGTAAAACACCCATGCACATTTTGTATGACTGTAACATTAGTTTAGACAGAATGTGGGCTGTAACCAGCTCTGTATAACCAACACAGCCCTAAAGCAATTGGTTCCCCCTGACAAAGCAAGTGCGTCACAAATATATGGTTTCATAAAGAAAAAAAAATGTCTCAAGTTTCTGTCTTTGTAGTGTTGCACAAGCAATCTGCAGGTGACACTAGGTCAACGTGAACAGCAGTGATGGGTGTCTGAATGAGGTTTTTGTCAAGTGAACGCTGCAAAACGCTAATGTTAGCTGGTTTCTACAGTGCCTTCGTCATTTATACAGAATGTCATTTAACATAATGTTACAAAACACTTTTGCTCATGAGCAGTGAGACAATGGAAGAAAATGGTGTAGAGATATGTTGTGACATCAGCACACAGTGTATTATTTCATTTGGTGTTTTTTTGTTTGTTTTTTGTTTGTTTTTTACATTTTCACAATGGGGACCCATTTGTTTCAGTCAGGAACCCAAGAGCTGTCTCTGGTTGAGTATGTGGACATTAAAATACATGTGTTTCCAACACTTTTTTTTCCTACACACACTGTACCCTAATTTAATGGTGTTTTTGATAAGCTCTAACTTCATTTGAGTCAAACCAGCCAATGTGCAACACATAGTTTGCATGACTGCAGTATCTGAAGAGTTTCTATGCTACAAATAAATAAAGTGTATGTGTTGGAGTTGCTTCCTCGTGTTTGAGAGCCACTGCCTCTACACACTACAAGTCTTTGAAAAGAAGCCAAAAAGGCATGGGTATGTGTCATTAGAATAACAAGTAGTAAATGAGATTTAGAGTTGACATCTTGGAATATGAATTAGTCTTGGCATCTGCTGGATAGAGGCTGTGCTCTGATGCCTGCTGTGTGCACAATGATGAATTGTGCATACCAGACTGAGAGCAAACCAAGTGATGGTACAAAGATAAACAGGTGGAGACAGGATCATCATTATCAAGCAACGACAAAGGTTCGGGTTTGCTTTGGGATGGTAGCTTGTTAATAAAGAAGGGGAAAAAAAAGAAAAAAAAGAACAAGCTGCCAAAGACCTGAATTCCATGAAGCCAAATGACGCCTTGAAGGACAAGAAAAAGCCACAGTGATTCATAGGTTTACAGTTTGGGATGTGATTCAAGAAGGGCTATTGTTTGACATTTATACTCACCACACTGTGGCAAAGGAGGCGAACAAAGCAGCTGGCAAACGCAATAGCTGCAGTCATTAATGCGACGTCAGCACGATCCTTTACTTTAGATACTGCAACGCACAAGACTAATGAACACAATGAGGCTCGGCTGTAAAAGGTTTGCTGATAATTTTTAAATGGTAGGGGAAAGAGCAGTGCACCAGGCTAGTTAACCAGCCCACACACAGACGCCCAAAAATGTCCGTCACATTGAGCAATACCTGGCTGTCTTTTTTTTTTGTTTGCTTTTTGTAATGCTGGATTGGTGGTGTGGCGATGTGGAACCAGCCTGCAACAAGTAACAAACTAGCACCAGGGGTGGGAGGTGGAGGACACAAAGCTTAGGGACAGCAGAGGAGTCAAATATTCTGCATGTCATCCATCACTGTTAACTGGAAACCATGTCAACATTCAGTGGACTCTGAAGACTGTGAAGGCCCCCCCCCCCCCCATTAGACTTCAGTGATGTGTTGTCACAGTTAAAAGTCTGAATTGCTGTGTGGTGAGGACATGGCTATGTAGGTCTTCTGATCCACCCTTCTGTGTTAATACAGAGCTACCCACTCATTTGGAATCCGACTTAAACACACATGGAAATCTTTTGAACACTGCCAGCTCAAAAAAAAAAAAAAAAAGTTCCTTGAATTCCTAATATGAGAAATCTGTGTGTAGCACAAACCAACCAGGAAACAGCGGATCCCGTCTTTACTTTATAATCCTTATTAAGAGAAGGTGAACCTCAATCAAAGGTTTCGCTTTATTGAACCACCCTTTATTAAAGCGGTGGTGAATGATTTCCAGATAAACATCAGTTATGTAAACTATGGGGTGTTTTTTTTTTTTTTTTTCATTTGCACACATTATACTGTGGTCAGATTTTCCACTGCAGTGTTTACCTTTTGAAAAAAGACAATTTATTTTCATCTCTTGAGTTGCTGGTTTGTTTTCCCTCTTCCCCCAGCTGTTCACGTAACACAACACTGTCATAACAACAGCTACAGATGTGGCTCAGTTTATTGTGTGTATTTTTTTTTTTGTTTTTTTCCTAGAGATGAAGAACCCAAACAATATTTCTCAGACTGCTTGTTAAATGTAATCTGTATGACATCAATCTCTGGTGTGATTTTTCCAATTTCCAATCAACCCATCAGAGCTTCAGAGCCCTGGCCACATAGGTGTCACACGACTGATTTCTGGGTTTTGTGTGCTGGAGTCACTGGACATAACTTCAATGAGGGAGAGGACACGCTAATAAAACTTTTACTAGAAACAGACTGCGGCATGAGGCATTCTGTCCATTTCTGCTGCTCCCTCCCACCCATCACTGGATCCTTCAGAAAGGCTTGCTGGATGTGACAGGACATGAACACAGCAACTGACAGATTACTGGCAGCAGATAACAACACAGGCTTTTTGGACTGTAAAAGCAATGTCCTACAAAGATGAGACATGAGAGTAAATTAAAGTAAATGAGACAGTAAATCCATCTTTTCCAATCTGTATAAAGCCAAAGAGAGATTCAATTTTTAAAAAAAAGGAAAAAAAAAGAAGAAAGAAAAAACAGTTACGGTTTTTTGCCTCATTAAATCTGTGATCTCTCTGGAGGCACCGTTGTGTCAGTGTTCACACACATGTTTGGTTCAGTTATTAACATTTGGGCATACAGTAGACAAAATATCATGAATACAGTGACTTGTGTTGAAATGCATGCTGCATTTGTTGTGTAGAGTCACGGTACGAATTTCAACTGGCTTATAATGAAAGTCCATCCACAATGTTGAGTGTAGCATGAGCCCAGAGTTTCAGTTCCTGCTCCAAAGTCTGAGGTCCTTTAAGGATCTATAATTAAATTTGGCTATTTGTAGTCGTCAGCATGAGCAGCTGTTTACTTGGCTAAAATTTTTACTTTTCTAGAAGAAATGTAACTTAACCATCAAACTTCATTCCTTTAGTCACCAGGAATGTTGGCAGCAGTGTAGAGCAACACCAACTCACTGTTGTCTTCAGCTCAGGCTGGACATATAGCTCTGCTCTGCAGATGTATCATGACCTTTTGTATTTTAAAGAAAACAATAGCTGAAGCCTTTATGGATTTATTGATTGGCTTAAGCATGACCAGATTCACCTCCATAAGGCATGGCATGAGCTGACCAATTTCATTCCGTTTCTGTAAATTCATTTCCAATGTTGAGGTATGACATGGGAGCAGGTTTTCTCTATGATCACATGGTTACAAACAACAGATAGATGACAAGATAATCACCTGATCATCAAAAATCCTGAAAGACTTGACAGTGTTGCATAAGACCATGTAATACAGAGACGATTGTTTGTTTAAAACTGCTGTTTGGGATTTCAGGAAGTCCTGTCAATCACTGTCTTGCCTTAGACAAGACGCATTAAACACATTTAACAAGATGATTGTTACCATTCTCATTCCTAGTTACCTTGATTAGCACACAGCCTGGAGACAGGAGGAAAGAGCTAGTCTGAAAGTGATGAAATCCACCTCCCAGCAGCTCAGATGCTCACAAAGGTGGATTATGATTCATCTGGAGAGAGCTATGAGCTGCTCCTCCTTGTTTAATCTCTTTTTGCCTAGTGAAGCTAACTGTCCGAGGCCTGCTATATTTGAACCCATATAAGCATATGAATCTTTCCATCCTGTTCCCACCACCAAAAAAAGAGTGTATTTTCCAAAATGTCAAACTACTGTTTTAAATATTTTTTATAATCGTAATATTGATTTAATGTCTGTGGTACTTTTTGAAAACAACTGTGGTTCCTGTTGAATCTGGTTTAAACTATTTGTGTCTTAAAACTCACGCTAAGTAAATTTTCATGGCTGTTTTCCTGGTAGCAGACACCTTTTATGTTTTCAATATTTTCATGTGTTTAATGACCATGATCATTTATCCAGGTTGCAAAATTCTTTTTGCAGTGGTAAAAGCGGGATTTTCCAAATACGCTGCACACATCTATTTGTTATTCTAACTGATTTTAAAGAGACCACCTGGTGTATGAATTAAAGTGCTGCAAAGCTAGATTTGACTCTTCATACTGTTCACATTAGGGAGGTAGTGTGTGTGTGTGTATGCGTGCCAGGTCAGTCAGATGGATGCTGTTTTTATGATGTTATGTCTTTGGCAAAATCAGCAGCAATTACTTATCTGGATGGGTCACATTTAACAGGCTTTTCAGCCCTCCATTCTTTCCCTTTTCTCTGCCTTGTAAAACATGTCTTGTCCTTTTCAGAATACCATGTGGTTTCACTGGCATTAATGAGTTACTTCCTTAAGCTTGTTATATAATGATGTCATCTTCATAAACAGTGTTGATTGTTGAGTTTTGGAGGTCTTATTAAGAAGAGTTCGCAAACTTTGATTAAGACGAGACCACCAACACACTGTGTTATATAATGCTGCTTTCCCATTATGGATATTTTTATGCTGGTTGATTTGATTCATGAAGCTTAAGATTCAGAAACATGCAGCTCTGTCATCAAATATTACAGAATCTAGTGGTTCAGAACAGGCAGGGTCAAAGAGCAAAAGAAAAGCAGCTCTCACAAGAAGCTACATCATGTTAAACTCGCTGATAATCTGACTTTGTTTCACTTTATCTTAGTCAGTTTCTTTTTGAGAATTTTTTTTTTTTTTGGGGGGGGGTTATTTAGCTGTGATTGGCTGTCAATCTGTCCTACTGACATCAAGTCTAGTTGATGCTTATGCTCAGTTAGCATTTGCTTGGAAGTTAACTAGCAGCTAGAGTGACTGTGCAACAATACAGTCCCTGACTAAAAGACTGTGTCTGAACAGAGACTATATTCACCTGGAAAATGTTATCGTACCATGTTAAAGAGGAACTATGCAAGTCTGGTCACTTTTCCTCTGTTTTGCTAACCCTCTTCCTGGCCATGTGCCATTTGATTTTGACAAAGCCAGCGAAAAAATAATCCATGGAGCGCTGGATAACCTTATATAACATATATGATGTTGTGAGGTGTATATTTATTTATGTATTATTTACTTTTCTATGTAGGAAGAAACTGTCCTGACTGTTCATTCAGCCTTGTTGCAGCTCAGATGTGTCAGTTGTTTCTCCAACCAGGAAAACAGCTGCCAATTCGCGATCAAATCTCTGGTAGTAATTTAGAGGTATACAACCTGGTTCACCTGTATCTACCAGCTAACTTGGTAAAATGTACTAATAAAAGTTGATCAGATGCTTTTCCAGATCAATGTGATCAGATGAACAATGCTGTGAGCATCACATGACCTACATTTCCATTTGTGGACAACAAAATTACATCACAGCGAACTGCTACTTGTGGGCCTGGTATCCACAGCCATCAATTCTGAGTTGTCCAATAGGTAACAAATACCCAGCTGAAGAAACAGATGGAAATTCATGTACACAATTGGAGTTGCAAGCCTTATAGTGAATTTGCTGATAGATGAATGAAGACAAGGCGCCTGTGACTGTTCTGATATTTTCTCCATAACTTGATTTATAATGTTACAGGAAACCTCCCTCTGGCAGAATATGCAGAGGGAGAGAATTATTTGTTTTCGTAATCAGAATTTTGCCAAGAGCACTGTGCACCTTATCTATGGTCCTCTTGTGAGCCCTCAGCTACATAGTGTGAGCATCATTATTTGACACATCATGAAATGTTGCCAGATTGCTTGAATATTTCCTGTGAGAAGGAGCCCAGTGCTGCTTTTGAGAGGCACCTGTTACTTGCACATCTATTTCAATCGGTCTCCAGGAGCACAATATTTACAGCATGATCGATTTGGGTGTGGATACGAGTCCCTCTTGGAAGAGACGGCAGTGAAAATAGGCCTTGGAATTCACAAAGCCTACATCGGATTCCACATGAACCTTTTATCAAGGATGTCAGGACATTGTCGGAAGATTACATGAGGGAGACAAGGTCGTGAAAATTTAGTGCAAACACATGAGGAGAGGACTTATGCACTCACTTACGCACTCATCAGACTCACAGAATACTTTATTGCAAGGCTGGTGTTGCTCAAGCAGACAGTTAAACCGCCATCTGGTCTGCCGAAGTGCAAGGGAGTATCTGTAATATTTATTGAGCTGACCTCCAGATATCAATGTGGTTCGTCAGACAAAACAAAAGGCCCTCGGGCAGTCGATGTCAACCAGTTCATGCTGTTGGGGGTTAGTTTATGTGCACACGCTACTTTGAAAAATGACCAGGGAAACCGCAACAATAATCCAAAGTGGTCAAATCAAGTTAGAGAAAGCAAACATGCAGAACACATCATTCACGGCTTTTTAGTGCTCAGTTGAGCACACAATGCAGATGGTTGCTTGAATTTGCTCTGACCCTCCGGTGACTGTAGTATACCAGGAATCAAGCTTTGTGTGTGGACAGGCACACATGGGTTGTTCCAAGAAGTTGTCATTTGGGGGTTCAAATTGGTTTGAAAAAACAAATACAACAGAATTACACATTGTGTTACATGTACTTTTTCTTCTAAGAGATGGAATAAGTTGAAAAGGTTTAGATTGTTATTTCACCAGTGGTCTTTAAGGGGATTTCTACTGGTGCCTCAGAGCTGGAGATAATGGCTAAGTTCAACCTTCAGTTGCCTGTTTTGATTTAACTCAATCAGAATCACGGCTGTCGATCAGGCCGTGGTTCGCGGGCTCTGGTCTTTGCCAGCGGGTAAAAGCATTTTATAACACTGGTGCTGAGCCCAGTGCTGCCACCTTTATGGTTTTCTTGGTATAAACCAAAAAAATGTGGTGGTGCTTTTACTGTAAATGCCATTTTCCCTGCAACCATCCTTTGGTGTTTTCTTTATTCTGAGTGTATTCTGTGTTTAAACATACAATCTGGTAACAATTCAATGTTGCCACAAACTGCAGCCTACAACATAATCATACAGTTGAATAAGAGAGAAATAACTCTCTAAAAGGTTTAAACAATAATCCTCATAAAGGGTGGGTTTGTTATAAGCCTGTTTTATCTATCTGTATTAAAATTACTGTGATATACATCAAGTAGGAGACAAAGGCCAAATAGTGGTGTGGCAAAACAGAGCCAATGAATACTGGACTACTGGAATACTAAACTGTACAGAACTGAGGAGCAGATGTGAAGCTCAGACTGAGCTGTTCCTCCGTCACCATCTCAGAAGTGCCTGGTTATTCCAAAAAAGGGCAAAGAGGAGGGGCATATGTGGAGCTGAGACTTTGGTACAGAGAGATTGTGACAAGCATACACTGTCACCCTAAATAATACTTAGCTAGAGGTCATTTGAAGAGCTACAGATTCTGTTACACCCAGACCAGCTTCATTTTTCAGCCATGGAGGTTGATGCTGGGGTCCAAACATAGTTATACGACTTGGCCCAAATAGCTTCATAGTGTGATAATACTACTAATGTATATGCCAATGTTCAGCTAATGCTGCTTTAAAATTGGTTTAAATGATGTGCATTATATGCAAATGTAACATGCAGACAGTAAACATTTACTGGGTTATAAAATGATCTGGCCTTTTTTTTTTTTTTTTTTTTTACCCACACGTCCACTGTTTACAGCAGTGAATAGTAAACAAGATCTCGTGCTGGAAAATGCAGCTCAGAAAGTTGACATAGAGACCAGAGTTGCAAACTGAAAACACAAACATAATCCAAAATACCCCTCCTAAAAATGATAAATGAGCTTTTTTTTTTTTTTTTTTTACACAAATAATGCACTTGCCCATCTCTCTTTCTCCTTTTTTTCTTTACATCACATGCACAAATCAGATTCTAGGTCTTTGGTTCTCAAAAGGCATTGAGTCATCACTGCAGAAATGATAATCACTTTTTTTTCTCCACATAGCTTCAAGATGTTTTATGGAAACTTTTTTCTGAGATAAAAATCCTGCACCAAAGATCTGAGGAACATGGCCCACTTGGTTCAAACAGCCATGAAATTGCAGGAGAGCCAGATAAGACCTGATTAGACTTGTCAGGTTTGCTGCTCACCAGCACGTTCAGCAGCACCACCTGCATCTTCTAACTCTCCAACTGTCTCACCACCGCTCAGCCCACCTCCCTGGGAAATGCTGAATGTGCACTTTCTCTCCTCACATCTGTGACCTCTTGTGCTGTGCTGTCTGCTGCTTGTATCTTCATCTCTCTCTCTCTCTCTCTCTCTCTCTCTCTCTCTCAGACAAACACACACACATACACAAGCACACACACACACACATACACAAACAAACACACATGCAGATACACATGCAGGCACACACTTCTTTCAACATAGGCTTTTACCCAGTGTCTTTCTGTCTCTTTCTCTCTCTCTCTCACATACACACACACACACACACACACACATGCACGCACATTTCTCTCCTCGACCTCAAAACTTGTTCTGCCCTGCCCCCACTCTACCACTCTGCGGTCTCAACTTTAACCTGTTACATATGAGTCTCTGGGGCTGTGTCCCAGCTCTAGAAACCATTTTGCCAAATGCAGCAGCCTGGAAGTGGAGTCGTCCCTGCCTGGAATTAAACACAACGATCATTTGTTAATGAAGTTAGATTTGGAAGTGAAGTTCATCATCTGCCATGTGTTAAGCTTCAGTTTGAAAATTTATGTGTGTTCTTATGTGTTTGGTCAGGCACAGCATACATGCAATTACAATTCCAGAAGTCCCCTCCCTTGTTTGGAAGAGGTTCATAGTCACACAGTGTTTTCCACAACAGACATTAATCCAGAAATATAAATCCTTAAATATACTGTAGTATATCAAATAAATGGCTATAAATAGCACCCATACACAAACAAATACAGATGTTTCAACCGCAAGCAATGTGGCCTTATTTGGCTCTTTTACATATGGCACCGTTGCACTTCTTGGCATGAAAAAGTCTCACTTTAATTAGGGGTAAGTCAGATGCCTAATGTTAAACTTTCATTTCTTAAAACTCTTTTTGATTAGTTTCTTTTTGATAGCAACTTAATTTACATTGCTTTATATCTTCCCCTATGCAGTATCCCTTATTACATCCACTGGGAATTCTGTACTCTCTGGATCTGTGTATTACTGTATCTAATAAAACCGAAATTTGGATATTAAGACAACGTCTAATCAGCTCTGTGAGAGAATCTAGCCCAGAATAAATAAACAGCATGGAAAGAAACACAATTAAAAACCTGTGATTTTGGCTCATAACTGCAGCACAGGAGCCAAATGTCAAGTGTTGGATAATGAAAGTTGTGCAGTCCTGAAGTCAGTAACAGCATTTGTCATACTCCAGACTAGATCTATCTACCTATCTATCTATCTATCTATCTATCTCTATCTATCTATCTATCTATCTATCTAGCAGTTAGCACAGGGCTCAGCTATCACTGGCCAGTCATGTGGCTTCCAGATAGTGACTCACTGCAGTGTTCAGTCTGCCCTGAAGATGCAGCACAGCTCAGATGATGAATTATAACATTTTATAAAGACAACAACATTTGAAGCTCCTGTCAAACTACAATCAACATCGCCCACTCTTGGCGAGAAACCATGTTTAAGACTATGAAGACGCTCACTGTGTTCGTGTTTACAGACACAGAGCAGCACAAGTTATTGGTTTATTATCGGCTGGTTTTGTTTTGCTAACTTGTGCAAAAATGTTGTGCTGTATGTTCAGCTTTATTCATCACTGTTGTCATCACATGTTTACTTTAGAGGCTGAATGCTGAATTCTACAACTCTGTGCACGCAGCTGGTGATCTCTTTGTTGCTGAAAGTTAAAAGTGGTCATGACTGTTAAATAACAATACGCCTACTCTTGTGACAGCATTTTCCAAAACACACTAAGCTGTACGTAATGAAATCAAATTCTTACTCTCTGTGTGGCCAAAGCACATATCTGCATCTACATGCATCTCCTGCCTAGTATTTTTGCAACATAAACTTGCTGCTAATCTTAATGGGTCCTGTGAATGAGATTATATTGAACGACCCCAGTGTCAACAATTACATCAGTTAGTGCAGCCATGCTACTGTCCTCTGTGGTGCAACACTCACAACACACACAAGGATTTGATTAGAAACAGTGAAACTTAATAAAAGAGTCCCCTGGTGTATTGTCGGCAAAGTATAATCTTTGAAAAAGTGGGAAGTGGATCCCCAAACACTGATGTTATCTTCCCGTATTGGCTGCTTATACAAAACATGTCTCATTTTCAATGTCACTCAAAGCCACCGTGGACAGTTACAAAATATGATTTAAAAAAATACAATGAAGAAATAACAAATTAGAATAAAGATTAGAACAAGAATATTGCTGATACCTGGTTGTTCATTTCCAGTTTAGATTTTGCACCACAACTGTTGTGTTTCAGTGCAATGT
Source organism: Caranx ignobilis (assembly GCA_021432705.1). Taxonomy (NCBI): domain Eukaryota; kingdom Metazoa; phylum Chordata; class Actinopteri; order Carangiformes; family Carangidae; genus Caranx; species Caranx ignobilis. The sequence continues at coordinate 20,306,867 of MU269983.1, forward strand.
CAAGATAAAGTGGATGTATACTCATAAACTGTGTATAAGAAACTTTATACGTTGTTTGAGTCATGCATAAAAAGTTAATAGTGTCATTTGAGCTGCATTGGAAAATGTGTCAAAATGCAAATAGTTGTGCAGCTGTGATGAGACTGAAATGACGTCATGTGTGAGTGGCTCAGACTCCTGACATGCCTCCATTTACAGGTTGAAAGTCGATGTCACCGGGGAGTGTTACCTCATTAGCTACTTCTTGCTACACGAACAGTGAAACAAATGCACAAAGCTGGATCCCAACTGGATTTCACACACGGCTTAAAACTAATCCCACAGCCGCACACATTCTGATCTCTCCTGGTTCTGTTCTTCCTCTGGTGAAATCCACAAGCTCCCTGAAGTGAGAAACCAGACATCAGCACATCTCCGTCTATACATGAGTGTGTATAAGCACAAGGTCATCAGTTTGTTAAGTTTAGAGTACTTGTTCCTGTTTAGTGCAACAGGTGGCTGAGCAATACGTTAAAAAAAAAAGGATGTACTTTTTATATCATGAAATAAATGCCTGTCCAAACAAAATGAAGTGATTGGTCTTTCACCTCTTGAAACCACCATCTTTCTGTTGGAATATGAAAAATGATAAAGTGTAAGAGAAAAGAAAAGAAAAAAAACATAAGGAAACTTCATTGGTTTCAGAAGAAAAGTCATTTGGGGAAAATAAATTTATATGCTTTTACAACCTGCTGGCCAGTCGCTCTCTGTTGTGGACCCAAAGGAAAATCTGAGAGGTGCCATTCTCTGTTCCAGACTGATATTGTTTGTGAACAGCATGTACCCCTGCTAGAGCTCCCCTCTCATCCAGGGGCAACACAATGCCACATAGCAGGGCAAAGCCCCAGAAAATGATGTCATCCACTCTGAACCTAATCCATGACCAGGATGTTGAAGGATCTCTCCCTCCTCCTTCCTTTGCAACAGAAGAAGACGAACAAGAGGCATCACTGAAACCGACTTGAAGAAAAGGGGAGATTAAGATTTCTTCCAAACAGGATGAACTTAAATGAACTGCTCTAAGAATCCCTGACTCAAACAAGGGCACTTCCAGGGACAAGTGAAGGCTGCATTCTTCAGGATTCATATGGTATTAGAGGGTGGACAATCTGACAGGAATAGATGGGTTGGGGGCTTCCTCCTCCTCCTCCTCCTCTCTCTCTCTCTCTCTCAGACTATGTAACACCACTAAGAAAGACAGATTTCCTTGATCACTTAACACAAACAGATGTAACCCATAAGATCAGTGGTGTTGTTGGTAAATTCTTTATTAACCTGGTAATATGTGGGTTTACCACTTCATTATTCAAAATATAATATGTCATGTATAATGTGCAGTTGTGTGAGTGAGGATGCTTATGTGCTTATGTGTGTGTGAGTTGTGTATGCGTGTGATCGTAATCCCCTTTTGGTTTTGGGTTAGAGATATGGTCAGGGTTGGGGAAATCTGTTGCAGTAACCAAGAGACCAAAACTGTTTTTTTTTTAATACCAGGCTGTAAACATGTTTATTTCTGCTGTTACGTTTGTTATTTTAACATGGGTGTCTATGGGGACTGACTCACTGTTGGAGCCACATTCAAGTTGCCATTCAGAGACCTGCAGTTCATGGTACTTTGGCACTGGCTTCATTTTTTAGCCTCCGATGTCCCCACTTGGTTTTTATGTTTGTGCATATGTGACAGTGGTTTCATGTGTTTTTAGCGTATGTGTCAGGCAGCTGAACAGGAAGCAATCACTCTCAAGAATCCTCAAGAAGTCATGGAGTAAGAATGATGTGCACAAAGATAAACAAATTAAGTGTCATAGAAGTTGAGGAAAATGACCTCTGACATTGTTTTTCAGGAACTGACACCTCATCTGGAGGCCGAGGGTTTATACAACCCTCCCATCACCCAGAAGTTAAACTCCTCATCATGGCATTATGAGAAAAGGAGTTGGAGATGGAATCATAAAACTGCACATGGACTTTCTCTTTCAAAGGGTTATGAGCATAACATACAGAGACCTATACATCTGTGAGAGGCTCTGTTTTGTATTGGTGGACAAATAGGGAAACAGTTGTGCTTCTAAAACAGAGGCCATGAATGGACAGCGTTGGGTGAATGTACAAAGCCACGTAGACTGAATGGAGCCACAAAACCACCAGACATTCAGAGACCTAAAGAACCTGTAGTGTTTGTGTGAGCAGGAATGTAATATCACCTGTGATGACAACTGTGTGTGACTGTAAGTACCTGTGGAAGAACTACTCAGATATGACTTATTGAGGAAAAGCTGATTATGTAACATGCTGAAACATTAAGTGACCATTACTCACTATAATAATAATAATACAAAAAGAACTTCACTCCACTCGTTCATGTAAAAAGAATTACGCCACCAAGTCACCTGATGTAAGGCTTGTTCAAACAATTCAAGCTTATTGTTCACAAAGCAGTCTCTTCATCATGCTGCCATAGGACAGAGAGCGCAGCAGTATTTCACGTGCGGACAGGGCGTTGTATTACGTTCAAGGGCCAATAAAGGTGGTATTGTAGGTACTGTGGATAAAAAACATGAGGTCATAGTGTCAACATGACATTACGGGAAAACATTTCAAGGATAAAGTGCTGACAAAAGATTGGGCAGTTCTCAAAGTGGAAAAAATATAAGTAACAATAAATGGTAAACAGTGGGGTTACAGTAACTGATGAGTGATTTAGTGATGTGACAGCACCGCCTGATGCACCTACTGGATGGCACTAGAGTACCTTTACTTTTGACACACATCTATCTGGAGATGTGTGAGCTGATGTCACCACTCACACTTTAATTTGCCTATAGTTTATTATCAACTACAGGTCTGTTCCAGTTATTCCCCCTGGAGATGATGCAGCCCACACACCCACATAGACTGTTGCTGGTATCAGACTGAACAGCAGCAGGTATCACAGAGATTTATCACATCCACAGACCATTGGATATGCATGTGTATCATGCTCATCTTGGCCAGGACTTCCTTGCAAACAAGATTGTTAATCTGAGGATGTTTTTTTTTCTTCTTTTTCCTGGATAAATAAATGTTAAATAGAAAAATAAAATAGAATATTCTTCCTGTTTTTCCTCTCACCATTTCTTTCCGTCTTTTTTGCTACCATAGGTAAAATCTGGTGTAGACAACAGATCTTCTCTCTCTCTCTCTCTCTCTCTCTCTCAGATCTGCTAGCTGAAAAACATAGACATGTGAAAACCAAAAAGTGGCAAAATGGCAACAACTTAAGGATAAAGGCTTCTATTTTGTGTAAACAAAGTTATCTGCATTAGTGATTAGACAGAATGTTAATCAAATATTTATTTGGGTTGATTGATGACATTGCTGAAGTGAGACACCACAGCACAGGTCTTACAGATGTCCTGCTATCTTTGCTGCAGAGCATGAATGTACTTGGCCTTGGCCCTGTCAGTGTTTGAGAAGAACAACCTTACAAAAAAAAAAAAAGTTTTTTTCTGTTAGTTTTTGTGGTTGTCCATAAACCATCTCATCACACATTCCTGCAGTCACCAGCCCTGTTTTCCACAATCTATCAGACCCCCCTCACTCAGTCAAGACATCAACCAATCACAGTCCATAAGCTGTCAAACTTAAAAACAGCTCTCTCTGGTGTCATTCAGAATCACCTCAGCACCTGCAGTCTACTCCCACCCCTTCTCCATGACCACCTCAGAGGAGAATTTTCCTTTAAGTGGAAAAACCTTAAAAAAGACCCTCTGCATCATTTCTGTGGTAATCTGTTTGACTGATTCAATTCCTTCAGTTCACAACACATTAAATTTCATCTTTTCTCAAATCCTCAAGCTCTCTTGTTCCTCTTATCATTCTCTCCTAAAAGAAATATCTTCACGTGGACCCACCTGTGACCCACCTGGCTCACTGAAGACACTGAGATATCACTGTTGCAGTCAGTTGCTCAATCTCATGGTTGATCTCATGGTGGACGTGTACCTTTAACCACCTTACTATTTTTTTTTTTTTTTTTTTTTTCTGTCTGACTCGGTCCTGAACCAGAATCCATGCCCACTGCTTGATTACCTCCTCACATCAAACCTTGAACACTTTAATGATCATTTCAGATGCTTTTTTTTTTTTTTTTAAGTGATGGTGTATTGTCCAGCAGTTTCCTGCCTCACAGTGAGAGGGTAAGAATACAGGAAGGTGAGACTAAGATAACAAAGCTATTAGGAATGATTAATGGTGGAAATGTGTGTGTGTGTGTGTGTGTGTGTGGGGGGGGGGGGGGGGGGGGGGGGGGGGGGGGGGGGGGTGAAACAGGGGGAAGGCACTCTGTGATTCTGTTGCTCATTTATGAATCTGTCACTGCACTGGAAGCTCCTTCTTGACAGTTCTTCAGTAAATTTGAGGTATGTCTCGCAGCTCTCTTCCCTAAAAGTTATCATTTTCTGCATGACATACTCCAAAACATTTTTATTAGATGCCTTGGTGTACTGACATCTACTTATAGAGCATATGACATCTACTTATAGGACGTGTTTACCCACATTCTTTTTGGAAGTACTTCCAGTCTGCGTCTACATTTGGGGCTTTGCTGTCTCAATCTGTTTGTGTGTGTGTGTGTTTGTGCATGTAGAGAGAGAAGGTACGTAAATTAGAGATTATGCACGAGTTTTGTGGGGATGTGGGGTTAACCTCTGATTAATTGCACAGCTCCAGTCGGTTGCGGTGAGGGCACGCTACTGTAATTTTGCAGCTGCTTGATTTCAGCATATGATACATGCAGTCCAATTGGCCTTCTGACCGCATACCAAAGCGCTTAAAATAGTGTTCATTTCTTAGGGCTCTTTGCTGTCAACAAAACAATATAGAGCAATATTAATAATGTGTTCTCTCTCATTTGGAAGGATGGACTAATAATAAAGATGAACTCTCTGCCCTGGAGGTTGTGACTGTTTTGCTTTTCGACTCTTGTGTCTTTTCAACAAATGCCTGTTAAGACTTGCTTTTAATCTTATTTTAGAGATGAGCTAAATAGAGGGAGGGAGTGTGTGTGTGTGTTTTAATGTCTGGGAGTGAGTGGAAAGAAATATTTACTAATGGCACGACAACGTATCTGACTAAGCGATCCTGAGTCAACATGAGGTCTTGTGGATTTACCCTCAGTCATTTCTCTTGTGTGTCTACAGATTACCAAAACACAGCCTCTCCCCCTTTGTCAAGTGGCACAAGCTGCATCTCTACGCAAGGAATTAATCCCAAGAATTTATTCCGTCACCTAGAATAAAGATGTACACACACACACATAAAAACACAGATACCACTCCTACGTAGCTGCAGCTGCATGGTTTCGCCCAGAGTCATGATAACAAAGTGTTTTTAATCACCTGCAGACTCTACAGATCTGGATCGTGCAGGGGAACATAAAACACAACAGATGGCGTTGTCTATTCAACAGAGTTTGATAGTAGACAGATATAGAGAAGTGTCACAAGCCTGACTGACTGACTGACCTTAATTTGCTGCCTAATGACCATGGCGTCCTGACAGTAGCACTATGGTAAAAACGTCGAGTTTCATATCACCTCATAAATCAACATGCAGTTGCACTCCAACATTCTTCCTTCAGAGCCACACATCCATCCAGCCAGAGGCAGCTCAGACAAGGTTGCATTGCAATCTCGACTGGAAACTTCAGGAAAGACGCACCTTTTTAAAATTAGGACGTAACATGATGCAAAACTGTCTCATAATCCTCAACTTCATCCAGGGCAGGATGCGATGAAGAGTCGCTTTGTGCAGCTCATTTCAAGTGGCCATAGAGGAGTGTTGTTTTGGTACTGTGCTCCTGGACTTCCTCACGGTGCGTTTGACTTGAGAGATAATTAAAAGTGAACCCGTGGGCAGGGAGCCAGTGCAGGCATGGAGACAGGCCCGTCAGGAGGATGGAGAGCGGCCAGGGATCCTGACCCACCACATGGCAGCGGCTCCATGACGTGGCAAGGCCACTCCGTGCTGAGAGGTGTTCAGAAATGGAAACCTCATGCTGGTCTCTTTCTCCGCTCTCTCCACATCTATTTTGTCTGCCGCATATAGACACACTGAGACTAATGTAGCTGCTCGCACACGTCCACACCTGGATTAAATCATCCTCCCTCGTGTGTGCCTCCACTGACCTGAGGCATGCAACTTGGACACCGAAGACGGAACAGGTGTTGAAAAGCTCTAACAATGCAAAATGGCTTTTTGGAAACAGAAACGTTGCAGAACAAAGTATTGCTCAATTATTGTTGCCATTATCAATTCTGCATTTTGGATTTTAAGCAGGTGAAATCATGTGAAAACACAATACACCTTTATTCATTCATTCAATAGGTATAGTGTTTATTGCTTTATGGTTGCAGAGAGGCTGGAGCCAATCCAAGCTCACAGTGGGTGGGGTGGCCTTGGGCAGATCAACCGTCCATCACAGGGCTGACATATTGAGACAAACATCCATGCTCACATTCACATTAACGAGCAATTTTAGAATGTCCAATTAAACTGACCTCCATGTCTTTGGATTGTGGCACACCTGCAGAAAAGATGAGAGAACATGTAAACTCCACAGACAGAACAACTCCAGCCAGCAGATTCCCACACAGAATCTGCCTGCTGAGAAGTGAAAGCCAAAACTGGTAGCCAAGAGTCAAAGCCCCCTTTTGACTTCTAACTGATGTGCTAGCTTAGCTTCAGTTCACCGATTTGATTGCACCTCTTCTTTATGTCATTCTGGATAAAAGTGTTTGAAAAATGAATAAACCCAAATATAAGAAGAGATAAAAGAAAAAATCACTGCATACATGTTTCAGATCAGATTCAGATTCACCCAGAAGGACCTTTCCTTTCAAAGTGTCACCACTCAGGTAAAGTTTAACAGGAAGCCAGCGTTACACTCTGGGGATAAGGAGCTCTAATGAAATATAACATGGAGTTGCATTATGGGAAATGTAAGAATCTTTGTCTTTTATGCACCCTAAAGGTTCCGCCATAAAGACTTTGAGTTTTCTTTCTTTGTGTTTTTCACAACCCTTGTCAAAGTGTTACACCTAATTTGCTTAGTAACTTGCACCTGTGGATATGAGGGATCACAGGTGATTCTTCCAAAGCAAATAACACAAATCAAATACATGCATGTCAGAGGAGGAACTGGGAGCTGCTTCTACCATGATTCTTGCTCAAAATTGATTTTTATCTGCCAACACTGATCTTAAAAAAACATATTTTTGTGTTGCACAAGAATTGTTTTGTGTTGAGCAACTGAGCTCTGTTCAGAGGATTTTAGACATTTTATTTTCCTGTTGTGACACTTGAATACTGAAAAGCATTTAGAGGTCATAGGTGAAGGAATTGATTTCACGGTATCTCATGTGATGGTAACAACCATTCAAAGATCAGCGCATCTGAAAAGAGGCTGTGTCACAGCTTGTCTTCAGTAAGACATCAGGGATCTGTTTGACAAATTCATCAAGGGGGACGGGGAAGGAGCCCGGCTCTGTTTTCACAACCACCCCCCTCTTCTCTTATTCCCATTTTGGTATTCCCCTGTGGAGAGTCCTGCCACCCAGAGCTCGATACAGCACAGTAAATTAGGTTCCTCCTCACATCTCAAAAAGTACCAGAGTGTGCCGAATGGTAGTGGCATGCGAAGTGAGTCTAAAGCAGAGCCTGAACTTTTGAACCTGTCACCTCGCCTTTCTTCCCTGCAAGTGCATGTGAACTCTGCCTGCCTTTGTGCTAGAAGCTGAAGATGGAATCAGGGAGGTTGGACTTTGTGTGAACTTTTCTCATTAACCTAATTCCCCCCTTATGACACACACGCGCACGCATACAGTAGATTTTACTACTTTCTCTTTACCCAACATTTGACATGTATCTAATCCCAAATGGAATTAGCAATTCATGTTCTGGGATTATGTAATTTGGCTGCAAATGACATTCATTTCATTGAAATAATATCTTAAGGAGGAGCAAAGTGTTGCCTGATGTGTTTTAATACTTTTTCCTGGGAAACTATCAAAGCCTAAGTCCACAGTGAAATGTACAGAGTCTGTATTCAGAGACTGAGCCTTTAAACCAGCCATCAGGACTTCTGTAACTTTGTGATGTCATCTCTCTCAGCCAATGCCCGAGCCCCGCCCACCTGGGCCTGCCATCCAACCTTGCAGGATCTGGACTGAGGATGTTCATGACTCCTGAGAGAAATGTCAAACTACGCTGAGATGAGACATCTGCTCATGGATGAACGCTTCAAATTAAACACCAGAGAAGTGAAGACATATAGACCTTTAAATTTTGATATTGTTCTAGTTTTGTGTCCATTAGAGATATGGGGGCTGTTACTTTTCACTTGTAGGTCTATGCAGTGTAGTAGCACCAAAAACAACCAGAAAAAAACACTTAAGCTTCTTTCCCACTGGCCAAAAGTCCTGTTTAAACCCGTTAACAATCGGCCTCTGACCACAGTGGGTAAACATTACCTGTGTCAAACAACTCTACAGTTGACGCGGGTTTCGATCGGTTTGCCTCCGATTGGCTTGCAGTGGGAATGACACCCAGCTCGCAACAACATGGCACAGCACTGGCAAGACAGCAAGATAAGAGAGGCTCTCATGATTTGCAGGGAAGAGAAGGTTCAGCGCCAGGGAACGGGAAAAAACACTGACCACTATGGACTATTTTATTTTTATGTAGACTTAGGTGCTGTATAAACATGTGGTGATAGCTAATTGTTTTCATTTGCGTAGTGATGTGTGTGCTGTTACGTTCTGTATCAAAGGCAACGCGCAGACATGCAGCAGTGGGGGTGAACGGCCACGCAGCTCAACAGCTGGAGATCAGACATGGGTTCTTTGGCCAGTGGAAAAGGAGCCCTATTATGATTTAAGTGGGTTGACCCATGTTTAAAAAACCTGCATCAACCTGGTAAATTTAGTGGGAAAGCAGCATTTGTGAAACTAATTTGAAAAGTATTTGATCAAATGTCAAAAACAACCCAGGAATTCAATAGAACACCTTATGTAAAAATAGATAAACAAATGGATTTGCCTTATCCTGCTACTTTGTTTCTGTGTCTTTTTTCTCTGCAAACAGCTAAGAAATCACAGTGGGAAATGCACAACTATTACAAATAACAGATGGTTTCAGAGGTGGTATTTGAAGATTGACTGCATGACAAGACTGTCCTGTTTCACAAGGCTCCTTCAAACACGCCCCTCTTTACTTGGGCTGACTGGGACTCCCATGAGTGGTGGAAATATAAATAATAGCAGTAATTAACACCAACAGAAAGCCTGAGGATCACACTTTTATGTAGTAATGTAATGTAAGTCTTTGGGTTTTCTCTCAGTCTCAGTTTCAGGGACGTAATCAAGTGTCCCACTCAGCCATGACAGTATAAAGTCAGTTAGCACATCACCAGGACCCCGAGGCCATTTACCATTTACACTGTTGTATCTTAGTGTGACATGTCAAAATGTCACACTTCTCTCATGCATTCATTCACCCTCATCTTACTCTACCCCTTTCATGTCAGTTCTGCCACTCCCTCCTGCCCTGCAGTTCTTCTCTGCCTTTCAGCCACTGGACTTTCTCCCCCACCTACTCACCTGCTCCTAGTTCCCTAATCTGCACCCAGTGTATATGACTGCTCCACACTTGGCGACTGCCAGGTTATCTATGGAGATGATTATTTTTCAGTCTTGGTGATTTGTTTCTGTTTATTTTTTGATCACCTGCTCATTCTTGGATTTGTGTGGTTTTCCTACTAACCTGAGCGTCGCCCTACATCCTGAAGTCACCTGTTGCTTGTCCTTGCCTGCTTTTGTCTGTTGAGCCTAAATGAAGATGAACTGTTTTTAACTTTTACATTTAGTTTCTGCTTAAGTTTTCCATGTATGCAGCTATGAAGCGAGTACAGCTGACAACAGCTGACAACAGCTGGATGGCCTAAACTAAAATGTAGAGCAACAGTAACACAATGAAATAACTCTAATTGACTCAGCAGCAAAGCCCCTGACTAATGAGCAAGTGTGTGCTTTATTGTCTGTGATTGTAGCTTTGTAAGAGGGAGATTGAGACATTTTTTACCACTGCTTTAAAAGTGTTATTAAAAACTGTTATGAACATTTACTGGCAACTGTCGCACACAGACACACAGACGTATGGTATATAATGACAGTGCAAGCAAGCAACTTTCATTTATATGGCACATTTTATTCCAGTCTGCCACACAAAGTACCACAGAAGTTACAGTCGCAAAAAGTATGTGGATAATGTAAGGATAAAATTGACAAAGAGTCAGAAAAACATATGAGATGAAACCATTTGTAGTAAAAATCTTAATTAAATATTAAAACCAACAAAGCAGACTACTGAGAGGAGCACATCTACTACTGTATGACCAGGTCGTGTGTTCCCAGCACAAGCTCCAGTGCTCCAGTAAGACTAAACCAAAACTGAAAAGTTACAGACACCCTTCAGACACTATGCAAGGTGTAGATATTAAGAGCACGGTGTTGACATATGCAACAAATACGTGCAGTTCAATGACTTCTTTGTTAGCCAGAAAAAGAGCTGGGGTAAGTAGCATTGTGGAGGGGTAAACAGAGGGGTGTGGGGTTGGGGGTTGTGGAACAGCTAAACTACTGAGCTTGGGTTTCAAATCTTGTCTGAACACCTGGGTCTGCATATTGCTCAGTGGAAGCAGCTGGGGAAATTTTTGGCCTGCAGTCTAAAACCTGGCTCTTACTTGGCCGTCTCCAGCCTGCTCCCCATCCTCCCTCCAAAGCCCTTTTCAGCTGGTGGAAACTGAGAGGTCTCCTAGAGACCCAGAAGCCCCAATAATAAGTCTCAAATGCCCCAGCATGCAGAGTGGGGGATGTCTCAATTAAGCATTTGTGTCACACTGGTTGCCTGACGTTGTGTGTCACTCGGATACTTATTGCATTTGTCAAGACCAAGAGCGGAAATAAATCCATCTAGAAAGGTCGTTGGAATTTATTATTGTGTATATTAACCCTTTAATCACACAAAATCACTTAGATACCAGGATTTATATTTCATCACCCTGGGCACATTGCAGTGTTGGATGACAGGTAAAACATAACATCTAAATTTATGTGACAAATGATCAGAGTGATATGAGGAAAGATGTGTTAATACACAGGGCTTAAGATGAACCACCATCATGCATTGGCAATTTTGGTTGGTTTTCCAGTTGGTGTAGCAACTATGCAGGGGCGAGGTTACCTCAGCTGGGAGCATACACCTATAACACAGCTTAAAAATTTTAGCAGGAAATCCATCTCTTGTCTCTGTTCATTCATGAAACAGCCCTAAACTGAACTTTTCAACGTCCTGAATGCTTCCCCAGAGGAGATGAGCATCTGTTGCCGTCCACTTAAGTCTTTCAGTTGAGTCAGCGTGCAGTCGTTCTGCCTCTAGAATTTGTTTCGTGTTCAGTCTTGAGACTGTATCTGTCTGCCAGGAATAAGTGTGCCAGAGGTACTGTATAACCGACATGAAGGCTACATGAACCTAGAGCAGATAAATGGCAACATCTTACATTGTATATGCTGTGGACATCCAGGTAAACAGTGAGAATATGACACTCATTCTTCCGCCATCTCCCACCAACTCTTTGGTTAAGCATAAACCAATTAAGGCTATTTGCCAGGCACAGGAGAACCAGGGCCAGAAAGAGGGGGGAAGGGATTTCCATCAAACCAGCTCACAAATTGGTCTCCGGTGAGGGACTAGGATTAAGTTCCCAGTCCCAAACAGTTGCAGCCAGTAGTGACTGGGTTGCTTGGGTTGGACAGATGGGATAACTGGGCGGGTCAGTGAAAGCAGGACCAGCTCAGTGTGCTGCTGCTGCTGCTGCTGAAGCCATCTGGAAAAGTGGAACGGGACTCCAAGGCCTGACGATGAGGTGAAGAAAAGTGCTTTCCCCTCTGGGCCTGCCGGGCCGAGCAGTGATTTGTACCACAGCAAATAGGAGCTTGGTGAGAGGAGCTGCTCTCTCTTTTCCAAGCAGTTGTCCTGAGATTCCTTCAGCATTTGCCATTCTGACTTGTCTCTTTCTTCTCTCCGCACAATCTATCCCCTTCTACTCTTTCTCTCTGGCTGCCTCTGGCCTGCTCTCTGAGGTGCCTTCACTCTGCTTTTTCTTGACTGCTTCTTCCTTTTTGTTTGTCTCCAAGAGACTTTCCTTTCAGCTGCCAAACTAAATGCACCCACAGTGGAAGAAATCAGATTCTTCTCTCAAAAAGGCTCCTTTCTTCACGTGTTCTGAATTACAGTTCAGAGGTTTTACAACACACATAGGTTAGAACATACTTTTCAATCTCACATATCAAATCCCCAAATGTGAAGTTTGGACGTGTCCGTGCTTCTATGCAACTCAACAGTTATGCTAGCTCCGTTTTGGACGGTCTCATCCACTGCGTGGGAGACGGTCATGGATGTTTCCCATAGAAAAGCTTAGTGAAGCAGCTGTCTGCTGCCCTTTATCAGAGGTGGGGAAGTTAACAAGGCGTATGTTTGCCAAAACAACCAGTCTGCATCCTTGAAGTCTTTTCTCTGTCCAAGAAGTTTTCTACTGCTGTGTCAGTCTGTGAGCTGTACACTGCTGCCTCCCACCAACGGCCACATAAGCCAGTTCCACACTGTAAAACAAAGTTTGACAAGGCTGACGCAAGGGTGAGATTTACACTGTTAAGTGTTTATAAAATGGGTGACGGGAGCGCTTGAAGTGATGATACAGTAATGTGCTTTGAAAGAAATGTGCAAAAGCAATTTCATCTGAAGGAGGAAATAAGTTTAACCAGACAAAAATATTTACTGTACAGAGAAGACCCAGTGGAAGTGAACAAATCACATGAGATCCTTCTCTGTTTTGGACAGCTTTTTGTCCTTTCAATGTGCAGAGAGTGAGAGAGATAAAAAAAAAAGTTAGGGGGAGGAGACGGGATGACATGCAGCAAAGGGCGTGTGCTGGATTTGGACATGGGCTGCAGTGGTCAGAACTGCATGTACTCTAGCAGGTGCCCTGAATATTGCAGTGGCCATGTTATGTATGAAGCTAGCTAGTATCCCAGACAGCAAAATGAATTTGAACTGTACTCCCACATATCTGATGTTTCCTGGCCCAGTACACACCTGGTTCCACGGCCCATATCTGCCTCATATAGAGCATGATTGTCTGAGGCTTCGTCCACATCTGGACCAACTTCTGATGCATACACAGAAAATACTGCAGCTGTCAATCAATTGTGGATGATGACATGACTCCTTTGCAGACAGTGTCTCCACAGCAGGTATGGACCACTGCATGATGAGCACCTTCCAATCAGTGGTGGCTGCTGGTCTTTCAAAGAGCGGAAGCTCATTTTCCACCTACATCATACATCATTGATCGTCTAGTTTCACTGCAGTGAAAAAAAACGACTCTGCTGCCCCATTGAAGTCCATGGATACTGAGCGGGATTCACAGTGACGGCACTGAGACCCACAGGAATGTATGAAAGGAAAATCATGTCAGTCAAACTGCAATAAGTAGCTGATTGTGAACGAACATGTCTTAGAGTTGAACGTGTTCTATCACATTTTAAGTCAATTGCCGCATTCCCACTAAAATTAGCGGGTCGACCCACTTTGTCGACTAACAACCGGCATAGGGCTCCTTTCTTATTGGCCAAAAAACTCAGGTCTGATCTCCAGCTGGCGACCTGTGTGGCCGTTCACCCCCACCACTGTCGTTGTCGTCAGTGTGACAAAGTCAACAACAGAGAGCAGCATGGAAGATGGAGAGGTGGTGGTCAGTGTTTTTTGTCTTGCCAGTGCTGTGCATGTTGATTGAGTACGCGCAAAGCGTCTTGTAGAATCGGGATGTCTCGTAAATTAGCGGGTTCACCCGGATGTAACGTTCCAACTGCAAGCTAATCGGAGGCAAACCGATTAAAATCCAAGTCGATTGCAGAGTGGTTTGATGTGGGTTGACGCGGGTTGGTGGCCCTCAGAGGCCGATTGTTTGTGGGTTTAAACAGGGTTTTGGCGAGTGGGAAACGGACTAATGAAATGTAAACACAACAGTTCATATTTGATCATTTATTTTTGACATTTTAGAGGAAGCAGAACTTCCCTTGGAGTCTTACACCCCGAACGCACTGCCCGCTGAAGCTCAGCGGCTGGTCGCCTACTTCTGCTCTCTCCGCGCCGGTCAAACATCGACTCTGCTCGTCTGTACCCGTCTGTACTCGGTTTTCCACGTATACAGGTCATTTTAAACATGGATAAGTCAATATTTTTATAACGTAATAAGTTAATGACAGTTTTTCATAGCATGTCCACGTAATGGGCGTGTGTTTTAATGAGTCATGTAATTTATCTTATCTTGAAAACTGTCCGGATTCTCTCGCCTTTTCTGTGCCCGACTTCCTGTCTGGTTCGATCTGTTCTATCCAGCTCGACAGCTGCGCTCGTGGCTCGCGTGAAAAACAGAACAGACGCCGAACTGAAGCGTTGCAGCGCGCGAGCCTCGCGGGGATGTGGGACCAGTCAGATAGGTTCACATGGGCGCCGACTGGAAACTGCCTCCGCTCCAGGGCGCTGCGCTTCCGTTCCACGGGCAGTGCGTCCCGGCCGTTAGAGCAATCACCCCTGCTCCCAATGCAGTGTACCACTCCATAATTGTGTTACTGTTGTAATCTAGTGTGAGTGATATGAGTGAATATGATAGAAAAGCAGCCACAGAGTGTGAAATGTTTTGTCATCTCAGGGACTAATGGGAACAGCTGAGGTCACATTGATCTATTTAATGTATTTTGAGAGGTTGCAGTGATAAGTATGTTTCCTACTGAAACTGGACACCTACATCTAGTTACATAGCCTATTCCTGCTCATTCAATATCAGATTAAATGGGTTAACTTTGCAGGATTTAAAGTGATGAGCAGAGGTCTCCACCATATATAATGCACACTGTGGCTATTTATAGGGCCCATGTTTTACCATTGACAGTGCAAATACAGAGATTTATTTTACAGCTTCAACTATGGAAAATATGTTTTTAATTGTATTTGTAAATAAGCAGAATATATGGGTCATACCAGTTATGCCCATTTACCTCACACCCAATGACAGGAGCAGGAGGAGAATGGTGTGTGTTCATGAGTGTGTGGAAGGAGGTGTCTGGGAGAGGTGGGGTGTCTTTTTGAGAACAAAATGTACTGTACTTGATTTGGCCTGATGCAAAGCACTTAAAGGCTTTTTCATGGTTAGAGGCGCTTTAAGAGTCCAATATCCCTTTTTCAAATGCTATAGTCCAGCAAAGCTTCAGCTTGTTGCGGTTGTCTTCAGCTGTTTGGGGGCCATAATGTGAGAGCTCTGGGCTCCTATCAGCCTCCCTTTGTCTTGTCCCACAGAGAGGCTCCTGTTGATGACTTATTTTGGAAACCAGAAGCACGGGCCTCTCAGCACTCAGGACAAGATGGCGAGTGACGGGGCCTGGCTGGCTGGGGCCTAAGTGTGTGAAAATCATGAGCCTGATAACAGTTTTTGGGAGCATATCCAAAAAAAGTCTGTTATTGTGACAGTTTTGTGTGTGTGTGTGTGTCTCTGCGCGCTTTTTTTTTTTTGTTTGAATTGTTTTGTTTTTCTTGGTGGAACTCGTTGTCGTGCTCAGTGAGGGATTTCCGATGATAAAACCATGGTTTACTGTTAGGTGCGACCAATCACAACGCTTCCTTTGATAAAGTTGTTACTGTTGATGATGAGCTATTGTGTTTCTGTATTAGTCTCACTTGGCTGCCTTAAGTTTGAGGTATTGCCCATTGTCATTGCTGCTGAAAGGCTGCCTGTGTGTCGCCCGATGGGAAATGCTAATGTAGTACCAGCTGTCAATGCTAACAAACACGCTGCTATAGTAGGCTAATATGCAAATTAAATGCAAGTAATGTGTGAGTGGCTAAAGACAGGGATCACATTTTCTACAAAATTACACACAGTAACTGTTGTGCATTTATGGTGGCAGTAACCTTAACTGTTTTATGGAGTAATTTTCAGAAGTGAATTATAAAACATACTATGAGTAGTGGTAAACATATTTGATATTGCTCATCTACGTCCTCTGGCACATTAGTGGCTTTGCAGACTTTGGTGTGTGGTTGTAGGTGCCAGCTGAATAGAATGGGAGCAGGACACATTCCTTTCTCCAAAGACAGTAAGAAATGCGTTGCTAATTATCCATTTCTTGCCAGCAAAGTTTCGATTCCTTACTTTTAAATCCATGTGAATCCCTCTAAAGACTTCTCTGCCGCATAATACTTTCATGATGTAAGACTGGCAATCCTGGCACAGGCTTTGTTTTAATCAGAAAATTCTGACTCCCCCTAATTAAGTTGGAGCAGGAACAGAGGTTTCTGTTGCTAAAGTGCCGTGCAAACGCTGCCAGTTTCAGCGCTGTGATCCTTGCAATATCCTTTCAATAGTTCATTAATCTAGCTGGAGAGCATTACAGGAGATTTGATCGTTTTGGCAAGAGACGCTCCTAATTAGGTCTATTTGTGAAACTTTGATACTAACTCAAATTGAAGTACACCTAAGTCCCAACTTTGGCTCATCTAACTCAAAGGCCCAAATGGGGATATTTGTTCCTGAGTTTGTTGCAGTGATTGAAAGCAGCATTGTTTCAGGCCTGCTGAAAATGAATGTGCTTTTTTTCTTCTTTTTTCATTTATGACAAAGACAAATATGCAAACCACATTCGGTGGGAACAATAACTTTCAGCCCGTCTCATTAGACTATACTCATAATCATATCAGTAGTTATTGTTCAAAGTAATCATCCTGACATGAACCTGTATTACTACAATGGAAAAGATGATTAATGTGTTAAATGATATCAAGGTTCAGCATTTTGGTAACATTGATAAACACATCCATGAAGAAGCTCTTCCAAACTTTAAGAAGAGTCTTCTCGTCTCATTAAACACCAGCTGGGTTAGGATATCCATTCAGGTAAATTTATTGCTTGTTTAAAAAAAAACAAACAAAAAACAAAAAAAAAACATCCGTTATGCGACAAAATTATGTTTCCGCCACTGATTGTATTTCCTTATACCTTAAGCCAACCTCAGCCAAGTCACCTTTGCAACACATAACCTTAAAATAACGTACAGCCTAGCCTCAGAGTCACATAAGCATGTTACTCACAGGGGAAACCTGCAATAAAGCCTTGCGGTACATTCATATGAAGGTTGTACAGAGCACAGGAAGGAAGTGAGACAGGAATGACTGTAGAGTCTGTAAAGAGGGAGGAATAATTAGAGTGGCCCACCGTCCTGTAAACGAACATGTGAGGACTGGAGGAAGGCAGACCTGATATGTCAACCAGAATCAGGTATATTTCATTTAGGTGACATTTACATTTATGTTCGTCTGACATCTGGTGTTTTAATTTGCTGCCATTTTTAGCCTCTTTCGTGAAGCTTAGGTGGATGATTCATTTATTCACCAAGCCAGTACTGTCTTGTCATCAGTGAACCAACTTTTCATATGTCTACGACAAACTACACTGTGTACGTGCAAACAGGTGGATGGAAGCTCATAAGAGCTCAATGCTGTTTATTCTATGATATATCCCTGCTGTACCCATTTCACCTCTGCAGTGCTGACATGTGGCGTCCCTAAAGTCCACCTGTGTTTATATTCCATCAGGGGTTCCCTACACAAAAGAGTGAAATGAATTTACCCCACTGACAGAAGAAAAATGGGAATGGAAGTGAACATTATGTGCTGTGCTGAGGGTTGTTTCTCCTGTGAAGAGCCCTGTCATATGTTCTCTCTGAAACCATAAAACATTTGAACAACACACACTCAGGGTCAAAAGTAACACACATCACCTGTGTAGATTCCTTGCTGGAGACTGTGGTCTGCCTTCAGAAAACAGATTCTAACAGCCCTGTATACGAATACAATGAGTCCTCGCTGCACATCTGTTGGTGTGATTTATCTGCTCCCATGCCCACGTGGGCTTCACTGCTCCGGTAAAGCAAGCAGACCTGTTAGAGCATGTATCATGGAGCTCAGAAGTGCACAAATGCAAATAGGCAGAAATGATTTAGAGTCATGTGCTGCGAGACATTTTGAAGAAGCTGGTCGTTCAGTCTCAGCATCGTCATCCTGAGTCATGCAACAAATTACAGAACCACAGAGGTGGTGACAGAATCAGAATGCAACTCGACAACTCTCAGGCGCCTTGGATGATGAGTTATCCTCCTGTCATCCTCTCAACAGATAAAGCGATAGCTCCGGTTATTTGACATGGGATTGCGTGAAGTGCTCATACACGCAGTCAGTGTATCACCTGTAGTGGATTCGGCACACTTTTAGTTTAGAGAAGCAGCTGGGAGTACCAGCAGGATGAGTGATGGGCTGCTGTGGATGGGGTCATCTGCAAAAATATAGAACCTACAAGAAAAGTGCAGAATGTGTTTTCATTATTTTCAGCCCTTTATCATGCTGTCAAACAGCCCTCGCCTTTGGAACGACGTTGTCTCAACTGCTACTACTATATTCCTACGCACAACTTGAACTGTGTGTCAACTCATCTGCGCTGTAAGGTGTTCTTATGGAGCATGAAAATAAGATTTTAATACACATACTCTACATTAATGGTTTCTGTAAATCACCTGCTTTTTTGTCAATAGAATGAAGGATGCTGATAACGGTCCTTTCACTGAAGTCTCCTTTTGATTTGCTCCTTCAATATTTTCCACTCGTGAATAAATTTCCTCTTCACAGCCTCTTTCACATTCAGTTTTTCAATGAATGGGACTGTTGATTTTGGCCACATGCACCAGACACTGTCTTTTAAAAGCCTGGTTTTACGAGAGCAAACACCGTAACAATTGAATAGCTCTAGGGAACTGGATCTCATAACCTGAACCTACCAATACTATATCCTGCTGATTAGAAATGAAAGCTTTTACTGGATGTGATACAGCTGTACTACAACAGACACAGTTTATCCTTCTCCTTTATCCTATAATGTCACTTTAGAGTAAAGGGAGTGCAGAGAATCTACGAAGCGCAACATAAAACTTCATGTGCTCCATAGTGAACGGCACACCAGAGAAAATGGTGACATCCATCCACGTGCTTACGTTTAGTGACACTAAAACTCTGAGCAGATGCGTGTTTAAATAAATACTTCTGACAGAAACAGTGAGGTCTAGTCCATCACAAGGATTGATTTCACTGTGTTATCACCCAGCTGCTCGCTTCATAGCTACGAGCACAGTGGTGACGGCTTTAATCAGCTGCTGCTCCCCACTTCGTCCCGAAGCATCCATCTGCCAGGGAGAAGTCAAATTGCTATGTGGCTCTTTAGAGACTTGTTCATTTTATGGTTGAACAGGAAGAAACCAGGTTGTTGTCAGGATACTTCAGCTTCTGCAAAAGCCATTCAAAGGGCCTAACACATGGCAGATATCCCCTGCTACCCTTGAAAATACATGGTGGAAAGGGAAATACATATTGTAATGCCAGATTAATAGCTTGTTATGATTAGCTAACCAATTATCAACACAAACAGCCCAGTGACTCCTTTATGTGTGTTCGTGCCACTGGGGTCCGCCGCTTAGTGGAGCCTGCTTCCTCTGCTTCTATAGCAACCGGTAAGCAAAGCTATCTCTTGTTTCAGAGCTCCATTGTTTTTGCTTCCCATTTTAATCGAGAGACCTCGTGTGCCCTGCTCAATATACTTTTAAAATAACACGTTGGATGCCAGGTGAAGAGTGGAGCCATGAGGTGTGAAGGTGAAAGTATTCAGTTTACCATTGCTGAAAAGTTCAACTGCAAATCACAGCTGTGTACTACAAACGCCATCAACGTACACGTGATATATCAAACCATTTACTTTGCCTTAATTGAACAATATGTCATGATCTCAGACACATTTGCGTCGTGAAGCTGTTTGACCCCTGAAAAGTTAGAAAGCTGGTTCCACTGCTCAGTTGGAAAGTTGGGATGGAAACCACCTGTGTTTGCCTGACATTCCTCCCGCTCAATGATCCGGCGTGCGCTCGTTTCGTGACCTGATTACCTTGCACTGTAAAGGATTATCTTGTCTGTTTATGAAATTATGAAATTGTTATACAGCTTCACACCACTCATATTTCCAGTGATGTAAGCATCTCCCTCTCCTCTGCTTGTCCAATTTCCTCCAGCTTCCTGCCCAGGAAGTGCAAGAGTAGATCTGCTGCACATATGTACACTCCTAACATGTCCGCTGGACAATTAGTAAGGATGTCCTTTTTTTTTTTTTTTTTTTTTAAATAAGATGATTGATATGATAAATGGTGATTGTTTATTTTAAGCTGTCAAAGATCTTAGAAACCCAATGTTAGGTTTGGAAACCACATCATTTGAAGCAGATATCATTCATTTCAAGAGGAATAAGGATAAAACATAATGATGCGTGATTTTATTGTAAATTTATAAAAACAATGAAGCACAAACTCCTGCAACGAGCAAAGAAGAATGAAAGAAATTATGTAAAGCTGAATACAATTGAAAAGAAATGAAACAAAACCTAGAGAGCTTACTGTGATGGGACCACACCAGCCACAAAGCACGTCATGGGAACTCTGACCCCTGAGTACACAGAGGTTGTTACTAGATTATTACATAGGCTCTCAACACTCATGGGCTGAACCATTCCCATCTTTGAACTCAGCCTCCATTGTGATCTCAGCTACAGACCTGTAAAGTTTCAAGACTGCATGTCGCACAGTTGTGACAATACTGCAGTGACACAATCCATCACTGATATATACACACCTGCCAAAATACTCAGAACCTCTTCTGATGTAGCTCCCACAACAGTTGCTGTCTCCAGAACCACATTCTCCCATGATGACACACACACACACACACACACACACAGACTTACAAGGTGAACACAATACCAACCTTGCTGTCACAGCTGGTAATGACTGTCAATAAAATGCCTCATAGAAAGTTTTGGTCCTAAATTGAGATTTATAATGTTCACCTGGATTTCATATCTTCAGAGTTCAGTACAACTGAGAGACCTCGCTCTGAGGACCTCAGGGGCCTAACGGACTTATTAAGGATCAGCAATTCCACGATAAAAGGTGGAGCCAAGTTGTGTAAAGCCTCTTAAGTGAAGAGACGGATTTTAAGCTCACTAGTAGGTTTTGAATGGAAGCCAGTGCGGTGCAGCCAGGACAGGAGTAAGACAGGATTGCTGTGGAGCTTCACCGTTGGGTTTCCTGTGGAAATTTGGATGAATTGAGATGCAGCTTTTTCACCTCTGTAAGAGTAAAGACTTCCAGCAGCTGAGTGGACACAAGACAAAAGTTTGTCTATTTAGAAAAGAGGTGGATTTCTTAGTTGCATCGCACTGTGGACAGTAGTGGTATTTTCTTTCAGACTGAAGTTTAGTAGCAACTTTTGGATGGCTTGTCTTACTCAGCTGTTAATATGTGGACAATATTTACCATATTTATTATTTTAGCATAGCTTGAAGTTTATGAGAAGGTTAACGTAGCATGTTATTGCTCTTTAATCAAAGCATTAGACATCTTTGAGCTGATGACAGCACAACAGGAAAATTCAGGAGCTCAACAAAACGATGGTGATTCATCTTCTGGGAAACATGAGTTAGTACCTTTTTCTCTTTTCTCAGATGATTCTCTCTTGATAATAGCCCAGATTGGATGTGAACAGTACACATATATGTTTTTCCTTTTCACACACCACAGCGGTCACGCTCCACACATGCACACTAGAAAGCATGATGGTGACCTTTTGACAGAGAAGGAGCTCCTTTGTTTGCTATGTTTGGACTAAGACCATGACAAACTCAGTAAAAGATCAATAAACAGTGTGCAAATGGTGAACAAGAAAGCCCATAGATGAGGAATACAATATAAGCAGCTAGTTTGCTACTGAAGTACATGCCCAGTTGGCACACTATAATGGACAGTTTGTACTGTCACAAATTTTGGGCTGTAGGCAGACAGGGGTCCTCACAGTCCTCAAGCTGTGCTATCATGTAGTGATGTTAGATATAACACACAAAAATGAACTGTGATCCATACTTTCAGCTCTAAACTGCACACCTAACCCAGTAAAAACATACAAGCTGCTCCTCTCTGCTGTGTCTGCAGGTGGAAGATATCACCGTACGTAACTTGAAATGCTAACCAGATCTCAAGGACGGAGGGTCAATCACTGTCTGTTTACTTCACCTGTTCCATATACAAACAAGGAGGATGTCTTTGCCACCACACATGGCAGGAACTACAGCGAGCTGATTAGCATTCAAGGTAATAAGACGAGTGAGTAATTACACTGTTATGTTGTTTGTATGATGGTCCAAACAAAACTAAGACTCGATGTAATTAACCACAGGATGGAGTGGTTTCTAATTGACTCCACCACCTTTTTCACATGTATGATTTTATCTCTTTTGAGGGCTTGTTTACACTCATTACTTGTGGATGTTAAAGAACCGTATTGAATGCCAAAACGAAGGGAGGAGATACTTGACATTTAAAGCTGCAGCACTTGTGCAACAATGACCATTTAAATCCTTAATAATTGTCATCAGTTGTCATTACCGTTGACCTTCAGTCAAAACCATTATAGATAAGAGGTCCATTGAATAATACCCAAGCTGAATGAGTTGATCGACAGACTGCAGTTGCAGACAGACTGATTCTTTCTGTCCAGTCAGACAAAGAGAGCCAAACAATCAGAGTCTAACTCAAGTGACGCGGGGTCAAACTCCTAAGGCATTCCCGAAATAAACTGAAGTAATCGGCTGGGTTGGATCCTCAATCTAGCAAGTGAATGACATGTGAAATGAGAAACAGCAGGTGCTATTTCCTGCAGGGAAACACAGAAGCAGGGCCTTTGTTGCACCCTGTCTGATGGCCATCGGCACAACAAGGCAGCTGGAAAGATTTCAAAGGACTGTATCAGAGCCCTGCTGGTTTCATGTTCTCCCATCATCCTTTGCTACTGCTCTGCAGAGATTGTTGAAGCTGCACAGTAACTGCATTGCTGAACTGCTGCTTCACATCGATGTAATTTATAGAGAACTGTGTCTTGATTGGCCTTAAATTCAGAGGCACTACTAAAACAAAGAACAGACATTTAGCCATTATTTATTACCACTGACAAAAGAACTGTTTCCTCCAGACTGGAGGTTTGGATAAAAGGTGCACAGAAAAAAAAATAGGTTTAATTTCTTATGTTTGGATTTCTGGATTAACATTTAACTCACATTTCTTTATGCTGCTTTTTCATCATTCACTATGAAGCATCTGATTTGGTTGAGAAAAAAAAAAAAAAAAAACATCAAAGTGCCACAGGGGTCTTACCTTGGTCCATCACTATTCATTTTATTCAATCTATTACACAGAAATCATTCTATGTACTAGGGGTGTGCAGAGCATCCAGTATTTGTATTTGTATTTGAATGAAATTCAAAATAGGTGTAAAAATCCATTTTTTTTGAGTTACACTTCTAATGTAGGATATGTAAGTGTAAAATAAGTATTCTTTAATCAGCCATTATAATAATTATGGATGTATATGCAATATTGGTTGATGTTTTTCATGAATCCAGCAATAAACATGAACATCATTGAAAAGAAAATAACATACTAACAGCCATTAGCTCATCCACGCTTCAAACAACAACTAATGAATACCATTGTGAACATTATGAACCCTACCACCACCGTCCTTGGAGGATGCTGAACAGATAGAATATAAACAAATGATTACCGAGCTAACAGGTGAATGCTAACATGGAGAACCCGACTGCAGACATCTCATTCAGTCACATTACTAATGTAACGTAACAGAACAATCTCCCGGTCCAACTCCGCTTCCCAAAAGTTATAATCTGCTTCTGCAACCCAGTTAAGGTAAAAAAAAAAATCTATTCAACAAAAAAAGTGATGCAGTTAAGTCCTGTTTGGTCCAGACAGAGCTTCCTCTGTGGCTGTGTTGATCAGCCTGTGTCAGTCAGACTCTTGTTCACGCTCTCTGACTCCTGAACGTCACTCAAGCTTCTGGCCAGGAGCACAAATATTCACTGTGGTCACGAGGAAACGCAGCTTTGTGATTTGATGTTTTTCTTGTTCTCGAATACAAATAATTTTAAAAGTATTTGTTCAAA
Organism: Caranx ignobilis; assembly: GCA_021432705.1. Classification (NCBI taxonomy): domain Eukaryota; kingdom Metazoa; phylum Chordata; class Actinopteri; order Carangiformes; family Carangidae; genus Caranx; species Caranx ignobilis. Next base: position 20,331,156 of record MU269983.1, read on the forward strand.
ATAAGTATTTGTAAAAAAACACGTTATTTGTACCTTTCTGAATTCAGGTTCGGCTCCACCCCTGCTATGTACTTCAGCATACACTTTTTGCATAATATAACTTGATCCTATATGTCCCAGTCCCCATCCCATTCCAGGCTCTGACTCATCTTCAGTCTGCATCATAAAAAATTCTAATTATCTCATGTCAATCCCAGACTTGTTAAAAAACAACAACAACAACTGGTGAACCATATGTTGAACTCCTCCTCCTCCAGTGACTCTGATTGTCTCAACATTGTCTTCGTCAAACCATGAAACAACTGTGCTCTCAGATATTCTGTACTGTCATGTTGTTCTGTCATTGTTTCAGTCACTGAATCCTGTTCATCAGTGCTTCATTAGTATCTGGATGGTTGGATTCTCTTAAGAAACAAATATTTCATCATATCACATCCACACTTTCATCATTTAACAACACAGGCTGATCTAACTACTTCACCTTTGATTTCCTTTATGTCCTCACAGCTCGGCTACAAACTGCGTCTGTGTCTTTAGCTGAATTGTTTTTGTTTGCTGATTGTGTATTTGTTTCTGAATATTTTCTTGATCTTGGTCTTAATTGATATTTCATTCTCAATGATATTGTACATTTAAAGTAAATTTGTTTTTCCAACTTCCACACTATTTTGTATTGTTAAGGTGGAGGAATAGTTGAGGTTATGTTCACTTGTGTACTGTAAGTACCTCTGTATCCCAACCCTTGGTAGCACAGAGTAACATGGTAACTGTGAGGAGTATAAAGCACAACATGCAGTGGTCCTGTAGACAAGATATAGATCATTAGAACTATCAGTGGGTGAAATCTGCCTCTTCACTGTTTTGGTACAGCAACATTCGGAGAGTAAATTACATTCTTGCTCCGACACAAGAATGTAAACTGGAAACTGGGTCTTGGTTGTAACATCTGTCCTCTGAAACATTAACAACCTCTGATGGTAAGTGCTACATGCTAAAATTAATTGTCATAGGGCTAAGGTGCTAAGAAGGCTAACTGGGCTTTGAGTTATAAAACAGCTTCACATCTGGTAAGGAATCAAAATCCTTAATCCCAGTCATCATCATCACTTTGTTACAAGTTCCCAATGCAGCTCCTGTTACGTGAACATCTTGAATGAAGATGAATGAGGAATTGTTTGTTGATTGGCCACTGATGGTTCACACTTGGAAAACTAATGCCTGACACCGTCTCTGTGTTGTAAACACACATCAGTGAGGCATGAATGAACAAATCTAAGTGCAGAGGTTCTTAGAAAGGGATAACTCTGGTAGACATCTGATCTGTTTTCCCAGCTCTTGACGTAGATGCTCGAACTTAGGTTCGGCTAATATTGGTGAGATGACAGTTTAAGCAGATACCACATTCATTTATGGATGGCTGCACTTTGTGATTACCGGAGGGGGGAGCACTGGGAGGGCTAGGTAGGACAGTTATTTTCAGACCCATAAAGTCTGGAGTGCAGGTCTGTGGAATAATCCACCACCCCAAAGGCCTCGCTACCTCCAGTGCAATAACAGCCCTGTCTCCAGCCTTAAAAATAGCTGGACGCTGGAACTCTCATTATAACCATCCATCCCTGCAGTGGAAAACATCTGACAGAGGGAGGGAAAATAAAGTTTGTTTATAAACGAGGCACACGTGCCCTGCCAATATTTTTTAGTGAATGATTTCAGTATTTTACATGGCCAAGTAGTGATAAGTGCAGGATGCTGAATAATGCAACTGGAAAATTGTACAGGATGTCAATTTGTGAGGGTTTCTTTCTTACTTACTTTTTTTTGGTTGGTTGGAATAAGTGTATGTTTGTCTTCTTGGAACGTAATCAGCAGCATGAGAAGAGCTGGCATCCATTTATATCATTAGTTTATGAAGTGAATTCAAATTTGTTGGGGTCTTTTTCCTTCAGGCAGCAAAATGTGTTGTTGACATGACATAGATCACAGCAGATCAGCCTGTACACTAAGCTGCTGGGAGCTGGTGTAATCGGCTCAACGCTGGAAGGTAAGAAAAAAAACATTAAAGAAAGTGTGAGAGAGACAGAGCTCATACTGGGAGTTCTGGGTACATGTAGGTGTGTGTGTGTGTTGTGTGTGTGTGTGTGTGTGGGGGTGTTGCTGGGAGGTGGGCGGCACTGAGGCTGAGTTCAGTTAAATTCACACCAGCTGTAGTGATGTCAGTAGGCAGTGTGTCGAATATTCCGGCTCAGAAGCTGCGGGCAGGCTTGTGTGTAAATCTGTGTATTCAGGTGCATTGTGTGAAGTCATTCAGAGCGAAGCAGCCAAACTCGGGGGTCCACGGGGACGCTCGTGCTCTTAGGCCAAAACCTTTCTCCTCCTCCCACCCCCCCACCCCACCATCCATTACCCATCATTCCTCTCACTGTCTGAGCCTCTCCAACATTTGGTTTGAGATGTTGTTCCTCTCACAGATCAAACTCCTTCACTCCGCAGCAGACTTGATATACTCACTGTGTAAAAACCATCAGTGAGGGAAATCTTCATCAATTACACTATTATCCAGTCTTGAGAACTTGTGATTGATTGTATTATTTCCTCTTAATATCATAATACCTTGGGATCTGCAGTATTTCTTCTATAAGACTAGTTTTTCATTGTGTTCAGTCAAGGTTCAAGATAGAGAGTCAGACAGTCACGTCATGGGACAATACAGATGCATGAATACCCAGGATTATTTCAGTAACAGAGAACTGCCACAAACAGGAAGTAAGGGCTCTTTTGGGGAATAGTTGAGCAAATGACCTTTGCTGTAACAAAATATAAATGTCAACTGTCTCAACTTCCTTTTAATGGGAACAAGATGGGAACAATAGAAACAAATGTTAGAACAATAAGCCATAGTTTTCTTAGCCTGATTTTATTCACAGTAACTGGTCAAACTGTTGTTGTGATCTTGCTTTAGAAATAAAAGGCGTTGCCTCTCCTCACCACATATGTTGATCTCTTAAAATGATTGGATAAGACAGTAGCTCCATCCCTCAACAAAGCAGCTATAACTTTCACAGCCGGTATGTTGGCTGTTTTTTATTATTATTATATTATATGTTCTGGGAGAATGGACCATCTCTTCATGAGAGATTAATAAGAGGCATGAAAAGGAATGAGAATGGAATTTAGATTTAAAGCAATACTAAAGAGTTTTCATTTTGGTTGAGTTTGGTGGCGCTTGTGGACCAAAGTGGTAGTGTTGAAGGAAGACCCCATTTCCTGAAGGAAGACCCCATTTCCCATGAGCACCAGTGCATTGTGTTGTAAACATCCTGATCTCCCGGTCGCGTCCAGTTTGATTGGAAATTAACAAAAGACGGGTCCAAACTAGAAACTACTTTCTGTTTCTGGCGGCTGAAAGAAATGTTTAACTTTAACCCCCCCCAAACCCCCCACCCCTGGGGCATCAACGACTGATGTGCTGGTGAGTTTAGAGCCTTGAAACAGATAAATAAAACGTTATGTTGGATCATTTCACATTATTTACATCGGTCGGACATCCCTCCTCGTCTTTTTCACGCCAGCGAGTGAAGCCGGGCCACTATTAATCCTTGTCTGGGCTTTGATTCTGTTCCTCTCCCTCTTTCGTTTTTTAGTCTCCTCAGACAAAACTTTTCATTTCTTTGGTTTTCTTGCTGCTTCTGCCATGATAGCAGTAATCCCACATAGGCGTTCACATTGACTTCCGTCTTTTTAACGAATGGGGAAAGGGGGAAGTGACGTATGCCGTAAAGCAGTCAGCACATTTGTAGTTTTTTGTGTGGAGGGGTTCCTACCATCCACCTCGAAGCTGCTTAGTGCCAGTGAAGGCAACCCCCTCAGGCCATGACAGAGGTGTCATTCAACCTGTTGTAAGTCGATGTAGCATCACAAAAGTTCTGTTATATGAAGGTTGAAAGGTTACTTAGTGTTGAATTAACTGAAAGGAATCGACTTTGACACTTAGACCCTGCCAGGAAGTGGATCACCATGGAATATGGTCCATAGGAATAATGTGCCTCAAATTAGATGAAACCTCTCCTGCAGCTTAGACAGTAGTGGTGGTGAAGGATGGAGGTTGAGGATTTGAACATCTTCACAAGAAGTAAACTTCTGATCTGACAGAGCGGTGAAAGTCAGGTTATCTACAGCTGAGCTGGTGGAGGGGCTCAAATCTTCTCGGTGCTGAAATGACAGAGAGCACTTTCAAAGTTTCACAGCTTACAAGTCCTGTGGCCAAAAAGGCCTGTGTGCCAGACTGTGATTGGTGAAGGCAGAATGAGTGAGTGGAGTTTAGACATGGTGGCAAAAAAAATACTGGTGATTTATAAGGCAGGACCCAGGAGATCTTACTGAGTGAACCTTTACCAAGATTCATTAGTCATAGAAATAATTATTGATTCAGCATTGAGTAGCTGTGATTTGTGCTCTGACAGAGTAGGTAGATTCTTCTGGTCAAAACTGTTGTCTTGTTGGTTTTGGAGATTTCTACTGTTGTCTGGCTTCCAGTAAAAACAAAAAAAAAAGCATTTTGCTTGGATGAGAATCTAGTGTTTGCCCTCTTTTCTGAGTATTGTGACTTGTACCACCATCAATGAAAATAAAGCTGGGGTTCGTGGTGTGTTTTCATGGACAATAAAAATGTTTAGTCTCTCAGTTAAGTGAGTCTAACAGTTAACCACGCAGTAGGAGTCCTATCTGAACCATGGTACAATTATTTTCCTGGTGCTCGTCACATAGTGTTAATCTAAAAAGCAGAATCACACACAGACCACTTGGCTCCGAGAAGTATCCAGAGCTTTCTTTGATAGAGGAAACCGTGCATGATGTTGATAGGGGTGTGCTGCAAGACTGTCCTTTTGCCGCCCACACTGGGAAACTGCTGAAATCACAAAGGCAAATCTCCAGTTAATTTAGTCATAGGACGGGAGCAGGAAGTGATTGTGTGGACGGGATGTTTACATTACTAAAAGTTTGTTACTTTAACCTTGTGAATTGAGGTGCAGAAGTCCCACATGAGCAGAATAGGTGTGGATGTGTGTGTGGGTGTGTGTGTGCAGGGGCGTGGGGGTGAGGGGTATGCAAAGGTTGTGCACCACTGTAACAGATGAAAAGAAAATACCTCAGAGTGTTGGGTTACAGTAAATCTAATTAGAGGATTACTGTTGTGATAAGGACTGGAGAGCTTGTTTAGCTGTTCGTATTCTGGTTTGACTTCAATTACACCCTGGGTTGGTCTTGATGTAATGCATATAATTATCTTGTAATTATACCTTCTGAGGATGTTTAGTAATGCAATATGCCACTCCACAACTGCATGTTAGGCCACAGTGTGAGAGGGAGCTCACAGAGTGCCAAAACAAAATGGTAATTTCAAGATGTAATCTGCAGCTCCACTACAAGCAGATCTGCTGCCTCTATTATAGCTGGTGGGAAGTGGATTGAGGCTTGCTAATTTCAACTTGGTTAGGTCAAAGTGAAATTAAATTACATTTTTGTTGTGTAATCTATGGCGTTGGCTTCTGTAGTGTAAATACCAGAAATGCATTTTTTACTGAACACTATGTCTACATTTCTGTGGTCACAGGGTGATTCTTTTCTTTTCTTCTAGCTCAAGTTAGCTTTGTCCCATTTATCAAATAAGCTTCCTACACATTTCTGCAGTGTCCAGCCACATTTAGAAATGGTCTAATGAACAGAGCTGGGGCAACAAACCAAATATATATAAAATATGTATAAAATTTGCAGACAGATGTTAACTTTGGCTATGTTGTAACAGCAAACTTACAAACAGCTCCTATGAGTCCTCCCACACTTTAATTGTTGTAAAGGCATCAAAATCCTAAAGACTGATAAATCATGAGGCTCTTTAGTCAGAGGGGTGGAAGTCAAAGCATGTCTCTGAATGCAAGAATTGATGTTTCCTTTTGAGTATATTATCATAAGGGGCATCAATAACAGCGACCGCTCCAAGGTCCTCTGAAGCTCAGAGGTTCAAATCCATAACGTGGCTTTTAGAAACAATGATATCATCCAGCAATTACACCGTGTCCGTTCGATGGAACAACTCGTCATTTGCCTTATTTTGATACTCTCAAAGGTCACCCAGGGATGTCCTGTGTTAGCAGAGATGTGTTTGGATACACTCACTCGGCCCATCCTGTGACGTAGTTTCTGAATAGGTCTCTTGTGGAGACAGGATGACAGAAAAACCATATTATTCCTGTTCCTTATGACTCAAGCCCAGCTGAGATCAGGATCAGATCTGCTGACTTGCTGAACACAAACTCACGGTGACGGCCAGAGCGAAAGAAGGGAGACCCCATCAGACCACCACGGTCTTGTCTCAGTTATTGGCTGGTTGATGTCTAGAGATGAACACTGAGAAAAGAGATGTCAGTTATTTCTGGGAACATCTGCCAAAATCTCCTCCCTGCAGAGAAAAAACATACCTGCAGGAACGCAGATGTTTTAGCATGTGTGTACTTGTGTGTCTATGCATTTGTGTAGGGAAGACTATATTCCATGTACCAACACAAACACCTTCCTAGAAAGCAAATTTAAAGCCCTGATCCAACACATGCCTGGCTCATATTCTTCCACATCTGTGCAGTTTCTTATTGTGATCCTCCTGTATTGGCGGACAGTCAGTAGATTGTCTGTGTGTACCCAGAATTTGTCCAGATGTGGAAGCAGCATTTGATAATCATTCTGTAGCCTATACACAGTTGGCCATAACTTTGGAATAATTTTGTTTTTAGACACATTCCTCTTTTTATTGCTGTTAAAGGTCAATTGTTGTTATGTTTGGAAGAGACTGATCAATAATGTTAGGGAGAAGATATGCACTTTATCTATTAAGAATAAATCACACTGTCACAATCATTTCAAGAGAAGAAGTTATACCAACTTCATGGGCAACTGTGTACATATGTATATACATCTGCAGGTCAGCGATCTGAGCTGTGCAGGGGCGGAGCCAGAAATTTTTCATTGGAGTGGCCAGAGTGAGACCATTACTCACAGGGGTGGCAATATGTAGATACCAGAAACATCTAAAAAATACAGAATACACACACGATGTAATCTTAGTGAGGGCAGAGCAGGCTCTCCATTAATTTGCTATAGAGACTACCAGAGGGCTGTATCATGAAGGAGGCTCAACATAGCCAGGCTTTGTGTTCATGGTCTGGCTTAACAAAACCTAAAGCCCCCAGTCAGAGTTAAACGGTATCACAACGGTGGTTATCAACTTGGTTTGTTAAGTCCAGCTCTCAGCTTTGTGCTCTCTACACGTTCACATCAAAGGTGGAGTTTGACATCATATGATTCTACCTCCGTGCAAAATGGAGGGATCGGGGCTGCTTATTTCAGCCGAGAGGAGCAGGTTGTTTTAATGGAGAGCTGTGAGCAAAACAAAAATGCATGATCACAGGATCACAGCCAAAAGCAACAGTGTTGCTGCAAATATGACACGAGCGGAGGCTGGTTTTAATTTGTCACAGCTGGACACTGTGCTACTTTTAAATATGAAGCTTTATTGAAACAAAATAAACTAGAGCAACAACAACTGTCATTTTAAATTGTGTTTTGTATTGTTTTCATATATTTTACTGATCACTATTAGAGTCTGGGTGTGTGTATGAATGCTGGTGCTGTACAAGCAAACCTCATATTGTCTCTGTACAATGACAACAAAGACGTGAACTGTGAAAACAGCATAGATCTATTCAAGATTTGCATTTGGGCAACACTGCCAGATAACAGGCCAAACATCGAAATGAATTTATTCATGGCCACATTGAAGTGAAATTATCTACTATTGATAATCTGATTATCTGTCCTGCTACGAGCACACAACTTCTTTCAGTGTCCTCCTGATGCTTGGCTCAACAGGTGAGCAGATGCAGTTTATTCCCTCAGCTGAACATCTGTAGGAGGAGACGCTCAGAGAGAAAGTAAACACCAGCAGATCAACACAATCTCCAAACTGCTGGAGATCTGCTCCCACCATGGCCACCACTGGCCACCCCGTTGCTCCGCCTCTGGAGCCGTGGAACCAGGGTTTTATTTGTCCCTGAAGAAAACAACATGTTGGGCCAGATTTATTTAGCTGTGCCTATTTAACGCTATCATATCCTGGCAAAATCTCTATACATGTCAGGCTCTAACCTCAAAACTGAGTTCAAAGACATTCAACAGCTGAAACATCAAGGGAGGAAGTTCAACCTTATCTTACAACTAAACTTCCACAAACAAAATTTTCATGCTTCAAGCTACCAAAATAAGATTTCCAGATTGGACCATTTTCTCTCCAATTTGGTAACAGGGTGGAAATCAGTCCATCCTCTTCTCTGATTCTCCGCATTTGTGACTTCAGTCAGATTGGATCAACTTACAATGACTGACAACCAATGACCAACAAAACCAGGGTTTACAATGTGTACTAACAAAGTTGCTTTTATATATATATATATATATATATATGTATATATATATATATATATATATATATATATATATATATGTAATAAGGCCATTCCACATAATATTAAATCATTATTCATGGAAATATCAGAAAATTTAAGCACATATGCTTGTATTTTATTCAGTTTTAAAGTCAGAAAAAACCTTCACTAGTAGTCATGACAGTTGATGTGTGTGATATTAACAGTAACCTGGGAGTTGTTCCCCACACTGAAACACACGCACACACTGCATGCAAGCTTATGCTCAGATGCACAATGTGATACTGGTACACCAGTCGTGTAATCATAATCCCAAAAACTGACAGAGTCATTAATGTTTACAGCGCCTCATGTTGGACCTGTCAGTCTTTGGCTTCACAGGGCAATTTAATATATGATCAAGCAAAGGGATAAGAGGTCATGCTCACCCCCAAGAGGCATATCTGTATACATGCCTGGCGAGCTTTGTGGTGTGGAAACCTCGCCGCCGCCGAGGCTCCTTGGCACAACCTCTGCATTCTTTTCTTGACCATCACCCTTGGATTCCTCAGGGGCACTGCCCTTAAACAGTATACTGCTGTCCATCTTGCCAGTTTACTGACTTAAATTCCTACATGGTTTCCACCCTCCGCCCTATGGTCAGAAGCAACATCCTTTTTTTTTGCCAGTCCTTGAGTTTGAATGACTCTTTCCCAGTGGTTATGAGCTAGTTTATCCAGACTGGCACTGCTGCCAGCAATGCCAGTGCCCATGTTACTGCTGGTGTTATATTACCATTGTCTCCAGACAGTGCCTTTAAACATTAGCAGAGCCCTTTTTTTTATTGGGTGTGTTGAGTTACAACTGTTGAGATGGAGCAGTGAGATGGAGCAACTCCTCTGGTGCAAGAATTAGCTCACACAAAGGATGAAACTTTGTATTCCTTGCAGACAGTTATCAGCCCCGGATCTTTTTATTTTCATTCATTTTTTAGTAGGATTTAAAGAAAGAAGTCTTCAGTTATTTGTTTGAGGCTCTGAAAACAAAACTACCCAGAAAGGATGCCAAAGAAAATTCTTACATGTCACCAATTGTCAAGAAAAGCTGGCTGCTGGACATGTCTGTTTAATACGGACAGTATCCAAAACAAACACTGCCACTGCTGACATGGAGATATGTGCTGTCTGCACTGAAGTGCCAACCTTACAAATACCCCAACCCTGCCCTGCTTCAAATTCGTTCTTTCTTTTAATACACAGTCCATTCCCACATGTCCAAATGTATCTGTCACTGCATACTTTAATGTTACATTGTAATGCAACCTTTTTCATAGCACCACATCTCTCATAGTTATCTTTTCAAATGTCTCCTATCTGGACAAATTGCACATGCACCTGAAGCTGTGTAGTGACTGGCAAAAATACCAGAAGAAGAAAAGACTCTGACTCTGCTGAGCTGCCAGCAAATCCAAAAATGGGCAAAGAGGTGGAGTGCGTGCGAGGCCAAGATGTCAGGTTGTCTCACCCACATCACTCAAAACAGCACACCATCAATTAACTTGAGCTTTAATGAAATGTAAAAATGTGAGTTGTATAAAAATTCATGAGTGTTCCAGTGTAAATGTGGACATGTTAACATGCAGGTCTATGAGGACTGACTCTCTGTTGGAGCTAGACTCAACAGGCCATTTGTAGAAATGCTTCAGCGTTGGCTTCTTTTTCAGCCTCAGAGGTTTTCTAAACTATGAGCAAGACAATAGTTTTATCATTTTCCCAGGCTCTCACTCACACATGAATGCTCTCTCACCCACACAGATCAATAAACTGATTAGGGATCAGATAAATGCTGGAACAGCACATTTCGCCTTCCGTGTGTTTGTATGCGTTGAAATCCGCTGGGGACCCATTTTCTTGATGCTTTAATGAGACAGGGGGCGTGATGGATAATTTCAGTGTAACTTTAGCTGCCATTATCACAGGGGACAGATGCTGTAGTAGCTCTTTACACACACGCACACACACACACACACACACACAGCTTACTGACAGTTACACTTGGGAGCAGTAAATATTTCGTTTGCTCTTGGAGAGGCAGATGCACCTTTGCAACATCTGGCAGGGACATGTCTCCTGAGCTGGCTGGAGCAATCGAAGTTCAATCCATCTTATAACCGAGGTCAATATGTCTGTCTGCCTTTCTGTCTTTCTTTCTCCTAGTGTGGACTGTTGGTCTTACCTACTGTTCCCCATTAAAAAGGTAAATAAAAGATGAGTTCATGTCTGAATATTGACCTCCTCTGAACAATCACAAACGTTTGGATGGCAGAGGCATCGTCCAACAGTGAGATCATTTGAAGTGTGGGCAGTCTGGCCATACAAACTCCACACAAGTGCCAAAGTCAACTTGAGCAGAGAGATGACAGTCCATATCTGTGTTGATCCATACAAACTTGGTCTTGGACCACCCGCCAACACGGAGACTTTCAACATGACGTGACAGACACCGTCTCAAACCCTCCGCCAAGCACCACATCAGGGATTTGAGGCGAGGTGCAACACCCATGCTGTCATCCACATCTGCCAATTGCTTCCAACATCTCATTAATGTGTTAAGTGTCAGTGATATGAAAATAGCGATCGCCTAAAGTGAAATGAAGTTGCACGGCTAACATGCATTTGCTCTTACACAGGACAGGCAGGGGCATGCGTTCTTAATCTTCACAGCTTCCAAATGTGAGTTCCAAAAAAAATGAACCAAAGCGAGTTAGGAGCCACATAACAAAGCCTGCAGCTTAATAGGAGATGGTGTCAGCATGCAGACAGCTCAGAGCGTGCTTAAGTTTTCATTTTTCTTATCCATCAAAATCTTCATCTCAAGGTAAGTGGAGGTTCCAGTGTCTCATTTCTGTTGAGCTCTTTCCTCACATCTTCAGTCTTTCTACTCTCAGCTGTTGAGATGTGTTGCAAAGTGGAAACCAAAACAAAACCAAGAACACACGTTGAGACTGATACACTAAACTGTAGTTCCCATGGCAACTCGTTCATAATAATATATATCTGAAGGTGGTGCTGCTGACATTATTCCACTGTGAGCTCCATTTGAATGGCATAAACCTAAATATTTACCGTTGCCCTGTCACCCTGTTGCCACCGCAACTCAAAAATGGATGGTTGAACGGATAAAAAAAAAAAAAAAAAAAAAATGCAACACCTACATATTACATGCTACAACCTGCTAGAAATATGCACAATGCAAACAAACTCCAGTATACATATTACATATACATATATATATGTATATATAGCATTGATATTACACAATATTACCCAACAAAAGCACCATGCTGACAGAGGCTAAATCTTAAGATGACAAACCCTTTTTCCTCATTCCTTTTGTTGGGGGGAAAAAAATTCACAGCAAATAAACCACAGTAAAGACTTGACAAAATGTTACAGGCAGCCGCAGAGAGAGGGAGAGAGAAAAACACCTATTATTCAGAGGCAGTGACTTTGCACTTCATTCAAAAACTTTACATGTGTTACCAAGTGTTTATGAGTCCCAGTGAGTGGCCTTGTGGGACGTGGGAGGGGAGGACAAGGGCACAACAAAAGGGAGCAGTCTGCTTTAAATAGGTGTGTGCGGGGGAGAGGGACGAGTTCCAAGTCTGAGACTGGCCAGTGTGTCGCGTTGAGAAGTGAACAGGCAGCATTAATTGGTCAGAGCTGTGATGACTGTGTCAAAATACATTGTCAAACACAGATACATGAGCAGTTTCCAGCGTTGCAAAATCCAAATCCTCTAAGCACACCGAGGCTGTTTGATTAAATCAAGTGGATGCTGGAAGTTCAGTGTTTCATATTTGTCAATTCGTTTTGTCAGCTGCATCGGTGCAGCTTCATGGCTGACAGCTTCACTGCAGTAGAGCAGGCAACTGCACGGAGCCACTCATGCCAGAGAGATTTTTTGCCATTTGCATTTCCCCTATTGAATTACCAGGAGGGCTCTCTTATCTCCACGGAGGACTCTTTTTTAGAGTGAACAGTGGATTTTTGGCCACCTCCTGGATCAGTGCCCCTCAAGGCCCCAGTGATATTGCCTGGTTGGACAACCATAGTCAGAGTTGACTTTCCTAGAAGGTCCTGGCTGATAGATGAGACATCTAAAGTTACACTGTTATTATAGCTCAGATTTAAGACTACATTTGATTTAGAACCTTACTTTATATTCCCATCTGACCAACAGGCCTCACATGACAAAACCTCAGAGTTTTGTTGGAGTTTGTTGTGCTGGGAGCTGTTCATTGTTGACATTAGCCTCTCCAAGATACAGTAGGTACAAGAGTACCACAATAAAATGATTCTGGTGTCATGAGCAAATTGTGCCTTTTTTATGCACTGTAATGTATGTGGACTGTGTCCTCCTCTACTACACACTTCTCTGTTCACAAACATGTGTGGCTTTAACTTTTAGGGAATTAGACACTATTTTCTGTACAATAATTAAACCTAAAAATGGAGCTGAGCGAAAGTTCAGACAGGAAGACTAGCTCTTTAAGCACGCCTCCGAGCCTCCTCCCAGTTTTCCCGCTATCCTCCCACTCCACCTTTCTTCACCTAACTCATCCAATCACAGTCTGCCACCCTGTCTCTCTTCAACCAATCAGTCATTAGCTGTCACATTTAAAAGCGCTCTCTTGCTCTGCTGTCATCCAGCTGTCGTTTCAGCAAAATTCTCAGCCCACCTCCACCCCTTCACCACCTCCATCAAGACTCAGACCATCTTCATCTGGATCTTCAACCAAGAGGTTCCTCGAGAGGCGGCCTCATGCTTCCTACCACCACCAGTGTCTAGGCCGGGGGGGAGTTATGTTCTTCAGATGCAAGCTTCATATCCCTAGATCAGCTCACTTAGCTGGTCTACTCCCCGGGGTCTAAGCACCAATGATTATTTATGTGCACAATCAATGTAATTTCATCTTCAAACCTGTCTCTCTTTATCCTTATTAGTCTGTCCTGATTGAACTACTGCAGCCTGACAAACCCATATGACATGAAGTGTTTGACACCTCACAGCATGACACTGAGGAACCAAAACAGCCAACAGAAACAAATCAATAAACAGCAATTATGGAGCTGTAGTACGTGGTGTTCTGTCATCCTCAGATGGGATCCCAATGACCACGTACTGTATTTCTTTAATTAAGGCCCTAGCAGTATGTTTGGGATTCCTTTCTCGTGACACAATTGAGTTTTCAAAAGAGTATCTAATGAAAGAGTTATTACATTTCCATTATCATTATCATCATTATAATAACAAGCTAATGATCAGGTCTCGTGAGTGCACCTCTGACTCTCACATTCGTAGACACACCTACACAGACGTAGACCCAGGGGCAATGTGTGGAAACATGCCCCCGTCTATCTTGATCTCATGTGTGAACAGAGGTTTGGCTCCCCTCTGTTTGGGCTTGTATCACACGAAGTCCCAAAGAGAAATGGTTCAAACATGACCTCATCAGGCAGAACAAAAGATGGAGTGAAGCTGAGGAGAGAAAGAGAGGGGCTGGGAGGAGCAGAGCTGCCTCGAGGGAGCCAGGGCTAAAGCCTCAGCCGATGTTTTAGAGATTAGGATTTGGGAAGTAAATACGTCTAATTGGGAGGGGAAGGGAGGAAGGAAGGAAGGGAGGCGAGTGGGTGGGTGGGAGGGAGGGAAATTCACAGTGGAAGGAAGGTAGCAATGGCAATAAAAGAGATGGTGAAATTAAAGCGGGTCAAGTTAAGCTTCAGCTGAGGATTAGTTGGTGATTAGTTAGCTCCATGCTCTGTCTCTCTTTCTCTCTCTCTCTCACACACACACACACACACACACACATTTGTCAGCACTAGGACCACCTCAAACAGTTGATGACTGAACAGCCAACAGAAGCCATGGTACACTCTTTCTCTCTCTTTTTTTGGCCTCATCCTGACTGATTTTGCATAATCAGTTTGTGCAGGTGCTTTATTGTAGCAGAAAAAAATGGGCCTCCATATTGAATAAAAAAGTTTAAAAAAAGTTCACACACTGGTCTACCGCACCTGGCCCCGCACCACAAAGAGGCAAGAGGAGGCATTGCCCCCTAAGGTTTTTTTTTGCCCCCTGAGTTTAAGTTTTGTGTACCATATGGAGGATCAGCAAATGCAACAATAGTGGTCGAGATACATGTGTCATAGAGAGGAGAGTATGAAACACCACAACCCCTGCCCTATACAGACAGGAAGTAGGCATGTACTTTTAAACTAACATACAGTGAATCTGATTGGCTGCATGGTGCCGACTGACTTGATGAAATCAGACCAGTTAGTCCTGAAGAGGAGCTTTTGTGATCGAAACGTCAACCATGTAGCTCTATTCTACAATACATCTGTGGGGACAAAACACCAGCGTGTGAACATTTTTTTCTTTGTTACTGGATTTTGCGTTTAGTTCTGCACCTGGTCTCCAGGTTGGGTGCACATGCACTACTCTTCCTCCATATTGAATACCATTTGGTTACATCCAAAGTGTACCATACGAGTGATGAAAGAATGAAGGAGAAACATGTTCATTTTACTAGGTGGCCATTTCTGATTGGTGTGGCAACGTTCGAGTCTGGGCAGCCCACACCTGTGTATTTCCCAAGATCTTCAAAAGCCTGCTCAGAGGAGCGTTTGTTTTGCCCTGTTCCCCTCCTTCAGTTCACATTGTTGTCACTTCTGTAACCCTACAACCTCCACCAAATAAATCATTAGCCTATTACACTTGGTTTCTTTATGTTACTTGCCTTCGTCCCCTGAAGCTAATTGTAATATTGCATTGCTCTGGTCTATAGCTCCATTCCTTCGTTCTCAGATACCAGGTGTAGGAGCTTTTAGTGCTTCGTAAGTAACACCTATGGTACCGAGTGTTGTTGGGCAACAGCTTAAAACGCTCCAGCGTGCCCCCTCCTGCACAGGCAGCGTGCCTGTCTTTCCCAAAAGAGGCAGGTTTGGCTGGAGTTTCTAATGTGGTCTGGCTTAAATCTCCACAGTCCATGAGACTTTACTTTCCAGACCTCCTCACACTTAATCCAAGCTCCATGCTGTCTCAAGGACACGGACTTGCCTAAAATACAGCTGAGGAGCGCTTCAACAGTAAGGCTTGGGTCACTGAAAGAGAGGTCACACAAGGTCACACGTCTATTTTTGTGTCTCCCTGTAGCAGCTGCAGTTGATGCGTTTAACGTTTTACACAACACATATAGCATGATAAACTTTAGTAATTATTTTGTGGTAATTGACATATAAAGTGGATAAAAAATTTATCTTGGCAGTCATCATGTAAGCATTCACTGACATGGTTCATGTGTTTGTTTTGATTACACGTTCCAGATGTTGTGGTTTCTGTCCCAGCACTGCAGCAGATAGCTGAGCTGTTGATATTGAAATTGAAACCTATTAAGGTTCTCATTTGCAGGCCAGAAAAGAAACGGTGTGCTTCATTTCCCATGTGGGTTTGGAAACACTGATGCTTTTTTTCAAAGGTCCAGTGTTTGGAGAGAAAACATCTTTCTGCTTTACATGACAGTAATTTTTATATCAAAGATTCTTTTAAAGTCAACATCTTTGGTCAGGCTTTATAAATGTTGTCATTCATCTCAAGTCTGAAAGTGTGAGTGTGTTCACACAACTGTCATCTGTGATTGGTCAAGCAGCTGTCATAATCATTCTGAAATATATTTATATACAATAATTATTTACATATTTCAAAGCTAAAATGTTCACATCTGCATGTGATGATTTTCCTCTTACTTACCACAATATCAGCGTGTCTTGCCTCTGACCGACATGAGACTCAGGTACAGGTGGAGTGCTGAGAAAAGTTTATCAAACTCTAAGCTTGACTATAATTAATGATCAATTGCTCTTTCACTGAGCCATGCATTTGGTGGTGTTACCTTTGGTCACTGCAGTTGCATCGCAGCAGAATTTGCATTTGACTTCATTTTGTTATGTTTAAAGTTATGGTTGGTAATCATGTTCAGAAACACTTTTTTGTTACACTGGGTGAAATGGTTCTTCTATACTGAGAGCAGTCAATACATGATGTATTCAGAAAAAGGAATGAACATAATCAGAGCTCTGTGGCAGCTGCAGGACTGACAAAACTCTGACCAATCCATGCTTTATGCTCTGAAAAGCAAAAAACAATCCTATGCCTTCATGTCTAGTTCTGCCTACACCAAATCAAGCTGCTGTCTCTCTCCCTCTCTCCCTCCTCTGGTGTGCGCAATCAGTGTCTTCACCTATGTCTGCAGAAACACCACACTCCGGTCTGGTTGTTAGAAATGTAGCTCTGGCAATGCACAGTGTCTTCCGTGGGAAGGTGGAGGCGTGGCTTCAGAGAGAAGTCTGAGGAAAGGGGCTGGGGCTTTTGACTTGTGTATTTTCAAAATGTGGCCTGCTAGAACCATTTTTCCAGGATCTCCAACCCTACCTTTAAGGCCAGAATGTGCACTTGTGTCATCCATACAATCAGCTTCACATTGAGAGACTGCAAGCTAACATTAGTTGGACAAGGTGAAGGGTTGTGTATTGAACAAATTAAGTGACATCAACTAAGAAAGATTAACTTGCAGAGAGCTTCTCAGTTTTGATATAGGCCTATATAGTTTTTTATATTCCTCTGCTCTGTACAGTATAATAATGATCCATGAGTTGAAAAAGAATCCTTCAGTATTTATAGATAAAAGCTGTAAACCATAATAACAAAAGGAAACTTCAACACAGAAAGTTGCACTTATTGATTTGAAGTTTCTGTCTTTATCTGTTCAGGAGATATGCTCATTCTTTGGAGCAGTGTTTTTCCTCTGCTCCAAGGCCTCTGCTGCACTAAATTTCTGACTGATCATCTCCAGGCTGTTTTCTGTCACCATCCAACTTTTCCTCACGTTGACCTTAGTATTGTAATACAACATTGCTCCCATTGATCCTGCCAACTAACAGCAGGCCTCTGAATCAGATACTCTGATTGGCTTTAAGAGCACCCACTGGAGCCAATAAGAATGTCCAATTCAGTGATGTGACACTGAATCACACATTTAATAGCACTGATTTTGTGGTTAAATATAAAAAAGGAATGTCTTTAGCTCCAACCATCATAGAGTAACGATGCTTGAAAGATAATGTGACATTCCTGTGGGCTTCAGAGAATTGGTAACCCAGCCCTTATTTGACAACAAATTCTTATGTCAAAGCACACTGGAGGTCATATATTGGACATGTGGGTAGCGTGCAATACATTTTCAGAAGAGAAAATCAGATAGGATTCTCAAGTTTGTAAAAATGCAACAGAAAAGCAAAGCACCCTCCTGCCTACAAGTTCTCAGAAGTTACAACTTATGGGAAACTCAAGGTTTACAGGTCATTAAGGTCTCACTGTGGAGACGCAGTTACTGTAAATTGTGTTACGATCAGCATTCATCATGCGTCAGTGCACAGTAGTGAGGTCCACGGATCAGTGTGGAAATCCCCGAGCATGGTGTACACTTTGTCTTGTTTACACTTAAATTCACCAAAACTGGACCTTTTCTCAGAAGATTGAAAGGAGCTTTTGCTTTGCCTTAATTATGTTGTTTCAGGACAAAGAACAATGTCTGCGTTCACTGTCGCTTGAGTAACACCGACTGCTGCGGTCAACAGTTTTTCAGACAATAGTGGAGTTCAGTGACCTCTGAGATATAAACTGTGTCTGGCGTCAGATAGATGAGTTAGACTGCAGAGAGAGAAGCGCAGCGTTATTCATGAAGCAGAGTTTAAACAGGACACACACACACTCAGAGAAACTTTATAATGCGACCTTCACCCTCACCTGTTGTGTGGCCATGAGTCATTACACTGGAGGGATTGTAGCACAACTGACTTCTGTTTTAGAGATCCTACATTATCAGGGACAAGGAAGTTTTATTTCTTGTTTTGCTCGCTGACATTGAAACCATCCTTAAATGAATTGTATCAGCTGTTGTTAATAAAATGAGTGTATATTCATGAATTCTTGTGTAAAGCCTAAAGATTCTAAAGTCAGAAAATCACAATCTATTACAGACATTAAAGGGGTTAGCTACAAGTTTAATTCCTCCCGGCCAGTAGGTGTCGCACTCACACTCGCCCACTCTCGCTCCAACCTTCAATTGTACTGGTTACCAGGTACGCCAAATACTGAAAGTGGACAGAGAACAAGAGAGATGTCAAGGGAGCAGTTTTCGTGGTATAATAATTATTAAATCATAAATTAATAAATAGTTTGACTCAAGTTTGTCCTGTGTTACAAAACCATGCTTGAAAACAGACAATACTTAACTGTGATGTGTTTTTTCACGGATTGAATGAAACACAGCAGCACTCAGGACTTGTTACTCCATCTTTCAGTAATTTTGCTCCTTATCAGTGAAACTGAAACTGAAGTCGCAGCTCCAGTTAACTTGGACACCTATAGGGAGCGGCTAGTAGCTAAAACTAAGCTAACGCTAACCGTATTTACTGAGCAGTAGCTCCGGTGTTGACAGCAGACTGAAAAACACATCTGAATCATTTCACAGTAACTCACCTGCAGACGAACCCAACAAACCAGCAGCATCACACCTGCACCAGAAACATTAAAGTACCGGCTGACCATTAGTTAGCATTAGCAAACCTTTAGCTTACCTGTCCAGAAGGAAAGCAGCAACCTCCATGTGGCTTTTGAGCCCCTTTGCTTCCTTAAGTTGGCACCAACGCTCCAAAACTTGGCTGATGTTCACTCTAGTCCTGCTATATAACAATTATACAGAATACAGAATACAGATTACTTTATTAATCCCAAAGGGAAATTCATTTGTCTGTCAGCTCATCAACCATTTGCAGAAGAATGAAGGAGCCTGACGGCTGAAGGTACAAAGGATCTTGTATATTTCTCCGTCCTGCAGTGAAGAGAGAGGGGCCGTCCACCACCGCTCTTTTCTTGGTCCATCAAGGTGTTATGAAGAGGATGATCTGAGTTGTTCAGAATGGCCTCCACCAGCGTGTATCTCTCCACCACATCCTCAGTGAGTCCATCAGGGAGACATGACTGAAGTCAAGTGCCTCAGGATGTTTAGTCTGTATCCTAGCAACGACTTCATGGAGAACTTAACATGGAACTTCAGCAGTAGCCGTTGGTGGGATGTACACAAGTATTGTTTTGATTTGAAAAAATGTCTACTTCCTGAGTCTTCATCTAAATGTCCAGCTCCTCATCAAGCACTGCAACCATGAAAGCACCTCCAGCTGGAACAGGGTGGCATCCTCTAGACTTGCTCCATTTTCAATGACAGAAGCTCCTCTCCTGAAGAATCTCCTCTCCCCGCAGAAGTATCCATCAGTAGTTGACAAAATACGACAAACACATACAAAAAAATAACAAAATAAAGCAAAGGTTGAGTAAAATCTCAGAGCTACCAGACTTTGCTGCTCCCAGTTGAAGCGCATGTTCTTTTATTATTTCTATACTATAATTTTCTTTTTTTCAGTATAATTAATACTTTTATTCTGCACCCCTCTACACGTTCTGTGGATGTATTATTTTTGAAAAATTAATCATTTTGATGAAAAAGTTGTAGCTATGACCTTTAAGATAAAGTCTTGTTGCATCTTGGAGAATAATGAAGTTACTGTATAATCAAGGATCACGGAAGGCACAAACTCATTTTAATATACTCCACACTAATGTAGTCTACTTGTTAATAGTCTTTTGTAACATTCATAAGGAAATTAGAGGGCTCCATATTTAGGTTACATAATATTTGAAGTGGAAACAATCTATGCTGACACTTTATACCTGAACAGAGCACTCAGGTTGAGACTTTGATTCAGGGGAGTAGATCTTCAACCTTATTTTGTGATACGATCAAGATGTCCAGAGCAGCTTCTAAATGGACTGTGTGTTGAGACTGTTTTGTCAACTGTTATTTCCAACCATGAACTTTCAGTCTCTGTTTTGAAGTAGGGAGAAAAATCCTTCAGAGAAATGGAAATATGAACTGCATGGCAACTGGGCAATTGGAAAATTGTGTGATATGATAGAAAGCTCAACTCAATGTGGGGAAAATGTTTTGTCAGCTGTTGCTTCCAAGGTCAAAAATGACCTTTGAATTTCAAATCCGTTGTATCATATTTATCCTCGAGACAGGGGTATGAATCTAGAGGCTCACTGCACACTGTTGCTGTTTTCACAGCATTGTCAGACATTTGGAGTACATGTTTCGACATGACATGGCCGTGGAAACCAATATGATGTATAATGGTCACTGGTCCACGGGGCCATGCCAGGAGCTTGTAAACGCACAATGAAACTGCTGATGGACCCAACCTTTCTTCCAACACAGCAAATTAGAAATGACGGGGCCTCGGGATTCTTCCAACCACTTTTCATAAAGAGTTCCCACATTTCATTTGGCAACGCACAGACCTGTTGTCCTGAAACAAGTGATGTGTTATGTCAAGTGTTGGCGCAACGCATTGGTGAACACGTCCTGATTATTATTTTATTTTTTATTAAAAAAAGACGTTTTTATTTGATTTCTGAAAAAGAAATCATTTTTGCTCTTTAAGTAAGAATGTTAGGTTGGCGTCATGTTTAAAACGATTGTTTTAAAACCGAAGCTTGTTGAAGGTTTTACTACTTCAGGTCAATTGGACTCCAGCCAAAGGCACCATACTGTGTCTTACTCCACTGCTTAGTGCCGATCCCAATAC
Organism: Caranx ignobilis; assembly: GCA_021432705.1. Classification (NCBI taxonomy): domain Eukaryota; kingdom Metazoa; phylum Chordata; class Actinopteri; order Carangiformes; family Carangidae; genus Caranx; species Caranx ignobilis. Next base: position 20,352,394 of record MU269983.1, read on the forward strand.
TATTTCAGTGAACTTGAGCCCTTAACTCCTGTACTCAAAGACACTGGAAGGAATGAGAAAATGACACCTAGGAAAACATTCCACGAGGGTACCCTGCTCATGCTCGGGCTGGCGTCCCCAGCATTCCCTGCATGTCCAATGAAGCTGTACGAGCGTATTAGCATTCTACTGACATGGGAAGGTAACGGGACACGAGGGAATGCCTGTGGAGTTGCAACCAGAGCTGGTAAACATTTATTTTCAGGCATGCTGCAGCCGGAGATGGGCCAACATACATTACTTTAGGGCCCCACTGAGGCAGTTGTACTACAAAAAACTGACAGGTTGTGACACTTTTTGCATCAATTTAAAGAAGATATTTCAGAAGTAGTTTAAAATATAGACTGACATTTTAGGATATGCGCTATTGGTTATTTTTTTTGTTTGTTTGTTAAGATCAAAAGAGAAGAGTTATAGGCTACTATTTGTTAAATGGTAGTCTCATGATGATGATGACTCCTATGTGGAACTGCCGCATGGTCCGTGATCACTGAATCACTCGCAAATGTGGTGGCAGAGAATCTCATTGCCACCAGATTTGAACGGTGTATGTTCAGTGATGCGTTCACTGAACTCAAGGCTCAGGGCTGACATTCACTCAACGCAGTGGTGTGTCATTCACGAACGTGTCACTTGCGAACATCCCTGTAGTACATTGAGTGAACGTACCGTTCATCGTCACTCAGGACTCAGGGCTCGTGTTCACTTTGTAGTTCACTGGACATACTAATAAACAGTCATTCACTCAATGTCCTACAAATGACACATTCGCAAATGACACAACACGATCATGATACGTTCAACCGAAAGTAGTGTTGTGCCATTCGCAGAGATGTTATATTGCTCACAAACGTCTGCGTAGTACATTCAGTGAACAAGGTGATACGTTCAGTGAATGTACTACATTGTGTTGCCCACGAATGTTTGAGCTCGCATTCACTGAACGTATTACACAGTTAAGGTGAGCCTCAGGATGGAGCCATGAACTGAAACATGACTCATCCTGCTGTGTATCAGTTCAAGGATTCAGACTCTGCACCGTGCAGTCACGATTCAGTGAACGGATTTTTTCGAACGAATCTTTTTATGAATTGATTCTAGTGATTCAGTACTCTCTTGAGTACCGCTTTTCCCAACATTACTCCCAAGCTACGAAACAGTTCAGTTTCCTGGCTTTGGTTTGTGCATGGATTGAATAAATGAGGCATGTCACAGAAACAATAGAATAGTTGAGATACAGCCATTTACTTTCTGAGCACTTGGCGTCTGTACAGTAAATATGGAAATGTTTCAACCAGCAGCAACACATGGAGTTGCTAAGTGGGAGGAGCTATTTTGCTTTTACTTCCAGAAGTAAAAGTCCCATTCACTTTTCCCACAGACAATTGTATGTGACTCACAGATGAGACACTTCTGCGGCTTGGAGAGACATGAAGCTCTCCTGATTGAAGCGATTAACAACAGGGTTATAAAATGTCTGGTGCTTTTAATAAAAAGGTAAATGCTTATTTACATGAATTTTTCAGGGAGGACTTAAACTGTGACTCACTTACATTTTGGTCAAAGGTTGTCTTTCTTGAGCTGCCAATGACTGAAATTACATATCATAGTTTAAACAATAAGTTCACTTTTGGTTTTTGTTAGTTGTGATTCACCAGCTGTGGAACAACTTTTCAGTACAATTTTGTTTTACTTTTACTTTTAGTTTTGAAACCTGTACTTTTGTAATTCACACCTCCGACTGGCTTATTCTCCATAGCAACTGCCCAAGAGGCTCATGGGCACTATGGTATTTAGATCCCTTCTGCACGACAAAAACGGACAAAACATGCTGATGGCCATATCATAAACCCATATGGTCATTACTTTATCCAAGGGAGTCTTTTCTGTGTATAGCCTCGGGGTTATTTAATGGATTAAATGGTCTTTGTGCTGAGATGAGTGTATTATAAGACTTCAGACAATTGCTTTTGCCAAAATGTTCAAAATATCTGTGTTTAAATTCACAGTGCTCTGTGGTATGGTCCACTGTTTTGTGAGTTGGCCATTTTGTAGTGCAGTCCAAATGTATAGTGACACTTAATGTATCCCATATAAAGGACTTACAGTGTCCCACAATGGATTGTGAGAGGTAAACTACAACTGCTGGTCACTAAAGTAATATACTGTTCATCATCATGCATGGTGCTCGTGCTGAGAGGCAGAAACACAGTGTGGAGATAATTTAATTCTGCCAATGAGATCAACAAATAGTCCTGTATGTAGAATGAGAGAATGATTTTGGACACAACCGATGTAAAAATACAAGATTAACAGAGATGTGTCAAACTCTATCCCTCTAGCTGTTAAGCTAGGCTTTGCTAAGTGTTCACTGTAATTAGGTTTTTATTTGGCTTAAAGTGTAAATATTAGTCATCTCATCTAATTGAAAGGAAATTGAATTAGCATAAGACAGTACCCATTACAAGTGGGTGTTGTAGTGAAATGATCTGCATTGAAGTAGGCTGTATCATTATAACTGTGTTTACGAAATCCATGGAATATAAAATACAAAGTTTAGTCATAAGTCTTGTCAATATATAAAAACACTCATACTTCCCAGGGTTTTTGCCTGTCGGGGTCTATTTAAAGCAACTTCTTTATTCTCACAGAGTATTTAGCAGAAAGCTCACAGACCAAGACTAACATGTCTATTTTGGCATATTTATGTGCTTAAGTTGTGTCATAGAAATATTTGCATAGGCATAGAAAAAAATACAAAGTGTGTATATGTACATACAAGGACTAGGTTCAACTAGGTGCTCCCAGTTCATGGCTCGGCCTGGGCCTGATCTTATGTGCACTGTAAATGCATCACATTTTCCTTTAACATTTGGACCACAGTGGAATAACTTTTAATAGCATAAGAAGGGATGCACTCCAAAATTCCTGTGTGGTGAAGTTTGAGAGACAGCTTGTGCTTGAACGTTAGACAGCTTTTCGAGTCCGACGTGGAGGGGCCGTGATCCCGGGGGCCCCACGTGTGACAGCTTTCTCATCAATCATTCCCGCATATTCTTTAAGTAAACTTTTGACTCATAATCTTCCTGGTCTGCTGTTGTTATCTCTTTGTGCTAAAACATGTTTGTTTTGCTCTTTGCAGGCACTTCGTCATGGCTGGTTATGAAGTTTCAAACCCACCAATGATGGAGGGCAGCCCTGGCTTTACTCAGCTGTTCTATTGTTCTTCTGAGGGGGAAAGGTTTAAGTGGGAGGGCCCTGCTTTTAGTTTCAGGTACCTCACAGCAATGGAAATTAACTCAACCATAAACATCTGAAGCATGTACAGTCCATGCATGTGGCCACTACAGCTGGGGTCAATTTTATACGTCCGAACAACATAAAGAGGCATTTTGACCTTCGATTCCCACCCAATAACATCTCTGCAACAAATGAAATCAATGGGACATTTTTCCCTCCACTGATGACCTCATGCCTCAGAGATTTCTGACGTCATTATGGGAGCTCTCGCTTTTAGACAGAGAAATCCCCGCAGGTTTCTGATCAGGACTTGCCAGGTTTCGATAAAGGAGGTTCCATCCCCACCCTGAGTCTCCATAGAGACTGAGCTGACTAATAAAAATAGCTTGCTAGCTCTGTTTAGCCAGAGTGGGAGGTTTCTGTACTGTATTTTCCCTCTCTTCATCTCAGTGTCACTCTATGTGTTTGAACAGAGCTGACTTATTTTTCTATTCTGTTTGAGCAGAATGTGGAGCTAGCACCTATATGTGATTCATCTCCATCCACCTTGCATGTTTGTGTTTATATACTGTGCTGGTCTCTCTCTCCCTGTGTGTGTGTGTGTGTGTGTGCATGCTTTTCATGAGGGATGGGAGTCTGGTGGTTAGACAAAGGTCTCCAGGAAGCAGAGAAATCAAAGCCACATGGGCGCTTTCAGTGTCTGTCTCTGCTTTCAAAGTGAATGGGAATGGGCCATAAACATCAGGATGGGCCCATAAATGTCAGGTTGAGGAGACAAATAATAGGTGGCAGGTGAAGTTCATGGAGGTGTGATGATGCTTTTCTTCTCGTAAAATGTTTAAAAAAGGGACAGATGTATAGGGGTGGCTTCCCATTTTGAGCCTGTTTCCTCTCTGATCACTCACTAAAATATTTTATGGCGACACGTGGCTATGCCTTATATCATGCTCCATGGCTTCTACACACACAGAGATAGGTGTGACAGGAATAGCTATACAGAGGATGAAAAAATATATATTTTCAAGAATATTAGGATTTTCTGATTCATGGGTTCATGCTAAAATAGTCAACAAATATGAGTGTTCAAATTTACATTATGGCACTTCATAAACAGCCAAAGCTTCCAGTAAGTTGATGATACATGAACTTAATGCCATGTAAGACCAACAGCATCCTCCTGATGAAGAGATCAGTTGTCAGTTTTTAATGTTGTGATATACAAATACCTGAGATTTCCCCGGAGCTTGTTTTGCAGGTAGCAGACTGAACCTGGTTGTAACTGGTTCAGCATTTACTATAGTTCTTACAACAGTGACCGTTTATGTCAATATTTTCTCAGAAACATAGATATCATAGCAACAGCATAAAACAACAAAGAGATTTAACCACTGATGAAACCTGATGGATAGGGAGGGGATGAATTTAATATGAAACTAGTTGTGCTCTTATGCTCTTATTCACCTGAAACAATAGCAGACATGTCAGCTTTGTAGTAGGAAAATAACTACAGAACATAAACAATGACTGATCTATTCAGCTGTCCCAGTCAGCCATGACAGTGTGATAGTGAGGTGGCATGCACAAGAACATGATAGACACTCCAACAGCTAAATGGAATTCACTTGTTACTCAGTGTGTATTATTTACAGCTGAGCTTTACCCATCATGGGTTGGTGTTTAAAGTTTCCTACTGACTTCAAGTTTCATCTTTATTTCATTCATATAGCACCTTTACTTCACCTCTAACAAGCAAACAGTCTTTGCACCAAAGTGTTTCACAAACAAAACTTTAGAGATCCCTCATGAAGTTTGCTTTTGGTTATAAAAGAGTCTCATATTAATGTGGATGATCTACATCACCCACACTTGTTTATGTGTCCATTTTCCATAAATATATCATTTTATCTTTGTAGTTATTTTGATATTATTATTTAGTGGTCGACTCACCCAGCATTTCCTTGGAAAGACAGAGCGATTTACGGCAACTGACTACGCGCATTACAGAATGTCAAATGTCGTTCGGTCAAAGCTCTCTGGTTCAGTCTTCAAAACTCCCACAGCTCGCTCTGGCTAGCTCTCATTTGTGACCAGTTTGTGAACGTGTGTGCGGAGGCTCATGGGAAATGTAGAGTGAAAACACTTCCGCTTTCCATAACTCCTCGTAGTCACTTTAAGGAGGTTTTGCACCAAAGTGCTTTGTGAAAACAATACTTAAAACAATAATTATGTACATACAAGCATGACTTAACATCAAGCAAAAAGTTATTTAAAACCAAAGGCATCGGGCAGAAGATAGAAACACATCAAACACAACAGAGCCTCAACAGAGTCAGCCTCCATAATGACCTCTGGCCTTTAGCTGGTAAAGAAACAGCAACTTAATCATAATCTGCTGGGCACTGCTCTGCCTGCCTATTACCATTACCCATTCATTAGGCTAAAAAGGTTGGATCTTTTGATGTCAGGCTTCTGTCTAAGAATCAATGAAAAGTTTGAATCCTTTAGTCCTGGCAGGAAATAATTAGCATGTGTATAACATGATGATGTATTAGCTTGAAGTGGTTAAGTGTAACTCTATCAATATAAGTAAACTTGCAATATGCGTTGCAATGTCTTCAGCGCAGCAAGCATCCTGTCAGTCAGGTTGACGAGACAAGCTAGAGAGGCTATCAGAGCGTGTCAGCTGTATTTTTAGTTGGAATGCATTTACACTCTGCTGTGGTCCCATTAAACAGTAGATTAATCTTCATGGAGCTTAACAGAGACATGTTGTCACATACACCTACTGCAGTCTTGGTCTGTTGAAATCCAGTGACAGTAATGACTGCAGACTGTATGTGCATCACATTAAAATATGAAACTTAGGTTCTACTGTTACATACAGTAGTCACACTGAGGCCAGATTTGATTAAAACCGACTGTTCAGGGATGTGTCGTCAGTGAGAACTGTACAAAATAGAATAGTAGAGGTGTTAAAATTTGATTTTGACACCCTAAGTAATAATGGAATAATGTGGGCTTTCGTGGTCCTTGGAGGTCTTAGGACCTGGAGCAGTTTCTGGTGTTACAGTTAATAATCCCCCCTTGGTCGCAACACTGGGGCTATTTAGTTAACTGAATATTTCCACATATTGGAGGCAGCTGATGAGCCAATTCTGTCAGTCCTTTTACGTAATGTACGACCTCAACCATGTGATGCATCTATCACGTCCAGCTTTCTGCGAGAAAGTACAATATTTGTTTGGCAAACTCAAATGACTCAGCTTGTATTTGCATCCACACCGTCACAAAGTAATGGAATACCCCAGCAAATTGACGGCGCCTGATATTTGTTCTATTTCTCTGCAAAGCCGTGCCAGAAAAACAGTTTGGAGTAGAATCCAATCAGTCATTCAAAAGCGTGCGAGCCAAGAACCTGTCCACACTGGAACAACAGTCTTTCTTTGGGAGTGCAGGACTTTGTCGTATTGTTTACATGCTGCGTCTCTGGCTCGCTAAGTCAGGTTTTCAGCACACGCCACGTGTGTTAGCTTGTAGACCAAACATTTTGTTTTGCAAACCAAGAAGTGTAGATTTAGTTTGGACCTTTTAGTGCATGCCTGTGACTTGCACATTAAGTGTCCAGCTTTGTCTGTGTATTTCAAGCATTAAACATTTTCTCTAAAGCATGTTGCCACCACAGCGCTTTACTCCTTACTGGGCCACAGAGACGCTCTCTTTGTCCACAAGGAGTAGTATGAATGTGCTCATGGCTGAAAAGCAGAATTCCTCACAGTCATCATTTTACACTAGGCCACTGCACAGCAAGGTACATTAACAATACAGCAGAGTGAGTCAACCATTTTTCCAGATCAACACAAGACCATGTGACACGTTTAGCAGAAAGTGATGAACATATAAACCACAGACCAAGTGTCCTACATGATACCTGCCAATGATGGACTAGATTTTGTTTGAGTTTCTTGTTAAACACCCTGAAAACTACCATTCACACACTCTGTCATCCACACACTCTGTCATCCATTGGCAGAAGAAGACAGTAGTGGTCAAGCTGAGAATTTCAAATAAACTAACTTTTTTTTTTCAGTTTTCCCCTTGTGAAATCTAATTTTAGGCGTACAGTAAGCCACAAGTGTCATCACCTGCAGAGCAGAACCTGGCTGTTATTTTAGTCTCCTCGCTCGTGACCTACAAGACTTATTTATAGAGTAAGAATTAAGAATTCCAAAGAAGTATGAGGAGCCAGAGATGCTTTAAGAAGAAGACAGTGTCAGTGAAGCGTTAAAGATAAACTTCTGGTTTGCCCGGTAGAAAGAAACCTGGTGGCCCTTACAGGGGCTATTTCTAAGTTTAGCTGGTACTACATACTCCATGTTAGAATTGATAGCTGTTTACTTACCAACATAAAGAAACATAGCAAGTTCACTGTCAAACTTAGTTACCTGCTAACTCATCACTTTCTGATAGCAAACTCACTGATGATGTACTAGCACAGTTGGGATCATGTATCGAAATCATCTTGTATCAAAAATACAATACTATTACTCAACTATGGCCCAAGCAGCCATCACCACCACTTGATCCCAGCAAGGACAGATGTTTGGCAATAGAAAAATTTGTCAGGAAATGTTGATTTGAGACTGACAGTTTATTTAACGGCTGGATTGCAGTGTGTTCTGATTCATCTATTACCATCCATTGTAACAACTGCGCTGGCAACGTGTGCCAAGAAATCAAAGAACAGGGGTTACTGTTCTTCTTCTGTGTCATATTCTATCCTCAATCAAACACAAATGAAATAAGTTGACTTTCTTTGGCAATACTTAATATCAAGCAGCTTTAACAGGGTATCCAGTTCAGCTCCAGCTATAAGCGGTAGGTTAATGTGTAATATGAGAGATCATATTCAAAGTTTCTGCTCTGTGGGTTTGTATTTAATGGTCTGTTTTGTGTCTTGTTTTGCCAGAGACATTGGTTGTAAGAGAGATTTTTTCCCTTGTACAATTAGTAGTATGATTGAAATTCTGGGCCTAGGAGAAACAACATTTGATCCTCTTTATGCCATGTAGGTTGCTGAAATTGTCAATAAATTTGACTTTGACTTGGTGATATACAGAGATGTATTCAGCCAAGTGAGATGATGTGCACCTGTCTGGAGAGGATATACAGTGCATGTGTTATTATCTAGTTGTGGGAATCTGCATTTACGAGAGTGCGTCAGGCCCTCTCTGCCACAGACAGAATAAACATATTCTCAGTCTTCGCAGGAAGCCTCTAATGCTTCATAGCAACACTGAGTCACCACTGTACCACATGCGTTGGTGGAATATTTTAGTTAATCACATCTGGGATTAAGGTTCTTCACATCCTCTGTGTGTGTTTGTGTGAAACCAGGAAAATGAATCAGATAATTACAGATTCAAGTGAATAAATGCAAAAGCCTCTTATTTCCCTTTTAGAGTTTAAAATATGTTTTGTTCTGTGGTTAGTTTTTATGCTGTAACCCTCCGTGATGTGACAGAAAGAGAGCTCTGGTTTGTATCACTCATGGGAGCTGTTGGGGTCACGCTGTGGATTGTTGATGGTGTCCAGATCTCCACTCAAACTCACACTGTAAGGAGATGACATACCAAGAAAGAAAAAAAGAAGAAAATGAGGAGAGTCATATGGTCCTCCCATCTTTTCTTTTTCTCATTTGACATATTCTAATAACTTCTATCTATTTGCCAGTAATGTTATTTTTTAATTATATCAACATCATATATATATGTTATATTTTTTTTTACATATGTGCCTTTTTTTTGTTTGTTTGTTTTTGCCCGAATATATTGAATCATGAGAAACAATGGTGGTGTGTTTTTACAAAGCTATTACACAATCATTCCCTTCCTACAGAATAATACCGTGCTGTCATCTGAAGATGCCATTTCCAATTTGACATCCTTTTATCACACAGTGGAGTATAAAGTGTACACTGTTTTGATATGACAAAACATTTTCCAAGACTCCATATCAAAATACAAGAGAAACAATGTTGTAATTAAATGGGCAATCCACCAGTTTGACATAGATCAGTTTGCTTACACTGGTTCACCAGGGTCAGCTCCAGTCAGGCCTTCCACAATAAAAACATCCGAACTCCAAAACCCATGGGGTGTGAAAGTTGAAAGACATCACTGTCTTCCAAACATGGTTCATAAAATAAAGACAAAATACAATTTCATGATGGGAAATAGTAGTTATTAGTCATTGTTTGTTGATGTGATACCATTTGTGAATAAAGGGACCTTTCTTCTGTGGAGGAGGTCATAATATGTCTGAGCAGCGCTATGTCTTCAGGGCAGATGGAGACTACAGTGAAGCATTATCAGGAAGTAACGAGAGAAGACGAGACTTGCATGCTAACATCAGTAGAAGAAGTTGATACTAAACTCAGATTATATTTTGATGGGTAAATAAACAACTGCTGATGCTAACATTTGGCCAAACTACTAGCTACTGCTACTACAATAACTGTCTGAGCTATCAAATACATGACTTTGAAGCTACAGAGATAAGATTATACTCAGAGAAGGATCATTTATATTGATCAACAAGACACTTGAGACCTCATTTGCAATAATGGTGTGACAGTTTTCTGGAAATACTGAATCATGGGACTAATTTTCATTTTATAAGATGAATGAAAATGCTGACTAGGCCAGGTAGACAATGAATCAGTGTGTTCAAAATGTGGTTAAACTGAAACAAACACTCAGTTGTGTTCATTGTGTATTGTATTGCTCTGCTTGGGAGACTATGGTAGAGCTAGATGAAAACCAGAGAAATGATGATCAGTGGCAAGCTAGGGTCCAATGTGTTCTTGCCAGTCAGCACATCACTGAGGTTGTGTGTGGCTGATGAGGCCGCTCCACTTTATGTCAAGACAGCACATCAACTGCTGTAGAGCGAGGCTTTGCCAGCTTGTCACCGGGTATCCTGGACAAGTCTTGGAAGCTTACAGTCATTCTGCATTTGAGTCGTAATATTCACACATGCACTGTACACGTGTTTTCACTCACAAATAAAAACACACATAGAGATTTACCATTAGTCATCCGAGCTGCCAGGAGGCCAAGCTGAATACCTAAAGGGCAACATTTGTCAAACAAACTGCTGTTACTGCACCTAACATTATTTTCCCCCTGTTTCCATGTGTCTTGTATAATAGAGAGAGATGGAAATTTATTAAAAAATAATAAAATTAAAATAAAAATAAATGGTGGCAGATGCAATTCAATGGCATGAAAATGTTTGGTTACCTTCTGGGGCACCTGGTTTGATGAGCAACAGATCACCTGTGAGTGGAGTTCAATTTGTGAAAAGATCTGCACATCCAAATCCTGATGTTTGCCATGCCTGCCTCTGTGAAATCTACCTCAATGGAACCATATACGTGTATTTTTGCATCAGTTTTCCATGAGTATCACTAGTATCACTCAGTCTTGGTGGTCCAGAATTTGGTTGTGTTTTGTTGTACCAATAGATGCTGAACAGAACTAATATGCAGTTTTTACATTTAAAAATGTAACTTCTCAAGCTCTCTGTCTTTGTTTGCTGCCATGTTTTTTGTTTTTTTTCATTACCAGCTCACAGGGAGTCTTGATAGGGATCCAAACTGTTGGATCCTTCATGGCCCGGGAAAAGAAAGGACAATGAAAGATGATTTAAAATGGGGCGTTATTGCAGCTCACCACTGTGATATAATCAATCTTTTAATGAAGCCCAGAAGGATGCTGCCCCTTGAATTGAGACACAGCTCTTTTGACTTGTGAAGGCAGGGAAAGCTCAGGTGTTACTATTAACATTAAGAGTGGCTCAGTGAACCAGTTTGTTCCATGGTCCTATAACAAAACATCAGTGTTGTTAGGAGGATAGTTTTCTAATTAGTGTCAGCATTAGGAGACATTGTTTGGCATGTCTGACTGGATTTCACGCAGCATGTCAAGCGTCTCTCTCGGAAGGCGTTGACAGCGAGATGCTCCATTGTTTTCGTTGGCCTGATAAGCTCCTGGGTCACAACAGTTTGGCAGTTCCAGGTTGCTGGAGAGAAAACACTGACAGTACAGGTGCTATCCTGTTTTGTCTAAGATTGTGCTGAGCTGTGCTGATTGAGAACACACTAATGTACAGCTGGTATCACGGGGCTTAGAGCCAGCAGTACAGCCTGAAGAGGTCTGGTTGAACTGACTTTGTGGTGATTAATGAGCCAAACGTAACAGACCCAGGAGCAAGGGATGCCACAGAACAGAGATGTAACTGACTGACTCCATCACTGCTCTGGGAAAATGATGTGAAAGGATTAGGTTCACATTACCGTAAAAAAAGTGTTGCAACATGGGTGATACACCTGGACATACCACTTTATTAGGTACACCCAGCTTACACTGATGCAGTCTGACGCAGTAACTCTTTTTTCTCTTAAGGTTAAATCTTAATGTTTAGCTGTGTTTATCTGTTGGCGAGTTGTTGATTCAACTTTATTATTGCTCGGGGGCCTTGTTGTGTGGTGCTGTTAAATTGTTTAACGCTTCAAATAACACAGAGGGTTATTTCTGTCATTTACTTTACTCACTAGTGAGATTTTTTCCATTTTTTTTCTGTCTTATGAAATAATTTGACTCGCTCCATCCCACCCCACACCAACGCATCTATTTTCATGACCAACCCCAACCTGCATCCGCTGCTATTAAATTGCCTATATGTTAAATATATCATTGAATATGGCTCTTACTCAGTCAAAGGTGCTTGAAAACAACCCTTAGAGTGCCACAAGAAACTGTAGTCTTGTGACTGTAATTCCTCCCTCATATTCTTCATCTTCTCTGTTTGTTGTGGCCACTGCTTGGCGCTTTCATGATTTTCTGTGAATTACTTGACCTGCCCCAGCCCACCATACCAATAACGTGAACATTTCTTGACCCACCCTTACCCCTGGGACCCACAGGTTATGGGTCGCCCTGCACGTCACTACTACTCACACGGATGTGAATAGAAAAGAGAGAATATCATTAATATTTAAGTATGAAGCTATGCAGTTCAACTACAGTTCAACTATCTGCACAATATAGCAAACTCAATTTTATAAGGAAGACCGTGCTCTTTCACTAACTTCTACTCTAGAGATTTGTTTGGAATATTGATTGCAAGCAATCCAACATTTTGTAGCTCATAACGCTCCTAGTTTCAGTTGAGCAGATAAAAGCTGATGTGACACTCATGGTAACGACAGGCATTAGCTACAGTAGATTTCAGCACTTCCTCCTGAGGTGCCATGCTGTGTCACTGTGGGCCTGTTGCAGCTGTAGCTTCTACTGATGCTGTGTCATTGTTATCAAATGAAGGACACAATGCTGCAATGTTTTGTCTTTGGCCCCAGAATAAAGCACCCCTACTCCCTTCAGAATCCAATTCCTGGCCCATTTACAGCCATTTTGATTCAGACCCCCTGGGTGTGTGAATCCTCTGGCAAGTGCCCATTTAGGGGCAGAAGGGGGTGAGGAAATGGCCTCAACCAGCGGGAACACCTGCAGTTCTGGGATGAGTCAATGCCGTGCTCTGCCAGGGGCCATTTGAGGGAGTCTGGCACAGAACCAAAGGAAGTTTTATGAGGGGAATTGGCACGGTATCAAGGCAAAAGCACCAAAAGTAGGGAGGTAACCATTGTGAGGAGAATTTGTCCCATTTTTAGGTTGGTAATTGTGGAGGGTCGTCTCAGGTCAGTCAGTGATAAAATAAGCGTATCTCAACACTTGTAGATGAAAGACTAAACAGTCACCCTGAGGCTGAAGTACTCCTTCTCCTTCTCCAGACTAGAAAATATATATCATGGATAAAGACAGACAAAACATTCATCACACCTATGAAATGGTTGTGGGTGTACTCGCATAGGCTGGTGAGTGATGTTACCATTGACATCCTAAGTGTTAATGAAGTAGTTTTGGTTTGTTAGTCAACTTACATAACTTCATTTGTTTGAACAAACATTTACTCAGTCTCAGCAGCATAAAAATTATGTTACACTACCTTGGGATGATAAATCCAAGTTTACAAGATTACCTATTATAGGTGTGTGTGTATGTGTGTTTGTAGACAAGTGCATGAGACACAAGGTTGTCCATGTTCCTCCTTGTCCAGGCATATCAAAGGCAGGTGCCAACCCTTGTGTTCTTGCCAGCCTGATCCTGTGCCAGATTCCAAAGGTTAACAAGATTCTGCACTCTGCAACCAGCCAGAGACAATAGCGCCATTCTTCTCTTTGCACATACCTTCGTTTGGTTCTCCTTTCCAGAACCTCCTTCTTGTGCCGCACAAAACCAGTCTTGTGCGACTTGAACCCAGGAACGTGCTGAGGAAAGATGATCGTGACATTTACATGAAATAACACTTTTCAGGGTAGAAGGGGGGAATTCTTCTTCTGGATTTATTAGAAAGTGGTATTGTTTAAAATGCAACATATTTTTTATGTTCCTTTAAAATTATGTACTGCAAGTAAACATACAATCAATCACTCAGCTTTTATGTGAGGTTGAGGGGATGTGTGCAAAATGAGGGGCAGTATCTGGAGCACGCTGCTATGACTACAGCTTTTTACTGGGTTGAGTAATGTTTGGAGTTTAGCTATTTATGCATAGTGTCCGAATGTTACACCTTTATAAGGAGCTTCACCTTTCAGCAGTGTGTTCTCCTCTATCCAGACCCTGTCTTAGTTTTTCTGTCTGCAGAGACACCACTAGTCAGTTTGTTCTGAGTTCAGTGACCAAAATAGGTGGTTTGTGGCCTAACATTATTTTTAGGTTCAAGTAAAAAGTCCTCAGAAATTAATGTCAAACTGACACCAATGCTAACCTGCCCAAATTTGCCCATTCGCGGTCACTAGCTTGGCAAACTGCGTGCTGGGCCTGGCGGTGGTGGTGGCTATAGCGAGTTGCTATCAAAAGCTAACTGATTATTGTGCCAACGTCAGTTATAGAAAAGATGTGATAGTTTGTTTTCCACTGATGGAGACAGCCCTTGATGAGTAAAAACATGAAGTTTGATTACGAAGTCACAACATTTCTTCTCAACTGCTAAGTAAATAGCTGTTATGCTAACATTGCATAAGGAGAAATAGCAAAACTTAGCTAATTTAATTCAGCTGTAGCCAGCAGTGGCAAACATGTGCTTATTAACAAAGAAACTGCATCAGCTTTGGAGCTGCAGCCGTCCACCCATGAATGTAACACTTTCCTATCAACTCCTGAGGGAAACATACATCATTTTTGTCATTTGAAACTTCACTGTATCATGTGTGTCCCTCTACTGTTAGCTGCTAGGAAGGTAGTATAAGTCTTTGCACTGAAAATAGCCTTCAAATGCTGCTGGAAATGAGATTAATGATGTTAATAGTAAAGAAAGCACCTGTTTCATTCTGTAATAAAACTACACTTGGATTCTGTAGGGAAGAGAAATGCTCTCATTTAACGACCAGTAAAAGTTAAGATGATATGTACACCCAGAGCGACATTAGATATTTAACAAACATTAACGTAACCCACTCTTCACCGCTAGCACATGTCTGCACCAGTGTGTCTGTCTCTCCATCTTATTTATAATTTATTCTGCATGAAGTCATAGTCTATAAGTGGGGAATAACTGTCAGCTCGAGTTAGACTGCACTCAGACGATCTGTGAAATATATTTTTTCTGTCTACTGGGCGATACACAGACTACAAGGACACATCTGCAGCGTAAGGGTGCAGAGCTTGAAACTATCTGAAGCCATTCAGCCACCATTTGAAAACAATTAATTCAGTAATTGCCCTGTTTACAACAGCTGAAAAACAGAGAGCAAAAATAAAAATAAAAGACAATCACATAGCATAGGTTATAAATGTATTTCTTTGAGACACGCATGGTCCAGCTTTTCTTCTCACTGAAAACCGCTGAGTTCCACTACAGCCATAAACACCTCGCTGCTTTGCTGAAATGAACTATGGCACTTTGGACTCGAGCTGTCTGAACATCTACGCATGCACACACAAACACATGTACGCACAAACACAGAATGTGCTGCCTTACAGTTGGGATTGAGTTTCACAAGTGTTCTGTGTGGAGGCCTAGCAGAGAGCCAAGGCCACGGATGCAGCATTGCAGTTTTATCGCCTGCTTACTTTGACTATTTTATCATTCAGTTACTAAGGCCAAACAGCTTGATTGTAAACCTACAACTATCCAGCCACGTTCACAGTTCCTTCTTTTAAGAAGAAACTTGAGGAAAAGCATTTAATATCTAAAGAAAAAGGCTGGGTTTACACACACAAGTATGGATTGTCCACAGTTGCAGAGCCTGTGGCTTAATGCTCCTTCCAGTTTTATATTCTACCTGGATTCTGGATACGAATAGAATTTAGGTCCATGCTGACTTGACAAAGTCATGCAGGGTGTACACACCTCACATCCAAGCTGCAAACCTAAATTCCTGAAAA
Source organism: Caranx ignobilis (assembly GCA_021432705.1). Lineage (NCBI taxonomy): Eukaryota > Metazoa > Chordata > Actinopteri > Carangiformes > Carangidae > Caranx > Caranx ignobilis. The sequence continues at coordinate 20,368,179 of MU269983.1, forward strand.
CATCTTCTGTGACACGACACATGACCCTGAGAGACTAGAGTGTGACCATGAGGGGATGCACCTGGTTATCAACAATGCTGAGGTACACACTGGCATTCAAAGTATGTTCAGTTGATATGTATCAGGAACCACACATTAGACCACAGGCAATCTTAAGCTTTGACACAAGCCAGGATGGATAAATGCTGTGAACAGAAATGCCCGTTGAAAGAAATATCAATGCACAACAACACACAGGGCAGCGAACACAGAAACCACAACAGTCAATGTCACCTTGTTCACTTTCACCATTTATATAGTGACGTTTTCCATCCTCCTTTTGCTTTGTGTCTCCTCATATCACGAAGTGAAAGACACAACTCTGTGCTGTTCACATTATACTGTATGAACATACTAATCCTGCTTGACTGAGGGACTCTTGTGAGAAGAGAATATACCTATCACTGATTCTGTCTGTCAAGATGTTACTTTCATTGTTAGCCAATGTTGTCTTATAATCACCTACAAACAATTATGTAGGAAGAGATGTGCAATAACAGTACCTCGGCATCAGGTCTGCAAACTTAAAAATATTAAATTCCAGCAATTGTTAAATTCCTCCATTCAAATGTACAGTAATAAGTAATATTATAAGTAGTAAAATATCCCATACTGTACAGATTTTTTAAAACATAAATCCACCTGTATTCAGAATCTGAACACATAAGACAAGGACTTCTGTGACTCAAGCCCCACCCACCCTAACCCAACATCGAAACTGCAGGATATCTAGTATATTCTATTACTGTAGATCACTTGGAAAACAGTCTGCCAATCAGAGGAATGGTACTGAGCCTCCTTTCATCTGATTGGCTCATCCCATTGACATGTTGTCACTAGGGCTCCAGAGAGAAGTCTGAGAGAGAAGATTCATGTTCATCACTTGTTGTGTAATTTTCCATAAAATATGTATAAATTCAATGGTTTCAAATGACAGTGTGAGACACTGAAATGCTGATGAGCTGATAGGACACAAGTCATTCAGAAAGCTTTAAAAACTTTTAGGCATTACCTAGCATTTTACTCTGAAAGTTGACTATAATTCAAGGAGATCTGGACATATTTATAGTAGAATGTTTCAATCCATGGACACACAAGTAGGGCGAGGATTGTGTGTTCTTTGTCTGCCAGGCGCATTGTTTGATAGAAACTGTTGGCTTAGGTTTCAAGTGGTATTTGTGGGTGGCTATTGCAAAGCCCAGGGCAAGTTGAAAAGCTTAGCTCTTAGGAAATGTCACTCACTCAGACATGAAGTCAGAGTCGAACCAATGAACTCACAGCAATTCATCATCTGAAGCGTTTCTGTTACACCGCTCATATATTTACTTCATGGTCTGCAGTGAAGGAGAATGGACTCTTGTTCTGCACTGCCAAGGTGTGTGTCAGTGAGGGTCCAGCTCAGGTAGGTACCCACAGCTTCTCTGACGTGGAGCATTTCACAAGGATTAGGAAAATGTCAAACAATGTAAAACTATCCCCATGGACGACAGTCGGCATAGGGGAAAGAACCACTAGAAAAAAAATGTCATTTTAGATTTGAGGATAGATCACATCCCCCATAACATATGAGCAATGTTATTAAGTAAGTTTACTCAAGTATTCCAGTAGAATTGAGGTACTTGTGTATTTCTGCTCCAGATGTTGGATGGAAATATGAGTTCTCACTTATCATTTGTTACTATATGTATCATACTCTCATGTGTCACTGCCATTTTCACTGTGACTGATATTTGTTGAGTTTCAACCTAGGACCTCCTGGCTTTGATGGACTTTTAAAAACTCAGCTTTGTTCCTAAAGATTATATATTGCCTTGAAATGGCTGGATGTAACTCTACACTGTTGCCTTATTTGCAGATCCACTGTATTTATTTGCACTGTCTCCTCACAGCAAGGAGGTCCTGGTGTTTGACCCAGTGACAGGAATGGAGGGATGAAAAAATAATGAATAGGTTAATTCAGTGGCTATTATATTAACTCAGTAAGAAGTAGTGAATGGCTTTTCAATTACTACCCTATGTCACTGACAGGCTAATTCACACCAGCCTAGTTAGAAACTATAGAGACTCCACTCTTGGAGTGGAAAATAGCACAGTAGATGAACGAAGGCCCTTGTGAGCCACAATTCTTACTGCTTGAAAGTGACCATATGGCCATCTACAATTAGCCACAGATGTACAGGTCATAACTGGGGGAGGCTGGAGTCTCGTAGATATTGAAGTTATAATCTGAAGATGATCCGCTGTATAACTTCATTTTCCCACTGAGGGTGATATCACATATTGAAACAGGTGTCAAAATATTGCCCAGGCTGCATCACCTACAGCGTTCATTAAATAAATTCCACACTGGACCCACTTGGCACACCATCGTGGTGGAAGCTATTGCACCAAAGACGCATTTTACATTCTGGCATTTAAAGTATGGAAAGCAATTACTTAATATTTATTTCAGGCTTTATATATATATACTGTATCTGTGATTTATTCACCTCTCACACACGAAGACAGATCACTCTTTCCTCAGCCATATTTTGCCTTGACACACTGTTCGGTACCTGCAGGACATTACACATTTGGCTGTTAAGTGTTTCTGTCTTTTCCCATGACAGTGCGGTGTGTACACATTTATTTAAAGTATGAGAAAGCTGTACTTCCAGGATTTGTGGGGAACTCCCTCCTTGGCTATATTGGGGTGTGTGTGCGTTCACAGACATACCAAAGCATTGGGGCATTTAATCCTGTCTACCCATTCAAATAAGTATTGCCGTATGCCAAGCCGCTCTTACACAAGACACTTTTAATGGGTTGAGTGGAATGTATCCAGTGATGATCTTACGCTATCTGTTACTGAGTGAGTAGCTTCTGTTCATCGATGCTGAAAGAGACACCAGTTGCTTGCACACACACACACACATGCAAACACAAACATTCCCACGCAGCCGGCTCAAAATACACAGATGCTGAAACATGCATGCACCTTGACACCCTGCAGCCTTACACTTGAACCCAATGTGGCAAAGGTGGCATCTTCATTAAAATAATGAAGATAAATAGCTTTTTATTCTGAAACCTAAGAGAGCAGTGATCAACAAATTTGACTTGTTGCCTTTTTTTCTTTCTTTTTTTTGCCTCCAGTCTTTTCTCACAGAGTTCAAGGTGTTGTGATCATAGGAGTAAGCAGTTTTTTGTTTTTTTGTTTTTTTTAAAGTGAGATCCAGAGGGGGCAGGGTCACCAACTTTTTAACTTGCTGGCACCATGGTTGTACAGTACTCTTTTACTTGTTTGGTGTCTCCTTGCAGCTTCATCAGCTGTGCTTGAGACAGGACCTCTCATTGACCCCTTTTATCAACTATAAACCACCTCATCTTTAGAAAAGGTTGCTTTACATGCTCCTATCCTTTTTGTGTTTTTCTTATTTGCATTATAAATTGCAGTCTTTGTGCAGACGGAGGGGGAGTTGTTTTATGTATGTTTCTGTAAGTTATTTATAACTTCGTCAGATTGCTGCTTTGTGCCGTTTTTTGATCCCAACCACCTGAACCTGCTTGTGTTTTCTACTAAGCTCCTTCTGAGCCAGAGGGACACACACATTCACTAGTGCATCACTGGAAGCCGAGGAGAAACCAACTGCACATGTGAGGTGAACATACTGTCCATACCAGAGAGGCACCAAAGCAGAAATTTTAACTCATGCATCTTCACAACATGCTTTACTCTATTCATGGAGGACTAGCTGTGTCCTCTTGTGGAGGACATCTGTGATTTATCGCAAGTTAGACTTATGTGCTGACTGTTCTTCTGTTTTGATCCAGGTTTTAAGGTCCTTTTCTTTTTTTTTTTTTAGCAGTGTGACATTATATTAGAGTGAAGTAGACATTTACATCACTGTAGCAAGATGACAAGGTTTTACTTCTTCGTTACTATTTGCGTAGTAGCTATTCAAATGTATTGTCCGAGTCTGATAATTGTGGTCCAACAAATCTCAATGAGCTGTTAAGGCATTTATAGCCTGTGTGCCCTGCAGTGAGTTTTCACATGAATGCTTGGGCTGCCATCTTTGAGTGTTTTATACATGTCTACAGAGCAAGTAAAAACACAATTCATCCAATATCTGTCAAGACAGACCACATGACTGGAGCTATACATTGTAATAAACCTCTTGAATGTTGCAAATTTCTACATGTAATGAAAAAATGACAACCGGTTACGCAATGTGTGTCATGCCTTTTGCCACACAGTGTCCACATTATACTGTATACATATCTATACATGGCTTTGATTAGGGCCCAGTGTGACACCACACATGGCGCTGATCTGATTGGGAGTGTGCTGTTGGCTTCGGTTGCATGTTGGACGCCTCACATCCCCTGGCTTGCCAAATCTCTGGGTTTCAGTTCTACAAACAGCCGACTTGGGGGATTTGTTTCCCAAGTAATTGTTGTGTGCGATCATTGCTGGGATCTCCCCTGCTTTTTGCCATGCCCAAGTGACCATTGTTGTAGTGTTGCTCCCAAGCTGTAATCATAGGCAGATGGCTGAGGGGCCTTTCTGCTTGAACTTGATGGGGCTTTCCTCATAGAAATAAATGGAGTCTGCTCATGGAAGGAGGTGTGATGTAAGGTGTTTTACTAAGATGGGTGCTTATTTCTCAGTTGTTAGAAATCCAAATCTGAAATGTTGGGTTTGAGACCGTGCCACTTGGCTATGAACATATTTTTAGGAGACTAGTCAGTTTTCTATGTTTTTCTTTTCCTTTTTTCCCAGCTCCTGCTCTTCCAAACCTTTGCCATTTTAGATCCAGGTAGTCTGAACATGAGCCAAATGGAGAAGATTAATGTTTCTGACACCAGTAAACAGTGGCCTGCAGTGTCACTATTGCATGCTATGTATCCTTGAAGCCCACATCTTCTTCCTCATAAAACATTTTAAGGCAAAGGCAGTTTTGCAACATTTTCAATCCTGCATTATTTACATCCATTACATCAGCGAGCTGTCCTCTCCTGGCCTGCATGCCTTTCCTGGTGCAGTTGGACTGTCTCCAGCTCTTAGTTAGTAGAACAGCATGAAACTGTAGTGAAACCTCACCTCATTGTGTCAATGTGTGCCCATGCGTACGTGATTATGGTGCAAACAGAGCAGGGACCCACTCCAATCTCAGCCCACTCAACATTGCTCCACAGCTCCACTACTTTAGATTTATATTTGGACCGAGCAGCATGAAAAAGTTATTGTGGATAAGGACACTTGACCGGCCATGCCCTATGCTGTATCCCCACCATGTTATGTCAGTTGTGTGCATCCCTCATACTCTTCTGCCTACTGTCCTGTTGTCACGTTTAACACTCTGGCACTGACTCCAAACAGGCCCTTTCCCTCTTGCAGATGGTTCCTGCACTTGTGTTTGTTAGCTTTAGTGGCCATAAAGCAGGTCGGGTTAAGCTTTAACTGTCAAAACAATAAAACGCAATCAAACTTAGTGGCTTGTAACAACGAACGGCACATTGCATGGTGCGGGTTATCACTCATGCGGAGCTGGAGTTGCTCAAACAGTCATCGAGCCACACAACTCATAGCACTCAAGTGTTCTAGAAAATGTCCCACAGGCCTGAGGGAAATGAGTAAATTTTTATCCCATGCTCGTAAATTAAATTCAGACTGAATGCAAAAAATGCCACGTTTGCTTACACAGCAACCACATGTGGGATGTGTTGATGGCCCAATCAAAATGTTTTTTCATGATATCTGTGTTGGCAATATGTTTGTGGAGTGGGTCCAGCAAACATGCAAAAAAAAAAAAAAAAAAAAAAAAAAGAGTAGTAGTTGGAAGGCATCAGCAATTTCCCTGAAAATTATTATGATGTGCCTGAGGAAAAACATACAAATTGCCAACTCATTGAACTCTTTCTCCGTGAAAGTTTCAAAACACACTCGCAGCCCTCTCACTGTTTTCTTACTCATCTCCTGTTACAAATACACTCCTCTTTTTCTCCTCCTGTATCCAATTTGTAAGAGATTATGGAATTATGTTACATGAAGAAATAATTAGGTTTGATTATTATATTTAAGTGAGTGTTTTGCTTCTACAATGAGCCATATCTGAGCTTCCCATCAGCCCGGCTACTCCTCAGTGCTGCATAATGTGCAGTGAACTGATGGTGAAGCTTTTTCAGCTCGCTCTATCGTTTCTGGACGCGGCAAACAGAGGACGTGCCAAAAGCTCAAGGCCAACAGGCGGCTAAGGGAAGAGCACGCTAAAGTGCCTAAAATGAAGCCATGTGAAGTCAGGTGTGGGAATCCCTCCCAGTATGAAGCAAAGAGGGAGAGAGAGAGAGAGGGAGAGAGGGAGAGAGAGGGAGCAGCGACAGACGGAGGGGTGGAGGCTGTGACATTCCATGAAAGGTGAAGTCAGAGTTACACAAGGATTTGTGGATGAGGGGGGAAAGTGAGAGAAAAACAGGGAAAAGAACACCGAAAGCATCAAAAGCTATTAAACCGCTGAATTATTTTTCTAGAGGAGCAATAAAAGGTATTCAACATTCCCACAGTGAATCAGAGTATCTGATTCCTGGAAACATCCTCCAACCCACACATCCATTTGGCCACGAGACACCTCAGTGTTACTTTACCGCTCTCCATTTCACCTCCAAGAAAAAAAAACAACACTTGGTATCATTTGTCTAATGAGCGATGACTCAGTTTGAAAATGTAAATGTGAAACCCATTTACACTCTTAAAGCCTTTCATTGCTTTGACCCCCACACCCCCCCATATTTGCCCCTCCCCTCATGCTGTGCTCATTTGTACAAGAAAGAAAGAAAAAAAAAAAGATGAGGACAAAGTCATGTGAAAGTGAAATGTTTCGTGAAGAGGCCATGCTCCCCGAACATGGCCAAGCGGCAAATTTACTGCTGGGTGCCGAGGCCTGTTTCTGTGTGCAAGAGCAGTGGGGTTTCATTTGATTTAGAATAGGAGTCATAGCAGGCATTTAAACTGTGGCGCACAGCACGCATGGAGCATGGAAAGTGTTGCACGTTGTAAGACTTAGATTGTACAAAGCCATGTATGTTTTGTTTTTTCCCCCAGCATCCCATGCATCTCCACAAGCACCAAGTGATCCAAGATACACTATTTACAAAAAGTTAGGGATATTCGACCAACCCTCCTACAGTGATGTGAAAGTAGGACATTTAAGTGCTGAACTGTCATTTCCTCATCTCAAACCATGTATTGAAACCAAAGCTAACATCAGTGGTGGGTATACCACAACAAAACATGTCCATGTGTCAATAAGCTGTCATGTGGAACAAAGGACGTCCACTTCTCAGCCTCTCTGTGACTCTTCCAGTCTCTGTGTCTCTGTTCAACCTGCTGATGACACTCTGTGACCCTCTAAGCTCAGTGGACACTTCCCTCTGACAACATCCTGTCTCAAGCCTCCACATGTGCAGGTACTGTTGATGGATAGTTAGGTGTGGGCTTGGTCTCATGATGAAGAGGACAGTTTCAATACAAACTGTCATTGAACCAGAACTTTCAGTGGTGGGTTCACGGATCAGACACTAGCTGTGATTTTTGCAGTTAATCACCTTGTTAGAGAAAAACATGTTATGTTATAGCCTAAGTAGCTACTGAAACATTCAACAGTTGGACATGTGCATTCAAAAGTTTAGACAAGGTCATATTAAAGCAAAACCATGTAGTTTCTCAGCCTTAAAATGTTTCTAAACTCACTGAAGTGGTAGAAAAATGATGAATCGTGCTGCTGCTGCAGCCTGAGCAGGGTCGCAATGAATTGTTGATGGAGCTGCTGCCGCCGCTGTTGCTGGTACTGCTGCTGTTGCCGGTGCCAAGCAAAGAGGGTTTTGTGTGTCACCGAAGCTCTGAAGGGGAGGATGGCTGGCTGTGCGGCCCAGCACAGGGTGCTCATGTGTGGATGAGACGAGCAGGGAGACTGGGCTTGAGCTCGGTTTCTGGAGCTTAGTGGAACTGCGGTGTACCAGGACCACGGTGGTGCTGCGTTCCTATCCGAACAGGAAAGTTACACAGTGCTGTTGCAGAGGGCGGGACCCCACTCAGGCTGCAGTGGCAGCACAATTCATCCTATCAGCTGTTTTTCTACGACTTAAATTAGTTTAGAAATGTTATTTTAAGTCAAAAAACTAGTGTTGCTTTAAGATCAGGTCCCAACATCACTAACTTTTTGTGAGTAGTGGAATATGCAAAACACAAGCGTCACATACACAACAGGTAGGCCAAAAATTTTAGAGGCATAAATACTGTAAATTCTCAAATAAAAGCTGAATAAAAGTCTCAAAACTTCTAAATGAATGCGTGCTCCGGATCAGGCTCTGTCCTTTCCTTCTGTTCTCACTCTTTTAAACAATAAGAGCAGAATGATTTGATAATATTTTCCATCTTTGCTGAGCATAAGATTTGTTCAAAGATAAATGAAAGCCTGTCCCATGTACACACCTGTCTCAAATATAAGCCGGGTCAGTTCGGCAAATACAAGCCTGGGCTTCTATCTGAGAATTTACAGTAAATCACAATGGATAGAGATAGAGAACGAGGAGTGTGTAACTGACTGGCCAACTTGCAATTAGCTGTAGTAGGTGTGTATCACATTCATCCCAGTGTGCTGATTGATATGCGTGTGTGTGTGTGTCAGGTTTTCTAGAGGCAGCTATAAAGGCAGAAAGACAGATTTTCATCTGGATGCTAATTGCTCATTAAGACCTTTGCACACTGACAGCTCCCCACACAGGTGATTTGAATTCATCTAATCCGTGGTGTGTGGGTGTCCCAGTCCACCACCTGCCACTCCTCATTTGTTGCACCCATTAAAACAGGTGAAATTACACCTCCATTATTCTTATGAGCACTTTTTATGTTTGGTCAAACTAACACTGAAATAGAACACAGCTGTTTGCAATGTTAGCGTCAATAGAGCTGTTTCTGCTGCTGCAGCCTTCCTCTACAACAGGCATCTCAAACTGCACTGCACTGTGGCTGCAGCTTTTTGTTCCAACCAATCAAGAGCACACAGTTCAACCAATCAGCTGTCTGAAGACTGAGATCAGCTGATTAACTGAGTCAGGTCTGGTGTGCTGCTGCTTGGTTGGAACAAAAACCTGCAGCCACTCGGCCCTTTGTGGAACAGTATGAGAGGCCTGCTCTACAACATTACTGTGAGTCAGTGTTAGCCTGCAGTCTGACCTGACCTTGATGAACTGATGAACTGCCAGAAAATAATTCTTTTTGCAAGCCAACGTGTTTAAGCTGGGATATATTTATGTAAAGGAATCCATGTTTCACTGTGCTTTAAATAAAGAAATAATGTCATTTTCTCTCCTCTTTGTCCTCTCTAACACACTCTCTCCATGGAGTTTTCTCTTTTCCTCTCTCTTTCTGGACCATAAATTTTTCTCTTGCTCTAAGTGGATCCTGGGCGTGTGTCCCAGCCCCACTGCCTTTCTCCCAGGGTATTTATGAAGTCTTTGTACTTGTTTATCATACCATGACATGGCCTGCATGACAAAGCAAATCAGTCCTCTATATTAATGGAATTTCAATGTGATATACTACAGCCATCCATTTCTGTGTCTAAACAGACTGTTTGACCCCACTGGGAGAAAGAAGGAATTTATCTATCTAAGCGCCTCTCATCAGCTGCTTTTACGCACAAGCGGTGGCTTTTTGGCATCCATATATAGGTCTCCATTACATGGATGTTCTGTAATGATTCTATTGTGCTCTATTATGCTGCAGTGGTTGTGGGATTTGGCACCTGGTGCACCAGGTGCACAACGCCTTCATGTCTTCTCGCTAAAATGGAAATCCTGCTAGAGCACTGCTGTTCAGTGTCATCGTTTGAATAAAAAATATATATATATAAAGCACTGCACTGCAGTGTTCAAGGTTGTAACACTCTTTCTTATTGAATGTTGTGCTATGGAGTTTTTTTTTTCTTCTTCTGCTAGCATTTATTGGCAGCATTATTTTTTATGATAAGGCTGGATTCGTTTTTGGCCACTTCTGTGCAGCGAGTACACACTCTGAACAAAAGAACGACATATCAACCTGTAATGTTGTTATTGGTAATGTCCCGTTTCACACACACAGCAATATTAGCATTCATTTTGACTTGCGCTCCTGGCCACCTGAGATACACAAGATGAATATGCTAATGTGCTACTTCAGTCTCTGGACTAAAGGACTATCTGACTATGTGTTTATCAGCCCTTGTTCTATCAAAGTAACCTGAGCTGGAAATGAGACCGGTGAGGCTGAAACAAAATTGTATGCTAAAGTATTTCGGATACTTTCGCATTCAAGAAAAAAAAATAAGACAACAACCAACAGTCAGTTTTTCAATAGCACAAAGGTGAGAGAGTCATCAAATATAAAATAGATTCTTTTTTTTATTGTATTGAAACTCCACATCACATGCCCAGGTATGTATCAAGTTGACAGGTGAATAACAAGCGAAGGTTCACTGCCTGTTCTTTCTCTGTCTGCCGATTTGTTTTAGACCCTGACAGCACCTCCCTTTACATAATGCTAAGCAAAACATTTTGAAGTTAAATGCACAGTCAGCCAAGTTACATCTTCTGTGTCTAAGGCGAGGCGGTGTCAGTAGAGTGCAAAGGCATTAGTTCATGAGTTTATCAAACCAAAAGTATTTGCCCCGTAGATGAGGACATTCACTGAGTGTCATCATTGAATCTCCTGCCCTTTGGTTTCAAATGAAGTATTTGCTTCACTTTAGGAGTCGAATAATACCTCAGATGTAAAGTCATGTTCATGTGCAACATAACAGCAAGCAGACATTAGGGTAATGTTGCTGAGCTGGCATTTTGGCAGGCCACCCGCTATCTGTTCTGGATTGCGTTTATAAAAAAAAAAAAACAAAAAAAAAAGAAAAAACAAAAAAGAAAAGAGGCGTTCAGGCGTCAGCCACTGTGTAAGTCTGGGTTTACACTGAGAGAGGCACAATAGAAACTCTCTCTGCATTCAACATCTTCACTGTGCAGATTGCAGTCTCTTGCAGATCCAAAGTGACCCATGTACGGTGCAATTAAAGCTTTGTTGGTAGAACTACTTCATACAAACAACCTAAAATACACCGACTCACAATGTTACACTCTATTTCTAAAAACCAGTGAAATTGGCTCAAAAGAAAACTGAATTGCCTTGTAGTTTCTCCATGAAGCCTCAAAGGTAAACACTGGCTTAGGCAAGTCAATATTTACTGCATGTGAGACCTTTATTTCAACAGGCCGGGCACAGCGGGGCCAAGACTTGACTCCTCATATTATCTGGAGCCTGTTTCTGTGTTGTTTAGCTCTTGAGTACTGTATTGCTCCCAACTCTTGAACCCAGGTCACACACATGCAGGCATCTTCTATTTGCCTCTTTTGACAAATGCTGATCAAGATGAGAGATTGTCACCTAGCAACCACAGTCAACAGAGGCCAGTATCTGAAGAGCAGAGTGTAACTGCCAGAAGTGGCTTTTTACATTTGCCATTTACACACACACAATTTCCATCCATTGGCTTTGTATGTAATATGTTAGCTGTGTTATCATTGGCTCCGGGCACAAGAACCCCTGATGACAAATATGGTTGCACAATCAGATTGTAACAGGATGGATATAAACTGTGTCCAAGTAAAGCATGCAAACTTGGAGTCTGCGTACAGTCGACTGTGGCACTGGGGAGATTTTTCCGATACGTCAGTGTGATTTCTGTCAGGGGATTTAACCATCTTAAAAGCCAATTAGAGATGCTGGCGGTTTTATTTTCATTGAATCCAAATCTTTCAGTTTCATCAAAGTTTCCCATATGCTTGCTCAGCATTAGTAACAGATGTCACTAACTGAGAGCGCAGAGAGCCTGATGATGTGACCAGGGGCAGATGTAGCATGTTACAACTTCCTGAATATAATGACCCCGGCTTAAATGTCATTATCTTAACTCTCTGTGGCATTTTGCTCTCATCGGTTTACAATATGAGCGCAGAGCATTTTACCTTGCACTGGCCTTTAAACAGCGAGAGGGTGACAAGATTTTATTACCATTATGTGAAACTGAGGCTTTCAGTAGTCACACTGTGTTTCATCAAGCCATGTTTGCTGCCAGGAAGGCCAAAGGAGAATCATTTGCCAGAGCAAAAAAGCAATTGCATGCCTGTCAACTTAAAGGATAAGGCTGGTGTTACTCTTTATTTTTCCTGCTTCCAACACATTCCGTCAAAAGACCGAAACCAACAGCGTGTTAGCCCGGGTCTTTCCAGCCCCATCTGTGGCCACAACAAGACGTCACATAAGACGTCAATCTTTCAAAACATCGCAAATCATTTTTTTATTTCAAAAAGTCTCAGTGACGCCCTATGACAGTAGGGTATTGTAGTTTTTTATCATATGTGTATTTAGAAAAAGAATACAAACAGGAGCACTTCTGGTGTCCCAGGAAAACCACTGAAAATGTAAAGGGAAGAATATACCAAACTACAGGAAGAAGTGATGCCACACACCTTTGTAAGGATTATGTTATGGTTAAGAGACTAGTGGGGTCAGTTGAAGCAGAACTACTGAAGGCACAATCCTGAATACTGGACAAGATGGAGACCTGCAGCTCATTGATCAGAAACAGACATCAGTGTCCTCTGTTAACATCCCTCCTCCTAACGCTGACTTAGTCACATATACATCATCACCTGACTTCCTCTACCTCTCCCATCACAGTTATTACATCCCATGGATGTTTGTTTGCTTATGTAATCAAATCATCATCACTAAATCTGTGGCACCACCTCATGCTGTTACACTTTCTCCCTTCCTAGCTCATCTGGTTGTCAGCTGCTCCCTCGGTCTCTTTCTCATCACACTAAAATGACCTCTACTGCCTTTTGTCCCACACTCTCATCCTCCCTCTCCCACTATCTGTATCTGCAAGGCAGTTGGTCCTCTGCACAGCCTTGTGTAATTTTTGCCTCCCTGTGGATACAGAAATGCTCTGCTTCATGAGAACTGGAGAGCTTTACACGTGGAGCTCTTTGTTTAAACATGTTCGATGTGCAATTATGTTGGATCATTTGTTCTTGTTTCGTGGGTGGTAAGTAGGTGTGTCGTTAGGCTAATTATAGATGTGGGTGATCAGAGGTTGGGGGCACGACAGGGTCTCATGGCATGGGAGTCTGAAAAAAGGCAGATAAATGGTGTAGGTGCATCGTGCGTACGTTCAGATGAGAGTTGGGTTTTTGTTCTAATGCTGCAGAGAGTAATTGCTGAGACTTTGAGAATCCACTCCGTCTCTCCTATGTCCTAATTTCCCAATCTGTCATTGCTCTACCTCGTTCCAGCTCTGGCTTTTCTTTTCTCAGCAGTCCCTGTCTCCACTGGCCTTTTGGCCTGGTGTGTCTGTCACATAGAGAGGGAACAACTATGAGGCCAAGAGGCTCCATCCTCGGGGATGTTAAACTTTTCTCAGCCTAACAAAGGCCGCTGGTGTCAGGAAGTACTGTGGCTATTCAGTTTCTGTGACACCCGGGCTTTTACAGGGGGACTGTTATGAAGAAGATACTCAACAATGGCCACATCACAGCTTGTCTGAAAGCTCTCTGGGGTAACGTGTAGGTCAGGCCTGAACTGAACTACACACTGACAGTGACAAAGCGACACCAGCCATGTTTCTATAGTAACAACTTTTTTTTTTTTAAGATAACTGGGGGGGATTCACACTTTCATCACAGACAGACATTATAACAGACTATACATTCAACATGCTTTGTGTTCAACACCCACCATCTTTGAAATCTACTGAACACAGTATTTCTCACGCTGGCCGATAGCATCACACTGTTAAAACAAACTGCACTTATAAGTCCTCTGGCAATTTTTAAGGCCACTAGTTTGTACATTACAAACTAATGAAACTAATGTTCCACACATTCAGTCAGCTCATTCTCTACTGAACTTTTCCATCATGCACAGTCACACTGGTGATATAACAGAAGAAATTTGGGGTTCAGTACTTTCCCATGAAGACATCTTGCCAGGAATCGAACCACTGACATTCTGATCAGCGGATGACCTACTCCACCTCCCATCCTGTCTTGATTACGCATCATTCTTTAAAGGAATAGTTCCACAATTTTAGACCAGATTATTGATTCTACTGTCAGGTCTGATAAATGTGAAGCAATGGGCAGCAACTGCTTAACTTAGATTAGAAATCGCTGCCCTGCCTCTGTCCAGAGATATCAAAGTCTGCCCTGCCAGCCTGTCTACAACTCACTTTGAAAAAACAACTGGAGAGTAAAAACAAAGGGCTCTGGTCTTTCTTAATTGGGCTGTCTTTTGGCTGGAGACACAGCAAATGTACTGTCTCTGTGGGTTGTGGACAGAGTGTTTGAGGTACTGGTGGACAGGTTTTGTGAGCTTCAGTCACAGCCAGGCTAGCTCTTTTCTCCGTTCACAGATTGTTAAGGAGTTGGTTTTGAAAACGTGCCTTCAGCTTCGGTCAGTCAGATAATCTGTGAAAAAGTTGTTTTCCTCTGACAGATGAAAGAGGTATGTTTGCTGCTGTGGGCATCATTCAGCAGCTCCAGTCTTACTCTCTACAATGAAAACATTACATACATCAGCTCCCTCCTCTCTTCTCTTAAACCATCACTCACTACGACCCTGTTAACCAACTACAACACTACAGCATCAGGTTCGCGCCACTCATGTTGCCGTGGTGGCATTTAACGGCTAACCACTGACACGGTTCAGAGAGAGGAAACTACGACCACACCGTCTGCTGCGCCTGCAGTAAAATGCTAGGCAGCATATTTAATTGCATGTCTGTCTACTTCTTGACAGTGTCTTTATATGTCTGTAATAATAGGCTATTTGTTATCATTAGGCATTTGGATGATGTGGAATGTGCTCGGCAGAACGCTGTTAAATGAGATCGGAATCATCGGGAATGGGAAAAGCCTTGACTGAAGCTCTGCCGTGGACTGAGGGATGGTTTCCTCTGCACAGTGGTACTCTGTATCTTCGTCTTCGGCATCTTTTTATTTGTTGGTGATTAAACTTAAATGGTCTCAGACTTTTTGGAACCCAGAATCCTCGCAGACAGTATTTTTCCACAGGAGATCATTATGTTTTCATCTCATCTATGTTTTGACTCCAGATTTCATCAGATTAAAAAAAAGAAAAGAAGATGAATAATTCTAAACTATGCATTACAGCTGAAAAGCCCTGTCATCTCTAATTACACAGTATGCACAGCGTATATCTGCAGCCACTTGGTGCTATTGCTAACTAAGAGAGACAGGGACACAGCCTGTGGAAAAAAGGACAAGGTGAATCATTGTGAGGCAGCAGGTGAAGTTGTTTCTCTGTGTGGACAGAACAGGTGGGACTCTACACTTAGCTTGTGCCAGTGCTGTAATGCTTTAATCCTGAACACAGCCACAAATCACCATCACTAACATCATTTCTGACGTCACTGTGAAATGAATGTAGTAACTGTAAGTGATGACACCAGGTCTCTACACCAGCAAGTTCCTGTCAGAGCTGGATCGAACAGCTGCTGGAAATCATCCTTAGAGGTTAGTTTAGTTTTCAGAGACGAGTATGAGTTATCAGATCCCTAAAGATGACTCAGCATTATGACTAACTGTAAAACTATTTGAAATGCTCCCTGAATATGTTTTTTTTTTTTTTTAAATCTAATTGCGTCATTAAAAGGTGCTGACATAGCCTTTATTTGAGGACATTCTTTGAACTGGATGTTGTAACCTTCATTGCAAAACACGTTGCTATTATGTGAAAATGATAAATATATAACCAACATTACATAAAAGCACATGAGTTGTCAATTGTGCATTTCCTCACACCCAGCACCCTGTTGTCACGGCAATGTTAGATGTAAATAATGTTGGCTTGATAATCACACGGCTTGGAACTTGCTGACTGACACAGTCATTATGGTCTGGTTATGTCTCTTACTTAAGCACTTACATAACTGAGTTTGACATGGTTTTCTTGTCTCTTTCATGTTGATGACCAAAACTCAGCTGTCAGTTAAGATGAGAAATACCATCACAATGTTCTCACTGGCACACTGTCCATGTGTTGGTCATGATTTAGAATAAAAGAATGAAATGATATGCTAGCACTGCTACAATGTGACCTCTGTCTTTTTGTTAGAAGCCCATCAGTCTCTTGTAGTCAAAGGCTCACAAAGGCAAACCACACCAATGCTTGATCCCCCCAAAGGGAGAAGGGCCCAATGGCCCCTCATGTTAACTTTTTTTTTTTTTTTTTACAATGACTAATCTTTGATGGACTTCAATGGGCCTCTGTGCCTGAGGCCCCCACAATGCAGCATCGTCACATGTATAACATGAGATTACCTTTTCAGAATGGTACATGGAGAGGAAAGACTGGCTAATGATTTGTCATGACATCCAAACAGCTAGCAGGTAGCTAGCTGTTTGGAGGCCAATGAGCAATAGCAACCCTTTGATGTGTCCATGGAAACAAAATGCATGTAGAATTCATAAAGTAGTAGTATTAGTAGTAGTCACACTTGGCCGTTCCCACAGCTCCAGAGTTTCAGGATAATAATATCAAGCCTATTGAAAAAGAGTATATTATTATGTTAATGGTGTTATACCAGTAAGTATGTGGCATTTCTTAAAGACAAAGGTCTATACAGTACATTGACAGAGATATATTTGTGGTTTTAAGAAGAGTGTAGTCTTACATCTCCGCTCTCAGACTTCTTTCAGCTCAAGTAACAACAGGTCAGTAAACCAATCAAGACACTCCAAGCCTCACCTGCGATTGGTTGACGGTTTTCTGAGTGATTCAGATTTCAAACCCTCAGAGAAACTCAAATCATTTACAGGTATCAAATTTAAAAAGACAGAGCAAGGATGAAATCCTGATGGAAATATTCAGCTTGAAACTGAAATCATGGGCGTTGAGCATTTTATGAGTCAATAGAGCTGAGTGCAGGCCGCTGTAAGTATACTCATCACGTTTAACAACATCCATACACGCACAGAGCTTCTGAACAACTTGATTACACCAGGGAAACACTGTCAGTATCAGGTTCACTGGTTCTCAAGGTACAGAAGTCTCTCTCCGACTGTCTGCTGTGTAACTCAGCTCGTATTATTCTGCCATTTCAGGAACACATTATCACCATACTCAAGTCTCCAGAGAAAAAAAGTGTCAGATTCCCATTGCTACAGCTATTCACCTAGAGAAGGTGTGGAGATGTGCAGTGACTGACAGCCAACAATAAGAAGTCAGCAGAGGCTCCAGTGTAAGAACATCCCAGGTCCTCTGGTTTGTATGTTGCATTGTCCTTGGATATCAAACTGACCCCTCACACTCCCCCAATGTATCACAGGTGTGTGTGTGTGTGTTAGAATGCACCTTGAGTGGTCAGTAAATTCTACCAGTTCAGTCCATTTACTATTTTAACTTCACCAGCTGTCCTGAACACATGAAAACAGCTGTCCCATGGTTCCATCTGTCATAGCAGCCAATGGATGAGTTGCTTCAGTGCATGTGTTGTTACAGGGCTGCTTTGGTGACACACCTGAAAATGATTCCTCATCCTTGTTTTTTTTTTTTTCCAAACAGTATCGACAATTTAAAAAAAAGTCAGAGCGGGAGAGAGCAACGTCTGTGTTTACAACTGTGTCTCAGGTATCTCCTCTGCAGCTATGCGCCCGTGGCAGACAGAGGAGGCAGGGCATGACAGAAGAAGAATAAGCTGGGGTGGATCGGACATCACTCATCAACCACAGGTATTTCTATTAATATCCTCCAATGGTGTCGCCCTCAGCCAGAGAGCAGTTGAACAGTGGAGACATGTCAGACATTGTTTGGTCTGTCTTCCAGTGGGTTTCGGGGAATGTAGCGCACGAGGCGCACCTGGAGGCAAGACATGGATTTGTCTGACACTGTTTAGCTCAAGCAAAATTATCCACGCTGAACTGTGTGTGTTCTGGCTCAGATTCACAGCTCTCAGTGAACACTTTACCGTAACATCAACCAAGCAAACCAATCTCAACTAAACATGACCCCAGGAGGCTGTTGAGGTGAGGATTAAGAGTGCTCACTTGACACTTGTGAACTTTTATGTAAGTGGGTTGTGCAATTATTCAAGTTATTACTTTTAAAAACAAGGGGAAGGCATATCAAGAGAGAAACCAAACCACTGTTGACCCACAAATTAAAGCCTGGGTACACTCAGGAGGTTAAAGGTTTGTTGTTAGACTGAGAGACAAACAAGGATAAATAAAAAAAAGTTACCAAGTGCTGGGAAAAAAATATACATATCTAATATACAGACTGTATGTTCCTGTCTTATTCTTGTTTCAGCCTGACATGGAGCTTAGTGACCAACATCCAAGTCGATGCATTAGCCTACCTGTTTTCAAACACTTACTTGGGCAAATAGGATTAGGGCCCAATAGGGCCCAAACTGGCCATACCCGTACTGGGAATCAAACCTGTAGTCTCCTGTATAAAACTCAGTGGTGTGCTGAACAGGGTGGTGACCCCAAACCTAAGAGAGCGGCTCCGCAGATTCCAGCACACAACATCAGAGGTCTCTGTCCAGAGGAGTGCAGTCATAGGAGCAGCCAAGATACTGCACCCTCAAGGACCCTCAAGCAGAGGAGGATATATATATATATACTGTATACATATATACACACACACATAAATATATATTTGGGGTCACCACCCTGATATATATATATATATATATATATATGTATATATATGCTAATCAAACCCAGCCAGAATACATATGTATACATATTTCAGTCTTTTATTTATGTTTGGATTTAAGTCCCTGAAACGGCTCAGAGCTCTAGTTGGTTGTCGCCTTCTGAGGGAAGAAAGAAAAATTATGATGATTCAAATTCCATGCGCAGACACATGGCTGTGTTAAATTGATGTTAGATAACGACAGACTTAGTCTGCAATGACAACCGCTGCCTCAGGGCCCGTGAGCTGCATGGGGCCAGATCACAGAAACAGTCGGACGCCTGTTGGATGATGGATGTTTCATGAGCTAAGTATCAACATTCTTTGCTAATTTGCATTCTTTGGCTGCTGCGGTGTGTTTAGTGTTGCTGGAATTGTACAAACACAATCATAACCAGAACAAATTCAAGAAAAAAGTTTGCTCTCGCCCTCAGGTGTGAGAGCTTCAGGAAAAATCAAAAATGGATTAAGACCAACATGACTAATTTATACTGTAAACATTTTCATAACTGAGCTTTATTGTGGAGTCCAGGGTGAGGTCTGGTAACATGTATCATCATGTATCAGGTTCTAGGAACTATGCAACTACACTCACACAGTGTACCTGGACCCTTTAATTACGTTTCATGTCAGGTGAGTCCACACATCATCAAATTCTTCTCCATCAAGCAAGACTCATGTACAGTCTGTGCAACCATCTCCATACAGTTGTCATCACAGTATCTCTAACTCTGAATCAGTATGAGAGCAACTGAGGCATGCTTGCTCGGTCCTTTGTGACTTTTGAAGTTTAAAAGCATTGAACAAGTGCATCTCACCCAGATGAAGGTTACTTTCTTGATTTGCATGTTTCTGGGATGCAGTGCATGGAACTCTCAGGACCACTGCAGATATGAGATAACAATGTTTACATGTGTTGCCTTACATGTTGTCTTCGATTATTGTCACAGTCTGAGACAAACAGAGATCAACAGTAAAAACGAAATTGCACTTAGCACATTTATTGTGTCTGTTCTGTGACATCTCTTCTGCTTGTATAGGTCAACTGATAATTAATAAAACTTTTCTTCAATGATGATGATGATGATGATATGTGAAGATTTTCTTGTTTTCTCCTTTCTGGTGGACTGTTGGTTGGACAAAACAACATATCTGAAGACATGGCTTTGGACCAAACAATTCATCAGTACTTGTTTAGCCACAAATCGCAATTTATTTTAATGCTATTACTTGTATAGAATTTGTTCTCTTATTAAACCCTGACCATAAATCCAATAGAGGACAACTTTAAGCAATCAAATAAAAACAGCATTCCACAATACAATTCACTCCACATCTGCAGTAAAAGAGCAGGGTACTGTAGCTCTACCAGCTGCTGAAGGTGTATTTGGAGTCTACATCTCCTTCCAGTCAGTTTCCCTTAAAGCTCCATTCAGCTCCACTCAGTGTAAATCATTTTCAACACCTTTCATTTGAATAGAAACAAAGGTGGACAACAGCAGCGATGAGTGAATATTGTCCATGATCACCATGAATAAATAATGAGGTTGTCTCACCCCATCGTTAGCAGCGATGACTCATCAAATCTGTTCATGTGTGGATCAGTAATATTTCACCATGTGTGCATTTCACCTGTTCTAACCATCTCAGCTAAGCACAAATCTCATTAATCTCATATACACTGCACCATTTGGTCATTACAGTATCAGATAAGAACTGCACTATTCAAAGAAGGAAAAACTCATTGTGCACCAAACAGATGACAGGAGATGCCCACAGCTCTGCCATCTGTCATTACTAATTACCATGAGCCCAGAACAATGTCTCTAAAGCCGGGCCTCACCCCAACCTCCCAAAGACAAATAAGTTCGAGGAACAGGATATACAGCTGTGTCAGGTTGGCTCTAACCTGGAAATGTATATTGACTTTTAATTCATGCAAAAGGTCAGAGTCAACAGCACTGACAAGCAACATGTGTAGAAAGAAATATTGCTGTATTCTTACAAAAAGTGAAAACTGACATTGAATCTATCTGCTACCCAGTAAAAGTCCCAGTCTTAAGTACTTTTGCCTGGGTTGGCCCTGGACTGTACTTCAGTTCTTTCCGGGGCCCCGGTCCCAGTGGCTTCTACCAGGGCCATCAGTGCAGGTTTCGTGCATGGAATATGTAATGACTTGCTAACATTGGGCATACAGCTACCTGGTTGTCCTGCACTCTGACCTGCAGCCCCAAAATAAGTTAGGATGGTTCTGTGTTACCAGTGTATACAACACACTCCTGCACCCCTGTTCAGGTGATGATGTGATGACATTGCCTCCCGCAGTTGTGTGTCCTCTGCAAACGTGCAAACTTGTTCGACCGTGTAAAAGGAGTCGAGGAGTAAATCCACTAAATAAAAAATAATATACTATGTATATATATACTTACCATAACTTATACCTGCTCATTTTTGTGTATAAAGGGTAAAGAATATGATGAGAAAACTTGTGAGACACCAACTCTAGGAGAAAGAATGAGTCTTTGTGTGGGATAAGGTGAGAGCATAATGAGTTGATGATGAACATACGTGCAGCGATGTACTGTACAGTTTATACTCAGTGAGGTGTGATGTCAGAAGTGTAGCTTTAACAGGTGGTAATGGTATCCCTCATAAACCTTGGCTTCAGCCAAGATTCCTCACAGATGCACAGAAGGAGAGGGAGGAGGAGGGCGTGCTATGCATGTGTATGCTGTATATGTGTGGGTGTGAGTCTGAGAGAGAGAGAGGGATGAGTAGGAAAAAAAGGAGTTAATATACATTGGGCACGGCCCAAATCACTACGCGGCTATAGTTACAGTGTGCCTCGGGCTGTTGCTGGGCTGAATCCATATTGTTAGAGCTGTCAGTCACAAGGAAAATGTGCATGCCAAGAAGGAAAAAGCTGGCCTTCTAAATAAAGATGGATGTTTTCTTGGCGTGTGTCCCAACAGAGGCTTTACGCTGGTGTGTTCTCTCTCACCTGGGGACAGAAAGGATTATGTCAGTGCCAAACTGGCTTTTCGTGACGTGCTCAGAGAACATGACAAAAAATAGGTAGCAGATGTCCATTAGTGGTGTTTCTGTATTGCAATAGTAATAAAAAGAAGTTTGAAAATGATCCTCTTGATGTCACTTAATGAAAATCAGGAAAAAAAAAACCCAAACATTGTAAAAACCATTGAAAAACTGTCTTAATGTAGTTCTCTCCTCTCTCAGGCTTCTCTCTGGAACTCCATTAACAACAGTTCAGTGGACCAGTCAGAACAGGGTGACTGAGGAAACCAAGTCCTTAATGGTTGGTTGGATGCTGGGTTCGGGTGGGTGGGGCTTCAGGCATGACTGGCGGCTGCTTTTTTTTTTTTTTTTTTGTGTGTGTAACTCACTTACAGACGTCCTTTAAAGCTTGGTTTGAATGCAGGCTGTGCTCACTTCTCTGTGAACTGAGCAGTTTGATGCTTTCACAGCATCAGTACAGAACACAAACCTGATTTATAAAAAGATATGGACATTTTTCATCACATACTTTTTCTTTTTTCCTGTATGGCACCTTTAATTAAAACTTGTCACTTTGGACAAAAACGAAGGTAATGTAATGACAACATGGAAGTTTCTTTCTTGAATCTGGGACAGGAGGTCTTGGCTTGGCACTTGATATTTAAAAAAGTCTAAATTCTCATCATTATTTTGACCAAATGGCTCTTACACAAAGCTCTTAATTTTTCAAAACCTCACTTAAAGATGTTTTGACATGCATAAGCTCTACCCAAGAGTTTCATGGAATATTCGCCCCACTCTGCAATGAAAGCAGTACATCACAACTTGTTAATGCCTGTCTAATATTGAGAGCAACCCTCTCCCTCTCTCTCTGTCTCTGTCTCCATCCCTGTCTTTGTCTTTCTCTCCCGCCTGCAAAACATGAAAGGCACATGCTGCAGGTGCTGTTTGACAAGTGCAACTAGTCGGAGCCATTCGTCTCTCAATGTGTTTTTACAAGATCACAAATCTCCCCTAAGCTCTCTGCATTTGTGTGTGCGTGTGTGTGTTTAAGTCAGCGTGCAGCCTGGGTGTGTGTGTGTATGTGTGTGTGTGTGTGTGTGTGTGTGTGTGTGTGCTCACATGCATGCGTGACTAATGTGGACTGTTCACTGACTCTCAAATGAAAAGTTATTAAGTTTGATCAGCAGTTTCTAATCCAAGTGTCACAGGGTTCATGTGGGTAAAACATTACAGGTGATCTGTCACGTTCAACTTCACACTTATCATAATGAATTCTTTTAATGGACACCTTTAAACTGCACCTGCAGGTATATCACCAGGGCTGATATGAAGACAGCAGAAAATGCTTATGTTGGTGGTGTTTGCATGATGCAGCACATTCCTAGTGGGAGACACTGACCAGTGAGTGTGATTTTAAATGCATTGTTTCTCATTTTTAGAGCATGAAACAGTGACTGACATTATGTGTCGTGTAAGATATGTGGGCTCCTCTACTGCTCTGGATTAGCCATGGATGTTCATACTCGATGTGCACGGTGGATTTGACAAAGATCTAGGACACAACACTCAACCAAATGCTCCTCTTGTATTAGCTTGTGTTTTTTCAGCTGGGGAGACCACAGTGAAACTTAACCCCAGCGCACCTGGAATCCTTCTCCAATTCAAAGATCCCCACGGAGCAACCACTCTGTCCTATAGGAGACCAGGCAACTGATTTCAAATAGATTTTCAATTTTGAAAAAAATTCCACCGCCGGTCATGAGTGTGCATTTTTACAGTCGCAAAGTCTGCTTGCTGTTGATGATTCATTTTTCTCGAGCTGCTCTGATTTACATGAATGTCGTGTGTGGGTCACGTCTCCACTACTATACATATCATCGACTATAAACACAACATCTGTGAAACACATCCAGAAGCACTCTCACCATACACTCATTCTATATTATTTCAGTGCTGTTTCCCTGACCAGTGAGAGAAGCATCTTGTTCTGTATTTGATAGACTCCGGATGGAACAATCAACCAAAACAAAATAGTGAAGTCCATACATTACAGGTTGGTTTCACTGCAATACAAAACTTCCAATATGAACCTATATTCATAAAGCTTCATATACCTTAAACTACTTTTCTCAAGCTTAAATTACATTTCTTGAATTGTGTCTTATACTGTAGTGATCAAGTAAATGGCCTGTATGAACACAATCTCTCATCATCTGATATCCTGCCTCTGTAATTGAAATGACAAGCTTAATGAGCTGTTGAACTGGTGTCAATTTGTCTTCCTCCCTCGAGCCATAACTGCTGGTACAACGTGTTGTTGCCCAATGTTGTAACCAAAAACAAAACTGTCTACACACTAAACCAAAAGTATTTGTGTTGTGAAGGCTCCGTAGATGTATAGAAACACGAGTAGAATGTAAATGTGCGGGGAAAGAACAGCGACAACGATGCAAAACTGCATTTTCGTGCCTGCACAGGACTCACATCCCACAGATTTTACTGTACTGCCAACGTCTGGCAGCCTTTTACCTTCCAGCTCACATGATGTACTGTCACCGGGTACAAGGCGGTCACGCAGCTGACACCGAGCTGACACATCATAATTAATTGCGTGCGTTCTCATTATGCAGGGCGATTAAATGATTCACCGCCCACACACAGCCGCAGCGGCATCCACATCACAATCAGAGATGGAATGATTCATTTGAAGAAAATAACAAGGAGGCCCAGGAATGTCACATATTAAAAATTCAGGGGTTCAACTCGAAGGTTTACTTGTCTCGGGCAGGACATGTTCACTTTTCATGAGAACTGTTACACAAAGATGCTCATGCTGTAAAGTAAAGTAATTTCCACTCATTTCCTGTAGGTGGTGCAAATGCTGATGTCGCTTTTCTTATTTGTAGGTGTTGATATGAGTGATTTTACATCAGCAGGTCAAAGGTCAGAAACACACTGGCTACATATGTGTGTGTGGCAGCTTGGTTGTCATGTTAACAGAAGGTAGACTGGACAAACTGCTTGAGATTCAGCTTTTCAGGTATTATTCATACGTGACACATGTGGTTCCTAGAAACAACAGACAAGGAAAACATCTATTAACGATGTCGCTGTCGAGGAGCGATATATAAAACTGACACCACTCAGTGGAAAATTATGAATATCAAATTTTGAAAACATTTTTCTCAAAAATAAAGACAGATAATCAACAGTGAATAAAATCCACTTTGGAGTAAACTGAAATATCCTGGGAGCCAGTGAAGGGAGGCTAAAACCAAATGAAACACATGCACATTGACAAATAATAATAATAATGATAAGAATCCGATCTATCCATCTTATTGTTTTAATGTCTTAATCATGCAACTAATCAACTGCTCGGTAAGTGTTCACACCAGCACATGCACGCCCAGTGTACCTGAATGGCCATTAATAACTATTCTTGGGTTTGTTAGCATGAAAGGAGATTATTTCAGCTACCGAGCTAAAACACACTTCATGGAGATTGATTTCTCTAAAAACATTGTTTTATATGGAGCACACTGGACTGAAACCACTGGCATATCTGTTTTTAATGAGGTATGTGCATCCTGACACCGTGTCCTTGTGTTAATTTGACATTTTAACACTGTAGCATACTTTCACCCAATGAAAACCAATGCAAAGTCCTTCATTTTTTTCCCAGTTTTACTATGTTGAGAGGCAATAAAAGAATCTCCTATGAAGAGCAGAAATAGGAAACTGGCCTGTCAGTCTCAGAGCTATAAGATTTAAGGGACTGTCTTCTGCAAAACTCATGACTGGGACTCTGTGTAAGCACACTGACAGATTTATGCATACAGATTCTTTTCATCAGATTTATAAAGCTGTGCAAATGCCTGGTTCTGCTTTATAAATATCAGTCATTATGGAACTGGGCACACATGCATTAGACTAATTTCCACTCCTACAGTGAGCCATAAATAGATGTAGACTTGCCATTAATCAGCATTGTGTGTCACTATTTCCACCATTCATTAGATTTGGAAGTGAAGACAACATGGACGTGGAATTTTTGTAATTGCACCATACAGTATCAGCAAGGTTTTCCCACGGTGCTTGGGCAGCTGTCATGCATGATCATGATGGATGTGGCCACTCATAAACATAATTAATCACACATAACTGCAAACCGTCATTGGCAATGATATCACAGCCATCATTATCACACATCAGAGATAACCAGTCATTTGCAGTGCTCATGTTGAAACAGGGATAAAATGAAAAGAATGGTTATCTCTTGCCATCAAAGGGCACATCCCACTCTGCCACTCTTTGACCTCCACTGGCTGCCAGTGGCTGCACAAATCAAATTCAAGTCAAATTCGAGTGCCTTCAGAATGATTTCATACTGCACCCATCATCTTAGTCATCCAGCTTTATGTTCCTGCAGGCACAGTCTTCATGAGAAGGAGACATGACCTTCTGTCCACACTGAGCAACCTCAGCCCAGACTGGCTTCATCTTTGGTTCCCTGAAGCTCAAAGTGGATGCTGAGAACAGGGGCGTCCCTCTGTATCTGTATAAGACTCATCTCTCCAGAGAGCATCTCCAGCCTCTTCACAAAACCAACATGCCCAATGAAGAAACTTTTAGTACATTTCTTTACCTTACCCTCACACTCAATGAATAGATGTGGTACTTTGTGCTTACCTCAACATCTCATAGACACACACAGATACAACATCTTAACCGAGCATGTGAATATACTGATAACGCTCATGAACACCGCGCTGTTGAAACTACATGCATGACCTAAACACTGCACGTTTGAGGAGGTGACTTTATTTGATAAGTGAAGCAGAAGTGGTTATTCTAAGCAAAGTGAACAAATGGGCTGCTCATTGTACATGCAGTGCAAAACATTTCCAGGAATAGACATCAGAGGGTTACTGTACTGTGTATAAGAGTGAGGGCAGTGTGACTTTCCTATAAGCACTCCCATAGGGCCGGCCGCAGTCTAAATGTATTTTAAAGCTATTGCTGCCCTCTTGGGAACACACAGGGTGCTGTGTGCACCTCAGTTAATCCATTATTCTTTGTCAAGCCCATTTACCTCAGTTTGTCATCTGAGATAATATCTGTTGAGAGATGGGTTTTGAGGGGCAGGGGGATGGAGTTGCATCAGTCACCCTACCACCACCATCACCACCACCGCCCTTCTCCATAATGACAGGTGCACAGTTGACCTTTCTCTGCACAATTTGGGATCAGATTGCGCTGTTCCAGCCTGCCGTATCTTTACACTATGTGTTTAACCCTGTTAAACATTTCTATCATGTTCATGGCAATCCAGGTTTTGCATTACACCAACTGCAGCAGATATACAATGGTATCCTTTACTCGGAGATTAGGAAGCGGGTTTTAGTGATTTACCTCAAGCTCGTTTTATTCATACAACACAAGGCAGTCTTTTCTGTGCACTGTAGCAAAGAATGACTGTGGTTGACCATGATTAGGTGACTTGATCTTTGTACTGTGGACAAATTGAGAGCTTACAGTAAGGACTCTGTGTTTCTAATTGTAATTGGATGTTGCTCTTTCTTTAAAATGTCGACTTAAAAATACAGCATTTCCTAAAATTAGAAGCAAAAATCACAAAGTAAACTCTGCCAATATGAGGTCACTAAAGATATCCTGCAAGCATGTATTAATAGCTTCCATTGCCCGTCTCTCTAGGACTTTATGGTTGTTTATTCTTAACTGTTTAGAAAAGTGGTGTGCAGCAACAGCCAAGCACTGCCATTTAATTAGTCCATTTCATGGGCGTCTGACGTGCTGATAAAACTCTCCAAACAAATGGCCAGAGTGTCTCCAGGAGCCTGACTGTGTAATTGAGGGTTGTTTTTTTTTAATGCAACCCACTTGGCAAAGGCACACAGTCAGTTCTCTCTCCCACACACATGCACACACAAGGGTAGAGACTATAGAGCCTATATGTTTTGAGTTAACATCCATTTTTGCTTCCATTCTGCAGGATCAAATGGAGGAAACAGAACGTCCAGCTGATTCAATTTGGAGAACATTTGTTTCAAGCTTCTGTTTCTCTCATCAAAGTTTCTTGCACTGTGTTTGTGGAAGAAACTCTATCTCCAAATGTCCTGTGATGTTAACCAAGGTTTTCTTTTCAGCATTTAAGTCTTGAATTTCACCACTTTCTGGCAAAAACTCTCAAGGACGTCTGCCTTGACCTTAGTCATCCATTGGACAACGTCTGACTGTGCGCCACGAAGCTGATATGCAGTTGATTTGCTCAGGCTTACTGCTAGAGCTCAACTGATGTGAAAACTGGTTAAATTTTAGCACGAAGCCTTTTCATCCATTCCTTTCATCCATTCACACAGAGTACTGAAAAAAGAGTGAATCTTTTCTTAGAGCATCCACAGACTTACACAATGCACTGCATACACACACTCCATCTTGTGGCATCCACAGACTACAACTGGACAGATTTTCCACTGAACCCTGCTGAGTGACAGCTGATGACAGTCACAGCAGCTGAAGTGGCGGTGAGTCACATCAGATGCTACTTGTATTTCTGTAACATCCACATATGGAAACAAAGAAGAAAATTATTTGATTGTTGTCATGATTATTATCATTTTCATTTGCATCTTACAAAGCACCACCTACACAGATGATTTATTTTGCTACTGACTTTTCATGACTACTTTTGGTGAGCCTATTAGGAGGGAGAAGTAGGATCTATATGGTTCTGATGAGTTGGTCAAGTTTGGTGACCTCAAAAAATTCCAGCATCCACCCATGTTGAACTGCATGGTTAATAAGTTAATAAATACTCTGTATGTGGGTGTGGGGTCTTTAAGAGGTTTAGAGTTTCTTGTTTTGTTTTCTGATTAAAATGTGTCATTATTAAAAAAAAAAAAAAAAATCAGAATTTGCCATTTGTCATCTGTGATTGGTTCCCAAGATTCAAGAGGGCGGGTCTTACAGTATGAGTCTGCCAAGGACCAGACCCCAGACAGGAGTTTCTATATGCATGAAAGTGGCATGCTGCAGCTGAATGGAAAGAGCAGTATTCAGTATACAAGACTGTGTTAGAGGCAACGAACAATCTGAAAGAGAGAGATGGCAACAAAAACCAAGGACCAAGGACTGTGTCGTGAATTCTTCAGTGTGTACAAATGGAGCACTCCTTCAGCACGGGTTTAAAAACTAACAAAGAGTGAAATTGAATAATATAACTTGAAGAAGTTCAAATGAGCTTTTTCAAAAAATAATCAGCACCCGAAGAACTCAAAACAAATGAGACACCAAAAACCCTTCACAAGGTGAAATGTAATACAGTAATACATAAAAAGGGGCTTCAGTGCAAACACGGATGATGTTCACCCAGACATGTGAACAATGACACGTGATATCTTGTAAAAACACATACATGAGAACACTATGTGTTTCCAGCTCTTTGTGTGACTTTTTTTTTTTTTTTTTACATATTTGTTTCTGTAGGCTTACGTCCTAGGAAGCAGAGAAGAGAGAGGATATCAGGAGATCAAAGTGAAAGAGAGAGAAAGAAGGGGAGGATGGTAATAGCTACAGTAGACCAAGTAAAAAATAGTAAGATCGAAAGAAAGAGGCACTGCAGTCCTGAATCAGAGGTATCGTATTCAGCCTAGTCTTGACAGAGACTCCTCTCTAAGTTGAATAGGCCCATTGTTTGGACAAGGCCTCCATGACACAGGCCATTTCATTACAGAATGAGCCCAGGCACAGGGAGTAGATGGTGGCTGCAATGAACCCCCCCCCCCCCCCACCCCACCACCACCACTCACACACACACAACACACACACACAACCTCCCCTCTTTTGTCAAAGAGCTCCATTCTCTCTCCCGCAGGGCTACCTGCATGAGTAGGAAGACAGCCATAGGGGCGACGCACTCTCAAAAACAAACAGGCACCCTCCATCACAGCCTCAGACAGAGGGAATCTGTCTTTCGGTGAAAAGACGAAGGTAACTTAATAGTCTCTGATGTAATATGCCATGTCTCTCCTGTGACTGAGGTACATGTCACAGTGTCACCATTTCTTTGTCTTTGTTTTTCTTCTCCACTCACGCACAAACATTAAGTGCACTTAGTAACATTAAAGCGTTTGAATCATATCCTGCAGGTATGGCAGCCTGAAATGATAAATGTCAGTATGGTACTAGAAGAGTTATTGGTGGCTAAAGGTCTGTGATTTCAATCATCACTGCTTGTTCCAACTCAGAATCACTGCACTTTGTTCTGGAGCTGCATCAGAGCATCACAGGTTAACATAGTGTGTTTTAGATTGACATTTATTTAAGTGTGAACGTTTACAACCTCTTCTCAGTTCAACTCCAAGTGTTCAACTTTTGTTAGGTTAGTTGATAATAATAAGTTTGAGATTTTACACAAATATGTTTCAGGCAGAGTCATGTCCTCACTGCCATTCATGTGACTGACCTTTGAGCTGAGGTGTCTGGAGTCTGGCAGAGAAGATGCACTGTGTGGTGCTAGGCTTTTAGAACTGATCTGTAACCAGTACTCAAGCTTTTGATTTCCCTGTGTGCACATCACAGATGATGAGCTAAGGTACACAAAATATGGATCCAGTGAACAACTGGCTATAAAACAAGCAGCTAGGTGTTTGGGATTGAACAGGCTGAGGAGGGAATAAAATTCAACAGTGATCATTTTAAGCACTTATAAAAATGCCAAAAAAAAGAAAGAAAAGAAAAAAAAGAGGAAACATGAGCCACAGCTCACGGCTCAGTATATGGAGGTGAAATCAGGATATTCAAACTCTCACTGTGAATAAATAAGAGAAAGAACTGAACCTTTGAGGAGCAGAGAGCTGGAGAGTCCAGAGTAGAGGTTATTGTAGTTGTGTTGCACCATTCACTTTTATTCATTACCCTCTTCTGGCACAAGACAAATGGACCACGAACAGGCAGTTTACACAGATATGAGCCTGGAATCAATGGCACTGATACACCTCTTGAATAAACTGTGTGAACAAACAAACTGGAAAGGTTGCTAACTGTTAAATGGAAAACTAGCCAACTCACAGAGCTTTTCCCTCTCTTCTGTAACTCATGCATGCATGTTTCATGCACACTGTCCAATCCTGAATAGCACACACAACACAACACTACAAAGAAAAAAGGATGAAGTTCAAGCAGCTATTGTGACTGACAAGCAGGAGCATATTAGCTTTGCCTGCACAATATTAAGCAATAGTAGTTCTGTTGAATGAATATGTCCATGCACAACAGTGGTATGGGGAACCACAAGCAGCCTCTGACTTGATGACCTACGACTGCTGTTAGGAGTGTGAAGTGGTATTAATTTAGAGATGTACAAACAATCTTATCTGTGCAAGGTTCTGAAAGTAAGATCCAACATTTTCAGATGGATTCTAAAATGAAGTTGTAACCAGTGACGTGATACTAAGGGTGCTTTCACAGAGGCAGGGTTTAGGTCAACCCAGCTGAGTGTGGTGCAGGTGGGCCAGTAACACTGTGGTGCGCACCAATACGGCGGTGCAGCTTCAGTCGAACTAATGGTGCAGTCCGTTTGCTGTGTGAAAGCAGCTGCAGCTCGGTCCACACCAACTGCCTATACACCACTGCTAAAAAGGCTCCGTAGTTAGCTCCTGCAGCTGCGCTTCATTTTCAAGATCTATTATTTGCAGAGAGTGGTAAATATAAACAATATGAAATGAAATGACCAGCGCTACAGGTAAACCATGTACATTTGTGTGTCTCCATCTTTAAAGTTCAGCTTGACTTCTTAGAGTTTCATTTTTTACAACTGGGAGTCATGTAAACATGACGTACCACCTGTCTTTTTCCAGTCATGACGCTCTGCAAGTGCTGCAGTGTCTGGACCAGAGTGAACACAGACATGTGTGAATGTGGACTATATGAGCTGATTGAAACGACGGATCACCCTCGCTTCTGGTCTGCACCAGTAGCGTTTGTGTGAAAACACCCTGTAACAGGTGTGAAGTGAGCTCTTTTACTTGTGCTGGTTAAAAGGCTTGCAGCAGACCTCTGAACAGCCTGGAGGCCAAGCTCATTCTTAGACAAGTAAAGAGACTATTAGAATAATCTAAACCAGACTAAATAAAAACTCCAATGATTATCTCCAATTTGGCCTTTGACATCAGTTCTCTTAGCTTGGACATGTTCCTCAGCAGGAAGAAGCAGTTTCTAATTAATTGTTTGGAGTGATGCTCCAAGGACATTGGCGATTCCAAAACAACACCTAAATTCCTGAGTCCTGGCGGGACAGATAAGCCCTAAAGCACAAAGATGTTGTGTTTTGCTTCATGTTTTGATATGTTCTGTCCAGCAGGATATTCTTCATTAATGAACACCACATTTATGATCTTTGAGGCCTACAATACTGTAAAGAAAGTACAATAGTCAACTGTTTCCAAGTCACCATTGCTCAACTTTTCATTTATTTGACTGAGCTCTCACATCTTCTGCAAAAGCATGTCCTCTTATGAAACTGGTAATATTTCACAAGAGCTCAGATATTAGACTGTTCAGTCATGTCTGTGTTTGGTGTGGTGTTGTTTCATATCCCAGACGACTTCTGCAGTCATTTAACCAGGTGTTAACAATGACCATTTAAAAGCTTAAAGAAATCCGGACTGGGGTATTTACTGGCATATTTTATGTTGCAGACTGGACTAAAATGTGAAAATATCTTGAACTTGTGTGTTGCTGAGATTTTGGTTACATTTCTACAATAAGGTATGGACTAACTATGGGTCAAGCTGCTGCACAAACAGCCCACAGGTTCCTTCCTCACTGGAAGACAGCCTTAAGGAACACATGGCTGACTGAAAGACATCATCTGCAGCTCATGTTCTTTGAAAATGTGCATTCCTAAATTCATTTGAGGCTTTAGTCAGTCTGTGTGAAACAAACCAGGAAGTTTCTTCTAAAGCTATTTGGTCTGTTTCATGCAGAATTCAACTTCTTGTGCTTCCTCGGTCAGTGTTTCCCTGCTGAGCTGCAGCAACAGGATACATCCTGGTTGTCACATGCAGGTTCATTGCTGGGACACAAGACTGCAGCAAACTTGACACACATAACAACCAGGGCACAGATACACACTTGATTTAACCGAATAGCTCATCATATTAGCTTTGAACTTCAGAATGCATTCTTATGTGAGTACTGAGGTTTGTCTCGACTTCATGGCCAGCATGTGCAGGGTAAACGGTAACAGCAGTGAACAGCTCCTCCAGTAGCACGTGAGCATGGTGTGAAGACCTCTCCTTTAGGCCCTGCTGACTGATTGATGGGGGTTAAAGCTCACATTTGAATAAACTTTTGCTCTCTACTAGCTGATAACACCTCCATCTCCATCTCACTGTAATGAGAAAGTCGGGTTATTAATGACAAACATTGCATGCTCCTGCTGAGCTCTGTGGCTCCCCTGTCCTCACTACGTGCTGCTGCTCTGGATGTTCTCAGTTACAGCACCGTGGTCATTGACACAAGGGGTCCACGAACTCTGTTTCCTTGGTTCTGAGTTGCGGTTATGAGGTTTCAGTCTCCAGCTCTTACCAACAATTTAAGTATTATCTCATAGTTTTGAAGAAGCAGCTCTAGTTTGTCTAAGTTTGTCTACCCCTCCTCTGACTTTCTTTTTCTTACTCTTTTTCACTCAGCTTCCCTCTCCTGCTTGTCCCCTCCCTTCCCTATGCGGTCTCTCCGACCTCCCAGTGAACTCGTGTGGCTACTCAGAGCTGGGCCTGTGTTATTGGAAACACCCCTCCAATACTCCTATTAGCCACGATGCATAGATGATAGGTTTAGTCTTGTTTGGATATCCATTTCCAGTCACAGGTCATGATTGGTGAGAGCAGCCCGAGATGATAGGTTTGCTGTGTGATTCTGCCAAAAACCAGGGGAAAAAAAGAAAAAAAAGGAGCAAGGGGGAGGGAATGGTTTAAGAGGGGGCAAACGAGAAAGGACAGTGAAGAAGACAGTGATAGTGCCTTTCATAAAATTTGAAAGTATAATGATAAACCAACAGGAGGTTGGATTTTTAAGTAAGACCATCGACTGTATGAAAGTGTTGAGGAAATGGAAACTGGAAGGAACATCAGGGTGGATCTAAAGTAAAGACCAATTATTCTGTAGTAAACAAAATAAAAATACATCAAATAAATACTGTCATCTGGACGTGAGCAGCCGACATGAATGTGAGTGGAAAACCACAGGTAACTTACATGTGAAACCAATGAGGTGCTGCCAGATAAAACGTGGCAGCAGACCTAACATTGCCCTCTAGAGCTCAATGACAAAGATCTAATTCACCATCAACAATTTGTTTTATCTCTTGTAGAAAATACAAAAGGACACACACAGCATAGCTCTGAAGAGTGCCTTTCTCAAACTCTTGTTTCCTTGTAATCTCGGTTAGTTACAGAGCACAGATGACAAAAGGGGAGAAGAAGTATGCTGAATCAGATTCAAATCCAGTTTTTAGCAGTCACAGATTTCCAGTGGGACATCCATTAAGACAGTGAAAGTGTTTCTGCATATACTCAGGCCTTCAGAAGTGTAGGGCTTGTGATAAGTACTTTGAGTGTTTTTAGCTGGAGCAGATTGAGGTCAAGTGGAAAATGTGGCCAGGTTGACAACACCGCCTTCGTCTTCGTCCAAATGCAGCCCAACTAGTTTCCATGGTGATGTTAAGGAGAATAACAGCCTGGTTACCTCAGGTTCAAGAATTATGACTTCGAGTTTTTATTTCAGAGGATGTGAAGAAAAAGCCGAAACACAAATGCATCAGATGATAATAATCAAAATAAAAATGTAACTCAGGCGAGCCTGAGCTGAGTGAACTAACCATGAACCATGCAGAAAAAAGATATTAGGTCAAACACTTGTTCTCAAATACTGAAAGTTGTTGAATGTGCGACTTTTCAAGTAGAAACAGTTCATGCATCAGTGTGGTTTTGGGTTTTACAGGCATTTTTTTTAGTAGTTGCAGAATAAGTCCATATTGTATTCACTCCACTGGTGCCGGGGGGGGGGGGGGGGGGCAAGGAGCCATTGGCCCCCCAACTTTACGTCCCTGGCCCACTCTACTGCTCGCCAATCACCATAGGCTCACGAGAAAAAAGATAGACGCGCAAAAACAACGAAATGGAAACATTGTAATAATACCTGTGACCACGGCTGGCCACAATGGTCTATAACAGCTGTCTATAGACCCTAACTGTCATTTAAACACAAGGTTCCACAACAACCCCCATGCACCCCCCCCCACCTCTAAAATGAATCTGGCGCTGATTAACTCTCTACCAAATCTACAAAATTAAGCTTCCAGCTCAAAAAAACCCACCTAGTTGCTGGTTGTTCCTGCCAGCAGAGGAGTGAGAATGATGTGTTATGAAGTACAATGTGTACTGTCAGAGCGTCTTTCGGTCCAACAGAGGATTTATCCCAATATGGGTGTCACTTGTGAATAAGAAAGTGAGAACAGAGCGAAGTGCCTGGAAGCTGAAATATGAATACTAAAACCTGATATTTTGTACTTTTGGTTTAAATGTTTTTCCTATTACACTCCATTGTGGCTGCACTGGAAATGCCTCGACATGAAATCATGTCATTTAGGAATACAAACTGTATTACAAATGCCTTGCAGTACAGTTTTAAGTGTTTAAGTGTGTTTTTCACTTCATGAATCGAGGGTCTGGGCCCTTGTGGATGTCATTTGGGGCGCCCTTGATACGTAACATTTCAAGAAGCCAAAGCGTACGTAATTTGGTGAGTGCTTGCATGTGTGTAAGAGCCAGACAACATGACGGAAACTATACACATGCAGTTTGGGAGAACCTCAGTTACAACTGAAGACCTAGCAGTGACATTATCACACTTCCTGTGAGCTGCAGGGGCCAACAGGTAAAAGTCAAAGTTTGAAGGGGAGTTTAAAAGAGGGTAAAAACAGTGGAGGGGCAACCCATGAAGCATCTCTCAATAGGTCTGGAATTACAAAGGGTCTCGGTCATGTATCACTAAGATAAGGACCACCCACAGCATCAGATGAGGGATGAATAGCTCATACCACCATGTGTAAGAGGCAGCCAGCCAATCACGCCCTGAAACATATGAGCTACACTGTTTGATCAGGGGACCATAGCCAATCGGGATGAATGATGCAGAACTGGATGGAGAGTGAACATGTACATTCATCCCTGTCAACAGTACATGCCTTGTGTTAAGGACTTCAAATCACATTCATTTGCTAAAGCTAAAGGCTTCATTAAGGACAGTGTATGTTTATCAGATGTGCTTGGACCGGACTTTATCCCTGACGCCAAAGAACAAATGGACAAATGCACAAAGCTAAAATTAAGACGAATAATCCTTGCAGGGACAATTCAAACCAGATCTGGTGAGTTTTGAGGAGAAAAAAAACTGGTTCTGTCACTGGAATGCAAGATTGGTGGGCCGAGGCTGCAACAATGACGTGATGTACTTTATCCACGGGTCATTTACTTTGATTCCCCCCTGACTCACCGAGGATACAATATGAGTAAGCTCATTTTGGGGAACCAGAGGGATACATCACCGTTCGAGCAGTGAGGCATAATGCATGATGCGTCATGTTGCATGTCATTGAATTTCTCTTTTGGAAAACCCATCCCAGACACTTTGCCAGGATGTGTGTGTGTGTGTCTGTGTGTGTGTCTGTGTGTGTATTGAGAGTGTGGACTTTCACATTTCATATTTTGACAGCCAAATAACTGAAACCAAAAGTAGTTCATTAGATAACCAGCCATTGCTTAGCTTGTTGGAGTGATTTGTTCATTTTTTTAATGTGCATCATAAAGTCCATGTGAGGAGAGCACTTCACCTGAGGTTGCTCCAGCTTTGCCTGAGCATGTGTTTCAGAAAATACTTGATATTCAGGCAGCAGACACACCTGCCCAGTCCATCAAAACACACAGGCTACTGCCAATGAATTATACTGTTTTGTACAATCTTGTTGAACACTTCAAATGAATGTGCTTTGGAACTAGAGGTTACCAAGGGAGGTTTTCCAAGACTGCATAATTCAGGATAAATAATAAAAAAGTAACTATTCATCATATTTCACATTTCCTTCACTCCACTGGGGCTGAGTTTTATTCTTATCATAAAATAATATCATGAGGTATTTTAGATTAAATTAAAGTTTCAAAAACCTAATGGACAAGTTATTAGATTACACAAATGAGAGGAGACCATAAGTATCCAGCACCGACTTGCACAGGAGAATCGGAGCAATCCAACTGCTTTGCTTCAGAAGCAACAACTTTCTCTCCATGTCCCACGTCAGGGTCATGGGGGCATGGTTTTGGATAAATGCATTGCAAGAATTCAATGAAGTGAACGTGGCCAGAAGTGAGGGAGGTGCTCCTTATAGATATACGCAGGCTACTGTATCACATTGCAATGGAGTGTTACCTGACAAACAGCACCGCGGCGGAGCGCTAACTCACGATTCACCTGTTGCTAATTAAAACAGAGAGTGCAGCAGAAACCAGAATTCTTTCAAAGTTGTCTCGCTCTGTTTTGACTCCTGGTTGCCAGGGTGGGGCTCCATCTTATCATTAGGTTCCTATGGCGACCGTCATTACCCCGTGGTTGGCCCAACATCAGTCCTGAATATTCCTGGTGGAAACCTGTTGCCTAGCTAATCAGGTGGCTTAGGCTGCGTTTGATAGGATTTCACAGGGGCTGAGATGAGGGCAAGGATAAATCATGGCACTAAATCTTTCAAGTGCAAGTCCCCGCAGAGAGCCTGGCTGTAAGACTGGGGGAGCAATTTCGGAGCCACTCCAGGAAATTCCGTATGCACAATTTGTCTTTGTAACAGGAGAGCTGGCACGGCCCTCGGCTTAAGGATGTCATGACCGGACCAACTTAGCACGCAGCAGAAGTGCTTATTACGCATTGTATACTCATTCCTGACACAGGGGAGCCTGGCGTGGCTCACATCCCGGTGATCAGACTCAAGCTTTTTCTCACCACAACAGTTTGTAAGAGACCTGGTGAATTTCCACGAACCTCGGCATGAACTCTACCACTTAACCATGAGAGACTCCTCATTTTGGGAGAGGCCAGAGTCTGATAAACATTGGGGAAGAAAGAAAGAGGAAAAAAAAAAAAAGAACGTCAGGAAAATGGAAAACAGGGCTGGCACTTCCAGCAGGTTTATTTGAGGCCGTGACAGTGAGCCCTTGGAAAAGGGATGGCGTCTAAAGCCGGGTCCACAGATGGGCGGAGGGTACACAAAAGGGGTCGTGACAAGTAGACATGGCATTTCAAAGCCTCCTCGCTTTTTCTTTGGAGTCTGGAAGATAAAGGAAGGAAAAATCGGATTATTTTACTCCCCGGATCCCTGAACTCAGTGGGGCAGAGTGAAGACAGTGCCTGGGAACAATTTGTCCGGCCATTATCTCAATCCATTAAGGATGAGAACTGCAGGCCACGCTCCGGGTCCGATGTTCCATCCAGGAGATGAAAAGAGGATTTCAGAAGCGCTTTATTTCTAGATTATCGTTTCTTTTTCTCTCTTTCTGAATTTCACTTGCTGATAAAAAAAAAAATGCAAAGAAAACATTCTTTATTGACTCTTGATCAAAATTTAACCCATGCTCCACCTGTGTGATGCATGTGTATTCATGTTAGAGAGGATTAGACATGTGCATCTTCTATTAGGACCAGAAAGTGTATTATATCATTCAAGCAGCTTAAAGTGTCATGACATCAAACTAATTTTAACCTTCAAGTCTTTGGATTTACAGTCATTTTTCATTTTGTTTTCATTTCCTTGGCTTTGTTTCGTGAAATCTCACAGACACACTGTTCCACAGGAAGTCGCAGCAGGGTGCCTGTGAGGGCCAATCAGACGGGCTGTTTAACTGGGGTTTGGTGTTCCACCAAGTCCCAGTGATGGTGATACATGGTGGAAACACACAAAAACCCTGAATGTGGTTCTTTACTTGGTTGTTTGACGCTCTTTGACTTAGCCCTTGCTGGGAATCAAGCTGAGTCGAGCCGTCATGACTTCAGCGTGGCTTTGTAGCATCTCAGCAGTCTCCCGGTCAATATGGTGATGACTGAGAGAG
The DNA here is from genome assembly GCA_021432705.1 of Caranx ignobilis. Classification (NCBI taxonomy): domain Eukaryota; kingdom Metazoa; phylum Chordata; class Actinopteri; order Carangiformes; family Carangidae; genus Caranx; species Caranx ignobilis. The sequence goes on from MU269983.1 coordinate 20,407,206, forward strand.
AAACTCGCAGGCAGTGGTGCTGGGTTTCATCAAAGGACAAACACTGAAGTTAAAAGTGCACTCGTTCATTGTTACTTCTGCCAGGAAGGTTATATTTCAGGCTGTTTGTCTGTTTACTTGTCTTCTAACAGTGGGACATCTCAGCAGGGCTAATACACAGCTATTGCCACGCTAGCTGCCCTGCCCCGGCAAAGTGCTCTGAGTTAAATGCTAACATGCTCACAATGACCATGCTAACATACTGCTGATGTTACTTCATTAATGTGGTGGACGTTTAGGCCAAAGGGCAAGGAGAGATTAATGAGTATTTGATGCTGAGAGCACCACCGTGTGGCCACAGATCCACACATAGCTCCTTGGTTCAACAGCTTTTGTACCATGTCTGTTCTTGGCAGTGCACAATATGCATCATTTAGATGTTTTCTCACCACCCATCTCTTCATTTATAGTCTTCATCAATGTGAGAGGTACTGAAACTGTACTGTCACACAAAACATGTGACATTCATTCAAGACAAACTCTTTAACTGACTGTCAGCTTCTTGTAGGCAGGGTCCGTTTGAAATATTTATAGAATTCTAAAGACTCTACAACTAAAAGCCGGCCTGATAATGAAAGCATGGTCAGGTGGCAGGGTATTTGGTTGGGATTGATGACACATCCAACTGAACTAAGGGTTTTTTTCAGTCACCGGTTGGAAAGCTGTATGAATATCATTTTTGCTACTCTAAGCAAAGCAATTTAAAATCCATGTATCAGCAACAGGCCTCCTGCCAAAACACAAACACTGAGTTTTTCAAATTTCTATCCACCAAAAGCAGACTTGAATGAGAAACAGGAGTCTAGAAGGCCCCAGAAGATCAGCTCTGGTGGAATTGACGAATGGAAATCTCATCCCACAGCAATACAGGCCACCTGTGATGCCAAACTATCCTACAGAGAGAGCCAAAGGACATGATTACATTTATAGAGTCAAATTCAGCTCCACTTCCTCTCTCAGGACAGGAGTCGGTGCCTTTGCAGCGCTGGAAGGGCCATTTCAGTCCAACTTGGCAACAGAGGGCCACGACTTTGATGTGTTGAAAGTCAACTTGACCTGTGTTTACAGCTTAATAAATCTAGGATGGAAAGCCGTGGAAAGGACAGACTGACACAGTGAGGGAATGGATGGACGTCTTCCTCCTTATCCGAGCCACGGAGAGCATGTGCTTTATATTATACAGTATTAACTACGGCAAGGATGAAGATAAATCAGATATGACCTGTGGCTCCACAGAAGCTGACGGACATAGAGACATACTCATTTGTTGTGTACCAAAATTCAGACCATGTAACACTAGACCACCACATGATCCACAGACCTTAAGTATCCGTATTAAGCTCTGTGAAATCCACCTTACACGAGGGTGTATTTACACAATCTGGTGTTTGAGAGTGTTGGGCAGTGTCTGAAGAACATTAAATGTCTGGCGCTGAAGTGAGTTTATGCCTCTAAAGCCACCTTTGATCTGTAATTTATGTGTTTAGGACAATTAGTCTTGTGTTGCATGGAGGGAAAAACATCCCATGAAATATTTGTAGCCTGCCTGGGTGAAACTGATTTAAGGCTTGTGGAACTGGGTCTTGTATGACCGGTCATCTCTACATCAGAAAACATCATGAGTCATTTCTGCTCTCCAGGAAACACTCTGTGTTTAATATTCAGTGCTGTCAGTAATGGCTCCACTTCTCTTTACTCTGAATAAGTGTGTTTTCAGTATTCTGGGCCAATTCCTTTATAAGTCTTGTATATTTGACCAAAGCCTTGAAAGGAATTTGAGTATCAAGTGTTTGCTTTAAAAGTCTCTGATACATAAATACAATACAGCTTATTTAAGCACTGTGCAGGCCTGATAGCCACAAACCATGATCGTGCAAAATCAAAGGATTACTTTAGTTGCTGGCTTTAGAGAAGTCCATGAAAACATATACAGTACAGGCAAAAACAGTTCTGATCCGAAGAGTCACTTTACTGAATCCAAGTAAAACCCACTTTTTACAGATGTGGTGCTCTATAAAAACGAACCCTGCATTTACTGTAGTTGTATTTAATGATATGTAAAATAATATGTTTTTAACTCAATAAACAACCAAAAAATTACCAAAAAATTCCTCAAACACTGAAAATAAGATGGCAAACAAAATTTCTGGCACAGGTCTGTGTTATATGGATGGTAATCAGGTTATTTTACAAAACAGTGCAAGCCCAACTTTCTTTAATCCATGTGGCTGACAGCTCAGAGGAGGTCAGGAGACTTTTTTATATACCACTGAGGAGTTTGTTTGGGAAAAGTGCAACACAAAAGTGCATGTCACAAACCATGATTAGGTCTCAGAGAAAAACCTTGTCTCACCTATTTTTGATATTCAGTGATTCATAACAACATCCTGGTTCCTATGAATTGCAAAATACTGGACATTCCCTTTTTTTTCTTCACTTCTGCAGTATGAGAAGATAATGGATAGTCTGGATACGCACCACTGTTGTCTTTATAATACATATAATAGAACGTTATGATAAGCCTTCTGAGCAGCCCTGTGTCTTCGAGACAGATTGGACACTACATAGTATTGTGACTGGCTGATACGGGCCTAGCTGGTTAGCATACTAACATCAGTTGAAAGCAAGGACATGATGGAGACAAGAGTTAACATTGGTGTTTCTTCACCTCTGCAGCTGTCGGTGAGTAACGGAACAAAGTTTGATGCTGAATTCACATTTCCTGTAGTTTTGCTGCTAATGCTAACACTGGCTGTGTAACAATACCAAAACTTACACATAGCTTCTTTAAATGATCAGAGAAAAATCACGTGGAGCCCCTCAGCTTCACAGAGTCCATTGGATATTATTTGATTCAATGTTCAGTAGATTCAATAGGTTCTTATCTTATTACATTTTCCACCCTAAAAGCACCAATCTGTGAACTTTTGCTGAAGATGAAGCTTGTGTGGAGGTTTCCATCCTCAGAAAAAAACCTGACCTTGTAATAGTGATGCACAACCTGGAGGTGTGGACACCAGGCAGGGAGGGTTCAACAAGAGGTGCTGTCAAGTTGCAACAGGGGGACTGCAGGATGTCGTGTTTTTGAAAGAAGCAGTGTGTCTCAAAATCTGCTGCCTCTGATACATCAAGTCCTTTCTCATGAGCAACATTAAACTGACACATGCCACATATGTTGACATGCTGGTCACTCTAATCATTTCCCTTCCATACTTGCCTATGAAGACATACACTAAAAGAAATGGTAGAAAAAATAATTGTTGTTATGTGTGTGAGAATCTGTTGTTGGTCTGGGTCATCAGGTCCTGCACAACTCATTACCTTCTACTCTTTAATTTTGAACCTCCAAATTATGAGGAAAGACGTGTTTATTTTAATTAGATTTTCCATGATATAGGAATGACACAGAAACTGCACACACACACACACACACACACACACACACACACTCACTGCAGCCAATTCTTCATCATGCTGAGCCAGGCAGGGAGAGGAGCCAGCTTGGGTCGGTTTCTGCTCCTTGCAACATGGGCCGAGTGTCACTCACCGATACATCCTGTAAAATGTTTTCCACAATACAAAGAGATCTGAAAAACGTACTGCATAACACCACATGTCTGAAACAGCATATGCAAAAACCTGCCACATACAGTAAAGTAAGTGACGGCTTTTTCTCTCTTTTTTTTTTTTTTTTTTACCTCAGCTCCTGTTGGCAGCCAAGGCTCACATGGTTCTGCTGAGCTTCACCATGTGGACTCATGCACTTACTTAGCATGTCTGTGACAGTTGTTTAGAAAACATTAAAAATAATATTCGCTGATGCCTCGTGACAGCTGCTTGAGTCACGGCCATTTTCCTCAACTTGCATCTGTTATCCAATCTTTTACAGTGCTTTCTTGGAAAAGGTACCATGGGATCTCTTTTCTGGATGCAAGCGCTGACCTCGTGGGGAACATTTGGCACAATCAATCTTGTTATTAATTAATCATAATATTTTCTCTGGTCACCACAGATGGAAGCCCTTACTTGGGGCTGGAACATCTATTATCAAATGACGATAGCGGCATTGACCTATTGGAGTGCATACTGTCCACGTGTGCACAGTTTTTGCTTGTGTGTGTGTGTGTGTGTGTGTGTGTGTGTGTGTGTGTGTGTGTGTGTGCATCTCTAGGTTTATTCTTCGCAGATTTCAGGACACATGACTGACTCATGGACGTCTTTTTTTTTTTTCAAAATAAGACTTAACGTGGTAGTTGATGTGAATTATTTGACACTTCATCACGAGAAGTTCACGGCGCAGTTAAAGAGCAGAGGGTGAAACCATTAACATGTAGGAGGGGTCTCAAAAGCTCTGCTAATCAGTTCTCTTAAAAAGTCGAAGCCAGTACTTCAAGCCACCGAATCACTCGAATACATTAACACAGCTTGATCACTGTTATTTCAATTTCACTATCAAAACTTTGTTCATCGTTTGTGGAGTTCTGTCTGTACTTTCACAGGGTAATGAACCACTTTTTAACATTTATTTAGTCTGTTGCCGTTATAACATGGCGAGACATTTAGAATAAGACCCAGCTGACAGATACACATGGCACAAGGCTGAGATCTCTGGTAAAGTAATATTTCCCTGGGGTGCAGTGACAGAATAGATCAGGTCAACAGTGCACAGATACTCCCAAGGTTTATGCTATTGTTTCCAAAACTAATGGTCCCAACCCAAGGTGGGTCAAAGACCCTTAATGGGTGGATCTCATTGTGATATCCTGATATAGTTTTTTTTTTTTTCATCCCAGGTCAAAGTAATAAAAAAAAATCCTCCTGGCACTGGTGCATCTGTGTCAGGGAACTTTTTCCACATGTTTTTTCTTCTGGTGTGAATCGCAGGCCTATTAATCTTCATCAAAATCCCTCCATGCCCAGGTGAAATGAACAACAGCTGAGTGCATGCTGTCAGTTTGAGTAATATTCAGGCCTCCACGACCAAGTATCATGTTTTTTTTCCTTCTTTTTTTTTTCTTTTTTTAATTAAAGTCATAACATGAACATAAAGGAAAACATTTTTTATGATTTTCCTTAGAGCACTTAGAGACAATGAAGGGCACCTGTTCAAAGTGTTAGTTAAGACAGCACTCTAGTCATACTTGCAATAGCTGATTGGCATCAGCTGTTTCATTAATGCTTCACAATCACCGGCTCATTCTTCAGCTCTGTGAACACCAGCTGACTGGTATCTAATCAGATTCATGCAGGTGTACATACTTATCACTATTACTCTCATGTCAGTGCTGTGTGTATGCCAGCACGCTCAGCTGCACCATCGTCACTGTAGTTTCGCTATAGTTTAAGTTTAAGTATTATTGTTCGTTCAGCCTCCTTTGATTTTAAGGTAATGTATAATATAATGTCAGGCAATTTATGAACCTAGGATAAGCTTTCTTTTAGGTTGTATTCATAACAATGGGTGGTAAAGGCGCCTGCAGAGAGGAGACCTCTGTAAAACCATACCAATCCTTTATGTGCTTGTCTGTTTATGAATCCAGCAAGATGGAAAAGATATTACACCGCAGGTTTTTATGATTTCTAATCCACATGTGGCAGTGGTTAAGTAATTGTTTCCAACAAAATTGATGTGTGTAATGATGCATGGACAACACTGAAGGCATATCTCCAGTAAGTTTCTCCTTCCTGGACGTCAAGCGTTCAATTAACTTGACTGAGAGAGAGAGACAAGGAGGTAAAACTGTGCCATATGAGAGAGATAGAGGTGATAGGCCAAGTCCACAGGAGCAGAGGGACCGGCTGGAGAAACATAAGACTTAAAGCTCTTGACATGTACAAATAAAAGCCATGGCTATACTGCAGTAAAAGCACAGGTATAAACATTTTTACATTCTTACATTTGAAATATGTTTTTGGTCTGACACATTGTAAGTCTTCTCGTGTAACTTATGGCTAATGGCATGAGTGGAAGTCTGCAGGTGTGGACACGCCCCCATGAGTTGACTGATATATTTTTATTTTATGTATATATTCACTGTGTTCAGCTACAATCTGTCATTTGGTAACATCTTTAGGTGGTGGTGTGCTGCAGGATTTTTGTAATGAACAAAATGTGCCGTGGCTCAACAAAAGTTGAAAAACACTGATGTTTTTTGTTTTGATCTTAAAAATATTTAATAAGACTTTTTGAAACCTTGATGCTCAGACAGAAGACACCAGCCACGACACAGGTTGCTTGAGGAGTATTACATTTGCTGTGTTTGCCAGGCCCTCTCAACAGATAAGAAAATCACATTAGCTGTTAGCTTACATTAGCCTATAATCTGTTAGGGAAATTACATTTTACAATGCATGATGGTCCAGGTTGATCGATGTTGTCTAACGCCTTGAATATTACATTTGATAGTGACAGAAGTATATTAAAATTTACAGTTGAATATTTGGACTGTGTTCACACTGACAACCTGCAAATAAAACTTCTGATGTAAAGTGAAGTCTGAGATTTGATTGGAAACATGTGAAATAAGTTAGAGTATGGCTGCTGAAAACAGGTGAAAACATTGTAAATATACAGAACTGAGCTGTGGAGTTTGAGGGTAAAACTGTTTCTGAGGACATGGATCTCTCTGTTTTTTGGGGCGGGACTAAGAGGAAGCCTAATGATGTAACTGAGCCTCCAGCTAGCTATGACCCCGCCCCTAACAGCTCGACTGCAAAACCACTCTATAAGGGTGAGTGCTAAAAACTTAGCAGAGGATACAAACTTAGCTGTGAGGGAGCTGCTGGAGCATTCGGCCCATAGCTGGCTGCCACCGGCAGCGGGAGCCTTGAGGGCCATACTGTGAAGACTTCAGGGGCCGGCACCACCAGCACAGGAGTCTCCACTAGCCCCGATAGCGCGGCTGGCTAGCGGGGCCCTGATAGCCGCACTATTGCGGAGCCACTCGAGAGGCCCCAATAGCCTTGATAGCGTGGCTCGGCAGCTGTCAGGGCTATTGGGGAGCGGAGACTCCTGTGCTGACGGTGGCGGCTCGAGCGCCTCACTCAGACTGTATTTACTTTTCTTCGCTGCTTAGTGTTTATATCTGGATCATTCAGAATCAGAGCTGGACCCAGACTCTGAGACTCAAACCCGTACAATGTGACAGACAGTTAGCATTAAGGTTGTTGGGTGGTATTTGACTGACAGTTGAAATTTGACAAAGCTTCACAAGTGGGCGGAGCTTCAATGCCTGCAGCAGACACACCCCCAGCTTCCAGAGCTGAGAGAACAGCTTGATTTTGTCATGATTTTAAAACTTTCACCTACTAAACAACATTTTCTAAGATTCAGATTTGGCAGGATGGTTAATAAGACATATGTCTGTGATGTGACTGACTCAGAAAACAAATCTATTTTCACTTTACACGGACTTTAAGGCTTTTATGATTACACAAACAGACACAAACATATAGGCAAACACAACACACTCGCATGCCCACACCCCAGGTCACCTGATCTGCTCATCCACCTCACATCCACCTCAGATTTCATGTTACACTGGGATCTAATGTTGAGGTTACAACCCTGAAGTGAGACAAGAGATCTTTGATATGGAAAAAAACCCCAACAAAAAACAAGAAAGTGGACGAGCAAACAGTGCTTACGGTGTGAGTAACTGTGTAAACAGAGCGCTGGTTGTTGCTTTTGTTGTAACACTTCAGCCTCAGTGCAAAATGAGCCCAAAAGGTCAAAACACAGTCTCTTCTCACGATGCTATGATTATTTACAGAATTCATTTTGAACTCACTCATCATTCACAGCCTTAGACAAATAAAGATCTACATGCAAATCTTCCTCCAACCTTTCCGTTTAAGGAAATATTAATACAAACCTCTGAGGACTCATAAGAGGGGCGAACCAGGGCAGTAATAATTTGTTTCTACAGTGCCAACAGGACATACTCACCTTTTTCCAGGTTGCCTTTGAAGTGCCAGTGAAACCAATCACATTCCTCTCACTATTTCTCACTTCCTATCTCCTCCATTCATTGACCAAAAATAGCCTCTGAATCACTCCATGGCAGCGGCATGGATGTTTACACTTTACTTTCTTCTGAACTGGAATATTGTACCACACTTCACACCGGGCGCTTAAAAATGTTCCTTTAAAATCAACAAGAGAAACCAAGAATATGGAGTTTGAAAGATCTGAGGGGCACTTGTTCAAGTATGTGTTGAGTTTAACTTGACAACCACATGGACTAAAGATAACTGTCTGTACTAAAACCTGCCCAACAAAGAAATAGTTGAACGGCATAGTGTGTCGTTTTCTGGAGTTGTTTCTAAGAGAAGACCAGGACTCTGAACAAAGATGAGCACAGAGGGAAGAAATACGATACCCAGACATTTCTGAAACACACTATTCTTCTAAAATGTGATGATGTGACACAGATAATGATGCTTCCTTTATTATGAACTCTGCAGCTCTTTGCTCTTAAAACTCAGTCCAGTCTTGGCAACTACCTTCTTCAGAAAGTAACACACCATCATCACATCTAAATCTCCAGATGTGAAGTCCCATGCAGAAAAAAACCTGGGTTTTTTCCTTGATTCTGAGCTCTGCCTTGGTAATAATTCACTTCTGTTGTTAGTATCAGTTAAGAACCATTGCCAAACTGAGTCTGTTCTTCCTTGATATGCATAATTCTTTGTATCTGGGTATCTCTGGTCTCCATTACCTTGTTGCTGTTGGTACAGAATGTATAAAAAGCATGAGCCCATCACCTCACTCTGATTCTCATCAGATTTGTAGAGATCTGATTCAATGTGAACGTTGTCTTTGCTCAAATAGGATTTGAAAGTATCTTATGTGTCACTCGCAGGCATCGCTGGTCTGCCTGCACCAAACGGCCCGCTCCACCATCACTCCAGCAGTGATTGCAGCATGGAAGGCAGCACGGCTCGGCAGTCGCCTCCCTTTCTGTCGCTTTCATACAATTAGCAGCTTATTTACGTCACGGCCCCACATAACGACTTGGGACATGAACACACACAGTTCTCTGTCATCCATTTTGTTTGACTGTTTATTTGTGGGCGTAGCTTGTTACCATAGAAACCAATGTGGATAAGACACACAATATGGACACATGCATATCGGATCCAATCACTTGCAACATGTCATGTGGACTGTCAGTCAGTCAGATCGCATCCTGATCAGATTTGCCAAAAAATCTGATTTGTGCCACAGTCTGAAAAAGACCTTAGCTTCTCTTCACAGACTCTTTTAAGGGTGTTAATGGCCAAACCCCACATTACATCACCAATATTATCCACTGACAATTTAACATTATTCATATTCTGTACCATTTATTCTCACTAGGGTTGTGGGGGGAGCTGGAGCCTATCTCAGCAGACTTAAGATGAGAGGCGGGGTACACCCTGGACAAGTCACTTGTCAATCACAGAGCTAATACAGACAGACATACAAACCTTCACACTGTCATTCACATCTATGGGAAATTTCGAGTTGCCAGTTAGCCTAACCTGCATGTTTTAAGATTGTGTTACAATAAAGTTAAACTGAACAAAAATAAAGGAGAAGTGATTTACTCTGATAAACAACAGGCTAATTTGTGCTTCTGCTGGCCTGAATGTGCTGCTGGTCTGATCACTGTTATGGAGTATTGAGCTATATTCTACTACTATTCTCTCTGTTAAGTGTAATAGTGTCATAAGGAAGCATGTAAAGATAATTCTGTTCAGACTAATAGTCGAGACTATCACATTTTCATGGGCTGTTTAAACAGGCTTTTTTTTTTTTTTAAGGTTTTCTCTGTTGCCAAACGTGATGTCCTGCCAGGGGTTGTTGGAGGTGACTGTTACTCTGAGATTCTACACCTTCAGGGCAGATTGGAGGCTACAGTGAGTTGCTATCAGAAAAGTGAAGAAAAGATGTGATGGAGACAAGAGTTAATGTAGGTGTTTCCAGCTCTTGGTGAGTAGCTAAAGGAGTGACGTTTGAGGCTGAACTCCTGTTTCCTCTAGTCTGGTAATTAAACAGCTGTTAATGTTAATGCTGGGTGTGGCATTAGCAAAATGTATGGACATCTCAACTCACTGACAGACATCTGTGGATTTCTCCACCATTATAAATGGAAAACATGTTCCTTCCTCAGCTAACATACTCTTCCAGTTCCCTTGAGCAAGGCATGGACCTCACACTCCACAGCACTGTGGTCACACTGCATAGTTGCCAGATGTGCACTGCATGTGTCAGAGTGTGTAATCCTCTCTTCCTCTGCACTCTGACTCCCTCCTGTTGGAGCTGTAATTACAAACGTCCCTTGAATTCATATCCAGTCAAATAAGGTTTAGGGTTTCTTTCCTCGACTCTCTTACAAACAGTGCAGGAATAACACGGGCAAACATGTTGCATGAGAAATGTCTGAATGTCTTGGCAGTGCGTGTTTCCTTCCACTACTTAACCTTAAATGTTACACAACCCCACTTAAGTCTTCACAGCTTCCCAAGCAGCCTAACTTTGTTGAAGTGCATTGGCAAAGCCCAACATGTAATATACGTAGGTGACAGTATTCATACTTTAATTGTTATTGTTTGGCTGTGGGTGTGTGCATGCGTGTGCTGAACTGCGCATCTTCCTTCGGGCTTTACTATGTCAGAACCTATAAATTCAGGCTCCACCGCTTCAATTAGTCAGTCACTTTTCTGGCTCAGAGCTTGTCAATTAAACACATGATCACATCCTAATTGAGCTTGTAGTTCAAAATGTTCTGCTGTGATAAAAGAGACGCTGAGTAATACGTCTGTTTTCAAAGGACGCAGATTCTGGAGCACTTTAACAAGGTGTTGCAAACATGAAAGCTCCCCTTCATAAATTCAACTAGAGCTTAAGAAAAACAGCAGTGTTTCCAGACAGCACTGCGAGGTAAAGGCATGTTTTTAATGAGAAATGCCTTTTAAACGAGCGCCGCTTTTTTTTTTTTTGTCATGAGCATCAGTCAGAGTTTTTATAAGCAATGACATTGTCATAATGTTGCATAACAGATACTTGTCAAGTCTCTGTGCTTTAATTAAGACTGTGCACATTGACAGATTTAATTGGAAAAATACACGTAGTGAAAAGAAAAATGTGTGGATCGGCTTACAGCAGCTGGAGACAGTCAAACGTTGGATTCATTTGCCACAGTTTCTGTTTACAGTAAAAAAAAAAAAAAAAGAAAGAAAAAGAATTACACACTGACAGATTTATGACACTGTCAGATCCCAAAATATCTGAACTTTATATAATAGCAAAGTTGGAAAGTGAGACACTAGTTCTGGTCCTTACATAGATGTTGTACATGTACTATTTCTCTGTATTTGCAGCATCAGGGGTCACAGAGTGCATGGGTAAAAAGCAAATTGTGTGATTTTGGCAAATGTGGCACTTTTGTTAAAGTGTTGCAGCTCAAAGATTACTGGTATATATACAATCAGTGCTGTCATCATTTGTACAACAGCTGTTATTATGTTTCACTACTTAACATTAGCATTGAATGGAACATGTTTAAAATGTGTATAAACATGTAAGAATTTTCATATGGTTAACATAAAGAACAGCCATCAGCAAAATTTAAATCAAGCCAGATTTGCTTCAATAATCAGCAGCTGTCAGAGTCAGAGGAGTTCCACTACACCGACAGCAGCAGATGGACTTACAGACAACCTGATGTAGTCTGGAGGTTACCATCACTGGTCTGTTCAGCCAGACCCCCACAGTATTTACATCTAATCACACACACACACACACACACACACACACACACACATGACTGCATGTAAATTCACATTGTAAACAAAATCAAATGCTAATTATTTCTCTGTGCTGCATGATGAATGCTCAGTAAGGAAGGCCAAGGTTGATCGTAACACTTTTTGTCTCAGCTCTATAACTTGCAGAGTGTTCATGGTAAAGTTCTCAAATTATGACACAAAGTACCTTTGTTTGTCCACTACAAATATCAATATCTTAAACTTCTCAAACTACATCACAGAATTCATTATTTCATGTCAAATGCAAGGAGTGCCACTGTTACAACCTTCCTCACTACCAGGGTAGGGTTACAGTGGGACTGAAAATGAATCACTGAGACCACATCACAAAATATGCAACTATGTAAGTTTATTGTGCATGTTCCAACACTAAAGCATCTTCCTATGGTTCAGCATGAGCAAAAAGACCCATCACTGACGGCTAAATGAAGAACAGTGACAGTGGAGTGGATCCTAACATCAGGAGAGCTTTCTAAAGAACATATTCTGATCATACTGATAAATGGTGTACATGTACTGTATGAGTGGAAACCTTCAGAAGCAGCTCATGGTCCATGTACAGTTCCAGGAAGGATGGTTGACACTTCATTCAACAACAGCCATTGACTGACCAGCTGGTAGATTGAAATGAACATCGATGAAATGACTCACGTTTTAAGAACCTGTTCTTCGATCTTATACAAGCTACATAATTCAAACTTCAAAATATAGAGTTGGTCCAAAGGATTAGTTTTTTTCATCATCATTTTTTTTTACTACACACTTCTTCATACAGCCATGTGTAGCAGTTGGATAATTATTTATGTATAATTTCATCAAAACATCGGGTTATTACTTCATTTCACAGGTTGTTCTCTCCTACCTGTCTGTGTTTTAGAGCTGCGTGTGTGTGTGTATGTGGGGGAGTGGCTGTGACGGGAAGTTCTGTGGGTCTGCGCCTGCTTGTTCTGCTCAGAGACTGACTGGAGCATGCCAGGAGGTAAGACGTGGGCTTCCCTCACGATAAAAGTTATTAAGGGTTTTGTTTTATGAGCCCGTGGTGTTATGGGGCCGGGGCAGTTCGTATCGGGATGCTGTTGGGAGTGTTATCTGTGTCTTGAGGTGCGTTGTACACGTAAAGTATGATTCCGAGGCGATCTTAAATACTGCTAGTAGCATTAGCTTCCCTTAGAACAGCCTTGTGGTGGGTTTTGGTAAGTGGCCGTCTCTTTTCCTTCTCCTAATAGGAGTGTCGGAGCCGCTACTTCATGTACACCACTCATGTATTTTATCTTGACAGACCAAGTAAAAGAGTCAGAGCCCTCAAGTCTGCTTTCCCTGCTTCATTTCCACACCGCACAACGCAGAGATACATTAGGAGAGACCAACATGGGTTACACATGCAAATTCACATGCAAGGTCAGGGAGGGAGTGGGTACACATGATATTCATCACATAACTCTAATGTCATCCCTTATTCGTGAAAGTGATGCCATCCCTTTGTTACAACCATCCCCCGTCTCCCTTACACACATCACAGGACAAGCCATTCCACTGGTTTCTGGTGACATGTGTGATCCATTACAAACATTTCATATTTAATGTTCTCATGGAGCTGGGTTCATTGCCCAGTGCAATGAAACATACGGGCCTTCAGAAGATCCCTCTAGCCCTGTTTAAAATACCCACCTGGAAAGACACAGTGACGTGTATTCAGATCAATATTTCGTGGATACACACATTAGTGTCACTCAAATGCGCAAATTCCGCACATTTCTGGAGGTACATGTGAGACAGTTTTCTTGTTTGTTTTTCTTTGCTTTTGGAATAACAGTCCTGTTACATGATCGGTGTCCCACGTGTGTTAAAATGACACTGAGTAATTAGGTAATTGAAAAAAAGTATCCTCTCATTACCCCCTGGCTAAACTGCTGTTGACGCCTGAGCCTGTTGTACAGTGAACATTCTCAAAAGCAACCCAGCCCCCCCCCTCGTCTACTCTCTGTCTAGACAGCTGTAATAACCTGAGAGTAATCACCTAGAAAAGGTACGTGTGTCAGTGTGTCAGCGTTTATTAACAGAATGCTATTTGAATGACAGGGGTGTGAAAGTGTGTGTACATACTGTACACTTGAAAACAACAACAACAACAGGAACAAAAAGCTCAGACTGCCACGCCACCATGTTTATGCAGTTCTGCCTCTTTCTTGAATTAGTCTGGGTCTATATTTGGGATAAGTTTCCATTAAAAGTCATCTTTAGAATCTGGAAGTGTAACGTAGCCGTGTAGTTTGTGCCGCTGTTGTCAAAAAATTTCATCTGAGAGAAACCAGGTCATGGTGATAAGCTGCTGCTGAGCCTTATGCTGCAACTCAGCAGTTCAGACTGCATTAATGACAGCTAATAGTCATAAATCTTAGGTAGACCTTGTTTATTTTTTCCCTTTCTAATAGATTACATGAACATTTGCCAAAGAAGATGGAAATGACTTCAGAAATTACGTAAATGTGAAATTCCCCCCGTACAAATAGCTGAAATGACTCCTAACAGCTTGACATCAACAGCTCATGGGAATGAGCACAAAAAAACCTTAAACACAGTGTAGATGGGAGGAATTTTTCATGGCAACACAAGTTGAGCAAATATGACATCATAAAGCTAATTTGGGTACTGTGTGTTCTGGTTGGTTTGCCCCCCTGCTGGTGCTGGAGGAACCAGGGTTATGTTGTCCAGATGGGGAATAATAGCCCACACCTGGGCCTTGGCCCAGACCCCAAACACAAGCTCCAACAAGGCCCCAAAGCCTGACTCAGCTAAACATCCAGTGAGACCTGTCCCATCCCGGCTGTGGTCTGATCCATGTCTGCCAGCACACAATTAACCAGACTAACCTGAATGTTACACCAGCAACCACCAGCTGACCCCTTCAGCGCTGTGACTGAAGAAGTGTTGGCTCCTGCTGCTTATTCATTAATAACACACTCAACGATGAAGAGAAAAAAAAAATGACAAAAGTGATTGTAAAAGAAAGACAGGCACAGTGACAACCTCTTCTTATCTTAGAAAACAATCATCAGTTCCAGGAACAGTCTCAGCAGCTTAACAGACAGCACACCATATGAAACTCAGAGGTTACGCTCTTTGGATTTCACCAAGTTTAATCTCAGCCAACATCCATCTGTCTGTTAGGAGATATGCTGCAAGACTATTGCCAACCAATATGCTGTGTTCAGAGAAAAGCCTAACCCAAATTTGCTCGAGATCCTTATCACAAATGTAAATGTTGGTGCAATCTGCTCTGCTAATGTAGCACATAAGAGTTTCTGGCAGGAGGAACAGCAAAGACTGACAGTGCTCACTGAAGCAGATCAGTGTGGTGGAGGAATGTGCATGGCCTTGTTTCCCCTTCATGAATAAATTCAACAAATATCAATAATCAACTGTCCCTCATACACCAATACAATGATCCATAAACCTTGACAGATGAATTAGCTGTGAATCCGTGTTACAGGTAGATTTATTGACCTCAGTGCAGCTGTTTGTTGATTCTGTTGTCCCTCCTCTGGTGAATATGACAAAGCATATTTCCATGCCGTTAGTAACTTTCCCCTCGGAATCGTCCAGCAAAAAGGCAGTTCGCTGTCAGTGGCCTTACGGTAAGTCATTTATGTGTTTATGTTCTCATGTTCATTTATGTGTGTTTCTCAATTCCACTTAAGCCATGAACTATGACAGTATGAGTGCAGCACTGTACCAAAGCTCTGAAGTTCAAAGACTGTTTTTCCCCCACCCTTTCTCCCCAGTTTTACACATCCCCTTCCTTTTGAAATCACTCTGCCTCCACACCAGCTCTCCAACTTAAACAAGTCGGTACAGATAGTTTGGCTCTTCTACTGAAACTGGAGAGTGGGTACTCTGGTTGGAAAGGCACTACAAACAGCACACGTGTGACTTCTTGAAGGCAGACTTTTCAGCACTCATGTTTTGGAGAGTACATTCCTGGTAATTAATAAGGCAAGTGCAGGTCTCCATTTGAAGGAGTCAGGTATATCATTATAACACAGCATGCACCGTGAGATGGTGCAGAGTGTTACAAAGTCCAGTCTTGTTTTCAGTTTCATTGCTGTGGAAACAGGGAGGGAAGGTGTGGAGCAGGAAAGACATGGTTGAGGTGTTTGTTTGAATACATGCTCATTGTGTAAATGAATGATAATTTCTAATATTGAACATAAGGTTAAGTTGATAATGCTGACTAGTCTTGCATATTAAACAACTTACTTGTAAGTTTTGCTAATGCTACATAGCCAGTTTTTGCACTTACAACTGTTTATTTATTAGTCCAGAGGAAAGGCTGCACTCATATCAGAAGTATTCCTCTAAATACAACACAAACACAGAACTGTGGTACTGATTTGTGGAATTAGACAATTAAAGTTGACATATTATGCTGTTCCATATTTCAGAACATCCTTACAATGTCATAATGTCATATGTCCATGCTGAGCCTCTGCAACGTTGCACAACATGAGCTATAGGGGTCCTGCTGTAATCCACCAATGAGATTTCTCATGGTTTCCAGTCCCTCTGAACGCTCGGTAACGAGATCTCCATGAGATTTGTGCAAAGCTGACATCAGGTATTACCGTCCAATTAGGACGAATGCCCAAACTGCATCTGCCCAAAACATGCCCACGACGCCTGCCCCACACTGGCATCTGCCCCTGCTCCCACACCAAAGAGGAGATGTATGTCCACTCCACTGTTTTCCTTCCCCAAAGAAGATGAAAACCGTAGGTCAGACTCAGGGTCCAACACGTATGGCTGCACCTTGTAGCTGGCCATGTTTGTGAAGCTGACCTCTATGTATTAACAACACAAGGTAAACAACAAACAACCATCTAACCAACCATCTAAAGCCACCTCTGCATTTTTAATTTTGAATTCACTGATAACAGACTCTGACTGAAGACCGGAGTTTCCACCTGCTGCTCCACCTGCCTTGTGGCCACAGGACAAAGTGTCCGATCTCCTGCAGACTGAGAGGAATGTGTTTGCCGGCTCCTCTGGCTCAGACTGTCACTGTATCTCTGATGGCTCAAACACATTTGGCTGTATTTTACCAATATGGCTGCCGGTTTAAGTCATGAAATTGATAGAGATGCAGAGCTGTTTCCAACTTCAGGTGTGGTTTCAGTGCGTTCAGCTCACACCTTCAGTGCTTTCACAGTGCTCTGGAGGGGAGGACACAGGTTTGAAACCTTATTTTGTACATTTGGCAATAATTGATTTATTTTATTCATATTTGACTTCTCACATAGCAGCATTTAGAGGACATATTATAACCTGTTGTAGTATAAGCAATGACTGAAACCATTGTTGAGTGAAAACCCCCAGCCTCCCAGCAAAAGAAGAAGAAGAAGAGAAACATTCAGCAGCAGAGATAAATGGTCCTTTTTAAGAGTAACTTAATATGAAGTTCACCACACCAAGTTCACCAGATGACCACACTTTGAATGGATGTGTGTGAGAAGCTCTAGCGGAAACCACCTACAGCTGTCAGTGCACCCATGTGCATGTTATCAAATATGTTTTGCAGAAAATTGGGGAGGGGGGCAAGAAAGTATCTCCCCATTTCTGCACATTATCCAGATTAACTGCCATTTAAATATCAATGTTGTATAGTCAGTAATGAGTCTAAACTGCAAGTCACTTCCAAAGTTCAAGTGCTGGTGGATGAAGAAGTTTCTTTTTTGTGCCGAGGTGGAAAAGGACAGGAGGCCACAGTGATGGACGGTGTGTCCATTAGAATGTATTTGTTCACAGTTTATATACCTGTCAATTGTTTCCAATTCATTCTTCTTTCAGACAAACAAATGGAGCAACTCCTTAACAAATGCAAAATAAGAAGGCTATTTGCTTGTGGGGATGATTACTATACAACCATACAAATTTTAAAATATTAAAGAAAATCTGCTTTTAATTAAGCAGATACATGAGGCCAAAAGAATATAATGTGTTTTAGTAAATGACACTTAGATAACTGGTGTCTGTCCATATGACTCCTTTAAGATCTGACCATCCACACTGTGTTTTTACTATAACAGCCTCTATAAAGAGTGAGAATTTTATCAAACTGTTGGCTGTAAGTAAAACATGTTAATATCACAGTCCTGTCAGGACAAGGTCCTCTTATCTTTAAAGGTGCGTGTTTTAACTGAAACAGAAAATATTACAGCGTATCTTCTACCCGTCCACTGTCCAAAGGACAGTTAATGTGAACGAATGTCAGCCCCCTCTTTTTGGTAAATTAAGCTTACTGCATAAGTGGAGACATTTGACTTGAGCTTTGCTGCTGCATCAGAGCACACAGTTAGTGGGAGAAGCTGTGATGTAGTTTTGTTTGGGGTAGCTTCTGTGGCTGCAGTGGTTTGGCACTTTGTAGAGAGAGGCATACTTGGTGAAGGGGAATTTATCAAACCAACAAAACAGCACACAGTCAAAGCCAGTGAAACAGTTCTGCTTTCATCTGTGTGGGTTTTCTCTCACTGCTGCTGCGCTGACTCAGCTCCCTGATCATCTGCAGACCAGTGAAACCAGTGACCCAGCTGGCCTCACTTGTACCATGGAAATAAAATGCAGTGTAAAAAAGGTACACCCACCCAGGCACCCTCACACACTCACACTGTTGTGAAACTGTCTGGCATTAAACGAAACAACTACAACGACTCATTACGGAGTGTGTTCACTTACATGTGCTCGTAAACAAAGGAAAAGGAACACAACAGCATTGGCCACAGTGTGTGTCGGAGTATTTTTGTTGGAGGAGCGTTTGTTTGCCAGATAAATGGAGAAGAACGATATTGCATGCATTACAGTGCACAAAAACCAAACAATGGTTACTTTGTATGCAGTAGGGAAGCTGAAGCAGTGGTTATCCCCATTATAGGTCTAGCTAAGCTACGCACTTCCACCAGCCATAACCACCATAAATGATATGTTATTATCTTAGAAAAATAGAGTCAGTTTTCTCAAATACCTGCTGTAGCTGATGATCCTGATTTGAATGCGAGAGCCAACACTGATAGAAGCTGAGTCTGCAATACGCAGCAGTCCAGTGTACTTTTGCAGTTTAAGTTTACATACACATTATTATGGTAAGCATTCAGATAATAACAGGGAGGGACAGCATGCATTTGCTATCCATAAACACCTATTGCATTATGTTTCTGCTTGAACCATTTCTTTCTAAGTAAACCAAATGTCTGATCGCAGGACGTGAAGAATGAGAATGTGATGATCATTTTTTCACTATTTGCTTATAATTTTTCTTTTGGGAGTAATGACTAATTATTCAGTCAAGAAAATAATCAGTAGATTAGTCAGGCCATGAAAGTAATCACACCAGCTCTGCACACACATTCATCTTCCACCGCCCCAGCTGGATGTGGTCAACAAGTAGCAGTGCTTGTTTAGGATGCGTTTCTCTGGCAAACATGAGCCGTCAGTGAAAATCTGAAATTGAAAACAACAGTGTCCATTGGTCAATTAAAAATAGACACTGTTGTGCACACACCTTTTGATTTATACACACATTTCCCCATTTATACTAGCAAACTGTGCACACTGGGTCAGGTCCTATTTGGGTTGAGGCAGTCTGGAGAGGAACTCACATGCATACATGCTCTGAGACTCCCACAGCTTATTAACTTACTACACTTGAACCTAATGCCTTTATCTTATCATACACAAACAAACTGGAAGCCAGACATTCCCTTTATGTTACCCTTGAGTTGAAGAGAAGAGAAGAAGAATAAGGAGCTCATTAATAGGTATCCACTTCTATCAACGCTCAACTCGAAAGGGGAACAGAGCACAGGCTGATGACCCCGCCCCTCTCTTCTAGGTAACACAGTATGTCTTGGAAATACAAACACAACTGCTCCTCAGCAGTACTCAAATGTGCAAGATCTGACAGAGCCTGAGAGATTTCACCCTCCCCTCCACTACTGCTCCAGTAATTTACCCAGTTCACTCTGAGAGGAACTGTACCTCTGTGAATGAGTGAATCACACAAAACCATGACACAATGTACTTATTGCAACACCTCAATGATGATGTAAGAGTCTCTGCATTTTGTTTTTATGCAGCGAGCTGCAAAATCGAACCATACACTATCTGGACAGCAGTGCTTACATTTTATTTGTTGAGGGAGCTGTTGTATTAATGTGAACATGACATTTCATATGCCAAATGGTGAGCTGGGGGTGGGAGAGGAGTGTGTATCTTCCACTGAAGAAAATGCCACAGACCTCAGATTAACTGCCCGTTTGCTAACCCTCCTCCAGGCCATGTGCATTTGTTTTTAACAAAGCCGAAACAGAAAAAAGCAATCCATGGAGCACTGGATAACCTTATATAATGTTATTTATAACATTACGGGTTACAGAGTATGTATGTGTCATGGTGGCAGAGACGAGAGCTGGGACACCGGGGCAGAGGTGCTGAGACCCTCCGTTCTCCCTGTAACACCTTACAAGTCATGTATGTAACCATGACAATTACTCTGAAGCTGTTTAATCAAGGGAAAAATGTAGCATATAGGAAAAATCCTGCATCGTTCCCCTTTAAACAAGGCATTTTTGACACGCAAGATGTATTATCTATTTTACATAATGGAAGAAATAGTAAATGCTACAACATTTTCCTGTAACATGATTTCCTGTGTATATGACACAACATCAGTATCAGTGACCATCAGTATAAGTATGATAATATATGGGACGTGGGAATATTATCTCTGCATCAGTCAGAACTGACGTCTAATTTCTGAGACAAGCCAGACAAAAGCATATCTGTCCACATCAGAGCCAGAAACTGGGAGCACCCTCCCTGCTCTGTACTTTCAACTCATCCTGCTTATGAATCATAAAGTTGTTCTGTGCTGATAAGCAGAAGCAACACGGCCCATCCACAGACACACACATAGAGCATCTGTGTGGTGTGCAGCCACGGAGCTGGAACCAACTGGCCTGTCAGCAGGGTGTGTGATGGGTTACACACCTAGCCAAGTCATCCACCATTCCCCCTAGAGAAGTTTGAAGGGAGTGCTCTTTTGTCTGCAACACTGTTGGATGCACTTGCGGTGCACCCAGCCCTCTAACACAGCAGCGCAGCTGGAGGAGACCACAGCTCCTGCAGGGAAGAGGAGAACTGTGTGTGCTTCAACTTTGAACTTTCTGGCAGGATTCTGTGAAGCTGCTACTTCCCCTCTGAGCTGCAGAAATAATACAAGGACCCAGCGGCACTATACATTACCTCTCGCCCTGCTCTTAATCCATGTGTTTCTTTTTGCAAGCGCCAAATTATTTAGCTTGATATGGTGACAGGGTGGAGGAACAAAGTGAGAGGCGCGCCCAGTCAGGGATCGTGGACATGCCAGTTAGCAGTGGGGTGATATTCGACATCGGAAAAATCCTGAGTGTAATTTGTCAAAGCTGACATCGAACATAGGCCCAATGTAAAACTGTGAAACCATTAAGCCTTTGGCAAAACAGAGGAACTCCCATTGAGGGCAAATTCTTTCCCAAAACCAGTATTAGTCCAAATCAGTTTGGAAAACTTGGGTGGGAAAAGAGAATGAGTAATGTTCTCCCCCCTCAGAGAAAACATGAAAGAAAGAATTTACAGAAATCTCATTCTCCCCACCTGACACACCTGTTTTCATGTATTCCCATAGCACTGAAAACAACTCAATATATTACACCTGTTAGGCTGATTCAGAGCTCCTGCAGAACCTTGACAAGCAGCGCTTTCAATTCATACAGTGTAGCTTCCTATTTAAAGATGCCATCCCATATTGTGAGGTGAAATTTATGAATTTGTCTCCATATATATACACACACACAAACACACACACACATATATATATATATGTATATATACACACATATATATGTACACACACACACACACACACATATGTATGTATGTATATATATATATATATATATATATATATATATACATATGTACACACACACACACACACACATATTTATATGTACTCTAGATATTTTGAGAGTTAAAGTCCGTGTAAAGCGAAAATAGATTCTAATCAAATACCCAGATAGCGTGGCTCGACGGTCAGCTCGATCAGGGCTAACGGAGCTACTTGAGAGGCCCCGATAGGGCGGCTCAGCGGCTATCAGGGCTATCGCATGGGAGTCTCCTAGCGGAGACTCCCATGCTGACGGCGGTGACCTTCATAGTCATCACAGTATATCCCTCAAGGCTCCTGTTGCCGGTGGCAGCCAGCTATAGGCCCGATGCTCCAGCGCCTCACTAGGACTATGTGTCCTTTACCTCACAGCTAAGTTTGTATCCGCTGCTACGTTTTTAGCACTTGCTTTTATATAGTGGTACTGGAGTCGAGCCGTTAGGGGCGGGGTCATAGCTAGCTGGAGGCTCAGTTATGTCATTAGGCTTCCTCTTAGTCCCGCCCAAAAAAACAGAGAGATCCGTGTCCTCAGAAACAGTTATTCTCTCAAACTCCACAGCTCAGTTCTGTATATTTACAGTGTTTTCACCTGTCTTCAGCAGCCATACTCTAACTTATTTCACATGTTTCCAATCAAATCTCAGACTTCACTTGACTATGTCACACATTTGTTCAGACATCTCTGCAGTCGAGGCTGACTGTAGCATGGCACTGAGCTACTGTTAGATATTTATTATTTTCACTTTTAGTTCATACAAATTTAGAGGCTCTCACCTGCATCTCCAAACTGAAATCAGATCTTAGAACTTAATCTAACACTGTTTTGGGAAATATGCTATTGCTCTTTCAGTCAAACTCTTGCTGTACTATGCTCTGTGTGGTGTTCACATGCTAAGCTGGTAACTAAGTGCCAGTGTGTTTCAGTTTACTTACACAGTGATACGGTTGCTTTGTTCCCAGGCCTGTTACAGAGTTCACATAGACAGCGGAAAAGCATGTTCTCACAGACAGAACGTGAGCAAGTGTGTAAATGACGTACCCCTGTAGCAAGTCTTTCAAACATGTGCCAAGATCAATTTCCATCAAAGATCCACAGGGAGCAGAATCCCACCATCTCCTGGAGACGAGTCAAGTGTATGTTGGAGGGAAAACCACTAAGCTGCAAATGTTTTATCCACAACAGTAGACATCACACAGCCCCTGTGTCAAGTTTACTGAAAGGTTCTCAAGGTCTCTTCACCCTGAGGGCAACAAAAAGTGAAGGTTTCTTTGTTTCAGCATCCAAAGCACACAATTAAAAGTTTGAAATTTGTGTTACAAAACTTTAGCTACTATTCTGGCACTGTATCCTCCTTCTTCAGTCCAAGGCTGACCGTCCTTTGCTAAAAACATGTTTTTTAATAAACAGTCATTGCTTCAGAAATCCTTTTTTTTTTTTTTTTTTTTTTACATCCTTACTCGTCGGGTTTTGGACATATTTTCTGTGACTTGCAATGGCAGGGTTTGTTTTCATTTTCAAACTTGTGTTTTAATACGCAGACTGTCACCTGTGTGGCCCTGCTACATTTCTTGTTGGATTAAATGTTATTCTAACTGATGGGAGTGATTCCCATCAAATACAGCGAACACATTTTGTTTGTCTGATCTTTTTTTAGGCTCTTCTTTTAATCTTCCCAAGACATGCATCTGCCTACATGCTCACTTTATGGCCTCAGTCCAGAAAACAAAACAATTGGACAGAACTGCTCCGTGGGTGAATGGCAGAGCTGGACATTTGACAATAGCCCTAGCAGCTCTGTGGAAGCCGGAGAGTGGGCGGTGGCTCTGTTTCCTCGTCTTCCTTTGCTCATCTACATCCTCTCCCACTGTGAGGTGAGAGGCAAGTCAGCGAACTTCAGCAACTGTGATTTACTGGAGTTTAGCAGGTGATATAACTGAAAACACAGAGCACAACAGAGGCATTTAATACAAAGTGTGATAGAATGGACTATAGAAGGTCCAAGATTGCCCTTACTTACTAGTAGTGTCCTTTAAGATGAAGTATGTGAGCATCACACACAAACAGCCATTATTATGCAGCCATTATTGGCAGTTTGTTGTGACGCCTCTCCGATGACCTATGAACTCATGCAGGGTCGTGGACAATGATTAGTCGGGGTCATACTTGTAGAGTTGCCAGTCTCCCGGCCAAGACATGGCAAGAATTTATGCCACAGTGAGTGTTTAATCTGACATGGTGACCATCATTAAAAGACAAATAAACCATGTAGTCTGATAGTGGCATTAGTGGATACCTTCTGATGTATAGTGTTGTGTTATTGCCAGCTTTTCACTTGTGTCAGCTAGGTTGGCTTTGGGTTGACACACTACCAGAGGCTCTTACCAGGCCACAATCTGTTTGAGTGGGTGCCAGTTTAGTAGCTGCAAGGCAGCTACATGCTTTTTTGTCAACTGCCATTAAACAAAATCAGAAGAAGCTGCAACACATGGGAGGGAAGGATGCCTCCTCACTGCATGCAGCCATTTTGTTAAATCTCTGACTGTGAATAGAGTAGCTGAGGCTTGACAAGCGTGCCACCTTACCACAAGTGAGAGCCCAGATGCTGTCAGCTCTGCTCATGACCAACTTGTGTTAGCTGGCTAGTTTAGCAAACACTGGCTATAAGTCATTAGTCAAAACTTACCTTGACTTGAATTGTGTCTATTTGTTTTGTTTAATCACTAGTCCAGAATTGGTGAGTCCACTGAGGGCTGTTTTCAGTGGTGGACAGTATAAGGCCAATGTCTCTTTCACAGCTTTTCTTCTACTAACCATTGAGCTCTAATTCGACTCATTGCTTTGTGATAGTGGCTCACTGTAGCTGCGAGTCTACCCTGAAGATGGAGAAATGCTCAGAGGGTGTAGAACCTCTTGTACTACAGACAATAATGGCCAAAGCTCTTGTCACTGTGTTTTCCACAGCACCAGGAACAGAGATCAGCACCATGACTTCACTTGCACTTGTATTTTGATTAACCAGAGGATTAGGACTGTCTGTCTCTAGATCTAACTACTCTGGCCATGAACATAGTGAGAATATGTTAATTATGAGCTTCACAGGTTTATAGACTTGTGACCTGCTATCACTTACCTGTGGACCCATGGACGTGCATCAATTGAACACTGTCCTACAATAACGTGGTCGCTCTGTAACTACAGCTACAATTCATGTTGTCTCTCTTCATATCCTGCCTCTCTCTCTCTCTCTCTCTCCATGCACTAACCGACAGTGCTTCACAGGGTGCATTTAAGATTTCGGAATTTTATTGCTGTATCCATACCATTGGTGGTCAGTAATTTCATCATAATAAAGGAATGACATAAGGGAGTAAGAGCAGTGCCATGTTTTCTCCATGGACTAGCTTGGCACCATTATCATTCAACTTGGCTAAATTTAAACTGTTTTTTCAGCTGCAAGACATGGACATTTTTTATATTCAACAAGCAAAATCCCTATTATTATGCTTTATTCTCTGTAACATTGCATCCAGAGTAGAGGAATGTTCCCAAGATGAATAAATCAGAGATTAAGCTTTTTCACTGCATAGCCCACACCGCAGTGCAAGCTTTCACTTGGGAAATGGATTGTGGTTTTGGGCATTAGCACTGTCATATATTTCATGGAGACCTAGAAGAACTGGCATATTTAAAAAAAAATGGCAGTTCTGAGATCTTGAACCTTGTTACTGCTAGTAGATGCTCGTGGTCAAAACTGTGCTGCGTATGCTTTGGAAACACAGGGACCCAGATGCTGTCACCATTAGCCTACAATTATTTTCAATGAAGATAAAAAGAATGGTATGACATTTGGGGAAATACATTTATTTGCCTTTTGCCAATAGTTAGATGGATATTGATACCATTCCCATGTCTGTGCTTTAGATATGGAGCTGGGACTTTCTTTTTTTCTTTTCTTACTAATGACAAATCAAGTGACTCTTTTGGCAGGCACTTTACGAGTCACTGAAATTTCTCAGTGAATGTGCTTTCATGTGGCGTATAAAAGGCTTCAGCTACTTTCCATTGAAGATAGTTAGCAACACTGAGCAGTAAGCCAGTAAAGTGTGTATGTTACCACGAAAAGGCTGGCTGAAAGGCACAAAAAGTACATCAAGCAACCCTTGTAAAGCTCACTAGTAAACATGTGTCATCACATTTATTTAATCCACAGTACACTGTAATACATTGGATGAGACCAGGCTAGCTGTGTAGCTACCATTGCTTCCTGACATAATGCAAACTTCAGATAACTGTAAGAACACAGCCATTCAAAACTGATGGTCCAAACAAACCTTGTGGCTGGAGAGCTCTGCAAATCATTTTTAAGCAATCCTTAACAATCTTTCAACACTAAATGAAGTTCTACTTCTTTTAACTACTGACAAGGTGCCAACCAGGCTGTGGCTTGTTGGTCAACTTCAGCAGAGGACTGAGAAGAATAAAAATCGCCCAACATGGATTTTCAAAAATATGGAACAAAGTGCGTCCATTATCACTCCAATAAGGGACACATCGTTTAGTTTACAAATACGGGACAATTCCGTATTTTAAGGGACGAATTGGCAACCCAACCGCTAGCTCATCACTAGCACCTGCTAGCTCGTCGTGTGTAGCGGTGGCGGCTAGCAGCACCGCTAGTACCCACTTCTGCGCTCACCGCAACGGCCCCTTCTACTCACTGCAGCATACCCCTCAAGGCTCCTGTTGCTGACGGCCAGCACTTCACTCTGGATTCCCTTTTCTTTGCAGTCCAAACAATTGCTGCTGCTGCTGTCAGGGGCGGCGCACGTCCACAGTTGAGCCCGAGAGGAGGGGCCCATCTTGAATGTTGTGTTTAGAAACTGCAACGAACAAACCTACAGACTCTACCTTCAACAGCTGTTTACTCACTGGCCGTGACAAGGCTCAGCTCTCACTAGTTATAATAAGGTATCGGAGCAGAGCATGGAGGAGTGGACGTCACAGTGAGACAGCTTTGGAAAGTGAGGAGATGGACCAGGGCTAGCTGGTAACTTCAGAATAGAAGCAGAACAAGAGTCAAGCTTTCCACTGCTGTTCAGAGCTCCTGGCAACAAATGAAGTTTGATGCTTAACTTTCAATGTTTCTTCTTGACTTGTGAACAGCTACTAATGGCAATGTAACAAAAGGACAATTTACTGATATCTCCTTGCATATTATCCTGGAAAATAGAAAGTAAAGGACTTTTTGACTCGACAGTCTGAGAGCTCCCTGTATGCAGTTTATTCAGTTGTGACAGTTCTTTCTGTTGTTGTTGTTTCTTTCCTTTTTATTAAAGTTTTCTTTGTTTTAAATGTGTTGCATTCCTTCTACAACCCGTGAACTTTGAAGACCTTTCATTTTACAGTGTGCACCTCGGATTACTTTCTAAGCCATTTACTGCAAACCACAATATTCCTTTTTCATTAGCCTCATCTTGAACCTTTATGGCAATAAACTTGATTGACTAAAGTGGTGCAAGCCAAGCCCGTTTATTACAATCTTAACTGAGAAGGATTAAAAGTAAGTGGTGTAGGTTACTTCAAATAAGCGCAGTATGTCCACAGGAATTGAATTACAAAACCCCTTCTCACCTTGTCTGGTAATATGAAACCCAAACTTTAGATTGAGAACGCAGAGCTGACACAAACAGATAACCTCTCTCAGAGTGACCACAAACCACATGCTGCCTTCTCCCAGAAACTCACACATGGTTACTTTAGTTTTAGCCAGGTGGACACTTATTCCCACCTCTGCATCTGCTGAACAGGATGAGCAACTTCACAAACCCCATTAATGTGGGAGCAGAGAAGTTTACAAGCACGACATGGATGAGGGGATGGAGGCCTAATCTCAGCTCAAGTGAGGCTTAGTCATTCAAGCCCTCATTGCCCTTATTTTCTGCCAGCTGCTATAATAAAATTATCTGTTCATATTGTGTTTCCCCACAGTCTAATGTGGACTGGTCTCTTCCACAACCAAGAGTAATCTTAGCTCAAAATTGCTCATTTGGTGGGAGGCCTTAGGGATTGAGGTCATCCTTGGGTCAGACTGTGGCCTCTTATGAATTCTTCCCTCCTTGCCTTGCTTGTCACCCATCCTCTTGGTAAAGTGATCCCATCTCATGTTTCTTGAGCAAACCACAACTCAAGCTCCTCCTGTCTTTACAGTTGTGTGGATACAAGACAGGTGGATGACGGGCAAATAAAGCTACCTCTCAGATACTTTTCATCCATGAAAAGTGTTAACTATTGGCCAGAGCCAGAGGAATCTTAGGCCGACCTCAAAATTTATGACCCTGTGATTGGTACATAAAACAGAGATTTGTGGGATTTTCAGTTAATCCAAAACATTTTCCTCTTGCAGGTTTTTCCTTTGTGTTGACCAAACTAGTGAGACTAACTCACCTGGCTAACAAGGGAACTTATACATCTTGCATAGGAGATTGTTTTTTATTCTAAAAGGATTGTTGGCTAGTGATCAGTTAGGGAATTTAAAGTTCTCTGAAACCACACCTAATGAATGTTTTCTAACATTCAGATATTCCAAAAACATCTCTTCCTTTCACTTGATTCCCTTCAACACCAACCCAATACCTTTAGCCTTTTCACATGCCTCTGAAATGTCCCATGGATGAAAGCTGCACAAACTTTCAAGGTAATATGTGACAGTGGGCAGGAGTCAGGAGAAATGACTCTTGGATGACTCAGCGTCCTTTCAAAAACCAATGTATATCTGAAAGCAGCAGGAAAAAACACCTGAAAACCTGTGCTTCCAACCAGGCCTCTCGCCCTGCAGCACCATGCTAGCATGCATCTTAAATGTTCTTCTGTGAGTGTTTTCATGATCAATCAAAGGTGAGGCTGGATTCCATTTGTGTGCTGCAGCCTTTTGGGGATCAGGGATTTTCCGCCCCTGGCTGGTTAAGCTAATTAGCTATTTATTTATTCACATCAAACCCAGGACTTCTACCAAAACTCTTGTGTTCTTGTGAATTCAACACAAGATAAACCCGGACTTCTGGGAAGGCAGGCATGGAGTGGCCACAATATTTAATTTCCTGTCAAACATCTGTGTTTTTAGATTACTCTTGGTGTTTGCTCAGCATCACTCTTCACAGACAATAAAAAACAAATAGAGCAGTAGCCAAAAAGACAATACCAAAAAAGAGAAAACATTTATGAAACTTCTGAGAGATTACCAATGAGTGGTAACCATGTATTCTCTCGCTCTCTCTTGCTGTATTCGCTCTCCCCCTCTTCAAATGTTGCAGTGTGACTTTTGTGTTGGATTTGTTTTGGATGTTGGATGCTGTCCTGGCTGTGTTTTCATATACCGGATACTCGCTGAGAGCTGCCTTCATGTTTCTTGAACTTCACATTGTTGTCTTTCTCAGGTTTTACAAGTTGAAGTGTCATGGGAAAACCCAGTGACCCTCCTTTCATCTTTCCTCTTAGCATTTCCTCTCATACATTTTATTATTACACCTTGTCGAAACATTTTCCACCCTTCCTTCCTCCAACTACCTCATCCTTACC
The DNA here is from genome assembly GCA_021432705.1 of Caranx ignobilis. Taxonomy (NCBI): domain Eukaryota; kingdom Metazoa; phylum Chordata; class Actinopteri; order Carangiformes; family Carangidae; genus Caranx; species Caranx ignobilis. The sequence goes on from MU269983.1 coordinate 20,436,611, forward strand.
GACCTTATCTTTATTATTGTTTCCTGCCCCATCTTTTGTGCCTTTTTTTTTCTGAGTCATTCTTTGCTTTATCTCAGTTACATGTATGTATTGAATTCTTAGCCCATGAGTCATTCTCTTCACTGAGGGATGATGTCATCCCCAAATGTTACCTGGGTCGATGCATTCATCTGTGGCAGACTCCATGATAGAAGCAGTGTTAAGACGGTCTTTAAACTTGCAAAGCCCTACTTTTGCCCCCATATTCCCATATTTCCTGCCATTTGTTCACTCAGCAGCATGCTATATGCTCCAAGGCCAGATGGTCTGATTTAGGTGGTACGCTGAAGGGACAGAAAGAATATGAATATTTCACTCTCGGCATGTATACAGGCATGTATGTGCGCCAGCATGCATCTGAGTCTGTGTGTGGGTTGAGGGAGAGGAGCAGCAGACGCTGGAAGTGATTGCTACACAGACAAAGTCTGTTCCTCTTGGAATGACATGCTATACCCAGCTATGAGTATTCATTTTCGCCAGGACCAGGCTCACTGCTGGGTCAAAGTTCATTTCACACAGCTAGCTGGTATATGGGCCATGCATGAGTTCCTTAACAGCAGCTGTGTTTACATCCAGATTAGATTGATACAGGAAAGCAGTCTGCAGTCCTGACACTGTGTCTTCTTCTCCTCTCCTGCTTTCATCTCACCCCTATGCTACCTGTTCCAGAACAACACCTTGGCTTGAAAGGTTTAACCCTTCAAGTGCCTTGACTTCACTGAAAGGATAACAGGAAGTGTTGCTGTTCTGTCCTCCGTGTTTGTCCTGTGGCCCCTCTGCCACCATTTGAGCACTTTCAGTGTGTGTGTGCACATAATACAGAGATGCTACAGCTGATTTGATTGGTCAACTTTTACTTGTTCGTTTTGTCCTATAACCTGATTGACACAGTTGGTCACAAATGTCATGACTGAATGAGACTGAAACATGCAGACAGCACAATCAACAGAACTCTGACACAGGTAACAGCTCTTTGTTGACTCTTAGTTTTTTCAGATCTTGGTGAAGCTTCTTTTACTAAAGATCATGACATGCTTTTCTTGAACAATGAATTGGTATTATTGGAACAGAACTTACGTAAATGGCTACAATTTCAAAAGTAAGTTATAGGTCCATGTTGGGATTTAGCCACTTTTCAGGGGGAAAGTATCTGCTGTTTCTTATATGATTAACATCTTAATTCCCACGTAGGCGTTCATTTAGTCCTGCAAAAAATCTGGGCAATGACTTTGAGCTCCGGTTCTCTTGATTAATAGTCACTTTCGAGGTCAGTTCTGCCTTTGCATGACATAAAAATGTATTTCACAACTTCATTATATAACAACTTTATTCAGGCCTTCCCCAGTCTCAGAACTCACTCATGGTCCAAATAGCAGCTACAGGGATGTTGAGTGGTCTTAAAGAGAGCAACCACACCGCTCCAAGCTCAGCCTTTCTTCACTGGTTTCCTGTTCATTTTGTATTCCGATGTAAGACCTTGTTAATTGATTTCAAGGCTGTTAATGGCCAGGCCCTGTCTTAGCAGCACAGACCTACATTTCCCTGCACTTAGATCCTAGATCTGTTAGCTCACACCACTTAGAGAGAGACAGCTACAAAGAGACAAAAAGACTTTTCATCAGGACTGTTGAAAGAGGCAGAGATCCTCAAAATGATTTAAAAATAACCCTATATGCTCTGACTTTACTGTTACGTTACAGTTCCCTTTCCCCTTGGAAAACTTAAAAGCCTCTGAGGGGAGAGTGATGAATGTCTTCATAACCGCAGTGGATTTCAGAGCCGTGCAGAGGAAGCGCAATCAAACCGAGGCGGCTCAGAAAGCCACTGAGAGGTGAGAGCGCTGCCCTTAGTCTGACAACCAAAAGTAGTGTCATTAAAAACACTCACTATGTTATGGTTAAGAAAACTTGAAAGCGTAGCCAATGCGTTGTGTTTATCGTGCACTGCAGAGGTCACGGGGAGCACACAGAGCCTCAGACCGGTCTCAAACCAGAGGGGAGGCAGGGAGGAAAAATGTTTGAGGATGGCAGAAGCAATTAGCTTTCTCAGGCTACATGGAGTTCAGGCGTTTTATATTACCAATTCACCCAGGCAGTGAATGAGGAACACCATTACTCCCTTTCAAATAAAGTTCACCCCTAGTGTCATTGACGCTCATAAAAGGCATGCATGACTCATTTACAATTAGAAAAATCTGACTGTTCCAAAATGGGACAGATTGTCTGCGTGTCTCGTGAACAGAGCCCAAGTCCCTGACACCAATTTATTAACTCCAGAAAACACTTAATACACCCAAAAGGCCAGTGTTACATATGGAGGGGTCCTCACCCTCCAAATGTCTGACCTCACATAATTATCCCACAACAAGGCAATAAAGGACATCTGCAATGATACAATGTGATTTTTGTAAAGCACAACATAAAGGGATATTGTGTCCACTAAGGGGCCTGTCACAGGGGGGCTGGAAACTGAAAAAAGACATCAGAATAAAAACTGATTCTCAAATGCAGTATTATTAGTTAACTAGGTCTTTATTTGTTAGTTTCTCCCCTTGTCATGTCACCTAGAGCTTTCACACTACCCTGCCTCCCTCCTCCTGCTTCCTTCTTCAACTCCATTTCCTCATCACCAGCCCGAGCCTCTGCAGCCCCTCCCCCATGATCCCCCTCCACCCAGTGCTTTTTACTTTTCCAGCTGTTGGTAATCACGCAGGTGCCTGATTGGCTGACGAGGCCAGCTGCTGGCCGATGGGAAGGCCTGTGCATGCACAGCTGCGGGAAGGAAGATGGACTGTAGTCAAAAGGAAAAGGTGACAATCGCACACACCCTCCCACGCACCCCCAACACTCACACAGCCAAGACTCCAGTTGGAAGGAAGGGATTAAAACAACCAACTTGCCCATCCCTCCCTCCCTTGCTCCCTCCACCCCACCTCCTGTTAATCATCATCAGCATCATCATCAGTGTTATTTTGTTCAAACTCTTGAGGGACGGAGCAGGGAAGACTGGAGTATAGGGAGGGAATAATGGTATTCCTCTCAGCTACCATTAAAACATGTGATGTCATGTTCTAGGCACAGCGCTTTGGTGATGCGTGTGTAGCAATTGTGTATACATCCACGTGTTTGTCTGCATCCTTTGTACATGTGCGCCTGACCTTGTGTTCCAGATCTGAGCGGATTTAAAGGATCTCAGGCAGCCCTTAAAAGGCCTCTGTGGTCCAGCACTGTCAGTCCATAGGTGGGCTCTATAATTCTCCCAGCTCCACTGCTTCATGTCTCTCTACAGCCTCAGAACAAATAGTCAGTCTTGTGGGAGGCCCCCCTGTGGTTTTCTTACCCAGTAAATTCCATTACAGGGAACACACATTGTTCCATAATCTGGCTTCAACACAGTCTCATAAAAATTGCAGATTGCAAGTTGTAGACAGGAAAGTCTACTCCCCCACCACCATGAACTACAATACAATAGAACACACTGGACTATGTAGCAATACAACGAATTGGACACAAATATTTATACAAATCAATATTTTGGGAATCAAATGTAGTGTACAAGTCCTGACACGTACTAAAGCCTCCAGTTAATAAACACAATTTAAGTAAAAGAAGTAAATAAATAAAAAACATTATGCAACTAATACTTGTTTTATCTGTAGACATGAATCATGTTCCCTGGCGCTGATACAGAGAAATGGCCTCAACCTCTAATGGCAGACTTCTGTGCTGCTGAAGCTGTGGTGGTGCAGTCAATTTAAAGCAAACTTAACAGCATTTAACTGCTTACAATTAGTCACGTGTTTTCTTTGATGATGAAAAGCAGTGGCAGCTTCTTCCCCACCTGACTGTGTTTAGTGGGCATATGATGTGCCATGGTTTGTCTCTTGTTCCCTGTTTGTCCTCTTTTATTCTGAAGTTCCTGTGTCTTGTCTTCCTGTGCTCTCCCTCCTGTGATTACCTCCTGTGTCTCACCTGTGTCTCCTTTCTCCCTCGTGTATTCAACCTCAGTGTTTTCCCACTGTCCTTTGCTGCTTGGCCTGCGTTCCTCCCCAGTGTTCCTGCAGTCATGATCAGTGTTGCCAGTGTGCACCTCTGCACTTAATAGATTATACAAGTGTTAAAAGATGTTTTGCAAAAGTTGAGCAATGTCTCACATTGGACAAAACCTTTGCTTACTCTTGAATTATAGTTACAAACAGTCATTCATCTTTCTTTGGCTTCCTCGGTATTTTGCCTTGTTCCTCATAACAAAATATACTGGTGAAGGAGTGTGGATCTGGACTGTGGCAGTTGGCAGTGGCAACACAAAGGCCTGGCTGACTAAGATCCCTGTGCATTTCTAAAACACACACTCCCATTCAAATCAATGTGGAATTGACTTGAATGGAAGTGATTTTCTCTGGTGTGCATGATGGAGTCAGAGCAGAGACGGAGAATGTGGAAACCAGGGGTCAGCGCACATCGTTAGTAAATCAGCTTGTACACTGGTTTCAGTGATATCAAGTTTGCACACGTTTTCTTTTATACACGCAAACCTTCAATAAATCAGGCCCTTAGAGTTTTGAAAATCACTGATTGCCATTAGATCTGCTGTCAGCTATTAATGCTAGTGTAAACTATGGTATTCACAAGTCAGTGAACACGATCTTGAAGAACAACTGTAACAATAATCTTCAGGGTAGCTGCTATGCCCATATTGTGCACAACACAGTCGAGCATGCACTGAAGATCTGAAGACAAATGTTGAAGAGCTGATTCTAAAAGTAAACAGCTGATTCTCTTCAGTGGCTCAAAGAAGAAAATCAATGAAAGGATTTTGTGGATTGCGTCTGAGAAATCCTGGGGCATGTAACAACATGAAGTCTCCCCCTCAGTCCCATCTCTCAGCTCACGCAAAACTGGTCTGTTCCTAAATTATGCTTCATCTGCCTTGGGGATGAATGTCCCTGGCAAATCCTAAACCTTAGTGAAGCTCAGCACTGATGTTGTGTGAGTACGGGCTGAAAGGACACACTGTTGTCAGACCACAGTGCTGTTTACCTGTACCACCTTATCAGCAACAATCGTTTTTGTTTTAAGAGATATCGTTGAGAAGCCTGAGGACAAAGGCACCAGGTGTGGAGCTGTTACCCATTATGTTCTCCTTCAGCGCCAAACTGATACTGAGGGAAGTGATTAGTTCTGTCTACTTTATACAAGTAAAACCAACTGACAATCCAAAGGAACAACTCACTGTATTCGTTGACTCATGGATAAGCTACGTTCCAAAACGGACAACTCTCTGATGAGTCACAGCTTGGCCCATGTGACCCTAACGACTCACATGAGGGGTAGTTAACAACCCTCAGGACCACCCTCCAGGTTTCACCCCCTCCACAGGTTAAATTCCTGGGACTCTCACAATAGGTTTTTAGTCCAGTTTCCTTCAATTTAAGCACTTAATGACAATGATGATGATGATGATGACGACATTTCCAAAAGCAACTATGGGTGGGAAACAAGTAATGTGGCTTTCTGATCTTACTGAATTTTGACCTGTCCTCTTGTGAGTTCTACTTCTACTCACTCTGGTATTCTGAACGGTAAGCTGCTAAATGTTGTACTGGAGCAGCAACACTTTCCTTAAAATGACTCAGTATCACACTCATCAGTTGCTGTCCATATAGCATTTCTGGCTTCAAGAGCTGGTTGTGGAGGCAGTTGTTCAGGTGGATTAGGGAGCTCAGGCAGGGGAGGGCCCTCGTTTGATTGCAATTCTGTGCAGGACACAGCAGGACAATATTATTTTGCACACCTTCTCAGGTACATAGAGGCGCCACCCTCGATGTCCAATCACAGCAAGGACACCGTTTGTGCATTCTATAACAGCCCGAGCTGCAGCCTGGGCTTTCCTGTAAGCCAGCTCCCGTGGTGACTGTGGGTTGGCCAGCAGAGTCAGAAGCCACAGCATCAGTGGATATCCCCTCCCCCTATGGATATAGAAGGGTAAATCTCTCTATATAAAATACATGCAATAGTATAGGCAGGCTATATTCTAAGTGACAAGTCAGCTGTCTCGCACGACTCCATCCTCCAAATAAGTGGCAACTGAGCTACTGAGCAAGATGAAGCTGTCATGTGTCCCATCAGGCCGCCAAGCCGCAGCGTTTAGCAACATACACTTTGCATTGCATATCAGCTGCATATTTGTGGAATGAAAGTTTTTCAGGTTTGTATATGCGAACGCATCCTTAGACAGAGCCTTGATGTGGCATAAAACCCCTGCTTCACTTCCACTTGCCACTGTGCCTCGTAGGGAAACTGCACATACTCCAGTATCAATTAAAATATGCTGGTGAGTACAGCAGGTAGGATGTGGCTCATGTATGCCTGGGATGTACCGGAACCGTCGGCAATCTCTGGCTGGAAAGTCCCTGTGGCTAAAAAGGTGCGGGGATGTGATGGCTTCTTTTTGTTGGCCTTGTAGGACTGGGCTCCAAAATGTTACATAAATGCCACAGAAAGGTCTCTTTTTCAGCCGACACATCTCTCTCCAAATAACGCACTGGCCAAATCATACAGAAGTGAAAGTTCAGCCATTGTTACCATTGTCTAAGACTGAAGGCCTTTTACACTGTGGTAGAGAACTGACAGCACCTGGGTGACTCAGTAAGCAACATGTTGCATGGCCATTACGTCCTAGCATCATGCCAAAAAAGAAGAGGGAGGCGAGCAGTTACCATGAGTGGATTTACAAGGACCTTGTGGAGAGTGGAGGGAGAGGCCGGGCTTTAAGCTGCAGGTGGTGGGAGTGGTAACTGAGGGCGTTGAGCTGCCGGTGTGTGGGAACACCTTTTGTCTTAATGAATATGGGCTGCTTCTGTCCACGTGTGCAAAATACTGGGAGGAGAAAATTCATATGGGAAAATTTAGTGCAGTCATTATGATTAACCAAGCCTGGAAGTAACTGCTGTGGTTAAGATCCGAATATAATACATTTAAAAGGAAGGTGCTAATCAGCCCAGCATTATGCACAATGACTGCTGTTATTTCCAGACACACAGGAACAATGACAGAATATGGAGAGAGTGAGTTTTTTTCACTCATGGCAGCATCTTTCGAATGAATCAAGCCTGATGTGGTGCACCAATGTCTTCCTAAAGGCTCCCACAGAGTCGGGCGTACTGTGCACGTACTGTGAGCAGCGCGGACTCCGTGCGCACTGTCTGCAGAAGTTTGAGGCTTTGCGCAGACGTGTGCGGCGGATGTCCACTTTGGGTCCGCATTGAGTCCACATCGAGTACGCCCGCGGAGTCCACTCCACATAAAGTCTGCCCGACTATGTGGGGGCCTTAAGTCGCTAAGTATGATTTTTTTCCAGTTACTGTGGAACATTATTTTCAGCCAATTGCATCATCTTGAGGACTATGCTGTCTAAATACTGATAACAATAAACCAAGTTATTTTTGCTATAAACAAGCAGTTCTCATTTAAAACCTTCGAGTGTTACAATTTATTATGTGACTAATTTGCTGTGGGTGTTTTTAGTCATGCAGTTTTAATTTAGAGGTGACTGGATAAACACTGGAGTTCAGGATGGCCTTGGATCCATGACTGAATTGAATCTGATGAGTGCTTTATTTACATGCAACCATCGCTGGCATCGAGTGATGGTCAGTGAATCATTAATTACACATTACTGTAAATAAATGCTATATGCCACAGACATTACAAAACTGTATCTCCTCATAGCGGCTGTTTCAGCACACTGAAGACGTGAGGGGGCAAAATATCCCCACATTAGTGAATTCCATCTCAACATATGGTGTAATGTGTTTAAATTAAATTACCAAGCTCTACTCAGCTGAAGTGTCTTCAGGCCAGGCAGTGAATATTCACTTGGAATGTTAATCTTTGAGGAAGTCTGCATTACAGAGTTGGATATAAGACAAATAGTCAATAGTTCTATATATTTCTGAACATTGCTCTCTCTGTCTCCCTCCTGGATGTGGTATATGTTGGTCCTAACCACCTGAGGGATGGCAAGCTCTTCATGAAGTTTAAGAATGGGCTGATTTAGCAGTGCCTGGCCATGAATTTCATACATAAATGTATGTGTGTGTATATATGAACTGACTTCACAAGGGAGCGGCATAATGTAATGTAATTGAACAAATGTAATGACAATAAACATATAAAGATAATTTGACTCATTACATCATGCATATCAGGAGGTACAGACACATTTATGTCCTCCCAGCCCAATAATGCTAATAAAGTTAGGGTGGGTGTGGTGTCTAAATGAAGATGTTGCAACCTAACAAGGTTTAATTGTACTTGTGGGAAGTAAATATGAGGGATGGGAGGCACTGTTTCAGAAAAAAGTGTGTAGTAGTTAAAGGGCTGAACTGTGTCAGCTGGATACAGAAATTACTTATTAGGATAGACATCATCTCACAAGTATGATATATTGCTCAGTATGAGCTTGGCCAAAAACACTTTCACACATTCACACAGACTGATGTATTTGGGAGTAAGTGCTTTGCCTTGCCTGACGATTAATAGTGATATTGCACTGTGGCTTGATACACAGCTGAATGCAAAATTATTAACTTCCTCTGTGAAACACACACTTTTGACCTTACACAACATTGTGGCTGGTGTGTGTCATTCAGCTGAAGAAACTGAAGCAAGACACTTAGAGCAGAGCAAAGCGCTCAACTGATCATTTATAATACATACATATATATACATATATATATATATATATACATACACATTATATGTTCTCTGTTGGTCATAATGGTAATAATTATTATAAACCACGCCAAAAGTGTTGTTCCTCACTGTTGTCATGACATGAGTCAATGTTATTTTATCAGATGGGAGACGCAGTCTGACTGTGAAGAAGCTGTGACTGTGAAGAAGCAGGGTCACGGCTGACGGCTCAATGACACTGTGACTTATTAATGTGTGTTATGGAATATTGGCATATGATGTGTTGGACTCTAATCAAACAGTTTCTAAAGTTTCAGGCAGGTTGAGCTGTGTGTGTGTGTTTGTTTTTTTTTTAATGCAAAATTGATGATGCCATCATGGGCAGGCCTTTTAACGAAAACTCAAAATATGACGATGATCAGATTGATTCTGTCGGAGGCTGTGAAACTACAATGCCTGGAAATGGCAAAAAAGCACCAAGATTACAGATCAACTTCAAAATGATGACTCCCCATGAGGTGATGGTCAATGTGTGCAGTAGGACTTTTTGGCATGTTCTGTGTGCCGACCAAAGTGCATACATGTAGGTGAAATGGGTAGCTTGTGGAAATGCAATTGAGCCATTATGCCACACCCATGCATATACACAGGGTTTTAATGATGTAGATACAAGAGCTATACTGTGTTGAGTATCATTGTGTTGGTTACTGTATCTATTAATGATAGCTCTAAACGGCATGACATTACAAGAAGTCTGTCATAAAGCCTTAGCTTCCAGAGGGGGTCTGCCCTGCAATATGAAAATCAAACCACCAAGTCAAATTACAAAACTCAATTATGCGATTCTGAATTCTCTCAGTGAAGTATAACCATGACCGTCACTACAAGCCAAAGTCTGATTGCGAATTGTTCAGAACTATTTCCTCCAGTCATAAATCCAGTCTGTTTGCAGATGTTAACTCTCCAAAACATAAGTCATGAACCATGGGGGAATTAGATAAGTCTTGTAGGGAGAGTTTTGTGTTTTGGCTACGAAGCACTTAACAAATGTGTTTTTAACAACCTTCTTACAGCTTCTTAGCTGCGGGACCCTTTCTTTTCCGTCTCATGACCTGAGCCTTGTCCAGTAGTCCAGTCTCATTGTGCTGCAGCACTTTTAGAGGTGGGAAGAGGAGCAGGCACAGGTTTGATTTTAAATTAAACATTTGTGATTCAAAGATGCCAACATGTAAATGCAGCGACCCCCCCATCCTGAGCTGTAGATCTCATTATTCCAATTAATATTCACTCATAAGCCTGAGGCACTTGAAATGTTTAAGTCTATGACATTTCTTGCATTATGACCAGACTCGGCTTGGAAGGGCTATCATGGTCTTTAAACCCTTTAGGTAAACTGTGAACTTAAAGCCAAAGAGCCGATGATTACCGCTGACTTGTGTATAATGCCATCTGACATCTTGAATGTCTTTAATAAAACACTATTAAACATTTTATGAATGCAACTGACAGACGCTGAGTGAATATAAAGAGGACGGGATGTAAAGAGTGGCCACCACACCCTTGGCAGATGTTGACAGAGTATATGGACTGTCTGCAGTACGGGTGTGTCTTTCCTATTACAGCCTATTGATCAGTTGTGTTTTCCCAGACTTCATTCATACAGAAATTGGAAGCAGCTGCACCATCTGCCTCCCCTGTTAGTGAACCGCTCCTATGATGTGTGTACAGGACATATTTTTGGAGTAAGTACAAAAGTCTCAAACATATTACCAACCAAGTATATGACAGATGTTGGATCACAGGACAGATGTCATCATGTTTCCCAAGTACAATCCAGTCACAATTAAACTGAATGATACTTAATTATGATCTTTTCAATGACAATTTACAACCTTTGTCTCCGTACAATACTGTGAGACATACTTCGTCACACTGCATTGATTTTGGATTCAAGAAGTGACAGTCCAGTGCTCATACTGCAAAACAAGATCAAGATCCACTTCTCCACCAAATAACCTCACTTTGCTCTCCTGAAGTCAGTCCTGGCAGCTTGTGCTGGCAGCGTTCTGCCTGAGTGGCAGGCGTTGCCATGATGTGACTAAACAGTGAGACAGCATCAGGTTGCAGTGGCATTATCTGAGCCAGGCAGGCTTAAGAAAGCAGACATGTACCTCCTGCTGTGGCCCGCTGTCTTGAGGCGCCGCAACAAGCAGTTGTGAGCTCGGGCTCATCGCCCTCTCATGAAGCTGGCCTCTCCATCGGAGATAACTCTCTGCTTTGTTATGATAGTATTATGGCCTTGGCAGCTTAAATCAGCCGTACATGGATTATTCATCTGGGATAAATCCCTGAGACATCAAAGCTTGAAGGCAAACTGAATATCAGGAAATTTTGCTTTTTGATCTCCAGATCTGTGTCAAGGCTTAGAGGGAGTAACAAGTATCTCATGACTGGCAGTAAGGCTATAAAAATTATTACCAGCGTAGATAGAAACTCAACATTGAGGTCCCTTATCTGGTTTTAGATTGATGTAAATATAATAAGCCTATAGGTGTGATATATGGGTATTAAATAATATAAAAGAAAAAATACCTTTCATCTTTTTTTTAAAGAGGTTCAAACATGAAAGTGCATCGATCCATCTCATTACAAAAGATCATCCATCATGAGAAGCGTTCCTCTTTTTGTGTCTGTTTCTTGTATCATAGTCCACTTTTATTGCATGATATCGTTCGTTTGGCAAAATGATTAAAGCCGATAAAGTTTGGATGATCAAAGGCAGAGAAGAGAAGACTTTACTGGCCATGCTGCAAAATACAATTATGTGCTTTTGATATGAGATATATATACACACACACACACACACACACACACAGAGTGGGAGATTTAATATTATGCTACAGACCTTTGATGGTTCAGTGCTAGTATGACAATGTATGTAAAGTCCATTCACTTTTAATGTGTGATTGCATTACTGTCCTTTTCACTCAGTCTATGACTCACACCAGCACGCTGAACTCACGACAGAAATGTTTCCTCTTCTTTTTTTTCCTTGTTTGTGTTTTAACATTCCACATTTTGAGAGGCCGAGGTTCATCAGCCCGCACAGGGACATCGAACACTTAACACGTCTCATAATGAGAGAGGACAGGCTGTCTTGGTAACTCCAGGAAGGAAAACTGGCACTACTGGAGACTTCAACCAGCTGCGAAGTGATTAAACTGAAGGGCTCTTTTTATAAGAAGTGATTCAAGTGAAAATGGCGTTTTTCCATGGTCAGCGCAGTAAGAGGGTGAAGTTCCTCTGTCTGGATTAGAAAGTGACATTTTGTTCAGTGAGGTGGCATTTAGAAAAAAAGAAAAAACACCCACAAACCATTACAGTGACAGAGCTGCACACAAAAGCCTCACAATGAAACCAAATCATGTTGTATTACACACCATCGATTAAAGGGGAATTTCAGTTTTCAGTCTCCAGAAGAATGTGGAGCTCATCGGCTCATACTTCCTCCGGAGGAAACTGACAGTGAACTAACCGTAAAGTGATAGCAGGAGACTGGTAGCTGGCAAGACTGCAGAAATGATGTGATGCAGTCATGTCAACATGGAGCATGCATCATCAAACAGCACCACTTTTGGAGCTGTATGTTTTTCCAACCATTGAACTACTGTATTCCTACATGTAAGTGCACCTACACTACGGCAGCATGACTATAGATGAGTACCTCAAAAAACATATTAGTTACTCTTTAATACAAGACTGAGAGTCTGCAGCCATGTTGTGTGATGAGTGATGTGTCTGAGGTGATAACGGTTTTTGTAAATAAAGCAAGCTAAGATAGATAATCCAACATTTAAAGTCTGGAGTCTGGAGGTTTGTTCGTTGCTGTTTGGAAACAAAACATTCAAACCAGGCCCCTCCTCTCGGGCTCAACTGTGCAGCCTCCTGCAGCAGCAGCAGCAGCAGCAGCAGTAGCTGTCAGGACTAGAGTTGCACATGATCAACTGTTCAACCGTTAACCGATAACAATAACTCTGACTGATTAATACTATTGGTTCATTTTTTTATTAGCTCCTTATGTTGTCGGCTCATGGGGGCATGTTGACACATGCAGATGTCAGCTTGTGCCTTCGCAGCAAAAAGTCACACGGGAGGAATTACAGTATGTACCAGTTATGCAGTGCAGTCCCCGTGATGGACATCTGCATGTGTGTCACCTGTAAGGACGGCTCACCTACAGCTCGGGTTGCTGATCGGAACAAGCCGGGTCACAGGCACTCAGATCTTATGAGTTAACGGTTATTAATCGGTTACGAGCGTCGGTAATCAGTCAGAAAAAAAAATAAAATGTGCATCCCCTGTCAGGACTGGAAAGAAAATAGAAAGAAATACAGTCTGGGTGAAGCGCTGGAGCCGCAGGCCGATACCTGCCCGTCACTGGTAACAGGAGCCTCGTGGTGAGCTGGGAAGCGGGTACTAACAGTGGATGCTTGCTGCAACCACTAGTGGAAGTATCAAGCATCAAGCTAGCGGGTGTTAGCTGTGGCGGAAAGCATCCGCCGCTAGCACTCGCTATCATCCGGGACAGCTAGCGAGGCTAGCAGTCCTCCTACTCGTGCTGCACGGAACTTCACCTGCTCTGTCATTGGGTGGAGAGAAAACACCGACTCTCCGCCCAGAAACGTCCCCGTGCACAACAAAACAAAGCAAAAGACTAAAATACAGGCGGGGGGAGGGGGCTCTGCAGACACAGGCACCACCACACAGGACTAGAAGACCATAGATGATGATATTAAGATGGGTTTCATTTGTAAAAGCCTAGTGTTCCTATATTTGGGCAAAAACCTCCAGACTCTAGCTTTAACTTTGAAAGACTGTTGTCTGTTCAAACTGTTTGAGTTGGTGTGTGGCTCATAAACATTCAGCATTACAGTTGCCTCGATATAAATCATTTTCTCATGCACATGTATATCTAACACACACTGATTGATTTACTTATAATGTGTTTTGCAGTTATGATGTTGGAGGCAGCAGTGATCACATCTGTTAACACGCTGATGTTCTCGATTTGGTTTATAGATATCTATAAGATCTTCAGAAAACAATTATCAGTTGGGCCACCTAATGATGACATTTGAGAAGAAATACAGCCTTCATGACTATTTTTGTTCAGCCCTGCTTCCAATATCTTCTTGCTCTCTTATCTCCCAAAATCTCTTGGCTCAGTAGAAACCCAATCCACGTTTATTTTACCCTGAGTATTAGGGAGTGATTGTTTGTACCCTTGCGTGCTGGATGCTCTGTGGGTTTCTCAGAAGCAGACTGTGAGAGCAGGAACAGATGCCAAGTTCAAATCTCGCCAAGGAGAAAGTCATAAATTACCGTCCATGCGATGTTGAAGCGGCTCCATACCGATTTCCATTCCAATACATTGTGGTTTCATTGCTTATCTATTCCCTGCCTGTGGCAAACATTTTCCCAATAATATTTACATCAGTCACGCTCTGGCGTGTGGGTCTTTTTCCTTGGTCCTTCTTGAAAATGCTGTGTTTGGATTAGGGGCGACTCTGGTGATGACCTGGTCACTTCCCTGTAGTGCAGCACTCATGCACCTTTTAAACAAGGTAGGAAATCTCCACAGCCCTCAGACGCATTTCCTCCATATGGAGTTTGGTACCAAAATTAGAGTGGTTGGAAACTGTGTCGAACATATGTAAACTCTGCCCAGTATAAAGTTATTAGTGTGCTTTGCCAGGATCAACAAAAGGGGAAGTGTGAGCAACCATATAATCACAATGTTAATGGTATCCACGTTACATTTTACAAACAGTAATATCAGTTGTGGTGATTGTAAGTACATTATTTTCTCAGCGCAGATCTGTCATCTGAAGTCCAGGGGAAAATGTAAGCCACATAGCTAACATCGCTGGAAACACAGAGTAATGTTGTTGTACTGTACTTCTATGGGTGTTCACCACCCTGACAGGCAAATACCAAGTCTTACTTTAAAGACATACAGTCCAAAAGTCAACTGCATTGAGGAATTGTTTTTACAGGCCATTTTCTTTTCAACTGGGGAAAGTTTGTTTAGGCACCAGTGTCTCAATTAGGTACTGTGTTTTGATAAGGTGTGGCTCCAGTAATGTCCTTACTTCAACCTTATCCTATTTCAAATGATCACATGTTTCCAGCATAGAATAAAGCGATAGTGCGCCTACACAGACCATCTCACTTTTAGGAACGTGAAATAACAGTCAACTTCTTACCTTCTCACACCCTCAAACATAAAAGCACTTCAATCTTGGTTTAATCAGCGACCTCAAGATGTCACTGAAAGGAGAGTGAGGCATTACAGCGTAGATGGGCACAGTGACTGAGGTCTACATGTACAATGGGATCAATGAAGCTGTCGGTTGGGTGGATGTAACATAATCTGGAGGTTGTTTTAAAAAAGGGCCCAAGCCCTTATGATTGACTGTGCACTAAGTTCAAGAGAAATGCTAGGGATTTGGCCGGTCAAAGCATCACTCTGTGATTATAGAGAAAGGGAGAGAGAGGATAAAATGAGGGAGGATATATATTGTGCAGTATAGCGTGAGCAACAGACGGCTTACCCTCGACAGTGAGCCTCACTTAAACTCAAAAGTGATGCCGTTTGAGATTTGAAACCCATCCAAAGCATTCATGCCAAAGGGTAACGCAACAACAACAAACAGTTTCAGAATGAGCCATTGTTTTGAAGAACTTTTGATCTGAAAATCATGTGTTCACATGTGAGAACTTCTCACATGAAGATGGTGTTAAGTGTAAAACATTTATTTATTTTTTTTGCAAGGGCTATCCCTTAAAATCTTGGTCAGCTGAAGGACAGTACATAATGACAAAAGCATGCTTTCCAGGGGAGTATTTCTCACAGTGAACTGTTTCCATCGCTGTCAAACTTGGAAAAGGTTGTCTGGTTTGAGGCCAGACTGACAACAAGCTTTGAAAAATGAAGCAACCATCACTTCTCTTTACAAGTTTCCAAGTAGCTGTGAGACAATGCTTCACTTGAGATTACAGGGGTAAGAAAAACAGTAATGTTTGTTATCTAGAATTGCCAAGTCTCACGTCAAACACCGGCCCATGTTTGGCTATAGCACCCTGGCTGTTCTGCTGCAGAGCCAAATGAGTTATGGCAATTAGCTCAGCCAGTTGAAAGCTTGTTTTATCAATGGAAAAGGTAGTTTTTCAAAACATGGGCTGTAATTCACCATGTGGTAGATAAACTCTCCCAGAACCTGATCCGAAATGCTGGGATGCCAAAGTGCTGCAGCCAGAATGGTGTTGAGGTAAGATTTTATTTGTTGAGGTGTCTGATAATTTTCCTTCCAGGTTCAAATCCCAAACTGGAAAAGAGAAAAGAAGATCAATGTCTAGGCAACAGTTGTGGTTGTCAAAACATCCATCTGTTTTCAAACATCCATCAATCAGAAAGAATTTGAGCGTTTTGTAACTCACCTTTTTTAAATTCATACTTGATATGCAGAATAATTCTATCACCTCCTTCAAAGCAGCCAAGTTCACTTTTCCACTGTGACTTGACATTTTTTTTTTCCTTTTTTCTCACTGATTCACTGATACTTGAGTCTGATAAGTGCAAGTGAATTCACACCAATAGTTTTAAAGCAGCCTATGTTTACAATCTGAATCTTGTATAAATGAAAAAGAGCTGCTGCAGTTTGCTTGCTGTTATGTACAGTATATCTATACTGTGTGTACCGACATGAAAGCAGCTGGGTGATTTCAGGCCCAGTGTCACTCTTTAAGAGCAGTGCACATGCTTCTTACTGTTTGATACCGGCAGACAGTGGGGGTGTTTGTCAAGAACTTCAACCCCTGTAGCTTTTACCAGACGTGTAATAACACCTTCTGACCAGCACTACGCATGTTCAGGGCAGCTCACAGTAATTTGCTGTTGAGAGCTGCTAGAGAACTGGTGTCATACAAACTTCAGTAGAATATAAGGTATGCTAGAGACAAAAGTACTTCAAACTACAGGAGATGGTTCCTTGCAGGTAAAAGATTGCAATGTTTCTTCTGGAGTACATCCATTAATATTAATACTGACTGTGTGGCAACAGCAACACAGGTGCACCCTTTAAAGAATGGTGCTGGTTGAAAGCATGGGTCTGTCTTTTGGGTGGTAAAGTTGTTTGTTTGCTTACTGAGAGTGAGATGAGAACAGAGCTGGAGCTGGGAATAAGAATAAGAATCATTTTATTAATCCCCAAAGGGAAATTCACTTGTCTGTCAGAGGAGCCGTCCACCACTGGAAGCAGGAGGGAACATCCAGCCTGGCCTTCAACCAAAGTTCAAAAACTTCCCAGAAAGGAAAGAATTGACAAATTGTTTCTGTTTCCCTTCTTTATGATAAATCTATCTTGAATGCGATAACCATATCTGATAATCTATATCTGCGGCAGCACATATTTCCCAAAATGTTGAACTACTCTGCACCGACTTCCTAAAAAGTGAGGGCTGTTTAAAAAACAATGAGCTGCTCTTGTCCAACATGAGATCACAAAGCTAAGCCTGTGGAGCGAGAGAGAGAGTGAGACCAGAAAGAGCAATGATGTATGACTTTAATAAATTTGTTGCAGACATTCTGAAATTAGTGGTTCAAATATAACCTGTATGTGATTATCTAATGTTCTCTGACCAGGGTGATATTTTGTTTTACATCATATTTAGATTTTATGATAAATGGGATATTATGAACATTATTATGAACTAATGTGTGCCCCTCCACAGACTACTCTCCTGACAGAATGAACTCTCCACAGATCCTTCATGTTCCACTTTTTCCATCTTTGTCTAGATACTCTCTTAAAACCCTTTTCCAGACACTTTATTAATGATACTATAAAAATGATAGATTGTCTCCTTATAAAAACATCACATTCCTACTCACTCCTGTTAGGGCTGGATTTTTTTTGGCCTCTTATTTCCTGTGTATTTCCTGTAATATCTGTATCATCGAACCAAGCTCTGAGGAATGAGGGATGTGAGTGATGGATACACAGCATGTTTGGATAGCTTGTCAAAAATCTATCTGATTAAAAGGGTTTGGGTGCAGGTGGATGAAATCTGGGCTTGAGTTGGACTTAAAAAAGAAGAAAGAAAGGGGAATGTTTTTTTTGTTAATGTTTGATATATGGCTGCTGTCACACTCTGCAATCTCTAGTAGGAGTATATAAACCAAGAGAGCAGAGTTCTGAGATAAAGCATGTAGTAAATTTATTGTCCACACATCAAGGTCACATCATGATTTTGAAGCTTTTATGCCAAAACTGCATGTAATTAAATATGGACACAGCTTTCATTGTGTTAGTGCTAATTTAACTTATAACTTTTAACTTATACCAGTTCTGTTTTGTTGCTTGTTTGTTTATATCTTGATGCGTCAAAGGTTGCAAGGTGAATAATTTCAAGCAACCAATAAAATGTTAATCCTTGAAGGGGAGACAGTGAGAGTTATGAGTGTGATACTTCTCAGAGCCTTGTTAACTGACTAACATCACTTACACTGTAAGCAGACAATCATTAAGTGGAAAAGCTTGCTGGCATTTGTAATGGCTTTTAAAAAGCTCTCTTGTAGTGGATCTCTGGGACTTCTTAAAGTGATGCTCAGCAGGATGAGATGAAGTTTCAAATTGTTGGTCTCTTCCCTTTAAGGATATGGCCAAATTCACAGATTAGACAAAGCTGAGATCTGATCACAACGTGACCTTGACCTCATCCAAACAGTTTGGCTGAGCTAACTACATTCTGATTGTGATGTATCCTGAGCTGGGACATATTTACATACTTCTGTTACATTACATCCAAAAATGTTAAGCCTCTGGATAACGGTTGAAGAACTTACTTTGAACCAGTAGTTTCAAAATGTAACAGACAGGTCCAAAAGTCGAAGACCTTTTTTCCATTGCACCTAATTGTTTGATAATTCCATTTTAAGGCCAGCTGATAGCTTTTCATAGAGGTATGTGTCAAATTCTCTCGTCAGATCTGACAAAGATTTTCTTATTTTAAGACCAGGAACACATACAGAGAAAGGCCCAGTGGGTTGTTTCAGCATGGAGGGATGGAGCCTGAAACAGGATCTGTGAAAAAGCACTGAAGCATATTTTATTGACAAAATTGTGGACTCTACATTCACCAAGCATTTTATTAGGAACACCATATAATAGTGGGTAGTTCTTCCCGTTGCTCTCCAAACAACCTCAGTTCTTTGTGGCATAGACCATATACAAGATGTTGAAAGATTCTCGAGACTCTGCTCCATGTTGCCATGACTGCATCACATCATTTCTGCAGGTTTGTCAGCTACCAGTCTCCTGCTGTGCCACACTCCCTCTGGAGTTCACTGAACTCACTGTCATGTTGACAAAACTAGTCTGAGCCTTTATCTTTAAGACATATATCATTCAGTCTTTTGTTCACCCTGAAGGTTTTCTGCTCACCAGAGATATAGAGACAGAGTGGTTATCTGAGTGACCACAGCTTTTCTGCCCGTCTCCTCTGACCTCCCCCATCAACTAAAAATGATGCTCACTGGTGATTTTTATTTCTGTCACATGATTGGATGGATTGGTCTGGATGTTTCCATGTATAAGTGGGTATACAGATGTTTGAAATACAGTGCCAGTCAGTGTATATACTGTACAGTGGGTGTGTTTAGATGAGTTTATTTTATTAAACTCAGCCAAATTCCAGCCAGTTGCTACAGTTACAGTTTGCTCACACTCAATCAAAAGTATTGAACAGAGGCTAATATTTCGAGGTAGGTATGATTGTGCAGTGACAATATAGGACACGCAGCCTTTAATGTCATGTGTTAATAATGCCATTAACACCAGCACATACTGTAGTTCATGCTCATTACTCTGTCACACTGATCTCTGTTGCCTTGTCACACGCAGCAGATTGAACACACCTCATGACATTTTCCCCCACTGCATACTTCATGTAATGAGATGAAGACACTCTGATCTGGGTGTCGTCTGTGTAAACAAACTGTGCATGGGAGTAGCTTGTTAGCACTCCCCACTCCCCAGCGCTGCTGATGTAAGCAGAGCTATTTTCCAAATTTTCCAGGCTGCCTGCTTGCATCTGTTTAGCCTTCAACATGACCACATGATAGCGAGTCAATATTATTCAATATTTTTTTATAATGACTGCAATTTCAGAGTAATGATAATATGCAGTCTGAAAGAGACGTGGAGTCTTGGGATTTCTCCTGTCCTTGAAGCTTTAAATCATCTGCAAATCAATAACCTTATTCGGCTATATTCACAAATAATCTGCCACAAGATGAACTCTTTCATTTACTCAGCTGTATTCTCTACTGAGAAATATCTTTCTAAGTAGGTAAAAGCATCCTTACCAGGGCTGCCTCTGATTTTCAACCCTTAATGTCAAAATGTCCATACACACCCATGGGTGGATGGATACTTTGGTCAATTTAAGATAGAAGCAAGGACACCTTGACAGATGCAACCAGTCAACACATTAAATGAGAAGGCAACGTCTGACTTATCACAGTTGGGATTTCTGAGGGGTGTAAGAGTGTGTAAAGCATCTAGGTGCATGTGTCTCCTCTAAAACAGTCATGAAAGATTTATGGAATGTGTAGGAGAGAGCTCAGTTTAAAGGTTTAAGATAGAGTGCTGTTAATTTTATGCAGAATGTGGGGGAGCGCTGACTTCATGGATTAGGAGAGTTTAGGGAGTTGGTGAAGACAGCAGAGAAGCAGGAAGTGTTACGAGTGGTGGAACAGGAGGAGCAGGGCAACAAGGGCAGGGTGATGTTGGAATTAAGTCTGGGGAATACAGGATGTCCAGGGTGCAGATGGCAGTGAAAACCTGCTGCTTTCCTTTATCGATGTGTGTATTTACTGTCTGTGAGGACGTGTGCATTGAGCAGCGTCTGGCCAGGAAAGCACCGGATACATCAACACCTGTGTTAGCAGGTCAGAGGGAAACACTCTGGCCTATAGATAAAGGACTGGTTGATGTCATATGATATCATACCAGCAGTATTGCACAATTTGATACCTTCCACTTAGGCTGTCTACGCCAAGGTCAAGGCTGAGCAGTATACAGATGTGAAAAAAATACAAATATGTTTGAAGCATTGTGTTAAAGTGTTCCTTTAAAACCACCATCATGCTGTCACAGCTCTCCTCTGTTGTTTCAACCTAACAACTTTCTCATGTATTTCTGCTGCTGTTTCACTCCTATTCTCCTCTCTCTTTGTTTCATCCTCTGAAAACCCATTTTTCATCCTCCATTTGTTTTCCTTTTTTTTTCTCTCTCAGCGTTCCCACCTCACTTTCCCTTTCTTGTTCAGTTCCAATTCATTAAACTTTTTTGGCACCACAGGAACTTACTTTTCCATTACTGTACAATTAATCACATCAGTCAGTCTTTCTCCCCAACAACATGTGGACACCCATGCACCCCCACCCCCACCCCTCCCATTATAATTAGTCATGTTTGACAGTTGTTATCTTGGAAAACGGCTGTAACGGCAAGTGCCACACATACTGAGAAGTACATGAAAGGGAGAGGGGAAAATTGAACAGCTACCATCTGAACGCACAGGCTGAATCACGCCGGACCCCCCTGACCCGTCCTGGGTGCAGAGTCCGTGAACGTTTGGTTGGAGCCCTTGTGAAAACAGGGCAGAGCAGATGAGCGAGCAGCTCAGCAGTTGGTCAGATTTTGCAAGACTCTGGATCCGTTGGCATAGTGGACACTTTAAACAAATGAAACGCCTGTGAGTCATCCTGGCCCTTGGATAGTTAATGGTGCAAAGAACACTGGCTATTTGAAACTGTTCTCGTGAGTGAGTGTGTGTGGGTGTGTATATTTGAGTATGTTTGTGTTTGTGTGTGATTATGAGTCAAATGTTGAAATGCTGAAATTAAATACCAGTGAAATTAAATGATT
Organism: Caranx ignobilis; assembly: GCA_021432705.1. Taxonomy (NCBI): domain Eukaryota; kingdom Metazoa; phylum Chordata; class Actinopteri; order Carangiformes; family Carangidae; genus Caranx; species Caranx ignobilis. Next base: position 20,458,341 of record MU269983.1, read on the forward strand.
CATTTTGCCTATAAGACTCTGCTGAAATATCTCACTTAGACTGGCTTAGACCCTGCCATGGAAATCACTGGTATGGTGCAACAAGTGGAAAACAGATTGACAACAGACAAGAATGACTTCAGTAGCACCAGGCCAATTACCTGAACTGACCTTGTCCGGCTTCATTAAGACATGCTTTGACTGAGGCCTGAGGCCCGTGTGGCAGTGTCTGACTGGAGGCAGACCATATGCTATAGTGTGCGTCACTGTAGGCTAGCATGTCACATTTATAATGCAAACACTTCCTTGGGCATGCATGCAAAATGCATCGTGATAGGAACACTGAACAAAGACTGTAGGAAGGACTCATTATTTTGTTGAGGTCTTGTTTAAGCCACGAAAGGGCAAGACCTGAGGAACAATCACACAATGATTGCTACTTCTTGGGTGTCTGACCTTTGTGTAAGGGATAATGAACTGTAGTCTCAAATTAGAATTCTGTCCTGTGACACCACCTCAAGACAACGTGCCGTTCAAGTCACCAAGCCTCATATAAGCCTATGTCTTGAACTGTGATTCTACAGGAGTGGGTGGGGCAGGTAGCTCACCTGGCTGAGCTTGTGCACCTCAAAGGTCCCATACTTTCTGCTTTCTTTGAAGTGTTGATCTATAAAAGGATACATTTCTGATTTTAAAAACCAAAAGGCTTCGTTGGGCTTCGTTGTGACATCACAAATTCACAGGGAGAGCTGACAGCTGGTTTTAAGGCTCAGTTTCTGAATACAGATCATGTGCATTTCTCTGTGGACCTAGACCTAATTTATAATATTTAAAAACAACAACAACAACAACAGCACATAGATATCTACATTAGATCTGTATCTAGACTGGATCTTTTCCTCCCTACCACCTCGTCTCAGTCCTGTACCTATCCTGTCATTCTATTAACATAGGCTGGAATGCCTTTCTTTTTTCATCTGTTTTTTGTTTTTTTTAACCACTTCTTTTTTTTTGCTTCTCTTTTTTATTTTGTTCAAATATTACCTTACATACTTAAGGGAAAAACTCCACACTGAACATTTTTTATTTCATTATCTTATTTTCCAGAGACCCTTTGTCCCATTTTCCATTATGCTTGGCCTAGACACTCACAGACATGTATAGGAAACCTCCACTCAGGAGAGACCATATAGTTCATATGCAGGATAAGGACCGTCTTGTTATGTGCTGGGTAAAACCTGAGCCAGACGGGTGCGGTGTTTCCATAATACTGCCGCATTTTCACTGAAGACTGAAGGCGACTCCGTAGCGAGGCCACCCATGTTGTGCCGTGCCGAGGCTTGTGCAGTACAGTAAACACGGCAGAGGCCTTTTGGACTGGCTTTGCAAGCCCCTGGCCAAGCTGTCTGTAGTGGATGCCAACCAGAACTAACTGAAAAAAGAGGCAAAGTTGTCCTATAAGTTAGCATTGCCAGTGTATTCCAAAGGCTTGCCCAAGTGGATGAAATATTCACAGCGCTGGCAGCGAAGATGAAAGTAAATGCAAACACGTCATTAATTTGTCACGTTGTCCAGAGGAAACCTTCTTTTATTCAAAATCATGAGTTTGCTTAAAGACATCCCAAAATGAGATTGTGATGGATTTTCCTAATAAAGAAAAATTACTATGGTCAGTACAGCTGCAAATCTCTCAAGAATAATAATAATGGTGAAATACACTGGTGATGCTCAGTCAGTACAGAAATAAGTAAATCATAAAAGTCTGGCATAATTCCATTTGTAATTAGACCTTTTCATATATTTATTTTTAGAGCAAAGACTTCATTGGAGCAGGAAAGAAAAGTTTAGTAACCTGTGTAGTCAAAGTAGAGTTCACTCTCCTCTGAGAATGACACTAACTATACTACAGGCCTGTGGACCCGGTTCCTCTGGGCTCCCATTAGCCAGCGTTCCTGTTGTCAATGCCACCCAGTCAGAAACAGAAAACAGAATATAACATTTTGTCATGTAGATCTATAGACTATGGTTAACATGTTCTTCACTCACATTAAAAGCAAATAATGATGAGATGAACCACAAGATACAGTTCAAGTGCTGTTCCAGCCACTTACACACCACCTCACTTGTTGCCAATAGACGTTGATATGAATAATTTACCCTTTGGCAGGCGACTATAATTGATCCCGTTTCCATGTTCGTCTTCTGTTGTGTGTGTGTGTGTGTGTGTGTGTGTGGTGTGGTGGTGGTGGTGGTGGGGGGTGTTTAAGGGCAAGTAGTGCGTTCACTGGGCTACCAAGGGAAGACATGATTCCTTTACAATTTAAAGAAGCTCTATACTCAAACATAAATATCCTGTATTGAAAGTGCAAAGTGTGTTATCAGAAAAACTGACATGTCCGTGGCTGTACATCATGAAACATGTTGGATTGGAAGTAAACGAACATCAACCAGATTATATTAAATGTTGAACTCTTTTTTTTTTTAATTTGCAACTATCTTACTTTTCCTTCGTCTGCATCAATCTATATAAGGCGTGAGAAACTGGCCCTCACATTTCCACAGTTATTCTGTTCAGAGCGACATGAAACAGAGAAAAGCTGGAACCAGAGAACATTAGATGTTTTGCTTAGAACCTGACTTCCATGATTTATTGAGAAAATAATGGATGATTAATTTAACAAATGTAATTAATTCAACAGTTGATTGCAGCTCTTACAACGGTGACTGTTTTGATTGCATAGAACTCAACAAAAAAAAAAAAAAAAAGAGTCCCTTCTCTGCAACTGAACTCTGAAGTGCATTCCACAGACTCACCAAGCACGGCTCTGTGACGAGCGGTGGTGACATGGTTTCTTGATTAACTGCAGTCTGGAGAGTTTTCATCTGCAGTAGATTTTGCGTAACATTTGCATGTGAAAAAGCCATAACAGCTTCCTACAGCATTACATTGTTTTTGAAACCATCCTTTCGCTGCCCATTTTAATTATAAATCTAAGTCATGCATGGCATACACCAGAGTTCAGAAACAAGGCAGACTTCTTTTTATCCACTGGACTTGTTTTTTTTCACAGCCATGAGTTCCTCCATAACTAATTTCCTTACAATATGCTTTTGTGGGCTAATTTATTGGATTTGAATTTTCAACCAGAAACACAATAAGAGCACGATTTATTCATGAGGATGGCATTTTCTAAAACTGTGACCTTTTAACACAGGGTCAAATGATTGAAGTCACTACAGTGGATTTTTACAGAGTGAGCAGTAAAGAAAAAAATACACTTTATTTTCCAAATGATGAATTTTTCTGTTGCTGCTCGCTGCATCACATCTGATTAAAAGTCTTGACAGAGTAAACTAAATACCGATCAGTTACTGATCAGTTCTGAAGTAGATGCATGGATGGAATCTGTGTGTGCTTAGATTTGGTCAGTTCAACCTGGTCTGCAACAAAACTTTATGTGTGCATCTGCTCAGGTCTAGTCTCATGGTTGGAGTTGCACATGGAGTGACTGACAGTTCGCTCCTTCTCACAGACCTCAATAAAACACTCCTTTGAACACCAGCTGCGTTTTACAACTGTTGCTGTTGAGGGGGAGTTGTTGGGTTTGTCTTGAGTTGTCTACCGAAATCTGTTTCTAAGAGGAAAAACACCTTGCTGTAACAAAATCAGGAATGTGCTTCACTTTCCATTGTTACTGCAGTGGCAAACTGTATCACTATCTCACACTTTGTTCCTCGTGTGTTGATCTTGAGAACTAATACGTTACATATGTCTGATAGATGTCTTCAGAAGTAGAAATGAATAACTCTCCAGATTGTTCTCTCAATTGACTGATAAAACTTTGATATTATGTAATATCAGATAACAGCTCAAAATCTACCCATGGTGATGTCAATACAACGTTTCATGATTGAAGTCTTGCAGGTTGACACAGATGTTGTCATCACCCTGGTTCCTTCAACAGAAAGCCAGTTAGAGTTTTACACTGACCTTTATATTAGGCTACTGTAGAAAGTGAACAAACTCCACCATTGCTATATGACTTCAGCATCAACACCACTAAACCTCTGACTTTCATGGTTTTGACTGAGCCCTGACCTCTTTTACAACAGCCTCTCTTCTTAGTTACGATTTGCTAAACAATGCTGCTGTGACTGATGAGTAGAGTTTTGTGTTCAGCATGATGATGTTTAACGTCCAGTTCCAGTTCACAGCATGAGATTCAAAACCTGCATCTTGCCTAAGAGCAATTTGGAAATTATTTGTCTTTTAGGGATAATCCAAAATATGACCTCATGTAGCTTTTGTCTGTTGTGAGTCAGGCACTTTCACACTGACAGTGTAGCTGATTCTGGAGGTGGATTCATATAAAGTTAGATTATATGAGCTCTTACCTTAAATCTACCTTTGGAAAATAGTTTTCTACCAGAATAACTTTTAAAAACTTTAAAAAAACTCAGTGCATTTTAAATAACTTTTCATTTTTGGCTTTACTTTCAAGTTGCAATGTTTGCTACACCAAGAGAGAAACAGCCGAATGAAAAACAACAGGCACGGTTAAATATCACGAGATGCTGTTGCATCACCTTCAGTCTTGTTACAGGTTCGCTCAGGCTTGAATTACAGCTAGATTTTTTCCACTGATAACATGAATTCGCATCGTGATGTATACATCTTGAGCTTGTCAGCTGTACACATAACTTGGCTTGGAAACTTGTGCATGTGGTGCACCTGTAATAGCAGTTGCATGGCTGACTTCTCATGTGAAAAGAGGTTCACATCATTCATGGTGGTGGGAGATCCAATGCATTTTTTTCTTCAATTGCATATCAACTTGTTATGTACTTACTTTTAGTTTAGTTATTTGATCTGTGAAACCTACATGTGTGAACACCTTAGTGGATTTAAATACACAGCACCTAAAAGTACTTCAATACATATCAAAGTACCATAATGTTCAGCTGCTGACACCTCAACGATTTAAAACATCTGAGTCTAAATATCAGCTGCAGTCAAAAGCATCAGGGTGGATTAGATTGTCTGGATGTAGATCCTGCAAGTATAACACTGTCAGTATGGTACAGACAGCATTCATCACATTCCTCAACACATGCCGCGGATGTAAGACCAGCGCGCCTTAAATGCACTGGAGCTGAACCTGGTGTAGCCAAAACCAGGGAAGTCGGAGCTGAGCGTGGACACTGACAGTGAAAGCTTTGAGGTGAGAAATACTTTTTAAATGAACAGAATTCTGCTCCACGCCACCCAAAGTGTGTAAACAGGGCTGATGAATATATGTGTTGATGGATGCAATAGCACGTTTCAACAGCAGATTAGACTGTACCTGGCAGTATGCAAAAGCATTTGAAAAAGACAGAAAATCCTTTGCTCACTGTGAACATTCTGCCCTTTCCCACAAAACAGATAAGTATTCATTTTAAAGGTCCCACTCCATATCTTTTACTTAAAGCGTTGATCCATAAAAAAAGATATATCTGTGTGGACCGGAGCTCTATTAACAGGTCAGTGAGCCAGTCGGTAAAGAAGAGCCTCTGAGCCTCACTACTCATTGGCTGACAGATTTCAGGTAAACACTCAGAGACACCAAATCCTGCAAGGGTGGGTCCAGGTAGGCAGGAGTTGGGGCTTGGGGCATGGCTGAAAGTGGTGACTGCTGCGTTTTGTAACATCATAAAGTTACAGTTACAGTTTTAAGATACAGGTACATTTCATTGTGGACTGATGTTTTGATATTTCCACGGTATTAATAAAGAATCTCAACCTTATTCATAATAATAAAAAAACACATACCTTTACCAATATATGAGATTTAAAACAGAGACTCCATGTTTTTCGGCGCATATTTGACTCTGCTGTTACTCCTTGCAGCCCAAATTCCCTGGTCTCATTAGAGTCACTGCGTGCTTTACATGCTTTACATGCATTTGGATTTGAGGCTTGTGTTTTTATATTCTCAAGATGCCTGTTATTCCTACACTACAAGACCCCTAGGTGAGCACTGTTAGCAACAAGTTGGCAGAGTTCTCCTACAACTGTGCCACATTTAGAACTGTTTAGGAGGTGCAGTTGGTCAGTGTCATGTATGAGCTATGACACCGTGAACTATCAAAACATAAATGCACAATTCTCCAGCTTTGCAAATCTCCTAAGTGTTTGTCAGTACGGGACATTCCCAGGAATTTTAAATAGATATCTAACCTAAAAAAAAAAAAAAAAAAACGAGAATAGCAGCACTGTAAAAACACGGAACGGGACTTTCTGCCATCATGGACGGGGATCAGACATGCGGTTTGTGAAAGTAAACAACAAAGAGAATGTGGCATGTGCAGGAACTTCTAGCTCCAAGATGTGTTCTTGAGGAGCTGAACAGAAAATCTTCACTAGTGGCTTGGAGCGAACATGTGCGTATTTCATATTTCATTTCTGACATTTTGTCTCTCTCTTCCTGTTCCTGTCTACCACTGGGGCAAAACACCAGCAGGAGAGGGATTGTGTTTGATTGTGGTGGACCAAAACCCAGACTACTGACCAATACGTGTTTTGAATCAAGACTCAAAGGATCAGATTTAAAGTGATGCAGCGGAGAATGGAAGTAGGCAGAGCCCTGTGGGTTGGCAGCCATAAGGAGTTGTGAAAGATTGTAGCCAGAAGGACAGCCAACTGGATGGCATCTGTGGTTAGCAAGGCATTGCTTGTATTTCCTTGGATCAAAGGTAGCCAGTTCTCTCAGTCTGTTTAGAGGATGTGTGCTGAAGTTTGAACTTGGCTCCTTTTACCTGGAATAATAGTACATTTGATTTGTAATGCACCTTTCACACAAATATTCAGCTTTTACTCTTTGCTGTCAGACTTTCTAAGCCACAAAAACACATATTGAGGCAGTTTTGTGTTATGTGTATCCTTGTGGGTCAAAAGTCGTTTTGAATAGATGGAAAACAAGATGGAATAAAGAAATGTAAACACGTTGGGTCTTGTGATATATGGAAGAAAATAAAGCCTATCCAGCTTATATCTGTGATTGGCTTTTCTATGTTAAGACATTCTTGTTGCTAAACATGTAGTCCATCATCAGCGTGCACCATATGGCCTGCCTTAATTAGAAGCTTATGTTTCATTAGCCTGCGAATTCTAAGGCCCCATTTTAATTTGATTTGCAAAGAAAACTACTCATGAAGAGGAATAATACATATTTCACCAGAGTATTAAGTGGTAAACATTTGCTACATGCATATTTATATAACTGGAGACACACAGTTACAAAATCAGTTATTTATAAGGTGTGGTTGGGAAAGTAACGGATATAAAGCAATGGGAATCATATGATGCTTTTCTTTCCTCAACTTACTCTAGTCAAACATCATTTCTGCTGTTTTGAAAAGATGTAATAACTCAGTCATTGATAATAATCAGTTCTGGTATTTTCTACAACATAAAATGCCCTGATTATCATACTAACAAAAGAGCTACTTGTACGTTGTTGCTATTGCTACATAGCTAACATTAGCATTAACAGCTGGTAAGTAATACCAGTTAGATGAAACTGCAAATTCAATATCAAACTCCAATCCTTCAGTCACCAAGAGGTGTCTCCAGAGATGGAGAGCAACCCTCCTGCTTCCCCCTGTTTCTATCACCTCCTTTCTTGTACTGAGGTTTGCATGTAAACACAAGTATGGGTCAGGCTCTTGACAGTAAGTAAACAGCAGTTAATGTTAACGTTGGCTATGTAGCAACAGCAAAATGAATGCATCGCTCCTTTAAAGGTGCTATTTGTAAGTTCTCGCTGCGGCTGAATGTGGTGTCGTGCTGTGAGTGGGTGCTGGTGATTTTCACTTGGCAAGAGCTTCTGATATTGTTGTGTTTACAAGACAAGAGATCATAATTTGTCCTTTAAACAACACTTCATCCCCAGGGCAGAGCAGAGGCAACAGTGAGTCACGATAGGAAAGCGACAGGACAGGCCTGGGCTACCTTGTTATCAGGCTAACTACAATACAATAAAAGATATGATAGAGACAAGTTAACATTGGTGTCACTGTCCACCTCTGGAAACAGCTCAGGTGACTAAAGGAATGACGTTTCATGATGTTTGTTGGTTTTGTTTTGTTTTTGGAGACTGTTCATTTATTCTTATGCTGGCTCTGTGCACCAACAGAACTGACTAAGATTGCTCCTTTTAGTCAATTTGAAATCATAATGTTGGTTGGCAGTTTCACATAGCTGCCCTGACAACAGCTCAGAATGTATTCCTGAACACTGGGTGCTTTTCTCCCAGCTGGCATGGCTGTTCAATATTTGGTTGACACTAGAGAGCAGGCCAGCTCTTGCCCAGGCTGTTTCACAACACCTGGCTCGTATTTAACTGGCCTATAAATAGATTCTCCTCTAAATGCAAACCACCTGGATGGGGTCAAGCCACTGTCACATGCATCCATTTAAGTGCTCTCTAGCAAAGACAATGTGAGACATGACAATTGTGGTATGAGGTACATTACAGAGTTGACATGTATCCACCGGAGCCTTGGCTACGCTTGATGACTGTCAGAGCCTTGTGGTCTGTGAGGACCCAGCACACACATGCAGGCCCCTTGATGTCAACTCCCACCACCACTCACTAATGCAAGTTAAGTAAAAAATAAGTGCATTTACTCTAAGTGAATTTTAATCGACTTGTAATGGTTTTACTCCTTAGTCTTGTATAACTGATGGATTTGGGTGGCCTCACTTACACATGAAATGTCTGTGTTTGGTTTTCGCTAATTGCTTTCGCATGACTTGGTCACAGGTGTCAAGCAGAGACTTTTGGTAAATGTTTGGCATGGTCAAGTAAGCAAAGTTTCAGGGCCTACCTGGAATAGTCCAGGCCTTAAATAGCAGCAGGGCGTTACCCATTTCCTCCGCCGGCTCACTTGATGCAAACACACATGAACTGATGAATTAGAAAGTTCACTGGAAATTATGAAGACTTAGAGAAAATAAGAGCAATTTTGTAGTAATTGCCATCGAGCCGTTAGGTCTTCCAGTGCAAAGGCTCTCGCGTGTTGGGAGTGTGAGTGTGGTGGGAGGCAGGTATTTTTAGTATCAAACTCCTCTGTTCCAGCGGCATGGCACTCAAGCACAACATACCTTCTGTGTTGTGCTTTCCTCCTTAAGACAAGTACTTTCCCTTCTATGTTTTGTGTGTTGGGCCGGCTGCCAAGGCTTTGGCTTCACAAAGGGTCACTGAGCAGGAGCTTTTAATAGAACTGCCTTTTGCTGACTCAAAAAAAGAGCATCAAATCCACTGTCTATGGAATCTCATGGCACTTTTACAGTACTCCTCATTTCAACATGAGCTAGGATTTATGACAACAGCAGCGAAGCGTTTGATTTTTTACAAGAAATTCTATCTTGACCAGAAGTGTGTGGTGAGTCTAATGAACATGTAATACATAGATGGCAATAATGTTTGAAGTTAGCACACACTTGAACCTCCCCCGTGGTGAAAGTTGGCTATGTTGTGCTTCAAGTCAGTGATTTTCTTTTTCCAAGTCTTCTTTAAGGTCCCATAATTTACACGTTTCCTCGATGTGTTGATCTATGAGAAGATGTACTTGTGGTTTAAGGAACCGAAATCCAGCTCAGTATAGTTTTACATCTCCTTTCGGGCTTCTCTCTAGAGTTCGAGTAACAACAGGTCAGTGAGCCAATCAGGAGGGAGGAGGCTCTGATGGGAAAGAAGAAAAATCATGGAGATCTCACTTTATACAATAAAATGGGGCCTTTAAAGGTCAACCCTACAAAAACACAGGCGTAAGCAAACATGTGCACAGTCCATAAATCCATCCAATCCAGAGCTGCAGGGCTCTCTATGTGAGATGTTCTAGTGTCATGACAACCAGGAGACAACAGGAGCTGTCAGACTGAAGATTAACAGAGAATCCTACTGAAAGCAGTCATGTCATTACACTATTTACTCTTACTTGATGTGCACAAAGGAGCAGACACACATACACACAAAATGGATAGCAGCAGCAGACACAATTGAACACTAGTGCAAATCCAACTGATAATGTCTTTGTTGTGCTGCACAGATGCTCGACATAATCCATTATCATGATCCACCTTCAACACACAAAGATATATGTCAATCAGCAGATACACACCTACATCCACACAAAACAGCACTGTTCTCAGGCAGAGACACATTCCCTTTGTGTCTGTGTTTGTTTAACCGACAGTTAAACAGGGATAACTGAAAGTACCAAACTGTGAAAGAGACTTTTTTTTTCCAAATACAAACATCTATTCAAATCTCTCACTATTTCAAAATAGAGATCCAGACCTTTATGTTTTGGGTCATGGCACAATACAGATTATGCAAAGGCTTACTGGATTCTACTTCAAAATACTGTAAAAATCAGTGTGTTTTTTTTTCTCTGTTTGGCTGGCAGAGATATTCAGAGAGAAGGCATGATGCAAATTTGTTTTTACAAAGGCCTTTGCATAGAGTAATGTACTCCCTGTGTCACTGTGTGAGCACCCTTGTCTCAGGATTATCCCCTCGGCCCACCAATCGCACAGTGATTAATGCACCTCCTCCACCTTGCAGGACCGTGTGCAGCCAAAATGAGTGCACTTCTTGGAAAAGTCTGGGGCAGGCTTCAACCATCTGTCAGGCAGTTCCATGGAAGCATGCTATGACAGATCTCTGTGTGCGCTTTATACAAGTACTTACAAGTGTATTTGAGCATGTGTGTGTCTATGTACATGAGGCTGGCTGTCACACTTGAAAGAAATGGGACATTGTCCTAGTTACACTCTGATTGGTCCAAACAAGTGTCTACTGAGGCATTGAGCTTACTGAGTAGAAAAACTGACACTTCAGAGAAGACAAAGTTCCTGTCCAAAGTTTTTTCACCTTTGAATCAAAATTGAAACTGCATACTTCTGTGAAAAGTTTGTTTTTTTGTAACAATTAAAAATTATATAGAATCTTGGCATTAACACTGCATACAGTGCACATCAGTCTCCCATCTTAAAGGTTAGGGGTTATGAAGGTAATGCAACTGACTGGAAATTAAATCTCTTTTTCTCTTTCACCACTCTGATGTTGTGGCTGTAAACGTATCTGCTCGATACCATCAATCAGCAAAAAGAATCAACATGCTAAATGAGAGAGATGAGGCAGATTATTGTTGGGTGTGGGATATTCAGCCACGGGCTTCTAAATCCATCAAGCAGCTCCTGGAATACTTAATGAAACTCACCCGTCTCGAATCTCTGCTTTCTACTGTGCCAGGGGGCAGACCTGATAGACCTTGGACTGTCTCCAGAGTGGGAGGATGTATCTTCATAACCTCTGCATGGCACGTCTTTCATATCTGTGATTAACATGATCATTTAATGAGATGGGAGCAGGCTTCTTCTTGCTTAAAGATTTAATCAATATGAGGTTGTGATTAATGTAAAATCAACATATAGGCTATATATGTATATATTTATACACACACACACACACACACAGATGTATATAAAGCTGAACAAACATATTCAAAAGGAGATGAACAGAATGGTTTTGATCAGTTAAAGTCCGTGTAAAGTGAAAATAGATTTGTTTTCTGAGTCAGTCACATCACAGACATACGTCTTATTAACCATCCTGCCAAATCTGAAGGTTAGAAAATGTCGTTTAGTAGGTGAAAGTTTTAAAATCATGACAAAATCAAGCTGTTCTCTCAGCTCTGGAAGCTGGGGGTGTGTCTGCTGCAGGCATTGAAGCTCCGCCCACTTGCGAAACTTCGTCATATTTCAACTGTCACTCAAATACCACCCAACAACCTTAATGCTAAATGTCACATCGTACCAGAGCAGCTACGGGTTTGAGTCTCAGAGTCTGAGTCCAGCTCTGATTCTGAATGATCCAGATACACACACTAAGCAGCGAAGAAAAGCAAATACAGTCTGAGTGAGGCGCTCGAGCCGCCACCGCCACCAGCATGGGAGTCTCCGCTATCCCTGATAGCGCGACTCGGCACTATCAGGGCTAGCAGAGACTCCTGTGCTGATGGCGGCAACCCTCATAGTCGCCACGGTATAGCCCTCAAGTCTCCCGTTGCCAGTGGTGGCCAGCTATGGGCCCGACACTCCAGCGCCTCATTGGGACTGTGTGTCCTTTCTCTCACAGCTAAGTTTGTATCCTCTGCTAAGTTTTTAGCACTCGCCCTTATAGAGATGGAGAGTAACACCAATGTCAACTTTTGTTTTCATCATGTCTTTTATTCTATTGTAGTTAGCAGGCTAACCAGCTAGCCATGGCCCTTCTTGTCACTTGTGACTCACTGTTGCCGCTCCAATCTGCCCTGAAGACATAACGTTGCTCAGAGGATGTATTACAAATACATTCTCCATCAGTCTTATCCTGTAAATGCAAATGAAGCCCTTAAATCACCACCACCAGACAACTCTTGAAATGAGAACAAATAATTTATTGAGAGCATAAGCATGGCAAGCTGAGGCACAGCAAGCTGAAGCCCAGCATAGGTATTCTTGAGCATAGCTGCAGCAGGTTTGGCGTCAGGCTCTGTCTCAGTTATTCATTCCCTGAATAATGATCTGCTTGACAGACCTAACAGGGAATGAAAGCAGACCCCTGCAGGGGATCATAGAGACAGAGCCCACAGGTGGATGCTGGGGAGGTGGTGGGTTTGCAAAACCTCATGGGCAGCAGGAGCAGGAGCAGCAACGTGATGGTAAGCAGTAGCAGCAGCAAGGGCAGCAGCAAGGGCAGCAGCAGGGCAGCAGCGGCAACGTGATGGTAAGCAGTAGCAGCAATGTGATGGTAAACAGTAGCAGCAGCAGCAGGGCAGCAGGCAGAGTACCAGCGACAATGGCAGAAAACAGCAGCAGCGGCAGCATTGCCAGGGTGAGTGGGTAAGCTAGGGGGTTTAAATAGTCTGCCCTATTTGGAGAGGCGAGCATGTGACTGATCAGCTGATCAGGATGGGCGCATCTCGAGTTGTCTGCCTGAACTAGCTTCGCAGGCTTCGCATCATTCAGCGGCAGAGAAAGGCTACGTATTTGCTGGCTTTAGTTTCTTCATTGGCAGGATTTTCAGCTACATTACATCACTGTAAATATTGTAAATTTCATATCTTTTAAGTTTTGAAATTCATTCATGTCCCATTTAACCATTCCTAGCACCAGTCTCTCAGACAAGACCTCTGAAGACATTGGGCTTTGTGAAATTTTGCTGTATATGTAGAAAGTTATATATATATAAGACATCCATACAGTACAAATCCTTCTTCATGTCCTCCCTGGACTGATTGTTTCCTATCTCTTATAAGCCTCTCTAAATATATATCTGGAAAATCATTGTGAAATCCAGACTACAGACACTCCACAGAGCTCAGACAACACTTGGGCAGAGTCTACAGACAGACCTCTCCCCTTTTAGAGAAGTGAGGGGTGGAAGAGTGGAGGTACACTGGAAGGAATGTTCCCCGTGCACATGTTTCTGCCTATAATAGTGGAGGTAAAGTGGGAGAAAGGAATGAGTGCTAGTGTCTGCCCACGAACCATGGCCCCTGACTCTCAATGCTTCAGTGCGATAGCGTGCACAAAGAATTTATGCATAAACGAGTTAGAGACAGGGCGGGCCGCGCAGAACATGAATAAATTGACAGACATATGACCTGTGAATGGCTGTGGAGCCGTTTGTACAGCCTCGCCTTTTATTGGTTTCAGTTTAAGCCCAATCTTTCAATCTACACACTAGTCTCATTTAGTCCAACTCATGCTAGGTGTGGCACAGTGGCAGGCGAAAGGAAACCAAAACCAAATGGGGCCCAGGCTTGGCCCCTCAGCTGAAGCCGCCGTTGGTCCCTCCAGGAGCTGGCTGCTGTCTAGTGGCTGCCCAGGAAGAAAGGAGTGTAAATCAGGCTACATAGGCGTGGTCCGCCGCACAGCTCACCACTGCACAGCCAGCCACATTGTAGATTGGCAGAGGGACAGTCAGCAGACACAAGCCCCAAAGCCTAACGTGCAGTGAGGGGTTCACAGGAGGTTGGAAAGGCCAGCTGTGTGTGTTACTGTTTCTGAGGGCATTTGCTCTTAATGAAGAAAGACACCTCTGGCAAAACAGATCAAGTAAGAAGAGGACAAGGAGGGGAGGGGGCAGCGGCAACACAAGGGCACAGCGAGTGCACTGTGCCAGTACCATTGAAAGTTTGGAGCACTAAGAAAACAAGCGCCACGACCAAACTTCATACGGCAAGTGGTGAACATGCAGTCTGGGAGGAGGAGGAGGAGGAGGAGGAGGCGACTGAGTGCTTTGCCAGGCCTGAGATTTAAACCAGAGCTCTTGAGTTTGTTGACTTTCTCGTAAGAAGGCAGCAGCCATGCCAACTCCATTTTAATTCACATGGCTACTTTGCATGAGAGTTGGTGAAAGCCTACCTTTTAGTACTCTGTAAATGAGCCATTTGTTTTAATTTCACAGTTTTTGTGCATGTGTGGTTTTGCTCTTGAGTGTCTCAACCTGCTTGTCTGGAGAGAAATTGAAGTATCTTCTTTGTGTGACTAATATAGCACAAATACAGTACTGTACCTGCTTATTCTTATAAAAGGGACAGTATGTTTGATGGACACATGAAGGTGACAACTGTACGAACTGGGTGTTTGATACTGCCTCCACATTTTACACTTCTCCAGTGTTTTATTTCAAGTGTTGATCCATAATAAGATATACTTGTGGTTTTGGCACCAAAAATACATGTCAGTGGACCAAAGAGAAGAGACTCCGAATGTCTCTTCTGATTGGCTGACTCTTTTGCTCTCAATAAATACACTATATATCATGCAGTGCGGGAGGAGGAGGGTATATAAATAAGGTCTGCCGCACAGCTCTGATGAGACGGATTTGTTGTGACATCACAAAGTCACAGAGGCCCTGAATCTCAGTTTCTGAATACAGGCTGTGTGAGATATTCTCATCTGTAGAAGGATCAGAGATAACCAGTAGCTACATGTTGAACGCATCCTACAATGCAAAAATGCACGAGGCACAGTGATAAGGAGGTGCATCAGTGACAACAAACGTGCCAGTGCACACACAACAGCTCACCAATGCCACCCTGCAATGTTTGCACTTTGACTGACACTATTTAAAAGTTTAAACATGTCAGTCTAGCAGGGTTTACACAGGTTAATGTTACATCACCCACAGACCTACTCTCTAGACAAATACAACCAAAGCAAAGCCTACTGTACTTCCATAACATATATTGTAGTTTGATGCTACATGGGAATTTATTCACAGATTACAACAATACTCTACTTGTGCTAGTTTTGATAAAGTAAAGAACAGCCACGTTCATTATAGGACAGATATCATGGGATGGGTTCATTCAAAGAGACTTTTCTCACAATCATACTGGTTGATTTCAGGAAGTGTTGGTGTATATTTTATTTTATCACTTGCTGTAAAAGAAAGGGAGTTGATCATAGCCCTGAACCCTCAAAGCAGTTGACATTCGGATTAAGAGGAAGCTGCGGAGTCAGAGACCTACATTTCTAGTGGCCATACCCGAATAGACAGACGCCTTAAAATGGAAAGCAGCAGTTGCACTAAAGCTGAAATGTTTACAAAAGTATCCTTTTGACCACAAATCACTGGTGTATATACACACAGGCCACAACCAGACCCACACGCAGCAGTGGAGGAACATGGGAGCATCATATGTTTCTGATGCAAGTGGCCAAAGACAACCGGATGACATCAGTGGGGTCTACCACAGAGTGCAGTGATACGGCGGGTTTTGAAAAAAAAAAAAAAAATTCAGAATCACTGCAGACTGCTGTATCTCTGTGGAATGAGCTGAGGTCAAAGTGTCTGGGAGATTGGTAATTGGTTCAACAGTACAGAGAAGTCGAATGATGATGAACACAGTGTTTTCTTTTGTTTTTGTTTGTTTTAGACTGAACATAGCAGGACTGATCTGAACCCAGTGTGTGGGAAACCAACTTCTGCACAGACAACACTAAAAGCTGAACTTAACAAACGCAAGATAACATATGAATTGATTTAAGCAGGTTATAGTGAGTGTGTACATCATACCTATTTCTACGCTGGCCCTGAAAGCTCATGTTATTTTAACATGTTATTTGTTCATATGAATTTGAGCTCATATAACATAGTGAGTGTTTAATAGCTGTGACAATAACAGAA
Organism: Caranx ignobilis; assembly: GCA_021432705.1. Lineage (NCBI taxonomy): Eukaryota > Metazoa > Chordata > Actinopteri > Carangiformes > Carangidae > Caranx > Caranx ignobilis. Next base: position 20,474,552 of record MU269983.1, read on the forward strand.
GTGTGTGTGATCAGATACAATGTTTTTGTAATGTTAATGCTTTTGTTCTAGTTATTCTTAGGGTAAAGGCTATTTCAATCAAAACCACTTTTACATACATATACATATATATATATATATATATATATATATATATCATGCTCTAAACATGTTTGTTTTTGCAGTAAAGTTGGGTGTCACACTGGAGTCTATTGGGACTGAATCATTTTTGGAGTCAGCCTCAGATGGCCATGAGAGGAACTGCGGGTTTTTGTTCTTTTGTGTTGGCTTCATTTTCCATCCTTGTTTTTTCTTGTTTCTTGCTAAAACACACAAGTAAACACCTCAGTCAATCTTCCTTTAAGATTTTAATATCTTCTAATTAGTAGTGGTGCAACAGATCACGGTTGATCCGTGATCCAAACCGACTGCTCTCCACGAATCGGTATGCAAGTGGTCCGCGGATCGATCGATGAAAAAAGAAGAGTTGTATGTGTAGTGTGGGAACACGTAAGCACACCGCCCCAGCTGAGTAAACGGGTAATGTAAAAAAGTCTGCGGTATATTTGAAGCTGCAGCTGTATGTCACGCACAACAATAAGAAAACATGTTAATCAACATGTTATCAAACATGTTGATTAACATCTGCAGCCCCTAATGGGACTGTAGACTTTGTCAGGTATGTTAAACATCATCAGGCTGAACACTAGTCACTCAGTAGACACCCTTGTTGTACAAAAGGTCTTTTGTAAACTATTACTAACAATGTAAGAGGGGAGGATGTAGTAGAATAGGTCAGAGCTGATACAAGTTGAAGTTTAGTGGTAGTGACACTGAAGTCATGTAACCATGTAGCTGATTTATAACCCAACACTAGCTTTTTTATTTCTGGTGATTGTGTTTAGGCTTGAAAATAATAATGTGGTGTTCATCGTGCTGCTGAACAAAACACGTCAGCTCCATAAACTGTTGTTTGACACTTATTTCATACAACAATCCAAAAGCCATTGGCTTTTTGTTGAGGGAACCAAAGCGATGCTAACATCAGAGCTGGCTGACCAAACTGCGTCGTCCATGGAGCACTCTTTATGACATTCAACACGTCACAGTGGTAGTTAATTTTATGAAGCACCATGTGCTGAACTACAAGTCAACTTCTTCAACTGCCTTTTCATTTTTTCCCACATTTGAAGAAGAGTTATAATTTCTAATAAAATTGGACACCTGTTGAGTCAATGTGGATCATCTGGAGCTTTCAGTTTGATCTGCAATAAGTGTGTGATGATACAATCGGTGGGTTTTTCAGAAAACACAGACTCAGACCATCTGCAGTCAGGAAATCAACTTAGACAGGACAAGATATTGAAATGTTTACTGACATTGGCCTGGAGATGTTTCCAGGTTATTAAGGTGATAATGATGAGCTCACCTCTCATGAAACGCAGATCAATAAATATTCCTCTGCATGTGCTTTGATTTTTCATTTATCCTTCCCATTCTGCATGTGAAATCGTGGGATGGGTGATTCAGGGAAATTTTTGAAGCATTAGCATTTAAAACAACGCTCGCTGTGTTCCTGTAACCATGCAAAACATCTGTGTGAAAAGTGCAAAACTTTCAGTAATAAAAGTTAATAGAATAAACTGAATGTCTCAGCGTTTTTTGCACAGAACAACAATTTTATAATCTAATCAATTTCTCATTAGGATGTGGGTCTTGTATTGATTTCTGTGCCAGAAAGTCAACACCCCTGTTACTGTTTCCGCACGAAGCTAAATTAATTTCTCTTCTACTGCCAAATACGCCAAAGAGGGCTTAAACATGAATTATATTCCAGTATTGTTATTGTTTTGCCCCAAAGTTATTAAAATCTGAGATCTATTTTAATTCTGATATATGGAGATTTGGAGATTATTGATCCAAATATAAGTCTTACTTTGACATTCTTATGGTATGGACAGTTTATGGAGAAGATTATCTGTTGTTCTTGTAATTTTGGATAGAAAGCACAACTAAACTGTGGCCTGGTGGCTTTGGTAAAGTGTTTACTTCATATGTGCAGTAATGACAAATTTATTGGAGATCAGCACTGACATTATTGGACTCATTCTGGATACAAACTGAGAGACTATCTCATTGATGTCAACCTTGAGATGGGCTCTTTGAGACCATCTCTTCCCCAAACCCAGACATGGTCTGCTGGCAGGCGGCTTGTTAACCAGAGCTGGACTCTCCTCAGATCGTGACTGCATGACTCCAGCAGGGAAGCATCCTGCCGGGCCAACTTTCTGTCAGCAGCTTTAAACTTACACTGCCTCTCAGGCTCTCTTTGGCTTCACCTTAAAACCTGATGGAAGAGTGGGGGTGGGGGGCTCGTTCAGACCTCCCTGCACAATGCTGGGCATGTTCCCATTGAGTTAGGCTTTTATAGAGTGGTACTTGTCCCTAGACTTGAGTGTTATGTGTGAATACAACTAAAGCTAGATGTGAAGAATGTTCGGCTCCTGGCACAGACTGAGGAGAACCATGAGTGTGAGGACACTCAAAATCCTGAACTTCCATGTATTCAGTGTTAGAGGACAGCGTCTTGCAGATAAGGCTTGTGTAAATATTGTCTGAGAATATTTAGATTGTCCTGCTGAGTGAAGGTACCAGCATACAGAGAGCTTCAGTATAAGTCTGGTGGAGGGTAAAGCATAAAAGCACAGCGCAGAGCCTGTCTGGTTTAAAGACTTTGTTGTGTGTCAGTGACATGATTGTTCTTTTGCTTGCCAAAACATGTATTACACTTGTTGAAATGAACACTTGAAGCATTTTTCTTTCCTAGAGATATCACACATGCTCATGCACGTGTGTGACCAGGTAAAACTCCTGACCTACTTTTGAAAGGCCTCACAACGTGGTGCCTACAGCCTGGAGAGGCTGGGCAAGGCATCAAAATGTAACTGAAACCAACATAATGTCTTTCTAACCAACCTCAATTCAGTTGTATGTACATGTCAGACAGATTGCTACCTCTTCTTAAATTCCTGAATATTACATATTTTGTTGGTTTTGTGAAGTGTAAAAGGAGTAAATATATCCCTTGCAGGCAGATTTAATGGTAATATGACAAGGCTGGCTCTTCCAACAGGACAATGATCCAAAGCAGACCTCAAAATCCACCATGAACAACCTTGAAAACACAAGCTGATGCTTCTGAATCAGCCCTCACATGCCCCTGACCCGACCATTACTGACAATATGCTGGTTGATCTTAAGGATGCATAAGCTAGTATCGTCAAACCAATTCACAACAGGAAAAAGTCTGAAACCTCTTTGGTAACTATTCTTATCAGTTGTGGTTTAAAATGCTTCTGGATAGATACCAGCCAATCAAACTAATCAAACATGATGTAGCCCAGAACATAGTCTAGTTGGTCAAACAAACTTCCAATTCCCATTCCTAGTGTGGCAAGTACATATTTTGTATTTGCAGCAGCTACAGCTACACTCTGTAAGTGTAGTTTGAATTTGGACAATATATTTTCTCTAAAACTAATAGATTCAGGTGAAAATGGAAAAAAAAAAAACATCTCACATAGTTTGAGTCTAACGTTGGAGCAGAGTCAGGTCAACATGTTGCTGTAAACACAATGGTTAATGTTCAGTCGCACAGCCCCCGAGAGACCAAGCAGAGTTCCAGTTTTATTTACAAGCGGCATACCAGTGATATGAAGGCAAATCACCATTAGCTACAACTTGGCTGCAGAGCAGGAAAGACTGGACGGACCCGGAGTCTATTACACAAGTGTTAACAGCAATGACACAATGTCTCCTGAAACAGCCCATCAGTGGAATGAAATAAGGGGAGCCATAAAAGTGCTATGCAGATTTAATTATGATACAATTAATGTGATCACCGCAGCAAATGTGAAGCATAGCATGTTTCCATTTGATATTCCTATTTTGGCCAATATGTTCTTTTTAGTTCTATTACATATTGTTGATATTGCTTAGACATGACTGAAACTAGCGAACATGAGTGTTCATTTTCTGTTTATTGAGTAATGGATGATGACGATGATGATGATGGATGATTCTTCTGTCAATGGGAGGAGATCCCTCTCCACACATAGCAAACTTATGAACAACCAAACAAGGCGTCCTAATGCCACAAACATTAAAACTTATTATCTCTCGAGATGATCACTGGCCAGGGGGTTTGTCCAGTTTGAGCCGCCATGAAAAGCTAAATACTTTTCCTCATCACATCATAGGAATCACAAATGTTTGTGTTTCCAACTGTGCAAAAGAGCGACCATTATCAGTGCAGTCGTTCCCAATCAAATGTTGGCTCCAGCTCTGGGGCTGGAGGAGGATGAAGAGGGTGTGTGTCAGGGCAGTGCCGGTGTTCAGCCCTCCATGGCCAGTTTACAATGGAGGCTTCAATTTTTCCAAAGTAAAGAAATGTCTCAAATGTTGAATTTCAGAGGTGACATCAGGGGCCTCATTTATCACTGTGGATACACCTTTTTTTACACCCTTTTTCCCCTGTCTTGTGCTTATGCACTTTTCTCCGCCAAATTTGGGATCTATCAAACCAAAACCTGACGGGAAACAGTGTGGACAATTACACCCATTCTGACCATGGCGTACCACGATTTACGCCCTTTTTGAAGAACAGGAGGAACTGGCGACGCAGCTGCTGAGTCAGAGAATTGCAGTGAGGGAGAGAGGAGCGCAGATTACATTTAAAAGGACAATCAAAGCCAGACGTTATATATAAATATATATATATATATAATCCAGCACACCGTCAAACCAAATGCCAATAATTGAAGATGAAATTGTCATCAAGCACACCTGTGTGCAGCAAGCATATAAATATTGCGCCAGTGCGCTTGTGCATAATGGAATAACATGGATCCTGCAACGCTTGGAGTTTTGGACGGCCTCGCACGTGTCTTGGCAGACAACAATGGTGATCCCGGGGACCGTGGGAAAATCAGGAAGGAGCGGGTGTTCCAGGACCAACATGATCTGCTGGCCCATGATGATGACTGGCTGATCAGCCGATTTAGACTCCCTAGAGCCGTACTCTGGGAGTTATGTGCTGAACTGGGTCCAGCATCGGAAAGGAGCACCCGCCGCACCCACGCGATACTGGTACCAACACAGGTAGGTCCTCGGACCACATACAGCAACGTTGAATAATGAGGCCAATGGCAGCACTCTAAAAATTAACAGTAATGATGAACGTGCTTTTTACCTTTTGGCATGCTGTGACCCACATGATTTGGCACAGGTATAAACCACACTGGCAACCGGGACATACCAACGGGAACTAGCCAACAGGTGTGTGTGTGATAACATTAACATTAACTTGTTCACCCTTGTGGCTGAAGCCCCTGCTGGGAATGATCTAATCCGGCAACATCTCTTCTCTGTAGGTCCGAGATATCACAGCCGTCACTGAGCGCCATAATGCCTGCAGTCTGGGATGGATGGCCTCATCACGATCAATGATCGGTACATTCAGTTCCCTTACACTGTGTAAGTTCCCTTACAGTGCAGGCGATTTGCAGCAATGTCCGGTTTTCCCAATGTAATCGGAGCCACTGACTGCACTCACATCATGATTATGGCAGCATCGGTGAATTAATTCTTATATGTGAATCGCAAAAATGTGCATTCGATCAATACCCAAATCATATGTGACGCCGACATGCTCATAACGAATGTAGTGGCACGGTGGCCTGGCTCTACACATAATTCATTCATCCTGATGCACAGCAGTGTGGGGGCGAGACTGGAGGCAGGCTGCACGTGACGGCTGGATTCTTGAGTGTATATACAAAATATACTTATTCATTGAAAGCTGCTGCTTATAATCATTAATTCAAGGCTGATACTCACCCTGTCGTTGTGACTTACAGGTGATAGTGGCTACTTCCTGAGGGAGTGGCTGCTAGTTCCCATCCCGGACCCACAGGGTGGCCAGGAAACCCAGTATAATGAGGTCCGTGCGTGCTGCGTTGTGGAGTGCGCCATCGGGCTCCTAAAAGGCCATTGGCACTGCCTGGATGTGTCGGTTGGTAGGCTCTTCTACCACCTGACAAAGGTCTGCAGGGTTATCTGGGCTTGTGCCATCCTGCACAATGTGGCAGCGAGGCGTGGGGTTGCGCTGCCTCCGGGCCTCCCTCCACCCCAGCATGTGGACCCGGATCCACAGCCCCCTCCCTGTCATGAGGGGGGACTAAGGGCATGAACTACAGTGATGCAGCAGTTGTTGAGCAAAAGAATGTCGTGAATATACAAGTTTTTCAGTTTCAGTCTTACAAAGTTGTGTTTAGTTTTCAGTGTTGCAAGAACGTCATTATTTCATTTCTTGTACGTTTGATTTCCACAAGTTGAGACAGAAATAAATTCATGTATATCAAACACAACATTGTATTTTTTGTCCCTCTATGCAACTGAAACAAAAATCACACACTTCCTGCATTGTGACAAAAGACTCGACAAGAGAAAGGTTCATTTATCTTTTTTTTTATTGCCTCTGTTAGAGTTGGGACCGTAGTTGTGAGAGCCACGATTGCACTGGTCATTTGCTCTTGCCCAGTGGCGATGTGCTGCAGTGCTGCAGCAATGGAAGTGTGACGCTCATTTATTTGGTTGAGTTGCTCTGCCACTGCACTGACTGCAGCAGCTGTTCCCTCTGAGCCTTCAGGGTCTCCCTCTGTGCCTGCAGCACCACGTCCGTTAGGACCCCCAGCCGGTCGCCCCCTGCCCTGCTGGGGTCCGACATACGGCTGGGACCAGGGATCGAGCTAGGGCGTGGCACGCTGGGACTGGGGACTGGACTGGGGACTGAACTGGGGCCGGCGTCCGAGCTGCGGCCTGGCACACTGGGGATGGCGACCGCGCTGGGGCTGGCATCCGAGCTGGGGCCTGGCGCACTCCTTGGTATGGCCGTGAGGTCGAGGACCACAAAGTCCTCCTCCTTGGTGTCATCCATTCTGAGTTTGGGGAAGCAAGTGTGTGTTAAATCCACAGTGTGTTTTTGTCGTTGTCTTTTCTTGTGTAGGCCTATATTCATTGGAATTAATTTTCTTTCACTGGACAGCCATAGTGGCGAATGATTGAAACTGTGATTTAGCGGGTTCGTTTGTAGTCTGGGTCTCCCTCACGGCCATGTCCGAGTCCCCCTCCTCGACCGGGACAACACCCTCCACTGACTCGGTGCCAATGAGGTCACCGGCAGCCACACTTTGGTGGTGGGCCGAGAGTCTTTTCTTCACTTCCCTCTGTTACAATGGTAGTGACAGTGTTGACATTATTGCAATACAGATTATGCTATATGACAGAGTATGCCATATTACAGATTGAAACCCTCTTTCAAATTGGCCCACTTTTTCCTAATTTCATTTTCCGTGGCACCCGCCGGGTTCACGGCTCTAGTGACCTACAGCCACTCGGCGGTTTTGTGCTTGTTGGTGAGGCCAGGACTGTGGCTGATTAGATGAGACTGTTTTAATTTCAGAAGGAGTAACTGTTTGGTCCAGCATTATGTGCTTATCTCTGTTGTGATTCTCTACGTGTTCATGTTCTTGTTCCTAAATAAACCACAAGACGAAGTAATCATACAGAATTAGTGCAAATATCTGCTGAAGAGGACTTTTTTCCTCGCCTGCACCTCCCCAACATGCAAGTGTATCTGGCTTTCTGAAAAATTCGACATCTTTCCTCGTTTTCCGTCCATGCGTCACCATCTCACACTGACGTCACTCCACAAATTCGCACATGGCTACTTTATATGCAGGTGCTAATTTGCCTTGACCATATATGGTTGTGTCTGGGCGTGTAGAGGGCGGGATATGAGGCGTCTTCGCGTCCGCACTTCTCTAGGGCCAGGTGTGATTTATCAATGGAAATTGCGCACAGCTGGGTGTACGCACAGTTTGATAGATCTGAAAAGGGTGTAAATAGTTTGGGTGTACACCATTTTCAGCATTTCGGCGTACATTGAGTTTTAGTAGCAGTTTTACACTCTTTTTGATAAATGAGGCCCCAGGTTGTGTTTTCTAGCTAGCTGCAGCTAAAGAGGAAATTCTGCTCAAAGTCAGAACCTAAAAAACTAAGGGCTGCATGAGGGCAAACAATGAAACAACCATTAGGAGACTGATTAGTTGAACCTTCAGACTGTCTGCCTGCGGGTGTTTTCTTTATCCAAATAGGTCTTATTTTCCATTATTGCAACTCTTGGAATGGAGAAAGTATCATAATTTCCATAAAATCTCTCCTTCTGTTTCCTGTCTTTTTCAATATGTCTTGCATGAAGTCACTGCAGATTTTACAAGCTGATAACCTCCTGGCTTTTTGGGTTGTAGCTTTGAAGCACAGTCAGGAGGATCACTCGTGTATTTCTATGTGTTTGAGCGTAGAAACATATTTTTAAAGATTAAGCAGTATTTCCCTTTAAGGCGGTAAGTACGGTACTTCGTTCTCTGTGCAGATCTTATCTCCATTATGTTTATTTGCACTGGCCTCACTGTTGTGTTTGTCTGACCACTGCATGACCACATTGGAACAAGATCAACTGCTGACCAGAGCTGCCATACGCACAAATGTAATTACGGTTCATTTGCATTTGGATCAGATCTTATCTCAGGACCTTCCTCGGATTTCAGTGGACGAACAGTCAAAGGGGGAAAACAACACTCCCGTCAATTGGTCCATTACTAATTCTTGAAAATGCATTTCCAGTGTTTTTGTAATACAAGTCTGAAATTGAAAAAACATCCCCTGGCAACATGAAAATTAAACATTTCAAAAACATTCACGTCAGTCCTCACTGCATTTGTTGTGATTGAAGTGTATTATTTCACAATAAAGTTTCCACATTTTGAAAAAATATTAAAAAAAAAAAAAACTAAATGATGCAAGATAAAGAAAATTAGTCTTAATGTGGTTATTTTTGAAGGATCCAGTGAGGTTTTGGAAATATTGTCCAAAGCTTTTCTTCTCACAGACTCCCTGTTTCTTGTTCAGACACTAAACTACCACTGGATATTACTGCCTTCAGAAGTTCTGTCATGGTTTGATGGGCTCAGTGTCATGCTCACAGGGAAGGTCTAATGTACCCATTGTCCTCTGTGTGTCCACAATCTGTTAAAGTGATTTTTCTGCACAGAGACAGTGTTAGATTTAAATAAAAAGAGTGGGTTTTAGTGAATATTTAGTTTCTCACTAAAATGGAGTGTGTGCAACCAACCACTACAACACAGTGAGGTGTTTTAGTAAAACAAAATTAGCAGTCAACAAGTTTTCCTCAGACATGTACATGTGTAGAAGAGACAAGAATGTCCTCTCTGAAGAGTAAGTCCTGTAAAGTCTCTTACCACTGGCTACTTTTACTAAATCTTGAAAACAGAGCCAAGAGGATCTATAGATGTCCAGTTTGCTCTCAGACCACTTAAATTGCAATATGCTGAAAGGTATTAGTAGAATTTCTGCCCACTAACACACACACAAAAAAAAACTGCCAACCTCAGCTTTAATGATGACATGTTGCTTTAATTCGCATCTAAGGAAATGTGAACATACAGCAAGCTACATAGCTAAATGCTATCATGTAATTCAAAATGGAACAGATGGGGAGGGGGTGTGGGGGTTGATTGGGCGCAGCTGTGAAGGAGAAATTTGTTCCTTACTGGTGCTAATTTGAAAAGGCTTTACACTCCTATTTCACACAAAAAGCCGACATGCAGGCTCCACCGCTCACCACCGCACAGACAGGACCTACTGTGTACCTGCCTGGTCAATGAGAGCCAGCCCAGAGCTTTCCCACCGCACTGTATGGATCCACCATGTCCTTTAGAAGCCATCATCCACAGAGTGGAGCAGCACTTTATCCTTCACTGTCATTCATACAGCCTTCACCTTCTGACAGTTTCTATAGGTGTAGTGAGGCAAAGCCAGACAGCCCTCCCCCCACCCCCACCCCTGTGATGAAACTAACACAACATAAAGAATGTATTGTGCAAGACTTGCAGCGGCCTGGTTGACCTCACATAAGAGACTGGCATCAACACTTCACTGCATCCAACCACATCAACGCAATCAGGGGGCAACTGAAAACACTGCTGCTGGACACAGGCAAAGATGAAAGAGCCTGTTAGATCCCTGTGGTGCAAACACCAGCCACTGGAAAAAGAAGTATTCATGTGTGAGTATTCTTTTCAGTCATCAGTCTCACATGTTTTTAAAGAGGCGGAAACACAAAACCACTACAAAGCACATCGGCCTCTTTTTTTTTCACTTTGTCGTCCAGTTAATTTCACTGTATTATCTGATGGCTGCGCTCTCCAAACAGTCGTCTGCCCTCATCTTCCGGTAAGAAGCATCATCCCGAACCTCTGGCTTAGTCTGGGAATGAGTGCGTCTCCACCGCTGTAGGTCATTTAGTCTTTCTTCCTCTGCATTTCCTTTCATATGCTCAGTGGGTCCTTGGACCTCACCCAGCACAGGAAGCTGAACTTCTTGTGTCCACCTTTCATGCGATTCCAGGCAACAGGGAAAGAACAGGACACACACACACACACACACACACACACACACACACACACACACATACACACAGAGAACAGACAAACGAGAGGACATACTCTATATTGTACAGTGAAAACAGATTCAAAGAATAGATTTCATTGTCTGTGTTTGGTGGTTTGAATTTCTGACCTCTACAGCTGCGAACACTGTTGCCTCTCGACTGCGTTGGTCACGGCTGTGACTTTAACACTGTCCTCGATGTTGGATGTTATGACCAGATGTCAAGAAACGAGAATGTTTTTGACTATGCAGCAGATAAAGTCACCCTGAGGGCTCGGTTTTTGTGAAAAGCGCCAAAACATAACAGACGTTATCTCAGGTCCAAGACCGACACGAGCTCTGCCTCAGCCAGGTAGGTGGAGAGAGAGAGGGTTAATCTGACTCCCTACACTGACATGGCTCATGGCTGACACAAAAACAGGATCTTCTGAATTTATCTTTCCTTCCATTTTGTCTCCCTGCTCCTCTCTATTCCCTCACGTACTTTCTACACCACTCAATCACATTCCCTTCCCATTGCCTTTCACCAGCACTTCGGCTCTATAATGACAATCCCAGATGTGGCTTAATAAATTCTCTGTGGCCTGAAGATTGAACCGTATAGTTTCACTCGGGGAGGTTCACAGGAGATCCATGTTTCAAGGCACCAACCAATGATTCTGCTCATTCTGGGATGGAAGATGTTTTTTACTCTGTGAGTGTGGAGCATGCAGGAGGCTCGAGAGCCGGGATGGAACATGCTCCTTACACGCTCACGGAGTATGTTTCATATTAAGGACAAATCATATTTCATGTCTTTTTATCAAGAAGATGGTCAGGATGGAGCATGGGTTTGTGTGGAGCTGGTGAGACCGCAAGCTAAAAATACATTTATGTGCCACAATTGAGGCTGCAGCAGTACGCCCATTGCGTCAATGTCAAGCAGCATCAGCAGGCCTAAAAACACACAGCGTGTGTTTACATGGTCATGTGTTATATAAGCCTGATGGCTCTCACGGGCCATGAGTGGCAGATCTGGAAGAAGGAAGCATGTGACAAGAGCTTGAGCTGTAAAACAGACCAAGACAAACCTGGATATTAGAGTGCTATATCAATTATTAGAGGCTTTCACATCAGGAAACGGATGGAGGATGTGTCAATCACTTTTTTATTGTATGACCAATTCATAAATCCACTTCCACACAGCATGCATTCATCATTACAGCAACAGTCACGTCAGGTGATCCACTTTGCCCATGATATTCAGCCACCATGAGAATAACTTTATCCAGACTTTTCACATTCCAGTCCTGCAGCCTTGCTTTTATTGACAAGCTTTTAAAGTGGAAAAAAGCTGACAATGTGTTGAGTTCTGCTGATTGTCTGTAAAATAAAATAGGTGTTCCTCCTCTGTGGAGGGACAGACAGAGATGAAGCCCTTTACTCCTCTTCTGAACCATCTGTCCTCCCTTTGACGGAGTGGACCTGGTCCTACTAGTGGAGGTAAACTGCTGAAGGGCTGTGCCCTCATGTTGTGAGTGTCAGTCAGTCAAGGACATTCACTTTTCTAATAACCATGAAGCTGGCACACAAGAAGCTCAAAGGAGACCCGGACTGCACTGGTGTAATAGACATGCAGCAAATAAGGACTTTGTTTTCGATTTCAAACTGGCTTGGACTTTTCAGCATTTCTGTTTGATTAAAGACAGTGAGAGACAGAGCAGGGGGGAGAAAGAGAGGGGATGACAAGCAGTAAAGTGCCCTGGGTGCTGCAGTAGTAACTCAACCTTGTTAGTGTTAGTTGTCAAAATTGCACTCATTAATCCTCTGTCATTCTTTTAAGTCATCCCTCTGGTCCCTTGATGGTTCAGTTTTCACTGAGCCTTTGACTCTGCATTTGTCATATTAGTGAAGCTGAAGGGTTTATTCAGCTCACATGTACATTACCAGCGGACGTGGCAGTTATTTCATCGGTTTAATTTGTATGACACGGGACCTGTGGGTAGAGACTGGTTTTTAAACTCTCCTCTTCCATCACCTCCGGCTCCTCTCCCTGTTGGCTGTGAAGTGCTAGAACACATCCATCTTTCTGTCTCCCTCCTGGATGCCATCTCTTTAACACCTCTTTAACACCACTTGCGACTTATTTCACCTCCAGCTCTATCCCAGTTTTTGAACACCACCTACTGCCTGGCCTGGTGCTTGATGGCTAGTCAGGGTCCAAACTCAATCCAGGAAGTGCAACAGCAGAGGAAGGACATCTGCCATAAGTACAGTAAGCAAGTGTAATAACGTTCATCTCTGTCAAGGTGGGATTCATCCTGCATTGAGTTACGTGTTGGGGCACAGTGACCAGTTTTCATGTGGGGAAAAGAAAATAAACTGTGGAAGCTTCTTGTGCAGCACAATCAATCTCTCCACTGACGACATGCTCCAGGGACAGGTTGTTTAATTTAATTGATTCAGTCAGGATGCTGCCTCAAAAACTCTGTAATATAGAGTGCTGCAGGAACAACTCCTGAAACCCGGAAATTAGTTAGCATTTTACACCTCCGGTGCCCTCATCTGGAAGTCAATGGCTTTTTGTTTGATGGCTGAAATGAGGTCAGTAGTTAACACAAGCTCATGACATGTTCATGTTTACCTAACATAAAGTACATCAGTAAAAGCCCCAGTTGTGATTTTCTTAGCTATTACATGTTTTCAAAAGGCTGGTTGCTAACATGTGGCTGAATTATACCACAAAGGTTGTCAGGGGCATTCGGTGTCATCACGCCAAACATGAAATCTGACCCACTCATCATTCCACCTCCACAGCCTTATTCTGTTTATACTTGCACTCTTATGAACTGCCACTTTTGTAGAAGAGGAAAGAGCAAAACCAAGCCAGAGGTTGAAAATTAGTGGTCGACAGAACCAATGTAATGCAAACATCTTGGTCTACAAATCACATCATCCCTGCAGCAGTCTGTTCTGTAGATGTTTGATGTAAAACTGATAGAAAACTGTTAGATATTAGACAAACTGTACATATAAGGAGGTGAGATAAATGAAAGCATTGTCACTGGTTGTCTTGCATTGTACATGTATTGGGGTGACTGTCTTCTCAGCTGTTTTGGGGATTTATTGAAGTGTAAAATGCCAAAAGATTTTGCTATTGTGTGTGTGTGTGTGTGTGTGTGTGTGCGTGTGTGTATGTGTGTGTGTGCATGTGTGTCCTGTGTTGCCACACCATAAACAGAGCTGTGGTGACAGAAGGTGTGCTTATCACAGTCAAATCAGCCCATGTGTGTCCCCAGTCACCACAACACATGAACAAGAGGCTAAATGTGTGTTTGACAGCCACTCACACAGTTTTCATACCATGTGTATGAGGGCATGTTGAGCTACTCTATGATCTCAAAGCTGAATGTGTGCAATCCACACAATTGCACAATGGGATCACAATTCACAGGGAAGGTTCAAAAGGGTGTTATGTGTAATAAATCGCACCATTGTTGGGACCAACCCCCCCCCCCCCAAGCTACATGAGAACCAGCTCTGTCAGCTGCTCTGTAGCTTTTCTGCCATTATTTCATACGTGCAGTGAAGTGTATCTTTGACTTTGCCTCCTGGGTGTTTCTGTTCCTTCATACCATATTTGCTGACAGGACAAAAATTGCAAACTGCAACAAGTAGAAATGAAAACTCATCAATACACAGCAACATCATTCCTTTAAGGTTGGTTTCACCTGTTTGTAAAGCTGTCAGAGGCAGCAGCCATCCGTGTGGTTACAATGGTTTGTGCTTAACATAAATAAAAGGGGGCTTTGCAAGGGAGACGTTCAATGTGGAGTGCAAACACCCAGTGATCCAGTATTGTCCCTGGCCTCAATCTACAGACCTGCATGCAGTAAAAAGTGTGTCCCTGCATGTGCACATGCATGGTGAGACATGTGCATGCCTGCATATACATGTGTCTTCTTGTCCATCTGTTTGTTCAAACACAAACTCTGACACCCTCTTAAGTAGAAATCAGTGTTTACATGTGGGTGTGTGTTTGTGTACGGCACATACACCAAAATGACTAAAAGAAAAAAAAAAAAGGAGGGGGTAAAAATGTTCCCATGGAAGTGCTGTGAGCTCCATGATGCCCTCAATTTGTTTGGTCGCTCCTGTCAAGCTAATGAGGTGAGTGAGTGAGGGCGGCCTGGTGGAGGCAGAGGTCAGCCAAGAGCCAGCGCTGCCTGCCAGGCTGCTGTGCTGTGAGGCTGAAGCCCAGCAGGCCCGACTGCAACTCTGGTTGCAGCACAGCCCCCCGGCAAGGTTTGGCACACAGCACGCCCATCTGCCACACATGAACACAGACACACACTGGTAGCCTAGCAAAGGCAGATTTACACTCATGTATGTGTGAGCAACTTGTCCAAGTCAAAAAGCACGTATATTGACACATACTGCAAATCTTCCGGGTTGTACACACACACACACACACACACACTGTTCACTGTTTGGAGAGCTTTTCCTCTTAGCCCCCACAAGACTGCCATGAGGGCGGACTGCCCCCACCAGCTGCCAGTAGAGCACTCAGAATGGATGCCTCAGTGCATGCATCAATATGAGCAATTCTTTTAATTATGGGTGTTGTGCGACTGATGCCGCTGTATTTCCTGGACAGGGTTCCAGCTATTGGGTCATTTGTGCAGACCGAAACCCAATCTGTTTACAATTCCCTGCAAGTTCCTGCAGAAGTTCAAATTTATATTTTAACCTTTTTTTTCCCTTGTATGTAGCATATAGAATGGCCGTGTGTGCTGCTATGGCTGGGTTTCCAGTGTTACTTAGAAGTTAATAAGCATGTACACTTGAACAAATTGGGGCCACCACTGTTGGAACCACATGAGCTCAGAAGCTTCAATGTCAGACTAGACATTTTTGCTTTTGCTATATAGCTAATGTTAGTATTAACAATTGTTTATTTACCAGCCAAGAAGAAATGCTGTGACTCATTTCAAACTCCATTCCTTTACCCACATGGAGCTGTCTGCACTTGTGGAAATGTTATCCCTTGTTTGGCCTAGGTTTATCACTTTCCTTCTACTAAGGTTAAAGTAAAGATGCTAACCAGCTAGTTGCAGCCTGTCTGTCCTCAGTTCAGCATAAAAAATAGATGAAGACCTACCACTGCCTAGTGACATATTATAAAATGTTGTCTTGTTAATGATAAACAGTAATGGGTGAAACTCCTGGCCCATGACCATCATCTCTACCACCACCAACAGCCAGCAGAAATAACATATAGCACCTTTAAACCCCATAGTGAAAATGCCATTTCTTCTCTGCATGCAAGTCCTTAATAGGAAAATGCATCATCTCTACAACAGTTCAATTCAACTTGAAAAGTTGCTTTTGAATGTTTGTATACTTATGCGTAATTGCCTGATTATGTTTAATTGCAGTATTATTAACATCCTCCAGCATCGTGGAGGAAACAGAGCCTCAAACTCCCCGTGCCCCGACACTGAACGCCTCTGCAGCCCTCAGAGTTGCAGCTCTGAGCTGAAAATGAGTCACCACACCTGCTGGATGTTGCAGCTGTGGCTGTGTGTCTGAGTCCACAGAAATGGAGAAAGGTCAAAGGTTGTCACCTTTCCTCCTCTCCTCAGCAGCACCGACGCACTCATCCCCGCCCTAAAATCCTTGGGGTAGTGTAGCAGCACTGGTGTCACACACGTATATGTCAACACACTCACATACACACAGCTGAGGGTGATTTGATGCAGGGGTCAAGGTCAGGGAGCAGATGGGGTTCTCTGTCGCGACCTCATGTGGACAACAGGAACTTGATCGGCTCCTCTGCTGGCTCCGCCTTCTCTTACTGAGGCTGGACTTCAACCAATTGCAGCTACCGACCTTTGCAGTGATTCACTGGGATCGTAGCCCAGTGATTTCTCATGCCAACAAAACATAATCCATGCAAACAAAATCTCTCTTTGATAGTGCTTAATGGAGATTTCATGTGAACAAATGACTTTGTAGTCACATCGCATAAATCTTACACATTTTGCATACAAAATTATGTCCACTGCCCCACTGTCAGTGAATAGGGTCAAACAAGTAGAACACTTTGTCTCACATCACCTTTTTACGCTAAAATTAGTGTGTATACGCAAGTATGCAAATCACTGGTTAACTAAAGCTAAGAAAAAAAAAAAAAAAAAAACAGCCAGTTGAGTTTGCTTTAGAGAGGACACACACAGTGAGGTTCAGCTGTCATGCAGATTGGTAAAATTTGATTTGTTCTGTCTCATCCCTCGGTTGGTGCTCCTGTAAGTGTCTCAAATTATTTTTGAAACTTATTCGGGGGCTGTGCTCACTCTTTCCTGGACTTTACTGTGCTGGGCAAGTTACACATCTGTTTCCAGTGTGTGTCTCTAAAACACACTGCAGCACAGAAAAGGGGTGAAAATGAGTGGATTCTCAGGGATGTTTATATCAGTGCTGATTGTAGAGAACCTGGTAATTTCCACCTGTGGGGTCACAGCTAAATGTACCCTTCTCCATAATCAACAGAAGTGGGATTAGTGTGTCTTAGCAAGGTATCTGACCAGTGGAAAAGTGACATATCCTTTTTCGGGGGGGGGGGGGGGGTTCAACAAAATGAATGATTTCAAACATTGTTACATGTGGTAATTTACTTACTTTACTTATTTCACACAATCACATTTTAAACTTTGTTTGTTTGT
Source organism: Caranx ignobilis (assembly GCA_021432705.1). Lineage (NCBI taxonomy): Eukaryota > Metazoa > Chordata > Actinopteri > Carangiformes > Carangidae > Caranx > Caranx ignobilis. Next base: position 20,491,825 of record MU269983.1, read on the forward strand.
TTGTTTAAGTGGGGAGGTCAGACCTTGGTGAAGGTGGTTGGACTTGGTCTACCAGTCTGGCCTGGTGGCTTAGTATTCTGCACTGATAGAAAATCATATAATTTAGAGTTAGCTGTAGCGCGATGTACATCCATATTTACACACGGAGAGATTCATTTTTATCCAGACAGTTTATCACGTTTATAGTCGATGTGTAAATTGCTGGGTTGTCCTGTTATACAGCCTCTGGGTGGTTTCCTGTGTGGATCTTTCTTTTCACATAGAACCCTAATAGAAGACACTGTCCAGACACCCCTGTTCAAAGCCTCTATTATATTTTTTGTGTTTTTTTTTTTTTTTTTGAGAAATATCAGTTGAGAAGGACATTAGCCAACTGTTGACCACAATGTTAACTTCAGTCTTCGTGTCATATTAGATTGGTGCAGTACAGTATGCAGCAGGTTAGCTTCAGGACTGCCTGGGTCATTCAGTACAGGTTTTTCCTGTGAATTTCAAAGCAAAAATCTTTTGATGTTTAAGTGAGAATGAAGAGAGAGAGAGAAGAGAGACATAGACCTTGTTAACTTAATGAAACACTCAGAGGATCACTTGCTGTTGTACCGCGGTGGGAGCCAGAGGCTGAGCCAGCGAGCGGTTCGGGTTCATGTCAGGGTCTCCTCTCTCACAGCGTAAGTGCAAACGTGACAATGACGCCATCTTCCACTGTGAGTGGCAAACTCCCTCCTCATCTGGATTATGACAGGAATTGTCATAAGAACAGGTGTCACAAGCAGCCTTAAATTACATACCATGTGATGGAGTATCTTATGTTATGCAACAGGATGGGTATTTCTGAATGAAATTTCCTCTCAGTATTGCTGCTCTTTTTTTTTTTTTTAATCAGGGGCCACTGCGTGAATTGAAGCAACATGTCTTTGAGCACTGAGCCCAGATGTTGGACCACTTCTGCTTCTCGCTGCCTTCTGAGTGTTGATGTGAATCTGACACACAATGACAGATATTAGAGAACCTGTGCTTAAAGTTTTTATCTGACCTTCACCCAGATGTGATTCAAACTGGTACAACTGGAGTGTAGTCTCACGTCACGTCACAGGCGCTCCAGTATATGCAACGCTGTTGGAGGAGAGGTCTGGACATTACTCACAGGCGGTGACAGACACAGACAGACACATGCACTGGCACGCAACAAATGCGGGAAGTGCACAGCAAAAGAGGGAAGAACTCAATACCAGTGACTGTTTACAGTTGCCACGATTACAGCCCACCCCTTCCACACAGACACACACACACATCCCAACAGTCCCACCAGGCAAATGCATCTGCCAGCGAAGATCCGGCCTGAGTGAGAGAACACTTTCCCAGAGATATCAGTGACGTACATGTGTGAGCAAACACGCTCACAAGCACGGACACACACGCACACACACAAGCTGATGTCGTGTCAGTCACCATTGGTTTTCATTGTTTGCATTTCTTGCGGGATTGCCTGTTTATTTTATCAGTCAATCCCCAGAGAGCCAATGAGCCATGGACTCCCACTAGGCTGGTTGTGCTGCCCCCCCCATCACATCAGGGTTTCAGGACATCCGAGACATAAATAACTACACATAACATATATGTGTATCTGTAGCGTACGGTATGCATAACCATGTGTTATATTTAGTCTTTTTATGAATGGATTATAAAACCCAGACATCACTGTCTTTGGTGTTGAGCCGTTTGTTGAACGTTCTCCAGGTTTGGACTTAAACAGTATCAGTAGCCTGCCCCCGTTGTGGCATGGCCTAACACTGGAAAGAATGAAAACCTATGATCAGTGTGAAGTGGGCTGGGCACTGTGGGATTTGGACTGTAGGGAAGGGGGTTGGTATGCTTGAAGGCATGATGGACAGGCTGAAGGGAGGGGTAGACAGGATACCCGCGTAGGTAGGGTTGGATACAAGTTCAAGCTTTGGTTCTGGACTGGGCGGTGATGGGAGTCTAGACGCTTTGTAGGCAAGATGAGAGGTTCAGTGTTTGCTTTCCAGCCATGAAACCAATATGCCCAGCTCTTGTTGCTCCACTGTTCACTACTTTTTTTGTATTTTCCCCCCTCATCTCTGACTGTAATCGAGGAATCTGGAACCCAGCCTGCTAAGTCTGTCTAAAGAGGTTAGGCCATTTTGGCATCAATACTACAATCTTCTAATCTTGTTTTATTAGAAACGGTACAGTTACAGGCTTGGATAGACCTTTTGGAAACTATTAATCACATGTCTTTAAAGCTTCTCACTGATAAAGCTTAAGCATATATAATATGTAATAGCTGAAACATGTTATCCCAGTCTGTAAGGTAATTATTTACATTGCAGACCAAACTTTAGCTCCCATGGAAGTTTATGGGAGGAGAGACCAGTATAGTGAGAAACTGAACCATGTCTTCAACTCAGGAAAGGGCCTTTAGAGAAAATACATTCTAAAGCTTACTGTATTATGGATCAGAACAAGACGGACAGAAAATTTACTGTGATTTCAACCTTGAAATATGTTTACAGTAACTATATCACACTTTCACAGCTGGAAACTATGCAGTACATTTGACACTTCCTGAAGGCTACTAACCAGCTCCACTTTCACTTTGAGCACATTGTAGCTATTAGCTACGTGGACGTCCTGTGCTCTCTTTTTCAGTGACAGAATCTGTTAGATAGACATGCTTTTTCACATTTGTCATTTGTGTGAGACAAAACTGCTCTAAAACTAACAAACTAACTGTAAACTGTGTTTACATTAATGTTGCTCACATGGTGAAATACCACCTGATCTGGCTCTCTACCATGACTGAGAGGTGTGAGTGTACTCTGCTGCTGAACCTAACCTATCATTTCTTGATGGATTCTTTACTTTTTACTCATTAGTGATGTATCTTTTATTCTCGCTTAAAGTGTTTAAGTGCTCACAAACCCACATAGTTTCATCCTTCTTAGCTCTTCAAAGCACACAAAATGTTAATATTAGCATGCTAAAATCTTCAAAATGAGAACGCTAACATGCTGAAAGTAGATATAATACAATATATAATGTATGTCAGTTACTTAAGCATACCAGCACACTAGCTAATTAGGACCATGAATAAGGTCAAGGAAAGGAAAGGTCAATAGGATTCATCATAGGATTTCATTGCAATTTCTATCAGAGACCATTTCCACCCATACCATCCATAAATGACGAAAGTAATCCTGCAAATTTACAAAGTTCTACAGATGTCTGAAGTTGACTAAGAACATCTTAAAAGACAAATGTGTTAATTAGTGAACGTGGCTTGTATTTCTGTATTTTGCTGTTGTTTTTTTTTTTTTTTTTTGGAACACCTCCATAACATCAGAAACAAGTTAAGATGGATATTTAATAAATCAGAAAGGTCAGAGGTCTTGGGGGTTAAACATTGTAGATTAATCATGGTTAGGGTTGCAAAATGTCCGGGAAATTTCCAAAATTCCTGGAAAATTTCTAGTAAATTTCCAAAATTCCCAGGAAATTTCCAGAAACATTGGAAATTTTCCACTGCTTTGCAACCCTAATCATGGTACCGCGGTGACCAGTTTCATCAGTCCTTCCTTGAGCCCTGTGTTTACTTTGGTCGTTCCCCCTCCATGGCTTAACTGCACACTTTTCCAGAGCAGGTGCGAGGGGGTGCTGAGTAAGCCAAACGTAGATTCTTGGGGGTTGGTCTGTGATGACCACTGAATCCCTCCATCCTGGCTTCTTGACCTGCAATCAAAGCCCTGACTTTAGGAGAGTTGGCTGGGGGGGGGGGGGAGGAGCGGTGAGGAGCAGTGCCACATGGCCACATGCTACTCATCCACCTGCATACTGACAGGCAGACCGGGCCATGTCACAACAATCCCAAACTCCCCTGTGCCCCAGCATAACCTTAGCCAACCCCCTCCCTTCCCCAGCTAACCCATGGTGACCCCTGCAGCCATCTGTTACAGGCCTCTGGGATGTGTTGATTGGCCGGGCGGAGTGGGGTGAGGGGTGGGGCTGGGCTACGGATGGGAACTCAAGAGCTTTGAGGAAATTTATGGTGGGGTTCAAAGTCATACACTGCACTGATTGTCCATAAAACATCATTTTTAACACTTTCCATTTTAGCATGTTGGCATGCACAAAGAATTCAGAGCGACTCTGTCTGTGGAGATGGTACAGTGGCCAGTTGCCAGTGGCCAGTTGTATACCATTCAGTCACAACAGCTTGGGATGGAGCTGGCTCAGGTTACATTCACATCCATCTCTGCTTGCTGTCTTGCATCATTGGAGCCATCAGTGCTGCCATAAAAGCCATCAGCAGCACAGTGTCTTCTCCCTTAGATACAATAAACTAGTGATCATGAAATCATCTCTTACAACAAGAGTCAAAGTGTAAATTAATAATTCAACAAATTGAAACCATAAATAAACAAATACATAAAAAAGTGACTTGTTGAGAGTTTACATTTGTTTTGTTCTATTTATTTTCAACCTTCAAATAAACAATCTTGTTCTCAAGAAAACTGCTGCATAAGAGGAAGCTGCATGTGCAGCCTCTGGGGGTGATGATTACCATGACAACAGTCAGTAATGTGTCAAACAGTTGCAGCAGTTTCACAAGTAAGAAAAATGAAGAAAAAAAAAACTGCATCACAGAACTTGCATGACAAGCATCACCTGTCTGAAATATTGGTTTGGACATTATTGTTTCTAATTAAACTGAATGAATTTTCACTTATTAAATCATGTATTATTTTTACTCATTCCCAGAAAATATATTTTGTTATGTTTGAGTGCTGATGCACAAACAGGGATAGCTGCAGTAACCTGAACACCCCTTCTTCCTGCATTTATGGATGTCACCAGTCTCCACAAAGTTTCAGCCAAGTTTCTCACCAGAACAGATAAACATCCATCGTAATCAATCCAGCTGCCTGCAAAGACCACTTAACATTTTTTTTGTTTCGTAACCCTAAGTGTACTTTAACTGCATAGTTTTATGCACATAACGTGTTTATGCATTGGACTCCGAATGTTTCCAAACTGTGGATGACCTACTACTTAACACGGTGCCTCAATGGCTCTAGTGTAAGACACATGGAGCTGCTGCTCTGCTAACGTGCTGCTCACGGTTCTGTGTAGGCTGACACTCAGCACTCAGCTGACACGCTAACAGATGCATGTCATAAATGCTAAAGTTTACTGGCAGAGTAACAGGGTGTGATTGCAACTGGGCCGAGCTTAGACGTTTGTGAACAGGACAAAAAGTTCACAAAAATGCAATGAAATTGGGATGATGTCGTTATTGGCGATATGAAAGCATTATTGCACCTCCGCAAAAAAAAAAAAGAGAACAAGACTGGTAAGTAAAGAGCTTTTAATACTCATACTAGCTTGTTACATGTAGCTGCTGACACAGTGAGATCCTATTCCCTAAAGGTGAAATAAAGTGTTGATATAATGTTCCTTAATTTCATTTCATTTTAACATGTGTAATTTAATTTTTATTTAGCTAAAATTTCTCTACCCAGGAAATAAAGTAACTGTACTTTTGCCGGAGGGCAGTTTTCCATTACTCTTTCCACCCCTGACCATTTTACTAAACGAGTGTGGTTTACCACATTCCTCCAAAAATTCGGCTGCACATTCTTCCATGTGGTTGGACATTCACTGAGTGGGATAAAACAAGCTATATAAAGTACTGGCGTAGGATTTGTGCCCCAGAGCCATGTATCAGGAAGTGAGTTAAGCTTAGTCAGGCTCTCTCTGGATACCTGGCTTCACTAAACTCAACAGTGACAGTCCAGGAAAAAGCTGGATGTGTTGACTCTGAGGTTTTCAGTCCAGCTATTAAGTTGGTCACAATGAAAATGTTGGGAAAAAAGGCAAATGTGAAAACCAGTAAGAGATTTTTTTTTCTGCAAGACAGAAATGGCTGAAATGCTACGACTATGACACTTCACCGTTTTTTTTTTGTGCAAGCGAGAAATTACAAAAATGTACAAGTGAAAAAATGGACATTGTTGTGCCAACAGAGCTGCTGTGCAAATGCAGGAAGAGTGGAATCCTAACAGGAGCAAAGTGAACACAAACGCACATCCATCCAGCCAACACTGTCTTTCCTAAAGACGGTTTCCTCATAAAATGCTGTACATTTTTCACGCCACCTGTTGAGATTTAGGGAAGAAGCATGTGAAAATGAAACAGGTGTGTTATTCCCTTATGCAACCGACTCTCCCTCCGCTGGAGATATCAGGTGGCTTTCGTCCCCCTGCCATATTCTGTCCTCATTTGGACAGAGGGAGCCAGCCTGCCTCTCCCGACCCAATACTATGAGGCCCTGCTAAGGTTGAACTTTGACCTCTCTCACCTAGCCTGTTTTTACTGGCACGTGTTTGACATGTACCCAGTGCCCAGAGAGAGGAGGGGGGTAATTGACCCCAACTATATACAGTCATTTGCAGTGTCAGAGGTAATGCTTTAACCAGTATCATGTTACGTACTTAGATTAAGTCATCATATTTAATATTTAAACTACCTTGAATCTCTAATCGACAGCAGACATTGAGTACTGAGCATCTGTGGTGACGCTGCGGCCTGTAGTACATCTAGTTTGAGTCAAACCAAAGGAAAAGGCTGACAGCTCTAAGCTAAGTTACTGATATGTTCTCCTTGCTTGCTCAATGATGTCAGCCACTGGGGCTTTGTTCAGGTGTGATCCCTGCACTTTCACATCACATGAGGATGGGACCTCTGCATAAAATCACCGGGGCTAAGCAAGCTGTTGATGGTCAGTAAATCCCTCCACACCACAGACAGCTTAGTCCAGGGCTGGGCAACTGATTCCACAAAGGGCCGCTGTGGCTGCAGGTCTTTGTTCCAACCAAGCAGCAGCAAACCAGACCTGACTCAGTTAATCAACTGATCTCAGTCTTCAGACAGGTGATTGGTCAAACTGTGTGCACTTGATAGCTTAGTCATTAACATCACATAGTATTGTTATGTCACAATGACTCCTCTTCTACACAGGTTGTCTTTAGATGAGACTGAGTGTAGAGAATCACTTGTCCCTGCTGCATTGCTGCTGCATCATTGTAATGAAAACCAAGATGTCCTATACACATCACACACACCAAATGCATCAAGTGTGCTCCTGGCCTTGGCATTTATTTGATATTGTATTTCTGTTTAAGTGATGCACACAAATAATACTCACTCTTCCTTTACCTATGTTTTTGCCTTCATTAACTTCTGAGGGAAACATTTAGTTTCATGAACCCACAACCGCCTTTCATTCTCCAGGAAGTGGCTTTCATCAAAGCCATTGCATACCTAAGAGACAGTTTGACTACATGATTACTAGTGAATGATGTGTGTGTGAGCAAAATCACCTTTGTTGCTTACGGTGCAGAGACAGAAACATCAAGAGCCAGATTCAGAAAAATCCAGGCCAGTCATGTATTAGTGCTTTCTGCAATAACATCCTGAAGGGTAGTATTTTTAGTTAAAGCCTTTGAGTCAGGGACATGAGGCGGGCAGGCCAGGAGGGCCTTTACTGTCCAGATGGTGACAGCACTCTGATGGTTTTGCCTTTGAGGCGCCAAGACGGAAACATTTGGAATAGGAGTGAGTCACACGTACCGGTCACAGGATGGACAGTCACTCATGACTCCGGAAAACACTCACGTACATATACAGTTTGTGTGAGCACATGCACACACACACACATACAGGCACACACATCCACGTATCCACACATACAGATACAATATTTTTGTTAGTTAGTTTACATATGCCGGTGGGTAAAAATAGCCACAAACAAGATGTCAATATATAAAATCTCTTTCTATGGGTTCAGATATAACTTCTAAGCTTAAAGGGAAACCTTCCATGTCAACTGATTGAGTCCTTGCTAGATCCAGAAATACCTGTCAGCTTGCTTTTTATGAACAAAGGGAACCTGCCTTCAGGTTATTCATTAATGTATTTAACTGTTGTTTTTATATTATATTGTATTGCATTGCAGGATGAACACAGTGCAGTGTATACAACTGCTTTCTGCTGAAGATTTGCACTCCATCTGGTACAGCGTAAACTGACTTCTCTGTGTATTCAATTGGAAGCAGGAGGTCTGACACTCTTCTTGCTCCAAATGGTGACATGTTTCCATGTGTGACAATAGGCAACAGGCTGTAGCAAGAAATGTGACACCTGTTGCTCTGGTCCAATTACCATGCTCTGCCAGCCAGACATAATATTGATTTCCAGATTTTCCCTCCTAGTAAATAAATGTGTTGGTAAACTTCCTGTTTTTAGAAAACATGTATCTCCATCATGTACACAAATGTCTTTGAAATAAACTTTTGATATAATGTGCATTCTGTCTGTCAAATGGCAAATTATGAAAAACCTTTAGTTTTGAGCCAATTTTATTTGGAAAAAGGCTAAATGCAGACAGGCTCTTCTGATTGACTGCCTGTTAGTGAGTGATGTGATAAAAGATATAGGAGTAAACATTCACAGAATACACAGAAACCAAATCCTGCAAGGTTGGGTGGTAGGTCCATGTGGGCGTGACTGATTTGTTGTGACACCACAATGTTACAGAGGTCCTCACAGCTCATTTTAAGGCTCAGTTTTGGAACATGACATGGGCAGTGTGCCTTCTGTCCACGGATGACACACTTTGATAGTTGCACAATGTTTATACAGCACAGAGATCTTCTTTTCATTTAAGAAAAAAAAAAAAAAAAAAGACGTGGAAATTTCCCTCTCTACAATATAGGGCCTTTAAACAGGAAACCATCTTGTCCACTTACAACATCGTCCCTTTGATGGCTTGACACTGCCATGATTCATGTATTACAAGCAACTTAATTCATGTGATTATGGCTATGGGAAGCCCATCCATATAGCACGGTTAAATAACGTCAATCTTTACATGGCATAACGACACTGATCACACAAGAACGGCGTCAGGTAAAGTTAAACCTCTGGCCAAGCAGGCAGAAAACGGAAGACAGGGTCCAGAATTAGACAAGACAGGTTTAGTGAGATGGGTTCGGGTGTGAAGCTAATTAGTCCTCAGGAGTTTAGCAACTGTCTGTCCAGGGAGCCAAGCCTGGAAGTCAGAATATGAAAAAGGTGTCAAAATCAGAGCCACAGAGTAAAGAGGAGAAACTAGCAGGCAAAATAGTACATAAAGGCAAGCAGATTAAAAGGGATTATCCCCCCTGTCATCCGGCCTCTGCCCCTAAACAGACCATCTAATTCCCCCCCCCCCCATCTTGTCCCTGTGGAGAACAAATTACCATTTTCCAGAGTCACAACTCTATTCCATGGTGTAAGGAAGATGAAAAGATTGTAATCCTCCTCTCAGGAAGCATTACACAGGACTTCCAGTGGAGTTGTTACATTTTCCCATGAACTAAAGGTTTGATGTTTTTTTGCTTGTAAAAGTACATTCAGTGAATTCTGAGGAGGAAGACATGCTCTTCAATGAGAGACAAATTCAAACATAGTCTATGGATTACGACAGTAATATTTCATGTCATTTGAAGTAGCTGTCACGTTTAAAATTTCTTAAAATATGTATGTCTGCTTTACTGTATTGACCCACACAACAGGTTATACTGTATGTGTAAGTGGCCTCATAAAGAAGCTAGAACCAGCTTTCAACCAGCAACACTAGTAAAAGGAATTGATCCATATACATACACACATACATTACAAACAGAAGAAACTCAATATGGAATTCACTATTGAAGACAGAGATCAGACAAACACAGCTTCAGTACAGTTGCAAGTGTAAACTCATTTGGACAAATGTCAGTGGATTAATGGTAGGAGCCTGGCTGGCTTTGTTTTAACTGAAAAGGAAACATTGGCATCAAGTGGCCAGACGTATTATTGCAGTTACACACAGTCTAAACCAGACTACCTAAATGTCCACCAAACACATCAAGCACAATCTCTGGACAATGTCATAACAAAACAAGAGAAGTAGAAAATTGTTAAAAAAAAAAAAAAAAAAAAAATCATGTTCAGGATCTCCTCAGAGGAGATGTGGTTTCAGTAGCTCTTCCATTAATGTGTAAGTAAAATGTTGATGTGACAAAGTCTTCACTTATATAGTATATATTAGTGATGGCCAGATGAAGCCTGATGAAGCCTTGAAGCTTTCCATCCAATTGGTTTGAAAAAAGGTTCATTTCTGGAGGGTTCATGTGCACACAAACCCCCCTGCTGGTCAAAACCTTTACTGCCATTCCAGTTATTTCTGAGGGCCTCTGGCTCCAACAGGGTCAGCAATAGAAATAAATAGCAATTCATTCATTCATTCATCTAATATTTTGATTAATGTGTGGGTAATGGTAAGAGAGGTTTTTAATGTCAAACAGCTTGTCAGTATTATTTCAGTCAATGTTTAAATGGCTTCAGACGTCATAAGTGACATCACTCGCACTAAATGAGCAGCGGTAAATTTCTGGAAACTTTGGAAATTTTCCACCGCTTTGCGACCCTAGCTGTAAGGTCTCTCCCTCCTTCTGTCTGATTATACAGCACTTTCCCTTTTTTTGGACAGTCTTTTAATAAGGACATAAAAGGATTCTAGAATGTTACAGATTAAGGCAGCTGCACAGCTCAGTACTAGGGTTGCAAAATTACAGAGGTTTATTTTCAAAATAAAATAAACATATATCTGAGTTTTATAGTAATTTGTAAATTCTCAAACATGGTTTCTTGTCAGTGGTGGTGATTGTTCCCTGACAAAAGCTTTGCATTTACAAGAGAATTCAATTAAATGACTTTATTTGTCCCCAGCAGGGCTCCACACTAACTTTTTGCACTGGTTGCACTGGTGCGCCTAACTTTTTTTTTTTTTTTTCTTTTTTAGATGCACCAGCACAAAATTTAGGTGCACCCAAATTTTTCTTTATGTCACCTTTAACACCATGTCACCTTTTTATCGCTCTCCATAACTTTCATATAATGTGAATGATTTTGAACAAGAATAAGGTGCAGAGAAATGCTTGTCTTTATTTGAAGCACGATTATATATAAAAAAAAAAATAAAGTGTTCAAAGTGCTTCACTGAGCTGAAATTCTGGGCCTTTTCATTTGAGTCTCAGGGCTGGGCTGTATCTCAGACTTGCTTGTCTCCTCTGGTTCAGAGTCTGATGCTATTAGAGTCCTGCAAGCCTGCAGGGGGCGTCATGTGAGTTCGGGCCGTTTTTTTTTTTTTTCGGGCTCAGGCCAGGCTCGGGCTCACTGAACCCAAGTTACATTAATAACTCTCATTCTGTGCAGTGGTTCTCATAGGCACATGTCAGCATGTATGCTCAATTGCATTGTGTTACACATGACAAATGCAGCCTACACATCCACAGAGACCTGCGGTTGTACTGGACTGAACAGCAGCGACGGATTTATTAGGTTACGTTATCACTCAATAGTCATTATGAACGAGGGTAAGTATATATGGAGCTTAGTGTCTAAATCAACATCTAGTCTGTCTTTGTAACATAAAGTTTGTGAAGTGTCTTCTCTCTCTCTCTCTCTCTCTCTCTCTCTCTCTCTCGCTCGCTCACTCGCTCCCCATCCACATGTAGAAGGCCACAGGTCACACTGGTCTGTAACGGCTGTTTATGGAGTCGTCAATATGAACGCTACAGCGGTCTGAGGAATAAATACAGAAATCAAGTGTATTCCATCAGCTTCAGAAACCATCAAACACATAGGGGAAAAGTCACAGACTGAGCAACCTGTAGTTTAAATATGAACAAAGTTGTCCAGCGTTAATGATATTTATAATTTGGGTCAGACCCATGTCGGGCCAGGTCGGGCTGGGCAGAGGTGATGTGCTTGCAAAATATATGTTTTCACCCGGGCAGCGTCAGGTGCACCAGTGTGACCTAGAGAAATTATTAGTCGCACTCTTAAAAATTTTGGTTGCATGTGCGACCAAAATGGTCACACTCTGGAGCCCTGCCCAGAGTGTTATAGTACATCCTCTGTGCAGCAGCATGAGTCAGGGAAGACTGGACACCACACTGAGTCACTTATACTGTACACGGATTATGGCTAGCTGGTTAGCGTGCAGAGGAAAAGACTAAACTGAGACATAGAGTAGGTAGTCAGCAACTTGGCTGGACGTCTGATCAGTAAACGTGAAGGGTCGGCAAGCCTTAATAATTGTGTCTTTGAATACTTCACACATTATGTTTGTCTCGGATCGGATCAGGGGGGTGTTATTGGTGACTTCCTGAATGTGTAGTCTAACTGTGGAATAATGGGCACAAAGCTGAACTGCTTGCATTAAATCAAAGAGGGTCTGATCTGTCTGAGCTCCAGTCCCCACATGTTGATCAGGCTGAATTAGAAACAGTCAAATACTATTTGATTGTTTCAAAGCCATCACCTCTGCTGTGGCACTCCTTACTGCACATACTCCATCTGCTGCTCGCCAGATTTCTTAACTTTATCTTCATACCAGTGTCTGTGGTTTGTGACACTGCCTTGCCTTTTGGATTTATGCCTGCTCCCTGTCTCTTCCTTTATGTCTTTGAGTGGTAAAATAAAGACAGCAAAGAGTAAAGAAGCAGCCTTTTTGAATTTTACATCGCCTCTTGTGAGTTTCTCTGCTTCTGAGTGTCAGATCACTCCAGGACTGTAACTTTATGAGAATATTTCAAAACCACTTTACTGTTTACTGGAGTATTTTGGAGAACGTTTAAAGCAACACCATGTAGTTTCTCGGCCTGAAAATGTTTCTAAACTCATGAAAGTGGTAGAAAAACGGTTAATATGATGAATCGTGCTGCTGCTGCAGCCTGAGCAGGGTCGCGCTGAGTTGTTGACGGAGCCGTTGGCGGTACTGCGGTCATTGCCAGTACCACTGCCGGTGCCGGTAACAGTGCTGGTGCCGAGCAAAGAGGGTTAGTGTTGTTAGGGTTGGGTTGGAGGCCACAGATGTACCCTGTGAGTTGAAAAGGCTAAAAATCCCAGTATCCACAGGAGCTGCACTGTGCACTGTATACATCCCTTATTGTTGTTGTTATGTACCAAAAAAGGAAGCAGTGTCACTTTTGTCTCAGTGTTTAAATCAAAACACAGGGTTGCATTGAGGGAAGTGATGTTTTCTTCAACTACTCTCATCTCAGCCCCTTTTGACCTCCTCTCTTTCCATATGTTCTTCAACCATATGACATGATCATGCAGAGCAAAGTTTGGCTCTGAGTATGATGTCATGCTATAGGCAGACAGGGCAAAGAAAATGAGTTAGCACTGCCCACCAAGGGCCTTTCATTTACACTGGTGCCTCGTGACAAAGCAGCAGCTCTCTGTTTCCTGTGCAGTGTGTAACTGGGGTGATGTTGTGCACGGCCAAGGCATAATTATGTACGTCAGATAAACTGGTGAAATTTTGTGTGACGTACAACAACATAACAGCAACGTTGAGAATAACAGAAAAAAATGTGTGTGTTTTGACAAATTGTTCTGCAGCTTCTACTGTGAATCAGCTGGACACTGACACACTGAGAACACTTCACAGGTAATCAGTTCACATACCATTCGTTCCCATCTGTCCTCCCCCAATGTCTCCATCCAAAACACAAGGTAACCAGGGCAACGGCTGCACGCCTCATCTTCTTTTTAAACTAATCCAGCCAAAGTGTCTGCAGCTCTGCATGTAGACATGTGGCTGTGATGGCCCATCTGTGATGGAGGCTGTTGGGGTTATGTGCCTTGAGTTGGAGGTAAAGAGATGCTTAAGTTTTGTGAATGTTAGACAAAGGCAGAGGAAAGGTCATTTGTCTTGGGGCCTTTGTGGTTGTACCTCTGTGCTTAGTCTTCGCCCCAGGAGCCCAGGTTCCAGTCCATTCTTTGCCTACATGGCTCCACTTCACCTCCACTTCACCAATATTTCTGTGACACAACCTCTCCTAACTTTCTCTCTGAGTTATCCTTTAACAGTAAACACAGCTGGAATCACGGCTCAGTCTTTGTCTTTTACTTTATGGATTTGGAGGTTTATCAAACAATATCACAGTTATAAAATCAGGATTTCAACATTTCCGAGCCACAAATGGATTTTGACCTATTGTGTCACAGAGGACTCACAGTAGTTGAGCGCAGACATTTTCCATATTTTCCACTCATAACAACAAAGTTTAAGAGACTGTTTATTGTTACAATTAAATAAATAATAAGCAAGCTGAAGTTAAAGGTTACACTCAGCACTCCAGAGATGACCTTTTCACCATCCTGCCATCCAGCAGGATGTGTAGCCAACCTGTCACCCAGCCCCAGAGCATGCACTGGATGCTTGCACTAGATAGCAGTGCTCACTGAACAAATCCCCCACTTCCCTTTCCATTTCTATTGATGCAGTAGAGATCTGGGTGGAAAAATGAAAGTCGAGGCAGATCCAGAGCTGTTTAAAGGCCTATCATCCATATGTTACAATGCAGAGAACCTTATATATCATGCGCATAAACCATGGCTCCCTTAATACTGTTTAGTGCTGCTGATGCGTATGAGAGACAAGGCCCTGAGAATCTCATTACATCCGCTGTCACTTCCCTCAGGTGTTGTGAGTAATGACACTTCGCCCACTGACACTGCAGAATCTTCTGCTGCCGATTAAAACCCCAGTTAGAAATTGATTCCTCGGCTCAAGTTTGGAGCCGTTCCTGCCTTAATTGAGTTACAGGGCGACACATCAGTATCCTGCCTCGTGGCATCAGTGATACATGAACTCAACGCCTTGTTGAAGTTGGAACTCTCCTCTCCTTCAGCCAGGAGAAGCAAAGACGTGTGTGTCAGCTGGAGAGACGTCAAGGTGAGATGGTAACTTATCTCATTATGACCCAGATGACAAATGAGATGTATGTAACAATGCACAATAATAGAGATGCATTGATTTTGTGTCTTCTCCCGTCCCACAGGGGAAACCATGTCACTTTATAGACTATTATGGGGTTGTTTGTTTCATTTCCCTGGGCTGCATGTCTTTTGATGCACTGGTCAGGGATAGTGCTCCTATTTAGTTGTTTTCATTTCAGTTTTTTTTTTTTTTACTTCATTTGTTGACTACATCATCCTGTCGCTCTTGCAGTGTTTTTATGTTAAGTCTTTCTGAAACACCTGTGAGTGAGCCTGCCCCAAGAGGTTGCCATGGTGATTTTACCTGCTTAGTCTTCACTGAGTGAGATTCAGTTGAAATGGACCTCCCAAACTCAGGCTAACAACAAAAACATCCTCACTGTTTTCACATAAAGTTATCTGTGTGTTTGTGTTTTGCAGTTTTGTGCAGGCCTGAATTGAATATACAACTATGACAACATCATTTACAGACTTGGTAAAACGAGGCTGATAGGAGAATCTGCAGGGTGTTTTTCATTATTTCCTATTGCCACATTTGCCCCCCCCTTTCACCAAGTATCTCACTGCAACACAAATCTGACATGCTATCATTTCTTCTCCAGCTTCCTCTCCCAGACGTGCCAGGTTGATTGGCTATAGCCATCCTGCGACTGTGCATGGATAAGTGACATAGGTGGATGGATACATGGATGGATAATGTACGATCCTTTCAATTTCTTTACTGTTTTCATCTAGTTATATCTCAGGGATTAAATAATCTCTTATATGTTCTCAATTTCTAAATATCTCCAGGCTTTGGTTTTATAAGCTTGGATCTCTAACGTCAAAGGAAAAATCAGCCTTAATGACATCACTGAAATAAAATGAATGACAATGTTCAGAGAAATGTTTATAGTGTCGCATTCCTGCAGCCTGCTCATTTTAAATGTCTGCATTTTTTCATCGCTTTATTGAGCTGGTAAGGGTACAGAAAATTGCTGTCCATAAAATTTTATTATAACAATTTCAAACTTTTATAGTCTAAAGCAATGATGTCAGAAGATTGCACTACCAATGATCGCCATAGTTGATGCCAGACTTGGCCATGTATTTGAATAGAAAAAGTCATTTGTTGCTGCTATTTTATTGTTAAGGTATGACTACGACTGAGGAATGTCCCATCCCTTAAATCAAAATACCTGAAGTCATAGTTACTTCTCCTGCCATATAAATGAACTGAACCTTCTCCAAAAGGAGGCTGCGGTCTTTCCACATCATTTACATATTTATATCCATATTTTATATATTTTATAACATGTAACTAAACCTACATAAAAGTTCCTTTTTTTCCCCTTTACACAGTCACTGTCAGTGGGTTAAAAGGCATTTCCACATTTCGCACCTAAAATAGCATGTTTGTGCCAGTGATCAGACTCCAAAGAAGTTATGAGTCACCACCACAGGGTTGGTTTAATCAACACTGTAGCTCTGTCAAGCTCTCCAAATGCAATGAGAAAATAGTTTGTCTCCATCTTCCAAAACTCATAACACTGTGACCATTACAGAAATGGCTGACATGACTGGTCTGACTGAGGCTGTAGAAACATCTGCTGGGTTGTTAGGACTGTATCAACCTCAAACTACTTCCACCAGTTTTTCTTAGAGCCATCAAAATTTGAAAGGACTTGAGGTTCTTGACAGGAAAACAAACTCACACAACCAACCATGCATTCTGGTGGTAACGGTCTTGGTTAGGAAGCGTAGTTATAAAAAAAATGTTGGCTTACCATTATACCAAAGGGAGGAACCCACTTTTACTTTTCATTTGCAATAAATGTCTCAATGGGGGTTCAGACTTTGCTTCCTAGACCTACTGACGTCGATATGTCTGCTCTTACAATGAGCAACATGCAACGAAAAAGCATTCCACCTTGAAGGTCACAGGCACGCGGGAGGGGGGGGTCTTGCGCGCGCCTCAGAGCGAGGACTTACTCAAAACCCATCCATTATCACAAGCCTGTACGCCTGCTTGCTTTATGCCAGCACATACCAGCACATACCAGCACATATCACATCCAACCTCCACACACGCATCAAATCTGAATCAAATCTAAATCAAAACCAACACATGCCAGTCTGGATACAAGGAATCAAGTCTGCATCAACATGCGCAAAATAACTTCTGAAATACTATAACAGCATCAACAAAACAATCAATGACACCACACACGCATGAGCATCATAATTAAAAAAACACCCGGCCAGGCTGCCGACAATAGATCCAGTCCTCAGCAACATCATGTACAACACAGTGCTAACCATTAATAATACAGTTTATACAGATTAGCCCTTACCTTAAGACAGAAGCGACCACACAGGCCTGGGATCAGCTTCCTTTGCTGTTGGTCCAGAGGCCCATGATGTGGACAGGCAATGACCTGATTTCATCCAGGATGTGATGAAGGGTGCTGAGTCGAATCCCTCCATGAAGATCCACAAAAAGGAGCGGGCTGCTTTCACGCAGTCCATTGCGGGTCTTGCTGCCAGTGTCACTGACGGCAGAAAACGCCCTCTCACACTCTGATGAGGTGGGGACATATGTCCTGCTTGCTGTACAAAGATTTTCCAATGTTTTGCCTGGTGTTTTATTTTGTAACTTCCAGTCGCTGAACTCATCCACTGCCTCTTAGCTGGCTCGCCTATTTTTTTAGCTAGTGTTTGGAGCTAGTGTACTTGGTTTTCTCCATACAGGATCAATGCGTTGCGGTGCTGTGGACAGAAGCTTATCGAGGGGTTTGGACAAGGTCTGATTCCGGCATTCGCCTTTAAGGCCGTCATTCACAGACTGATAAAACTGAC
Organism: Caranx ignobilis; assembly: GCA_021432705.1. Classification (NCBI taxonomy): domain Eukaryota; kingdom Metazoa; phylum Chordata; class Actinopteri; order Carangiformes; family Carangidae; genus Caranx; species Caranx ignobilis. Next base: position 20,509,561 of record MU269983.1, read on the forward strand.
GCCAGTTGATTTTCCCCCTGCCCTTAACAAGTTCACCGGCAGCAGTCCCCGCAGGTGCAGCAGTGGTGTCGGTTGTCTTCAAGCTAGCATCTGCCTAAGAACTCGCCTCTTGCTGCTCCTCAGTCATTCGTCTTCAGTTTCTTCGTAAATCCGAAATTTGCGTGTAGGTTTCCCTGTTTTCTTTTAAAAATGAATGATGACTGCAAAACATGGCAGTAAATACTACTCAGCACCGAAATTGAGCGGCTCCAGCTGGTCCAGCACAAATGGTCATGAGCGGGTCGTTTTTTCGCTTCCGATGTCTGATTTAAAGTGACGTTTAAGACATAGCGCCCCCACGCTTCAATGGTGAGGACAAGAATTGCATGCAGGCCGGCTCTTTATTAACGTGAAATACTGATGAATCACCCTCATGCGCAAATCATACATTAAAAATAGCCTAATTTTACACATGATCCATGATGATGATCTCATGTCTCATTAAGGGGGGCTGAGACCCTCCTGGCTCCCCCTTATTCACACCCTGCAGGCACGGCTGCACAGTGAAGTAAGCCATTAATTAGTAAAGATGACAAAACTGCATAATAATATTATCATATAAAAATAATAATGCATTTCCCTTTGGGGATTAATAAAGTAATTTGTATTTGTATTCGTGATATTACTATAATATAAAATAACTTAAAAATAATATGTTTTCCCTATCATATTTCCCGATGACACCAACCTTGGGAGCATAGGTCAGTGGCAAGGGCCTTGTCTCTTAGCCCTGAATTAGTTCCTGCCTCAGGCCTAATCCTATTGTCCCCTAAGGCCTGAGCCATGAATCATCACAGACTCATCAGATGTCACCTGGTAAGTGACTGAGTACAAGAGGCTGCATGGGTTCAAAATGGTAAAGTCACTATCATGTAAAACACGTTGCCGTCAGAGGTGGGTGTGGGTCTTCTGGTTTTAAACTTACATACCTTTCCTTTACTCCTTTGTATAGATGTTGTGGGATTAAAGGAGCAAAACATTGGTGTGAAACAGGCAGCAATAGGCAGCCATGCTCAGCAGGGACACCCACCTGTGCTTACATCAAGAAACTCTCCATGACCTGGATGGTTTGGCAGTGGGATTGAGCTTTGGTATTGAGCCTTTGTCAGAGTCAGATTCAAATGAGGAGTGTGGGATTGGTTCTGAAAACAATTCCATAGTTTGGCATCAACATCCTTATCCAGAAATATTAGTTTTACTACACACAAACACACATATATATATACACACACACAGAAATTCAAACTAACCTAAATCACTCACAGCTAGAATTACAATGAGGTTAAATACACGTTTGACACCAAGGAAAACCAACATTTGCATATGATTTTGATTTGTACTGCTTTTTAATGTGTTTTTTTTCCATCAGAAATAGTAAAAGCCATACAATGTAGCAAACCAAAAATGACAAAGCTCTATACAGGCATAGTAGCTCATTCACACACATTCTACAGTCCAGACTAATCTGTCAAAGTGAACAGATGCTACTGGAGTTTCCATCTTGGCAAACAAATGGCTAACATTCAGTTTGAAGACGAGGACATCCTCTTTTCTCAACAAGCAAAAATACAGATTGTTTTGTCTTTTAAGATTTGAGTCAAGACACAGTCGTTACATGAAGATCCAAAACTTGATGATTACTACCTATGGGCATCTTTCTGAGATTGGTTGAGTAAGACTTGAGGATATTGTGTACAGATTACAGTCAGCAGAGTTATGGTAACAAGCTGACTTGGGCGTGCAGGCTCTTGCTAATAAATAATGGAACATTCTCGTCAGATATAAAAGCCCTGTAAGTGCTGTATATATATTTTTTATTTGTGAAGAAGTACATTTGACTCAGTGTAGATCCCCAGACTAAACCCCATCTAACTATTTTATATCATGCTGCCAAATGATCCTTGTGTGTCGGGCATACAAAAAATGAGACTGAATAGGACTTTCAAATAAACATATAACTAATTTGCTAAGAAAAATAGCACAGGAATCAGGGTTACAGTTATTGAAAAATTAATGGTGTTTTCATTCATTTTCTTAGAAATCAACTTTACCTCAAACATTTACCCTCTGACCTGCCACAATCACAGCTAAAACACTGTATTAGAATATAAGCAGTTCTGTTGCAATGATCACTTTGCACCACATGGGGGCAGCAGCTCCTGACTGAACTCTATCATTTTCCAAACAAGGGCCAGTCCCCACAGTGGAGCGAGAGAGGAACCAGTAGGTTTCCCTCCAACGCATCCAATGAAGACGTGAAATGTGTCCGTCAATGTCCGATCTTGTCTTTTTGTAGAAACACACCCAGATAATACTTGAAACATTTAAGTGCTAAACTTGGACAATGTCTTTTCTAGGCAGGTTTAAGTTAATTAAACAATCTTGGTGGCATTGCTTTAGGGATAACTCCAATTTGGACTTCAGTAACAACAATCTTTCATACAAAAGAAAAAAAAAGAAAAACAAACAAAAACAACAACAACAAAAACGCCTCCCCTAGAAAACACAAATGTTAACAAAAGGAAGTAATGCTGTGAAAAAAACATTCAAAAACAACAGTGATACACTTAAATGCACACACTTTACACCTTATATATGTCAATGCTCTTGACTTTAGCCAAAATAAAAAGCAATTTTTTCTTCTTGTTTTCAGTAATCTTGGTGTATACCTTATAATACATGTATACAAGATAACATAGAGCAACAAAGCAAAAAAATAAATATCTTAAGTCACTGTTTGGAAGTTTTTTTTTTTTTTTTTATATATATATATATATATATATATAGATCTATATATATGTATATTTATATGTATAGCTTACTTTTGGGTAGGGTGTGGGTGTTAACAGTTTTGGCCAGCTGACGCAAAGAGCTTCTCCCTATTGACGGAAACTTTCAACGCAGAAAAACTAAAGAGCAGTGTAGCAGGACAACACTTATATAGAGTTCGTCCTCACAAAACAACGCCGGGCCCTTCAGTCATGAGCAAAATAGCGTGGCAATGTGCTGCACGGACTGAACCAAGGATGGATGCAGACAGGAAGCTCGTCCGACCAAAACAATCGAGACAATTGATTGTTGATGATCCAGTGGACTTCTTACTGATGTTCATGTGGATACAGTAATAGGTTCAGCAGACTGTCAGACTGTGGCTACACATCCGAGGAATAACATGAGTTGCATATTCAGCTACACTATATTGAACAGGGAAGGACCTGTGGAATTTTGGAGAAGAACCTTATGTCAAAGTTTGGCCTATTTGCATATTTAAGACGGCCTGTATGAGTTTTTTTTATGTTCTTCTTTTTCTTAAAAAGCTCTGCAATACAAAAAAAGTCAGGCACCAAATGTCGTCTAGAACAGTCCTACTCATAAAGCATAAATCTAGAATATTTACACAGACCTCGCCCGGCTGCAACAATGTCCGGGAACACTGTTTGCAAGATGGCGATGGTGCAGAATTGACCTACAGTATCAGTACATACAGAAAGAAACAGTTCAGTATTTTTTTTTTGTTTGTTTGTTTTTGATTAAGCAGCCATATTTGTTTTTACAAAAGAATACTTCCAACCCTCCAACAATGGTACACTATACACGCCCTGACTACTTTTTTTTTAAATCTTTGGTTGACCAGTCAAAAGCCTGATAGATTTACAATCCACCTTTACATCACACAACTTGACTTCTTCTTTAAAAAAATAAAAATGAAATAATTGCTAAAAAAATAACATTTCCACACACAATGTCATTCCCTCATTCCGTTCATGAGTTACCCTGCCAGGGAGGTTAACGTCACCTCCCGTCCCACCGTCACACACACAGCCACTCCCCATCCTGCACTTCCTCTGGTCCATTCTGGAGTCCGTCCAAGAAGAAAAGCACATGCATGCAAGCCGCATACACACAAACACACCACGCAAACTCTCTGTCCTGTTCTCTGTCATTCGCTTACACCCACATACACACAAACACACAGATTTTGCCTAAATGTAAAAAAAAAGCAGGAAAAATAAGGTGGCACGTCAAACCAAATGCTAAATTGTCCAAAACAGAAAGTGTCTGTGGTTAAAAGGAGAGAAAATAACCAAAGGCATTTCAAAAAAATAAAGCGCCAGGGTTTTGCTGATAGCTCTCATTGTTTCTGCGAGGCGATCATCTTCAAGACGAAGTTGACGATGGCGCTGGCGGGCTGGTCAGGGTCCATCTCGGCGAAGAGGTGGCTGACGTTGTCGGTTGTGCTTCCCTGCTTCCGTGCCACAAACCCAAACAGCCTGGAAAGACAAAGTTGGAGATTTAGTCACTGGAGCTGCCGCATTAAAAACAGCCTGCAAAGATAGTCATACCAAAATCTACATTTGGTGAGATACTGCCCACATGTTAGCTTCTGTTTTTATGGATGAACATCAGAATCAACGGGAGGATGATATTAGATTGAAGCCTTCATCAGCTGGATGGTTTACTTACTTGGCTGTGCCTCCCTCAGGCTTGTTCCATCTAAAAAGATTGGATGAAGATGTTAGTTCTAATACCCTATTACAAAATTACATGCATAGGATAGCAGGGATACCTCATTCTTGGAAGTGATGCTTAAATGAGCCAATAAAATAACAAAATATCATGTTTCTGTACTCACTTTCTGTCCTGAGGGTCGATGTCGCAGAAGGTGACAGTGTTGCTGGGGTAGTGGCGTCGGAAGAAAATCCTGAAATCAACAGAGAGATTACAGACACATCAGAATACACGATACCAGCCATGAGCATGTTTATGGCTGCAGCCTGACCAGTATAAGAAGGAATTAGTAAGCTGTTGTATGAGTCCAGCTGATTTAAATCAACATATAACTAATTTCAAGATGCAGACTGTAGTAGATAAAACATTTGTTCAATTACGATGATTAAACTAACTTCAGCCTGAAACTTAAAAAAGCATGGTGGCCCCACAAGCAAACTCAGGAAAACATTATGAAAACAGACAAAACACAAACACATTTGGAAAAAACACAGCAGCAATTTGACAACACCTGCCAAAAATAAAAGAAAACTCACAACACAACCACATACACAAACCCACCACAAGTAGCAGAGACAAAGTGTTTCCAGGGGGACAGAGGACGGTGAGGAACCTGCTGGGACACACTTGTTGTTTGACGCATTTGGCAAACAAGAGAGTCCAAGCTGGGTTCAAAACGTCTGTGATGACACTTCCATTGTCCTCTCTGGGTATGTGGTTGTGTTGTGAGCATTTGCAGCACATGTGTTGCAGTGCATTGGGCTGTCAGAGCCACAGTAAAAAAAAACATTTATCACAGATTCAATGCATTGTAATAATTTGACTAATATTACCAGGGATTCCTTTTAATTCTCAGATGAAGTGGGAAACTCTATGGCACTGGGCAACACAGATATTGATAAATAATACATCTTTTTTTTTTTTTTACATTGTTATATGACTATCAGCCAATATTTTGTCTGTTGTTTAAATGTATATTTATTTATTTATATTTCCCCTTCAAAACCTGACAATAGCAAATCAATGACAAGAAACAGGGGAGCAAGGATGCAACATAGGTCATTGAAGTGCCCAGTGAAAATGAAATGTTTTTATTTTTTCCATTTTAACAATAATATTATAGTATAGAAAGCAGATTTGAGCTGCTAGATTGACACTGTTGAAATGCTGCAGTACATAATAGGGCCTTGATCCTTTAATCCTGTGTAAGCAGTCATCACTGCCTCTGTTTGTGTGTTCAGACACATGCTGACACTTGCCCTTCAAAAACAAATTTATGTCTTCAGATGTGTTCAGTCATCAAAAAATCCCTCTTCAAATACATCTGTAGCCAGATCTCCAGATGTCATGCAATGTTTATGCTTCTGTGCAATTCACCGTGTCCAACAGTGTGTGTGCAGCATCCAGACTTACTTCCTCTGGTTGTCAGTCAGCGTGATGCCTTGTGAAGACACCTTGAAGTGCACAACGGTGGCAGTAGGTGGAGAGGTGGCAGCCAGTGTCTCAGATATGGCCTTGGCAACAGCCTGTGGGCCTGTCAGTGACTCCATCTCCACGGAGTTGATGTAAAGCACATTGCATGCTGGGAAGAGAGCAGATGTCCCAGTCAGATCTAACACATATGTTAAGATTGGAAAGGCAGAGGTTTCAGGAAATGGACAATGTAGCAATAGTTCTGTAAAAACAAAAAACAAACTGTATTGACTCCCAAGTGCATCCTGTAAAATGTTATTAATGACTGTTTAGGGAAACATGATTATCAATGACCTGCTCATGCAAAAATGTCTTTAGACAGCATGCTTTCTAGAGGCTCCATCCAAATCATTCCACATGAAACATTCTGCCTGTTACAGACGAGAAGCTGGGAGCTATTGTTAAAAAGACACTTCTGAGGGAAGTCTGTTAAATCGGGCCGTTAACATTTGTCTTTCCTTGTGCAGGTAACAACGCACACAGACAGACAACAGACACAGAATGCACATTCCAGATGTAGGTTTCCAAATAAAAGGGCACAGATTTTTTACCATGGGAATCAGCAGGGGGACTCTGCACTGGGATGACAAGGACGTCATGATGTCAGAATAAGTGAACAGGATGATTCATCATTGTATTTGAAGGTCACACACTGTGAGTGGTATGAAATGAGAGGACTGTGCTTTGAGTTGATGTTTTACCTGCTCCTTGTTTCAGACGCTCAGCCAGTGGATTTGTCGTCGTGACCTCTGCTACCTCCTCAGTGAGATCTGCACAAAACAACACAGAGGGAGGTTTGCAGATTTGAAACAGCACTTCAATGTATTTGCTTCACAGACTCCTGTGGGGCTGCAGAGGGAGAGATCATGTAACAGTTTATTTCCATCACACCTCAGATAATACATGTGTATATATATATATATATATACAATATAGTGAAAATCTACTGCAAATTTAAAAATCATTTGTAGTCATTTATTTTAAATGTTAGCTATGGAAAATGGATGAAAAATATTTATACAAGAAAATGCACAACCTCCACTCTGTTTTGCTAAAATCTTCTGAAACATGAGGCCAATTTCATGCTTCAGTGTTTGTACACTCTCTCACTCAGTCTAGATGAATGTCCTTATGGTTTGACATTTTTAAGTTGTAATCAGGACTGGGTATTGTTTGAACATTTCCTGTACTGGTACCCATACTGTTAACTTGGCTCAGTACTGTTCTATACCAGCTGTATCAAAACCATTTTAAAAGTGTCACAATCACACTTTCATACAAATTGTCGTTTTTACTTTTTGAAGGTTGGTGCTTTAGAAACTGACATATGTCAACATTATTAAACAGCCACTCCTCACTATTATCAGATCTTGTTCTAACATGCTGCAGGCTTCTCTATTGAGTCAAAGCAATATGGTCAGTCCATGAAAGCATTGGAATTCAACATATAGCCTAGTTTTACCTGAGCTTTTTTCTTATGTTATATTAATTAATGAAATGTATGCACATTGCATTGATGCACAGACCTGTGGTAGGGATGAGGAGCTTGCAGGGCAGGGCGAGTGGTGTGATGGCATGTTGGTAGACCAAGGCAGACAGACAACCTGCAAAACAGACACATAAGACATAATCAAAAACAGAGAACAAAAGATTTATCCTTCCTTCTCATCTCTGGTCATACAGCATTATTTAAGACTGCTGATAATCAGACAGACTGGAAAAACACACTCCAAGTGAACTAATTACAGTTTCTTTATAAATACTTCCATTCTGTTAAATGTAAGTGTTTGTTATTACTGTCACTCAAAGTCATGCATCATTACTGTTACACAATGTAGATTGTAGAACAGTGTTCATGCTGTTTTATAATGAAAAGCAACAGAAACACTGTTTCCCAACATAATGAAATCTACTGTAAGTCACAGTGGTATTAATAATTTAACACCACTTACATACCCCTTAATCTATCATGTCAGATATGGATAAATGTGGTCTGTTAGATTTACAATGGTGAAGGGAAAACACTGTGTTGTGGTACAAACAGATTTCATCATCTGTTTGGTGTCTTTTCAGTATAAAACAAAAACACGCAGCAGGAGGATAGAGTTACGAGCTGAGGACAGGAGAGGAAGAGGAAACAAGGTGAGGCACAACACAGGTTTACAGAGGTCAGTGATCCCCACTGTGGATTTGGCATAAGTGTGAAACAGTGCATGCAATCAAACACACACACACACACACACACACACACACGCGCGCGCGCACACAAACACATGTCATACATCTTTCCAGTGTAATTAGTAGGGAGAACATGAGTTAGATCACTTGAGTCAATACCGCAATTACAGTAGGATTAGACATTACAGAACATGGAAAGAGACACAGATCTTTGAACGCCACATGGACAGGCAGACACACGGGAAGAAGAACTGATGTTACGAAGCTGTCAGTAGGGCTGTAATGTGAGAGTTTGGTTTAGAAGAAAAGGGGGGGGGGGGGGGGGCAGTGGATGATCTCTCACTAACCAAAGTAAGGTTCGTTGGGACAACCCTTCAGCTTCACTCCTTTGGGGCTGCTCTCAATCAGGAAGTGCCTCACCAGCTCGTTGGTGATGTCACCTGTGGCAAAGGAGAGGGAGGGGGGGAGTAAGTGTAAACACAAGTGATTAACCTTGAGACATGACCTCATATCTTTGGCATTAAAATATTAACTCAATTTCAGGCTCCACCCTCACCTGAGACCATACCAAGGAAAAGCAAGAATTACACCAGACCAGATAAAATAAAAACTTAAGGCATTTGAACAGATTTGTGATATCTATCCATGCACAACATCCTGACACTACCTTTCTTGCTCTGATGAACGGAGGGTGGGGGAGACGCCACCTTCATGGCCAATCCGTAAGCCCCTCTGAATGAGTGACTGTCCCGAATAACAAAGGCTCCGGGTTCCCTCTCTCTCAGCAGGCCAATAGCTGCAACACAGAAAGCATTCAGTTATTAGCTGCCTTTATTTTTAACCACGCTAGCGGCAAAGCTAATTGGGTCCACCACTTTTAGTCCAGACTGAAATGCCTCAGCAGCTATCAGATGTATTTTTTTGTACAGATATTAATGCTCCTCTTGGGTGATGCTAGATTAGCAATATGCTTGTTATACTGTGTTTAGTTAAATTTGTGTGATGGGATTTAGAGGCAGGAAAAAGTCAGCACATTTGACAATCAAAGTGAACTCATGAAAAAGAAATCAGAGGTAAAGAATAAGACGAAAGGAGTTGAAATACTTTGTTTAAAAAATTGCTGTCAGTCTGTATTTCATTTAAAGTACAACTTCTGCACTTTGCCTCAGAAGCTCCATTGTTCAGGGAGGGAAGCTTCAGATCCATTACTTCACTATTTAGTTCAATGCCTCGGTCCGTCCACATGTGACAGTTTAAGGAAGGAAGATGGATGAGATGAGCAACACATGCAGATGTTCCCTAATTCTCTACATCTGGTGTGGCTTTCCTTCTGGGACTGCATGGGACTAAGTATAAACTGTGTGTGTGTCTGATGTCATTGCAGTTGAGCATGTGCTTGTGTTTAACGTGATATAATCCAATGCAGGCCATGAGCGAATGCAGATGGGGAAACCAATAGCCACTGACCTCACAACCAAAACACACAAGCGCACGGACATTTGTATACGCATGCATATTCATTACGGCATGTGTGTTTACTGCAAAGGAGATGGTGTCAGAATGTCGCTGGTTTTGTGTGTGTGAAATTCAACACTGAGGCTTCAAATTCAACCAAACTTGGTTGAATAACAACAGTTTAATCATCCCAACCACATCTTAAAAGCTTCATGGGAACTCCCTTAAATAGAGACCCAGTTCTACATCTCTGCAGTGTAGTGCACTGTCCATCCACATGCTCTGTCTACACACTGAAAAAACCTGTGCCACAGCTGCTGCTTGGCACCAGATAGATAAGACAAACAGAAAATAATTTTTCCCCATTGGATCTGATGTTGGATCGTGCTCTGTATGATCTTACCTTGCTCCCTGGAAATGTCTGGTTTGTACCAGAACTTGGATGTGTCTTGGACAAACTTGACATTCAGCCTGCTCTCAGGACTTCCATCTGCAATGAAAACAAAGAGAGGCTCACAGGAATGGATATTGTGTACTCTGCTTAAATCCCACTGTAGTAGATCAGCCAAGTTACTACAGTATTGTTATACTGCACACATGATATACCCTAGAGCTTTATAAAGAGCTTTATATACACTCATTATATTTTGTTGGTTGTTTGTTGATGCTGCTTTGACATCTGGTTATTACACCAGTCAGGTCAGTTTATAATGGTGTTGCCAAGTATTTTAATGCACTCTTATGCAGACATATTCATGGTCTTGTTTAAGAAATGGTGTGTTCACACATCATATGGGACCACTAGGTGAGTTTATATTAACATGCTTTATACGGAATTTGAAAATGCTAATTTAAAAACAACTAATGGAAATATGTGAATCAAATCAAATGAAGTAAAAAATGTTTATGCCAACATAAGGTGATTTTTGAAGCTATTCAACAAAGAAGGATTTCACAAAATTGAAATGCAAACACTTTCTTCACAAGGGAGCCAATCAAGAGGCAGACGGTTGGTGCAAACACAGATTATTCGTAATTCCAGTTGGGGTTGGAAAATTTAAGAGGATCTAGGTGAGTTAGGTCAGGTTCTTCCTGAGCAAGAGCTGCAGCATCAGCATACCACTACATTAGGGCCCATTCTTAATGGAAACTCTGAAAGTGCAACATAAAGAAGGAGGCAGCAGCCAACACACTGGGCTGTCCTGCCCATTCAGCATCCAGGTCTACCAATGATGACCTTTTGATTTAATCATTATCATAGCCCAGAGAGGACATGTCCTTACCGGGCATATTGAACCTGGAGAAGTCAGAGAGGGTGTGGAAGTAGCCCTGATTGCCCCCTCCACCCATTGGAGACACCATCTTCCCGTTCAGCGTGCCATAGGACAGAGCTCCATTTGGTCTGTCACCACTTGACATCCGCCTCTTCTCCGGAAGCTGGGGCTGGAAGCCAGGGGCTGGGCTACCCTGCCTGAACCCTCCACCCATCATCCCCCCATCCTGGTAGCCTGCGGGGGAGATGGGGAAGGAGGGAGTGGGTGGTCCCTGATAGCCCGAGGAGCTGCTCTGTCTTGACAGGTTCCCGTGTCTCTCGTCTGGGGTGGTGTAACCGCTGTGCATGGGGTGGCGGTCCAGACTTGGGCTTCTCTGGGACACCTGTGACACAGATGGGTGACGGCCCAATACTGGACTTCCTTGGGGGTGTGTGACAGATGGCTGACGACTGAGCACAGGGCTGCTCTGCAGGGGCTGGCCCAAGGATGGCTGTCTGCTGAGGACTGGACTCCGCTGAGAGCCCTGTCCCAAAGAAGCCTGTCTGCTGAGGACCGGACTATTCTGAGCTCCCTGAGACAGACGATGACCGAGGACGGGACTTCCGCTCGGCATGAGAGCCGGCATGCCCACATCAAAGCCGTTAGCTGGTAACATTTGCTGACCCATGATGGAAACATCCTGATGAGCATTTGAGCGCTGCTGGAGGACAGGACTGTGAGCGGAGCCGAGAACGTTGCTCCGGTGCTGTGCACGGGGGCTTCCATGGCTGAGTGTGATCTGGGAGGGTTCTGAGTTGGGTGGGCTTGGATCTGAGCCAAGGAGAGTGTTAGGACCCAGGTAGGACAATGTAGGTGTAGTAGTGCCAAGGTAGGAAGAGGCTGGAGAGCTGGAATCCAGGTAGGTAGAGGTGGGAGTATTCATGGCTTGATATGAGGGGGTGGGAGTGGGGTACGCACTCTCTGTAGCCTGGGAGCGGAAGCCTGAATCAGTAGTGGGCTGGGACGGAGTGCTGACACTGCTCTCTGTTAAGGGCCGGTCACTGGGAGAGAAATGGGGAAGTTTATTAACCAGTGCAATTTGGTAGATGGGCACAGAGCTCCCTTCTCACTAAGAAGAAGGCAAGACAATCTCTTGATCTTAAAGACCATGTGACTATGTAGAAGTCTCTTCCTTCTCTTTTTAACACTTCCACTTGAAAATGCATTCTTAAGATCTGTCCATGGACACTGAAAAGCATCTAACTCACCCCTGTGAGGTCTGGATGGGACTGCTGCTGGACAGAGGAGGGTTCAGTGTGTGGGTAGAGGGACTTGGACTTCTCTGCTGGCTGGTGCTCTCTCCCAGGGGGCTGAGGCTCCGCGGTGACGTGGATGACTCTCCACCTGCCGCCGCTGACCTCGCCACAGACTCCACATAGCTTCTTGGAGCTGCATGTGACAGAGACAAGTTTCTCTATGAGACACACAGCATATTCTTTCGGGTGTGACAATTACATGGTAGGTGGTCTTGACATGAATTACAGATGATACAGCGCAAGAAAAAGAAAACTGTAAAAATGAGCAGATGCAGTTCAGAATGAGTGGCACAACAGCTAATGGTCTGAATCTAGTATATATTTATACCATATATACATGAGAGTGTTTTCTACTTTTCCAGACAATAAATGAAAATGGAAAAGGTCTGAAAACACATGATAGACAGGTGGAGAAATGGGACATGGTTAAGGGTCAGTGGCACTTCAGCAGCACTCTTACCTTCCTCACCCTCACTGCTCTCATCATCTGTGGAGCATTATTGGAGATAATCCAGAGAAACAGAGGATTGTAAAGCAACACATGCACAGTGGAGGAGAGAAGGTATTTTCTGTGCTGCATTTCTCATACTGTGTACTGTGTAAGGAGAGTGCACATCTGACAGGGATGTCACAGAGAGAATTTCATAGGAAGGGTATTTGAGAAAGTTGTGTTGTGTTTGTGCACACACTAGGTTCACATTGCTACTAGAAATGGTTGTCCTTTCTTTACATTGTTTACAGAGGTTTCTTGGCCTACTCCACTACACTCCTTTCCATAGATGATTTACAATAATAGTCACTGAATGTTGTGACTCTGAAATGCAGTCTAACAACCAACCTGAGCCTGTTTGATTCAGTTGGATCTCTGCTGGGTTGTGGGGCTTCAAACCCAGGGCTGACAGTGGAGTCTTGGCAAGACCAGGAGGGGACCGACCTAAGAGGAAACAGACAGTTATCAGCACACAGCATCATATAGCACACATATCTTGACAGGTGCTACCTGTTTTTACACTCTGTGATTTATCACCTTATCTTTGGGGAAAGAAATTTGAGAAAACTGATAGAAATTGAAAACAACAGATAATCTATTGAGTATTCCAAATGCTAATTGTACTACTCCACAGGTATACAGCTGTCAAGATGAGACATAATAAATGTATTGACTTGGTTTACACATGAGCGGTATCTTCAGAGGGGTGTGCCCATGCCTCATGCTCTGATGGAGGGGTAAAACATGCACGTGACCAGTCACACTGTGACAAACCTCTGGCTGTGACAACACCTCAGTCTACCAACAGCAGAATGAGCTGTGTGTCAAACACAATCAAAACAGAACTGGGTCAAACTGAATGACACGTGGTTTCTGAGACTTATATCACAAGAAAATCATTTTTGTATTCTTTAGTTGTTCTTCTCCATTTGTTTCAGCTCCTTTTAGGTCTACGTTCTTTACTTTAGTGATGTTAAAATCCATGTATTCCTCAGAGTTACATCTTATAATTGTCCATGAAACAACATGAACTTTGACACAGTTTCTGCTATATTAACACCGGAGGGAAAGATGAGGAGTATAGTGTGTTTCATTAGTCACTTACATTAATAACTATATGACTGCAATCATCTCTGAATGTGTTGTTCGCTTTCCACTTCATTAATATTTGCTGCAGTGCTAAATACTCCCTTTTCCCTCCAGTGTAAACATGAATAATACTTTGGAGAAAGAAAATCTCTTGGGATAACAAACATATTGTTGCCAACATTATCAAACAACAAGACATAAATGGCTCAGTAATTGAGGCTTTTGGTGGTGGGGGGGGCAGGCAGGGTGCTGGTTGCAGTGAATTATGGCAGCAACAGGAACCCAAACACAAATGAGATGAACAGCAACACAGAGCAGCAGCAGCTGAGAGTGAAAGGTCACAATAATGGCACATTTGTGTGTATGGGTGTATGTGTGTCACTGTGCAAAACCTGTGGCTAATCCATGGCAATGCATACACGTTTCACTATGTCTTCCATGTTTCCATTTTAACCATTTAATCATAATCATCATTACCGATGTGTTATCAGGTTTTAATCACCAAAGAAATTGCTCTGGTTTTTTTTTTGTTTTTTGTTTTTTGTTTTTTTTTTTTTGTTTAGTTTGGACTGATCCAGAGCCTGCTGTGTGTGTCTAATGTGTGGGTGACTCCACATTGTGTCCATTTGGTTGCTGATGCTGTTCTTATGTGGCTTTCATGCCAAAGCAGTGCAGGACTGTGATAAGTGATGGGCAAAGGGTCACTCGGGCAGAGAGAAGGAACAGGGATTTGGTAATGGGGAGAGAGAAGAGGGGGGGGGGGGTCAACATGGCTGACATCATGGGACAGTGGAACTCCAGCAGAGACACGTGCATCCTCCACTTACCAAAGAATCCAAATCAATTCTTTGTACTTGCAACCTGGATGCCCCACATTTAATCATGGGTGGTGTGTGTGTGTGTGTGTCGCGGGGCAGACTAAGTGGACACTGGGGGATTGTGATTTGAGGACACTCAGATGATAGTGTCACGTGCACTAATCAGTCACTAATCATGCACTTCTAACAGGTTTTGCCAAAAACTGCAAAACTTCAGACACCAGTAAACTTCATGGTGTGCTCAGCTGAGAAAAAAGATTATTAGGAATTGTGGTTCTTTAAAAACACAACCGATGAAGAGATTTAACACTCTTGTTACTGTTCAGTGTCACAGCTTGTGCAATCTTCCCACTTCGAGGGGTAGGGGGCTGGGGGCTGTTACGCCACAGAGTGGGTGTTAAAAATACGTGGTGCGTGTTTTTATGGCTAAATTTTATGGGTGTGCCCTGGGGGAGATAGGCAAGAGGACGGGATGAGGTAATTGGCAGAGTTGGTAAATGATACGTTACCTAATACAAGACTTGATTTAGTGAGAGGTGTATGTGAGACTGGAGGATGGGGGGTTGAGAGAAGTGTGGAGTGGATGTGAGCGTAAGTGTAGCTGTCTTTAGGTGTGTGTCTGGCTGTTGGTTTGTCTATATCCTCCCTGTTTTCTGGAGTCACTCTGACAAAGGAGACGTGATCAAGCAGCCGGTAAGATTACACCAGACTGAGTTGGCTTCTTTGTCTCTTGTTTTTCTGACTCTGCATCTGCTGAATGATGACTGCAGACATTCTTGTGAGAAAAGGGGGGGATTCAGTCTTTCACGAGACGTGGCCACTCAGGCATTTTGATGAGCCAACACAAGGCCACAAGGCTGCAACTTCCCACTCACACACTGGACACTGGAAATGCAGCTCATTTACAATCTGAATGAAAATGGGATGAGGTAATAGTGTTTTGTTTTGTTTTTTCTTTCATGACTTGGAATATGTGGCACCAAATGAAACACATAAAGAGAGAAGTTACTGTGAGTCAACATAAATTACCCTAAGTGTCTGCCAAGTGTTAAAAAAATGAACCCTTTTCCATCTTAAATTTTTCCCACACTAGGTTCTGTCAATATCACAGTTACAGAAAGACAAGACAGTGAGTAATCTCTGCCTTCCAAGAAAGTATAGTCTGATCTAGTCCATTGTTTTACTAGTCTTCAGTAAGGTCACAAATGACTTCATCTCGAATGGCTAACTAGGCCTGAGCTCCACGGTGCCCTCTGTCAGCCGGAGGGGGAACTTACACAGGTTGAAGTAAGGGGTTTGCGGCGAGATGGGGAAGGCAGGGGTTTGGGGTAACACCTCACCACCAACTGTGGGTGTAGGACTAATGGGACCTCCATCTATTTCCTCAAAGGCCTCACGATAGCTGTGCATATGTCTCTGTAGAGGGGAAACAACAGGATTAAAAAAAAACAGACATAAATATATTACACAACAACTGTGGGGAAAAGATGTGCGCTTCCCACCTCCTTCGGCCGTCCTCCGGGGTTCAACGCTATGGCATTGGCAAACTCAGGAGAAACACATCGAACAGGGGATCGCAGTGGAACATCAGCAGAAGGGTCGCTGTCAGGACCATTTTGATAGTGGCCATCGCTGGCGATGCGATGGCGAGGCAGAGTTGCAGGCTCTTCTGTGGATGTGGCACGGGCCTGGACGACTATATGGCGCAGAAGAGAGTGTTAAAATTCTGCAGTGGCAAAGTCAATGGTGCTTCATCACCCTGCTTCCTTCCTTCACAGCATCCAGTGTTAACAGTTATCAGCCAGAGTGAAAGCTCACTGCACAGGCTGTAGTGTGCATTTAACAAGCAATCACACATTAAGAAGCTTTTGCAGAAAACTGTGGTTCTTCAGACTTCAATATCTTACATGCACACACAGGAGGTCAATGGGAGGTTAACTGCTGATCAAACTGAAACCAGTCACAGGATTGAACAATTCTTCATATATTCATTGGTCCAGCGACCATCTCCAGCAAAGCACAACACACAAGCTGTTACAAGTGTTTCAAAGCTGAGGGAAAACAAAACCATGACCTTGGAAATATGTAACATAAAGTAACTCCATGTAGCATCAGCTGAAACTAAAATAAGCAGCAGTGTTTTTGTTTTTGTTAGACTAGGAAAAAAATGTTCTCTCACACAAATTATCAAGGCTTCTCTCATACACTGGAGCAAATGAAGTGCTATATAATGCGTGAATGTGGCGAGTTCTGGCTGAACCTCAAAGCAGCCAATAAGCTCATTTTAGTTAATCTAGTCTGAAGTGAGAGAGCCAGAGAGAGACAGAGAGAAAGTGATAGAGGGAAAGCTGGCAGCATAAAACAAACAGGATTTTGAGTTAAGAGTTTTAACCTAATATGTGATGCCATTGACTGGCGGGTTGAGGTAGCAACGCATGAATCACTGACCAAATCTGCAATGCCAGCGAGAAAGACTTTCACTGGCTGTTCTGCAGTTTGGAACGAGATGAAGGTTAGCAAGAGAAAAGAGATGGAAGAATAATAGGTTTAAGAAATGAGTGGGAAAGCTGGGATAATAAATTCTGTGGTGCTCTTTTGTGCTGAGGCACTTTAACCTAAGCTATTCTCAGTGATACTCTCAGATATTTTGTGATAACAGCTGTATAAACAATATGGCCGACTAACCACAGCATCTCCTGTTTCACACCTCAAAGGCCGACTTAGAGTGGAAGAACTCAGACTAATGAAAAAAACCTTTCTTGCTGGGAGGGGGTCTTCATGATTATTCTCACTTGACAGAGTGCTGTCCATTGTTGTGTTTATGAGATATGTCCTCTGAGCAGTGCTACGTCTTCAAGGGAGAGTGGAGACATGTTTCCCTAACCGAAGCTTGCTGGTTAGCATGCTATCTTCAGTACAGGACAGGATGTGATGGAGCCATGAGTTAACATTGGTATTAGGTGAGACAGCTCTAGGTGATTCAATTAATGAAGTTTGATGCTGAACTCACATCATTTCTCCTGGGCAGGCTGAAAATATTGATCTAATCTAATTTAGTTAACACAGATTTATCAGTGATATATACATGTCGGGTCATTTATTGGAATTGATTTAACTTCGGGTGTTGGCATGGTGATAGTTAAAAAAATCTTGGATCTGACAGCATCGAAAAGCATGTAGTCAACACCCCCCCAGCCAGAAACACACCCATCATTGCACCAAGCCTGGAAACTGAGAAACAGATGTACCCACGATGCACTGCACAACAGCAGAGCACTGTCAAACACTGCTGTTGCCCTAGTGACGGCTAATGATTTCCAGCTGGGATGGCTGGAGATCCCTAGCACTGACAATTTTCTCATTCTCTTCTCCCATTTTCCAGCTGTTTAAAATCCAGTTATCATGTGGACTAAGAAGGGATAAAGGCCAAAACCATAAACCTGATAGGTGATCCTGGGGTTTGTTTTTTTTCTGTCTCCATATGTGCACACCTGCAATGTAGAGAGGTTAACTAAGGTAAGACAGAGGGGATCAATTACAATATTGTAATTAACAGCTTATTCTGGATGCAAATTTAACTTATTTGCTGGCCATGACAACTGAAGATATGACCTCAGTAGAACTTCAATCCAACTCTACAATTCAACATGTAAATGTTGACGTAGTGTTGCATCACTAAAACGGATATTGCTGTCTGCGGCAAAGAGGCCAGACTGGCCCCTGACACCCTCGGGCCCTACACAGAACAATCCTTTCTACTCTGTGGTGGCTGTCTCCCAGCGGACACGTACAGTGAGGTTTCCAACTAGGACTCTGGTCTCTCTCCTAGATTTGGTGTCCTTTATCTGGCTTCGTAAATCTTCAAAATAGTGCTAGTGAAAAAAAGCTGCCTTGAATGAGTCCAGTGTATCCTGGCCTCAGTATTGTTCCCCCAGTTTGGCAAAAAGGATCTTGTGACATGCTTTTTTTCTGGCAGGGGACAGAGCCTTCTTTGTGCTTCCCCTGTCTCATTCTTGTGAAACTTTAACATTATCCAATTGAGATTTTTTCTGCACAACAGCTAGGGTAATTTCCTTACCTTGTGCTATAAAACAGCTCAGAACACAGAGAGGAGGGATGAAGTAGAAAGAAAACATTAGAAGGTTTGATGACGCTGCCTTGCAAACCCGATGACGGCAGTGAAAAATGTGTTATGTATTGTGGGAGTAAGAGGAAATGAAACAAACAAGAAATGATATATCATTAAAAACCAAGAGCACTGCACTCCAAGGCAAAGCAGATACAGACTTGAAATTGAAGGAACACTAGAAAAAAGGACCACTCCTTTTTTCTTTGAAGTGTTCCTTCAGACAGGATGGGAGAACCAACCCGTGAGGGAGTGAGAACGGCGGTGCTCAGACTGAGAGGAGGTCATGCTGGGGATGACACTTTTGGCACGAGCTGAATATTCTGGGTAAAAAAGATGAATGATATGAGAGAAAGAGAGAAAAATGATGATGGTAAATCTTAAAAGGAAAAAGAAAACAAGCAGACAGAGAATGAGGTCCCGCCTATGATGAGAACAGGAGAAGAAGAAGGTAACTGATATTTTCTATTTATATCAAAGGTTCTCACTCCTGTCACAGAGGTTTGGATACAAACATGTGACACAAACATATGATGTACTAATGTGGATGCTAATCTAAAAAAGGAGCACTTTTATGA
Organism: Caranx ignobilis; assembly: GCA_021432705.1. NCBI lineage: Eukaryota > Metazoa > Chordata > Actinopteri > Carangiformes > Carangidae > Caranx > Caranx ignobilis. The sequence goes on from MU269983.1 coordinate 20,528,885, forward strand.
TAGGCAATTCAAGATCATGTCATTTACCTAAGGCAAATGAAATCCTGTTTCAATCTTCTACTGGTGTTAAAGTAGCACTTTGTATTGTGTAATGTGAACAATCACTCTGTTTAAACAGCAGTAAAGTGAAGTGAAGCATTTGCTACATCAGGGCTCAGCTTTCATGCTGCTGTATGTTGACTTTACTCCAAGTCTTGCTGCTCTGCAGGATGTCTGATGTGCTTATCTAGGGACTGTCAACCTGTCGGACTGGGGAAAACACTTCCTGTTTCAGCCTGAGTGATGGGGACCGATGAGGTGACATTCAGGAAATGAGATAAGAACAGAACAATGTTTTCTGAGGGAGATGAGTGCACAGTGCATGGCAGATAGAAACAATATTATTCTTCAGTACTTTGCCTTGTCCTGCATTTTCTGCCACAAAATATTACAAAGGCCAACCGACACACAACAACCTGGCCCCAGAGATGGAACTCATGAACTTACAGTAAAATAAGAATTAAATAGTATTATCACAACATGACATACTGTGCTTTTCAATCTCACCAAGCTGAAAAGCTAGACAGTGCGGTGTCCCATTTTTAGTAAAGGCAAAGTTGTCATGTCATTTTTCAGCAACTGACTTCAGATGTATTTCTATGATCTCCAAGATGTCTGTGTCTTACTGAGAATTAGGAAAAGGTTGTAACAAGAAAGTTAAAAAAAAAACCTCCTGCACCTGTTTTACTTCCCTGTTAGATGCAATGTGGGTCAGGAGGAGTCTGTAAAAGCATTGGAATGGATTTATCTGTTTTATCATTCCAGGCAGACAAAACAAATCTGTAAGGCCACATCAACACTACTGAAGATGCAACCCACTGGCCCACTTTATACTTCAAAGTGGCAATATCACAAATTAAAGTGTCAGGATGAAACAAGGTAATGTGCGTCTTACCAGCCACTCTTTGGGCCACCAGACCTTCAACGTTGAAGACTTCATCAGGCTCACTGTCTCTGGGCTGGGGTGATGCTGACGCAGCACTGGGGCTTCTGTGGGGCTCAGTGACCTCTGCAGAATTGGACAGTGTGCTTGATGGGTAGGTATTGGTAGGCTTCAGATAGACATCACCAGCTACAGTAGGGGATGCTTGAGAGGGAAGACTAGTTCCAGTGATTTCAGAGGGGTAGCCCAGAGATCCGTGGACAGGTGTAGCATCTAGTGTGCTTGGCTTCCCAGGTAATATCTGAGCTGGTGATGAGTGGTTGGCCACAGTGGACTTGGGACCTGAAAAGTGGGTATGAATGGCGGCATCGCCATGGTAGGATGGCCTGGTTTGGCTCTGGGAAAAGGACGGCTGGGTGGTCACAACCACACTGTTTTCCTGCAAGGGAGCACTTTGGGACTTTGGCACCTGTGAACGGCCCGGTTCCAGGTCCAACATGAGGAGATTAAGGGTTTCGATAGATTGCTCAATCTCTTGCTGGGAGGCGCTGTGGCGATGAGGGAATTGTGGGAGGCTGTGGTGACTGGGCATTGCTGCGACAGAGGGAGGAGGACTAAAAGTGACTCCTTCAGTCACTGGCTCCTCAGGTACACCGAACCGCTGCCAAACATTAAGACCACGCTGGACGGCATCCCGACTACTGGTGGTGCGGGTGGGAGCTGGTGGCATAGATTTGGGATCTGCACCAAACGACTGAGACCGGTGCATACTGCCATTCTGGGTGGCCATGTAAGAAACTGATGATGGCGCTGAATCACTTTGCGTCAAAGTGATGGGTTTGTTGGTTCTGCCAATCTGTGGCTGGACGGTTTCCAGAGGCTTTTCTGGGACACTGCGTTCCAGGTACGGCACATGGTCCTGGCCATTGATAAGTGGCTCAGACTGGTAGTAGAGATCAGCCGGTGTAGCCCTACCATCTGTGGAGGAGAAGGTCCCGAGACTGTCTACACTGTTGCCCTCTTGACTGGTGGGCAGCTCATCATCTAAAATGTCAGTTTCACGGTCAATGCTGCTGTGCCCATTGACGTGGACCTGGGCAGGCACCAGGTGAAGCATCCCTCCAACAGCAGATGGCGGGGTGGACAAGTAGCCCTGTCGGTGCATGGGCCCCTCTAGACCACTCAGCAGCTGCTCCAGCTCCTGTTTCTCTTGGGGACTGATTGATTGTTGCACAGGTGGGACGTGGTGATGGATTGAGGCAGACTCCTCGACTGCAGGAATGTGGGTCTGACTCACTGTGGATGTCTGAGGGGCTGTTGCTGCTTCATCAGTTCGATCAGTTTTGATGGAGGCAGTAGAGTTTCCTGAGTCGCTGCTCACTGATAAGGCATGGTCAACTGCAGGCAGGGCATGTTCAACAGCAGCAGGTGGGAGGCCATTCACTGTGACCGTTCCCTCAACAGACTCCTTTTTGCGAACTTTGGCGTAGAGGCTGCCATCCAGGGGTCCTTGGGTGTGGATGACTTCTACAACAAACAAGCATGAAAGAGACGCATTACAATCAGATTAAACCAAATACTAATTAGCAACCATTTATGTGTAAAGCAATTTTGCTGCCCACATATTTTTAGAGTTGTACAGCTCTTTGGCCATTACAGAAATAAATGTGTAATCTTCTAAATATAAGCACACAATATTTATCATGGCATTTAAGAGCAAAGAGTGAGCAGACAGAAGCAGGAGTGCTGGGAGATTGTGTGGGTATGGCCAAAATAGCTGCAGTTAAATTAAACACTGGCTCGTGTCCACCTATTCTGCCAGCTTCAGGAAATGAGCAGGGTCTGTGGCATGCACTGTGGAAAAAACGATGAAATCACAGGAGCTTGATTTGCACTTTCTCAAGCCAGTTGGATTTATCTGTGCCACCTGAGCAATGCCGGCACAACACAAAATGAATCAGCTATTGACTTGATTTGCTTATGATCTCAGTACTGTGAATAGATCAAGCTGATGTATAAAAAAAAACTGATGGAGGGATGAATGAGCATCATGGACTTCTAATTAACCTATTTGTTACCTCATGCACTCACTTGGAATAGTGCAAGTTATTGCTTTCACTGAACCCAAACGCACATGCACAAATACTGGACATTCACACAAAACCACGCCCAATTCCAGCAAAGAGGAAGCGGGGTGCCCCGATCAGAAGAATTTAGTCATCACTGGAAAATCAGCCTCACTCAGTAAAGGAAGGCCTGGAGTCTTTTCCTGGCCCCCGAAACCCAAAGCAAAACAAAATCTCAACACACTGAGGAATCACACTGCAAAAGCTGAAACACACACGCTTACGTGCACCTTTTCCCTCCCTCGTGCAATCAACACAGCACACCAGAGCAAGATTTATTGAGGAACAGACAGTGTGAGACTTTAAAAGGGTGAAGTCTGAGAAAAAACATATCTATTCCTCATATCTTCCACACCGTTGTGTGGTTAAACATAGTTCAAGAGGGTAAAGAGAGAAACAATACCTTCAGACAATTCCTCTTCTCCTGTCCATTACAGTTACCAAGGAACCTCATAACCTATGGAGGCATGCCCTGATAACCAAATCAGATTCTATGCCTGGGAAAGGAGCTGCACAAAGAACCTGTCTGTGTCTTTGTAACTTATAGATATCTCCATCTCAGCTTCAGTGAATACAGGGCTCTGTAATTGAGCCTGGTGGGTGTACACAAGCTCAGTACTACAAGGTCTCCTTGGCTGGCCTGAGGCAACTTGCCAAGAGGTTGCTGCTGCCCTGTCAGGCTCTCTGCTGGAAACCAATCTGCAGGCTCTTGGTCACAGAAAATCACAGTGTATGTTTACTACTACTAAACCGTTAGTGGGTTTACTTTGAGTGGTACATTAGCAAACCGCATGCGGAGAAAGTGTCCACAGTAGCGTCTAGCAAGTCTAGTCTAATTGTAGTGGTCTGTTGTAGCATTGTGTGCCATTTAGACAATGTAACCTATGCTCTGGTCAGTGCAGTGAAACAGAGCTGTCATGACTATAATAACACAAATAGACAATAACCAAAAGAGGATAAACAATAATGTATTTTTTTTTTTTTTTTTTCTTGTAGCTCTTTAATATGGATTCTACAGTGTTGCTAAGGATGGAGTCTCCAAATCAAGTCATCATTACATATTTATATAGCTCATGAAACTGCTTAAGTATCAAGTTAGATGCTGTGCATGCATTCCCATCCATGTGAATGTCCACACACACACACACACACACACACACACACTTCAATGCATCCATCATCCTGATAAACATAGACATAAGTCGTGAAAGAAGAGCCCCCCTTGCTCTCTCCATTTCAGTACCTTTATAATCACCTGCACTAAAGCCAAATGTGACTTGCGCAATTAAGATGATAAGCCACACAAGCTCAGCTGACTTCACATCCTGAGCGCCTGAGTTACAACACTTCAACAAGTCACCTCAAAGCGAGTCAAAGCCTCGTCAAAAGGAAATGGCAGAAACACCTCCACTGGAGGAGGTTCCCCTACCTGTGTGAGCAGTGGATGAGAGTACAGCCTCAAACTAAGCTGGGAAAAGCCCTGCAGAGGAGCCCCTGGGGTGGGACATGAGGGATTACAGCAGGAGTTGCTGGGGGAGTTGGTTTTGGCTACTGTTCCTTCTTCTCCTCCTCCTCCCTGTCTCCTGAATAGCCCGCTGTCTGGCCGGATCAGGAGAGCTGCTGCTGCTGCTGCTGTTGCTGCTGCTTCTCAGTGGCTCCCACTAGTCTAAAGGCTGCCCCTGCTGTGTGCGTGTGTGGGAGGTCTATCACAACAGCCTGTTTGACGGTGAACGAGGGAGGTGGGACAGTAAGGAGCCACTGAAATCCAGAGTATAGAGTTTGATAGAATGACATCAGTCCCATTAGGTCAGGCTCTACTGCACACACCCACTTCTTTGACATGCACTTTCAAGCCCAGTTTCCCTGAAAATTTCTTTTTTGACCCTTTTTTCCAATAACTGCATCTGAAGTAAGTGAGGCAAACGTGCCATGAGAAACGCACATAGACATGCATACACTAACACTCACCCTTTCCATGCAAACATACAGATAGCTGCCCCTCCTTTAGCCCACTGGTGTCAAACACTCATGTAATGGAAAGAGCTACTTGGTCCAACAACGGTCTTTTAACGAGTTCTCTCCAAGCTAGGCAAGCAGGGAGCAAACTCCACCCTGCTCCAGGCAGATGGAGAAAACAGAGAGAAGCTCAGCGGGTAGAAAACAGACAGATGAATACACTCCTGAGTGGCTCCTGATCCAAATCCTGATTCGTATAGTGTGTTTATAGCACTTGTAAAGAAAAAAAAAGCATTGAACAAAAGCAGATGTAGAGATTTCAGCTGTGCGGTGGGATGGACAGATGACTACACACACATACACAGTCTGTTGTGTCATCTGTACACATTAGCACGCAGGACGGTCAAAACACATTCATCATTCCAGCTGATAACAATAAAGACGTGATGGAAGTTACATGATTATGCATTGCACCATGACAGTTTTCCCTCATTTGACTCACAGATTTCCACACCAACCACTCTTCTTCCTCTCCCTCTGCTCTTTCAGCAATGGTGATGATGGTGATACCTAGCTCATGTCTTCACTTTGTAAGATTACACGAGCGTTGAGTGATCCACAGCATCTAATCCGTTGCTTTAAACTTAGAACACAGTTTTTTTTGTTTGCTTGTTTTTTTTTTGTACATGACGCTAGACTATTAATGTTGAGGGCTGCTCCTGTGTGGTGCATGTTACTGCTGCTGCTACCATTTTCATTCGACTTAAATCACCACCACCACGTAACCCTCTACAAATAACCTTCACTGGCGATCCTTCATGTGATAAGAAAGGGTATGTTTGTGTGTGATATCTTACACCGTTTGTGTCCATGTTGGTGTTTTTACATGCTCCCCAGGAGGTAAATACTTGCTCTGTGATCCCAAGCACATTAGTCAGAGGAGAATGTCTGCAGGTCTGACCTCACAGCCTTTACTAATTATACAACAGCAGGGGAGAGTGGACCAGTCTGGAATAAGCAACTGGTTGTGGTGCTATATCCAAAAGCTACATCGACCTATCACAAAAGCTGACCATCAAGCAGGTCAAGACAGATACAACTAGTATACACATATATATAAATATAGAGTTAGGGTTATAGATTATAGATTTCTCTATATATAGTCTGGTACATCTGTGTGGCCTCTCAATCTCTGAACTCTGAGCTCTGACCCCTGTGGCAATAGATCCCCCTGCAGCGCAGGAAATAGCATGTTTCCCGTCTAGCTTACATGGACACACAGACACACAAGAAAGAGAGCAGCACATGTATGTGTGTGTGTGGAGAGGGAGGGAGAGAGAGAGAGAGAGAGAGAGAGCGTGTATGGGAATTCCAAAAGCAGTTGGAGGTCCATGTCTACTGGCCACAAGTGTGACATTACTGAAAAGCAATGATGAAACATTTTCTGAGAACATCCCCTCAGGCCTCGACTGCTCCAACCACTAACTGCCAGACAAGAATAAAACTTATTTACATTCACAAAACCCAAGAGAATAAAGAGCTGTATGTATAAGTAGTGTAACAGTATATATAAGTACACCCTGGTGCCATATTTGGTAAAGGCTAATGGCCAAACTATTGATTTGGCATCAAGGCACTTCTTTAATGTGTGTGAGGGCTCGAGGACAGCGGTTTAAGTAACACTGTGGCCTCATGAATTATCTACACTAAAGGCTTATTATAATGTATGAGCTGAATTCATTTTACTTGTTCAGATCACAGAGGAGTGAGGAATTAAAAGAGTCAACAGAGCTAATGAAGCAGATCTGATCAAATAAAGCAACAGCAACAGTGGCTTATTGGCTGTGTGAAGGTGCATGCCCTACAGAGTGATTCATTTTCTCTATTTATTTCAACTGAATCTCAATCTATATACAGTACAAAAGCCAGTGCCAGAAAGAATTTGGATAGGTTTTCTTAGCACATCAGTGGAGAAGCACAATAGGATATAGACAGTACATTTAAGTACAGTATAGTTTAGCTCTTGCCAACACCCACAGCCACAAAATGCTTAGTCAAATGTAAGCAAAGAAGACTGTTCTAGCTTTAATGAACACTTGCCTTGCAGCCCATTAAAAATGCATCAAAGATCTCTGCAAATCAATGTGTGAGAGTGCAAACTTGCTGGGGCCGATGAAAAAAAGCACAAGGTAATGGAGGCAGAATTGGGATGTCGATCAATATCAATATGGGATGTTCTGTTCACCTTCATACAGGAAACTGGCCACCAATGACCTAACAGCAATGGGAGCAAGACAAACATCTGCAAGATACAAAAAATCTCAAGTCTTAAACTTCAAATCTTCAACAAGTTTCGTTTAGATGAATTTAAGGGGGCGGATGCATCACTTTCTGTTGGGATTTGGTGAAGGTACGAGTTCAAGTCTACACATACTTGCGACTAAAGCCATGTAGTATTTGTCATTGTTATCTGTTCTATTGTTATCAAGTTAAACATAAAATAAATTTAGATTTATCATCAAGAGATCTGTGCACAGCAATATAAAGTGTAACTTTCCTCCAGTAACCTGCAGCCAGTGCTGGTCAGAAGTAGTGACTATATTTAGCACAAAGCCCACTTGACAACAATCACAAAAGCATGGAAATAACCAGCACACACACACACACCACTATAAATCAGGCAGATAGCTCATCCAAGCAGAGCATCATGTTTCACTCTGGATGAGGCTGAGTCTCAGGAAAAGTAATCAACAGTTGTTAGCTAAAGGGCTGCGGAGGAAAAATCCTGAGGGCCAAATGAGGAGAGCGTCTGATGAGCTGGCCGTAGCTATCTCATCCTGGAGGTGAGGAGAAGCTTTGATGCGTTCACTCTTGCCCACCTCGGCCTGGAGACTATAAAGACAGGGCTGCATCATTTTGCCTGAAGTCTTGATAGTTTATGCAGACCCTGCTCAGAGCAACTCCAGTCAGCTCCTCTTATAATCAACGTCCTGGTAAATGTTGCAGACACAAGCTGGTCTCACTCCTTGACCGGGATACTTCCTGGTATTAGAGCTGCATCAACACGATTCTTTACAGTGGCTTTAACTGTCTAGAGTCTTGCGGGTGCCTTCGGGTGACAGACATGTTTTGGGATTATTGGGATGTAGAATTTTCCAGTGTCCTAAATGACTGCTCATACACTTAACTTTACAAATGTGAGACAGACACAAGAGGAAAAGAAAAAGAAAGAGAGAGAGAGCACAGCACAAAGAAGGTGTTTTCATGGCCTAAGCTAATGAAGCAGTTTTCCTCAGCCCTTTTAAGGTGGTGTATTGTTTGTGCAGAGTTTTACAAGAATGATACAAGTAATGGCTCAAAGCTTACCAAAATTATTCAAGCACTTGTATTAAAGGTCTTTTTTTCTGCTATTTTCTCTCCAGGTTGAATCAACAGATTTTTAATGCTTCAGTTGATGTCACTATCGCTCCCTTGGCCTAAACATGGTGTCACCTGTCATGTCTTTGCATCTACCACCAAGAACCTAAAATTGACTGTGATGGCGAGACCATCGCAGCTTCGAGTCACTTGTGCAGTCACACAACTGCACGATCCTTTCCTGACTTTGGTTGGATGGTGCACATGACCGATGGAGGTGCTGCCTTTTCAGACAGAACATGTGCAGAAGTTTGATCTTGTACCACCATGTGACCCTGAGGAATCCCGACTGGAGAGGGAGTATAGTTAAGAAAAACAGACTTTATCTGTTCCTTGATGTCACTGGCAGTGTAATGGATGATTTAACACTACTTTAAAAAAACAAAACAAAAGGGAAGCAAAAACTGCATCATGACCAAGACAAGGAGAGGCCAATGCATGAATAGGATTTGCTTTAAAAAGAGACAATAAAAAAGGGAGGAGAAGCCAGAGCTCCCTGTGGACCCAAAATGAAAGCACAGTCCTTCTCTCTTTGTAAACTCCCTGTGTGTCCATCCACACCCTCAGATTAAGAAGAGCTCATTCTGTAAAATAAGTAACCCATGCACAAGGACATGCAAGTAGTACACCTGAAGGTGCTGTTTACTTGGGGTGACCGTTTTGCCACATCTACAAACTGAATCTTGGTGAACTTTCAAAGAGTAAAAATATTCTAATTAAACTCAGATCATCCACAAAAAGAAGTTCACAGCTGAATGAAATGAAGCAGTTTCTACAGGCCTTCCTTTTACTGTGTAAAGACTAAAATACTGGATAGAATCTGGACAAAGACAAAGACCATCTTGTGGGAAGAGCATGATCGTGATTAATTATTTCCTGGGTTAGGGTGGTATTTTAGCCAGATCAGCTGTGTAAAGATGACTGTGGATTTGGACAGAGGGAGAGAGAATGAGAGAGAGAGTGTCTGGCTAACAGCTGGAGTACGGCTGTATCCATAAGGAGGCAACAGACCACTCATTCATTCCCACGCATTAAGGACATCAGATAACTAGCACTTTGTCTCTCTCAGAATGAGCAGTGTCTTGTAGAAACCTCTGCAATACTCACACTATTGTGCAACAAGTGCACCATTTATTTGTTCCACTGAATGAACTTTCAGAGTGTTGTATACGAAACGTTAGTACCTGTTCCATTCTGCCACATCAAAGCTAAATAAATACCCTGTGTCTGAGAGTTCGCCCTCTGCTTCAGTGAAGCACATGTACATTTAAATGTGCCTGGAGTCAACAAGTGTTGCCCTGCAGAAACCCTTGTCCCTGTGCCCCTGAAGCCAGAGTCCAAGCAGGGACACTCCACAACACACAAAGCGCCTGTTCTCTCTGTGTCCAATGCAGTCTTTGCTAGAGGGCCTTTCATTTTTCTGTCTTGGCTCTTACGCAATCTGAACCGGGCAAAGTTTGGAGTCAAAGCAGCCTAATCCTCCCAAAGCCTCAGACCAGACTTTGGGATTGATAGCTTGGAAGCCTGTTGCCACCACAAAGGACCAGACGTTTCACCTCTGCATCTTCTTGGTGAAATGCCACGGACTCACAGGCCTCAGGAGCATGGTCATCAGAGTTCAGGCTAGCTGGTATCACCAGTAATGGACAGCTGCTGTCCACAGCCTGATGTTCACAATCCAAACAGACCTGTGAAAGTTCATCTCATTTCCATTTAAAGGGCCCATATTGTGTCCCATAATATGTCCATGTCTTTTTTGATCATAAAGCAGATAAAGCAGCTCTAGGTTCAACTGTGGGAGTATCAAAGCCTCAGTCCACAGAGAAATGTGTGCAGGCTGTATTTGGAAACTGAGCCTTAAAATGAGCCATCAGGACTTCTGTGACTTTGTGATGTCATAACAAAGCAGTCATTGCTCTCTCCAAGGACCAACACCAGCCCCACAATCTAGCCTTCCAGGATTTCATTTCTTTGAGTGTTTACATGAAATCTGATATGTTTTATTCAGTCACTCAGGAAACAGTCAACCTCACTGACCTGGTGTTACTAGAGCTCCTGATTAAAGTCCAAGAGAGATGCAAACGATAAAAGGTTTTTGGTTCTTAAAACTACATATACATCTTCTTATGAATAAACACTGAAAAAATGTCAAATATGGACCTTTAATCATGGAATAACTCAAATGGACCAGTTTGGCCACAATCACTAACTGACTGACTGAGAGTCTAAACAAGATGCTGACTCCAGCTCAAGGGTGCTAACCCACAGCTGACCCTGACCATTGACATTGGTGGTGTTGGACGCCAGTTAAGAAGTGTTCTTTAGAAGCCTGTGGGACCTGAGAGCAGGCGAAGAAACAGATGCAATTCTAATTTGTGGTTCAGTTCTCTGGCATTAGCACATCTAGCTGCCATCAAGTGCTTAATGGAGATCTATTGAAGAGTGCATTCATTTGAATTAGTAACGGCCATATATTACTGGTGTCTGATTTACTGCTCACCTGGACCTTGAACTACTCTTGGGCTAATGCACCATTTGGATCCAAGTCTTCCGTTAGGGCCTGAGCACAGTCTCAGCAGTGATATCATTGTGTTGCATCAACATCCATCTCCACCAGGATTATATAACCCCCCCCCTCCTTCCAACTCCACCCCTGTCTGAGGCTCACCAAGCAACACAAATACACACTTAACTTTGACTTGACTCATAATTCCACTGAAGAATGCAGCAACAAATAGTCAGCGCCCAACAGAACAGACATGATCAAGACTTGGTTCCATCTCCTGGATAAGTTGAAACTGTGGGGATGAAAACACTGTGACTAATTTGAGCTCAGGGAGGACGTTAACCTACTGGACAGAAAGTATGAAATGGACAAAGAGACACACTTGACACTTGGGAAATGCAACCTTGGATAAACAGTAACTTAATGGCTTCAGATAAATAAACTTACATAGAGAAATCAAAGACACTTGATTCATTTTGTTTCTGGAAGTTTCCACAGTGCGTCAAAGCATCATTATGTTTTTAATTTGTTACAGCTTGAGTCTCATTTTGTTTTTAGTTTTGTTAATTTTTACTCTAAAGACACACTGATAAGATCTGGAATACTTTAACACTGCTGCAGTGAAGTTGACCACAGTTGAACCAGGAAGTTGGTGCATAAACACTGATGTTTACACCAGGAGTTTGGGTGATCATTTAGCAGGTTGCATTTAATTATTCTTCCACATACAGTAGGACTTCCATGATTGTATGAAACCTAAGTTGTATGAAACCTAAATGATCTTTTAAGCCACTAATCAGATTGACATATGTGCCTGCAACATACCACACTAATGGTTTCCCACTATTGGATAAAAGCATTTGTCAAAGTTTAAACTTCAAAGGATCATCTGTCTTGTGAGCTTGGTTGATGCAGTAAAAAGTATTAACAAACAAAACGTGATGTTGCCAAGCGTTGGATAATAGACAACCTGGTGTCAATAATTTATTGGACACATTTCCACATGAAGGTTCCTGTCGTAGAAACACATCTGCAGATCTGAGCATGTTACTCACATGTTGTCAAAGACGTCAGCTGTGAAATTTGTGATAAACTTTTCTCTCCAGCGGTCAAAGGAACGGAGGACAAACCAGACTCTGGCTCAAGGGCAGCTTGAAGAAAGACGTCAGCTACTTCACTGCGCGGGAAGCTGGAAAAACGCTGGATGCAAGCTCACCATGTTACTCTTAGAGACGGTCTGTCTGAGCTGCAGCATGCACAGACCCACACTGACATTCTCTGTCACTCCTCCTACTGTGAACGCGCACAAAAGAGCTTCACAGTCGGGTGGAGGAGTCTCCTTTTAACTCCTCCAGCTCCTCCAAGGATACAGTACAAGTAGCAGGTTATTAAATACCAGAGGTAAGACCAAATGAGCAATCAGAGAGTTTAGAAAAGCCACAACACTGATTGCACATCAGTTAAGTGCTAAATTTGTATGTTTGGTATTTTCAGAGCCAAATCCTAAAGGATCAAAAACGCTCGATATAAAAATATTGAGTATTGAAAATATGACTCCCTCATCGCTGTCTGCACAGGACTTCAGCCTTCAGGTTCTCCAACACATCTGCTCCTCACACAGTGTTTCCATACTGTGCGCTGTTCTCGACGGTCAGGCTGTTGCTTTGCATGGAGTAGGGTTGTTTGATCAGACAGGTGCATGTGTCAGGTGACTGACAGGGTCAGCTTGTTCAAAAAATCTATTTTGGTCACACACTCCTGTGTCAAGGAATTTATCCCATTTATAGCAAATGATTGTAGACTCAGATTTGATGGGAAAGGCTATAAACCTGAATGAACATATCAGCTGGTGGCCAAACAATAGGAGACTGTGATTGTGGAACATAAAAGAAAAAAGTTGATGCCAATCAACACAAGGTCAGTGCTCAGTCTGAATGAAATACTTCATTTGATTTTATATGCAATGTATTTTACTTCAGATTGGTACATATAGAGCCTCCACTCAGCTGGCAGCAACACTGCCCTAAAACTGATGTGATAAACTCACCTCATAAAAGTTATTGTAATTCAGTGTCACTCTAAAATATTTCTCTTATTTTGGTAAACCCCCTGTGCATCAGTGAAGCTCAGTATAAGAAACACCTCTCTGTGTAACTATGACCTGTTCTATAGTTCAGCATCACCACAAGATGAATTCCTTCAACACAACAGTCAACAACCAGTCGAACCAGCTTTTTCTCATCATGTGCCTCCTTCGTCTAACTGTTCATGAGCTGTACAAGACGGCTCTAGACCACTGATTTTAATTGAATTTATAATTCTAGAAAATACATAAATAAAAGAGTTTGTATGTTTAATGAGTAGCCCGTGGTGCTGAGGTCATCAGTCATAATGACCTCTCGTTTCCTTCCTTCATCAACTTACGATTTGATCGTCAGCGATATTAAGTGCCCTCTCACTGATGACAAAAGTTACGAGTGCATTGTGTAATTGTTGTGTTTTCCTCTTCTTGTTTATACAGAGTCCACGAAGGACAAACGTTCCTGTGTTGAAATGAGCCCACAGCAGCTGTAGCTGCTTTCAGAGAAGGAACACAATGAAAGTCAACATCAATCTTTGCAAACCAGCGACCACATAGACAGCACTTACCAAATGTTGATCCCAACCAAACATTGACCCTATAATTTGAAGCTTTATGCAATGCCTTGATGAGCAAAGAGTTGATGTAAGTAGCCTTCCACTTTCCTCAGAGAAACAACTGCGTTCCTGACAACCTGCAAACCCAACAACAATTCTTTTTTTTTTTCTAACACTTAGAAAGATTCATGTCCTTTGCTGTTTTCCCTCTCGGCTCTGAAAGCCATTTGGTCAGAGGAACTAACCGCCTTTGCAACCTAACAAGTGTGAAGCCAAATGACAGTGGAAACACTCCAGTTTCCTGGAAACGCTTTCTCTCTTGTTTCTCTGAGAGGGAACCATTTTAAACCATGCCATTTGCAAACAGCGCACATTAAAATGCAGCGTATATCAATGTGAGGGTGGTGGCTGAATAAAGCTGTAGCACAAAAGGTCATTATAGGACACGTTTGAAGTCTTATCCACTACTCCAAGTCTCAAGTAGCTAAACAGGAGCTGATGATTTGTGTACATTTTTGTGTATGTGCACTTGATCATGTTTATCATGTGTCTCAGCTCCTATCTATGTGTGTCACGTGTATGTGTGTGATCTCACCACAGTAACATCATCAGATGGCGAAAGGTAAGATGGGGTACACAACTTATACCAAGCACGCGTGCGCATACACACACACACACACACAACACACAGAGACACACAGACACCAGCTCACCTCTACTGAGAAAGAACGAGATGAGACTTACACCTAGGCTATTTTAGCAGGGCCTATTTCAAGCTGCCGCATAGGGCTAGACACTTTATGTGCACTGATAGAGGGTAGCCAAGTGACCTCTGACCTTTGCCTACCAGGGGGAGCAGTAAAAACACACAGGGGGAATCAAGGACATTAAATACTGAGAAAGCATCCTCAAATTGTATTTTAATGAATGGTCCCTTAACTTCCAGATAATAGTCAGTGTTGGATCATATAGAAAATGAATTACACTATGAGTAAACAATGGTTTATGCTTGGACATAGGATTACTACATGATTACTACATTTACACTGTTTCCTCTCCTGATTATGTAACACATAATAAAGACAACAAAGTCTCTTTGACTTCACACATCAGCTTCAGTCATTCAAATGGTCATGAAACAAAATGACCATCAAAACAAGTGTAGCACTCTCAAAGGCAGGGCAACATGCCTGCTGCTATCACTGAGGGCGTAGCAGGTCTTCCTTTTTTTGGGTGGTGGAGAAAGTAGCACTTTGGCCAGAGAGTGACCACCACACCGCTCTCTCCATGCCTGTGGCTGAAACCAGGAATGTCTCGTGCTGCACTTTGGAAAGCAATAGAGTCAAGTCCCGCGGGGCCCTCTGGCTTCTCTGCGGTGATGATTTCACCACAAGTGCATACAGCGTTACCAATGTCTCTCCTCCCTTTCAAAACATGATTTACCATTTACACCCAGGAAAGCATGAAACCTCTGAATGCAGATATGATATGAGCCCAGACTCTCAGTGTGTACCTGTGTACACAACTGTGGCCTTGTGTCTCATCTTAGAAAACATCCTGAGACCTGTTTGAACTTAAATGTGACCTCAGTTTGAACCCATCATGTGGGAGTTTTAAAAAGACAAAGTGTGAAAGTCTTTTAACTCCATTAGGCTGAATCCATCCTCTGTGTCACGTAGGGGGACAAAAGCACCCTTGTTACAGCTCGGTTTCATGATGCTTGTGTGTGTGTGTGTGAGAGAGTGAGACAGTAAGATAGAGACCAAAGTAAAGACCCAAATTCCTCTCAACCACATTAAGATGCATTTCCACAGTCACATGTAGAGTTTGTGTAACATTCATGTAAAGTGAACTTTTCACTTCATGAGCAGGGTCTCCACTCACTGACACTGACAGCAATGAGCAGGAGGAGGAGGACTTGAAGTGGTCATCCAGGTGTCACGGGTCACATGCACATAGCGTACATGAAAGTGATGTGTAGGCTGCTACATTAGTCTGATAGTTCACTTAAATCAAATTAGAAATACCGGTTGTGAAAAACCTATTTGCACTGGCTTTGGTGGCCATAACAAGTGTGCCTGTGAAGAGCCACTGTAATTAACAGCTTGTTAACTTTACAACCCACAACAGGGTTGTAAGGAGGAGCTCCACCTTCTCTGTGTGGGTTTTCTGACTGCTTGTACACACTCCTCCATTGACGTCCAATCAAACTTCAACACTGATCTCATGTGGAAGACTCACCAAGGGAATATTACATCTCCAATAAGATCCAGCTGCACTGAGAGTGTATGTGCAGGATGAAATAAAATAGTTTGTACTCACCATCTGTGGTGTCCTCACAGCTCTGATTGAAGTTCTCGTATGAGTCCCAGCGGATCAGAGGATCCTGTGTGTTGTAGTCAACCGAGACGCTCGGCCCGTTTTCTAGGTGATCCATACCTTGACCAGAAGTACAAAGAGGCAGAGCAGAAAATGTGAATCTCTTTAAATCACAAATGTGAAAAAAAAATCACATTTAAAATGTGAAAATAAAAGGAGAGTCTGTGATGCTCTAAGGTCTCATTTTTATAAATTTAACTGACAGCTCTGAGCAAGGTTTATTGAGTGATTTTGTTCAATCAATAAACTATAACAAACTATATATATAACAAAGAGGCTTAAGAATATAAACTAGCTGCAACAGCCCTTCTTCTGTTTCTTCCTGACATGTATTTTTAGTTTCCCTTCACTATATATTGTTGTTTAAAGGGAAATATGTCCTAAATAAGTGTGACAGTAAAATGTAATACGTGGGAAATGCTCTAGTGTAGCCATAAAACTAGACACATTGATTCTTACCATGTATCTTCTCTGGCCCAAAGGAGAAAATAAACTCCACTTTTCCATATTCTGGAAACCTGTCATCTGCAGTGAAGAAATAAAATGTTCTCTGGCTCATTAAAACAGGAAAAGGGTAGAAGCAAACACATTGTAATGTAACACATCTCATCAAGACAGAATTTACAGACTGTTCATTTACAGTTGTAATTTCTTGAGATTCAGACTTTATGACTCAACCACAGCATTCTCTGGATCTGTCACCTTTGAACGTCTCATCGAGCTCATCCTTCCCAAAGACGATCCCCAGGTCGTGAACAGCACAGGTGTGAAACTGCACCCTGAAGATCACGTCTCGGCACGGGCTGCGGTAACGCTTGTGGTAGCACTTGAGCTGGTGGGTGGAAACCATGAGAAGAAATTCAGACAACACTGTATTGAAGCTGTGTTTTATCACACAACAGAACTCAACAGGCCAGTTCAAGCTGGGAGGGATGGATGCCTACAGAGCTGCACAGATGTCACATTAGTAATCATTTCAGGATGTTGTGTTCAGTTCCAATTAGAAAAAAATGCTTTCAGCAAATTAACCTGCAGAATCAAGTCACTCTTATAACTTAATTCCCCTTTGGAGATTAATGAAGTAATTCTTAGTCTTATTCTTATAGCTGATCTCAGTGCAGCCACAGTGCTGATACACTCAGCAACGATATGAAATGTAGTGAAACATGAGCCAGAGACATGTCAACTTGATTCACTCCTGGGTCTTTTCACCGCACTGGCTCAGAGCTAGAAAAAGCATTTAAGGCATTTTTATATATATATACATAGATCCCTTGAAATGTATGGCCTCTTCACACACATTATTATCCAAACTACTTCCCCAAACACAACGGCTTTAAGAGCCACACTGGAAACCACACACAGGAAAATCTTCTGTCTCCCTCCCACTGCTTCATGGTGTGCTGCCTGGACCTGGGAGATTTTTACAAGGACCTCACATTTACAGGTACTAGAGGAATTTTACCCAGACAACTTGCAGCTCACAAACTGTGAAAGTAGAGAATAATAATAAAAAATAAAAATAAAAAACACCCTGGTATTAGAATAACTGAGAATTTCGAGCATTAACAGCTCTGATGTTGTGGTTTTTGGACATTATAAAGTATCACGTGTGTCATTTATCAATCTGCTACTGAAAGACACTGACTGCCTATATAACCTATTTCCTACTCGTGGAGCCAAATAAGACCAACACATATAAGATTGAGGATGAAAGGAAGGCAAAGTAAAATATCCTGCAGCTTAGCACAGCTTTCTGGGATATGGTAAACCTCCCACTGAGGGGTCCGTTTCATGAGGAAAACAAAGCTGCAGAGGTTGAGAACAGAAAACAGAAGAAGGAAAACATTCATTTTAAGCTTGCATGCTGCTTTTAAAACCTTAAAGCACATTTTCATTTTCATGCACCAAATAAAGATTAACCAAACCCATCCCACCCTCATTTGTGAATAGATGATTAGATTAGACTTGTTCACTCTCTTTCCGAGAATTAGATGATATGACTAATAATCATTCATACCAGACTATTAAATAAAAGCTTTAGCCAGGAGACTCTTATCTCGTCGTTGCATAAGCTACATAAACTGTGCTTGGCTGCAGGATACCTTAAGCAATCCCATAGTTAGCATAAACTAAGCTCAAAAATGTGTTATCAGAAAGTCATTGGACAAAAAGTACTGTAAAGACACAACATTTTTTGTATATCTAAATAAAAGACATGAATATGTTTTAATTTGTCAGTTAAATATGTTCCTAACTGAGGTTTCTTCAGCTCCTCTCTACTGTTCGGTCCGTTTAGTTTAGAGATATTTTGGATGCAGCTTTATCATAAAATAGCTGAAACCAGACTTGGAATTAAAATGAGAGAAAAAAAATCAGCCAAACCCTGAGAAATGTAAATCATGTTATTGAAAACTTTTGCTCTGTAATTATCCTTTTTTTCATCTAACCATTGGGCAATTAGTATTTTCTTGGCCACCATCCGATCAATGCACAACTCATTTCAGCCATACAAAGACACACCATTGGAACTTGCGATGCTGGAGCACACTCCATGCTGACTAATGCCTCTCCTGTCTCTGTCCATGAGGCCACAGTTCACATTTTCCATGTTATCTGAATAATAACAAGCATCAGCAGGCAGTGGCTCAGTCAGATGATGCATTCAGCAGAATCCATTAGTCCGTCTTAAATAAAGGATGAGATATGCGCTTGGCTCTGAGGGGCCAATACGGAATAGCCTCGAGCGCACACTAAGTGCTCACTTTGAAATTCTCCGTGCTGAAGTTATGATCCCCAAGGACATCCCATGAATAACTTTAAACTTTGCTGATCTGAGCAGTTGCTCTGCCTGAAATACATGCAAATATAAAGCCAGAGGCACTAACAGGTGTTACTTTAATGAAGATCTATTTTCTTCCTTTTAGAAGTACAAGTGTGATTACATAAATGTCCTCAAAGTCAAAAAAGACCTTTCCAAACATATAAAACATATTCATTTAATAATCAGTTTGACTTTAACTGACACCCTGTCACATTTAAAGTGTACATTGTGTATCCAAAACACTGTTGGAGAGGAAGTCCACTGCCATTTTGACATCATACTTTCCAGGAAACATATTGTGTGCTAATGAGGGTCTATAAACCGAGGCATAGGACCATGGCCAACTGTCTTCCCCTAGGTTTTTATGGCCCTATTTTTTCTGTGAATGGATACTATAAACTACTGGAGCACTTACATTCAGTGCATATACCCAGTATCTGAATGGAAAAGCCAACAGGATCCCCTAAGTACTAATAAGCAATAGAAAACAATGCATCCTTTACATTTGTGTAGATGCTCTCATTAGTTCATTGTTCATTGTTTGTGTCTAATTTTCTAACAGCAGTCAAACTCAGTAAACCTTCACTGTTAATGGCTTCACGTGTGAGAAAAAAAGAAAAAAAAAAAACAGCCGCAGTGTTTCTTTGTTTGCCAGTATTTCACTCTTTTTACTGACTTTATCATTATTGTATCATTGGCCACTGTGCTGTTCTTACCAGGATGTCTCCCTTCAGAAGCAGACCAGGCTCGATGGTGATGCAGATGCTCGTCTGGCTGTCACCCTGTACATTACTGAGAAGGAGAAAAGCCACAACATGTTAGACAATAGATCTGTCTTCATCACTACTATGACACATTAACACAGTACAACGCACTGATGTTACTAGTCTGTGTATAACCATGTGCACATGATCTTTATCGCCTACTAACAATCCCTTATTTGCTTTAACAGTAGCCATCACAGAGGTTTAGCGTGGTGCAGTCCAGGGCTAATTTTGGGTATTAGTGTCTACATGGTTCTCTGACTGGTGGAGTGGGATCAAAGGGTGGAGAGTGCTAATAGGGAGCATGTGAGAGACAGTGGGGAGGAATGTGATTTGGGGCTTAAGAGGTTGACAGACTGGAAGTGTATATGCTCTGGTTGTTTCACACTTATTGTTGTGTATGTTGTAAAAGTGTTTATGGTAGAAGAATGGACATAAATGGGACTATCTGACACCAGCAGCATTTCTAGTCACAGTAGTAACTTTAAAAGACCTCATAAATACTGTACTATAGTGAAAATGAGGCAAACAGGCATGAGAGAATATTTACAGTAACAACTGATCAAATGAACATGTTTACTCAACGTCTGCCTCTTGGTCAATGTTTTAGGACATTTAAAACATAGTTTATAACTTCCTGAAATATAACCTGTACCATTCTCATGGACGTGATATTTCAGTAACTTTGATAAATCCTCTTCAGATTTGGCACAGATACTCACTAGGACCCAAGGACGAACTGATTAGACTTTGGTGGCTAAAGCTCAAAGGTCAAGGTCATGGTAACCTCACAATGCACAGGTATGGTCTTGTGATGTTTCAACAAGATAAAAAGTGTTTTAGCGGAGGCCAACAATAACAAGGCACCATTATTATTGCTACACAACTTACTATTATTGGCATTTACTGATAATTATTCAATTTTACTCCTTATTCTTTGTTATCAGTCTTGTTCTGTGTTGGTCTTTTCCTTAAACAAATACATGTTTGAAAATGACATTACAATGTAATGTAAAAGGTGTCGCTTCCTCATTGTTTTTCTTGTCCACCAACTCTTTTCTTATAAATATTGTTTCTTCTCACTGTTTTCAGTGTGTTAACCTGCCCAGCACCAAACAGCAGTCAGATAAGTTAAAAACTAACTGAAGTAGCCAAACACAGCCAGTTGATGGGGAAAAAAGAAGAGAAGACATTATAGTTACATTTTGTCAGTTAATAATGCTAATATTGCTGAGGCTGTGTGAATTAGCTTTTGCCATTTTCACTTTAAATGTTTTACCTGTAAAATATTACAGTTACTTTCTGCCTTTAATGTCTCACTCAGCTCCAACAATTAACACCATGAGGTTTGGCAAAATGTAAAATGGCATGATCAGACATAGCATGCATGTTTTTCTGATGGGGCCCAGCTGCTTTTTACTACTAAGCCTGTATGCCTCGTCCATGTAAGGACAGTGCAGCCCCCCCTCACACACACACACACACACACTCTCCTCTCGTCCCAAAACAACAACAGAAAGCCAGAGAATCCATTGTTTCCTGTCTGGCCCTGGGAACCAGCAGGGTCCTCTGGCAAGAAAAGCCTTCGGGCGTCCACACAGATGCCTGCCTCTGTTTCATTGGCTCTCCAGTCACAAATAACACTAGAAGTGGTTGCAGGATCTAAAGTAGGGAAACAAGAGCCTGCACCTGGGGAGGCTAGATTAATACAATAATGTCAGTGTAAACTGGCAAGGGGGATGATGTGTGTGTATGTTGGGGGGCAGGGGAGTTAGAGGAGAGCCTATAAAGGAAAATCAGGGTTTTTTTTTTATTATTGAGCCATTACGAGCTCACAATCCCTGGAATCTTGTAAAAGCATTTGAGTGTGAGCATGTTTTAAGACTTACTAGATCCCAGATGTGTAGACAGGCTGCATGGCCTGGTAGATTCTCAGAAAGGGACGACAACCTGGAACACATTTTTTTTTTTTAAATTGGACAAAAATGAATGAGGCGTATGAAAAGGATTGTGTTCGACGGAGCGTAGGTGCATGACACTCACCTCCTTTTGACTCAAAATTAGGGATGCCATGCATGATGACGTGATGAAGGAACAAGGGTTTGTTGTTGATCTTGATGTGCCCAGAGAGCAAGCCACTGAAATACTCCACATACCTGAGTGAGGCAGAGGGAGGCCAGAGGAAGACATGAGAATTCTGATAGGTCCGTCTCTGTAGAGTTAAATCATGGCTGCTGATGTTTTACAACAAAGGGATGAAGGTATAATCCTGTGTCCATTACAACAAAGGAAGTCAATCTTTAGCATCAAATATTGTATTTGTGACACACAACCTTTTAGCCTCTCGTGAATCATTATTTGATTTTATGCCTGCAGTAAGTCACACCTGTTTTGATTGTTCGCAAGAAACACAAGTCCAAATGATGTTTCATGTTGATCAATGGGCAAATGTTAGCCTTAACACTTTACATACCATTATGTGTGTTTGTAGCTTGTTGCACTGTGTCAAAAATTGATAAATGCAGCTTTTAAATGTGTGAGTTCACTTTGGTGTCAAACTTAACCTATAAACAAGAACTGAGATCAGACTGACCTTTTCTGTGATGGCTGGCCCACAGGAAGCACTTTATCCTCATAGAAGCGCTTCATGGCAAACCTGTCCAGAGCCTGGTCTGCACTGTATGCCAGCAGAAGAGGTGGTTAATATACATTTAAAACACTTTTATTATACCTCCATTCTGGTCTCTGCCATGTGTATACACAGTATTTCAAATGTGCAAAGCCCTTCTTCAGCATTTATAACAAGATGTGTGTGTGTGTGTGTGTGTGTGTGTATATATATATGTGTGTGTGTGTGTGTGTGTGTATATGTATGTATATGTATATATATATATATATATATATATATATATATATACACACACACATACATATACATATATATGCAATCCTTCATTAACACACAGAAATACATATTCATCTATATGCAGGTTAACCTAAAATCTACAGTATATCTGGGTCACATTCTTGCATTGTGCTGCCAAGGCTACTTCATCAAAGTTTTAAATAGAATGTGGGACAATGGGTTCATAGACAAATCTAATACTTTTACAGGGAAGAGAGCTTGTTAAATTCATTTCCCGGGCCAATCACTGGTCTTTTAAAAAACAAGAGTGAGTCATGCGCTCCTCTGATTGTTTAGCACTTTACATCTCCTCAGTTTACACAGAAGACTGTCATTCTATTTTGGCATATCTAAAGACAAATCTAATAAAAATGAAGAAAAAGAGGATACTTATAATTTGAGTCTTATGATGCAGTGACCATCAGAGCTAACTCTTTGCTTTCTGCTGGCAATTATTACATCAAATACTTGGATTTCTCCAAATAAAAGTGTTGTTTCCCGGTCTCATGTTCCACCCCACCTTCTCCTGTTCATCACATCTGACAGTTGTTCAGATGTGGACTTTGGTCTTGTGATGAACAATGCTGGCTTATCTAGTTTTTCCTCCCATGCCTGCTCCTCATGTAGTCTCTCCCCTCCTCTTTTGTTTTCCACTATTTTGCTGTTTCCAAAAAATGACAGATTTCTCCCGCTCACGCCCCCTCTGTCTGGCTTTCTTCCCTAGAACTGTACAGTACGTCAGTCCTCTGCTGGGTTGTTGGATTGTTGCACAGTAGTTGGGATTATAGACCTACCTGGCAGATATGTTGCTGTAATGCATGTAGGCTGCCACTACCACTCCAGTCCTGCCCCGGTTGCCCTGAAAAGACACCAATCAATCATCAGTCAACGAAAGGTTTTACACACCAGATTATGTAGGTGTCTCAAGAACAAATTTTCAATGTTAATTTAATTTTTAATTAAGTTTCCTCTGCCACTAAATGGTTTCTCTGCATAAGCTGGTGGTGGTGATCGTGTTTATGAGACAAAAGGTTACAATACAATACTCAATACAATACTCTGAGCAGAGCTACATCTTCAGGGCAGACTGGAGGCAACAGTGAGTCGCTATCGGAAAGTGATCAGATGGGCTGAGATTAGCTGGTTAATGCAGCTGCTGGCTTGCAGCAATAGGGAAATTTACAAAAAGCTCATTTAATGAGTTTATGGAAGATAAAAAAAATTGAGTAGTTTATTCTGATGTTGCTTTAAATGCTCAATTCATCATCCAAAGAGTAAACTCATCACTAAAAATCCAAACATGAAAATTACAACCAGCAATTACACCAAGATTGAAAGACGTTTTAATGCACTTGCATAACGCAATAGATGAACTTCACAAGTGTTAGTTAAGTTTGATGTTCTTGGACCGATTCTGTTAGAGGAGTAGGAGGACGTGATGCAGCAGAGGCCAAGATATTTAGTCTCATTATGGGTCAAACTCCAATAACCCTACATTTCCCATAATGCAACCCAATGGCATCTTATTTTTAAACCACACTTTTCAAACATTTTCAAATGCCAATGACATCATACTGACTGATACTGTTTTTACAGGATGAAAAGTAAACCCTGTGTTTTAAGATTTGTTGCATCAGTAATATCATGAAAATCTTCTTTCATATAAAAAACAAAACAAAACAAAACAAAACATTATATGCTATATGGCTAAACCTATTTATATGTGCAAAAAAGGGACTCTCTAGGCAGCAAATGGGAAGTTCAGTAAACTTTAGTAATGTGTAACTATGGCAACAAACCAGTCATGAATTCCATTCATTTAACCCATCTATCCATCTTTACAACAAGGACCAGTTTTGCACATTATAAACACTGTGGCCACTTAAAAAACAACACAGGGCCCAGTGGAAATTCTGTTGTTGATCTGTGGAAACCCAACACGGCCTGCTTCCTTAGTGACCACCACAACTTCTGAGCCCACCCTCTCATCACACCAGCATTACTCAACTCTCAGAAAAAAATAACTCCAGTTGTTATAGCAGCCGACTTGTTTGTAGCCTCCCCGTGGGAAAATGTTGGAATGAGGCACAGAGACTCAGGATCCCGTGGTTGATTCGTATGTTGCAAAACACAATCAGGAACACAATGAGGTTAATGTGAAAATTATTAGGTAGTACATCTGGGGCACTGGCCTAGTTGTATTTGGACACACTTTTTAAGATTTGTGTCGGCATATGTTGGAGCTAGATGATTGTGGCTTGCCACAAGAGTATAAGGGATGCAAGGAAGTTTAGGCATCAACAGGAAAATACTGGTCAATTCAGCTTTTATGGCATTGTTAAGGGTAAAAGGGTAAATAAACGTAAGTAGCCATGATGAGTGCAGTGTCAAACCTCCCTAATTTGTGTTTTCCTAACTTTCATCTAGCAGAGCCCAACCCAAACAAGCATACAGAGACTCTCTCTCTCTCACACACACACACACACACACACACACACACACACAAGCACTCCACCCTGAATGTCAGTGCTGCTCTCCAGGAGGACGTCATTACAGACACTAACACACAAAACAGCTGCAGCCTCACGGGGAGGTGGGGGTCCTGAGAAGAGCCTCAGAGCACCCTCTACTGTCTGGACATGCTCCACTCTCACAGCATCCTGTCATCTTTCAGTCTCACCTTGTTGTGTATGACTACCACGTTGTGGCTGTCCGCACTCAGCCAAGTGTCCATGGCCTTGCAGATGCTGCAGATTTTGTCCAGGGCTGGAGCATGGTGGTCAGGCCAGCCAAAGTCCAACACCTGAGAGAGGCAGAGAGAGAGAGAGACTGCTGCTCAGTGTGTTGGCCACAAGATAAATGGAAGAGAGTAGAAGAATTAAGCCAGCAGATTTACCTTTGGATTAAGCTGGCTGATGTCATAACGCTTCTCACTGAGGTTGAAGAGCTAGAGAAGAAGAAACAGAGAAGAGGACACATTACAATATACACAACTTATACACACTCTTTTACAAAAGACATTCTTTTGTCATTTCTGAAGCCACCTATAGATGATAAACTCTGAATCTCAAACTATGACAGAAGGGATTTGTCTGTGTAAAATGACATCTGTCTTCTCTAGCTACTGCTGTTACACCTGTGAAGCTTTCTGTTTTGCGTGTACAGTGATGTCAGAGGTAAGTGTGTGATAAGTTCACTGACTTCAGACAGAGGTACAGAAAGCATCTCATTTGATTACGTATATATATTTAGCAGTGTGTATTGTATCTCAGTTCTTAACTTGGATATTTGTTGGATATTTGTTCTTTAGCTTGTTTGTCATCATCTGATGCTGTTGTCATGGTCACACCTCCCTCCTTGGGGGTGTTGCCTCTGGATGATTCCCAAACAGATGCATTTCATAAAGTAATCATGTGTTCTCTTTGTCAGTGTGAGTTTAAACCTCTTCTTTCTCTACAAATGATCACATCCACTGCTTTGCCACTTTGACACTGACAATGGCTTGTAGCTGAAATATGTTCATGCTCTCACCACATTAAACCAGAGTATTTATCTTTTTGTGCTGTCATTCTCTTTACTCTCATTTTGGCAGACATAAAATTGTTATGAGCAAATTTTATTATCCACATCAGTTAATTAATAATATTTCAACATACTGGTTGAAAGCTCCTTGTCCAAGTCCATCTCTTTGATTTTCCGAGCCAAAGAAGAAACCCTCGAAGGAGTCTTAAAATTGCATTTGATGGCTGCATGACAAAAATGCTAATTCCCAACTGTGTAAGGATGTCACAAAGGCTGATGCTAAAGCTATTTTGATACAGTGTCATATCTTTGATGTAACTTGCTGGATATCCACATAGAAGACAGAGAGAGTCAGCTTTGTTCTTGTGCTAGTCAGACCGCATTAGTTCTAGAATTATAATTTAGTCAGTGTTACAACCCAAATTTTAAATTCATGCTTCAGCATTTGCATTTTCAAAAACTTTGTTTCACATTTGTTAGACAGAAAAGGGATGAGGACAAACAAACCTTTACAATATAAAGGACAGTGTTGCTAATGATAAACTAAAACCCTACTGAAGGGAGCCTCCCCAACATTACCTATAACCCAACTTATCAATAACTGCTGAACCATTGGGCTTATAACTAATGCTCAGCTACAAGCCCAGGGCACTAGTTACCTGGTTATAGTGACTTGAGAACTCTTCCTGTCCTTTAATCTTTGCTGTTCAGTTCTTGGTTTTCAAAAGGTAACACAAAAAGATGTGAATCCCCAAGCCGACAGACAGCTGGGTGAGGACTTTTGTGTTTTTAGGTGGTAAAGTTTCAGTTTGCTAGTGACCAGGAGAAAGCAGTAACTACAGTGTATGGTGTATACACATGCATGGAGATATAGATGTTTCATAAATGCTCTGCTGACTGAATGTGTGTATGGTTGAAGGTGAGGAAAACCAGCAAATGACAGCTGATCTTAGCGACACCCCTGACTCCTTGATTCTGTCTGAGCTTACATTATTTGCTTCGTTTCATTTGAAAGGTAATGGCTATATATCCCTGCCAGGATCATTCACATGTGCACAGGAGACCGTACCAGGTAGTTGTGACCATGCTTGGAGCGCAGCATGGAGGCCACCTCTCGAAGGTTGGCAGCGTAGCTCTGCTCATCCACACTGCTGGGGAAGGAGACGGAGATGATCCTCTCTGTGATGTAGATCAGGTCCAGCTCATAGCTCTCATCCAGGGCCTGTAGCAGGCTCACACTCCTGTCAGAGAGAAGAGAAGCATTTACGCTTTACTGTGAGATGTTTCGAAAATTCAAACTGCACTGGGCAGTTTTGCATAATCGTGGCTCCTCTGTGCATGAACAAAGCAACTGCTGCACCACAAAAGACAGCTGTCCGGAGGAATTTAATACCTACAGTAATGCAGCACATGTGATTTATACAGGCATGCTTGTGTTTATCAGGCCAGCTGCTGCAGCACAGAGTGCCAGCTGTACGACTGACAAAGAGTCTAAAGTTGGTGAGATCAGTTTTTATTCACAGGTTTCTACTTCTTCTACAGGAAAAATTATTTCTCCCTCAAAATTTCACTATAACTCAGTTAAAAGTTCACTTTTACACATTAGGCAATAGGACTGCATTTTATCAACATGTATTTTTTTCAACTGCAGCAGATAAATCATCCAAAGTAAATATTATTTTACAGAAATCTTCTGGTGAAAATGTTTTATACAGATGACGTCACTGCTGTGTGATTCATCCTCGTGATTTAAGAGGGAAACACTCATTTCTTTCACAGAGATGCCACAAGACATATCATATCAGGACTGGATTTTCAGGTTCGGCTGTACTTTTAACTCCTGTCTCTCCACGGCCAAGGAGTCGCTCATTTGGAGCCAACACATAAATATACAATACACAACCACACGACGCAGCAGTCTGTCTCTGATGTGGAACAATATCCTAATAAGGACAAGGCATTGAACAGCACAAATACCACATCCACTGTGACAGCACGATGGCTTTTAATATCTAACCCCAAAAATGTCAGCTCCTCTCTCTTCATGTTGTGTGGGGAAAACAGAGTGAGGAGAAAATGATGACATGCTTTAATATGCCGGATTATTAAACTATGACAGAGCACCAAAGAAGGAAGTAGAGCATACATGCATATTACAGATCAAACAAAAACTGGATTGTCACTGAAGGTTTATTCTTCAGTGGAAATGTTCTACAAACATCTCCAAACAGTGTAGCATCATCCAGTTCTGTGCAACGAAGTGATTTGACTGAAAGTCAGAAAAATGTAACCTTATCTCCTCATCTTCTTAGTTTGCCTCAATGATGTTGCTTTGGAGAGAAAAGCGGCTTGTTATGGCTTATTAAACAGAATACTTTAGGCAAGACTCAATCACTCTCTGGCCTCAAGTGAGATGAAAGGCTCACCAACACTCTCAAAATGTGTAAGGCTAAAGCCAGAAGCCTGTTAGGTTGGAGTATAATATGGCTAGCTACCGTAAAACAGTCATATATAGCCCTCTGCACTTTGCTGGTTTTATACTTTAGTTTTTGAATGGATCATACAAACAGGAAGTGACCTTGTAAATCAGTGGCAGCTAACTGTTTCCCACTTGTTTCCAATATTTATGCTAAGCTAAGCTAACCAGCTGTGGCCTATCACTGTATTTTTACCACAGAGACATTAATGTGGTATTTATCTTCTCCTCTAGCTCTTAGCAAGAAAGTAAATAAGCATATTTCCCACCACATTTAACTGCTGCTTTGAGAGTAACAGTTTTTCTTAAACGCCTCAGTGGATCTTGTCTTTATCAGACTTCATTACAAAAGGTCCACAGAGAAATAACTGAACATGGAGGGTGAGATGAAGAGGTTAAGGGAGAGGGTGTCTGGCCCCTAAGCGCTCAGACTGCAGCATATTTCCCACATTTGTCAGCAGTGAGTGGCCCCTGAGGAAATTGCTCATATGTCTGGGAGAGAGGATCGCTGCAGTGTTACCATGCAAATACTGTAACCTGCTCAGCACTGTACATCTGGACCCACTCAAAACCTGCTTACTGGAAATTATTCATCACTAGAGATAAAGGAGAGACTGATACGTCACACATGTTCTCTTTCATGTGCCGAGATAAAGATCTGACTTTTAAATTGTGCTGAAGATTGTGTTTTTAAAGTTTGTAATTGGCAAAGATTTTCTTTTGCGTTTCTACTATTTCTTTTACCTGGATCTCTCATCTTCCATCTTTATTAGTATTTCTTTCTCTTATCTGCTCGTCTCTCTTTCTTCTTCTCTTTCCATCTCCCAGTGGCTCTCAGCATATGTATGTGTTTGGCCTCTGGGTGCAGTCGGGGGCCAATATAGACCTGTGGTTTTGATTCTGGTCCAGATCCACCAGCATGCACAGGCCGGCTGGGCTCCAACCTGCTTCTCATCAGTTGAAGAGATGAAGCGATTGCTCTTTTTTCTGCACGTCGCATTTGACAAATGACGCATTATCTCAACACGCTCAATTTCAGCGCTGCAGTGATCTCATTTGTGATTTGGACAAACACCAACTGTGAAGCAGGGATGTTTTATCGGGAAACCTGAGACGTTAGGCTGTAAAAAACCCTGCCAAATATTTTTTATTAATAAAAATGAGCATCCACAACTCTCCTCTTTCCTTTATTTAAAATGCTGAGCGCTCTCCTTCGTCCGAGCTTGTGATCAGACCTGTCACAGTTCATGATTGGTGGCAAAGGCCTTCAGTTTCTCATGAACTGAGTGGAATGACCAGTTCAGATTAAACTCACTACCTGCTGTGATTCAGTCTTCTTTTTATTATTATTATTTGTATAATTTATCAAGTGAACATATGGCTTTAGGTTTCTTGCTGCTTGACAGGCGTTTTGGCCACTGTTGTCGTTGTTGTGTGAAAGCGATTTCTCACAGTGATAAACCCACAGAGAAGTAGCACCTAACTCTGAGAGCAAAAGAACCCTTTTAGGGTCCCTTATAGCTAAGTTAGCTTTTCCAGCACGGTGAGATGTTTACAGCTTGTTAGGCTGTATCCTAATGGGCAAAAGAATCAGTAAATTGCTACAGTTCTAAACCATCAGCTCAGCCAGACATTACTAGATAAATTTGAAACCTTTAACATCATTGTACAATGTTCCATTTTGGAATTAGAGCACATTTACTGCACTCTCGGTAACTGAGACCGTTTTTAAATGTGCTATATAAATAAAATCGGACTTGGGTTTGAGATGAAACATCACGTTACCCCTAGAAAAAGATATTAATCACCAATGAGCTCATTAAAATGTGAAAAGCAGCTCATGAGTTTTCACATTTGCTTCACTGTGTGTGAGCAACTCTACAAATCACTCACACTTCAAAATCTGAGACTTCATGAAATAACATTTGCAGTCTGATGGACAAGTCAGATCAGTGGGTGAGAGTGTTACCTACTGTACACAGTGTAGCATCACACTGCACACCCCTCCATGCAGATATGTGTTATAGGACACACACACTAGACCTACCACTTTGATTGGACATCCTCCTTCAGCCAGACTATTACATAAGAGACAACTGCCATGTGACTAGACTGATACACACAGACATTATATGGACAGAAACTGTAATCCATTTAGTAAATGAACTCACATAGTCTCTATATATTAAAAAGACTGACGCTCAACTGTTTTTATAACCAGGTATTGACTCTGGTTTTGCTGACTGTCACTCAAGCTCAGCACAGCACATCAACATGAACTGTACTGGGGTCGCATTTTACATTTTAATTACACAACCAACAACATCTGTGACTCCCTGAGGACTGAGGTGAGAGGGTCTGACACCAAATATCTTCTTGTCCAACAAAGCAGTGTGAGATCCAGTTCAATGGCAGGGTATGTTGCTTTATGAATGCCCCTGATAAAAAAGAAAATCAAATATCCCATTACATCTAAACTGGCCACTCCAAATGCCTCATATGTTCATAAGCCAAGTTTGTTTTATATTTGTTTTACCTCCTTCATTATCTTTCTGAGCTTTTGAGGAAAACAGGGGAGATTGGCTCCTAAGAAGAGAAGAGAAGAGAAGAGAAGAGAAGAGAGAGAAGAGAAGAGAAGAGAAGAGAAGAGAAGAAGAGAAGAGAGAGAGATGATAAGATCTCCTACCTTGATGGTCTGCGCCGTGAATCCATGCTCTTTGAGGATTTTGTTGAGCCCTGTAAAACACAAGGACACCAGAGCTTTAACCATTGTCCTGCAAAATGTTTAACAAACCACAAAAAACACTTTTAAAGAAAAGACAACAAGTTATCCTATCTGTCCAACAACAGCAGCTCAGCATCAACAATTCTAGCTTTAGACACACAGACAGACACACAGTCACACACACAGACAGACACGCAGACAGATGCATGATATGATAATGTTCCTCACTGAGCAGGAAAAATGCAGCTTGAAGATAACACTATGGCCTGACTTGCTCCAGTGCTGTGATGTAACCGTATTCTCACACATAGAATACGAACTGTGAAGTGCATCTTGGGACTCGCTGCTGTGCTGTGCCATGTTAAGATGGTTTCATGCAGCACCCCCACAAAGCAAAGCAGAGAGGCCCTTGCAGAGGAAGTGCGGCTGAAGGTGATTGACTGTGTTTGGCTCCACTACGCCTAGCCCGCCTGCCTCCCCTCAGACCAGCTCGAGGAGGAGGGTCAAAGGCCATGTGGACTTGTTCACTCCCCTGAGGTGTTTGGGTCACATGTACACATTCAGGAGGGGGTTGTTATCCATCATCATCCATTAGATCAGACTGGCTGGCTAACCAACCAGTGTCAAGAGCACCAGTCTCTTATCCTTGGATGAGTTTCAGCATGCTCTGCTCTGCTAACAGCTGACTGCATGTCAGTGCACAATATCTGTGTGATTATCTTTTAGATTTTTACTTTTTTGATCATTTGATTTGTGGCTGTGCTTTTAAAAGAAAATGTGCTAAAATGTAATGATGAGTTTTATGAAATCTTTAAGTTTTCCTAACTTCAGCGATTTATCAATTTGCTCATTGCCTCATAAGGACGCTCTGCCAGAGGAGACATCTCCAGCCAGGCCGACACTGCACATCAGGATCTGGTTCCTCCTGATGAGGTAACTACATTGCTGGTGAACTAAAGCAAAGTAAATGACAGGTTACTGAAGTAAATACATCTCCTATGATGTGAAACAGGAACACTCTGAGGTGACCCCAGTAAAGTTAGAGGTGGTGCAATTGGAGGGAATAAAGAAATCAGAAACAGGATTGCAGTGACTGATGAAAACAGTGTTGAGTGTAACTGAAGAGACTGAAAGAAACATGAACTAATCAGTTGACACAGTCTTTGGCTTCTTTTCTTTCCCCACAAATAAACCTCTACACTATTTCTTTGCTCAATCGCACATTGTGAACATTCACATGTTTGCTTGTGAGTCTGTTGTCCCGCACACACAAACACACACACACACACACAGACACACACACACACACACACACACACACCCCTTTTCTGTCTTTGTATCTTTGTTCTGGCCTAAACATTTCAGTGTGTTGCAACAATATAAAGTGCAGCGAGTGTCCAGAGGAGGACAGAGATGAATGAGCAAGAAATGGCCCGAGAGGAGAAGGTTCAGAGACGGACACAGAGCATGAGCGTGCTCATGTTGAGTGGTGCCCCAGGTCTACTGTGAGATGATCAAACCATCAAGGTAAACATGTTTGAGAAGCTGTGGTGTGGCAACACAAATGACATGGTGCCACCAGCTTGAACCAGCAAGAAAACAAAGAACTGGAAACATCTTAATTAGAGAGTGGGAGAGCAGAGAGAGAGAGTTCAGCGGAGGTGGCATTGGTCCTGCGCTGCAGCTAATTCACAGTTTTTGCTGCACATTAGTCTGAAGTGGTGCACAGCCGACTTTATGAGCCACAATATTTACGTTTAAGTGCAACCATGTGGGTAAATGAAAGCATCGCGACAAAGCTACGGTCACGAAGGAGGACAATAACTTTCACTGTGGTCACATTGATGTTTCTGTCATTAAAAAGACTGAAAGACATCATTATGTTCAAGTAGCGGGAGTCTATTCTACAGCAATAAACTTTAATGAATCATGGGATACGTGTCCATTTTTAAATCACTGCTGCAACCAAAGGAAACATAGCTTATATATTTCTTGCATTGAAACAAACAAACTTCAGCTCATGAATACTCCTCAGCCTATATCCAAAAACCTGCTTCTCTCCTTTGAGAAAGTGCATTGGGGAAATACGGGGGGGGAGGGGGGTAGCGAGTGAGCATGAGGAGGAGGAGGAGGAGGTGGAGGAGGAGGTGGGAACTGGAGTGGGGGGTCCTGCAGGCCTGTTTCCAGATGAAAACCATCTGGGGAGGTTGACTTTACAAGCAGGCCATACAAATTAACCATCTGAGAAAGAGCAAAGGGAGTGAAGGAGGGAAGGAGGAAGGGCAGAAGACGTTGGGGGCTGGTAAAAGTCCGCGAAGGAGACGAGAGAAATGATTCTATCGCGAAAAAAAAAAAAACGAAAACAAGCAGGGAAGGAGCGGATTCGAAAATAGAAAACTACAAGACCCTGTGACTACTTTTCCAGGTGACTTTCCAGTCACAAGAAACTACTTCCACCCAACCATCCATCCATCTCCTACCTTCCTGAAAAGGTAGCCCGTACTCCATCGCCATGCCCCCCTCAAAGAGGAGAGTCGCCTTCTCAAAGACCCTCCTCGGTTCATCTCTGGAGAGCTCCCTCTGCCTCTCACCGCTTTGTGTCCGGCAGTGAAGTTTCCTCTGTGAAACCTCTCCCTTTTCTCTGACAGCGGAGGAGGAGAAAAAAAAAGAGAACCAAGGGCTCTATTTTGGGCAGCTGCCTGCAGTGGGCCACTACATGCTCCAGCTCAGACCAGAGCTCCTTGACTCGTCCCTCTGTGTTCTCCCTTCTCTCCGTCTCTCCGTCTGTGTACTGGCCACCCTCCCCCCTTCTCTCTCACTCTGCCTCCCATCACGTTATCTCACCCCCCCCCCCCCCCCCCCATATTCAACTTTTCCCTCTCGCCCTCCCATTTTTTTCATCTATGTACAGATCTAAATTGCTTCTGCCTCCTTAGGTAAACATGGAGATTGATGCATGTTTGTACACAAGCACATGAACATCCATGGTCAGCTGACTGCAGCTTCACCACTTTGTGTTTAAAGTCACGTCCAGCAAAATATGTTATTGTGTCTATATACATTCTGACATTAAAGGTCCCACATTTAACACAGTTTGTGTGTTTATTCTAAGTGTCCAAAAGAAGTTATATTTATGGTTTTAGGAGCAAAAAAACCTTTCTGTGTACTTTTACAACTCCTTTCTCAGGCTTCTCTCTGGACCTGCGGTGACAACACATCAGTGAGCCAATCAGAGGGAAGAAGGCGCTGAGATTCTTTTGTGATTGGCTCACTGTTCTCTAAATATTCTAAAGAATACTAAAAATACTAAAAAATTATAGATGAGGCTACAGGTAAAACACTCAGAGAAACCAAATCCTGCAGGCGTAGATAGTGGGTCCAGGTGGGCAGGCATGGCTGAGGGCGACAACTGCTTTGTTGTGACATCACAAAGTTACAGAAGTTCTGATGACACATTTTAAGGCTCAGTTCCTGAATACAGGCTGTGTTAATTTCTCTGTGGTCTGAACCTTTGATACTTCCACAGCATTAATATAGAACCTAGACTTGCTTTATAATCCAAAAAGACAAATATCTGCCTTTATACTATATGGGACCTTTAAGGCGGTCTTGTCATTTACACAGGCGGTGCTATGAGTATTTGACTCTTTTGCCTATTTCCTATGATATTCTCAGGTTTCTGTTTTTAATTCTCTGATTTAATGATAATTTTTACTTCTAATTGAAAAAACATAGGAGCACATACTATAGGAGAGTCAAGAAAGCGTAAACACACTGAACCTACCAAACCAAGTACAAACTGATCCAATGAAGCAAGAAAAGCTCACACAGTCATGAGACAAATCTTTTTGATGCTCCGAGGCGATGAGGCGTGGTCAAATATCTCCCACACGTCACAGTGTAACCACACAGCAAATGCCCATGACCAGACAGTAGCAGCTGCACTCTCACACACACACACACACACACACACACACACACACACACACACACACACACACACACTCATGCTTACACACATGCAAGATGTACACACACGTGATCATACAGCATGTGTCAAACACTCATTTAATCACATATGTGCAGTGATGACTGTGTATCAAAGCTTGGCCCCCCAGTCAGGGTGCATAACAGCCATGACTGGAGAGGAAATCGGGAAACCTGCTTGTGTTGCTGTGTTCTACACTCTGGAAGAAAACTAAGGGATAACAAAGGAAATGCCAATAAAAGCAGCCACACATACAGAGACACATGCACGCACACAGAGGCACACTAGTGCATTTGTGTTTATTTTGGTCCTTGTGGAGAAAGTGGGCACTTGGCTTTGGGTGGTAACTCTAAATTGGTTACTTGAGCCTTCCTTTCCCAGACAAAATACAACTCACAGGAAGTTGTGTCATAGTCAACTAGAGCCAAGTGAGTCCAAGGTAAACATGTAGTCTTCGATTTTTGTGTGTGTATTGACCCGATGTGCATGTACTGTATGGAGTAAAGTCAATGACCGTTTTAATTTTATTTCCCTCAATATTTCCATAACAACCATGTTGTAAAACAGCAGGAGTGTCTGGGCTGAAGATCAAGATGGTCAAACCACAACATTAAAAAGAGCCATAAGAACATGATGGTACAGTACATCACATTCACAAATAAAAACGTGAATTAACTGTTCTTGACAAATCCATTTTTCATATATGATCACTTCTGCAGACTCAGGCCAATAATATCTCTTCACACATACAACAGAGAGAACACTAAGACTAAATATAGCTGCAGGTGTTGCAATGTTTGCTTGTGACTTACATCCAATGAGATGTGCTGATATTGACATGTCATGACCTTTAACCTACCTGCATGTCTCATGTGCCTGTCATGGGGCGCCAACTGAATCTTTGCATCGCAATATATTGGACAAACAAAATCTTTCTGCTCACAGATCAGCAGCTCTTCATAAAGATTACATGATGTTTCCTTAAAAACCTGTTGTCATGGGAATCAGCTGTTTGAGTCTACTGTTAATTAAGCAATATTAATATTGCTATTATACAACTATTAGCTTACCGACAAAATAAAATGTACAAACAAAATACGGTGATGGACAATTTGCTCTCAAAATTGAAAGGTTCTTGCGAGTGTGATTCCCGTTTCCATGGAAATACATGGGGCCTGACCAATAACTGAAACAGTCACATCAGTAGACTCCGATGTGTAATTGAACCTAGTTTACTACTACAGCAAATAATCTGACCCTTAGTAACGACCTAGCAACAGAAAGGATTTTCTAGTGCCAGATGAGTGAACTCTGAGCTGACGTTAATGTTTTATTGAGGTCTAAGAATTTCCCAAACTAAATCAATTCTGCACAAATAAACAAAAAATGCTTACTTTTATCGCTCAAGTTATAACAAAGATGCTGAATGTCTTTCCTCTCACAAATGTAGCTTCTTACGACCACAAACTCTGCATGTATTTCAAGTTATAGTGCCATGTCACTGACAC
Organism: Caranx ignobilis; assembly: GCA_021432705.1. Classification (NCBI taxonomy): domain Eukaryota; kingdom Metazoa; phylum Chordata; class Actinopteri; order Carangiformes; family Carangidae; genus Caranx; species Caranx ignobilis. Next base: position 20,565,540 of record MU269983.1, read on the forward strand.
AGCTGATGGAGAAAGCCAAACATTTCAATCACTCCAGATTATATAAAGTGGTCATGAAAAAAAAGAGAGAAGAAACAAAAAAGAGGTAATCACTTCTGTTTTATCTAACGAAATATTCAGCTCCAAGCCATATTTTTAAAACATTTTCACCACGGTCACAACTAGCCTACTGTCTCTCCGACTTTGTACACACATGGAAGGGAATACCCTCTCGGCTAAAACTGGGCAGTTTACAGCATATTAACATACTCTGCCATATGGCGGGGTAATATTTTTAGTGATGAGTAAGACATCAATCATGCTGATTTAAGCACGTTCTAAATTTCTTGTTGACCAATCAGATTGCTTGGTCAGAACTACCTGTTGTATAATCTGGGTTTAACAAAGCAATTTGAGTTCCAGTACAGCAAATTGATAAACCAGTCCTAGATAAGCCTAGTGCCAAAAGTTGCTTCATGAACACTAGGCAGCATATTGCATGCATAAGAAAGCCAGTCAACAGCAAGGATAAATAAACATTTATTCCTGTGAACACTTTTGTGCTTCTACAAAGTCTTTTATTGATCATAAGTTTCAGCTGTTTGAAATGTATTTTGCTGTATATGAAGTAGAAGTAGAAGAAGATGTTGTTTATAGCAGCTGGAACATCTCTGTCCTCTCATAATTACTACCTTTCCCACATCAAACACATATGGCTGGGCGCTGTTACAGAAGCAGATGAATGGGCACCTTCAGAGAGGAGTGAAATAATAAAAACACAAAGAAGAAACTCACCAAGGTGTCTACATGTTTGAGAGGGAGGTCACTGCTGGGCGCCTGTTTCAAAAACACAAAAGACAGACAGGGACAGAAAGTGAGATCAGAACCTGCAACACTTCAGAAACACCTCAGAACCTCATTGCTGTGTTTTGTTGTGTCATGACACATCATCTCATGTTGCCTTATCTCATCTCCCCTCATGTTAAGTTACAGCTATACTCAGCGCCATTCTTTGCCCTAATGTGGCCTGGAGCGGAGTGGGACTCCACCTTGAATGCGTGGGACCATCTATAATCCCTCTGTGCAAATATTTACACAAAGAGACAAGTCTGCTTCCATTAGCCAAGAGCAGAGAGCCCATCCGTGGAACTCTCTTTTTCAACACCATATACAGCTATGGACAGAGCGAGACAGGGAGAAAGAGAGAGAGAGAGAGGATCAGGCCAAGAGAGACAAAGTGGGAGAGGAGGAAAAGGGAAAGAGAAAGACACAAAGAGGAAAGGAAGGAGATTGAGAGGTGAATGAAGATGAAGATGAAGGGACAGTCAAGAGAGTAAATGGGAGGTCAGGCTTGGGGGGTGCAGAGGGAGAAAGATGAAAGCAAAGTTTTGTGGTGGAGAGCAGAAGAAAAAGCCATCAGAGCGATCCATGATGTCATGGCCTCACAGGGGCGTGGCTAACCTAACACACACACATGTTACATATGAAATGAAGCACTGAAAAGTTCAGTCTTCGCAGCGAAATAAACACCAGTCACATCTACAGTATATAATGCATGTGAGAGAAAGATATAGGCTGGCTCTACAGAGTATACAATAAATGTCATGGATGCTTGACCGCTCATAGTGACTTGATAAACTGTCTACACTTAACAGAGCAAAACAGCAGCAGGCTGCGATGTTGAACCTCAACATTTTTAGTACTGACCAAGAAAAGTCAGTATAAGTATTAAAAAGCACTGAAAGTGCTGCCATGTAAAGTACGTAGTAGGTAGTGACAGCGCCACAGAGGCTGGGCAGCAACAAGGATGCTCTGCTTCTGCAGAAAGCTTCAGTGGAATATAAACAGTCAACGCAAAGGGTAAATTATAGTCTGGCTGTGCAGGCCCCAGAGCACACTGTACCAGCAACAAGGGAGAGAGTGAGGGAATCATCCTGACTCTACCCCAGGCTGCAGCCTCACCACTGACATATGGGTTTAAAGAAAGATCTGCTTGCTCTCTCTCTCTCTGACCAGGCAGGTGTGTGACTGTGTGTTGTTGTGATATGTCAAGACACATGGAGGACAGCAGAGCCCCCCCAGGACTGAAGGAAGAGGAAACTACAGGCTGATGTTTGAGGCTCTAAATGCAGACAGAGGATTTGCTGTGAGGCTACAGTTTGCAGCCACAGGCATCTCCACACAAATAGAGCCTATTGTGTGTGTACCCAGAAACACACGCTTACTTACACAAACAATTCTCACAATGATATTTCTAACATGTGCATTTCCGCTTCGTGCAATTGCAGCCAGATGGCTGGTGTGTGTGTGTTTGTGTGCGTCTGCCTGTGTGTGTTGTTGCTGGAGCTTGCGTCTAATTCAGAAAGCCTGAGAAATTGTGTATCAGCAAAACAGTCCTCAGAGGAAGTGTTTGCAGGAAACATGTGAAGTCGACCTGCAGCGCAGAGGCTGGAATCAAACACTTTCCACATCAGACCTTAAACTCAGACATGCACAGTTACCATCACCCTCATCATCACATATTCTAAGCCCAGAATAGACCCTGATTTGATAAACTTTATAGTTCAAAGACTGAAATGACTCAGTGTTTTTTAAGCATCCTCCTCTCTGACCCTGAATCTGCTGTGTCACAGTGACAATGGCAGATTCAACACAAAGAGGTCAGATCTCAGGGTCTACAACTGTGTTTAGAGCCAAATTACAGAGGGTGTGTTTGTGTTCAGCTGGGAGACACTAACTCAGGACACTGGACAACATCAGACAACGCTGCGTTCAAAGCCATGATGTATATAATTTGGAATATCTGACTTTTGGGCAACTTTCTTTAAAAAAAAAATAAAATAAAATGAAACAAGAGTGTGGCAGACAGTAATCTCACATCCTGAATGCTCATCTTAGAGACACAATCATGTTTCTCATTTTTACCCAAGATCCCGCAGCCCTGTGTCAGATCAAAACTTTAACTCTCTGTTCTGTAGATAAACATCTCAGAAATCCTCCAAAGCTGGAGGAACTGGGGCCCAACAGTGAATCAAACTGTCAGTTTGAACAACTGAACAAAAGGCAGCAGCTCTGGTCTTCAGCCATAATCAGCAAAGATGCGACGAAGGAGGAGAAGGAGAAGGAAAGAAGAAACAGTTCTGTAGCCAAGAGCTTTGCAGAACCTGCAGGCAAAGTGTAACACAAGGCTGAAGTCCCAGCGCACCTGATAAGACCAGACCTTTGTGAAATACACACTGTATGTCTTCAATATCGGTGAAACAATAAATGCACCAACTTAATACTCTGACTTTCTTACTCATCACCACCTGGAGCCAAGTCAGCTGAGCATCATGATGCATAGCAGCTCAGTACAGGCTGTTGATCACCAGCACAATCACAACAGAATTAACAGACAAACTGGGTGATAAAATGTCAGGTTCAGTGTTTCCTGCTCCACAGCACAGGCTGATGCAGGGTTTCCTCTGCAGTCTGTCATGTTTACCTAACCTGCTTTGGCCAGCTGCCGTACTGATCGTACAAAGAGCTACTGATCACACATTAGTTGAGGGAACACTCCCGTCTTATTTTCACAGCTTTTGGCGTCATTTATATCAGCTATGAAAACATTGAACTACCCAGAGTTACTGCTGAGATCTGGGGACATGACAACAGTGCTACAAACCAGACTGCCTGACTGGTTTTTTCAATGCAGATTATTTTTATATTGATACAGGTGGCTGCAAACCGCAGCAGGAGATAAAGTAGTGGTAGCTGCAACAATAGGAGCAAACTACTGACAGTCTTCCGAGTTAGTATAGTTCAAAATCAATATCCTGTTGCTGTAGGCAAAGAGACAATAGGAAGGATGCAACCCTGATGTATAGAGGTAAATTAAAGTGGGTTACCACACAAGTCTGCACTGGACTCGAATATCTCAAAAATACTGATGCCCCACATTCACCCCCAAAAAATATGGAGGCAAAAAAAAAAAGCCTTTGGCAATTTTGATTTTAACAGTAATGACTGGACTGAGTTTTTCTTTCCTTTATCAAAGAGACCACTTGTTCATTCACCATCTGTCTCCTGACTCTTTCTTTTCTATTCTTTCTGTTTCTAACCAGACGTCTATGGGGAAACACTGCTGTGTCTATGGACATAAATATTTTAGCACAGACAGAGAAGTACAGGCATAGGCTGTGGTCCAGTGGCAAAATAAACATTTCCTATCACTGACTTATCACAGTGATCAGCCACAAAATAACAATAACAACAGGAGGAGTGTGTCAACATTTTACTCTTTTATATTTCATTCTAGATCGACTCAGTTGATAAGAAGGTCAGTCTTTCTACCAATGTTAGACTAATGTGCAAATGACCCTGGTCCACAGGTTGGGAACCACTGCTTTTTTAAGTCCTTTTTATTCAGGTGTTTTTTGCTAAATGACATAATTTTCTCTCCACACGTCAGCAAATGCCCTGTGACAATAGTCAGGGCTCCAGATTGCCGCTAAATGAATGTGGTATCTGTCATTACAGATTGGCAGGCAAATGTATGAGAGGATCATGAATGAAAAGGAGATGTGAATATTTGCTTTGCTTTGGTCCTAAAATTTTAAGTTAGTGGCCACTGTGAAGTAAAAATGTTAGTCTGGAGCCCTGTTTAGTCCATGTATGGTTTAGGTAAAACTAGAAGCAAGAACAAAGTGACTAATTTTGCATTTAGCCTCTTTGTACAGACAGTGCACTGTCAGAGCAGAGGGATGGAGTCAGTAGTTAGTCTGTAAACTGGATCCTTAAAACAGAAACTCTAGGTAATAATTTCACCGTTGTTTAACTTTCTGACACAGCTTCTTTTTTTTTAACAATGTCACTAGTTTTCTCAGATCTACACAGCTCACTCAGGAGCACAGTGTTATTATCACCAACAGGAGTGATATCCAAAACCACCAAAATAAAACCTGAGTTGTATGAGGCGGGACAGACCCCACACCACCACTGTTAGAGTAGCTGCTGTCAGTGTCCAGGTCCAGCGCCCAACACACAGCTTATTCACAGACGAGCGCTAATCACCTGCAACAGGACTGACTTTAAGAGCCCTCTGCTTTGTTACTCGTGCTCAAGTGTTCTTGTAAAAGCTGTCACGCGAAAAACAAACATGATGAGAGAACACCGACGCGGCCACGTGCCCCGTCTCCAGTGTAACTTTCACCCTCGGCTCTTTATCTCTGCCAGCACCAGCAGCTACCATGTGCCTTCTTTCACATGAGCACAGTGGCTCCTTTGACCAATTTACCAAATTATAGCCCACTCCTTTAGGAGAGTGGAGGTAGTGAGCATTCTGGGAGTTTCCCCCCTCGAGTGGCGGGGATAAACGTAGCCAAGAGCAGAGCCTCTTGGGAAATGACCCAGGACTAAATATATAGCTGTGCATCTTTAGAGCTCAAGACACAGCCCATTTAGCTCGGGCCCAGCCGGCGCAGTGTGGACAGCAGAGTGGTTAAAATCACCACTTTGGGTGTGTGAGCGCGGGGGTGAGACGAGCTAAGGGAGAGAGAGAGAGGGTATTACTGTCTGAAAGAGAGCAGGCAGCATTGATTGTGAGTGTTGGAATGATTCAGGGTCTATGTTCAGTCAGAGAGGAGGAGCTTGATTCTGTGTGTGTGAAACTGAAACATTCATATTTAGTTCATGACTTTGTGTGTGTTTGGGTGCACAGTGAGTGGCGTCTCTGACCTCACATGGTATTGCTGTATAGCTCTGTGCCTTAACGTTAACACTCCACCCCCCATCCTCACCTCACCCATTTCTCCTTCTTTCTCTCTTCAGCCTCATACCATTTTCAGAGACAACTGCTTTCCTTGGAACCTTCAAAAACACACACCATCTGGCCGGGGCAGCAGAGTGGCTGCACACCAGCTCTACTCCCATGTTTACACTGCAGTTTGGACACCAGCCCACACTGAGAGCTTAGCGGTCTTTGACATGCCTCCGTGTGCTTGTGTTTCAGCTAAGCTGCTGGATGGATACGTTATTTTACTTTGATGAGCAATTATGCAGCAACGTTTCTCACCAGTAATTAAATGAAAAGAGACGCCACTTCACCTCCAGTTCCCGAAGCAATTCAGACTGAGGGAAGAAATAAAAACCTGAACAGTGCCTGCTTGGTTCTTCTGAGATGCCACTGTAGTAACTGCTGCCTGTGGATCAGTCTCAGATGTAATTGAATTCATTTCAATTTGCTTGTTTTCCTCTGCTTGCAGCACCAGATGTCTGGGGTTAGAATATCTGAACACTGAATTGACTTTCACTCACTTCCTGCCTGAATGTTCTGGTGCTGTGTGTTGCTGATTGTGTCCAACACTGCAGGTGACTCAGAGACTGGGAGATGTGACACAGGACACCTGTGAAGGCTCTGAGCTGTCATGTCCAACAGTGCCTTCTAGTGGCAGTCAACACAAACTGCAGGCCCAGCTCCTGGTTGGCATTCTGATGGTTACACCTGAAACTTTAGGGTGATTTAGACAGAGTAACTCTCAGCTGATGGAAACAGTGAGAGTTACTCTGTCACTCTGAGAAGACAGAACCGATCTATAAAGAGAACTCCCTGAGTTGTGTGGCCTTTTTGTGTAGGTCGAAAACTGTGAACTCGTTTGTTTGTCTTCAAAGTAAAAGCACAGCTGTTTGGCAAGAACCTTAACAAATGTTTTCCCCTCTAGTGTCTGCCTAAAAAGGCAATGCTGCTCCCTCCACCAGAGCTGAACCCTCCTCAGAGCCAGATCCTGATGATTGACACTGTGCCAAATGTAATGTTGAAAACGTGACGCTTAAAAACAAAAAGAACAAATGAGATGTTTTCAAGCACCAGGTTGCTTCACAGTATTTTTTTAAAAAAAGAACTCTTCTCCCTCTCTCATGCACACTCAGCCCTACCTCTTCATCAGTCTCAATAACACATGAACACAAACACACACACACACAGCTGTTCCTCTCTCATGCTCCATGGCCCTTCATCTGCAGCTTTCACACAGCCATGTCCCAGAAATGTAAACACAGTGTTGAAGGAGGGAGGGGAATGTACAGGACTCTGTGTGTGTGTCCAGGGTTAGGGTTTGAGTTGTGCTCACTTATTCCCATTCCCACTTATTCCCCCTCGGGGTAGGGGGGCTTCTGAAATACCAGGGATCCCATAGGACCGGAGCAGGGGAGAGTGGACAGTCCCTGCTGTGGGAAAAACCCCCTGAGCCGTCTGTGACCCTAAACCACCTCTGACTCCTGTGCTTCTCGCCCCGCCTGTCCCTGCTGCTGCACGGACCCGAGCACTCACTCTGTTATGTAAGCGAAGGCCTTCACAAACATGTGAGAGAGGAGAGGGGAGACTCTGAAGGCTTCTGCCAAGTATTTTTACTCCTCGAGGGTGTGTGTGTGGAGGAGGTCTACGCAGCCACACACACACACACACACACACACACACACACACACACATACACCTATTAAACCATTTACTTTCCCTCCTCTCCTCTTAATACTTAAAGTCTGCATATCCCAATATGGTAATAATGTAGAAACATGATGAGAACATTCTAGACTACTTCATAACTTAGACTGAAATTCCCATGTATTTGATTTATGAGATGTTCTGTACATACAATAATTTATTGGAGAAGATTAAAGTATGTGTGTTATGCAGTATAGAACTACTAGATATTACTCATTTTCCTCTGATCTGCTGCCACTTTGGTTAACAGTCTACAGACACGCTAGCAGCTGTGAGCTCAACACCGAGGATGATGGGAATGTCACGTTTGATAGCACAGAGAGAGACCTCGTTCAGAATCCCACAACCATACTGGTGGTTCAAAATCCAGCCTTGGAAGTAGATAGAGTTTGATCTAAGCCTGTAGAAGGTAAAGCCTCAGGAACACATGAAAGACCGATGAAAGAAAAGGCTAAATGAGAGACTGAGTTACCGAAGCTACTGGAACTAGAGACCATCCTCTGTCGGGATCACAACTGCCGCAACATCTGTCAACATGTTGATGTTCCCACCCACTACACAGTGGCTATTACGATGTTATTACACCAGCACTACATGCTCATGCTTCAAACCACACCCATCTTTGAGCTCGGCCTTCATTTTGGTCCCAGCTACACACCTGTAAAGTTCCATGACTGTACCTCACAAAGTTGTGACGCTACTGGTGTGACACTATCTCTCCACAGCCAGATGGCAGCTGAAGCTGAGAGCACTTCTGTGGTGGTTGTTGCCACAGTACAAGTCTATGTGATGACGCACGAGGTGAAAACAATACCAGTTACGCACTGTCATGACTGGTAAACAAAGGCTAGCCCAGACATGACGTCATGAACTAAACCAAAATATTGGTCAAATTAAAACCTTGACTTTATGCTGCTGCTGCTGCTGCTGAGTCTTTTATTATGATCCATCCACAAGTTATTGAGACATTTCCCATCAGCCTCACTGTGTTATCACGGGATCACTTGAGTTATTAGGATTCATCCTCTGTCAAAATAATTGACAGTAACTGAATATTGATAATAGGAAATGTGTCTCTAACAATATCATACCACTCTGCCTTTGCTACTGAGAGAACAGTGACTGAACAGTCACAGTTTGCAGCAGAGAACAGTTTTAGTTTTCCTGGTCCAATCAAGAAGTTATTACAGAGCCTCTCTGAAAGTGCCTTCAAAGCAAACTAGAATCCTTTAACTGGGTGAAACAACTGAGCCAGTCAGAGGAAAGCAGGAAACCTTGATGGACAGAAGGAGAAAGATGTTGGCATTCGACAACCAGCTGTTACTGAAGTTTGGAAATCCTGACATAACTAAAGAGGCTGAGGGCGACCACAGTCTGAGCTGATGTTTCTTCATACTGGGGCTACTTTCTAACACTGGTGAGAACAGTGGAGAGAGTAAATTATAGGTTATAGCATGCAGACAAGTCCACGGTCATAATAAGTCATAGTGAATGGGACTGGAATTGTTTTGCTGCACCCCCCCCCCCACTAACTGCAACATGTTAACTTGGTGGGATGACTTCATAAAACCACGGTTTATGTGAAATTCAGCCAAACTGTGTGCGTGTGTGTTTTTTTGACCATATAAATGGCTATTCAAAGTTCCACTTTTCACTTCAAATGTTTCTTTTCAGACTTGACAATTTATAAAAACAATGACACAACCCTCTGAACATGAAGTTATTTGATCAAGAAAAGGTCAAAGAAGGTGAGTTTTAAGATGCTATTTAGGTCTTTGTAAGAAAAAAGGTCTCTCCACCAACTAAGGTGTTATTGGAGTTTGCTCATAGAGTTAATAATTGAGTTAAAAAAAAAAATTAATTACTGACTTCGTACATCATTAGTTTATTCTGTCTTTCCTCATTCTGCATTAAAAAAAAAAAAAAAACCTGGGTGATTCTGCTGGTCTCCTCCACAGGACATTTAAACACTGGCTCTATGTTCAGTATTAAAAATGCTGATTTCACGTTCCAGCCGCTGCGTACATTCCCAGCGAACTGGAATCACACTGTATGTCATAACAGGATGCCTGCTCGGTGTTTGTGTACACAGCGTAACACAGGGAAATATGTGTGGTCGCTCTAAACACAGCACTAATTGGACCAAATTTAGACCATCTTTGCCCTGCAGTTACACATTATTCAGCAATGTCCTGGCCCCGTTTCCCCACTGCACAAGACCTATAAAAAAATAAAAGACGCTAGATGACGTAGGTGTTAGTGCTTTATGGTTTTGTGCATATCTCTGCTTGTGAGTGCACGCTTTCTGTGTGTTTCGGAGGGGGTGGGGGGATGCAGATGTGCAGGTCTACCTCACCACTGATATCTCCTCCCCTCTCTCCATGTCCTCATCCTGCCTTTTTGTGTTTGTGCAAAATAAATTCTATTTCTGGCAGCGCTGGCTCAACATGAGGGCACATCTGAGCAACGCTCCCGGGGATCTTTACAACACGTCCAAGTGTGGAGGGGGCCGGCTGGGGGTAGTCACTCCTGTCGTCATCTCTGCTGGATGGGATCTTCCAAGCACACATCATCAGTTACAATAAATTGCCTGCCAGTTGGCATTACCTTCCCCACAGTGAACTGTTTCACTCCAAACTCACTCATACTCTGCAAAGTTAGTGACCAGTGGGTTACTATATTTAAAGCAGCACTAAGAGCCAGATCATTTCATAATTACAATGAACGATCTGGCTCCACAAAAGCACCTAGATCCACAGTTTGACAGCAGACTAGAATAAAAATAAATCCTACAGTAATAGCTACATTCATCCACTTCATTCCACATCTGTGCCTCTATTAACACAACCCCACATAGGAGCTTTCCCACATAGAGATGAAAAGATGTCCAAGTTTTTGCTCATCATGACAGGTCATCTAGTTTGAATGGTTTCAAAACACATCTTGACCTCACTGTGAACTTCAGACGTGTTTGATTTTAAGCCAGCGAGGACTAGAAGTCCTTCAAGTGCTCAGAAAAAAAAGATAATTTACACATATGAAAACTTGGCATCCTCTGTGTGCTTTTGGAAGATGATTTGATACGACTGAAAGCTCCAGAATCCAGCGACTAAATGGACCGTGTGGTGAGACTGTTTTTGTCAAATGCTGTCGCCAGGCTCAAGAGTAGATTTTTAGTCTTAACTTTGAAGCCAAGGTGGTGAGAAATTCTTTAAGTGGTCAGAAGTATGGGAATTGGCCAAGTCCATCTGCTGACGAAGACCATGTGATACGACTGAATGTCCCACAGCACCTACTAAATGGTGCTTGCTGGGCGATGCTTTAGTCAAACACGTCAGATTTTATCAAAGACAAAAACAAAGATGCGTTTATAGGTGGAGAATAGCCAGAGAGAAAAATAGGGAAGTGTTTGTCACACACACACACACACACACACACACATTTGCTTGTTTCAGCTGCAGATCTGGGAGCCAACCAGAATAATCTCGCAAACAATTCACTTCATCTGAAATCACTGCTAACATGACAAAAGCCAGGGGCCAAAAATGTTTTGTGGTATCAGAGGTGCATTAACTCTGACGTTTTGACACAACATTTATGAACCAGTCTGTTTTCAATCACTCAGAATAATTGATTTTGGTTTTAAAGACTATGTCCTGTCTGTTGCTTCTAAATACAAACCAAATAACACCAGTGAAAATCCTGGAAACACATGAAAACAAATGATGACATACAGTTCAGTGCTGTATCTCACAGTTCAGTACCTTATCCAGTCTTTTCACACATTTCCAGGAATAGTCTTCTAACAATATTCTGCATTTTGAACCAAAATTCAAATTGGCGTCACAGGATCTTTATGAATGATCCTTATAACCTACGAATCTACACTTGAAACAGTAAGATCACTCTTGTGATTTGGTGATCTTGTTTTTCTTCTGAGGCTGAGAAACAGCTGCAAGAAAGTATCATATTTTATTTCAGCAGGAGCATCATCATCATCATCATCATCATCATCAGTAATGAAGTAGTACTTCTTGTAAATTGTCTCATTACTGTCTGGATTCACAGAAATTAGCTTTTTTTATCCCCAACATTTTTCTCTAATAAGTTAATATACGGTTGATGATGTAATCAGTATGCACCTGAGAGGGGCAGTAACTCATGTTGGTCTCTGGCTGTGAGCAGAGGGGGAATTCACCAAACATGGGGCTGAGGAGAGCTGACGCACACCTCAGGCTGGAGCTCTGCGGCTGGGACTGTCGCTGGCATGCACGCTCACACGTCTCCACAAAAACATGCTCAACCTGCGTCCTGTCTTACATCAGATGGTTGAAACATACTGTACAAACAAGAGGAATGATTCACTCGTCTAAGTAATACATGTCGTCCTATAAACTGAATTCCACAGTGTTCAACATCCCACAAGTAAGCTGAGTCTCTGCAGGAGTCTATATGTGCTTTGTGTTCATCCGTCTGTATTTTCAGGGGCCATTGTTGATCCGTTGTCCCACACAGCCTTCACAGCTTTTAGTTGTTTTCTTTCTCTACTTTTCTCAGTGGTACAGTAAAGACATGCCAACAAATGTTTTACACCTCAGCTCATCAGTGTTTATGAGAGCAATCAGCACCTCTAATGCAGGCACAAAAGCCTCTGGGGAGACTCCTGTTGGCAAGCACAGGAGAAAGAAGACATAATGGAGGGACATGATCTGTGGTTTCTACTTCCCTCTGGCTTCCATTAAAATATAATGTGGACCAGAGAGGACAGAAATATATTCTGTTCTGTGTTTGCACTAAGTAGAAACTAAGTCAACAGAGCCAAGTTAAAAAACAACACATTTTTATTTCTGCCTATAACGGTCCAAGGCAGTCATGTTAACTCTGCAGTCATGCACAACTGTGCTACAGTAATACTTTTCTAGTAGCGATCTGATGTTGAGTGACACTGGAACACTGGCTCCAAACCTGTCGGCTGGGGCCCACTGCTCAGCTGCAAAGGTAATAACATGTGGGCCAGCCACTCGTTTGTACAACAGAACTAATTTGGGGAAAATTTTGTAAAAGATGTAACTACAGCAATCTAAACCATAAATACTTTTAGTCAACACAATGTCCAACCACACAAACTACAACAGAACTCATTTAGTGTGAAATGGGCCGTTCATCACCAGCACTTCTGCAGCGTTTCAGCATCCTTCAGCTCATTGTTTTGGAATTAAAGGCCACAACTTTTGATTCATTCTTACTAATCTAGTGTTTAGTGTTAGGTAGCATTTTAGCCATTAACAATTTAAAAGGTCATGATACAGCACTGAACAGCTTGTTGTGCTGCTCCCTTTTCTTCTGCTGTTTTTGTTGTTTCCTCACTGAGCACAGATGAGAATGAATATAAAAAGATAAACAAGTTTTTGTTTTAAATATCTTAAATCCTTAAATTAAAAATATTTTAAGGATCTTTTCATAGTTTTTTCATCAAAGTTTATCACTGTGACAAGCTAATGATAGAAACGTTCATGTTGTCACCAGCCAGAATACATCATGTACTCGCCTGTTATCTCAGACTGATTGCATGCTATGAGATAACCTCCATGGCAAAATATACAGCTGCTTAGAGGGAAGAGAGTGTAAAGACAGATGGTGAATGGACAAATGAACAAATAATACAAAGAGGAAAACTGAGCTTCCTCTGAATTCAGTTCGGTCATGAATGTTTGATTGTTATGATACAAAGTGCTGTGAGGAGGTGTTATTTGTGCTCCATGCAGGCCATGAGGTGGAATATTTACTGCACTAGAACTAATAATCAGAGTTCACCTGTCAGACTGTGTGTTCAGTCAGTAAAGTGAGTGTTTGTCGTGTGGCGGCCAGCAGAAAGTGTGGCAGGTGAAGTTTGTGGTATATTCTGGCAGCCTGCGTCCCAAGGTGTTGTTTTCAGAAACCAAAGCAGTGAGGTTCAGAGCAGACTAATAACAAAGCCCAGGAAGCTTGGCCCATGCGGCCACACATCTTAAACAGATGTCTTCATGTAGAAACCATCTAGTGCAAAAGCATCTGCAGAGGATAAGAAGTTCTTGCTTGATTACTGCAGCTTTTATGAAAGAAAAACAAGACGTTCCGCGAAATATTTTCTCTGTGAGCATAGAGAAGTGCAGGGGATGTTTGCTTTGGTTTGTCGAGCACCCAAAACCATTTAAACACACAACATGCGAGAAGGAGAGCGAGCAAACCATATCCAAGTCTAACACAAATTCTAATGCCGATACCATATAAGGCAACGGAGCAAGCATGTTTTTATTGCCCTTTCAAAAATCACTTCATACTCAGACTACATCCCACTTCGTCCAGTGTTATTTTAAAGAACAGAATACGTCATAACGATAAAGCAGATTCAAGGACAAAGAAGTTAATTTACCATTCTTATCTAGATTCATATTTGTGTTCTCATGCCACGGCAGCCAAAAGATCTGAATTTCTATATCTCTCTTTACAACTTCAGCAGAGAAAACAAATGCCACACAACGGTTAAATCAAGTAAAGTCAGGTTTATTTATATAGCTTCAAATCACAAGTTTGTCTCAGGGGGGCTCGAGATAATGGGCCATTATCTGCAATAGTAACGGCCTTGTTAGTGTAGCTGATAGAGGCTGTTACTTTCCAACCCTGTTTGCAATAATTCTCCACCAGGAAGGACCCAATAATGTCTGCTGAGCACATACAGCATGGAAGCAATTACAGGAAAAAAAGTGTTACTTACCAGCTCATAGTTTGTTGCTGGGACACATGATGAAGACACCTAAAAACAGAAGAGAACTGGTTAGTTATAGTGCTGATTCTTTGCAGTTGAGTTCACAGAATGACATTAAAACAACAGTGTAACACACCTAAAACAGCTGCATTTAGGTTCTGCTTTACAGCTGCATATGTAAAAGATGCACGTTTAACATACCAGTGTTTTATTTCACAGCCACAAACGCAACAAGCAACAACAAGGAAAGACCACAATTCATCAGACTTAAAGCTGCACTGACAAAAGAAATCACTCAGTCCTCTTTATATAATCCATGCAATCTTCCCACTCACTAGTATAAAGCCACTGCAGCTTTTGTTTTTCTACCTGAAATAAGCTTGACGTGAAATGATTCATCAGAAGTGACTTCATTTAAAATCTTTACTCGGTTAAAACCTCGTGTTGCCCCGCACTCTGATAAACTCTGAGAACCACTGGCTATGATGTAACCAGTGTTTTAATTAAAGGATCATTTCAATGTTTTTACTACTAACTCACAAAATACAGTTTAGCAATTCGCACAGTCCACAATATACAGTATAATGGGTTCACTATTACTATATGTAGTGCTGTCCAAATATACACTGACAATACAGAGAAAGCCCATAGTATTCCACAATACATCATGAAAAGAAATGTACAATCAAGAGTCACTAACAAAGCACCATCATACACTGGGCTAGCACTGAAAAATTAGCCAAGTAGTGAGCGAAAGTGTTTTGCCATCTAACTGATGAGCTCACAATATAGTCCTCTGTAGGAGTCCCTGGGCAGTGAATATGGAGGGGTGAATGAATGAGTGATTCGAGACATAAATAAATATGTCAACGTTGTGTTTACAACAGTTTGTTATGCTGCCCCCAAGTGACTGAAAATCTGTCATGGCAGCTTTATAATGTTCTTAGTGAACAGAAAAGACACATATGAGGCTCTGGCACTGGTTAATCATAACCACTACAACACTGACAACAGAACTCAACAATGCTATTAAGTTAGATCGATGGTATGATGACGGAGAATTAGCACTGCAATAAACAGACTGACAAGCTGAATGTTCATCTCTCAGTCGAGAACTCAGATCTTTTTTAGTCGGCTGAAGAACCAGCTGTGTTCGCTCAGTCAGAGGTGGGATCGCTCCAACAGAACTCATGATTTGTCAAGTGCCTGCGCTAATCCGATAACCAACAGTTTCCATAATCATTTCATGAGGTTGCAGCAAGAACATGAGGACCGAGGCTGATAAACAGGAAGAGTATAATGATAATGGCCGTCAACAGAAGACTGAAATGAAGTGCTCCCAGAGAAAAGATGACCACTTGATGGGGGATGAATGCAAACAGGATGTCACCACTGATGTTTCCTTCCTGTCCGTGTCTGTATTCTGTCTCTCTGTGCCTGTGTCACCATCAATTTTCTGAAGGCAAACACAGGAAAACACCCTACAAACTTAATTTTCACCAGTTTGCCCCATAATGCTGCAATCTCATTTGCAGATTAACAAACAGACAGGCCTGGTTCCAGTCTGCATTTAACTCCTTCATGTCCCTCATCCTTGTGTTATTTTATTACTACAACAGGACTGTGTCTCTTTTAGTTTTGAGAGATTAGACCCCAGGGGTTATCACAGCTGTTGACCTCTGAAAGCACCTTTCATCTTTGCGGCCGGCCTGCCACTCACCTTATCCACAACTAATTGTGTCATTGCAAGAACACAAGCCTGCTGCTCTGTTGAAGTCTGCTCTGTGTTACTGTTGAAGGCAGCACATTCCACATCTGCCCACAAAGACCGAGTAAAAGTCTTAACCAGAGAGTTAATGGACTGAAATCAGAGTGTGAGCAACCAGTTGTCGCATGCATCAACTGAACTGTATCAAAAGACACACACACACACACACAGAAACATATCACCTTCTTGCTGATGGAGCTGTTTCTGTTGAGCTTCTTTCTAAAAGGGTCCTATAGAACAGAATTTGTGCTGTACCATCTTGCTAACCATCCACCACTAGTGGATGCTAACCAAACTAAATGTGCCACTGGATGACTGCCACTGCAGTGTGAGAACGGCTGATTAGATTCACAATGTAGAGGATGTGAGTCATTAAAGTCACTTAGTCTCTTTTTATAGCTGTTACCTCACCTAAAATTCAGGAATGTTGACTCTAAACAGGAAATGACCGTTAGAAGATTAGATGTTTTAGGCCCTATAGCAGCAGAAGCAGCTGATGGACTGATATGAAAAGTCAGGGCCTAAAGATGCCAAAGACATTCTTGATGCTGGAGCTAATGCAAACCTCACATGCTCATGAGACGCTAAATACAAATCCCACAAGGGTGGAGATAGCTGGGTGATGCAGTTTGGAAATATCTCACACACATTAGTGGTAAAACTGAGGTCAAAGGAAGAATCTTTTTACATGAAGAATCTTTTTAATGTCCCTCGGTGACTGTTGTCCATCACAGTTACCCTACGTATCAGCGGCCGACTTGAATGATGCCATCCTGGAGGAATGCGCCTCTGTTTTCCAGAATTTACGTCTGGCATGGTGGTGGTGAGTGTCAGGAGTTGACAGGATACAGTATCTCTATCTGGCTCAGATCTCCCCCTTTACAAGTTATTCTAACCGTCCCAATCACCCACTCCACCATCAACGTCACTCACGGACAACGACGTGCCATGTTTTTCTCACAGGTCCAGCTCCTTCGGGTGACAGTCTCCCTGCCCAGACACATCAGGCCTGCTGACACTGCCTCTGAGCTTTTTAGGGCCAGACCACCCGTTATCAGGATTCACTGAGCATGTTTCCATACACACATATCCAGTATGCAGAAGTTTGCAAATATTCTGATTTATGGCAAAGTGAAAAATTAAAGATAAACAGAGAAAAACATTGCAGATTGACATGTTTTCCTTTCTGCCTCTAAAGCATCCTCATGCCTCATGGTCCACCCATGCAGGTGTTTTCACTTATCCTGCCCGATCAGATCTCATCTTTAGAATCTGTGGGCATGCACAGTCAGAGATTGATTGACACCTTCCTCACCCTGCTATTAGGTTTAGTGTTGTGGGGGCGGGACAGCTGAATCATTCTTGTTAGTACCTGTGGTTTGATGACATCATGTTATTCTGATCACAGCTCAGCTCAGCCTCAGCCTTCATATGAGACATAATAGTTTAATTGCTGCTGAAACATTTCCAGCTGACAGGTGAACTACTAGTCACTACTAGATATAAATGATGAAGCTAGTCCTGAAGCCTTGCCTCAGAGCAGTCTCGTGAAGGTTTACAAAGGCACAGTTAGAGGCTGGGAAAACAGAGCAGCACAAAAGCTTTAAGAATTATTGGACCTTTTGAATTTCTAAAGGAGCTGCTCAAGGGCAAAGATTACAAAGGCCTGCTCAACCCACAGTCAAAGTTTTTGACTAAGGGTGACCAAGCATTTGCTGTCAGAGCCCCCAAACTCTAGGACTGTCTCCAACTGAAATACAGTGTTCAGACTCATCAATTTTTAAAACACCTCTTCTTAAAACACATCATGTCTCTGCCTTAAATAGTGTTGATATATGTTTTATTTGTCTAATCCCAGGAGGTTGTTCTCCCACCTCTGTTCAATTGTTGTCAGACCCTAATGATGTTTTTTATTATGCCCTTATGATAAAGTTATTAGAATGGCTATGTGTGATTTTTTGCAACTGTGCAGCACAAAGCTGCAAAGGTAGACAGTCAGTCAACTTCACGTGCAAGATGTAAATACTGTTGGAGGGGTGTGTACGCATGAAGCCCATGCTGCCACATTCATCTTAATAAGAACACAGTGCTGGTGCAGCAGGACGGCCAAGACAGCTTGATAAAACATTTCTCCTTGATCTAATTTTGCCACAGCTCATTACAGAATTAATGCATACCAATTAAAAACATGCAACCAAACACAGGTAGAATATGTTACACACTGATTTACATTGCTGTTACTCTTGTGCATACTATGAGTGAAGAATTACACTTCCTACAGTGATCAGTAACTACTTTACCGTGTCTTGGTGTTTGCTTCACACTGCACTTCTGGGATCATCATTCATCTTCTAGTTGTGCCTTGTACCCCAAAGGTGTCTTGCTACAGTGCTGTTTTCACTGGTTTCACAGTGAATACTACTTTGACCATCAGAATAGACTGTTATTAGGTCTGATACATTGTTTGGAATGGAAGGAAATTTAATGCATCATTTTTGGGGACACTGTGCCAGAGAATGAGAGGGCAAAATAAAAGAGATGCTTCTTGAATGAGTCTTCAAACATTAAAAAGACTTTGGCATCTGACATTTAGCTCAATCTCATGTTTAATGAAAGTCATACTTTTCATTTGTGCTGAACAGAGTTAATTGATGTTAGAGACATCAACATCAGTGGCAAGATAGCTGATGTCGCCAGTGCAATAAAAACCTCTGATGTAAAGGTCAGGTTGAGGGAGTAGGTAGTCTGCCCACATCAGAGTAGCTCACATTCTGCCTCATGTTAAGTGGCTGCTGATGCTGGAGTGGAACTTTGCACCATATGCAGTCTGCTAAAGCAGTCACAGCCAGGATCTCCAAGAAACCGCAGGGAATATTTATCCAAAGGCAGACTGCAGGTGAGCACTTAGCAGTGGGCTAACCACAGGTCAAGCAGAGGAAAACCGCTGTGTGAAAAATCCTCTGGACAAAAATGAGGGTGATCTGGAAAGTCTGCATGGGGATAGGTAAGACGGTTCTGACAGACTTTTAAACAGAAATGTGTTGGTTAATCGTTTTTGGCCATTGTGTTGTTATATATCTTTACAACTACTGCATTGATAGCCATGAAATTTGAGGCTGACGCTGTTGGTTCCCAGAGGATTTTTCCTCTAGAGACACAATAAGACTGATATCTGTGGTTTTCAGTCAAATGTCTCCAAAAGTAAGTCTATGCCAAAGCTCTCATATGTTATATTTAAAGTGTTGATCCATAAGAAGATATTTTTGTGGTTTGAAGCAAAAAAAAGTAATAATATGGAAATCTACCTTTATACAATATGTGAACTTTGATGGTCATGGAGGAATATTCCCAAGCAACTACAAGATAAGATCAGAACAAACCTCTGGCTCCTTAACATAAACATTCCTTTTATATCTGCATCAAGGATTGAAACAACCTATATGATGAATGGATACAAAGGACACAATATGACCAGCGAATCACATTTGAATTTCGATGAAAACCTACACAAAGCCTTTGTCCATGCTTTGCCGTGCGTAGGGAGGAGGCCTGGCCAGAGTGTGTGTTGATGCTATCGGGAGTATTCAAATGAGTGTAATATAATAAAGGATAATTGTGTTGTTGCATTCCGTACATGCCTGTGTTAACAGCATTAAACAAGGGCCCATTTCCTACAGACAAAAGTCCATGTCAGACGTCTCTGGCTTGTAGGACAGCTTTCACATGCGGTCTGCTTCCTGCTACTGACACACTCCAGACAGAGTCACGTTATATAACCAGTGTCAGGGTTTGAATATGTTAATAATCCTCACTAATGACGTGACCGGTGCAGGGCATTAAATAAATGATGAATTGAGCCATTATTTGAGTAAACAAAGCTACAGTAAAAACTCTGCTATGCTCATGTCTATAAATCTCAAAGCTAATGTAGGAAAACAGACAGCAGAGCGATAAATCATGGTAGAAAAAAGCACATTCCTGTTTGACTCCAAGCACTGAAAGGTTTGTAATGCAGGGATGCTTGTGGAAAGGAGCATGGGGCCTTGTATTGTTGGTAAGAAATGAAAAAAAACCCAAAACTTTCCCCAGCCCTCTGCACTGGCATATTAACAGACAGCTTCCCTGAATGCTTTCATGTTTATCCAGATCTTTGCATCAGGCACATCCCAGCAGAACTATTCAGTGTGCAAATTCAATTTGTGAGGCATAACCAGTAACAGAAGGCTTTCTGCGGCTGTGATGGTGGAGTGTGCCAGAGTGCCGGTCCGTATGGACTTATTGGGATATTATCAAAGCAGAAAGGAATGATGGGAGAGCTTTAGTCTAAGTGCCAATGCCATATCGCATCTGCTTCTCCATGATTTACTGTGAATTTCATGTATGTACTGAATGTATATTGAATGATTATTAACTGCTCTACACTCATTTAGTTTTCTCTACCTTGTTTCCTGATGCTTCTCTAAATCCAAGTCTTTTCTTCTGTCTGTCTACAGCTTCTGTTTTTCTCCAGGGAAAGTTGTGGAAAATGGTAGATTTATTGAGCTGATTGGACAGCAGGACATGTACCCGTCTGAGCGTCTCTGTGCTCTGATTGATGTCTCATAGCAAAAGAAAAACTTCAGGAATGGAACACATGTGCTTTGTGTTTTGATTCTGTCTTGTTTTCACCTTGTCTCACCATTGTGAAGCGTTACTGCATATAATTCTGTTGCTGAAATGGTGATTAAGTTGATTATGGTTCATTAATAATCAATAAATCTTAAATTCATTGACTACACAGAACATTCAGTGTTTTGAGCTAATGAATGTGCTTCTGTTCATTCTGCTTCTCTCTGTTTTATGTTAGAAATATTACCATGGCAACAATAAAGTAATAAAGTTCCCATAATTTACACTGTCCCTGTGTGATGGTCCATAAAAGATTTATTTGTGGTTTTAAGAACCCAAAACCACCTCAAAGTAGTTTTACATCTCTTCTCTCAGGCCTCTCTCTGTGGTCTAGAAACAACAGGTCAATGAGCCAATCACAAGAGAGGAGGCTCTGAGCCTGTCTTCTGATTGGTCATCTGTTTTCTAAGTGATCAGATAAACAATTAAACCCAGTTTTAGGGGAAAAAAGATCAGGTGGGCGGGGCTTTGGACAAGGTGACCGCGTTGTTGTGACATCACAAAGTTACATGAAGTCCTGACAGCTGGTTTTCTGAAAACAGGTCGTCTATTTCTCTGTGGACTGAGGCTTTGATACTTTCAAAATATTAATAAAGAATCTAGATCTGATTTATAATTGAAAAGATTGACATTGGCCTCTACCTTTGTACAAAATTGGAACTTGTGAATGTGTGTTGGACATTATATATTCTATATTATATATACTGTACATGTATAAAGTGCAGTAAAGTGAAGCATCATGGAACAAGTCTGCATGTGTTTCCAAGTGATAAAGATTAAGATCGCTGCAAGAGCAAATAACCAAACAGAGAGAAATCTGTGACAGATCAAATAAGGATAAGGATAAACACCATAAGAATGAATGTATAATGTCTGCCTATATATAAACAACTTGGACTCCCGAGGGATCCAGCAGACGCCGTATGTCCCTGCCATGTTTCTTCTCCACGGCTGGGACTCAAAGCGGCCTTCAGCCGAGTGGAGGGCCTGTTCATTCTCACCCACGTCTTTGTTGGACGGGACTGACGGCGTGGAGAGGGGAGAAGCTACGGCTTGTTTCTTTTGTTCCAAAGTTACAGCGGGGGTCACGTTCCCTTCCCAGGCTCTTTCAGCCAAGAGCCGGTATTTACCAGCACGCTGATTTACACATTTATCATGGCTCTTGCTGTCTGGCACTGAGCCAAGTGGTGGAGAATGAGGAGGGAGGGAGTGGGCAAGAGAGGAAGGCAGCCATGAAGAACCAGTGTTGGAGGGGGGGGTGGGGGAGGTGGGGGTGTCCTCTGGCATCTATAGTGATAGTCCCCCTGCTTCCAGGCAGACAGGACTGTTACCTTCAGTTCTATTTTTTAATGGGAAGCAATTCAATGTATTTTTTTTTCTTTCCCTGCCAATCCACATCTCAGACATTCAGTCCTGAAGCAACACTTTGACACTTTGGGAAAAAGTGCTTGTTTTACCCAGAGTCAGATGTAAAGATCAATACCAATTTCATCTCTGTACACACACAGTACAGTACAGTAGAGGGAAAACATGGTGTTTGTCTTGCTTCGCTTAGAGGAACTTCAGCCTGTCAGAAGTGAAAACTTGGCTCTCGGCTTCTTCTCGTTTTGTATCTTGGTGACAATGTTCACATGAAAACATTTTTCCACATGATGTCATTGGACAGCTGCTCTCTCACAGGAACCAGTGTAAAGACGTGCACACAGATCAACTAAACTAGTCACACAGGAGGGACTTATACATGGA
This sequence comes from Caranx ignobilis, assembly GCA_021432705.1. Classification (NCBI taxonomy): domain Eukaryota; kingdom Metazoa; phylum Chordata; class Actinopteri; order Carangiformes; family Carangidae; genus Caranx; species Caranx ignobilis. The sequence goes on from MU269983.1 coordinate 20,587,923, forward strand.
CGGAAAAGGGTTGTAGGCATGACTGTGAGCCAAAAGAGGTGGAGTAGATCGGGGAAACAGTTAAAGATCCCCTCTAGACACATTCTGAGACATGTAGTATAGAATATACTTAAACACACTATACTTGATCATTAAAAAAGTAAAATTACATCTAACTCTGGCAGCTGCCAACCTGGACTCTGAATTCACAGATCCCCTGAACGCCTGACAAGCCCACTCTCAGTGGACACTAATATTTACAGATGTTCCCTGTCTGTTGCACATGGAAGCACTGAGTAGCCAGCTAACTATAGGGATTATGAGACAACAGCAATGCACTTTATTTGTCTGTGTCTGTGTCATTGCAATCAAGGGACTTTAAGTATTTGCATAGATTGCTTATCTCTATCCTCTAACAAGTAACATGTTGTATGAACTGTAATTACTTTTCAAAATCTCAATCAAAAGCATTTAACAGCTGGGTAAAAGATGTCCTCCTTTCCTGGGAAGTCCGAGTTTCCACATCCCACTTGTGCAAGTTGCTTATTGCACCATAACTGACTCCAAAAAACACAAATTCTTTTATTGTGTGAAAACACAAAATCCTGCTCGCACGTGTACAATTCAGATTTGAAAACAGCTTCCTAATGTCAAACTCTGCATGTACACCATTCTGCACAGTGAACCTCAACACATTTTTGAGAGAGGGGACTTCAAATGTTCTTCTTTCCTGAAACTACTGGTCCGACTGACAGATTAGGAGCTAGTCCCAAAGAATGATTGGAGGTCTTGATGTATGTCTTTCACTCTAGCCTTGAATACACATGGAAATAACCACATAATATCATATTGTAGTTATTACAGTTATTGTGGTGACCGCGCACTAATGTTTACTATGGTGCAGTGCAGGAATTACCACAGTCTTGACCATAATCGTACATCACTGTTATTTTGAGGCGCGCTGGTCTATTGACAGATAAAACAAAATAGGATAAAGTTGTTCACCTCAATGTCTGCAGCTTTCAGTGATATTACATGGTCATCCTCAGCAGATACAGCTCAGTGGTCTTGGGATCATAGTAAAGATGCTCATGTACAACTGAAGTGGAAGTCAATCAACTAAATGTGAGGCTGTTTCCAAAATCAAGTCTCTGATTGGAGACAGTCTGTGATGTATTTACCACATCTGTTTAGATGTATATTCTGCGTCAGCACATGTTTTAATAACTTTAATACCTTTGCGTGAGGAGTGAGAATGTCTCAGGAAAATAAAACAAGTCGAGACGAACCTCTGACATGAGTCGATCATGCAGGCGTTAAGCACACAACAACAAGATCAGCTGTTAAGATGATAACTTAGAAGTGAGATGAGCAGGTCTGGATTTCTCTTTTAATCCCATCACGTGTCGTTCCTCTCTTTTTCAACGCAGCTGTTTTGCCTTATGTGTTTATCAATAGTTGAAGATGAGAAATGGTGATTAGAGAAAGGTAAAATTATATTTTAACATGTCCCTTTGATCCATATTGTTTTGTACACAGTCCTTCAATATGCATCTGAATATTGATCAGTCACAGTTCTGAATAAACCCAGTGCTACAAATCACTCATTAATCACTGCTGTGCTGTGTTTCCAGAACAAATACTACTATAATGAATATTAATAATATGTCAACAAAGGCAAAAGAAAAACTGCCAATAGCAGGTCATGAACACTTTTGAAAACCTGGCATGGACATTAAGTTTACGCAGATGAAAAAAAAATCAATAACACAGTTTATAGAAATAATGAATGTGCTCTTCTCAAACTGCCAGCCATTAACCACAGAGAGGTTAGGAACATGAAGCAGATGAAGAACATTTTAAAGTGAGACAAAATGAGAGAAACTGAAATGTTAAAGCTGTATATGTGCAGTTCAGGGCCGGACAAATTTGTCCCCATCTTTTAGCACACCAGCCTCTGGGTCTGAGCTGCTTGGAAAGGGCCACGAACCTGGCACCGATGTTTCCTGTGTTACTGTTCGAGACCAAGCCCCCTTCCCCATCAATCAGCCATGAAAAGCAAACAACAATATGAAGGCCTCCTGGCACGACCGAGGAAACAGGTCTGCTTTCTATAAACATTCCTCCAAGACATGAAGGCTTGATAAGAAAGGGAAAAAAAGGAAAACAACCTCTCCACCCTACCAGTCAACGGCTGGCACACACACGTGCACACACACAGGGCACATACTTCACATAGTGTTCACATGGGTGCTTGGTCATATGGAAACAAACTACAGTTTCAGTGAATTTACGATATTTCTATATTTCACATCACTTTGCCCTGAAACTCTGATCTAAAGGTGGTGACGCTGTCATACCGCAGATGCTCTTCAGTTGGTATATTTTCAGGAGGATATTTTTATGAGCAGTAGCTCGTCTTTTGTTTTTCCCACACAAATTCCAGCACAAATTACACCCCCACCCTCATCTGTGTCCTGATCTTCTTGGAAGCAACAAATACCACAGCAGAAAATATTTCGTTTTTACCGGGCAGATCTACTGTAACTGATAGCTATAAATAAAAAATAAATACCTGGTACGAGAGCTCAGCTACACTTAAACTGTTTTTAAATCCAATGACAGAAAAATGTGCAATGTCAAGTCTACAAATCGAAATCATGTGAGCCTTTACACAGGGTATGAAAAATGCACAGGACTTGACTTTGGGCTTCCGACAGCTAAGGGTTAAAACTATCAATACTAGTACAGTATCCTGGGTGATGTGTCTCTCTGCTTTACCTGAATATAGACAAAAATATTTATATATCAAGAAGTGGAATCATACCAGTATATTAGCATATCAAAAATGAAGACACAGACAAACACAGCCAGTCTCGTACAGACTGGACAGCTGCCACACAAAAACAACCGTCAGCCTCATGTTTACCATCTCTGTTATTGGATAGCAGACTGATTAAAAAGTCATTGTATTTGATCATCTCTCCAAAAGCATTGATATATCCATCTGATCTAAATACAATAAGGCTGTGCTTACGAAGTCCAGTATCTTTGTATCATGGCATCAAAAGCTGATTATACATATAGGTCTGCAAGTCTGTAACTTCTACCTCTCCCACAACCATGCGTCCTCTGCTACAGCCATTACAATAAGTGGTAAAGAGTGTGTCCAGCCATTGACTGGGGGCAGCTATCTGTATCTTTATGTTGCTACACAAAATGAGGAGCAATGCCATTTGGTGCTCAAAAACGTAAAGCTAACAGTCAACCTAAGCTGTCATGTTAAAGACAGGGACTTTTTTCCTCCTTTCTTGCTACATTCCTTGACTTTGAAACTGCAAAAGCTTTTTTAAGAAAGACCCATTATACCAGGCCTCAAGCTTGATTGCATTGAGTCATTTAAGAGATTAGCCTTCATTAAATGTTTCACTATAATATCCCCCTTTTAGGGGTATTATAAGAAGTTCCTCTATTTAAGGGGTATTAGACTGTGAGGGTCTACAGAGAGCTTTCGTCTGGGCGTGCTGGCACCAGTTATGACTGAAGGCCAGAGAGGGGAGAAATAAGGATTGTGGGTAAGTAAATTCATTTAGAATTGAGACTTTCTTGAGCAGAGACCAACAAATCAAAGTGACCTCAAGTGTCTGGAAAACAAAACCTGATTTGATGCACAATTGTGGTCAAAATGAAACATCAGCTTGAGTTGTAGCATCAAAGTAAAACCAAACAATAAAAGTGAAAACACTATGTCGGTCCTGAGTGGATGAACGGACGTGATGTGCTCCAGGTTGGTGGGCTTTTTCATGCATGACCATACTGAGTTATTGCAGCCTCTAGTAAATAAAAGGTTTCTCTGTTCATTTTTAACTGCAGCACTGGTCTCCGGATATGCTCCTTCATTCACTCTTTTAAACGCCTTCCTCTGGGCCTATGACAGCAGTTTCTCATACACGCCAGACGACCTGCTAACTAACTGCCATAAGTGAAACATTATATGATGCCCTTGAAGAATGTGAAGCTTTTATTGTACCCCCCATTGGATGCTATTAATTATACTAAAAGCCCAACTGTACAGCATGATGCCTCAGTACAGCTATAGATTATTTATGTAGCTAATGTATTGCAGGTAGACAGTATCTGCCAACACTGAGTCCAGAGGACAAAGGGATTAAATAAATTGCTGTGCCCAAAGTTCTGCAGAGCGTTTTGTGAATGTATTACAACAGAGAGGATGAATTGTGCCATGTATTGATTTAGGCTACACTGTATATGCAAACTTTGTACTGTACTTCAGAATAACATTGAGGAAGTGATATATAGCTTCTACCACCATGCATCCTCATACCTTTAAATCAAGAACCAATGCCATGCTGTCTCACTCATCCATCCATCCATGCATCCATCCATCCATCCATCTATCCATCTATCTATCTATCTATCTATCTATCTATCTATCTATCTATCTATCTATCTATCTATCTATCTATCTATCTATCTGTCTATCTGTCTCTCTGTCTGTCTGTCTGTCTGTCTCTCTCTCTCTCTCTCTCTCTCTCAGGTCTAGGTTCTATATCAATACTGTCAAAGTATCAAAGCCTTAAAACCAGCCGTGAGGACTTCCTGTAACTTTGTGATGTCATGGTTCTCAGACATGCACCAAGCTTAACCCACCTGGACCTGGAGGTTGGGTTTCTCATGTTTACTTGAAATCTGCTGTATTTTTATTAGATCATTTGAAATACAGTCAGCCAATCAGAAGAAAGGCTCAGAGCCTCTGTGAGAGAAGTTGAAGAGAGGGAATGTAAAACTACAGTGAGGTGGTATTTGGTTCTTAAAACCACAAATATGTCTTCTTATGGACCAACACTTCACATAAAAGTATAAAATATGGGACCTTTGAATATCATTTGGGAAAAGTGTGAGTTTAAGTAACACTCTCTTTTACAGAGCAGAGTTAATCAAGAGGTTAAGCTGTGGCTGCAAGGACACACACACACACGCACACACACACACAAGGAAGGATTACATCAGCAGATGAGCATGACAATTCATGCTGGTGGTTTTTATGGTCCATGGACCACTGCCTTATCCCTAATCCCAGAAACACACAAATACACACACATAGAGTCACACAACAGACACCTTCCCAAACTTCCCAGTCCTTTCCTCTTGCCTGTCCTGGTTGCATGTGTGGTTGATTGTGTCTGTGGTAAGGCATCTATCATGACCCAACTACAGGAGGGACAGGGGGTTGAGTGGAGGACTGCCTCCCCGGCAGACAGTAATGATGAAAAATGTCTCCTCTGAAATCCAGTCCGGCACAAGCAGTGGATGTACGCCATTCCCACACAACCAGGAGTCATGGGTAATGCTGCTGCCTGGACAGGACAGTGCCGTGTTACATTTACGTTGGCCAAGGAATGTTTCCTAGGAATTCAGGGATACGGTGGAGGACTGCGTATGGAAAGGGGGAATATGTCACACGCCAACCAAGAACAAGCTCTGGGTCACACTTTATACAACTAATGACAAATCTGATGTCAGTATTCACATCAACAGCTTAGAATTCAAATAGCACAGTTGGTGTGTTCATAGCATTATGCATGATGTAATCCTGTAAAACACTTCTTTTCACTTAATCAATTAATCGCACATATTTGATAAGTGTGGTTTATGGACCATACGGTGGGTCATGTATTATTGCTAATCTTTTGGCTCAGTGCACTCCACATGATGGGAACTTGGAGGTGACAGAGTACAAACAAAATGCACAGCAGGTGTGGGGGTCACCCTTTCCTAACAGTTTAATATGGTTGTGTAATTTCTGGTTGTGAATTCCAGCCGTAACCAATGGGACCTGCTTCTGCCTGCACTGAATTACAGTATATTAGCACATTGATTAGAGGCATGTCTGAGCAGACACACACAGTTTAACCCTTAATCCCCTGTGGATAATATGGCACTGGAAGAACTACTTTCTCAAAAACATGAATACAGAAAATCTATTCAGAGTCCAGACGGTCACACAGACAGGGCTGATGGATGAAAACACAGCTGTGAGCACACACTGCTACTTTACAAATCTGTTTAAGAATATGCTCTGTCTTCACACTATGCCCTCATTCTTGTTCTACCCAATTTGAAGCAAATTGGAGGCAATTCTAACTCGCTTGACTAGGTGCCAAAAAATCTCATAGTGCTCTCAAGCTTTCTCATGCCTAAGGCCATGTTTTCTGGGCAACAACTTTTGCAAGGTCCCGTTGAGAAACACTGCGGCTGCAGTTCATGGCTGCACACACACTGACACTGAGATCAGTGGAACACACACGCACACACACTCTGACAAGTAGAAGGTAAAATGCTTTGATTGATTTTGATGGTGTGACCATCTGGGTCAAAGAAGAGAGAGAGAAGAGAAGAGAAGAGAAGAGAAGAGAAGAGAAGAGAAGAGAAGAGAAGAGAAGAGAAAACAAGAGGAGACATACGCCACCACTGTCATTCCAGCTATGACCATGGGCCATCAACCACAGGACATGGTACGCCAAGGAGACCACACACAGACACAAGCAACGCTTTATATTACACAAACACACACAAAGTCTACACTAATACAACAAACACAAACTCTAATTTCTCTCCCTGACATGCTCATTTAAAGTACACACATTCCTGTCATCCACAGCAGTTACAGTGAACACACAACAGAAGCAGCGCAATGCTTGCAAACATAAATACTAATACATTGTCTGTCTCCAAATGCACATGAAAACTGATCATCTACCGTGTGTATGTGTGTGTGTATGTATATATACATACATATGGATATATGCATAAAACAGGAAATGAAACGCTCACATTCAGTAAAACCAACCACATATAAACCACACCAGTGCAGCACCTATGCCAGGTCACATACATGCCTGAAAACACACTCACGCACATCTGAGAGCACTTAAATCTTTCTGCTTCTCCCTGCCACTCAAGCAAATCCACAATGCGGAGGGTTTGCTGTGAAACAGAACACAGAACAGCCAAGTGTCGGGACAGCCAGCAGCTCAAATACCAGGCAGCAGCTCTTTACCCCCCTCTCTCTCCATAACTACACTCCTTACCTGAAAGACTGCGGTGGCCATCCTGTGTCGGCGAGTGTGTGGTGTGTTGTGTTATGTTGCGTGTGCCGTTCTCTCTTTCACTCTTTGGGTTTCTGTCTCTGTCCAGCTGTGTTTTAGTGTTGCATCGTCCTTTCCCTTTCTCTTCTCCCCTCTGTGAAGCAGAGAGGTTTCCTCTGCGCTCCGACCAGATGGCTATAGCTAAATCCACTCACTCGCTCTGTTACCTTGGTGCAGCGCGGAGCTGGAGGAGTGTACAAATGTGTGTGTGTGCAAATGTGTGTGTCAGATAAGGCAAGAGAGAGAGGGAGAGAGAGAGAGAGTTGGTGTGTGTGTGTGTGTGTGTGTGTATGTGTGTGTGTTTCAGGCTCCGAGCTAATAGGTCTGGCTAGTCTCTCCCTCTCTCACTCCTGCTCCAAGAAAACAAGCATAAAAATGTCTAAAGAGTCATCCCACAACTGGAAACAGCGCAGTGCAGCATTCAGCGCTGAATAAGCAGGCAAAGTCTGGCCACAGGCTATAGCTATTTCCCTCTCGTTCGCTGCCTGGGTTTTTCTCCTCCCTCTTGTTCAGTCCATTTTCACCCTCCTCCCAAACGGGGAGACACATGAGTAATGAGAAAAGAGAAAAAATATCGAAGTGAATTTCCCAGGGAGATCAGGGGGAACGGGACATGAGCTCAGGAAACAAAAGCACAGCTCTTTTCTTTCACTGTCTCACTGTCTTTTTCTCATTCATTCATTCTCTCTCACACACACACACACACACACACACACACACACACACACACACACACACACTCCTTCTCCTCACAAGCTAATTCTTCATTCTCCCCTTGTTATCAGCTTCTCAAGTTACAGGTTAAATGTGACCCCCCCCACACCCCCACCTCCACCTCCGCCTTCTGTCTCATTCCCTCTCTCTGACTTTCTCTCTCTAACACACACACACACACACATTCTCTACAGCTGCAGGGAGAGAGAAAGTACCATGAATGAGTCCATTGACTTCATGGCAATTCCAAAGTCAGTGTCAACAGCAGTGAAGAGATACATACATATCACTCACTGTTATATCTCCCAACTCACCACTACATCATATTACAGTGATAACAAGAACCGTCTCAATACACTGATGTGAACACATATGAATGATTAAAACATGCAACACATCTTAGAGCACATTTACTCAACATTTTGTGTCTTTTATTAATGAACTAATTCAAACTTTTAAAACTTTTGTGTAAACTTTTCAAAAAACACCTTATGACATTGTAGAACTTCCCTCATTCCACCCCTGCATGATATGACAAATTGCTTTGTCATATCATGAGTTCAGTGACTTCCCAAATGCTGTTGGAATTGTTCTTCACACCTTCGCAGCAAAGGGTTTTGGGTAACCATAGGTCACAGAGGCTAAGCAGAGGAGCTGACGACACCTCTCAAATCTCAACAAGCAAGTTGGCTATTCAGCTCCTGTCAGGAGGTTCTTGACATGAAAACAGAATGTACAACACACAAGGGTATAGGAAACCTACAGTAAACAACAATGTATATACAATGAGTATAACTCTAGCTGTACCACTGTTGCATGACAACTTAAAGTCAACAATGTGGTCATTTAGCTGAAATGTTCTTCAGCCAAAGGACGCCTGCTCTGAGTGTTTTTATCCTGCAGAAAGGCAACTGACATGCTCCACGCTGGTGTTCAGCTGCGATTGCTGCTGTAAGCAAAGAAGCAGGAAGAACCCTTCCAGCTGACATCACTGATTTAAATAGTCCTGCCATAGAGGCAACAGTGGAGTCCTTTCAGGCATCCCCTGCTTCACCAGAGACACAGCACGCCTCTGAAATGCTGTGATGAAACCAGTGCTTGTTCCATGAAGCTTGAAGCTGCTGCTGCTGCTGGAGGCGACAGTGATGAGAGCACTGAGACTGAAGTAACAGTAAAATTACAGGCCGTGAAACCCAAACAATTTACTGAAACCCCAGCAGAGTGGAGGAGAACTGCAGCACCAGTGGATTCATCACTACAAACATCACCATTCACATTACAGATAGTAGTGACATGGATTATTAATATCAGTTAATACATTCAGGTAACCCTGAACAGCAGCAGCTCTCACAGCATTTTATGTCATCTCCATGACCTCATCAGCCGTTATCCAGTAGCAGACAAAGGGATATTACTGAGGAATGTTTGGTACAAATTTGTAGCGCATTAACTATTATGCTTCAACACGGAAACAACGGCCACTGACTTTGATGTAGCCTCTAAAGTAATGACATGGAAGGTAGTTATAAAAGCAGCACCTTCAGCTTCAAGACCTGTTCACCAGATGTCAGCTCAGTAAGTGTTACTTAATTCTCTATTAATGACAAGGGCAAAGGAAGGAAGGGAGGACTGCCAGAGATGCAACATGTGGTTTTACGGTAACAAAACAACACACTTGTTTATGTGCGATGAACACGTTTAATGGAGGGACCAGCCTTAAGCGTGGGAGGTAGGAATTCCCCCTTGATCCCTGGTGTCTGTGTTTGTCCATGTGGGTATAAGACACTGTGCTTGAGCTTTGTGCTGCTGTGCCACTTGCTGCAATATAATTATGCATGACAACAGTTACATCTCTGTGTGTCAAAGAGTGGAAACTAGCATGAGAAAGTTATCTGTCCACATTTAAGACTAATATGTTTCTCTTAGTCTCATCTGTTCCCGTGTCCTGGTTGTAATTATCATCAGGGCCGCGTGACTGCTGTCTGTAATCTAACTAACACTGTCAGAGATCACTGTCAGACAGCTAAGACAGAGGTTTTTTTGTAGTTAGCCCACGGATTACTAGTGTTAGCTTGAGAAAGACCTAAAATCTATCAAGTTAAATCACTAAATTGTTCACAGGTCTCAGGACAAATGCAAACATGTGTTGTCACTGATCTGTAATTTGATTTTTCAAGCCGGAAAATCACGGCGGTGATTGAAGGACGAACTGAGAAATCCATAGTTCTATGCTTTGAAGGAATGAGAGTGAGAGGGAAAGAGTGTGATGAAGAAAAGGAAACTAAAATAGAGGAAGCAAGAGAGAGAGAGACAGAGAGAGATGTGTCTGGGTGAGGTCCAGTTTCATGAGTCTGACTCAGGGTTTCCCAAGACACAGCAGAGGCCAGCAGATCACTGTCCCCCATCACCAACGCCCATGCAGCGTTCACGAAGACTTAACATGGACTGTTCTATGGGATGGTTGTGATTAGGAAGCAGGCGCTCAGACATAGTGGGGCGGAAATGTTGTCACATTGAATCAAAGGACAGGCTTGGGGATATATAGGTGGGGAAGTCGAAAAAGAAGTCTCCAAACTCCCTCCAGTATATGTGAAGAGGAGGTGAGAAAGGTATTCCTCCAGCAGCTGCTGCTGTGGTCAGGGCAGCGGGTAAAGCTGGTGCACGCTCAGCAACTGCTCCTCACAAAAAAATAAAAGGTTTGAAAACAAGTTTTGTGGGGCAATGAATTTAAATGTCATGTAATTCATGCAGCTTTGTCTCCTGCATATACTTGGCCCATTGTTGACATTCTTTCCAGCAACTCTTGATTACTCCATCATGTTAAAGTCTGGGCGTTACTGTTTGTTTTCTCCGCCGTATCTATGCACATGTCGCTACCATGCAGTTACTAAATACATGGCTATAAGCCAGTGCTCCTTCTGCAAGCCATTTGCTCACACACTGATGCTTGTTTTCCATTGTCATCATATTCATAGATGAGTGTTGGGATTAGTGTTTTGCAAGTTAGGAGGGTTAAAGTTTAAGTCGATCTTAAGTCGTGTCAACAATGACAGGTGAAAGATGTCACACAGTGTGACACACACTCCTGACTCTTCTAGGGTGTGTTAGTAGATTTCAGCTACTTGTTTTGGTTTTACAAACCACAACTTGTACATCCATGCTTTAATATTTCAGCTCTGTATTGGATATCTCCACCCATACTATCACCTAGAAAACACAAACCAGTGTAAGCAGGAAGGAGATGGGCGACTCAGAGTTGCACAACATTGTGCCTATGAAGAAGAGCAAGTTGCAGCAGCAGCTGTGATTTTAGCTACTTCCTCTGGTGTGTTTCCATTTTGAAGAAGCTTGCGGAGGATCTTGTGCTTCTCTTGTAGCGAGCCTGCGTAGTGAGCTGATGATATCGATGCCAGCATGCCCCCTGGCCCGGTTGTCTGGCCTGTATATGCATCAGTAGCAAAGACAACAAAATCACCAACACTTGGATTATGGTATTGATGGTATTGGTATTGGTATTAACGACCACTGGTGGTGGTCGAGGTTGATAGGAACCAATCAGGAAGCGACTGTGGGTTTCTACATGATTCTAAAAGTCTCTGTTTCAGGCACTTGAAAACTCTGTAGCAGTGTGGACACCAAGCCTGAACATGGCAGAGGAGATGCTCTTTGAAATGACAACATGTTAGTGTTGTTCACTGTTCTCACCTACCACAGATGGCCAGAAAGATGACTCCAACATTTTTGCTCTGGATGTGTAAATAGGTGAACGTTTGCTAACATGTTAGCAACAACGACTTCATGGTGTTGACATGTTAATGCTGTGTTTACAGCTTTTTCCAAGAAGCCGTTGATGTATTTTTAAAGTTGCCTATGGTGTTTTCCCAGAACTGCACTGAATGCAACAGCTCAACATACAGTGTATCTGCATGAGGTATTCATCATTCATCACTCAAGTTTCCTCATCGTCTAGACATGAAAGTAACTGAAAATGAAACCAAAAACAGAAGTGTTATTTTTGATTCAATAAGAGCTCTCAAATTAGAGGCCATATGATTTATCCCGTGCTTGTTGTTGTTGTATTCTTGTAATGGTTTGCTGTCATAAGGAGAAGGGCAGAGAGGCGAGCATGTGTTCTGTCCTGTGACTGCTAATTCAATTAGCGTCAGAGCTGTTGGCTGGCTCTGGATGTGATCATAGACAAGGCGCTGCTTACTTGAAAACACAATACACACAAATAACACGGCAAAGAGCCAAGCAAACATTTTGATTATGACCCCACCCCATCCATTTTATGTTTGCCCTCACTGTTCCCTCCGTCTGTCTCTCACAGTCATATGACTCTGACATAGCTTCTTGTATGTTTTCCTCACAGAACCCCACCCACCCCCTGCCTATACTCTTCCTCTCCTGCTCCCCCTCCTACTGTAACTCCTGTTTCTCACTCTCTGCAGTGCCACATCGAGTGGGAAGGAAGTTGTTAATGTTTCAATAACACGCTGACATCTTTGAAAGTACACTTGGGGTTATGTAATGCCTACTGTACTTACAGTAAAAGAGCAACTTGTTGCTTCCCTCTATTTATGACTAGTTTATCTCATTCTCTGGTGTGAATTATTTATGAGAAACTTAGCTCTGCCCTGTGATTATATTATGATTATATAAAGGCTGGAACAGCTCAAATAAATGGGTACAAAGAAAGTCTGCAGCAGGAGTGGAACAATACAAACATAGACTGGCTTTTTAAAGCACTCAAATGCAGTTTTACAAAGGTTTGTGAATAAAGTGAAAATGAACTTAATCTGATGTAGAGATGCATCAGCATTCAACAGGAGTTACTGTAGCATACGAGTCCAACAACCCTGACAGCATGTGTTCAGTGTGCCAGTGTCAGCAAAAAGTGAAATCCCTAATGTCTGCTCTCATCAGTGCCAAAACTCCAGCACTATAACATCTAGGTCTATATGATCATGAAAGGGCTTAGCTGGTGCTTCTAATTGCAGTCTGTATGATATATTAGCCCTGTAGCAATGTGTGGTATCTACAGGAAGTTACTGGAACAGAGGATGTGGTTAATCATGCCAAATGATCCTCACAGCTGCTGCTTTAAAAAAAAAATCTGGATGAGACTGAATGGAGAGTTTGAGGACAAAAAAGACAAAAAGACAAAAAGACAAGAACATTTCTGTCCAATTCCTCTGTTAATGAAGTCGTGGAAGCTAGAAATTATTAATTTATACGTGCAAAGTAGCAGCATTAGTGCAGAAGCGACCATTCAACATGGAAATAATCAAATATTTAGATGATCGATTTATTGTTCAACCTGAGATATTAAATCAAGCGTAAAAGTAAGAAATATAAGCATTTGTACATGGGCACATTCCTGGTTTGAGCTAAGAGCTAATGTTATGTGTGTTGATATCAACAGCAGAACAATAATAGTCAATAATAGTATGTCTAAGGGGTTATAGGTTAACCATAAATTCAAGTACCACATGCTAATTTACACTAAAGTAGGCTGTAGTGGTGACTTGTTATATGTTCTGAGAACATAAGTATTGTGCAAACTCAGATTTTGACATGATGATGTCATCTTCAGGAGAACATTCATGTGTAATGTCAACCAGTTAGTGGCAGGGATCCTTTCATAGCCCAACCTCTCCCGACATTCAGTACACACCAGTAATGAACTCACTCAATGTAAATGTAAGTTTCTATTCTTTATACCAAGGCCTTCAAAGACAGTTAAGTATGGTAGCTCTGATGACTAACTCTACCTGGCTCTGTGCATGAAACCAACAGTGGTCAACAGCTGGCTAGTGTAACCTCCCACTGTTGGAAATCCAACACCAGGTGAGGGGGAGGGCCACATGCAAAACCAATGTTCTCTCACAGGAACGCCCCTCACATGTGTGGATACAGGTGTTTGGATGTGTCAGCTACTTGCAGGTAGTAAATTATACGAGAATGATGGTCTGTCTCACTGTTTGCACTGAGAATTTTATATCTCCAGGTTGATCACACAGAAATGTTAAAAATGTTGGGAGAGGGTAGCCATGATGTGCACACTTAGCTCTAATGCTGTGGTATGTGGTGCTGAAACTTCCTGGAAGGTAATGCAGACAATTATTTCAATATTGTAATGATGTAAGAGATTGATTAGCACAACACAGATGGAAAAGACAGACGTGTCCATCAGCAAGTTGCAAACATGTTATGGTCACTGAAAGGAACTGATGGGTCACAAATAACAAATCTGAAATAACAACCAATGCAGTGGAGGCCAGCCTGCACAAAGAAATGAGATTTTTTTTCCCCTGCAAACACAGATTCTGAGAATTCAGTAGCTTGGAAAAATGAAAACAAATTTTGGAGCAGAGAATGAAACACTAGTGGAGTCAGAGTGTGTGCATGTTCCCTCACTTTGCTTTCTCAGACCCTCTTTGCTCATTTGCAGGCGAACCTGTAGTTTCCTTCTCAAAACACACTTGACAGGCAACAAAGGATCAGTGTAAACCAATTGGTTCTACTCAGCACCAGAGCTTGTTCCTGACTTTAAGTGTGACTCACATTAACCCACAACAAGGAAATTGACTTAAGTGTAACACAAAAGACTTAAAAATCATGTCAAGTCAAATGTAATGAGGGAAGACTATTACATCAAACAATGAGCTTATATTGCAGCCTATGTCATGTCAGTTATTCCAGTGCAGCGTCAGCTCCGTGGCACTGAAAACAATGTACGCAACTTTCACCAAATCTACTGATGTTGCGTTTTTTGGAATGGTAGGTGCAGAACGGCAGCTTCTACCACGGCTGCTATTACTCTGTATGACTGAAATTAGCGTGAGCAGACTATAAGCTCTTAAGTAGTCTGAGGTTTTACCTTTCCTTAATGCTTTCACAGCAGAAGGGCGGGAAAATCCCAGACATCCTGCCTCTCTCCTTTTTATAAACGGAGTTTGAGTGAATGAGTGAGTGAGAATTGAGTGAAAAAGATGCAGCAGGGTCAGGGGAAAAGAAACTGAAAGCTTGTCGAGATGCAGTAAAATTAATCTTGTCTTCACTTCCAATGTGATCTAATACGCCCTTCCTGGCTCCTTCCTGTCATCACCCACTAGTGAAATTTTACTGACAAGATTTAAAGCATTTTTCACATCTAGCTGTGAGCAAACACACCTAAGATTTGGGGGGACATGTGTTCACACACAGGTTTGACCATTTGTTTGCAGTGGCCAGGTTAAATATGAGCCACATGTTATTCTCAGACAGAGATTCATAACAGTAGTGTGTACTTGGGAAAACTGTCTCAGCTTAAATGAATCAGGGGTTTAAATTAGCAACAGAAGATGATACTGTGCGACTGACAGTCCATAGAAAAGAGCTTAATCTGGTTTCAAATGTACCCGTTGGTCTGGAGGCCTGACCGTGTGCCAGCAGCGATCATGCCTGACTCTGTCGCGGTCACTCCCTTGTTTTTCATCTCTGGCTTGTTAGCAAATTGCTTCCTGCCAACGCGATGACATTTTTGGTTGAAATGTTTATAAAAGGAAATGCTGCTGTGATTTTTGGAGATGGAGAGTTTGGCTTTTCAAGACACTGGGAGTATGTTCTGGGCTCCTATAACATCTTCTCCCACAGACTTGACCCCCGGCTTCCTGAAATTCAAATGTTATCGACTAAGCCTGTCACCTACACTGTCATTCATCAGGCTTTGTTCTTCAAAAACAGCAACATAAAAATGTGAGTGGGTTGCTGTGAAAACAGAGAGAGGAGAAAGAAACATATCCTCAGTAAGCTCCTTTCACTCACCAGTCATACAGGGGACTGCAGGCATAAAGAAATTACCACCAACCTGCATTTTGCTGAAATCCTACATTCACACAGAGGCAGCCAGTGGTGCTTTTGCTAAATATCAGAGGACATGGTTCCCCTAAATGACTGGACGGAAATATATGTCAGCAAAAACAGGATTTCAGTAATTCTATATATTTACCATGGCTTTTTTATCTTAAACTAATGCTGCTGCTTCCATACAGGTGTTCCACAGGTGAACACATTCAGGTTTACCAAACTCTGTGAACTGCACAGTCTTGTTCTAAATTGCTTGTTTCAGCCTGATCAGAGTCACATGCATGTTAAATAGATAGTTTTCTTTCAAAGAATATTGCTGTTTTGAGTCAAATGAATTTCACATGGAGAAAAATATAATGCACTGAAATGGAAATATCAACACTGATGAATCGATTCATTAAATCTTTGAATTCTATTAGCATGTTCAGTGTTTATATGGGTTTATCATTTCAGCCAATGAGGTTGATTTCCACTGGAGCCAGAGCCCACACCTCATATTTACTGTGGCCCGTCTGCCCCTGGCATTTCCTGCGAGTAAAAGAGGGAGTGGGCAAAGCTGGCAAGTAGCACCCGTTTCAATAATGGATACCAGATGAAGGGTGTCTGTGGGTATTAAAAAAATATATATAGGTGCATATGTGTGTGTGCATGTGTGTGCGTGTGTGTGTTCACATCATGAGCAAACCCTCCAATATATAAAGCCCATATGGCAGCTGTGTGTGTGTTGGAGTATTACAAAGTATTATATATATTTATATATATAAGTGTGCATGTGTGTGTGTGTGTGTGTGTGTGTGTGTGTGTGTCACATCATGAGCAAACCCTCCAATATATAAAGCCCATATGGCAGTTGTACCTTTACACACACAGAGCATGTGACTTTCCCTCCCAAACTCAGCTCCACTGTTCTCCCTGACATTTTTTTTCTCCGTGCTCTTGCCTTTCCAAAACAAGATGAATCAGGCGACAGTTCCATCCAGAGGTCTTTTATTTCTAGACACAGGGCAATCTCTAAGAAGCAAGAGTTTATCTAAACATGTTCTGGTACAAAGAGCACTTGTTTAGACATTCTTAAGATTTTTTGAAGAACATAAACTCCCAAAACTCCACCTACCCCAGCATCTGTATGTATACACACACACACACACACACACACACACACACACACACAGACACAGACACACACATATCCTGAGGAGTAGCTGACTCCACCTCAAACATAATATTTCCTCCCAATAAGCTCACATGAATTTTAAAGAGTAATTTGAAGTTCAGATTATTCAGGAACATTTCTTACATACTTTGCACACATTAAAGTTAAACACGAAAAATAAATTAAACATGACATTTTTAAAAAAAAAATGTGATTCTTACCTTGACTTCACATTTCTTGTGGCAAGCTATCCGGCACACTAGAGAAAACAGACAAAGGGGAGAAAATGAAATTAACTTTACAGTTCATAAAACTCTCCCAAACAGTCGAGGAGAAATCCAAACAGTGTGGTTCAGTTTGAATCATGACTTTGAGTAGTTGTCAAGGAAGTATGAAAAAGCAAGAGGTTCATTCAAATTCCACAGAGAGTTTGTTCTGTGGTCAAAGTCAAATATCATCTATCTGCTGTTAGCGGGCTAATACTGCCCAGTGTTATCTTTGTGCTCTCAGGACGTTGGCTCCCTGTCAAAGCCTTCATTCATTTTCCTAAAAGACTCTGTAAGACATGACATTTTTACAGCTTTACCCTGAACATATATCATGGTAAAGTCAGCAACTATTTGCATGACAACCTTCAATATTTTACACTCACAACACCAGAAAACTAAACAATCAAGACTGTTATTAGCACTGGCTTTTGATTTCCACATTGTGACTCTACAGCCAGAAAACATCACTGATATTGAACAATAAGTCAGGGGAGTAAGTTGCACAATTTCCAGATTTTTTTTTTTTCAAAGGAAATCCTATCATGAAGATTGGTGAAGAGATTCATTGACAGGAGTGTAGAGCAAGGGCAGCAGCTCTGTGAGGCTGAAATGCGAAGTGATGGTTGAAGGGATGGCTATAGTGTGATGTGATAGCACTGATTCCTCAGTTCAAAATATACAATGTAAAAAAAAACAACTGTCCTTTTGTCCACAAAAACATATTATCCCTGCAACACTGTGTGCTATTAGTTTAGCAGGTACTGGTTATAAACCAGTATGTGACAAACTGGAATTTTGATCTGGTTCAAGGCCACACCAAAGTGAGTGAAGTTCACCCAGTCAATCAAAGTTCATGTGGTAATTTCATAAAAACAATATCAAATGCTCCTTTTAAGGTTGCTTAGCTAATAGGATTTCAACACACTGTTTGCAGCTTCCCCTCTACCCTCCTGCCCCTCTCTCACTCCCACTGCGTCTACAAATAAGGGTCAATAGGGGAGAGCACCTGGAGTGTCAGCTCGTAAATTGTCAGATCCGCTCACAGGACAGAGAGTGAAAACACAGCTCAGTGTGCAGAGGTATGGGCTTTCCAAATAAAGAGAAGACGGTATGCTTTTACTGGAACTCGCTACACCTTATGTAATGAGTTATTCTTCCTGTCTCGAGCTACATTTTTCAAAGCGGGTGTAATATCCATTGTGATTAGTCGTGAAGTCACTGATATGAAGTTGGGAGGAGGCCAATCCTCACATTGTGTGAAAGTGCAGATCGGTTGAATGTTTTAGGAATCCTGTCATCTCTGCAATCACTCTTTCCTCAGACCTTGTTCTCTTTGATGTACACCATGTCCCTTAATCACATACTAAAATACCAAAACAAAGCTTTTAAACCCTTTTGTTCTGAAAACCACGTGCTCTTGTGTTTATTAGGTCCACCCCCTTTACCTAGTGGAGATTCAGCACTGCACAAAGAATACAAAAATCTATCTATCTATCTATCTATCTATCTATCTATCTATCTATCTATCTATCTATCTATCCATCTATCATCTATCTATCTATCTATCTATCTATCTATCCTAAATGGCCCTTAGTCTGGCTCACTGTTGCTGGTAAAACTTCATTGCTTGATACCATGACTTATATCAGTTGTAAAGAAAACAATATTCACTGTTAGATATACATAACATTAGACGTGGATGAACCTCTGCTCCACCAGAAAAGTGGTAGATGAGGCCTGTGTATGTACTAAAAGTAAGTAAAGTGAGAAGTTTCCTTTTCAAGCCAAATGTGTAATTTACATTATGGTGCACTTGGTTTCTATTTTCTATTTAAGCACTCGCAAGACTATATTTGCATTTCAGGGGGGGTAAAATTTGAAAGCCAGTATGACTTCTTAATTAGAGGCCTTCAAATGTGGGTGGCACTGTGAAATCCTACCGGGATACACTTTTCCATGTCTTCCAGAGAGAGTTCCCATGGTCAGACTGAACAGAGTCTGGGGCACAGAGCGACTCCAGACTCACACAAAAATGTTGGAACACGTTACATTACGTTACACAAAGTCTGCAGCAGCAGCACACTCTGCATGTGTTTCACTTTACTCACCAACTATTTACCCCAACATACAACAGTGATGACAACTGCAATGGAAAAAAATAATCACTTTCACCAGCAATGATTTTCACCTGTTGATTGTGTTTTTGATTGGCAGGACAACTGATTAACCATTCAACCATCTAACCAATCAATCTAGAATGTACAATATAATATAATGTATAAAGCAAATTGTTTACCAAGAAAAGCAGAGCTCTGCCTGATCGTTTCTCAAAACCAATAACTGATCATCAAAACTGCTGTAAGCTAAGACACAAGGAGCCTGTGGTAAAATGTAATTAAGTATATTTATTTAACACAGTATTGAAGTGCATGTAATTTGCACATTTATGTTCACACACCTATTTTACTACATTTTCATATTAAAACATTGTTCTGTTGCCCTGGCTGATTAGACCTGTAGTCAGGTTTAAGAGAGGATGTATGTGACTTTGAAGAATGATTAGTGGCTGAGTGGTACACTGAGGCCTGCACGGTGCGTTTCTGAGCACTAGATGTGACATAAGTCTCAGAGAATGCTCTCATGGTTATGAAGTTCAAACATACATGGCTGTTTGCTTGATGAGCATTAAAGCCATGTGCCAGCGCATGAGGACGATATCCAGCACCGTTTGCAGCACGTGAGTCCCCAGTAAACAACACTGCAGAGCCACATGGGAAGAAGCAGGACTTCCATATTGGGTGTGAAAGTGGTGAGCCCAAAGAGCCCGGGTTAGGCTTTACCTTGTTAGGAAGTTGGAGCTTTAGAGAATAAACAGAAATGTTCCTGGTGGAGTGAGGGAAGAAGAAGGGGGGGGGGGTGTTTGGGGGTGAGGAGAGAGAAGATGCCTGAAAAGAAGATATTGGATGAATAATAGAGTGGGGGTACAACAACTGCTCACATCAATCATAAGGGAAATGAAAGGACAGCAGGGATGGGAGTTGGTCTGAATGAGGAGATGATGATGAGTGTGGAGCACTAGTTGCTGTCTGACTCTGTGTCTGTGGTATGCTACAACATCAGAGGGGAAAAAATGATAGAGGTGGGGAGGGGGATGGGGGTGGAGTGGTGACTGAAGCTGGGCGATTTCCTTCCCCTGGTCCCTTGGAATGAGTGTGTACTCCCACAGGGCTGGGCTGGACCCCCTCTCAGCACCGAACACAATCAGAGGGCAGGGCTGGAGAATTTCCTCTCCCCTCCTCCCCTCACTCTCACTCCCTCCATCCCTCTCTCTCTCTCTCATGTACAGTCACAAACACGTGAGCACCAACACGTGTAAGTACAGTGTACTAACACACACAGTACATTGAACACATGACACGCACTAACTCCACTAACTCCGTGAACTAATGACTTTTCTTTCCTCCTACAAAACTCAATATTTGATGGAGCTGATATTTGAAAACTGAACTCCAGGTGGCATATAGCACACAAAACAATCATCATTTTTACAGGCTAATATAGTATTTCAAATTTTATCCATAACTCATACGGTGTTTCAGAAGTAATTCTGCAGAAAAAAGATCAAATACACTAACAGAGATGGAAACTACAAAAACATTTACTTGGCCTTATGTTGTAACATCCATGTGAAGGTTTGAAACAACCAAACTGTTCAGCGCCTGAGTCTGAACTAGACTGTGAACTTGTCCAAACTACCTGAAAGCAGCTCACAGCACAGTGGCTGAAAACTCAGTTTATTTATCCAATTCAATCACACTCTACCTGGAATTGATCATTTGCAGTGCATTCACATAGGGATTAGGACAGAGAAAAAAAATACAGAGTCAGTATTTCATCAGGAGTAGTTGAGTAGTTGCAGCTTGGGGGGCCGAGTGGGTCAGTGCCTGCATTTCAATGTGTTCTTGAACCCCCCAAAACAGTGTGTGAATGTGCAAGCATGGCTAAACGCTATAGAGAAGAGGGCTGCATGAGTACTCTTCCATTGTAAAGTGCTGTGAGTGGTCAATAAGACTAGAAAGGCAGTGCATATGTGCAGTCTATACATGACACAGCAGGATCAAATACAATATAACACCTGTGAGGATGACATGTCTGCTGAAACTACATGGTAACTGGACAAAACAGTTTAATAGCAGAGCTATTAACACCACAGATGTGGATGGATGGATACTTTATGTTTAGAAGGCAAGTCTGCTTTCAAGTCATGCAATACACAGCAGCTATGCTGAGCTCCTGCAGCGTGGTGGCTGTAAACAGCTGATTTCCTTTCGTGAATAAAACCTCTGTTCTACACATCTGATAAATCATTTTAGATTCCACGTGCCTACACACTCGTCCTAATGCTCAGTTATGCTTTACTTTGCATTCGTTGCAGTTTTTCTGTGAGGTGTTAGTTAGTAATTATTGACACTCGGTCGTCACTCTCCATCATTTGACTCACACAGGGGTGTCATCATTCAGCCCACACATTTTCCCCAGATGAAATCCCTGCCAGTGTTGGGTTTCTGTGGGTAAAGCTCCACCTTCATCCAGCTGCTAAAGCATTCTTGACATGGGAGATTCCCGAAAACAGTGCAGGAGAGCAGACTAAATCCTGTGTGAGCGTTCCCATGGAATCATGTGTGTATTCAGATGTGTGTCATTTGTTTGCTTCATCCTGACAAAACACAACTCCTGTTTGCTTACCTTTCTGTCTGGTTTTCTGTCACTGTGATTAGTCAGCCTCTTGTTTGTTTCAAGCAGCTGTTTCCCTTGATATAATCAGTAGCTAGCAAAAACACATCGAGCTAATATGTAAATAGAACAAGAGGCATGACAAGTGTGGATTAAACAATCTGCACAGGTTCAGGATCGAAGCCTGTGCTGAACATTTCTGGAACTCGACTCAGGAAGGGAGCAGCAGATGTAAACATAAGGAGAAACAGGCTGTCCATGAGGAACATGGGACTCTGCTGCCACCTGGTGGTTACAACTGAAACTACTCAAGGTGGGACACAGGACGAGAAGTGTACTGCATGTATTTACAGTATGGGATCTGTGTTTTTCTATATGTTTGGTTAAATTGCTGGATAACATTGCATCATATAAAGTCATATACATATACATCATATAAAGTTATATAATTCAATTAATGTTTTGAAATCCATACAGAGTTGATTAGTTGAAGTTAGACTAAACAGCTGAGGTGTTTGTTGCTCTAACCTGAAAAAAAGGAGTCACTGAACTTTGCAGTTTTTACTTGAGCTTCAGTAGATAGACTTTACCAATTGTAATGCAGATGTTAATTATATTGACACTAATTACAGTTGATTAAATCTGCTGATGGAAGCCCTGATCATATTTTGAGCTCCAGCACCACACACAGATGAAACATCCTCAGAGAGAGAATAAAATATCATAAAATAATGGAATCACTTGAAAATTGGTTCAAAGTATTTGTCATACAAAACATATGATGTGACTTAAACAAAGGCACAGAGCAGTAACTATAAAGAGCTTCTCAACTGTTCAACTCCAGACAACGACTTTATTTTCAAATGAGAACACTGTCAGCAACAGAATGAATACATGTACTGAATGTGCAAAATTAATACTGGGTAGATGAGAGAAATAATTTTCAATAAATCCTGATATTAGCATTATCATGAACCATGCTGACTAAAAATATTGCAGAAATGTTTTAACTATCCGCTTTATTGATCTGATGGATCATCTGACAGTCATCCAGTAAACTATGGTATCATGTGTCTTTTCTCTAAAACAGTATGGAAATATATGACCAGTGAATAAATACAGACCAACACCGGGGCACCTCTGTGGCTCACCTGGGACAGTGTGTATCATTAATGTTCTGACCACAGCGGCTCTGGTTTGGGTCCAAACCATGTCCCTTTGTGTGTCCTCCCCTCTATCCACAACTTCCCTGTCTCTGTCTCACTGTCACAAGAACAAAGGCATAAAAAGCCTGAAGAAAACACACACAATGGAAAACATTTTCCAACAAGTGACAAAGCCTAAACGTGCCCTGAAGAATGAATGTGGAGCTGAACAACAAATTGAATCCATTTGAACAGACCTGGTGTGTGTGTGTATGTGTGTGTGTGTGTGTGTGTGTGTGTGTGTGTGTGTGTGTGTGTGTGTGTGTGTGTGTGTGTGTGTGTGTGAGGTTCAGCTACAGTTCAGTTGTAATAGTTCAAGTCATCCAACAAGTGGCTCTCTAGCTGCATCATCCGCTGTGAGCCTGAGCTGAGCTGTCGACTCTTCTCTAAGTTTCAGTTTCACTACAAATCACAGTTCAGTCATAATTTACAGACATTCGAGCAGTGTACTCATATAGATAGGAGTCTGTAAAATATATCACAGAGAAAATAAGTAGTGGCAGATAGGACAAGTCCTACTGAGATTTGAATCTCCTCCACTGACTCCGACAGTGTAGTGACTGTGTGCAGTCAGTGCTCATGGAAAGTCATTTTCTAATCAATTCTGTGGATTTGGATAATATTATTAGACTGGGAAACGGTCACTACCCATCATCCCAGTGGTCATCTTCATCCATCTGCTCCACTTATTAGGTTAATGACTTCTGCCAGTGAAAGACAGACTAAACAGTAATGGTGATTAAGTCAATTGCTATGGTTGTGAGTACTTAGTACTTAGTGTGTGTGTTTATGAGCATGTGTGTGCGTGTGTGAACTTGGCCGCTGACTACACTACGTGAAGCACGTGTTCCACCCCCTGATAGGCAATCAGACTATTTTTCATGAACTAATGTAATGTAATGTGTGTGTGTGCGTGAGTGTGTGTGTGTGTGTGTGTTTTAACCCTCACTGCCATTTGCTGCATACCAGCTGTATGAGCTAAGCAGTCGAGAACAGAGCTTTGATAACCTTTTTACTCTCCCTCACTCACACACACCTGCTATTGTGCTGTGTCTCCGACCAGTCTTTGAAGAGCTGTGTGTTTACAGTGGATCCCTATGGGACAGCGGCAGTGTGGTCCCCTCCAGAACAACCTGGTCCAGACAAAGCAGTCAGGAAAACTGCTCAAAAAAGCCTTTGTAGATTTGTTTAAATGTGTTTTAATGGTTTCCTTCAAGCTACAAAAGGATTTGTGTGTTTTTGGCTGTTTTTTTTTTTTTTTTTTTTTTTTGCTGTGCAAAAGTTACATGCAGCAGCTGTGAGAGGCAGAGAAAAGTGACTATTTTAATGTATTGTCCCTCAGATTAGGGGCCAAATTCAGGTCAATCCAATTATAAAGAAAAAATAAGGGCTTTATTAACTATAACAAGTGCTAATGTCTCTTTGGCTGCATTCTGAGTCTTACCCTTTAAGGACATAACAGCCTTTTATTGACCCGCCACTGAACACAAACCCTCCATTTAACCTGGACTGCACTACAGTGAATGAATACAAAAGCCAGTTCCTGCCCTCAGGGACTTTTCCTTCTCCAAAAATACCCTGCCACACAGGCTGCTTTTTTTTTTTTTTAGAGACTGGAAAACTGCAGTCTTGACCTGCATCAACATGCTATTGTTAAAGCGTTAAAGTAACTAACACCTTGTATCCTGGCAACCAGCTGAAGAGGGAGGAAGTCCAAGTGCTGGTGTCATTACGAGGCCATGTGACTGGAGCGTGTTAGTAAACAAGAGCAGCAGAGGGGAAGTAATGTAGGGCTGAGTGAGTGAGCAGCTGGATCCTGTGTGGATCCATCCTCAACAACAATGACCGTGTACTGGGTTAGGGTTACTGAGGCATCGACATCACTCTCTGACATACATTTCACTGTTGAGCCTTTATAGTGTTTCATTGTGTGTTTTGAATGGAAAAAACACTATTATTCAAAAACGTGAAGGCCTAATAAATTATATCTCACTGGTTAATATGTTTCTTTTGACACAGTTTAAACAAAGTATGTTTAACTGATGAGCTTTAAATGTGCTGGTGGAAATATTCTGATCAATTCAGACAAATCCAGGCCTCATTGCAATGTTTATGCCGAGCTCAGATAAGCTAACCAGCTGCTGACTAGAACCTTTTTGCATCTTTGACCAAATGGCAAAAATGAATGTGTCACAAGACAAGGACACAGACGGAGGCAGAGAAAAACAGAGTACATGATGTCTGCTGTCTCAGGAGGAGGCTACAGTTCACTTTGCCTTGTCCTCATAAATCTGTCACAAACACACACACGCGCACACACACACACACCATTTGCTTGTGCACATGACTAAACCCAGACATGGCTGGAAAGAGCAGCATACTGAGCTAAATTAAATCAGAATAGAATGAGATGGACTCTTGTCGTGATGGTTTATTTCTGCAGTAAATCAGCTCTTACAGATGATGGTCCCAGGTGCTGCTCTGTGTCGTTTTACAGTATGAGAACACTTACGTGACCATCTCCACACAACTGAACATTATGTATCCACAGCAGAGCGAAGGGAGCAGCCCCGTGCAATTCATGGAAACATTACCAGAATATAAACAACATTTTCATTCCTCAATCTAACACATCCTTCTATGGAGGAAGAAAAGGGTACAAAATAACGAAGTGATTATTTTCTAAATGTTCTTATTTAGTGAGTGCCAGGTGGGCTGTCAGATTTATTTCCCACAGTTTTAGCAGACCACCTTTGGAATGAATGATGCTTAGGAAAAACAGTGTAGTTCACACTACCAAATCTACTGGACAGGCTCCACATTCATGTTGACAAGAGGACAAATCAAGATATAATCTTGTTTTAATTTAATCAGATCATCACAGAATACAGTTCAGGCTAAAAGCTGGTCATCTGTTGTATTTTCATTTATGTGCCTTGTTATCCAGGAAAAGAATTCTCTTCTACGGTCACACCCAAAACAGTATATCAGTCCTGTTGTTGGCCAGAGCAACTGAAGGTAAAATATTTTGCTAAAGGGTTCCTCTGCTGGAGATAACGAACGAGGTGACAGTGTTAATCAGTCACCCTGCAGAGCAACCTTTACCCAGACAATAAAAGAGAAGCATACTGGTGTATACAGTATATTGGTCTATTGTTCTACACCACAAGCACCTCACAGCGACATACGGCATATAACACCTAACTACTCCAATCAGAGGCCACCACACTGAGGGCAGCTTTCAGGTGTGAAGCAGGCTGCCCATAGAAACTAACCATGGATATAAATGCATACACTACTGTATGGCATAACATAGCTTCCAAGTGGTAAAACTCTTTGAATGAAACTTTTCCACTTTGACCATTTTTCTACTATAGGTAAGTGAATAAAATGTAGTTTAGAATTAAAAAGACCAAAACCAATCTGCAGAGGATGGCTGTGTTTTTCTATGCAGATCCCTCCCAACAGTTAAAGCTGTGCTGTGTCAGGTTCAGAGCAGCTACAAGCTGAGTATTCCCCCCCCGCATGAGCCAAACCAAACATCCGGCCATTTCCATAAAGTTTCATTTAACGTTATCTGTCTAAAAACACACATCTCCGATAAAACATTACAGGCTTCGCAGACCAGGATCATAAACCCTTCATTTTCTGTTTCAACCCACTTTGTTTTAACCCTCAAAACCAGATGGAAGAGGTTTACTGGCATCAGCACTGTTCAGAAACTAGTAAGCACATTGAAGTTTACCATTGAATCTTTCTTTCCTGCAATTGTTTGATGTTTCACATTATACATCAGTCATACCCAGCTGGCATCTGTGTGGGCTGAAACACAATCGAGCCACAAAATACTCCACACTGGGGACCCTGATGACGTGAAGTTACAGTAAGTCACATTTATTTAGAAAACTGCCATAGCAGTGTGAAGCAAGGAACTTTTTTTTTCAAATGGAAAACATATTTCCACATCTGTTTCATAAAAGATTACTCATCAATCAAACCATGCAGATCCCTCAGCCATCAGTCAACTATTCTGTAAACACTATTAAGGAAATTGAGAAGCTGTTGACCTTTGGCCTCTGTGGCTTCTCCTGCCCTCCTCTATCATTCAACTGACTGAACCCTGACACAAAGATGACCTAGGTAACGCTGCATGACTCCTCATTTAGACCACTGGTGGATACTGTAAGAGATATTGCTTTCATTGTCCCAACATTTCTGAGCTGACTCCTGCAGTGGGCCTTAGCTCCTCTCACTTGGGGAGAGTTAGGTAATGCTCTGAATTAAACCATGTTCCTGTGGTTATGTATAATAGATTGCATTTTTAGATCATGTTGATTCAACTTTTGCAGCAAGACATGAGACCTTTAATGAACACTGTAAAATTAGAGCTTACTTCTTACAGGCTTTTAGGTGATATACTGGAGTCTGTAGATATACAGTCAAATTCACAATCAAGTTGTGATCACTCACGTTTTTCTGTTGTCAGACAATGGAAATAGAGACTGTATTACAGCCCATTTAGACTACATGATAACCTTTAAACCCAGTTGCATCTCAAGGACAAATGAATGTTTTGTCGTTTGAATTGAACACTTCTCTGAAATGCCTGGCATGATTAACTGCCATGCAGCAACACTACATATTTGTTTTAAATGTATCATTTATGGTTGACTGCTTCTCTGTCCTCTGCTTTCTCTGCGAGGCTGGGCTGCACTCAGTACACCAGCACACACACGCATAGACACACCGTCTGAACATATAAGGAGAGAAGCTGTGATGGACAGAATGAGGGAAATTACCAAGATAACCAGATATCACTGGAGTTTATGACAACTATTACTGGGAATAACTGTAAGTACAATAAAAAAAAGTAGAAGACCAATAAGAATTTTATCAATAATAAACGAGATCACAAACTCTGCCAGTGTCTAAATATGGCATAGTCACTACAAGTGGATATTGTGCTGCAAAATCAGACATTTTGATGGAATATTTTACTGATATATTTACTCTTAACATATGCTGACTGGCTTAACAAGAGAACAAACATATCCTTGTATAATATTAGAAAATAGTATCAATTACATTTCCTATGTATAACAAGGTCAGTCCTCTCATTACGACTTGTTGGTGGAAGCAACTACAAACCCCCTAACGTGAACAACCACAAGTGGGAGGGATCCTGGACATTAACAGACAACCAACGACAGGTTAACGTATCACAACACTAAAAATCAGTCTGAAATAAAATGAGATCAACACAAGAGGTGTTTCAGTAAGTACAGGAGTGTCAGAGTGTCAGGGCGGGTGACTGACCTCTGCAGACGAGTCCGTCCTGGATGATGGTCTGTTTACATACGCTGCAGTGCTTGGCCTTCTTGAAAGTCTTCACCCGGAATGTATGGGAATGAAGAGCCTCCAACTCCTCTGGCTGCAGTTACAACAACAACAACAGAAAAGAAAAACAGAGGAGGAATGTGAGTGTGAAAATGCTGTGATGGGACTTCAATGAGTCCAGGTGGAGGGGATCATTTTGCAGGTGTTCCTTAATTCTTCAAAACAGCTTCATTTTATGGATTTGGTCATACGCAACATTAAAATCAACACCTGGCCACACATATATGACATACATCCATTAGTCCACCCAGGATGGGAGGTTGTAAGGGTTAGGCAGGCAGAACAAAAAGTGGAATGAGGAGAAGACAGACCAGTCTCTGCTCTCCTACTTTCTTTCACCCTCCTCCTCCCTTTCCACTCCCAACTTTAGTCCTGTCATCTCCTTCTCCTCCTTGCAGGTGTGTTAGACTACTCTTTGGAGAAACTCCGTGTGTGTGTGTGTGTGTGTTTGTGAGCGGCCTGCTGTTTCCCCTCTGTATAACATCTACCACACAGTCCTTGCCCTGTCTGTTTTTGTAAACCAGGTATTCAGCGATGTTAGAGAGCAAACAGAAAAGTCAGGCATTGGAAGTCTGTCCCCTGCAGTGTCTTCATGAATCACCTCCACCTTGTTTCCATTTCCCCCTAATGACTGACTGTGGGGACATGTGACATTATTTTATGTGGGGTATTTGCTCAGCTGCTCCCCAGTTCAGCTCTCAGGTTCAGGGAATAAACAATACATAATCAAACAATATAAGACATGATCAGTCAGCCTTCTCTAGTTTCTGTTGCTATAATAAATAGGATTTGCTGGGCTAAACAGAATGCAGACTTTAATGAGACCACTTTCCCAATCACTTGATCTACATCATGTGTTTTTATATTTGTGTATCTATTACATTTGTCTACATATTTCTGTATTTGCATTCTCTTCCCAGTGGCAGAACAGGAAAATTTGAGAAAATTTAATGAATATGTCTGAACTTCCATATGTTCCTGCATGTGTCTGCAAGCATGCCTGTGTTCCTCCGTGCCCTCAAAGCAAATACAGGGGTAAAGAGAGATAATAGATGTGTTTTCAAGGCAGGAAGTGCCAGTTTAAAACTGTGTCTTGCCATGAGGCTTCCATTAAGTGCATGTGCGCACTGGACAGGGCTAAAAGTGGCCATGTGGTTGGCATACTCTGGGACTTAGTAGGAATTTTCATATGGGAAGACCATGGCATCATCAGGCAAAATCTAGTAGTTTCCTGCCCGTAAGAATTCCCAGACTTCAAACCACAATAACCTTAGAACCACTAATGACCCCCCTTTTTTCTTCTCATCAATCCTAAAAGGCAACGTGTTGGAAAAGTGGCTTAGGGTGTGCAGTCACAGCACGACGCTAACACTTAAATGATAAACCAGACTATCTGTTGGACTCTGACTGTCCAACTTAGCAAAAGTAAAGCCGCTCCTCTGTTTCTAATGCCTTCTCTCCAGGCAGTGCAGGAACCAGGAAGGATGAAGTTTTCATACTGAGACCTGATTTCATGCAGGTTATTCCCAATATATGCAGTATCTTTAACAGCCAGGTAAATTTGTCATTAGGAGTACTGTACCATACAGACTGTAGAGATGTATAACGTTTTCTCTGGAGGAGCTTGGGCTTTAAAATTCCATTTCTATTAACAAAATGCATTATTGCATTATTGGAGGGTATGGCTTTTCAAAGACAAAGGAGTTTAGCTGGCATGAGCTGTCTCGCACAATACATGCCTGAATTGCATTATGGGAAGTGTAGGATTACGGGGATGCCTGCATATACACCAGCAAGGAAAGAAAACACAAATCAAGCAATTAAATATGAACAAGCACACGTTCATGTGAGCACCACATTTATGCTTTTTACTTCAAGATTGTCCCAACTAACTATACACTGATTGGCACCATAATAACTTGCAAAGGGTTTCAGTATTATAAAGTGTTTTGCTATGTTTGGTTATCTGATAGGCTGTCGTATTTACTCTATTACTCAAACGGGACCACCTGAATCATATGTCATGATCTCACTGGTAACTAATACAACACGTCTCCAAACAGTCTTTGAACTGCCTGACGTTACGCTGATTCATTTTCATAAGACAAACTAACACATGTCCCAGTACAAAGGACAATAAAATACACTTTAGATGATTTTATTTGTATGTAGAAAACTGTTATCTCATAAAGCTTAAAGGAGTGTTTATACTACGATAAATGAAACAGCAAATTGTAATGATCACCTGATGTTTTATTGAATAAAAAACCAAAACAACATTTTTATTTTTCACATTTAGACACTTCTTTTTTCATTAATTAATATTGTTAGATATTTTTTTTTAGTGACCGTGCATTCCTTACACTGTTTTTGACAGTTAGCTTGCCTTTCTAATTACATTCTTCAGATTCTAACTCCATGATCTCATGTGGAGGTTTAAGAACTCAAATAGACTGATATCAGCTCCGGTGTTTATCAGCCTCCATGTGACAGTCCACTGTTTGTATATCAGAGCCACATGGCAACAGCGGGACAGCCAAGCCTTCATTCCATCTCTTGGCTACGCCTTGCCACTACATAATGTGATTAGCTTAATCTAGTTAGGGTGAAATAATGACCATGGCTGTGCAGGACGCACCATGTTGGCAAAGGTGGCTCTCAAGGGGAGGGGCGAGGGTCTCTGTTTGGCATCTGTGCATGTGTTGTCCAAGGTGCCACCATGCCAAGGCTTTAGCTGGCACCTGCTGGGTTGGGAATCTGAATATGGATGTCAGGGGATTGGGAAGGGGTGATAAGTGGGTTTAACGGTACTTTGGGTGTGTAGAGTATTTGTGGATGAGTGTGTGTGTATCTGTCAGTCTGTATTTTGATGATTGAAGGTCGACTATTATTGTAAATCAAATATTTCTCTGTTTTGTCAACATGACACCAGGCTTTGTGGGAACTGATATCTCTGGATTGAGGCGGTGAGCAGGCAGCTCTGTGGTGACCAGAAAAACACTCCTCTGGTTTCTCCTCCAGACTGTTAAGGAATCAACTGGCAACATAAAAGCAGTCAATACTGTCAGCAGAATGAACAGGGCTCAACCGCAGGCAGGTGTCAGAGGAACACCCTCTTTAATCGCTTTTGTCAAAGTGCCTACTCTCAAACCACATAATCCAAAACAATCATTAAGTCCACAGGAATGGATGTTTGAGCTGCTATGAAGTCATCTGTTTTGGATGCAATTACCACAAAGGTATTTGGAAAAGAACTATAGGAGTACAGTTTGTGTCTTATGAAAGAAAATGAACAGATTGTGGAAAATCAAGTAAAAATCTCTTTTGATCAAAACCAACCAAAATTAGTTCTTCACATGATGTGATACACAAAAATATACCAATAAAATGTAAAATGCAATAAATAGCATCATATGATCTATGTTTTGAAACACTCACACACACAGGTAAGTAATACACCCCTACCATAAACTGGAAGATCATTAAACCTCTGTAGAGGCCTTTGTTGGGGATTAAGGAAACCCTAACCCAAACCCAAATTCCAACTGTCCTGCAATAGTGGAAGTAAATGAAGACTTAAAAGTTAATATAAACGATCCCTACACATGCCCCAACAGCACTTAACTACAGGAAGTAGATCTGTATGTTGCTGTGTAGAGACAAAAAAGCAAATAAGGAAGAGGGTTGGTTGGTGAGTCAGGGATTGATCCTACAGCAAGATAATGAACCAAGAGACAAGAGCCAGACTGAGGCTTCATATGATGGAAGCTCAGCACACTCCTGGCTTTAACCTCCTGGAGCTGCTTTGACATGAATTGTACAGACGGTGAAAGTATGGAAATCTGCAAGTGTGACACTTTCTGTAACAGCGATGGGATCAATTGGCTGACGTGTAAGTGTTCGACTGCTGCAGTCAAAAATTTGGATAAAATTTAGTTCAACAAAAACATTCCTCGATTCCTTGTTTTTAAGTCTCAAGTTGCTTATTTGTCTCATGCTTTAATTTCAGACACATGAGACACTGAATCATGCTCTTTCAGTAACAGATGGAGAAATGCAGCCATTGCAACATACTGTACTTTTGACATATAGCATCAATAATGTATTCATTGTAATTGAAACAAACATGGAAACTTGTGCATACATGCTGCCCTGCGCTTGTGTTTTCTATCTAATGATTTATGATGAAACACATTTTCCAGATTCCACATCAAATTACTTCTGCAACGTGGGGTGTAACACTTTAATCAGCACTTGTTGCCATAGCAACAAGCCAAGTTTTTCCACCGTAAATGAATATTGGCCTGTGCTTTCACTTCTCTGTGCCAGGGAACTTAATCACCATTGATTGAATTTGCCTGAACAAGGATTTAAACTGTCTAAAGTTATCATTCAAAGTAAACTCAGTTGCTCCTGAGCTGTTTCCAAACAAGAAATTTAACCTTGTTGCTACAGTTGACATAATGTCACTTGAGTCAATTAACATTGTTGTCACATTAAGAAATATTTCTGCATGTTTCACTTACACACTTAGACCCCACCCCCACATACCCCCACATACAGTTGTACATGCAGAATGTCTCAATCCAGGAGTCTATTCAGCAGCCTCTTTGACCACTCCTGAGCCTTCTCACACACTCCTCAGCCTCTGTCCATTCACACAGCACACACCAGAGCTCAACCAGTAGGATTGGGGGGTCCGGTCATCCACTGGTATGCCACTTGTG
Organism: Caranx ignobilis; assembly: GCA_021432705.1. Taxonomy (NCBI): domain Eukaryota; kingdom Metazoa; phylum Chordata; class Actinopteri; order Carangiformes; family Carangidae; genus Caranx; species Caranx ignobilis. The sequence continues at coordinate 20,621,121 of MU269983.1, forward strand.
TTGAGTGAAGTGCAGTTCGAGGAGTATGATGTGTATGGGGACACTCAAAATGAAATTCCCTCAACCTTAAGGGTTTTATTTCTTTCTTTCTCATAGTGGGGCCGGTAGTGGAGACGTCCTGGTTTACAAGGCCAAACAAAGGACAGATCTCTTCAGCAGGCTTGTCTATTTTAGTCCCCTTGGCCTCACAACAAATCCAGCCTCAGTCATTTAACCTCAAAATACTATGTAAATACGGCACGGCGCAATACAGCAGGACGCTCCCTTTTGTGAGTTCTTAATTGTTTCCGATCATTAGCAATGCACCCGGCCCTTGGAGTTTGTTTATTGTTCGGGAGGTGGTGGGAGTATACGAGTCGCCGCTTGGGGAGACATGGGTGATGAGGAGAGCTATGGGGGTGGGGGAGGAATAGAGTTAAAGCTCAGAGAGTGCGTTCACAGAAGATGTGGCCCTCACTTGATTATTTTCTGTTTCAGTGTTGTTGCAGAAACATGCAAATGGCCTTGGTCTTTCACATTCGATTCACATTCTCACATTCTCTAATGGGCCACAAAGGAAGGAAATGGTTTCAGACAGGCAACCGGGACCCCCGAAAGCTGGGGTCAGGGTGTACACATACCCCCCCCTCAGTTCAGGCACTGCAGCTCCTGGGAACAGACTCCCGTTCCCTTAGAGACGCACGCATAATCTCCTGCCTCACACTCATTAGCACACATGGGTAAAACAGGCACCCTCGTGCATAAAAATGTGCAAACACACACACATGAACACACAACTTACATCAAGACACACACAAACATACACATGGCTACTTCCACACTTTTCCCTCCTGATAAAAGGCCTTAAAGAAAACAAAGGTCTCTACACAGCATCTTCCGTCCCTGCACCAATGATGTATTTTTGCTTTATTTACTTGTAACAATGATGCATTTGATGATTTTCCTCTTGTGGTTGGTGCCTCCTGTTCGCAGAGCTTCTCCTGATGATATAAACCTATTGTTGGGAAACAATCATCTATTTATACATCTGACAATGATCATCAACACCAATCTTAAATTGCTGTGAACACACACAGAAAAATATTGTGGGTGTCAAACAACACCACTAAACAACAGCTGGAATCTACTCAAGATGGAGAAGTACTGTATATGGACTGGACTCGGGCCAAGGACTCTGGCATATGTTGGGCCAGAAGGAGCTGGCAGCTGACCGTTTACCATTTGATGTGAGCAGGTACAGTACACTGTTGTTGTAAAAAAATAAATAAATAATTAATTAAAAGAAAAAGAAAAAAAAAAAATATATATATATATATATATATATCATAATTCACTGTATAATCACCATCATCTTTACATCTGGTCATCTTTTACATTACAGTTATTTGCTCTATTGCAGATTATACATATTGGGGAAAATTGGAAATATAAGCATAACTGTTAAAATATGTCCATGTGTGTGGCAACATGCTGAGTCTTCATCACCCACTTTTCACATGGACGAAAAAAAACAAAAAAAACAACTGCCTTTTCCTACAAACATTGTAAATGTTTGTATAATGTTTCATTATAATTTTAACACAGCGGCCAGTTAGAGGGGGATGTGGGATTAAAATGTGAAGCAAAGGAACAAGTCAGAGATAAGACATATTGCCATTTCTTTAGGTGTTCCGTAACACTGGACTGGAGTGTCAGCACACTCTGCCAAAGTAAAGAAAGACAGGAAAACAACCAGACAAGCAGACAGGAAA